>JAWHQI010000258.1:2719202-4078803 GCA_033032865.1 Dactylorhiza incarnata
GTGCATAGTCCGTCTCTGAGCATCTCTCTCCCCTTTCTTGCACTCAGGATCTTTGCAACATACAGCTGGTGAGAAATAATCGTGGTCTGCCCACAATCGCTCCAGATCCGCGGCATACTCCTGGATCAATCGATCTCATTCTGTCACTATTTCTATTTCTTTCGATCTGAAACACCCTCATGTTGTTGTCGACTCCCGCATAGATCCTCTGTAACTTCCCCCAAACATCACTCACGATCTCTATGTCATCCATCGTGACAGCGATAGACACGACCATCGAGTTTAGGAGTCAAGTGTGTAACAGACTATGTGCAGTCTTCCACTAATTGTACCCAACTGAGTCCCTCTCTGGCTCCCCCTTCTCACCAGTCAGGAAAACCTTCCAGGTTTCTCCCAGAGAGTGCCCTCTTTACCCGACGCGACCAACTCAAGTACGTAGTTGGACCATCGAGTTTTAGCTCCACAGGAGGAAGATCCAACTTCACTTGTGACTGAGCTGATCCCTCACCTTTGGACATCCGTAAGAACTCAAAAAATACATTTAGGTTTGCATCCTCCATCTTGACAACCAACTTCTCCATGACAAGCTCGCCAAACCTACCCGCTATCTAGTCGGCAATCGAAGAGCTTGCTACTCACGAAGCTTGTTGGCGCTTGCCCAGACTGCACTGGTATTCGCCTAACTTGCTGCACGTGAAGGCTTGAGGTTCAAGACCACGTCACCTGCTGTCCGCACCTCCCTCTTTGAGGTCGCACAACCTTTCCTCTTCTTCTATTCGCAAACACCTAAAGCTTCAGCCGGACTGCTTGTGTCAAACACCTTTCACTGAGTTCACAAGCTATCCGTAGGTCGCACAAAGTTCGCTGCTTGAGGACGCTTTCTCCTTTGCTTGAGTCCGCAAGCTATCCTCCTGTCCGCAGTTCACAGACTGTCCGGGAGAGCTCCAAGTTGTGCGCAGAAAGCAGTTCGCTTGTGCCTCTTCCTGAGTTCGCAAGTCTGTCCGCCGTTCAAAACCAATCAGCCCAAGCTTGCTATCCGCCGCTATCCGTATGTCCGCAGTTCGCAGGCTGTTAACGAGAGCTCCACGGATGTTATTAAATGTGAACTTCAGGGGAAGTAAATGTTATGTTTTGTAACATTCAGGGGAGTTTTTTGTAATTTCAATAATAAGAGAGGTGCAATCTGTATGCTAACTTTCATGGGAAGTTTTGGTAATTATTCATATATATATTAGGTTTATTTCTCCTCATCCTCCTTGTCCCCTCTTACTATGGACAACCGGCATGATAGAAAACTCAAGGGGCTCAAATGTCCTCGGTCAGAGCCGCTACCTAGTGAGCCACTGGGCAGAGCTATCGGTGGAGTTGCCTCTGAATGCAGGTGCGTCAGAGCATTGCAAGAAGGGCGGTAGTGCAGCTAGTTTCGGCCCGTAGATATCAGGCTGCAGGATGCCGCAGGCGTAGGCGCGAAAGCATGGGAAGGTTATGTGACTGTGGGAAGCCAAACAATTGGCCCGCTTCAATTCCAAATTGACATTGCATAAGTAAATGTCTATTCCCGCAGCTGTCGGTGAGTCTATACCCTACTTCAACATCACCATTCAGAGTTACGAAATTGCCCAAGCAAGCGCCTCAGAGCGCCCCTCTCCTGCTCTCCTTCCACAATTGTGAGTGTTGATTAGGATTTCTCACAGAATTGGATCCTTGAGGCATCCACAGGGCATAACCCACTGCTAGCGGGTAGTCCTCCCAGTCCAAGACTCCATGTTTTTCAATCTTGAACCAGCTTGCCTAGTCCACAACTATGTTGCACCGACACGCGACACAACACAACACGCGACTCGTCAATTCTTAAAAAATACCATATTTCGACACGCTGGGACACGTATATTTAATATTTATTTTTTATAATTATGAAGGAGTACGTACTCCAATTCCTCTCGGCACATGATGAAGAAGATGGTTGTGCAAGAAGCTTTATGACTAAATTTTGTAGCATAGGTGCACTTGCACCATGAATAACCCACCAAGTCTTAGGATCCCTCGAAAATCGACTGTTAACTGAATCAAATTCTCTAAATTCTCCATTTATATAAAGCAAAATTTGCATACTCTAAATTCACCTTGGTGTGATCCTCAATGTTAGGAATGTTGGAGTTGGGGAACACTTCCGGCTCTCTTGTTTCTCACACCGGGTTAGCCCACGTGAGCTTAGAGACGTCGGAGCGTGACTCTCTCCGATGACTGAAGTACCAGCGAACGTGGGGGTCCGGGGGCCTATTTAAAGGCGTGTAACCCGGTTCTAGGGTTAAGGTTCATTTTTCAACGGTTTTCGGCTGAGGGTTTTGGAGGCGTCTACGAGGAGTTTCTTGGAGAGGCGTTTCTGGCGGTGGTCCTCCGTTTCTTGTCCAAAGAGAGGGGTGCGAGGTAGGATCGGTTTTGATCCTTGTAACCTTGTGTGTTTTGTAATCTTTTTTTGTTGAATACAAGAAGGTGAAGCGGATGCGGGATAGGGGACGTAGCCCAATTTTGGGTGAACCTCTTAAATTTATGTGTTCTCTGTGTTTTTTGTCTTCGTTTTTCGTTCGAATCTCTCTTCTCGGCACCCCCGTTTTTCTACAAGGAAAGTACTTCCTAAAATATTTTTTGGTTTCTTGAATAATTTCACTATCCTCGTATTGAAAAATTCTAGAAGAATCTTCATCTAAGTCATTGTTCACTATAGTACCTAAATTTTAAAAATAAAACATCACACATGGTGGTCTTTATAGTGTTTTGAAGTATCGGAGAGTGTCAGAGAGTCTGATGCATGTCGGAGAGTCCGACACCGACACGCTCGCCACAGGCACCGACTCACTGATGCTGTGAGCTTGTGATGCAGGTCTTTTTAACCCCTTCGTCCTTAACCTACCCTCTCCAAGAGTCCAACAGTTCAACTTATCCATGAGAAGTTTTCTTCTGTTCTGAATGGCTGAATCGTGGTCTAATTGGAGTTTATTATTAGGTAGGATGTGATTTGTTAGGGCCTTACGGCTATGATTGCCCGTTGCCACCGTGAACCGTAGACTACCATTGATCTCCAGGAAGAACTTAATTTCTTCAAATTCCTTGTCTCTCTTTGCTACTTTGAGAAGAAACCACCATTTAGATTATGAATGTATTACACTTTTGCAGCGCAAATGCAGAAGAAAATGAAATGATCACCCACATGTGTACAATCAATCTAGCAGGTGAAGGAACACAAAGAAGAGATCTCTACTTAAGCCATGCCTACAAACAATCATGTGATTCCAGACAAAAAAATTCATTTTGCATCAGCAACTGGTATTATTCCTGCTATTCTATAACTACACAGAGTGTGATCTTCCAAGCTGCTGTTCTGAGTGAAAAACCGAAGCCATGCTCTGCAACAGACTCACAATCTCTGCTGTATCATCCAGATAGTACTTCGCCTTGCTTGGTTTCTGCCCCACAGTGCACGCGAACACCTCGGCCTTTTCGCTCAAAGACGAACCAGCCACTGCATTGCTTAAAACCTCAAACATTTGCTCGTCGGATCGATCATCTCCGACGCAGAGAATGAAATCGGGCACCAGTCCCTTCCCCTTCATAGCAGAAAGCATCCGCTCCGCCACCAACCCCTTGCTCACACCCTGCATGCGAATTCATTCACGGTTAGCCATCGTCTCTTTCAGGGTTCAAAGAAGAATGCGAATTGTTGAGGCAAAAACCTGTGGCTTGACTTCAACTTTATGAGGACCCGCCTTGACAGAGACCGGCTCGTTGGCGAGGGCGCTCTCCAGATGACTGAGAAGCTCCTTTGCTTGGCAGGATCCGAAATCCGGGTCAGCATCCTCGTAAGACCATACAATGGAAGTTTCCTTGTCTTCAATGGTGGAACCATCGGTTGTTTCTGTATAAAGCTTCATCACAGGCTCTGCTATCTGTTTCCATGCGCATTCGGCGTACGGCACGCATGTCTCCCACTCTGCATATTTCTTCAACCTAAACACAAAACATTTCTCACATGCTGTAACCCTGAATCAACACTCGCAGAAGCCGACTAAGAATGGCCATACCTGAGGAAACACCCATGCTCTGCTGCCATTGCCAGATTCTCGCAGTCGCCGAACCAGTCGCTCAAAGTGCTCCGGCTCTTTGCGCTCACCAGGTACACGGCGTTGCTGCTGTCATCGCACAGGCTGTTCAGTATCTCCACCAAATTCGAGCTCGGCCGCTTATCGATGCTCGAATGCGGCATCAGGGCGCCATCGTAATCCAGTAACACGGCTCTTGTTTTCGAGCTCCGGTAGGCCGAGAGAATATGCTCCATCGACAGCTTCTTGAAGGCTCTATCAAGAGCGACGATCCGGAATCCCAGGCCGAACCCGATTCCCCAGCACCTCTTGGTGGAGTGACCCTTGCAGGACCTTTCGAGATCCTGCAGAAAGCTGTGAGCCCAGTAGCTAACATCGTGGGTGCTCACATACCTGTAATGCTTCTCGTGCCTGAGCTGCTTCTCGGCCTCAGGCATTTCCAGTGCGGCATCCACGGCATCGGCCACAGCCTCGATGTCCCAAGGGTTTACCCTAATAGCCCCGCTCAAAGACGGGGAGCACCCCATGAACTCGGAGAGCACGAGCATGCTCTTCTTCGGCGATCCTGGGCGCAGACCGAGAACTTTGTCTAAGTTCTCATTCCCCTGTCTTGCGACGACGTACTCGTACGGGATCAGATTCATGCCATCCCTGACAGCAGTGATTAAACAACAATCTGCCGCAACGTAATAAGCCATTCTCTCGTGGAAAGAAAGGGGCTTGTCGACGAGAAGGACCGGCGTGTAATCCGGATTGCCGTAGGTTTCGTTGATCCTCTTCGCCATGGCAAATGCCTCGGCCTGCACCTCCTTCACATCCTTGCCGCTGCCTCGTGCGGGATTGACAATCTGAACGAGGACGGCTTTGCCTCGCCATTTCGAGTGGGAGGCGAGGAGCTGTTCCATGGCGAGAAGCTTGAGGCTGATTCCCTTGAATATGTCCACGTCGTCCACTCCGAGAAGCATGGTTCTGTTGGCAAACTGCTCCGTGATTCCGGCGATTTTAAGCTCTGTTTCAGGCAGAGTTAAGACCCTCTGAAGACGACCGAGATGGATGCCGACAGGGAGGATTTTGATGTTGACTGTGCGGCCATAATAGTCGAGCTCGATGTAACCGCGGTGGGACTGGTAGGTTAGGCCGAGCATTCGGCTGCAGCAGGAGAGGAAATGGCGGGCGTAGTCGAAGGTGTGGAAGCCGATGAGGTCGGCGTTGAGGAGGGAGCGGAGAATCTCCACTCGGACGGGAAGGGTGCGGTAGATCTCGGAGGAAGGGAACGGAGAGTGCAGGAAGAATCCGAGCTTTAGACTGTTGAAGCGTTTTCTGAGGAAGGTGGGGAGGACCATGAGATGGTAGTCGTGGAGCCAAACAGAGTCATGGTCGGGGCTGATGACTTCGAGGATTTTGTCGGCGAAGAGCTTGTTGACGGAGACGTAGGCTTGCCAGAGAGAGCGGTCGAAGCGGGAGGCGAGGTCCGGGGAGAGGGGGAGGAGGTAGTGGAAGAGAGGCCACAGGTGGCGCTTGCAGAAGCCGAGGTAGAATCGGGAGCGGAGGTCGCCGGGAAGGAAGAGGGGGAGGCAATGGAAGGAGTCGAGGAGAACCTGCGAGACCTCGTCGTGGTCGGAAGGGGGAATGATGTCTTCACGCAGGCAGCCGACGAATATGACGTCGGAAGACGGGAGGGAGTCTCGGAGTTGGAGGAGGAGCGAGTCGTGGTCGAAGGAGAATAACCAGCCGGAGCCGTCGGTACGGCGACGTGCGCGGAGGGGGAGGTGGTTGGCGACGATGATGGTGCGGGGGCGGCGACGCGGGGAGGTGGAGGCCGATGAGCTGGAGGAAGAAGAGGAGGAGGAGGAGAAGTGGTCGGGGTCCGAGACGGAGTCCCAGAGATTGGAGATGGCGGAGGGGGGGAGGAGGCGAGGAGTGAGGATGCCGGAACGGCCGACCGGAGGCGGGTCGCCGGAAGCAATCTCGAGAAAGTTGGTGGAGGACATCGAAGGCATCGTCCAGTGACAAAGGCTTCCAGCTTTCTCCAAGGAAAGGGATGGAAAATATCAGTTTTTTTTAATTATTATTATTATTATTTAAATTTCTCTTTTATTTATTATTTTACCGAAAATCTGGATAATCTAAAGCGTAAAGTAACTTGAAACCAGAGAGCGGACTGATGAAGGAGTTAGTAACAAGTTGCAGACATGAAAAATGAAGGAAATGCTATGAATGAGAAAGAACAGACTTGTCGTAACTACTAAGAATTGAAGAAGATGATTCGCAAGAAGAGAAAAAGATGGAAAATGTTACCTCTGCTCTGGAACGAAGATGGACTGAAAGCAGAAGATACTCTGAAACGCGAGGGGAGAGAGAGAGAGAGAGAGAGAGAGAGAGAGAGAGAGAGAGAGAGAGAGAGGCAAGTTCCTGGAAATGTGGGATAGAGATTACGGAGGGTTTTATACAGACAGAGGAAGCTAGAAGCCGAATTATCTACTTCGGATGAGCAGTTCGGGTGTTTGTTGATAGATTCTCACTCCCTAAATATGCGATTAATCGCGCCTCCTCCGAAATGGTGTGGAAAGTAATTTCCTCGCCGAATGGAAGGCCTCCTTAATCCTCATTTCATAATTGACTACTAAATTTATTATTATTATTATTATTATTTTACTAAATTTGAATGTGATTATTTGTTGTCTCGTGCCCTTGTCACTCATCAAAACATTACATTATTTATTTATTTATTTATCAGAGCCTCTGTTACAGATCTCTATCCCAAATATAGATAAGTGGTGCTGCCTGCTTTTCTTTAAGTTTTAGGGCTCCGTTTGGCGCAGCGGCGAACGCGGTGGTTATGAACCGCAATTTCTGAACGTTCTACCTCAACTAAAGAATTTCATCCACTTTTATGTTCAAAACTAGTTTTCTTTTTTATGGCGGTCGTAATCGTTGTGATGCCAAACATACATTTTATGGCGCTAATGTTTTTGTTCGAATTCACCGGAGCAAAAAAGTCGCATCAAACGGAGACTTAATATATGAGAGTCGCACTATAATATCAGTTATAACTTAAAAACGCGCTTCCCGGCGAAAAAACGCGCGCCCCGGTGAAAAACTCGCGCCCGGGCAAAAAATTGCGCGCCCGGGTGACAAAACATGCCCCCGGGCGAAAAACGCGCGCTAGGGCGGAAAATTTCTGCCCGGGCAAAATTTGGGCGTCCGGGCGAAAAATACGCGTTCGGGGGAAAAACTCGCGTCCGGGCGAAAAATTGTGCGCCCGGGCGCATAAACGCGCACCCGGGCGAAAAACGCGCGCTAGGGCGGAAAATTTTCGCCCGGGCAAAATTTGGGCGTCCGGGCGAAAAACGCGCGTTCGGGCGAAAAATGCGCGTTCATGCGAAAAACTCGCTCCCGGGCGAAAAATTGTGCGCCCGGGCGCATAAACGCGCACCCGCGCAAAAAACGCGATAAATCGAGCGTGCCAGACTCGCCCAATTCCGATATGTCTAGCTATATTTTATGCTTAGGCTAAAATCAATTCCATGATATTCAACTCAAATTTCAATTATTAAAGCTACCTAACAAGCGAACAGCGTAATTGGATTTCGACGTCGAATTTCAATTCCAAGTCTCCAATTCCGTCCAAACGAACGGAGCCTTATAGTTCATGTACAACCCCGATATTCGCCAGGTAAGGAAATCAAGCGAGACGGGAGTGGCGAGGCCCAGACCTCGCCAAGATTGACCCAGCCGATGAAACCTCGGCAGACTACCAAAATAGGCAGCGAGGTCCTCGCGAGGCGACCTTCTAAAAGGGATGCCACGGGCCGCATTCGCGAGAGGACCCGCGAGAACTCCTTCAGCAAGGTTCTCGCGAGGCGATCCCCCGGAATGACCCGCGAGAAGGCCTGCGAGAGCTCCGATAGTAAGGTCATCGCAACCCCTTATCCATAAATCATTAGGGTCAACTTACCATTTTACCCTTGGTGGTCTGCCCTTAGACTCTCCAAACAGCGGAGCTTGGCTGTTAGCAGACCCATTTGGGGTGCAGATAGTAAAATCTAAAGACGGAATCCTGTTATTTGCAGACCAGATCAGAAAATCTATAAATAAGACCTTAAGGGCACCTTTGGAGAGGATCTCACTTCAGCTTCCCTCTCCTTAGGCTTTCTTTGGTTAGCATTTCCAGAGCTCTCCAAGGTGTCCAAGTCTCAGCTTTGGCTTGGGAGGGGAAGCGCTCAACGATCTTCCGGGTTAGTGGAGGGACCTCCTCGCTGTGACTAAGGTCTTAATCAAACTCTTAATCCTCCGTCCACCCTCCTCGAGGGACCAGTAAGGGCTAGCCGCCCCTCATTTCGGTGAGGGCCCCGAGCTCTACGAGAGACCGAGAAAATCGGTTTCAACATTTTGGTGCGGTGAGCGTGGAGCGTGGCTGGTTCAAGAAAGTTCCAGAGAAGGGTTATGGCGGGAGATGAGGAGCAGGGCGAGGAGTTCGGCGAGACCCCTCAGGAAGCGATGGCTAGGATGCTCGTGGATTTCAGAAAGGAGGTGCTCGACACCTTGGGGTTCACGGTCACAGCTCTGCGAAGTGAGTTTGCGACCCCGGCACCTCAGGCGATCATTCCCCCAACAGCAGCCCGCGAGAGGGCACCAGGAGGAAGGGCTGGAAAAGAAGTTGCCGTCGGCTTAGGCCAGAGCCAGGAAGGACGGGTGCTGTTCGCCAGTCCGGCGAGCTCCGTGCCGGCGAGCTCAGCGCTGGCGAGCTCCATCCCAGCGAGCGCGTCACTGGCGAGTGCACGCCAAGAGGAAGCGGCGACTGTCGGAGTGGTTTAGGCGAGCACAGCCCTCGCGAGCACAGTCCCGGCAAGCTCAAGTTTGGCGAGCGAGCTTGGGGGACGAGTGGAGCCAGGAAGAGTGACAGGAGGGGGAAGCCCCTTTTGCGAGTTGGTGCTTTCCGCACCCGTCCCGGGGGGATTTGGAGAATGGGACCGGGTGTACTACAACGGTAGAGATGACCCTGTCCAGCACCTGCAGAGTTTCGAAGACTCGGTCTCTATCAGGCCGATGTCAGATGCCTTTAAGTGTCGGCTCTTTGCCGTCACCCTCAAAGAGAAGGCTAGGGACTGGTTCCATCATCTCCCAGCAGGGTCCATCTACTCGTTCGAAGATTTACGCCGAAGTTTCTTGCTGAGGTTCTCGACCTCAAAGAAGAGGAAGAAGGACGCTGATTCCCTCTTCGCAGTGAAGCAAGGACCCAGGGAGTCGCTGGCTCAGTACGCCGATCGATTCCAGGAGGAAGTACAGCTCACTCAGGAGATGCCTGGGTTTGCACTCCAACTCGCCTTCACGGTCGGGTTGAGATAGAGTTTCTTTAAGATGGCGTTGAATAGAAAAGCCCCCGTCTCCTTTGAAGAGCTGATGGAGAGGGTGTCGGAGGAAGTCGCAAGTGAGGAAGCCAATCCGGAGCTCACCAGGAGGCTAGCAAAGCTCAGTGAGCCGGAGGTGAGGCAGCAGGAGGTCAGGAGAAGGGAAGAACCCCGGGCCCCGGAGGGAGAATGGAGGCCGCAAGGGGGAGGAGTGCAAGGGCAGGGAAGGGGTTACGGCCCAGGAAGGGGTAACCATGTCGGAGGTCAATGGAGGCCCCCCCAGTTAGGGTGGAGGCAAGGTCCGATGCAAATACCTCCCCCTCCCCAACAGGCCATGGCGATCGGACGAGGAAGAGGAAGAGGAAGGGGAAGGGGAGGAGAGGCGGAAACGGCAGCCGCTAGGAGGAGAAGGAATAGGGTAGCAGAGGCCGAGGCAAGGGAAGTGGCGTTGCCATATTGTATCTTCCATGATGTGGAAGGCCACTCAACGGACACCTGTCCGGAGTTCCTAGAAGTGAAGAGGGGCAGAGCGCCCGCGCCACCACAGCAGCAGCCAGTAAGGATCGTGGAGGTTGAACCTCGAGAGGAAGAGGAGGAAAGGTGTGAGGATAGAGCCGACATGGGAAGTAGAGGAGGGATCGGGGTGATCCATGGGGGGTAGGGGTGGAGGCGACCCGCAAGGCTAGCCTCCATACAATCTACCGCCGAAGCGTGGCCTCGACATCCACCGCCCCACCCCCGGCCGAAAAAATCGTTTTCACTCAGAAAGACATGCCGGGCTACGAGGACCCGTTCTGCGACGCGCTGGTCATCCAGACGGCGATCGAGAACTTCACCGTTTCCCGGATCTTAGTGGACAACGGAAGTTCGGTCAACGTCATCTTCAAGAAGGCGTTTGACAAGATGGAGGTAGAGCCTAGGAGGGTGTTGGCCTCAGATGGCCCTTTGTTCGGATTCTCAGGGGAGAGGAAGGAAGTAGAAGGGGGAGTAGGGCTTCATGTGACCCTGGGTGGGCAGTCCCGAAACTGTCGTTTTGTCATTGTGGACGCCCCAAGCAGTTACAGCGCTATCTTCGGACGGCCACTCATCAGCGCGTTCCGCTGTGTCCCTTCCACCTTTCATCAGTGCCTCAAGTTCAACAACGGAGGGGTTCAGGTGCGGATCAGGGGGGATCCCAAGGTGGCAAGACCATCTCCTGGATGGGAGAAGCTGAGAAGTGGGATAGGATGATGGAGGAGGCGACCGAAGTCGGAAGCATGGAGGTAGCCGAAGAGAAGACGGAGGGAGATGAAATCCATGCCCAGGAAGGGGTAGCTGAAGTACCCCGGGCGGAAGGAGAAGGAGAAGAAGAGAAGGCCCAGAAGGGAAGAGCGGAAGAGCTGATGGTGATAGAGAAGGAAGTCGAGGAAGACACCTAGGCTCCCACTTGCGCCGAAGAGTAGGGGGCTTGGGGAGAGCAGCCCCGGTTGGAGGCTGTGGCCGAGGTCGTGGAACTCGAGGTCACCACCCGGCTAGGGGTGGTGGAAAAAGTCCGGGTCAGCGGAGAACTCAGCCCGGAAGATCAAGCGGGGATTCTGGCTTGCGTACAGAAGAACGTGGACGTCTTCGCTTGGAGCGCCGCGGAAATGCCTGGGATCGACGCGGATGTGGCTTGCCATCGCCTCAACCTCGACCCCGGCGCCCGCCCCATCCGCCAGAAGAGGAGGGCCGTCGCAGACAAGCTGGAAGGGCCCATCCGCGAAGAGGTAGGCAAACTCCTGCAGGCAGGCTTTGTATCGGAGATCCAGTATCCAGGCTGGGTCTCCAACGTCGTTATGGTAAAAAAGGGAGGAGGTAAGTGGCGTATGTGTATCGACTTTTCGCTTCTTAATAAATCATGCCCGAAAGATTGCTACCCCCTGCCCAGAATCGACGCGCTGGTGGACTCAGCCGTTGGTTTCTCTGTAATGTCTTTCTTAGATGCTTTTTCAGGTTACCATCAAATCCGCATGCATCCCCCGGACATCAAGGATGTTTCCTTCATCACGGGGGATGGATGTTATTGCTATAAGATGATGCCCTTCGGGCTCAAGAACGCAGGGGCTACGTACCAAAGGATGATGGTTAGGGTCTTCCGCGAGCAGAAAGGAAGAAATTTAGAAGTCTATGTTGACGACCTCATGGTGAAGAGCCGAGACCTTGGGTCTCACCTCCGAGACCTCGAAGAGACATTCGGGACCCTGCGGCGGTACAAGATGAAACTCAATCCCTTGAAGTGTGTCTTCGGGGCGAGCCGAGGGAAATTCCTGGGCCACTTGCTCACCCCCGCAGGAGTGGAACCCAACCCGGACAAAGTTAAAGCGGTGATGGAGTTGGGGTCGCCAAGAAATCCGAAGGAGGTTCAGAGCCTTACAGGGAAGTTGGCTGGGCTCAGCAGGTTCCTCTCCAAGGCGGGAGAAAAGTGTGCACCTTTTTTCAAAGTACTGCAGGGAAACAAGAAGTTTGAATGGACCCCGGAGTGCGAGAAGGCCTTCCAGGCTCTGAAAGAACAGCTCA
Organism: Dactylorhiza incarnata; assembly: GCA_033032865.1. NCBI lineage: Eukaryota > Viridiplantae > Streptophyta > Magnoliopsida > Asparagales > Orchidaceae > Dactylorhiza > Dactylorhiza incarnata. Next base: position 2,731,186 of record JAWHQI010000258.1, read on the forward strand.
CCCAAACCCCTCTGCTCCAGTGACCGAGGCCAGGAGAAGACCTATCCCTGTACCTGGGGGTAGGGTTCGAAGCAGTAAGCTCCGTGTTAATCCGGGAGGAAGGGAAGAAACAGTTCCCTATCTACTACGTCAGCCGAGTGCTGAAGAAGGCAGAGCTCCGGTACCCGATTTTGGAAAAGTTGGCCTTCGCATTGGTGGTGTCAGCCCGAAGGCTCCGGCCTTACTTTCAAGCCCATTCAATTAAAGTAGTGACGGACCACCCGCTCCGTAAAATCATGGAAGGGGTGGAGCACTCAGGGAGGTTGGCAAAGTGGTCCGTGGAGTTAAGCGAATTCAATATCACGTTCGTGCCCAGGACGTCCATCAGGGCTCAAGCGGTGACAGACTTCATGGCCGACTATGCGGCCGAAGTGGGGGAGCACGAGCCACCTCCCCCAGAGGCATGGAAGATGTTGGTGGACGGAGCGTCGGGAAAACACTCCTATGGAGGGGGAATGGTCCTGGTAAGTCCTCAGGGGACTCGGATTGAGCAAGCCTTGAACATCCGTTTCCCAATTACCAACAACCAGGCTGAGTACGAAGCGGTGATAGCGGGCCTTCGGCTGGCCCGAGAACTGGGAGTGCAGGACGTGGAGGTCTCCACGGACTCCATGGTGGTAGCATGCCAGATCAAGGGAGAGTTTGAAGCAAAGGACCCGACCCTCCTGCTATACCTGGAGAAGGTTAAGGGGGTCATCGGGCAGTTCCGCACCTTCTCCATCAAGCACGTGCCGAGGGGGGAGAGCACCCAGGCGGACCTCTTAGCCAAGTTTGGTCCACGAGCGGGAGGGACGACTTCGGAACTCTTCCGGCCCTCCATCGAGGAAGGAGAATTGATGGAGGTGGATCGACGAGCCTCGTGGATGGATCCGTTCATCACCTTCCTATCCTCCGGGCAGTTCCCTGGAGAGGACATGGACAAGAGGCGCTTCAGGTATAAGTCCGCCTATTACTCCTTGCATGCAGGGGGGCTATATAGAAAGACCCTCTCGGGACTCCTGGCCCGTTGTGTCTCTGAGGAGGAGGTCCCGAGAGTGCTGGAAGAAATCCACTCCGGGGAGTGCGGCAGTCACTCCGGGAGTCGAACCCTGGAAGGGAGGGTGTTGAGGCAAGGCTACTTCTGGCCCACTCTCAGCAAGGATGCGGCAGAGTTCGCAAGAAAGTGTCCGAAATGCCAGCTCTATGCTCTGCTCCAGCTCCTCCCAGCTCAAAGACTCCGGACCATCACGGCTCCTTGGCCCTTCGCCATATGGGGACTGGACCTGGTCGGTCCCTTTCCCCAAGCCAGCGGCCAGAGGAAGTTCCTGCTGGTCATGATCGACTACTTCTCCAAGTGGGTAGAGGTGAAAGCACTTGCTAAGGTAACCTCTCAGGTTGTAAGGAATTTTGTGTGGGGGGAAATAATTTGCAGGCATGGACTCCCACTAGCTATAGTGACAGACAATGGGCCGCAGTTTGCGAGTGAAGAGTTTGTCGGCTTCTGCACTCAGCTCGGCATTGACCTCAGGTTCACTTCGGTCCACCACCCGAGGAGCAATGGGCAGGTGGAGGTGGCGAACAAGATAATCGTTAACCTACTGAAAAAGAAAGTGGAGAACCTTCGAGGAAGTTGGGTGGAACAGCTACCCTCCGTCCTCTGGGCCATGAGGACTACTCCGAATACCGCCACTGGGGAAACTCCATTCAAGCTCTCTCACGGGTCCGAGGCCGTTTTCCCCATAGAGTTTGAGGTAAAGACCCCCCGGGTGATCGCTGCGAGCGAGGGGGATGAAGAGTGGCTAGAAGGTAACAATGCAGAGCAGAGGCTATCCTTGGACCTGGTGGAAGAACTCCGGGACTTGGCCACCATCAGGCAGGAAGAGGTCAAGCGGCGGATGGCTCGATATTTTGACAAACATATCCAGATAAAACACTTTCAGAAAGGAGATCTAGTCCTGAAGAAGGTCGACGCAGCCGGCAGAGGGGCCACAGTGGGTAAGCTTAACCCCAACTGGGAGGGTCCATATATTGTAAGCGGGGTGCTCAAGTCGGGAGGGTATCACCTCCAGGATGTGGAAGGGGTACCCCTCGACCGAGCCCGGAGTGGGGATGATTTGAAAAGGTTTTACCCTTGAGTGCTTTATTATGTTGTTTAATTAACGTCTTACTCCTTTCTTATGATGCTTATAATTATTGCCGTGCCGACGTGACAAAGGTTGGATATGTTGGTGCTGGAATGCCCCAGATCGATTCCGCTCCCGGGCTCTCACTAGACGAGGGGTTCAGGTTGATCTCTAGAGAGGCTGGCAAGGTAACAAGTGTTGGTGCTGGAATGCCCCAGATCGATTCCGCTCCCGGGCTCTCACTAGACAGGGGGTTCAGGTTGATCTCTGGAGAGGCTGGCAAGGTAACAAGTGTTGGTGCTGGAATGCCCCAGATCGATTCCGCTCCCGGGCTCTCACTAGACGGGGGTTCAGGTTGATCTCTGGAGAGGCTGGCAAGGTAACAGATGTTGGTGCTGGAATGCCCCAGATCGATTCCGCTCCCGGGCTCTCACTAGACGGGGGGTTCAGGTTGATCTCTAGAGAGGCTGGCAAGGTAACAAGTGTTGGTGCTGGAATGCCTCAGATCGATTCCGCTCCCGGGCTCTCACTAAACGGGGGGTTCAGGTTGATCTCTGGAGAGGCTGGCAAGGTAACAGATGTTGGTGCTGGAATGCCCCAGATCGATTCCGCTCCCGGGATCTCACTAGACGGGGGGTTCAGGTTGATCTCTGGAGAGGCTGGCAAGGTAACAAGTGTTGGTGCTGGAATGCCCCAGATCGATTCCGCTCCCGGGCTCTCACTAGACGGGGGGTTCAGGTTGATCTCTGGAGAGGCTGGCAAGGTAACAGGGGGTGGTGCTGGAATGCCCCAGATCGATTCCGCTCCCGGGCTCTCACTAGACAGGGGGTTCAGGTTGATCTCTGGAGAGGCTGGCAAGGATAAGGTCTTTTTGCTGGGATACTCCGTCTCGCTCGGCGGACCTGTCCGTTCGGCAAAGAGAAATTTCGCACGATGACAGGCGAGTGGCGAGAATCAATCTTACACGATCCCGGACAAATGGTCCTCAGCAGAAAGGTCGCCGACACCGGGCGAGAGGCGAGCCCTCGCCAAGAAAAAAAAAAAAGAAAAAAAAAACGCCTTGCGAAACCTAGGAAGAAACACGCATAACCCGAAGGGGTAGTAATCCTAAGAAACGACGAAAGGGCTGAGCAACCAAGGTATCCTATGCCTATCTGTTCAACAACGCGCGACGCGAGAACGACCAACGCGAGAATAGCCTTAGCGAAGGAGGATATCGAGATAAGCGAGGGCGAGACATTCAATGCATGAAAATAACAAGACAGGAAAGAGAAGACATTGAACAAAACAGAATTTGCATTCCAGTCCATAGTTTGGTTACAATCTTCGACGACCTCGCCGATCGTAATTACAGCGCAAAAGAAAAAAATAGCGGCGAGCTTCAAGAATCATCCGCCGAGCCTTCTTCGTCAACACTATCCTTCACGGGCTGAAGAGGGAGGAAGAGCTCCGGGACGATGTCTTCCAGAGTCATGTCGGCCGCATTATCAGCCAAGAGGCCGATCGCCTTCGCCACCGAAAAGATGTAGCGAGCTGACTCTATAGATCCCACGCGGATCTCTTCATCTCGCGTTCGCCGATCTTCTTTTAAACGGCGAGGCAAGGGGGGAACCACGGCGCGGGTAAGGTCACCGTTTAGGGCCTTCAGCCCGGCCACCTCGCCCTCCAAAGTCTCGATGCGAGCATTGGCTCTCTCGGCGGCCTCGACATCCTGCAAATAAGTTCAGTTAGAGGTGAAACGGCCAGGGGGAAGGAGGATGAGCGAGGTCTAGATGGCTCACCACACGGCCCTCCGCGGCGAGCAGCTTCTCCTTCAGCTGCGTGTTCTCGGCAAGAACCCCCTGGTAGGCCCTCGCAAGCTCCACGTTCTGAAGCTCCAACTGTAGGCAACGCCTCCCCTTCATATGGGCGAGCTCGGCAGAACGCAGCTGGGACCTCGCGCTCTCGTAAGCAAGGGTCCTCGCGGTCTCATCCTTATAAGACCCCGCATCCTCGCGACCATACAGGGCGAACGCGAGGTCAAAAGCATGACCACTGATCGTCTCCTTCTCCACCCAGGAGGGGAGGATAGAAGAAATGTCCACCCTGTTGGTCTCCGGCTTCCAGGTGACGAGGGGCTCACCAGTCTCGTCCCGACGCCTCTGACCGAGCCTGAAGTTGTAGTGGTTCACCGGGATGGGGAGGGCGGAGGTCCTGACCGCCTCCTGGCAGGGCTCTTCGTCCTCGCCCACCGAGAGGCCGGTGAGGTCAAACTCGTCGAAGGCGGCCTCGCGAGGTTCCTTACCTTTTGACGGAGCGAGCGAGGCCGCGCTTTTCTTGCTTTTCTTCTTGGGCGGAGATTTCGAAGGAGCGGCATGGCTACCGGAAGCCCCCGATCTCTTGCGAGAAGAGGGCTCGGCCGGAGCGACGACGTCTCGGCAAGCTTCCGCCCCCATGGTAGCGAGGGCTATAGTGGCGTCGGTTTTCCGATTGCTCGCGTAGGGGGGGTGAAGGGGAAGATCTCGCTCGCCTAAAAACGAACAATAATATGGATAAGTATGATATGCTAGCAGACTGAGACAAAGATGTTAGGCGAGATTTTTACCTTCTCCGGCGAGAACCGGAGGCAGCTTGTCTAGGTTGCGGCGGAGGTGGACGACTTCGAAGTTCTTCTTGCAGAAGAACTGATGGAGGAGGGCATCATGGCCATCGAGGGCGGTAGGCCGGTAAGTGGTCTCGCTGTGTTGAAACGGCGAGAGGGGAATGTTGCCGAAGTTCCCCTTGACGACGACGAACTTCTGGGCCCAGAAGTGGGCCTTGTTGACGGTCTCAACCACCTTCAGGCCCGTGCCCACGAAGTAGGCTGTCCCATCTTTGTAGGCCCGAAACGAGAACAGCTTCCGGAAGACCGGGAGGCTGAACTCGATTCGCTCCTCGCGGAGGTAGCAGGCGAAAGCAGTGACAACCGCCATGGCATTAGGCGTAAGCTGGCCGGGAACCACGCCATAATGCTTGAGCACCTAACCGACAACGAGAACAGAATTAATCCGCGTGGCGAGCGAAACTAGAGTGGCACAAAATAGGAAGTAAGCGAGAACGACTTTTACCTGGCGAACTTTTGGCCATAAGGGAAGGCGCAAACCGACCGCGAAATGGGCGGTAGGAATGGCCAACTCGTCGACCAACGGGTCGTTGATCACGTCGTCCTCGCTAGGGAGGCGTGCCTCGAACGGGGGGGGGGGGGGGGGGGGGGAGGGGGGTGACGTAATCAGCGACCGCGCTGAAGTACTCCTCATCAGTCAAGTTGCAGGAAAAAAAGCTATGCTCGGCAAAGGCCTTCGCGACCCTTCGCCAACCCTCCGACTCTGCGTTGCCACCCATCTAGAAAACCTGCGAAAAAAGGGAGAAGCACGAGAACGAGAAAGAGCGAGAGCTCTGCAGCAAAAGGAGAAGAAGATCGAGAATAAATGCGGTGGTTGGCCCAGTCAAGACCACCTATTTATAGCCAAAGCAAAAGGGCGGGAGGAAGTCCAAACGTCGGCGAGCACGAGTATCAACAAAAACATCAGATCACGTACGCTGGCAAGGAAAACCCGCGGGGTTAGCACAGACGCCATCCCTGCAGAATACGTTTAGCGAGGACAGAGGGTCCTTGCGATCGCGATGCAACAAAATAAATAAATTTATTGATAACAAGCGAGAAACCATAAAAGATGATACTAATTGTCGAAAGAAATAACAGCCAGCCGGAGTGGCGAATATGCGAGTCATAAAACGTGGCGAGACCGTTCAAAGACGACGACGATTATTAGTCACAATACAACGTCTAGCGAGAATCATGGGGTAGCCATTTCCACCGGCCGCCACCCCGCGACCCTGACCTCGGCGGTGCCCTAGAATTATAATAGTCCTCTGCCAAACGGCCCTCCCGGTCCATGAGGTAAGCGTAGTCTCTCATTCTCGCTATGTGCACCTCCGGCGTCGTAGCGATCTCATCCTGATCGCGGTGTCTCGCTTGCCGGAGCCTCGCGCACTCCTCCATCAGGACCGCGTGCCTATCCTCCGCGGCTTCCCTATCCCGTCTCGCCCGCATATTGAGATCCATCAGCATTCGCCCATGCTTCCTCAAGAGCTCCGCGGCTCGCTGCTTCATCGTCTCCGGATCTCGCGGATCCCCTAAGAATTCCTCCACCTGGTCAGGAAGGGGAGACATCTCGTCATCGCCCAGCTCGGAATCGGTATGTGGATTCTCGGCATTGTCTGCAAGATTTAAAAAAAAAGGGGGTTAGACGATGAGCGCGAGATCACGCGGGGTTTCGGCGAGGCCATAACGCTTACCGAGAGGGCGGCGAGAAGCTGAAGGACGGCCCTGGAACACATTGCCTTAGTGGGGGTAGAGGGATTTGCCCAGGCCGGCGGGATAAGCTGCGCTGTTGGTCGGGGGAACCTTTGGCGGTGCAGAGCCACCGGTCTCCTCGCTCGTCAGGAGCTGGAACCCGGGCTTATCTATGATTTTATCGGGAGGAGGCGGAGACGGTGGCCGCGACGACGGGCGGGCCGGGGACTTCAGGGGCGAGACTGTAAGAAAAGAATAACGGAGGTCATATACGGTTGACAGAAGTATTACGGTATGCGAGATTAAGATCATACCGGTGACATCTTTCCCAGCAAGGTTCCGATCCGCCTGTGGACTCTTGCGAGACCTATCAGCGGGTTCTCCAATGTTCTCGCTCGGCAAAGCATCCTGCGAGTAGAAATTAGTGAGGAGCGATTTATTGACGTGAAGTCGAGTAGCTCATACCTCCTCGGGGCGGCGGTCATCCGGGGAGGAGTCCAGCATCACAGAGTCGTCGCCGGAGCGACGAGCCGCCTTCGCCTTCTTGACTTTCGGCGATTGGACGGGGGGCGGCCGGTTCATCCAAGCGGGGACCTTGGTCGAGGAAGGTAGCCCACCAGCTCTCATCACCCTCAGGCGAGCCTCTGCTTCTTCGGAGATCGGCATCTCCAGGCAGCTAAAATAAGAAAGGGAAGAAAAGGAACGGCGCGCGCCAATAGGTGTTCGGGACGATATTTATAGCCTACGGGGTGGGTCCCACCAAAGATTCCTGACAGGTCATCCGGGAGCGGTCGAATATCAGGGGTTGGACGATTCTTCGCGAGGATATCAGTCCTCGCGAAGAGCGGGGATTGTGTACAACCCCGATATTCGCCAGGTAAGGAAATCAAGCGAGACGGGAGTGGCGAGGCCCAGACCTCGCCAAGATTGACCCAGCCGATGAAACTTCGGCAGACTACCAAAATAGGCAGCGAGGTCCTCGCGAGGCGACCTTCTAAAAGGGATGCCACGGGCCGCATTCGCGAGAGGACCCGCGAGAACTCCTTCAGCAAGGTTCTCGCGAGGCGATCCCCCGGAATGACCCGCGAGAAGGCCCGCGAGAAGGCCTGCGAGAGCTCCGACAGTAAGGTCATCGCAACCCCTTATCCATAAATCATTAGGGTCAACTTACCATTTTACCCTTGGTGGTCTGCCCTTAGCCTCTCCAAACAACGGAGCTTGGCTGTTAGCAGACCCATTTTGGGTGCAGATAGTAAAATCTAAAGACGGAATCCTGTTATTTGCAGACCAGATCAGAAAATCTATAAATAGGACCTTAAGGGCACCTTTGGAGAGGATCTCACTTCAGCTTCCCTCTCCTTAGGCTTTCTTTGGTTAGCATTTCCAGAGCTCTCCAAGGTGTCCAATTCTCAGTTTTGGCTTGGGAGGGGAAGCGCTCAACGATCTTCCGGGTTAGTGGAGGGACCTCCTCGCTGTGACTAAGGTCTTAGTCAAACTCTTAATCCTCCGTCCACCCTCCTCGAGGGACCAGTAAGGGCTAGCCGCCCCTCATTTCGGTGAGGGCCCCGAGCTCTACGAGAGACCGAGAAAATCGGTTTCAACAGTTCATTGTCTCATATTCAATTAAGATATACAGATATATTATGGATATATCAAATACAAATATATTATCTTAGATATCATATTTTCTTATCTAAGAAATCAAAGTTGAATACCCTAAACCCTGAACCAAAACCTTTGAATTTTCTTATTCCTCATTTCAAGATTTCGGATTCGCCCCTATTTTCTCATATATTGGTTTTTATATCCCTCAAATTCAAACTCTTCTAGCATTTCCCAAGTCTTTCATTATGTCGTGCCCGCACACCAGCCTTATAGTGCATTAAATGGAGTTGTTTATAAAACTCCTCTTTGGTTATACACAAAAGTGTGAAATATTTGGAAGTCGGAAGAACACGTCAACCAACAAGAGAATAAGGACTCTAATAGATGAACACAAGCTTTCACAATAATAACTCTTGGCAGCTAGTTACAAATGGACATGGTTGAATACAAGTTGCATCCAACTTGATTCACGACAGCCAATAGTAGAAAAGAACTTGGTCACGGACGATGTCCGCTTCTCCTCCGAAGCACACCGCGCAGGTGATACTCGCTCCTCGCTACCACCGGCGTTAACGCTAACGCCCAGCGTTAGCTCTGCTCCTCGCAAGCTCGCTGCTCGCACTCCTCAGCTCCCTAGTCGCTACTAGACGAAGCTCGCTACTCGCCACACTCAACGCCCGACGTTGACTCTAACGCCCCGCGTTAACTCCCGAGTAGGTAACTCTCTTGCCGAACTTACTCCAAGTTCGATGCTCTCCTGGAATCACTCTAGTATCTCTAACTCGCTCAAAGTAGAGGATACTCGCCACTTTCAGAATTGATACTCTTAGAGGGGGGGGGGGGGGGGTACCCCTCTATTTATAGGCAAAACAGGGGGGAGGTGCGAGAAGGAGACAACGCGGGTGTTAGCTCGTAACGCTGGCGTTAGCTCAGCGAGAAGGAGCTAACGCCGGCGTTAGCTCTAACGCCAGGCGTTAGCTCACTTCAAAATCTCTACACTCCCCCTTGAAGTGAGCTCCGGGAACAACTCCAAGCAACGAGCGAAGCCTCCGGAACGACCCCGCAGATAGGGGCTTCGTGAATATATCTGCAAGGTTGTCTTCACTCCGCACGTGCTCCACAACGATCAAGCCACCCAGCACCTTCTCTCTGATGAAGTGATGCTCGATCTCAATGTGCTTGGTCCTTGCATGACACACTGGATTGGTTACCAGTTTCAATGCACTCTCATTGTCCCTGCGAAGCACAATAGGTCCGCTGACCTCCTCGTCCACATCCTCCACTAGTCTCCTTAGCCAGACACACTCCTGAGCTGCTAAGGACGACGCCTTGTACTCGGCCTTCGTGGTAGAAAAGGAAATAGAGTCATGCTTCTTGCTACACCACGAGATAGCAGCAGCTCCACACAAAAACACGTAACCTGATGTCGACTTGCGATTATCAGCGTCACCTCCGTAGTCTGCATCCGTGTGCCCATGCATCTTGAAGTCAGACTCTTCTTCATAGGACAACCCCATCTCAAGGGTTCCCTTCACGTACTTTAGTATCCCCTTGGCTGCCTCCAGATGAGGCTTCCGTGGCTCTTGCATATACCGACTAACTCGGCCGACAGCAAAGGCGATGTCCGGCCTCGTGATAGTCAAGTAGATAAGACTCCTCATTAGTGCCCGAAAGATCTTCGGATCAGGGAGAATCCTCCCTTCTTCCTTCCGAAGCTTCAACACAGCCTCCAGAGGAACGGAACTGCTCTTCCCCTCCTTCATGCCGAATCTTTCGACGATCCTCTCGGCATACGCCCTCTGGGAAACATACAGCCCACCTCTTCTCTTCTCAACTTGGAGGCCAAGGAAATTGTAAGACCCCCCCCCCCCCCCCCCCTCCCCAAACTGAACCTGGTTCAGGGAGGGGGGATCTTACTTCCCAAGGATGACCACTTAGCGCTTTTCGGGTGGCAACGTCCCACCCTTTTCAAGCACCGAGCGATCTCCTTGTCAGGCACAAGAATCATAACATCACATCAGAACGCATAGCGGAAGCAATCGAAAGATATAAAAACAAGCACACAGCTTATATTCACATATTGGAACAGGGCCGAAGCCTAATGTTTACAACTACTGCCTTGGGGGCTACATCGACGAAACAAAAGATCCTAGTCTAGTCTTATAATCTCGGACTCACGTCGCGGAAGATAGGGGCGAGGCTGGGGTAATCGAACGGGCCATCTCCAAGGCTGGTATATCATCCTGTGGTGCGGGGGCTCCTTGCTGTCCCATCTCCTGTGATTGGTTATAAGAAATAACCGTTAGTCACAGAGCTAAGTAGAAAATACATCCCCTCCCCGGATCCATATCTAGGGGGCGTCTAAAGGACAAAAATAAAATAGCCGAAGCAAGGAAGAGGGTTAGCAGCAGGTAAACATATATATATATATATATATATATATATATATATATATCTACATATATATATAGATAGGGCCTTCCGCCCTAATATCCGTAATCGCGCCGTATGGTAAATACGCAACACTATTTCGCGCATACACACACCCAGGTATTCAAACCTGTACGCACACAAAAAGACCCTGTGTCGACACAGTTTAGACTGCTTTTCTTCAAGCAGGGGAGCTAACCCCGCGGGCCTCACCGATGTGGTCGTCGGTGACAGTGGCCAGTCTTGCCACTTCTGAATGTAGTCGTACCGTATCACTCAGGCCCTCCTGTACAACTTGGTGTACCAACTGGATGTGAGCGACATCCGGCGAATCGATTTGTAGGCCGACCAGCGGAGGTAAAACTGCAGGTTCGGAGTGGTGATAACCCGCTGTGCACATCTCCCTGTCTCCATGAGTCGTCAACCCACCCGCACCGGTACGAACGGTCTGCGAGCGTGACCAACCCGCCACTTCCAATCAATCTTCACCCGCTTAATAATAAAACAAATGCTTAAAGTACGTGGCAGATTACTCGACCGGTCCCACAACCTCTGACCGGGAGGCTTAGCGGTATGAGGGCTCCTTGCTTGGGGCTAACCTGGAAGGAGGGACTCGACTCCGGGTTCTCCCCACCTAAGGCCTCGCAGAAGGGAGGATAAGCACCGCATTATAGCCACGACAGCGCTGCATCTAGCAAGTATATTAGGCCGGAAGCAGGGGGCCATAATACTAAGCAGAGAAGTAGGCCAAAAGCAGAGGCCATAATAGTAAGCAGAAAAGTAGGCCGAAAGCAGAAGCCATAATGATAAGCAGAAAAGTAGGCCGAAAGCAGAGGCCATAATAGTAAGCAGAAAAGTAGGCCGAAAGCAGAGGCCATAATGACAAGCAGAAAAGTAGGCCGAAAGCAGAGGCCATAATAGTAAGCAGAAAAGTAGGCCGAAAGCAGATGCCATATGTACAACCCGTATTCGCCGAGTGGGTCCCTCAAACCAATTGGCGAGACCTGGGTCAGCCAGATCACTCGCCCAGGCTAAGACAGGTGGTAAGACCCCCGGGTTAGTGGGGGTGAGCTGCAAGCAAGAGGGAGCTCGGCGAGTGGTACCCTCGCGGACCATTCGCCCAGAGATATAGGTATTCGCCCAGCTGAGCGGGAGCTCGGCGAGTGGTGTCCCCATGGACCACTAGCCCCCTAGTATTCAAAGAGGGGAGTGACCATGATGCCCCTTGTGGGCTGCAAATAGCCCTTCAGAACAACGGAGTTAGGCTATTTGCAGATCAATTTGGGGTGCGCTTAGTAAATTTAAAAGGCGGATTCATGCTATTTGCAGACCAGCCTCGGAAAAACTATAAATAGACCCTTAAGGGCACCTTGGAGGAGACCCGATTTTAGAGAATCCTCTCCTCCAGGCTAGTTTTTGGTCGGTTGTTAATGCCCTCCAAGGTGCCCGGTTGAGCTCTGGTTTGGGAGGGGAAGCTCTCTAAGATCTTCCGGGTGTGTGGCGGGACCTCCTCGCTTCAGCCTTGGGTCTATTCTTGTTCTCACATCCACCGTCAAGAGAGTCTAGTGAGGGAGAAATAAGCATCGGCTACACCCCCAGTGGGTCCGAACTCAAGAGACCTGTTGCAGGTTTCAACATTTTTGGTGCGGTGAGCGTGGACCGTAGCCAGTGAAGGAAAATCCCAAGCTAGGTTCGATGACAGGAGATGGAGGGAATGGTTCTGACTCAGGCCACTCGTAGCCGCCAGCGACAGGGGAGTGGCTGGAGATGTTCGAGAAATTCAAGCGAGAAGTCCTACAGATAGTTCTCGCGGCAAGGGGCGAATGCGAGACGCCAGCTGTTCCCATCATTCCACCCCAGCAGGTTGGCGAGAACGCTCCGGGACAGCGGCCGGGAAAGGAGGTGCCAGCAGAAGGAAGTGTGCGAGATCTCCCGGGGCGGCAGCTATTCAGCAGTCTGGCGAGTGCTGAGGTGTGCGAGCTGGCTCCTCGCGAGAGGACCACTCGCCGAGCAGGGGAAGGGAGCCCCTTTTGCGAGATGATCCTCTCGGCCCCGGTGCCGGAAGGGTTTCGAGGGCCGGAGATGTCCTATTATACTGGCAAGGATGACCCAGTCGTGCACCTACAGTGGTTTGAAGACATGACCTCAATTCTTCCCATGTCGGATGCATTCCAATGTCGGCTCTTCGCAACCACCCTGAAGGAGAAGGCAAGGGACTGGTTTCACCAGCTTCCCGTAGGTTCCATCTACGCGTTCGACGATCTGCGACGGAGCTTCCGGCTGCGCTTCTCGACGTCAAAAAAGAGGAAGAAGGATGCGGAGGCTCTTTTCAAGATCAGGCAGAGGGAGGGGGAGACCCTGGCGCATTACGTGGACATATTCCAGGAAGAGATACACCTTGTGCAGGAGGTGCCAGGGTTCGCCCTCAAGATGGCGTTCATTGTGGGGTTGAGAGAGGGGTTCTTCAAAATGGACCTGAAGAGAAGGGCTCCAGTCTCCTTTGAGGAGTTGATGGAGCGAGCGGCGGAAGAGATAGAAGGGGAGGCGGCCAACCCGGAGTTCTACAAGAGGTTGGCGAAGATGAGCGAGCCCGAGGTGAGGCCGCAAGAAGGAAGGAGGAGAGAGGAACCCCGAGGTCAGGGGTTCGAGAGGCCACCTCGGAATTGGAGGTATCAGGAGCCCCACAACAGGCTGGGTTGGAGGCATCAGGAAGGATCAACGAGAGGTCAGGAAGGAGGGTACCAAGGAAGGGAGGCGGGGGGAGTCAACCCGGGATGGAGGTAGGGTCCCAGACCCCCTCACCCTCCGCGGGAGCAAGCCATGGCAGTGGGACGAGGAAGAGGAGGAAGAGGAGCCAGAGGAGGAAGAGGAGCCAGAGGAGGAAGAGGAAGAGCAGGAAGAGGGGGCAGGGTTGCGTTGCCCTATTGTGACTTTCATCAGGAAGAAGGTCACGCAACGGCCACCTGCCCGGAGTTCTTGGAGATGAGGGGAAGAGGGCAACCACGGCAGCAGCCGATCAGGATTGAGGAGGTGTTCCCGGAAGGGGAAGAGGATAGGTGTGAAGACCGGGCTGATGTAGGAGCAAGGGGGGGAATCAGGGTGATTCATGGTGGGGTTGGGATAGAGGCCTCTCGCAAGAGGAGCTTCCAGGCGATGTTCCGAAGGGGCGTCGCGTCGACTTCCCAAACTCCACCCCCTCGGAGAAGCTCACCTTCTCCTCGGAAGACATGCCAGATTATGAGGACCCGTTCTGCGACGCCCTGGTAATCCAGACGGCGATTGAAAACTTCACGGTCTCCCGGATCTTGGTGGACAACGGGAGCTCGGTGAATGTGATCTTCAAGAAGGCTTTCGACGCGATGGAGGTGGAGAAGAAGAGGGTGCAGGCCTCTGATGGACCATTGTTTGGTTTCTCAGGAGAGCGGAAGGAGGTCGAGGGAGGTGTCGGCCTCCAGGTGACGTTAGGAGGGGTCCCAAGGAACTGCCGGTTCGTCATTGTGGACGCTCTGAGCAGCTACAATGCTATCTTCGGACGCCCTCTCATTAGTGCTTTCCGGTGCGTGCCCTCATCGTACCACCAGTGTCTGAAGTTCCATAGTGGAGGAGTCCAGGTCCGGATCCGAGGAGATGCTAAGGTGGCAAGGCAGTGCTATGTGACTGCCGTCAACACCATCTCTTGGATGGCGGAAGCTGAGAGGATGGATGAGGAGATGGCGAGGCCGGAGGGGCCAGGAGGAGAAGCGGAGAAGAGAGGGGTAGAGGAAGAGGGCGGTGCCCGAGGGGAGAATACGGAGGTCGCTCAGGAGGAGCAGGAGGTCGAGTCGGTGGAGGCGGAAGGAGCCGCAGAGGAAGAAGCCCGGGAGGAGGGGCGAGAAGCAAAGAGCCAATGGGAGGAGCCAGCCCAGCTCGAGGCGGCAGAAGAGGTGGTAGAAATGGAGGTCATCACCCAAGAGGGAAGGGTGAAAGAGGTGCGGATCAGCGGGGGTCTCGGCCCGAAGGACAGGGTGAAGATGCTGGAGTGCGTCCAGAAGAACGTGGATGTTTTCGCATGGAGCGCAGCTGACATGCCAGGCATTGAGGCGGATGTGGCTTGCCATCGTCTCAACCTCGAGCCAGGAGCCCGTCCCATCCGGCAGAAGAGAAGGACCTTCGCCAGCAAGCTCGAAGAACCAATCCGCGAGGAGGTGGCCAAGCTCCTCGAAGCAGGTTTTGTATCGGAGATCCAGTACCCAGGCTGGGTCTCCAATGTCGTAATGGTAAAAAAGGCCGATGGCCGCTGGCGTATGTGTGTTGATTTTTCATTATTAAACAAGGCCTGCCCTAAGGATTGCTATCCTCTGCCTCGGATCGATGCGCTGGTTGACTCAGCCGTCGGTTTTTCTGTGATGAGTTTTTTGGATGTTTTTTCAGGTTATCACCAGATCAAGATGCACCCCCCGGACGTCAAAGACGTCTCGTTCATCACCAGGGAGGGATGCTACTGCTATAAGATGATGCCCTTCGGGCTGAAAAATACAAGAGCAACCTACCAGAAGATGATGGACCGGGTATTTAGGGAGCAAAGGGGAAGGAACCTGGAGGTCTATGTGGATGACCTCATGGTGAAGAGCAAGTGCGTGAGCTCTCACATCCAGGACCTCGAGGAGACCTTCGCTACCCTACGCAAGTACAAGATGCGCTTGAACCCCCTGAAATGTGTGTTCGGAGCCGGTAAGGGGAAATTCCTGGGGCACCTTCTCACCCCTTGGGGGGTAGAACCTAACCCGGACAAAGTTAAGGCCATAATGGAGCTGGGGTCGCCGCGGAACGCCAAGGAGGTCCAACGCTTGACGGGAAGGATCGCAGGGTTGAGTAGGTTTCTCTCCCGAGCCGGGGAGAAATGCTCTCCCTTCTTCAAGACATTGCGAGGTAACCAGAAGTTCGAATGGACGGAGGAATGCGAGGAGGCCTTCCAGGCCTTGAAGAGCCAACTCACCAAGGCTCCGCTACTCCAAGGTCCCAAAGAGGGGGAGGATCTATATCTATATCTCGGGGTCGGGGCAGAGGCCGTAAGCTCCGTCCTGGTCCGGGAGGAAGGCAAGAAGCAGCTGCCCGTCTACTACGTAAGTAGGGTCCTGAGGGAGGCGGAGCTCAGGTACCCGATTTTGGAGAAGTTGGCCTTTGCTTTGGTCGTCGCGGCGAGGAAGCTCAGGCCATACTTCCAGGCCCATTCAATTCAAGTAGTGACGGACCACCCTCTCCGCCAGATCTTCGAAGGAGTGGAGCACTCAGGAAGGCTCGCAAAGTGGTCGATAGAGCTAAGTGAATTCAACATTACCTTCGTCCCTCGATTATCCATGAAGGCGCAGGTGGTGGCTGATTTCATGGCAGATTACGTGGCCGAGATGGAAGAAGACGGAGCCCCTCGTCATGTTCCGTGGAAGTTGCTGGTGGATGGGGCTTCGGGCAAGAATTCTCTCGGAGGAGGGGTGGTGCTGGAGAGTCCCCACGGGGTGAAGATCGAGCAGACGCTAGTGATACACTTCACAATCACCAACAACCAGGCAGAGTATGAGGCGGTGATCGCCGGTCTGCGGCTGGCCCAGGAGCTCGGAGTCCATGACGTGGAGGTCCTTACCGACTCGATGGTAATAGCCTCTCAGATCAGGGGAGAGTTCGAGACGAGAGAGCCTGCGCTCATAAGGTACTTAGCCAAAGTGAGAGGTCTCGTAGGAACGTTCAAGACTTTCTCCATCCGTCACGTCTCTCGGGAGGAGAGTACCCCGGCGGATCGGTTGGCCAAATCCGGCCCTCGAGCCGGAGGGACCCTAACAGACCTATTCCGTCCTTCGATCGAGGAAGGGGAACGCATGGAAGTAGAGCAGCGACCCTCTTGGAAGGATCCCTTCGTAACCTTCCTCGCAACAGGGAAGTTCCCGGAGGAGGTTCTGGACCAGAGGCGCTTCCGGTATAAGTCCGCCTATTACGTGCTCCATGAAGGGGACTTGTATCGGAAGACCCTCTCGGGCCTCCTGGCCCGATGCATTTCAGAGGAGGAGGTCCCGAGGATCTTGGAAGAAGTTCACTCAGGCGAGTGCGGCAGCCACTCGGGGAGCAGGATGTTGGAGGCAAGAATAATGAGGCAGGGGTACTTTTGGCCAACCCTAAGTAAAGACGCGGCAGCCTTCGCCAAGAGGTGCCAGAAGTGCCAAATGTTTGCCCCGCTTCAGCTCATGCCAGCTCAGAGGCTAAAGAGTATCACGGCGCCCTGGCCATTCGCCATATGGGGGATGGACCTTGTAGGACCCTTCCCCCAGGCTAGTGGACAGAGGAGGTTTCTCCTGGTCATGATTGACTACTTCTCAAAATGGTTGGAGATCAAGGCGTTGGCTAAGGTCACCTCCAGGTAATCCGCAACTTCGTATGGGGGGGGGGGGGAAATCATTTGTCGACATGGGCTTCCACAGGCCATAGTCACGGATAATGGTCCACAGTTCGCGAGCGAGGAATTCATCAGCTTCTGTGGCCAGCTGAGGATAGACCTCAGGTTTGCATCCGTTCACCATCCCAGGAGAAACGGGCAGGTGGAGGCGGCAAACAAGGTCATCGTGAACCTGCTCAAAAAGAAGGTGGAAAATCTGAAGGGCAATTGGGTGGAACAGCTTCCATCGGTCCTGTGGGCCCTAAGAACTACCCCCAGCACCGCCACAGGAGAGACCCCTTTCAAGCTCTCTCACAGCTGCGAGGTCGTCATCCCCATAGAGTTCGAGGTTATGACACCACGGGTAAAGGCCGCCGCAAGTGGAGAGGAAGATTGGAGAGCCGAGAACGAGGAGGAGTTACGACTCTCCCTCGACCTCATCGAGGAAGCTCGGGACCTAGCAGCCATTCGCCAAGAAGAGGTCAAGCGGCGGATGGCCAAGTACTTCGACAAGCACATCAGGGTCAAGCAATTCGAGAAGGGAGATCTGGTGCTCAAGAAGGTCGACGCGGCTGGGAGGTCCGCCGCGGTGGGGAAACTTAACCCCAACTGGGAAGGTCCCTATGTCGTGGAAGAGGCACTAAAGTCTGGGGGGTATCGCCTTCAGAATGTGGAGGGCCAACCTTTCAGCCACACATGGAGTGGCGACGACCTCAAACGCTTCTATCCCTAGCAGTATGTAATGACAATGTTCTTGAATAAAAATATTTTATTTAAACTATGTGTATGAGAGTGATGCTGCAGCTTGTAGGGAAGACTCTGAAAGCTCCAAAAATGGCCCCGAGCAGACCCGCTGTCCAGGCTCTCATCTAGCTGGCAGGTCCGAAGGCTCACTCGGTGGCAGGTTCCAAGATGTTGAGAAAAGGGCCCCGAGCAGACCCGCTGTCCAGGCTCTCACCTAGCTGGCAGGTCCGAAGGCTCACTCGGTGGCAGGTTCCAAGGTGTTGAGAAAAGGGCCCCGAGCAGACCCGCTATCCAGGCTCTCATCTAGCTGGCAGGTCCGAAGGCTCACTCGGTGGCAGGTTCCAAGATGTTGAGAAAAGGGCCCCGAGCAGACCCGCTGTCCAGGCTCTCATCCAGCTGGCAGGTCCGAAGGCTCACTCGGTGGCAGGTTCTAAGGTGATGAAGAAAAGGGCCCCGAGAAGACCCGCTGTCCAGGCTCTCACCTAGCTGGCAGGTCCGAAGGCTCACTCGGTGGCAGGTTTCAAGGTGTTGAGAAAAGGGCCCCGAGCAGACCCGCTGTCCAGGCTCTCATCTAGCTGGCAGGTCCGAAGGCTCACTCGGTGGCAGGTTCCAAGATGTTGAGAAAAGGGCCCCGAGCAGACCCGCTGTCCAGGCTCTCATCCAGCTGGCAGGTCCGAAGGCTCACTCGGTGGCAGGTTCTAAGGTGATGAAGAAAAGGGCCCCGAGCAGACCCGCTGTCCAGGCTCTCACCTAGCTGGCAGGTCCGAAGGCTCACTCGGTGGCAGGTTCCAAGGTGTTGAGAAAAGGGCCCCGAGCAGACCCGCTGTCCAGGCTCTCACCTAGCTGGCAGGTCCGAAGGCTCACTCGGTGGCAGGTTCCAAGGTGTTGAGAAAAGGGCCCCGAGCAGACCCGCTGTCCAGGCTCTCATCTAGCTGGCAGGTCCGAAGGCTCACTCGGTGGCAGGTTCCAAGATGATGAAGAAAGTGGCCCCGAGCAGACCCGCTGTCCAGGCTCTCACCTAGCTGGTAGGTCCGAAGGCTCACTCGGTGGCAGGTTCCAAGGTGTTGAGAAAGTGGCCCCGAGCAGACCCGCTGTCCAGGCTCTCATCTAGCTGGCAGGTCCGAAGGCTCACTCGGTGGCAGGTTCCAAGGTGATGAAGAAAAGGGCCCCGAGCAGACCCGCTGTCCAGGCTCTCATCTAGCTGGCAGGTCCGAAGGCTCACTCGGTGGCAGGTTCTAAGGTGATAAAGAAAAGGGCCCCGAGCAGACCCGCTGTCCAGGTTCTCATCTAGCTGGCAGGTCCGAAGGCTCACTCGGTGGCAGGTTCCAAGGTATTGAGAAAATGGCCCCGAGCAGACCCGCTGTCCAGGCTCTCATCTAGCTGGCAGGTCTGAAGGCTCACTCGGTGTCTGGTTCTAAATCCTCAGAGGTTGGCCTCAAGAGCACTCACATAGACCACGCGCCGGTGGGGTGATCTTGCCTCTCCTTCATAACTACCCAAGCGAAACCCCGGGATGGGCGAATGGTCCAAAGGTGCGAGTGGAACAGGTAGCGGGAAATCCAGAACGGCGAGGCACTCGGTCATCTCCAAGCACTCGGCGAGTGACCGGGACAGCTACATTACGACCTAGTGTCCTAGCGAGCCTAACGGGATATAACGGCAAATGGAAAAAATAAGATAGCATAAAAATTAAGATAACACAAAAAGTGGTAGCACAAAAATTGTAATCCATATATATACATCCTTCAAGGGCATTCGCCCAGTTCACGATCACAT
The DNA here is from genome assembly GCA_033032865.1 of Dactylorhiza incarnata. Classification (NCBI taxonomy): domain Eukaryota; kingdom Viridiplantae; phylum Streptophyta; class Magnoliopsida; order Asparagales; family Orchidaceae; genus Dactylorhiza; species Dactylorhiza incarnata. The sequence goes on from JAWHQI010000258.1 coordinate 2,750,597, forward strand.
TCAGAAGGAAGAGTAAAAAGAAAGTAAAAATTACAAGGGACCCATCTCATTTGTCGGCAGACTCCTCGCCTGGAGATCCTTCGCTCTCGCCAGAATCTGGGAGGAGGGCGTCTTCCCGCGGCTCGCCGTTATCATCCTCCGGGAATGGGATTGGGATGTAGAGCTCGGGAACAACTTGGCGGGCGGTGAGGCATTCGGCCTCCGCCTTCAGATATCCAGCCCGCCGCATCACCTACAGCGCATGCTTAACGGCGCTTTGCGCATTCTCCTGCATCAGTTGCTTTAGCTCGTGATGAGGGTAAAAGTGCCCCCCACTTCCCGGGGCAAGTGCCGACGCGCCGGCTTCTCGCAACCGTTGGACTTCGGCTTTGGCCAGGCGGACTTCTTCTTCGAGGCCGATCACCCGCGCGCGAAGCATCTCGGCACCTATGGTGTCCTGAAGGGATAGAATAAACATGGTAAGATGGAAGTGCGGAAAAAAGGTAACGAGTATTCGCGGGAGGAGATTTACCTCTCTGACGGGACGGCTGGCGAGAAGGGCTTCCGCAGCTGCCAGCTTCGTCTTGAGTTCCTGCACCTCGGCCGAAACAAGGGCCCTGGTCCCCTCGACCTCGGCCAGACTCCGCCCCAGACTGATGCTCCGGCGCGAAGACATGTGCGCGAGCTCAAGGGCCCGCAGCATGGCTCGGGCGGTCTCGTGGTCGAGAACTTGCGTCTTCTCTGCGTCGAAGACCTCGGCGTCCTCCCGACCGTAAAGGGCATACGCCATAGCATAGGCCTCGCCACTGGCGATGTTGGTCTCTACCCAGGACGGGTGGAGGGTGGAAAGCGAAACCCTGTTTGAGTTCCGGTCCCACTTCACCAAGGGAGCCCCGGAAGGATCCACATACCTCTCGCCGTTCGGGAAGTTCCGGTGGTCCCTGGGCAACGGAGGCGGCGGCAGCGACGATCTCGCCTGGACCACCGTCCCATCTGGCACACCCGACCCCAAGGTTGGGGCCGGCACTTCGGTCCCCAGGGTTTTGGCTGGGACCTCCGTCCCTAGGGTCGGGGTTGGAGCATTCGCTCCAGAGGTCTCGCCCACAACCCCCTTCCCTTTGATGGAAGGAGGGCATCGCGACTTGCTGGGGGGAGAGGAAGGAGTCGCCGCGGGTTTTCTCTTTCGGCTGCTGGGCTTGGAGGAGGAAGGCTCCTCCCGGCAGGCATCCGCGGCAGCTTGCGCGAGAGGCACGCAGAATCCAGGAGGTCGCGGCGGATGAAGGGGAAGGTTTCGCACACCTACATAATATTGCGAGTGGTTTTAGCGAATGGAGTAAGAATCACAGCCGAAATGAATTAAGAAAGTCTCGAAATCTTACCCTCGCCCTGCGGGATGAACGGGAGCGTGTTGACATTTCGCCAGAGATAGACAAGGTCCATCCCGTACTCCAGAATGTATTGATGGAGTTTGGCCTCGTGCCCCCCTAGGGACAGGGGGCGGAAGGTTGACTCCTCCTCCTGCACCGGGGCGAGAAGGGTGTTACCTAGGCTCCCGCTGACGAAGAGGAAGCGCCGAACCCAGTCGTGGTTCTTGTTCGGGAGCCCGTAGTGCTTGAGTGGGCTTAGACCCGAGAAGAAGGAGATGTCGTTGGTGCAGCGGAAGGTGTAGAGCTTGCGGAAGACGGGCAGCGAGAACTCGATCCCCTCTTCTCGCAGGTAGCTCGCGTACCCGACCAGCATGGCGATGGAGTTGGGGTTGAGCTGGACGGGCACGACCCCGTAATACCGGAAGGTCTGGCGGAGTTCCGGCCAGATGGGAAGGCGAAACCCCACCTCGAAGTGCTCTAGCGGGATCGCGAGAGCACATGGCGAGATGGTGTTTATGCGGTCCTCTGGCCTGGGCCTCCGCGCTTGAAATCCCGGCGGAACGTAGTCCGCGACTGCAGTCAGGTAGGCCTCTTCGGAGAGGTCGCATGAATCGAACATGTGGTTGACGAATGCGCTGGCGCACTTGCCCCTTCCCTCAGCGTCACCACCCATTTCGCGAATGCAGAAGAAGGCGGGAGCAACGGAGTAGAGAGAAGCGCGAGTGCTAGCGCGAAGAGGGAGAGGGAGCGGATGGCAAGGTATTTAATACGGTAGTTGAAAGGCCCATTTATAGAAGAACCAAACGGCGTTTGGGCTTTCGAGACAACGGGTGTGCGGATAGCAGTCCGCGGCAGCCCGACGCCTCGAAACCCGGGCCGATCCCTCTCGCCCATTAATGGCGAATGTCCTGTGGCTATTCGCTCGACGGCTACGCGAAAGAGTTAAAAAAGCACTCGGCAATAACATATCATTCGGCAACACACAGGCAAGTTATGAGAAAAACAAATTGCGAGAAGCAGAGCATTCGCAAAGCGTAAAGTAAAATTATTACAGACAAATATCGAAGTTCAACATTCGCGGTACAGAAAACAGAAGAAATAACAGGAGGGGCGAACATCGAGTAGATCAGAACTCCTCCCAGACCCACCGACCCCGCCTTCGCGACCCAGCTTCCAGGGGCATTCGCGGACGGTAGTACGCGAGCATATTGGTGATCTCATGGGAAGCCAGTTGGAGTTGGTCCCGGGCTCGCGCGGCGTGTCTTCCGGGAGATAGCTCCCCTCCTTCACCCCCCAGGCGCTCCACCGTCGCGAGAAGGCGCGAGTAGTCCCGACGAAGGTCCTTTAACTCGCGCGTGACTCCCAGCCGCACATCATCCACCTGGCCGGCGACGTTCCGCTGGATGTGGATGAGCTTCCCCAAGACCTCCGTGATCCGCTCCTTCAGGGTCGCGTGATCTAAGGAATCGCCCAGGAAATCAGCGAGATCCCCATGGGAGGGGAGAGGCGAGAGCATCCCCTCTTCCCCCTCGTAGTAGGAATCAAGGGGGGAGGCTTCCCGATAGCCTGCCAAATCACGACTAGGTCAGTTGCGGTAAAACAAGCGAGTGCGATAGGGGCAGGTGAGTAAATTGACCTGGAACGGGCTCCCTATGACCTGAAGGGCGAGACGAATGGGGGTGCACCCCAGACAAGCCTGCGGAAGGTGGTAGAACCTTCCCTTTCCCGGGGCGGAAAAGCGGAGGAGGAGGAGCCGGAGCATTCGTACGGTCATCAGCACGGAGGTGCTGACCCAGTTCCCGCTCGGGGGAGACCCTCGGTTCATTCGCGGTAACAGAGGGGTTCTGCTGGACAGGGGAACTTTGAGGAATGGAGTCCCGCAGCGGGACGTCAGGGTTGAGGGCTGCGAAAAGGTAATGGTCAGTAACAAGCAACATGAATGGAAAATCGAGAGGGTTCGCAACTTACTGGATTGAAGTATGGTCTCGCCCGGAGGGGGTGGAGGTGTAAGGTCCAAATCTGGAGGAGCAAGCTCCAGATCTGGAGGAGGCCTCTCGTCCGCGGGAGGTGGCGCCGCGGCACTGTTCGGAACGGCCCCGTGACCGCCCTCAGGCACCAAAATCCCCTGCGAATGGTCAGAACGATTGAAGAATAAGGAGGCAGAAGCTAAACACAAAAACAGGAGGAATCCTCATACCTGAGTCCTGGGGTCCGGAGGAGTACTCGCCGGAGACCCCGAGGCCGTCTCGCCCTTTTGGCGATTCATACGAATCGCCTTGGCTCGCCGCGAGACATATGGGGCGCTCGAGTCTCTTTTGGATGTCAGCCAGGGAGCAAACCTGGTAGTTTTGGGGGCGGTTGCAGTCTGGGCCGCGGCCAGGCGCTCGATCATTTCTTGCGAAAGGGGTCTCGTGGAAGGCTTGTGGAAAGACATTGGAAGTGGCGAAAGGTCCAGGGAGAGAAAACTCCGGGCCGAGATATAAAAATGATCCAGAAAAGTCTGACATGATGAGGTATATATAGGATGACGATGGGACCCACAGAATCTTATGGGTCCAGTCAGCAAGCACTCACCGAATACAGGGTTGGACTGTTCTTTCCGAGCGTAGGAACCGCTCGCAAAGAGCGGGGATTGTGTACAACCCGTATTCGCCGAGTGGGTCCCTCAAACCAATTGGCGAGACCTGGGTCAGCCAGATCACTCGCCCAGGCTAAGACAGGTGGTAAGACCCCCGGGTTAGTGGGGGTGAGCTGCATGCAAGAGGGAGCTCGGCGAGTGGTACCCTCGCGGACCATTCGCCCAGAGATATAGGTATTCGCCCAGCTGAGCGGGAGCTCGGCGAGTGGTGTCCCCATGGACCACTAGCCCCCTAGTATTCAAAGGGGGGAATGACCATGATGCCCCTTGTGGGCTGCAAATAGCCCTTCAGAACATCGGAGTTAGGCTATCTGCAGACCAATTTGGGGTGCGCTTAGTAAATTTAAAAGGCGGATTCATGCTATTTGCAGACCAGCCTCGGAAAAACTATAAATAGACCCTTAAGGGCACCTTGGAGGAGACCCGATTTTAGAGAATCCGCTCCTCTAGGCTAGTTTTTGGTCGGCTGTTAATGCCCTCCAAGGTGCCCGGTTGAGCTCTGGTTTGGGAGGGGAAGCTCTCTAAGATCTTCCGGGTGTGTGGCGGGACCTCCTCGCTTCAGCCTTGGTTCTATTCTTGTTCTCACATCCACCGTCAAGAGAGTCTAGTGAGGGAGAAATAAGCATCGGCTACACCCCCCAGTGGGTCCGAACTCAAGAGACCTGTTGCTGGTTTCAACACCATAATAGTAAGCAGAAAAGTAGGCGGAAAGCAGAGGCCATAATAGTAAGCAGAAAAGTAGGCCGAAAGCAGAGGCCATAATGACAGGACCAGTGCGAGACTGGATTTAAATGAAAGTACAGAATGTAAACGCGGGGGAAAAGTGCGAGACTGGATTTTAAGGAAAGTACTGAATGTAAATGCGGGTGACCAGTGCGAGACTGGATTTAAAGGAAAGTACTGAATGTAAATGCGGGGGACCAGTGCGAGACTGGATTTAAAGGAAAGTACTGAATGTAAATGCGGGGGACCAGTGCGAGACTGGATTTAAACGAAAGTACAGAAAGCAGTAAGCATATAAAAAGGGTTAGTAGTCCAATCACTCCATAAGAGGAGGCTTCATTCGTTGACTCCGTTCGTAGGAGGAGATCCTGCTCTTCTCCCCGTTCATAGGGGTTCTACTCCATTTCTGGAGTTTTATTTACGTTTCATAAGGTTTCTGCACTTATTCTTTTGTCGCGAGTTCGTTCCTTTATTATTGCAGCGGCGGTATCGAGTTCCAGCGCCGCGCCGCGATTTCATTCCGATTTTGCGTTGATATTCCGAACTTAGTCGATTTCTTAGATCGATACGCGTAATCTTTATTAAGCGTTTAAAAACATGCGTCGAGGGGACGCCGATTCATTTTGATGAATTTCACTATTTTTCGGGCGTTTATTTTCGCTTGTAAAAGCATTTAAAGGACCAGATGAAGAGCTTATCATTTGAGATTTTGATAGTAGGTGTAAGATGCCCTAACTAGGGCTTATGAATTTTTGGTGATTTTCCCCCACTCATTTGGGCTCTAATTTCCTTAAAATAAACTTTATAATTAGGTTTAAAAATAGTAAAATGACTCCTAAAATTCCCCAAAAATTCGTGGAGGTGCCCCTCAGATTGGGGCACATTTTTCGTTTAGAAACATTTTTCTGAAATGGGCCCCATTTTTCCTTAGAAAAATGGGGAAGGGCGGGGGGTTTTTGGGGTGCGGATAGGGGCAGGGAAGAGGCGCAGGGGTTTTGCACCCTGCGCCCTCCCGCGGCCCCCACAGCGGATCTACGGCAGATCCGCTGTGGGGGGCACATATGCTGAGGCGGGGGAGGGCGGGAAATAAGGTGCGGGAGGCCGCCCGATCTCCTGGGGGAGATCGGACGGCTCCCGCCATCCCCGCCAAAAGGCGGCCCAGCTGCCGCCGGGCAGCGGTCGGAGGGGCCGGCGCCGCCCCCGGTCGGTGCGCTGGGGGCCGGCGACGCCTCCGGTGGTGGTTCGGCGGCCTTGTGACGCCGGCCACCGCCGGGGGAGGGCGGATAAGGAGGCGGGAGGCGGGGGCGCGGCCTGCATGGGCCATGCAGGCCCGCTGCGCCGCCGCCTCCGCTGAGAGGGCACCAGTGCCGCCACCCGGTCGGTGCGCCGGGGTCGGCGGCCAGTCCGGTGGTGGTCCGGCGGCGCCACGCCGCCGGACCCCACCGGGAACTTGAGCAGGAGGGGAGGGGGAGACGCGGCGCAGCCTGCATGGGCCATGCAGCTGGCCGCGCCGCCGTCTCCTCGGGGAGGGACCTCCCTGCCGCCCCTGGTCGGGGCGCCGGGGAGGGGGCAGACCTCAGGCGGGGGTCCGGCGGCGTGGCGACGCCGGCCGCCGCCGGGGGAGGGGTTTTAACCCCTACAAGAAAAGGAAGAGGGGGAGGCCACGGGTGCCGCCGGGGCTGCGTCCTCCGGCGGCCCGACCGCCTCCCCTGCGCCGACGTCGAGGCCCCTGGGAGGGGACCTACCTCCCCCCAGCGCCACCACCGGCGCTGGGGGAGTGGGCTTCCACGTCCAGCTTCCTCCCCGAGCCTTGCAAGGCTCGGGGCGGCAGCCGGCGGCGCTCCGACGACGGGGAGAGGGGTGGCCTCCTCCGGGAGATAGGAAGGAGGAGGGGGAGGTTCTACCTGGGGATGGGGGGCTCGGGTGTTGGAGGTGCGGCCGGCCATGAGGGAGGAGGGAGGTGGCGGTGGCTTGGGCTGGCTGGGCTTGCTCCGGCAGGGTGGAGGAGGAGGGGGTAGCTGAGCTTGCTGGCAGGGGGAGAACTTGAGAGGGGAGGGTGGTGTTCTGAAAGGAGGGGCTTGGCCCTCCTTTTATAGGAAGGGGGAGGTCTCTCTCCCCCCCCCCCCCCCCCCCCCCTCTCCTCCTTTCCCCACGTGGGGTTAAGGGAGGGTGAGTGGGGGGAGATATGTTCTCCCCCTCCCCGCCCTTCCATCTCTCCTGCCCCCTTGCCCCAATAGGGGGCTGCCTATTCATGGGCAGCCCCCTCCTTTGGGGGAGGGGCTTCTCTCTCCTCCCCCCCTTTCTTTTCATTTTCCAATAATTTCCAGCTGGGGGGGGGGGGGGGGGGAGTTTGACCGAGTTCAACCTAGGTCGGGGTCTTCCATGGTCCCGGGGTCCACTATGATCTGCCGGGGCTGATACCGGGTTCGTGCGCTTTATATTTCGTGCGTTGCACTGATGTGGTCTGCATAGCCCTAAAATGACATACTCTCCATACGACCTTGAATCGAGACGCAACGAATTCTGTTGCGCTCGTATTACTCATACGAGTCTAACGGAACTAACGGAAGTCAATTCGGGGTTCGTACGATCACTATTCATAATAATGAGGTAGTGGCGCGCTACGACACCCGAAATGGTCGTTTTCTCCAAACGACCTTGGATCGAAGTGCAACGAATTCCGTTGCGCTCGTATTGTTCATACGAGTCTAATGGAACTGACGGAAGTCAATTCGGGGTTCGTACGGTCACTATTCATAATAATGAGGTAGTGGCGCGCTACGACACCCGAAATGGTCGTTTTCTCCAAACGATCTCGGATCGAAGTGCAACGAATTCCGTTGCGCTCGTATTGTTCATACGAGTCTAACGGAACTGACGGAAGTCAATTCGGGGTTCGTACGGTCACTATTCATAATAATGAGGTAGTGGCGCGCTACGACACCCGAAATGGTCGTTTTCTTCAAACGACCTCGGATCGAAGTGCAACGAATTTCGTTGCGCTCGTATTGTTCATACGAGTCTAACGGAACTGACGGAAGTCAGTTCGGGGTTCGTACGGTCACTATTCATAATAATGAGGTAGTGGCGCGCTACGACACCCGAAATGGTCGTTTTCTCCAAACGACCTTGGATCGAAGTGCAACGAATTCCGTTGCGCTCGTATTGTTCATACGAGTCTAACGGAACTGGTGGAAGTCAATTCGGGGTTCGTACGGTCACTATTCATAATAATGAGGTAGTGGCGCGCTACGACACCCGAAATGGTCGTTTTCTCCAAACGACCTCGGATCGAAGTGCAACGAATTCCGTTGCGCTCGTATTGTTCATACGAGTCAAACGGAACTGACGGAAGTCAATTCGGGGTTCGTACGGTCACTATTCATAATAATGAGGTAGTGGCGCGCTACGACACCCGAAATGGTCGTTTTCTCCAAACGACCTCGGATCGAAGTGCAACGAATTCCGTTGCGCTCGTATTGTTCATACGAGTCTAACGGAACTGACGGAAGTCAATTCGGGGCTCATTTGGTCACTATACCCCAATGACTTAGTTGCGACGCACAACATTACTTAAAATGGTAGTTTTCTACCGCTCGGGCCTACTTTTATTGGGCTCAGTAGGGTCTAGTGGCCCAATAAAAGCCGGGATGTTACAATCCAATAAAAATAAAGAGATTTTTGTCCCCGAAAATTGGCTAAAGTAGGGGTTTAAAGGATGTACCTGGGGGAAGAGTGCCGGGTATTTTTCTCGAACGAGCGTCTCTGGTTCCCAAGTAAACTCTTCGCGTCCACAGTTTGACCACAAAATCTTGACCATCGTGATGGTTTTGTTTCGCTGTTCTTTGATCTTGGAGTCCACTATCTTCACTGGTTCGAGTTGGACGGATCGGTCGGATTGTACTGATGTTGGTGGTGTGGGTAGATGCTGCTCCGGTTGGCGTAGAACACGTCTTAGCGAGGAGACATGAAATACGTCGTGAAGGTTTCCTAGTTCTGCTGGCAGAGCTAACCTATAAGCCATCGGGCCAACTCTTTCTATGACTTGATATGGGCCCAGATAGCGTGGATCCAGCTTTTTCTGCCTCTTTATTCGAAATATCCCGTGCATCGGTTTAATTTTTAAGAAAACCATGTCTCCCACGTTGAATTCCACCATCCGATGACGTGCATCATAATATTTGGCTTGACGACTCTGTGCCTCCAGCATACGTTCTTGAATCAACCTTATAGCTGTCGTGGTATCATCGATATAGGTGACTCCCAAAGCTTCGGGGTCCTCGTCCTGTGCCCATGATAGTGGTGTTCGACAACGTCTTCCGTAAAGGGCTTCGTAACGTGCCATTTTGATGCTCGCCTGGAAGTTGTTATTGTATGAGAAATCCACTAAGGGCAGTAACTGCTCCAAAGGCTCGTTGTGTTCCACTATGCATAATCGGAGGAGGTCTTCCATTGTCCGGTTCGTCCTTTCTGTTTGCCCGTCGGTCTGGGGATGGAAGGCGGTACTAAAAGCTAATCTGGTTCCCAGATAAGCCTGCACTCGCCTCCATTCTTTTGACGTGAAGCGTCCATCGCGGTCAGACACGATTGACTTGGGTACCCCGTGAAATCGGACCACTTGCTCTATAAATAGCCGGGCTAATATATCGACACCGTCGCCTTGTCTGTTCGGGATAAAACGAGCCACTTTGGTGAGGCGATCTACTACGACCCATATTGAGTCGTTCCCTGCACGAGATCGGGGTAAGCCATGGACGAAGTCCATGGAGATATCCTCGAATTTCCATTCTGGTATTGGCAGGGGTTGTAGCAAACCTCCTGGGCTACGACATTCTGCCTTGACCATTTGGCAGGTCTGGCAGTGCGCTACATATTCGGTGACGCCCTTTTTCATTCCTGATGTCACATTGTATCTCCATCCAATAGAGGTGGGCCTGATATTCCATCGGGTTCCTGCGGGTAACGAGGATGATATCCAAGTCTGCCAAGGACTTGATCAACTCCTCTGGTATCATCTCCAGCCAGCTGCTGGCCATCGAAGTTTGCCTACTTAAAGCATCTGCAACCTTATTGGCCTTGTCGGGATGATATTGGAGAGCGAAGTCGTAATCGCATAAGAACTCCAGCCACCGGCGCTGTCGAAGATTTAGCTCCTTCTGGGTGAAGATGTATTTGAGGCTTTTATGATCGGAGAAGATCTCGCATCGCACTCCGTAGAGGTAGTGCCTCCAAACTTTTAATGCGAAAACTACCGCACCCAGTTCTAGATCATGGGTGGCGTAGTTTAGTTCGTGAGGCTTCAGTTGCCGGGAGGCGTATGCAATTACTTTGCCGTGTTGCATCAGTACGACTCCCAATCCCTTCAGTGATGCGTCGGCGTAGATCTGGAAGCCCTCTGTACCTGAGGGAAGTGTCAGAATCGGGGCTGATATCAGTCGGCTTTTTAGCTCTATGAACGCTGCTTCGCATTCAGGAGACCACTGGAACGTCGCGTCCTTTTTGGTTAGGGCGGTAAGCGGTAATGCAATCTTAGAGAATCCTTCCACAAACTTTCAGTAGTAACCGGCGAGGTCAAGGAAACTCCTGATGTCTGCTGCTGACTTAAGTGGCGGCCAGTCTCGTACCGCTCGTACCTTAGCTTGGTCCACTGCTACTCCGTTCTTGTTAACTGTGTGTCCAAGGAAGCCGACTTCTTCCATCCAGAACTCACATTTGTTGAACTTCGCGAAGAGCGAGTGCTCCCTCAGCTTGAGCAGTACCATTTGGAGATGCCGGGAATGATCAGCTTTGCACTTCGAGTAGATGAGTATGTCATCTATAAAGACTATCACGAAGTGATCTAGGAAGGGTTTAAACACCGTATTCATTAAATCCATGAAGGCGGAAGGAGCATTGGTCAACCCAAACGGCATCACCATAAATTCGTAAAGTCCATAGCGGGAGCTGAAAGCGGTCTTGGGAATATCTTCTTCTCGTACTCTGAGTTGATAATAGCCGGATCTTAAATCCATCTTGGAAAAGACGGACGCGCCTTGTAATTGATCAAACAGTTCATCTATTCAGGGCAGAGGATAAGTATTCCGGATAGTGAGCTTATTCAGTTCCCTGTAGTCCACACAGAGACGCAGGGATCCATCTTTCTTTTTAACGAACAGCATTGGGGATCCCCAGGGCGATGTACTTGGGCGAACGAAACCGGCGTCAACTAGCTCTTGTAGTTGGATCTTTAGCTCGGCCAGTTCTCTCGGGGCCATTCGGTACGGAGCTCGGGACACGGGTCGGGCCCCATGTGTAAGTTCAATTTGGAAGTCTACTTCCCGTTGCGGGGGCAACCCGGGAAGGGATTCTGGAAAGATGTCCGGGAAATCCCGAATTATGGGTACTCTAGAGAGCACCTGTGTCTTGTCCTCCATCTCGAAGTATATTAGGTATACCTCGTCCTTCCGTCGGACTGCCTTCACTGTCTGTGCGGATGTTAAAATAATGCTAGTGATAGATGGTATACCTGCTAGTGTGATAATTTGCCCATTCGGATTCTGGAGGCGGATTTCTCGAGTCGAACAATCAATTTGTGCGCTGTGCTCGGTCAACCAATCCATCCCTAGAATGATGTTGAATCCGGTTATCGCCAAAACGGTCGCGTTGACTTCGAATTCCATTCCTCCTAGCATTGCTTGAAAGGAACACTTTTCTGTGGACGTCATATCTGATCCATCCGGGAGTCGTATTCGTATTGACATCCCGGATGATCGTATAGTATTTCCCTTGTCAGTGATGAAGTTCTGTGCGACGAATGAATGCGTGGCACCGGTATCGAATAGCGTTTTAGCGGGATGACCTTCTACCAAAAGTAGACCTGATAACATGTATATACTATGATCATAAGTTTTTACAGATATACCGGAATAGGGATCATACATGTTATACAAACAAAAGATCACATCATATATATATAACTATCACATCTCCCTAGGATATCGTAACTACTAAAAGTAGATACCTATCACTACGTCTGGAGTAGGACCGTGCTGGAGATCTAAGGCGTACGCCTCGAGGGGTGCTGCTCTACCCTGCCTGGCCTGGCCTCTCCTGCCTGCAGGCTGTCCTCTGCGCCCACCTCGTCCTCGTCCTCTCTCCGCGACTCCCTGTACTGCTCCTAGGCCGGGCCTACCTACCGCCTGTGGGCAAAAGGCTCGTATGTGCCCGGGCTGCTGGCACAGGTAGCAGTTCCCTGCGAAGGGACATCTCGTCGTGCGGCGGGGGCGGCCTGAGGTGCTGGGGCTGGTGGTGCTGGGGCTGGAGGTGCTGGTCGGGGCTGAGGTGCTGGTCGGGGCTGAGGTGCCTGTCTATATGGCTGGTGACGCTGACGCTGTCTCCTGGCCTGGTCCTGTCTGCGTGGGCCTACTCCTCTCTCTCGGCCCTGAGTCCGGGGAACACCCACGTGTCCCCTCCGCTGCTGGGCCACCATCCGCTGATCAATCTCTAGAGCGGTGGCATGTGAGGCAATCGTGTGGAAGGATGCCTGGGAAATCATGATCAGGGCCTGACGGAGATCGTCTCGTAATCCCCGGTAAAATCTGGCCGATCTGTCTCTATCCGTACCTGCTAAGGTCTCGGCGAAGCGGGCCAAGTGGATAAACTCTCTCTGGTAGTCTGGAACCGTCCTATCTCCCTGTCGGATCTGCAGGAACCGCTCCTGGAGTGCCATCCGGTCCGCATCCGAAATGAAGTGCTCTAAGAAGGCCTCTGAGAACTCCCCCAAGAGGATCGTGCTGAGTGGTCGCCCTCTGAAGGTAGAGCGGCTGGCGGCCCTCCACCAATCTCGGGCATAGCCCTCTAGCATGGTCACCACCAAGGATACTGCGGCTATGGCGGGGCACATCATCCCGACTAGGAGCTCCTCTACCCTCTCCACCCACTCTTCGGCCTGAATGGCTGACTCGGTACCTCGGAAGCTGGGGTTCCTTAGCCCCCGGAATGTCGTCAAAAGGTCGGTGGGTACGGTGGCCTGCTGGGGTGGCCGTAGGGTGGCTGTCTGGAAAGCGGCTAACAATGCTATCAGGGTCCGCCCCAGCTCTGTATCCCCAAATGGAACTGCGGCTGGAGTGGCCGAGGCTGGTGGTGGAGTGGTAGGGTGGTACTGATCCTTGGAGGAGGATCTCCCGTTACTCGACTCGGGTATCTGGAGAAGTAACAAAACGAACATCAGTACTTGCAAAAATAAGGGAATTTTACAGGACTGAAACGAAACGAAAGCGGAAAGCGTGCGAGTGTACTACCTTGCAGTCTCGAATCCTTAACCTTAAACCTAAAGGGTCTACCAGGCTTCCGCTGCGTGGTTGTCCCGAACCAAGAAACAGAACCGGGAATGGGAGGATCGAAAGACTGCCCCATGTGGTCGGATCGTGGTAGCTCTGATCCATTTGTAAGACCCCCCCCTCCCCAAACTGAACCTGGTTCAGGGAGGGGGGATCTTACTGCCCAAGGATGACCACTTAGCGCTTTCCGGGTGGCAATGTCCCACCCTTTTCAAGCACCAAGCGGTCTCCTTGTCAGACACAAGAATCATAACATCAAATCAGAACGCATAGCGGAAGCAATCGAAAGACATAAAACAAGCACACAGCTTATATTCACATATTGGAACAGGGCCGAAGCCTAATGTTTACAACTACTGCCTCGGGGGCTACATCGACAAAACAAAAGATCCTAGTCTAGTCCTATAATCTCGGACTCACGTCGCGGAAGATAGGGGGCGAGGCTGGGGTAATCGAACGGGCCATCTCCAAGGCTGGTATATCATGCTGTGGTGCGGGGGCTCCTTGCTGTCCCATCTCCTGTGATTGGTTATAAGAAATAACCATTAGTCACAGAGCTAAGTAGAAAATACATCCCCTCCCCGGATCCATATCCAGGGGGCGGCTAAAGGACAGAAATAAAATAGCCGAAGCAAGGAAGAGGGTTAGCAGCAGGTAAACATATATATATATATCTATATATATAGATAGATAGGGCCTTCCGCCCTAATATCCGTAATTGCGCCGTATGGTAAATACGAATACTATTTCGCGGATACACACACCCAGGTATTCAAACCTGTATGCACACAAAAAGACCCTGTGTCGACACAGTTTAGACCGCTTTTCTTCAAGCAGGGGAGCTAACCCCGCGGGCCTCACCGATGTGGCCGTCGGTGACAGTGGCCAGTCTTGCCACTTCTGAATGTAGTTATACCGTATCACTCAGGCCCTCCTGTACAATTTGGTGTACCAACTAGATGTGAGCGACATCCAGCGAACCGATTTGTAGGACGACCAGCGGAGGTAAAACTGCAGGTTCGGAGTGGTGATAACCCGCTGTGCACATCTCCCTGTCGTCATGAGTCGTCAACCCACCCGCAACGGTCTGCGAGCGTGACCAACCCGCCACTTCCAATCAATCTTCACCCGCTTAATAATAAAACAAGCGCTTAAAGTACGTGGCAGATTACTCGACCGGTCCCACAACCTCTGACCGGGAGGCTTAGCGGTATGAGGGCTCCTTGCTTGGGGCTAACCTGGGAGGAGGGACTCGACTCCGGGTTCTCCCCAACTAAGGCCTCGCAGAAGGGAGGATAAGCACCGCATTATAGCCACGACAGCGCTGCATTTAGCAAGTAAATTAGGCCGGAAGCAGGGGGCCATAATACTAAGCAGAGAAGTAGGCCAAAAGCAGAGGCCATAATAGTAAGCAGAAAAGTAGGCCGAAAGCAGAGGCCATAATGATAAGCAGAAAAGTAGGCCGAAAGCAGAGGACATAATAGTAAGCAGAAAAGTAGGCCGAAAGCAGAGGTCATAATGACAAGCAGAAAAGTAGGCCGAAAGCAGAGGCCATAATAGTAAGCAGAAAAGTAGGCCGAAAGCAGAGGTCATAATAGTGTGCAGAAAAGTAGGTCGAAAGCAGAGACCATAATAGTAAGCAGAAAAGTAGGCCGAAAGCAGATGCCATAATGACAGGACCAGTGCGAGACTGGATTTAAATGAAAGTACAGAATGTAAACGCGGGGGACCAGTGCGAGACTGGATTTAAAGGAAAGTACTGAATGTAAATGCGGGGGACCAGTGCGAGACTGGATTTAAAGGAAAGTACTGAATGTAAATGCGGGGGACCAGTGCAAGACTGGATTTAAACGAAAGTATAGAAAGCAGTAAGCATATAAAAAGGGTTAGTAGTCCAATCACTCCATAAGAGGAGGCTTCATTCGTTGACTCCGTTCGTAGGAGGAGATCCTGCTTTTCTCCCCGTTCATTGGGGTTCTACTCCATTTCTGGAGTTTTATTTACATTTCATAAGGTTTCTGCACTTATTCTTTTGTCGCGAGTTCGTTCCTTTATTATTGCAGCGGCGGTATCGAGTTCCAGCGCCGCGCCGCGATTTCATTCCGATTTTGCGTTGATATTCCGAACTTAGTCGATTCCTTAGATCGATACGCGTAATCTTTATTAAGCGTTTAAAAACATGCGTCGAGGGGACGCCGATTCATTTTGATGAATTTCGCTCTTTTTCGGGCGTTTATTTTCGCTTGTAAAAGCATTTAAAGGACCAGATTAAGAGCTTATCATTTGAGATTTTGATAGTAGGTGTAAGATGCCCTAACTAGGGCTTATGAATTTTTGGTGATTTTTCCCCACTTATTTGGGCTCTAATTTCCTTAAAATAAACTTTATAATTAGGTTTAAAAATAGTAAAATGACTACTAAAATTCCCCAAAAATTCCTGGAGGTGCCCCTCAGATTGGGGCACATTTTTCGTTTAGAAACATTTTTCTGAAATGGCCCCATTTTTCCTTAGAAAAATGGGGAAGGGCAGGGGGTTTTTGGGGTGCGGATAGCGGCAGGGAAGAGGCGCAGGGGTTTTGCACCCTGCGCCCTCCCGCGGCCCCCACAGCGGATCTGCGGCGGATCCGCTGTGGGGGGCACATATGCTGAGGCGGGGGAGGGCGGGAAATAAGGTGCGGGAGGCCGCCCGATCTCCTGGGGGAGATCGGACGGCTCCCGGCATCCCCGCCAAAAGGCGGCCCCAGTTGCCGCCGGGCAGCGGTCGGAGGGGCCGGCGACTCCTCCGGCGGTGGTCCGGCGGCCTGGTGCCGCCGGCCACCGCCGGGGAGGGCGGATAAGGAGGCGGGAGGCGGGGGCGCGGCCTGCATGGGCCATGCAGGCCCGCTGCGCCGCCGCCTCCGCTGGGAGGGCACCAGTGCCGCCACCCGGTCGGTGCGCCGGGGTCGGCGGCCACTCCGGTGGTGGTCTGGCGGCCTGGCGCCGCCGGACCCCACCGGGAACTTGAGCAGGAGGGGAGGGGGAGGCGCGTCGCAGCCTGCATGGGCCATGCAGCTGGCCGCGCCGCCGTCTCCTCGGGGAGGGACCTCCCTGCCGCCCCTGGTCGGGGAGCCGGGGAGGGGGCAGACCTCCGGCGGGGGTCCGGCGGCCTGGCGCCGCCGGCCGCCGCCGGGGGAGGGGTTTTAACCCCTACAGGAAAAGGAAGAGGGGGAGGCCACGGGTGCCGCCGGGGCTGCGTCCTTCGACGGCCCGGCTGCCTCCCCTGCGCCGGTGTCGAGGCCCCTGGGAGGGGACCTACCTCCCCCCAGCGCCACCACTGGCGCTGGGGGAGAGGGCTTCCACGTCCAGCTTCCTCCCTGAGCCTTGCAAGGCTCGGGGCGGCGGTCGGCGCGCTCCGACGACGGGGAGAGGGGTGGCCTCCTCCGGGAGATAGGAAGGAGGAGGGGGGAGGTTCTACCTGGGGATGGGGGGCTCGGGTGTTGGATGTGCGGTCGGCCATGAGGGAGGAGGGAGGTGGCGGCGTCTTGGGCTGGTTGGGCTTGCTCCGACAGGGTGGAGGAGGAGGGGGTGGATGAGCTTGCTGGCAGGGGGAGAGCTTGAGAGGGGGAGGGTGGTGTTCTGAAAGGAGGGGCTTGACCCTCCTTTTATAGGAAGGGGGAGGTCTCCCCCCCCCCCCCCCCACCCCCCCCCCCCCCCCTCTCCTCCTTTCCCCACGTGGGGTTAAGGGAGGGTGAGTGGGGGGAGATATTTTCTCCCCCTCCCCTCCCTTCCCTCTCTCCTGCCCCCTTGCCCCAATAGGGGGCTGCCTATTCATGGGCAGCCCCCTCCTTTTGTAACGGCTCAAAACGTGGAGTGACCCAAAATGGATAATAAATTGTAATAGAAGTTTATCCCCTATGGTGAAAAACAAATCAGTGTTGATTTTCGTAACGTAGTTGGATTTCAAGTTATTTGCTTTGTATGAAAATATGAAAATATAGCAATGTGGGGTGCTAATAAAAGGTTGCCTAGCTACAAGTGGTGTGCTATTAACAGTTTCCTTATAATTGAAATTTGGTGTGCTAATAGAGGCTGATTTTGGAATGTTTCCTCTTTGGGGTAGAGGCTGATTTTGGGCTGCGGATAAAATTTGGCTGGCATTTGAAGCGGTGGCTGTATTTTTATTCGATTTGCTTTTCCTCTTCCGATAGTTACCCCTTTTCTCACCGCCTGGAGTTCTCGGCGGGCACGGAAGCGCTAGGGCTGCTGCGATTCTCCTTCCCTATGCTCAGCGACCTATTTTCTATGCTCAACAGTGCTGGGAGAGTTGATTTAGGGCTGTGGACTTGTTCTTCCTTTGCAGCTATTGCTGTGCTGGGCTGATTTTGGAGCTTGGCCGGCAGTTTTGGGCTGGAAACATCTCGCAGTGAGCTCCTCTTTCCTTTTTCCCTCTTCTTCTAATTTCTTCCTAAAGTTTGATTGCTGGTTATGGCTTTATCTCTTCTTTGATAGTGGTCTGCTAAGGTTCTGATAAGGGAACCTTGTTGCTTTGAGTTTGCTTTAGTTAACAGGGGGAGAAGGTGATAGCTGCTATCATCTTACTTTTGGGGGAACTCCTTAGAATTAACTGCTATCATCTTTCTTTTGGGGGAACTCCTTAGAATTAACTGCTATCATCTTTCTTTTGGGGGAACTCCTTAGAATTAACTGCTATCTTCTTATGGGGAATTCCTGTTGTGCTGCACAAATTTATGAAGGGAACATCTTTTGATTGTTACTTATTCATAGTGAAGTTTACTGGAGGGAACTTTTCATATTAACTGCCATTGATTTATTAGGCTTTCCTGGACATGCTTTGAAGTGGTTTAAATGGGGGTTTTCCTATAATGTGAGTTGGCCATCCTTTGGTCATGAAATTGTCCTTAATGAAGCATGGCAACATTAGGTGTGTAACTTGCCTTTCATGCTGTTCAGGAGGAGCTGTTGGATTGCCTTTATACAGTTAGCTGTACTGATTATTTGCCTCTCAGCAGTCCAGATTTTTACCATTTGGGTTATTGTTAGGAGATTTGGGCTTTGCTTTAACCCTGACCGGCTGTTTATGCTGAAGCTATATAGTTTTATTTGGACCTGGCAGGTTATTTTTATCATTGGACCAGTCATTCCCATGTTGGGTTTAATTGGCTGTGCTATTAAGGAATTTGGGTCAAAACAAGTAGTTTTAATGGGGAATTCATTGTCCAATTACTAAGTCAATGGTTTCCCATTGGTTCAAAACTTGAGATTGAATTTTGTTCGTACGTTGAGCTTATGTCTTTTGTGGCATTATACAAAATAGAGGGCCAGTTAAATAGCTTCCAAATGATGTAAACATAGTAGTTAAAATTGTAGTTATAGCGAGGTGCAACCCCGATGTTTATAACCCTAAATGATGCGATTCTAATAAAGATACCACGGAGGATGGCACCTCAAAATAGACATGACAATGCTATGAGCACTGATACTGATGGTGATAGCTACCTGTTTCATTTATGCTTTATGGCTTTACTTTCTTTTTACACTCGCACTCTTTTTATATTGAATGTTACATGCATAGTTGATATCACTGATATTTAATATCGCTTTAATGTATGGCCCCTTAAAGGCAAACAAGCGAATAAATTCTGAGGGGATATATAAAAATGAATAACTCACTTAATGTAAACGTGTCGACACGAGGTTATATTACGGGTGAATGAACTGCTAGCACATGAATGAAATCTCACAGAAGAATTGCCAAACCAGTCGGTCGAAAGGCATAAACGCGTGTTTTACGTACTGGTGAGGACATTGATGACCCTTCGGGGTGGGCCCAAAGCATGAAACATGACATGAATGAAACATGTACACTGAATGTGAATTCAATCGCCCCTAATATATCCTAAGAAATGAAACATTCATAGAAATACAGACAAACTGATACATAGAGATACTGATACACTGATATAGAAATACTGATTTATTGATTTACTGCATACACGGATATACTGATACATTACTTATTGCTTCATTACTACAATAAGAAAATGATAACTGGTTTATGGGTTACTTAATTGTACTGATATATGGAGATAAATGTTGTATAACTTTCTTTCTTACACAGTCATTATGATATAGATACTGATATGATCCTATAACTGCTCATACTGTTTTACTGTTACTAACATGTTCATATAGTTAGATGCTTCATATGTTCATTGCTGAAACAGAAAAATGGTTAGTATGAAAAAGATATTTTTAACTGCATAAGTTTTTCTAAATGTATATAGCAATGAAAGAGGTATATCCTCACTTAGTCATATTTTTATGACTAAGCCCGTCGTCAAAATTTTGTAGGTATCGGACATGACTTTGGATACGCAAAACAAAAGAACTGATTATGGATAAAAAGAAAAGATTCAGCAAATAATTTAAAGTATGCAAAGTAAATTTATATTATGTGTTGTTTATTTCATATTCACTAGCCTTACTTCAACCTGGGACGCATGTATAAACATAGCTTAGATACAGATGTATGTGGGGTCTAAATGGGGGCCTCATAATTTTTTATCAGAGCCAGGTTTTCAAGAAGTTTGGTTGTAGTGAGTACGGAATAAGCACACATGATATGACAATGAGAAGATCGTTCATAGTATTCTAGTAATTGGAAATTTATTTAAATTAAAGTACTTTGAAGGGTTTAGAATTCATGAAAGGATAGAAATCAAATGAATTGTACACGAATATAAAGTGACATGAATCTAAGTAAATATTGATATTGTTCTTATTGCACAAATCAACCCAAATGTTTCCACAAAGAAAGATCTTCGTATGGTTTATGAGAGATAAAAGAATATGTAAGTATAAATGAGTTGAAAGATGAATGTACTTAGAATTGGAAGAAAGATTATATGTACATAATAACGTTGTATCTTTTTATAATGCGAAACGGAGGTATGTAAAATGATTGAATATGTAATAAAAGGTGTACAAATGATAGACTCTAATTTTCTACAAGAAACAAATAAGTCTACCTCCTTCATGTATGGTATGCATACATAAATTTGAAACGTGTTCTACAAATATGTAAAAAGAAAACGGAATTTGGTTATAACTAAAAGCTATAAATGTACGTCGTATTAATACTATGATATGATTTCAATGATATGGAAACAAGTGATGCATAAGAAGCTATAAATGAAACTGAAATTGAGGTAAAGAACGATAAAAAGAAAGGTGCAAACGACAACAATGGAAATATGAAAATACGATGCTATGGAAAAGATATATCAAATGTATTTTACTGGTGCATTTGGATGGGTAAACTTATTAATTTCAGGTTATAGTGTTAGAATCAAAATAATTTTGATAAGCTAAAATATGAAACAAGATCGAGGATTATTGTATTTATAAATGTGGAGTCCGGATAGGCAAAAAGGGAAATAAAAGTCAAACATGACCAATTGTCTTATGTAGATCATTTGTAATGTTGACGAAAGTATAAGAATGTGCATAAAATGTGACATGTTAAGACCGAAACATTCAGGTGAAGAATAATATATGATAGTGAAAAGCAAACATTGATGTGTGAAGAGAAGGATATCGTTAAGTTCAAAAATGTATGATGGTGAAGGAAACAAGAAATTGTTGGGTTAATTTTATTTCAGATTGAAAAATATTATGTTTAGATGGAATGACAAACATCAATATATATTTGAGAACTAAATGCAAATATCGTGGAAGAAAAAGCTACGGAAGAATGATCCGATCCATAATATGGAGCTATTGATATAGTGTTTGCAAGAAAAAGATAATATATATGATGTCTAACGTGAAACCTCACATGCGTATTACATATATTTTTCCCAGATAAACATAAAACCTTGATAGTAAAGATATTTGAAGAATAGTAAACGATTTGATGAAAAGAGTCTTATCTTTATGTTGCATTATAGCTAATGAAGGGTGCACAGATAAAAAGTTTTTACCGTCCTATAAGACACGATTGTTTTCAATGCAAAAACTTTTAAATATCTGTAGTAAGTCTAACAAGGTAAAAGCTATAAAGGCCATATGACTTTGGGTTAAGGATCACGAAATACTTACTATTGAGAATAAAAGGAAAATGTTATGATGGGAAAGTAACATTGACGGAAAGGAATAAGCAAAGTAAGGACTGTAATGATTTGTAATTTCACTTTCACTCTATATAATATCTCTTGGATTTCGGCCGAATCTTTGATACGTTATATGGTTTTGAAAGAGGTGTTACAAATATATTATTAAAAATGTGAAGGAAAAGAAACAAAATTAAGAATTGTGATCTGGTAAATAACTCTAGCCTTATGTCACAAAAGTTATATAACAATATTCATTGTCAAGAAGTGTTACAAAGAGGAAACGATAGAATAATGAGATACGAATTTAAATCAACGATTTAGGAATTTGACCAAGGATAGTACTATGAGAAATGAAAGTCCTAATGGTACACGGAGTTACGAAGGAAAGTTTAAAAGCCTAAATAAAGCAAAGAACGAGAATACTGATGAATGTTGGCATGTGTGTTGATATAAATTGTTCTGCAAGAAGTGTTGTAAAGAGAGAATGATAGAATATAAGATACGAAAATAAATCAACAATTGAGAAATTTGACCGCGGGATACGACTATAAATAATGAAGGTCTTAATAATACATAAGAGGGAAATGACATAAGAAGGAACTGACATAACAAGTAAATGAATTACGTATGAGAATAAGGATGAGTGATGACATGTGAGGAGGTAAAATGGTAACGTGAGAGATCGCTATGTGCATATCATGTAATATACGTATAAAGATAACAATTCAAACAGTGCTTTACGAAAGAAATATGAAAGTGCTTACGAAAGAGATTGACTGAATCATGAACTGACATATGCTAAATGCTTCATGACATACATATTCATTTATGGTTAGTTATGGTGGTTTGGCGATCACGATAATTGTACGAGTTTGAAACGAGGGAAAACGAGCAAAAGTTTATGTAAATGGAAACGTAAGTAAGATAGTATATCGTGTCCTATTTTCGAGGACGAAAATCTTTTATAAGAGGGGAAGAATTTGTAACGGCTCAAAACGTGGAGTGACCCAAAATGGATAATAAATTGTAATAGAAGTTTATCCCCTATGATGAAAAACAAATCAGTGTTGATTTTCGTAACGTAGTTGGATTTCAAGTTATTTGCTTTGTATGAAAATATGAAAATATAGCAACGTGGGGTGCTAATAAAAGGTTGCCTAGCTACAAGTGGTGTGCTATTAACGGTTTCCTTATAACTGAAATTTGGTGTGCTAATAGAGGCTGATTTTGGAATGTTTCCTCTTTGGGGTAGAGGCTGATTTTGGGTTGCGGATAAAATTTGGCTAGCATTTGAGGCGGTGGCTGTATTTTTATTCGATTTGCTTTTTCTCTTCCGATAGTTACCCCTTTTCTCACCGCCTGGAGTTCTCGGCGGGCACGTGTAAAACCCCCCCTCCAGGAACACAAAACACGGCCGAGGGGAGTTTTATGCCCAGGACAGCCGCCTTGCGGAAGCGCCAACACACGGGCTAGCCACCTCCGCAAGACGCCTATCCTGCCGGCTAAACCAATATCATCAAGCCAACCCATCAATAATCAAAAACAAGAAGCCACATATATATAAATATTCGCATAAGTAAAAGTCCATAAATATACTAGGCAGGCAGCTCCACGAGCTCCTGCAAAACTACATCAGAGTGACAAACTAAAGGACGCCCAAAGGGATACATTTCATTCTACGCTCACATCTGTCACCAACGGTACTGCGGGTATCGCGGTCTCCGGCCCTGTCGACCTGACCTGGCTATCCGTCTCCCGCGCCGTGCGCTGCTGCTCCAGGGTGCACTCCTAAAAAGGGGTACGTAGCAACCGTTAGTCATAAAGACTAAGTGGTTTCACATCCGCTCCCCCGGCGACTCCAAGGCACCGGGCGGTAGAATTGAAAGAAAGCTGCAATATTAGCAATAATATACAAGCAGATGACAGAAATGGTTGTTCCTATATGTCGGTTGTATGAGTACCCAAGTACTTGCAATAGTACTATCTAACAGGTTCATAAGTATATCAGCAGCAGTAAGTATATACACGAAAGTATAAGTAACAACAGACATAAGCAGAGTAATGAAGAGCTGAATTGAACTTAACTTATAAGGATGCCCATACAAGCTTATAAGTTAAGGGTCTGCATATAAAGGTAACTCATCATATAAAGATGTCCATACAAGTTTATATGATGAGTATCCATTGCTGTGCAATGCAATGATTATGATATGAATGCGGTGCAATGAATTGAAGGATGAATGCAATGCAATACGATGATTGTGTATTGAACCCTCTCCCATATCCACAACTATCCGGATGGCGCCTTTGGGAACTGAACACCAAAGGACCCCGACCATCCACCGACCATCAACATTATGCCACCATGTGTCAAGCATGCGCAACCACAAATTTCCCATGCACAACCGTGCGCTATCGAATACCCAAGGACTCTCGAACGTAGCCTTAATTCATAACTCATACGCCTTTAGCCGACGCCCCGAACTGCACTCAAGGCCCCCAACAACTGAGTCCTTACCGTTTACCATAAGATATAACCGAATCTTATGGTCCGCTCCGAATCGCCAGTGCTAACCATACCGAGTTAATTAGCTCGCGTGCCGTGGTGTGCGTATAACAATATATTTACTAAGCCGATCCCGTAGGATTATTCGCGCGATTGATGGCATATCATATTTAGCGATTAGGCAATCCAACCAATATAATGGGAGAAATCCACAAAATGCCGAGATTGAAGGTGTTATGACACAGTTTACTAAAACAGGATTTCTGGGTGCTACCGATGTCCAACCGTTATGATCCACCCCAATTTGGAAAGCTAACAACAAGGGCTACAACATTCGTGTTAAGTCCTAAACCCAGATCCCAGTGGGTCCTACCTAAAATCTGCCCTGAAGTCCACTGCAGAAACCTGGACAGCAAAAACAGTACGCAGTGGACCCAAACCAGCTTCCTGGTCAGTCCACTCGACTGGACTTTTAGAGAGCTACAGGTCACCCCAGAAAACGTGTAACCTATCGTTGGAAAGCTCTTTCCGAGGCCTACAACTTTTGTGTTAAGCCTCAAACCTGAATCCTGCTGTATCATGCCCATAACTGGACTTGAACACAGCTGCGCGCAGAAAACAGATTTCTGCATCGGTCTGCAGATATAATTTCTGCCCGAGTCTTAAGGTAAATCTAACGTCCACTGTTCATCTTCTTCCCCAACAAGAGCTAAAGGTATACATATGTATATAAAATTGAAATCCAATTTAACAGGGAACTTTCTCATTTCTCAAGCAAGCTTATGAACCAAAATATATATATGTATTTATAATTGAGATCCATTCGACAAGGACTTATTTCTCAAATCCAAATCAGCAGCAATAGAACCTATATATATATTTATATATATAATGAAATCCCAATAACAGGGAACTATTCATTTTCATCCTAAATGAAATTTAGGGCAACCACCTTCTCTCCTCCCATGCACCCTCACGAGGCCTTCGATTATCACGACACCAACGCCCTTGCATTCGTATTGAAGCGGGGAGTTGATTGGGGGGTATTTTCGCGGCGATCGGCGCCCTACGGCGAAAACCCTAACGCGGCCTCAACCTACGGAACTTCATTTCGCTCCCATATCAACTCAATTGAGTTCGATATCTCGCCTAGGGGGTCTAAGATACTAGCACCAAGGGAGAGGGGCCGGAAGTCACCTGAATCCGGGCCGACGATCGCGGCAGTCTCCTCGGCGCCATGAACGAACTCGACCTTCTACAAGCTAGCTCCTCTTCCAATGGTCGCACAAGCTTCTCCACGGGTTTTCTTGGCCAAAACCCTAAGTTAAAACCATCAGGTTGGAGGGAAGGAGATGAAGAAAAGAAGAAGAAGAAGAAGAAGCAGAGGAAAAAGATGAAGATGCTGATCGGGAGAAAAGCTAAGAATTTAAGCAATGGAATTTATCTTCATCTCGCATTAATGACAACACCACCTTCAAGGCCATACGTTGGAACTCCCAAATTTGGTGTCAGGGTAAGCATTCGGAAACAGCAGAATATTTCGTCGAACGGGAGACAATTCGTCGAACGGATTGTTCGACTTTCGTCGAACGGAGGTTAATTCGTCGATCGCAGCTGGCAAAATCTTCGTCGAGCGCTGCCTAATTCGTCTACCGCCGAACATATGATTCGTCGAACGCCGTTCGACGATACTTCGTCGAACGCCTTTCGTCGAACGCCGTTCGACGAACTTTCGTCGAACACAGAACTTAGTCGAACGCCGTTCGACGAACTTTCGTCGAACGCAGAACCTTCTTCGATCGCGGCAGCAGCTTATATTTCGTCGAACGAAACTATCCTATACTTCGCCGAACGCCGCAATCCCTTCGACGTTCGTCGAACACTTCCCCTTCGACATTCGTCGAACGACATCCTCCCTTCGACGTTCGTCGAACGAAATCTCAGAAAACCTATTATCTTATTACCCCCCCCCCCCCCCCACCCATCACCTACAACAATATTGTTATTCCTTTCCCCCAATTAATCTAAATTTGAGCACGCACTGGAAAGCCCAAATCGGGTAGTCAAAACGTCTCCGATGGGTCTAGCGCGAAATGAGATGTTACAAATCCAATAAACGAAGAAACAATTTCGTCCCCGAAATTTAAGTTGGGCCTATGGGGATCGAAGGTCGACTTACGATATCGTTCTCCCGAGCACACACTAAATCCTACTCGTCACGGGTGAGGGCCACAACCCATTTTCACTACCTCACCCCAATTTCTCCCCGGTGTGCTCTCGTTATACTCCACGCACTTGGAATCCCTGATTTTCCCAACCTTAACAAATCAACTTCGTTATACCTTTGTCTAAAATCTGTCAGGGTCAGAGCCTACCATGCACGATATTATCACTCGTCCTCTCAACCTTAGCCGATCAACATTCTTCGCACCTTTGATCTCTAGGTTCAGCGAACCTATTACGCACGAGGCTACCACTTGAGCTCCCGCACCAAATCCAGATTCCTCCTCTCAACGAATCATGTGTTTTATATAGCAAGAGTAAGTTGGTTCTTCCATTCTCAGGCATCGTTATCTAAATAACGTGCAGCACCCTTATCGTCATCACTTAAATGTAGTCAACAGTTTAGCTTTCAAAGAAACCGGCCTCAAAGTCAGGCGGGTAGTCTACCAGGTAAGGTATGGGGTCACGCACATGCTTGACACAGCCTAGGTGGCGGCTTCGGGAATGAACACCGAGGAATAGCCCGGATGGCGGCGTTGGGAATTAACACCAAACAATAGCCCGGATGGCGGCTTTGGGAATTAACACCAAGGGCCCGGACCATCCAGTTGAACAAACTACATTAGCCCGGATGGCGGCTTTGGGAATTAACACCAAAGGGCCCGGACCATCCAGTTGAACGAATTACACTAGCCCGGATGGCGGCTTTGGGAATTAACACCAAAGGGCCTGGACCATCCAGTTGAACGAATTAAACTAGCCCGGATGGCGGCTTTGGGAATTAACACCAAAGGGCCCGGACCATCCAGTTGAACGAATTAAACTAGCCCGGATGGCGGCTTTGGGAATTAACACCAAAGGGCCCGGACCATCCAGTTGAACGAATTAAACTAGCCATCCTGGGAATTACACCAAAGGGCCCGGACCATCCAGTTGAACGAATTAAACTAGCCCGGATGGCGGCTTTGGGAATTACACCAAAGGGCCCGGACCATCCAGTTGAACGAATTAAACTAGCCCGGATGGCGGCTTTGGGAATTAACACCAAAGGGCCCGGACCATCCAGTTGAACGAACTAAACTAGCCCGGATGGCGGCTTTGGGAATTACACCAAAGGGCCCGGACCATCCAGTTGAACGAATTAAACTAGCCCGGATGGCGGCTTTGGGAATTAACACCAAAGGGCCCGGACCATCCAGTTGAACGAACTACATTAGCCCGGATGGCGGCTTTGGGAATTAACACCAAAGGGCCCGGACCATCCAGTTGAACGAACTACATTAGCCCGGATGGCGGCTTTGGGAATTAACACCAAAGGGCCCGGACCATCCAGTTGAACGAATTACACTAGCCCGGATGGCGGCTTTGGGAATTAACACCAAAGGGCCCGGACCATCCAGTTGAACGAACTACATTAGCCCGGATGGCGGCTTTGAGAATTAACACCAAAGGGCCCGGACCATCCAGTTGAACGAATTACACTAGCCCGGATGGCGGCTTTGGGAATTAACACCAAAGGGCCCGGACCATCCAGTTGAACGAATTAAACTAGCCCGGATGGCGGCTTTGGGAATTAACACCAAAGGGCCCAGACCATCCAGTTGAACGAATTAAACTAGCCCGGATGGCGGCTTTGGGAATTAACACCAAAGGGCCCGGACCATCCAGTTGAACGAATTAAACTAGCCCGGATGGCGGCTTTGGGAATTAACACCAAAGGGCCCGGACCATCCAGTTGGTCATCTAGCGATGCGAGCAGTAATATAACAAAGCTCCCAACATCTTCATTTAACCACCACGTTGCAAAACCTTAGCACTATGAGTGCTACGATTTAAACTAATTATCCTAAATATGTCACTTTAAGCACAACTCTTTGATCAACAATCGAATACGACTCTCACTCAACAAATTTTAAGGCGTCCCCCAAAATTTATTGCGCAGTCGTCTGTCCAACCATTGATCATTGAGAGGCACTACAACACTATCGAGAGAGTTCAAGTTTCCACTTATTAATCCCCATGAGGTTCTAATGATGGAACTCATGCTATGAGGACCTAAGGACTACCACCGAGTCCTTATGTCATCCAAATGCTTGCCAGGATCCGACTAGTGCATAGCCGCACTCAAGGACTGCCAGTCTCAAGTCCTTACCATCACATCAGGATGTATTCATATCTTCCAAAAACATACGTCAAGAGTTCCCAATGTAGTGTTCATGATTTTCAACCATCTCTCACATGTCATCGACATTCACTTCTTGTGCTCAATTTACGGCTCACTCTATCACAACGAGGTTTTTATCACATTTGAGAGGTTGTCATCAACCCCACTCTTTGCTAGATTATCGGACGATGTGCGCATTGATATCAATCATGTCGTCCACCGACTTCACCCAAACATGCGTCACCTCGCCTCATTTCAACCTATAGCATTCATCTATGTTCCGCCTAATTGACACATAAATTCGGGCACTCATTGCACATTTAATTGGAGAAGATTAATTTCTCTGTCGCTACCGCCGGCGGTAGCGCTACCGCCGCGCGGTAGCGCCCCCACCAGAGCGACCTGTGATGTTAGCCGTTTGTCTTAGCGTCATCACGAACCACCGAATTTAGAATTCGTGCCGAGTTTCTTTCGGGATCCAGATAGTTCCATTTAGGGGCCTCTTCTCGTGAACTTAAATCCTTTGAGACATCCAATCACTAAACAACCCTTATCAATCTGCCGAATTTTAAAAGAAAATGTTATCACCTCGTAGGTGTATATCCCTAGGTGTTAGCTTACTGCTCTCCTTGTCACTTATCCACATAGTCTCATTCACTTATCCACATAGTCTCATAATAGCAGAGAGAGAATTATCATCTTCAAAATGCTCTCTTCTGTTAATTACTAATTCGATTTCTATCAACCCAAGCATGGCATTCGTAGCCCATCGTGCTTACGACAAGTTAATTTTTCCCATGATCACAAACTCCGAGGTTGAAGTTACAAGGATTTTAAATCGTCTAGAAAATCCCAGACGGTAGGCACTAGCCCAATAAACGAAGAGATAAGCCCCCGTATCTCTTTAGCTGGGTTTCCCCCACTACCAGATCTAATGCTCTCCCCGAATTATCTACGAACTTTTCTGACACGCACGAATAAGCGGCGCTTGCATTTCAAGAGTATTGTCGGCCTACCGCAAACAAGCACGATACTTGTAGATTTCAACATTATGCGGGCGCAAGCATATTAGCTAAGGGGAACAAAACTAAGATGCATGTGTACCTGCAAAAACCTCCTGCAGATCCCGCTCCCGAGCTAGATCCAAAGCATACACCTGCTGCTGAGCAGGCCTAGGGTCCCTACCCTGCTGTTCCTGTTCTCGACCTTGACCTCTTCCTTGCTGGGTGTCCCTTTGACGCTGCGTACAATAGCGTCGGATATGGCCCGAATGATGGCAATAGAAGCAATCACCCTTGAGCGGCTCCCTTGGACGCTTCGGTAATGGTCGCGCTTGCTGCTCCACCCTAACGTTCGGGCGATCACGCCCACCATCTCTCCTCTGGTCTCCTCCTGTATCCATAATGTTCTTCCTCCTCGCGAAGCTGCGTCTTGACTCCATCACACCCCTCTCGGGCCTCTTACTCCTGGCCTGGACTCCCAAGTGGTCCGCCTCCAACTTCTGTGCCGTCTCTATAATCTGTGCGAGGCTCGAATCGGCGACAAATAGAAGGGCCTGCCTCAGGGAATCTCGCAATCCCTTATAGAACCGCTTTGCGTAACCGCGGTCGTCCAAATCATAGGAATCCGCGAATCTAGCAAGGTGCTGGAACTCCCGTTGGTACTCCACGACTATCCTAGATCCCTGCTTCAGCTGCAGAAACCTCTCTTCAAGTTCATCCCGGGCTGTGGAAGAGACGAAGTGCTCCAGGAACGCGTCTGCAAACTCGTTCCAGCTTATGTCAAGGTAACTATGCCCTTCAAAGGTGGAGCCCATCAAGGACTTCCACCACCTCTTTGCATGCAAATCCAAGGCTGAGACTGCCAGTGTGACTGCCATATTGCCCGGGAATCGAATTCCTGCCAGTAACTCCTGCACTGTGTCCAGCCACTCCTCTGTCTGAACTGCGGACTCCGTCCCATGATAGGTGGGAGGGGAAAGAGCACGGAAGGTGCTGAACCAATTTGAGTCTGGGGCCTGCGGCTGCACCGGCATCTGCTGAGACCTGAAGGCATCCAGGATTACCGTCAAGGTTTGGCCCAGCTCTGATTGTTGAAAAGGAGCAGGTGCTGGAGGCACTGGGGTGCCAGTCGCTGGCTCCGAACGTGCCAGAATCTACACGTAACGTAGATTTTTGGGCTTAGGTTGGCTATTTAAAGGAAAAATAACGGACATACTCAATGCGAATCCCCTATGGGCACACCACTGCTTCCGCTCATTCAGTTTGTCCTCAAACTGAATAGTTGAGTGGGGTGGCACCAAAAGGGTATGAACTTCTTTATCTCAGGATCGTTGCAAGCTGATACCATTTGTAAAACCTGGCTCTAATACCATTTGTAAAACCCCCCCTCCCGGAACACAAAACACGGCCGAGGGGAGTTTTATGCCCAGGACAGCCGCCTTGCGGAAGCGCCAGCACACGGGCTAGCCACCTCCGCAAGACGCCTATCCTGTCGGCTAAACCAATATCATCAAGCCAACCCATCAATAATCAAAAAACAAGAAGCCACATATATATAAATATTCGCATAAGTAAAAGTCCATAAATATACTAGGCAGGCAGCTCCACGAGCTCCTGCAAAACTACATCAGAGTGACAAACTAAAGGACGCCCAAAGGGCTACATTTCATTCTACGCTCACATCTGTCACCAACGGTACTGCGGTTATCGCGGTCTCCGGCCCTGTCGACCTGACCTGGCTATCCGTCTCCCGCGCCGTGCGCTGCTGCTCCAGGGTGCACTCCTAAAAAGGGGTACGTAGCAACCGTTAGTCATAAAGACTAAGTGGTTTCACATCCGCTCCCCCGGCGACTCCAAGGCACCGGGCGGTAGAATTGAAAGAAAGCTGCAATATTAGCAATAATATACAAGCAGGTGACAGAAATGGTTGTTCCTATATGTCGGTTGTATGAGTACCCAAGTACTTGCAATAGTACTATCTAACAGGTTCATAAGTATATCAGCAACAGTAAGTATATACACGAAAGTATAAGTAACAACAGACATAAGCAGAGTAATGAAGAGCTGAATTGAACTTAACTTATAAGGATGCCCATACAAGCTTATAAGTTAAGGGTCTGCATATAAAGGTAACTCATCATATAAAGATGCCCATACAAGTTTATATGATGAGTATCCATTGCTGTGCAATGCAATGATTATGATATGAATGCGGTGGAATGAATTGAAGGATGAATGCAATGCAATACGATGATTGTGTATTGAACCCTCTCCCATATCCACAACTATCCGGATGGCGCCTTTGGGAACTGAACACCAAAGGACCCCGACCATCCACCGACCATCAACATTATGCCACCATGTGTCAAGCATGCGCAACCACAAATTTCCCATGCACAACCGTGCGCTATCGAATACCCAAGGACTCTCGAACGTAGCCTTAATTCATAACTCATACGCCTTTAGCCGACGCCCCGAACTGCACTCAAGGCCCCCAACAACTGAGTCCTTACCGTTTACCATAAGATATAACCGAATCTTATGGTCCGCTCCGAATCGCCAGTGCTAACCATACCGAGTTAATTAGCTCGCGTGTCGTGGTGTGCGTATAACAATATATTTACTAAGCCGATCCCGTAGGATTATTCGCGCGATTGATGGCATATCATATTTAGCGATTAGGCAATCCAACCAATATAATGGGAGAAATCCACAAAATGCCGAGATTGAAGGTGTTATGACACAGTTTACTAAAACAGGATTTCTGGGTGCTACCGATGTCCAACCGTTATGATCCACCCCAATTTGGAAAGCTAACAACAAGGGCTACAACATTCGTGTTGAGTCCTAAACCCAGATCCCAGTGGGTCCTACCTAAAATCTGCCCTGAAGTCCACTGCAGAAACCTGGACAGCAAAAACAGTACGCAGTGGACCCAAACCAGCTTCCTGGTCAGTCCACTCGACTGGACTTTTAGAGAGCTACAGGTCACCCCAGAAAACGTGTAACCTATCGTTGGAAAGCTCTTTCCGAGGCCTACAACTTTTGTGTTAAGCCTCAAACCTGAATCCTGCTGTATCATGCCCACAACTGGACTTGAACACAGCTGCGCGCAGAAAACAGATTTCTGCATCGGTCTGCAGATATAATTTCTGCCCGAGTCTTAAGGTAAATCTAACGTCCACTGTTCATCTTCTTCCCCAACAAGAGCTAAAGGTATACATATGTATATAAAATTGAAATCCAATTTAACAGGGAACTTTCTCATTTCTCAAGCAAGCTTATGAACCAAAATATATATATGTATTTATAATTGAGATCCATTCGACAAGGACTTATTTCTCAAATCCAAATCAGCAGCAATAGAACCTATATATATATTTATATATATAATGAAATCCCAATAACAGGGAACTATTCATTTTCATCCTAAATGAAATTTAGGGCAACCACCTTCTCTCCTCCCATGCACCCTCACGAGGCCTTCGATTATCACGACACCAACGCCCTTGCATTCGTATTGAAGCGGGGAGTTGATTGGGGGGTATTTTTGCGGCGATCGGCGCCCTACGGCGAAAACCCTAACGCGGCCTCAACCTACGGAACTTCATTTCGCTCCCATATCAACTCAATTGAGTTCGATATCTCGCCTAGGGGGTCTAAGATACTAGCACCAAGGGAGAGGGGCCGGAAGTCACCTGAATCCGGGCTGACGATCGCGGCAGTCTCCTCGGCGCCATGAACGAACTCGACCTTCTCCAAGCTAGCTCCTCTTCCAATGGTCGCACAAGCTTCTCCACGGGTTTTCTTGGCCAAAACCCTAAGTTAAAACCATCAGGTTGGAGGGAAGGAGATGAAGAAAAGAAGAAGAAGAAGAAGAAGAAGAAGCAGAGGAAAAAGATGAAGATGCTGATCTGGAGAAAAGCTAAGAATTTAAGCAATGGAATTTATCTTCATCTCGCATTAATGGCATTAATGACAACACCACCTTCAAGGCCATGCGTTGGAACTCCCAAATTTGGTGTCAGGGTAAGCATTCGGAAACAGCAATATTTCGTCGAACGGGAGACAATTCGTCGAACGGATTGTTCGACTTTCGTCGAACGGAGGTTAATTCGTCGATCGCAGCTGGCAAAATCTTCGTCGAGCGCTGCCTAATTCGTCTACCGCCGAACATATGATTCGTCGAACGCCGTTCGACGATACTTCGTCGAACGCCGTTCGACGATACATCGTCGAACGCCTTTCGTCGAACGTCGTTCGACGATGTTTCGTCGAACGCCGTTCGACGAACTTTCGTCGAACACCGTTCGACGAACTTTCGTCGAACACAGAACTTAGTCGAACGCCGTTCGACGAACTTTCGTCGAACGCAGAACCTTCTTCGATCGCGACAACAGCTTATATTTCGTCGAACGAAACTATCCTATACTTCGCCGAACGCCGCAATCCCTTCGACGTTCGTCGAACACTTCCCCTTCGACATTCGTCGAACGGCATCCTCCCTTCGACGTTCGTCGAACGAACTCTCAGAAAACCTATTATCTTATTACCCCCCCCCCCCCCCCATCACCTACAACAATATTGTTATTCCTTTCCCCCAATTAATCTAAATTTGAGCGCGCACTGGAAAGCCCAAATCGGGTAGTCAAAACGTCTCTGATGGGTCTAGCGCGAAATGGGATGTTACAGCACGGAAGCGCTAGGGTTGCTGCGATTCCCCTTCCCTATGCTCAGCGACCTATTTTCTATGCTCGACAGTGCTAGGAGAGTTGATTTAGGGCTGTGGACTTGTTCTTCCTTTGCAGCTATTGCTGGGCTGGGCTGATTTTGGAGCTTGGCCGGCAGTTTTGGGCTGGAAACATCTCGCAGTGAGCTCCTCTTTCATCTTTCCCTCTTCTTCTAATTTCTTCCTAAAGTTTATTGCTGGTTATGGCTTTATCTCTTCTTTGATAGTGGTCTGCTAAGGTTCTGATAAGGGAACCTTGTTGCTTTGAGTTTGCTTTAGTTAACAAGGGGAGAAGGTGATAGCTGCTATCATCTTTCTTTTGGGGGAACTCCTTAGAATTAACTGCTATCATCTTTCTTTTGGGGGAACTCCTTAGAATTAACCGCTATCATCTTTCTTTTGGGGGAACTCCTTAGAATTAACTGCTATCATCTTTCTTTTGGGGGAACTCCTTAGAATTAACTGCTATCTTCTTATGGGGAATTCCTGTTGTGTTGCACAGATTTATGAAGGGAACATCTTTTGATTGTTACTTATTCATAGTGAAGTTTATTGGAGGGAACTTTTCCTATTAACTGCCATTGATTTTTTAGGCTTTCCTGGACATGCTTTGAAGTGGTTTAAATGGGGGTTTTCCTATAATGTGAGTTGGCCATCCTTTGGTCATGAAATTGTCCTTAATGAAGCATGGCAGCATTAGGTGTGTAACTTGCCTTTCATGCTGTTCAGGAGGAGCTGTTGGATTGCCCTTATACAGTTAGCTGTACTGATTATTTGCCTCTCAGCAGTCCAGATTTTTACCATTTGGGTTATTGTTAGGAGATTTGGGCTTTGCTTTAACCCTGACCGGCTGTTTATGCTGAAGCTATATAGTTTTATTTGGACCTGGCAGGTTATTTTTATCATTGGGCCAGTCATTCCCATGTTTAGTTTAATTGGTTGTGCTATTAAGGAATTTGGGTCAAAACAAGTAGTTTTAATGGGGAATTCATTGTCCAATTACTAAGTCAATGGTTTCCTATTGGTTCAAAACTTGGGATTGAGTTTTGTTCGTACGTTGAGCTTATGTCTTTTGTGGCATTATACAAAATAGAGGGCCAGTTAAATAGCTTCCAAATGATGTAAACATAGTAGTTAAAATTGTAGCTATAGCGAGGTGCAATCCCGATGTTTATAACCCTAAATGATGCGATTCTAATAAAGATACCACGGAGGATGGCACCTCAAAATAGACATGACAATGCTATGAACACTGATACTGATGGTGATAGCTACCTGTTTCATTTATGCTTTATGACTTTACTTTCTTTTTACACGCGCACTCTTTTTATATTGAATGTTACATGCATAGTTGATATCACTGATATTTAATATCGCTTTAATGTATGACCCCTTAAAGGCAAACAGGCGAATAAATTCTGAGGGGATATATAAAAATGAATAACTCACTTAATGTAAACGTGTCGACACGAGGTTATATTACGGGCGAATGAACTGCTAGCACATGAATGAAATCTCACAGAAGAATTGCCAAACCAGTCGGCCGAAAGACATAAACGCGTGTTGAACGTACTGGTGAGGACATTGATGACCCTTCGGGGTGGGCCCAAAGCATGAAACATGACATGAATGAAACATGTACACTGAATATGGATTCAATCGCCCCTAATATATCCTAAGAAATGAAACATTCATAGAAATACAGACATACTGATACATAGAGAAACTGATATACTGATACACTAATATAGAAATACTTATTTATTGATTTACTGCATACACGGATATACTGATACATTACTTTATTGCTTCATTACTACAATAAGAACATGTTCATATAGTTAGATGCTTCATAAGTTCATTGCTGAAACAGAAAAATGGTTAGTATGAAAAAGATATTTTTAACTGCATAAGTTTTTCTAAATGTATATAGCAATGAAAGAGGTATATCCTCACTTAGTCATATTTTTATGACTAAGCCCGTCGTCAAAATTTTGTAGGTATCGGACATGACTTTGGATACGCAAAACAAAAGAACTGATTATGGATAAAAAGAAAAGATCCGGCAAATAATTTAAGGTATGCAAAGTAAATTTATATTATGTGTTGTTTATTTCATATTCACTAGTCTTACTTTAACCTGGGACGCATGTATGACCATAGCTTAGATACATATGTATGTGGGGTCTAAATGGGGGCCTCACACCTTTGGGGGAGGGGCTTCTCTCTCCTCCCCCCCCCTTTCTTTTCATTTTCCAATAATTTCCAGCTGGGGGGGGGGGGGGGGGGGGGGGGGAGTTTGACCGAGGTCAACCTAGGTCGGGGTCTTCCATGGTCCCGGGGTCCACTATGATCTGCCGGGGCTGATACCGGGTTCGTGCGCTTTATATTTCGTGTGTTGCACTGATGTGGTCTGCATAGCCCTAAAATGGCATACTCTCCATACGACCTTGAATCGAGACGCAACGAATTCTGTTGCGCTCGTATTACTCATACGAGTCTAACGGAACTGACGGAAGTCAATTCGGGGTTCGTACGGTCACTATTCATAATAATGAGGTAGTGGCGCGCTACGACACCCGAAATGGTCGTTTTCTCCAAATGACCTCGGATCGAAGTGCAACGAATTCCGTTGCGCTCGTATTGTTCATACGAG
The DNA here is from genome assembly GCA_033032865.1 of Dactylorhiza incarnata. Lineage (NCBI taxonomy): Eukaryota > Viridiplantae > Streptophyta > Magnoliopsida > Asparagales > Orchidaceae > Dactylorhiza > Dactylorhiza incarnata. Next base: position 2,787,015 of record JAWHQI010000258.1, read on the forward strand.
TCTAACGAAACTGACGGAAGTCAATTCGGGGTTCGTACGGTCACTATTCATAATAATTAGGTAGTGGCGCGCTACGACACCCGAAATGGTCGTTTTCTCCAAACGACCTCTGATCGAAGTGCAACGAATTCCGTTGTGCTCATATTGTTCATACGAGTCTAACGGAACTGACGGAAGTCAATTCTGGGTTCGTACGGTCACTATTCATAATAATGAGGTAGTGGCGCGCTACGACACCCGAAATGGTCGTTTTCTCCAAACGACCTCGGATCGAAGTGCAACGAATTCCGTTGCGCTCGTATTGTTCATACAAGTCTAACGGAACTGACGGAAGTCAATCCGGGGTTCGTACGGTGACTATTCATAATAATGAGGTAGTGGCGCGCTACGACACCCGAAATGGTCGTTTTCTCCAAACGACCTCGGATCGAAGTGCAACGAATTCCGTTGCGCTCGTATTGTTCATACGAGTCTAACGGAACTGACGGAAGTCAATTCGGGGTTCGTACGGTCACTATTCATAATAATGAGGTAGTGGCGCGCTACGACACCCGAAATGGTCGTTTTCTCCAAACGACCTCGGATCGAAGTGCAACGAATTCCGTTGCGCTCGTATTGTTCATACGAGTCTAACGGACCTGACGGAAGTCAATTCGGGGTTCGTACGGTCACTATTCATAATAATGAGGTAGTGGCACTGTACAACCCTCATATTTCCCGAGTTGGTGTGACCCGACCCGGATGAGACCAAGACAGTGACGGTAGCCGAGACGGTCGAGACCGGGTAAGGAAAAAAGAGGCAGGAGGAAGCGGAGGGAGCACCCGCTCCCCCCCACTCCTTTCGGGCGAGTGGGAGGGGCTCTCCCACTCGCCGGCCCCCTTGGGCGAGTGGGAGGAGCCCTCCCACTCGTCGGGCGAGTGGGAGAGGCCCTCCCACTCGCCGGGCGAGTGGGAGAGGCCCTCCCACTCGCCGGCCCCTTTGGGCGAGTGGGAGGAGCCCTCCCACTCGCCGGGCGAGTGGGAGAGGTCCTCCCACTCGCCGGGCGAGTGGGAGATGCCCTCCCACTCGTCGGCCCCCTTTGGGGGCGAGTGGGAGAGGCTCTCCCACTCGCCGCCCCCTTTGGGCGAGTGGGGGAGACCCTCCCACTCGCCCGGCACCCTTAGGGGAGGCAAGCAGGACCTCCCGTGAGGGGGGGAGCGGGCACCTCGAACCCCACTCGCCCCTCCTTCTGCTTTGACTGTTCATGGTCATGATCGGACTGCGGATAACAGAATTTTGGCTATTCGCAGTCCAATTTTGGCTATTCGCAGTCCATTTTTGGGAAAGTCTATAAATGGACCCCCATGGGCACCTTGGGAAGGGTTGGTTCCTACCCCCTCCCTCGCGTGTGAGCAAGCACTACCCCTCCCCTCCCCTTGACGTTGAAGGTGGTCGGTGAGGTGTTCCTTAGTGCCCTCCAAGGTGCCCAGGCTCAGCATTGGCTTGGGAGGGGAAGCGCTCTAAGATCTTCCGGGTATGTGGTGGGACCTCCTCGCTGCAGCTTAAGGGGTCTGTTTGTGAACTTAGGTGTTCTCCAAGGGCCAGGTTCTTCGGTTCTTAGTGACTGGTCAAGGGTCTAGCTCGGGTCAAGTAAGGGTTAGCTGCATCCCCCTTGCGAACGTCGAAACCGGGTTACTGGTTTCAACATTATGGTGCGGTGAGCGTGGAAGCAGCTAGTTCGGAAAGCTCTGGGCAAGGGAAGGGGCCAGCCTCGGAGGAAGGCTTGAGCCTTCAAGCGCAAGCACTCTTCAACAACTCTCCTGGGGCCAGCTGCCCCGAGTGAGGGGGCAGGGAGGATGCCTCCGTCTCAACAGGAAGGGGGCGTAGTCCCTGTCTCTCATTCAACAAAAACACGGGGAGACGCCACGAAGCTACGCAGATCGGTTCCAGAGGCAAGTCTCCCACCTGCAGGTTGACCAAGGAAGCAGGAAGGACCAGGAGAAAGGAAAGGAATAAGAAGACAGAGAAAGTGGAGGAGATGATGAAAGAGATGGTCAAGGTGCATGTGACCAAGTAGGCCCAGAGGGGCGCGTTGTAATAAGCAGGTAGCTCCCCGACGATGAATGAAGAGGTTTCAGGTAACGCCTTGACTAAGTGTCTTGGGATAAGTGTTGAGTTCCTCTGCCTCCAGGTGAAGGTAAGCACCTAGAACGTGGGTGGGTACTCCGCTCCCATTTGGTAGTATCCCCGACTAGAGACCATTCTCCGGGCTCACTCATGCCGGCAGATGGGAGGCTCATCGGGTCGACTCGCTACTGGGTAGCTGGACTGGGAAGGCGTTGAGTTCCTCTACCTCCAGGTTGGCTAGGCCCCTAGGACGTGGATGGGTACTTCCGCCTCCAAGTGAATTGGGAAGGCGTTGAGTTCCTCTGCATCCAGGTGAGCTAAGCCCCTAGGACGTGGATGGGTACTTCCACCTCCAGTCAGGTTGGGAAGGCGTTGAGTTCCTCTGCCTCCAGGTGAAGGTAAGCACCTAGGACGCGGACGGGTACTTCCGCCTCCAATCGGTAAGATCCCCGACTAGAGACCATTCTCCGGGCTCACTCATGCCGGCAGATGGGAGGCTCATCGGGTCGACTCGCTACTGGGTAGCTGGACTGGGAAGGCGTTGAGTTCCTCTACCTCCAGGTAGGCTAGGCCCCTAGGACGTGGATGGGTACTTCCGCCTCCAAGTGAATTGGGAAGGCGTTGAGTTCCTCTGCATCCAGGTGAGCTAAGCCCCTAGGACGTGGATGGGTACTTCCACCTCCAGTCAGGTTGGGAAGGCGTTGAGTTCCTCTGCCTCCAGGTGAAGGTAAGCACCTAGGACGCGGACGGGTACTTCCGCCTCCAATCGGTAAGATCCCTGACTATAGACCATTCTCCAGGCTCAGTCATGCCGACAGATGGGAGGTTCATCAGGTTGACTCGCGGCGGGTAAGATTTCAAGAAGGACGATCAGTTTGGTAAGATGGTTGAATCCCTCCGCCCCTCAGTGAAGGTAAGCACCTGGGATGAGAAATGGTCCTCTACCCCCGGTAGTTCGAGAAAGTGTTGATTTCCCTCCCCCTCCAGGTGAGCTCGGCTCCCTGGTAAGTGTGGAGTTCCCTCCCCCTCCAGGTGAGCTCGGCTCCCTGGTAGGTGTGGAGTTTCCTCCCCCTCCAGGTGAGCTCGGCTCCCTGGTAGGTGTGGAGTTTCCTCCCCCTCCAGGTGAGCTCGGCTCCCTGGTAGGTGTGGAGTTTCCTCCCCCTCCAGGTGAGCTCGGCTCCCTGGTAGGTGTGGAGTTCCCTCCCCCTCCAGGTGAGCTCGGCTCCCTGGTAGGTGTGGAGTTCCCTCCCCCTCCAGGTGAGCTCGGCTCCCTGGTAAGTGTGGAGTTCCCTCCCCCTCCAGGTGAGCTCGGCTCCCTGGTAGGTGTGGAGTTTCCTCCCCCTCCAGGTGAGCTCGGCTCCCTGGTAGGTGTGGAGTTTCCTCCCCCTCCAGGTGAGCTCGGCTCCCTGGTAGGTGTGGAGTTTCCTCCCCCTCCAGGTGAGCTCGGCTCCCTGGTAGGTGTGGAGTTTCCTCCCCCTCCAGGTGAGCTCGGCTCCCTGGTAGGTGTGGAGTTTCCTCCCCCTCCAGGTGAGCTCGGCTCCCTGGTAGGTGTGGAGTTTCCTCCCCCTCCAGGTGAGCTCGGCTCCCTGGTAGGTGTGGAGTTTCCTCCCCCTCCAGGTGAGCTCGGCTCCCTGGTAGGTGTGGAGTTTCCTCCCCCTCCAGGAGAGCTCGGCTCCCTGGTAAGTGTGGAGTTTCCTCCCCCTCCAGGTGAGCTCGGCTCCCTGGTAGGTGTGGAGTTCCCTCCCCCTCCAGGTGAGCTCGGCTCCCTGGTAGGTGTGGAGTCCCCTCCCCATCCAGGTGAGCTCGGCTCCCTGGTAGGTGTGAACTTCCCACCTTCCACCTCAGGCCGAGTTCAGCTCGACTAGAGGTGTTGAGTTTCCCTCCACTTTCGGTCGAGCTTAGTCCGACCTCAGGTGTTGAGCTTTCTCCACCTACTGTTGAGCTCGACTCGCTGGAGGGGTGTTTAGTGGAGAAAGGTTCGTTCCCCACCTCGGGTCGAGTTCAGCTCGACTAGAGGTGTCGAGTCTCCCTCCACCTTCGGTCGAGCTTAGTCCAACCTCAGGTGTTGAGCTTTCTCCACCTCCTGTTGAGCTCGGCTCACCGGAGGGGTGTTTAGTGGAGAAAGGTTCGTTCCCCACCTCGGGTCGAGTTCAGCTCGACTAGAGGTGTCGAGTCTCCCTCCACCTTCGGTCGAGCTTAGTCCGACCTCAGGTGTTGAGCTTTCTCCACCTCCTGTTGAGCTCGGCTCACCGGAGGGGTGTTTAGTGGAGAAAGGTTCGTTCCCCACCTCGGGTCGAGTTCAGCTCGACTAGAGGTGTCGAGTCTCCCTCCACCTTCGGTCGAGCTTAGTCCAACCTCAGGTGTTGAGCTTTCTCCACCTCCTGTTGAGCTCGGCTCACCGGAGGGGTGTTTAGTGGAGAAAGGTTCGTTCCCCACCTCGGGTCGAGTTCAGCTCGACTAGAGGTGTCGAGTCTCCCTCCACCTTCGGTCGAGCTTAGTCCGACCTCAGGTGTTGAGCTTTCTCCACCTCCTATTGAGCTCGGCTCACCGGAGGGGTGTTTAGTGGAGAAAGGTTCGTTCCCCACCTCGGGTCGAGTTCAGCTCGACTAGAGGTGTCGAGTCTCCCTCCACCTTCGGTCGAGCTTAGTCCGACCTCAGGTGTTGAGCTTTCTCCACCTCCTGTTGAGCTCGGCTCACCGGAGGGGTGTTTAGTGGAGAAAGGTTCGTTCCCCACCTCGGGTCGAGTTCAGCTCGACTAGAGGTGTCGAGTCTCCCTCCACCTTCCGTCGAGATTAGTCCGACCTCAGGTGTTGAGTTTTCTCCACCTCCTGTTGAGCTCGGCTCACCGGAGGGGTGTTTAGTGGAGAAAGGTTCGTTCCCCACCTCGGGTCGAGTTCAGCTCGACTAGAGGTGTCGAGTCTCCCTCCACCTTCGGTCGAGCTTAGTCCGACCTCAGGTGTTGAGCTTTCTCCACCTCCTGTTGAGTTCGGCTCACCAGAGGGGTGTTTAGTGGAGAAAGGTTCGTTCCCCACCTCGGGTCGAGTTCAGCTCGACTAGAGGTGTCGAGTCTCCCTCCACCTTCCGTCGAGATTAGTCCGACCTCAGGTGTTGAGCTTTCTCCACCTCCTGTTGAGCTCGGCTCACCGGAGGGGTGTTTAGTGGAGAAAGGTTCGTTCCCCACCTCGGGTCGAGTTCAGCTCGACTAGAGGTGTCGAGTCTCCCTCCACCTTCGGTCGAGCTTAGTCCGACCTCAGGTGTTGAGCTTTCTCCACCTCCTGTTGAGCTCGGCTCACCGGAGGGGTGTTTAGTGGAGAAAGGTTCATTCCCCATCTCAGGTCGAGTTCAGCTCGACTAGAGGTGTTGAGTTTCCCCCCACCTTCGGTCGGGTTTAGCTCGACCTAAGGTGTCGAGTGTTCCCCACCTCCAGTTAAGCTCGGCTCAAAGGAGGGGTGTGTATAGGAGAAGGGTTTTCCCCTTCGTCTCAAAATAATTTCAGCTGAAAAGCTTGGCAGAGGTTCCCCGATAACGGATCCTTTCGTGGATTTCCCTAAGGTCCCACCCACTCGTCAAATAGGTGGGTTGGACTTTCCTTCCGAGCTTGGGGCAAGCTCGCAAGGAGCGGGGATTGTGTACAACCCTCATATTTCCCGAGTTGGTGTGACCCGACCCGGATGAGACCAAGACAGTGACGGTAGCCGAGACGGTCGAGACCGGGTAAGGAAAAAAGAGGCAGGAGGAAGCGGAGGGAGCACCCGCTCCCCCCCCACTCCTTTCGGGCGAGTGGGAGGGGCTCTCCCACTCGCCGGCCCCCTTGGGCGAGTGGGAGGAGCCCTCCCACTCGTCGGGCGAGTGGGAGAGGCCCTCCCACTCGCCGGGCGAGTGGGAGAGGCCCTCCCACTCGCCGGCCCCTTTGGGCGAGTGGGAGGAGCCCTCCCACTCGCCGGGCGAGTGGGAGAGGTCCTCCCACTCGCCGGGCGAGTGGGAGAGGCCCTCCCACTCGTCGGCCCCCTTTGGGGGCGAGTGGGAGAGGCTCTCCCACTCGCCGCCCCCTTTGGGCGAGTGGGGGAGACCCTCCCACTCGCCCGGCACCCTTAGGGGAGGCAAGCAGGACCTCCCGTGAGGGGGGGAGCGGGCACCTCGAACCCCACTCGCCCCTCCTTCTGCTTTGACTGTTCATGGTCATGATCGGACTGCGGATAACAGAATTTTGGCTATTCGCAGTCCAATTTTGGCTATTCGCAGTCCATTTTTGGGAAAGTCTATAAATGGACCCCCATGGGCACCTTGGGAAGGGTTGGTTCCTACCCCCTCCCTCGCGTGTGAGCAAGCACTACCCCTCCCCTCCCCTTGACGTTGAAGGTGGTCGGTGAGGTGTTCCTTAGTGCCCTCCAAGGTGCCCAGGCTCAGCATTGGCTTGGGAGGGGAAGCGCTCTAAGATCTTCCGGGTATGTGGTGGGACCTCCTCGCTGCAGCTTAAGGGGTCTGTTTGTGAACTTAGGTGTTCTCCAAGGGCCAGGTTCTTCGGTTCTTAGTGACTGGTCAAGGGTCTAGCTCGGGTCAAGTAAGGGTTAGCTGCATCCCCCTTGCGAACGTCGAAACCGGGTTACTGGTTTCAACAGGCGCGCTACGACACCCGAAATGGTCGTTTTCTCCAAACGACCTCGGATCGAAGTGCAACGAATTCCGTTGCGCTCGAATTGTTCATACGAGTCTAACGGAACTGACGGAAGTCAATTCGGGGTTCATTTGGTCACTATACCCCCAATGACTTAGTTGCGGCGCGCAACATTACTTAAAATGGTAATTTTCTACGGCTCGGGCCTACTTTTATTGGGCTCACTAGGGTCTAGTGGCCCAATAAAAGTCGGGATGTTACAGAAATGGTGCAGTTCACCAAGATCCTTCATCTCGATCGTATGGAGAGCTAATGTCTCAGCTCCGCGACCTCCTCAGGGTTGTTCCCTGTCACGATCATGTCGTCGACGTATAGCAGCACCAGCACGTGAAGACCTACACTCTTCTTCACGAACATGCTGGAGTCTGAGTCTGAGGCATCGTAGCCGCATAACTGCAAGTACTCCGCAATCTTTCCATACCAGGCTCTCGGTGCCTGTTTCAACCTGTAGAGGGCCTTCTTCAGCTTGCAGACGTGATGTGGAAGTGACTTGGACACGTATCCAGGTGGTTGCACCATGAATATGTCTTTGTCAATCTCTCCATACAGGAACGCGTTCTTCACATCAAGCTGCCACAGCTTCCAACCTCGGCACGCCGCCAGAGCGATGACCGTCCTCACCAACGTCATTTTTGCGACAGGACTAAATGTCTCCTCGCAGTCTTCTCCATAGGTTTGTGAGAAGCCCCGAGCGACAAGCCTCGCCTTGTAACGCTCCACTTCTCCATCCGCTCTCTTCTTAACCTTGTACACCCATTTGCAGGTGACAGGTTTGATGCCCTCCACCATGGGAACCAGGTCCCTTGTCTCATTCTTCTCTAGGGCCTCCATCTCCTCGATCATGGCCACGTCCCACACCTTGATGCCAGCTGCATCATCAAAGCAGGCAGGTTCCCTCTCATCGAGTGGTCCTGCGAAGAAGCAGGAAACCAAACTCACGAAGTTCCCCTCCTTATAGCGAGCAGGCGGGACTATGGTCCTCTTCGACCTCCTCAAGGCTTGGCCACTATCTACCACTCTGGTAGACTCCTCTGCTTGAGCTCCTCTTTGAACTCCTCTCTGAACTCCTCCTGAAGCGGTGCTCTCCATGCTTCTTGAGTTCGTAGCTCCCCCTGAGCCAGAAGCTCCTCCTGAGCCAGAAGCTCCCCCTGAGCCAGATGGCGATGGGGCACTGGGAGATAGCTCCAACTCTACAGTAGGGTCCTCAATGACCCACTCTTCTTCCCTGCTAGATTCTCCACTCTCCGGCAACACCACATAAGAGACTCCCTGGTATGAAACCAGTTCGCCAAACACTACGTCGCGCGAGACGATGAACTTGTGGGTCTGCGGATCCATGCACTTCCACCCCTTCTTCCGCTCATCGTAGCCGATGAAGATACACTTCCTAGCTTTCGGCTCCAACTTGGTTCTCTGAGCGTCCGGGACGTGTACGAAGCAGGTAGAACCAAACACTTTCATGTGACCCACATTTGGCTTCTCCCCGAACATGATCTGGTGTGGAGACACCATCCTGTTAGGACTCAGAGGTAGCCGGTTGATCACATGAGTAGCACACGTCATTCCCTCCGCCCATAAGGCCTTGGGAATGCTCTTTGCATGTAGCCAACTCCTAGTAGTCTCCACCAGATGGCAGATCTTCCTCTCTGCCACCCCATTCTGCTGAGGGGTGTGAGCGCAGGAGAGCTCCCGCCGAATGCCGAACCTCCTGCAGAAAGAAGCAAACTCATTGGAGGTAAACTCCCCTCCATTGTCGCTTCTCAGCTTCTTCACTCTGCGGTTCAGCCTCCCTTCCACAAGCTCCTTCCACTCTAGGAACTTGTTGAATACTTCTGATTTCTCTCTCAGAAAGTATACCCACGTATAGCGGGTGTAATCATCCACCAGAACCAGCGCATACTTATTGCCTCTATAAGTAAGGGTGGCGCACGACCCCATAACGTCAGCATGTACGCACTCAAGAGGTGCCTTACACCTGGTCTCCGACTTGTCAAATGAAAGTCGATGAGACTTTCCATATTGGCATCCGTCGCACACATGGCCGTCGCCGTAGGAAGAGAGATGAGGCAGGCCACTCACTAGGCCCTTTGCCGCCATCATCTTCAGCTTGTCCATCCCCACATGACCCAGCCTCTCATGCCAGATCACAACGATGTCGTTTGTCTTCATCTTGTCCACGTAGGCATTTGCAGACAGAACATACAAATCCTTCACCCTTCTCCCGGTGAGCGTGACGTCAACATCGACAGACGAAAGGTTCTTCAGGAACTTCACCTCCTTCGGTCAGAACAGCACGTGGTATCCAGCATTCACTGCGTTAGCCACCGAGAAGAGGTTCTTCTTCATGTCAGGCACGTGATACACACTCTTCAGTGTCACTGGCTTCTCTCTACTCCCAAGGGACACCTTCCCTTCGCTCCACGGGATGTACCGTATCATCCGCAATGATGATAGCATCCGTTCCTTCATATGCTTCCAAGGAGACGAACTTGGACATATCTCCGGTGAGATGATGCCCGCAACCGGAATCCACTATCCAGTCATTCTCGAGGTTGATGGAGGCTAAGACATCGACTGACGTTGTCGTCATCTCTGCCAGGAAACAATTGTCTCCCCTCTCACCGCCCTGGTGACCTCTACCTCTTCCTCCACCTCTCTGATGGTCTCCACCTCTCTGATGGTCTCCACCTCTCTGGTGATCTCCCTCCTTGTTAGCAACATGACCGACCTTCAGATTGGATCGACAGTCCTTTGCCATGTGCTCGTACTTCCTACAGGCAAAGCAAAGGGATCTCCCCATCTCATCGCGCGCAGGAAGGAACTTCCTCCCATCTCCCTGAAATGACGTTGAAGGTCCTTCTCCGGAGTTCTTCTTTTTCTTGTCCCAGGATCTCCTCTTTCCTGAGAACAAAGCCTCGCCATCTCCTCCTGAGATGGATACTCCCGCCATCTGTTTCGCCAAGCTCTCCTGTGACGACAGCAAGTTCTCTAAATCCAGAAGGGAGGGATGAGTAGCACATCCTTGCACGGAAGTAACGAAGGGGACATACTCCTTCATTAAGCCTCAGAGTATGTGCCACTTCAACTTCGCCTCGCAGATTGGCTCTTCGGGGTCCAAGGCCGAGATCTCCCCACACAGGTTCTTCACCTTTAGGAAGAAGGTGGATATCGTCATCTCGCCTTGATTCGACTTCGCCAACTCATTCTCCAGGAATTGTAGCCGCGCTACATTCTTCTTGTTGAATAACCCATCGAGGGCTATCCAGATCTCAGACGCTGACTTGCAACGTATGATGTGGTCAAACAAGTCAGGTGAGATGACTTTCTTCAAGGTGAACTCCGCCTTGGCGTTAGTCTTCCTTCAAGCTCTCACATCTTGACCATTGTCTTCAATTGGAAAGACTTCTGCCTGCTCTTCTCCTCCAACGACCTCCCATAGGTACTCTCCAAGCAGGTAACTCTCCAAGCAAGACTTTCACTTCTTGTAGTTGGTCTGGGTGAGCAGCTCGATGTCAAGTCCCCTAGCATACCCTCCTTCGCCGTCCATCTTGGTTGCTCAGTCCTTGTTCCCACTATCCCTCTGATACCATGTGAAATATTTGGAAGTCGGAAGAACACGTCAACCAACAGGAGAATAAGGACACCAATAGATGAACACAAGCTTTCACAATAATAACTCTTGACAGCTAGTTACAAATGGACATGGCTGAATACAAGTTGCATCCAACTTGATACACGACAGCCAATAGTAGAAAAGAACTTGGTCACGGACGATGTCCGCTTCTCCTCCGGAGCACACCGCGCAGGTGATACTCGCTCCTCGCTACCGCCGGCGTTAACGCAAACGCTAACGCCCAGCGTTAGCTCTGCTCCTCGCACTCCTCAGCTCCCTAGTCGCTACTAGACGAAGCTCACTACTCGCCACACTCAACGCCCGACGTTGACTCTAACGCCCCACGTTAACTCCCGAGTAGGTAACTCTCTTGCCGAACTTACTCCAAGTTCGATGCTCGTCTGGAAGCACTCTGGTATCTCTAACTCGCTCAAAGTAGAGGATACTCGTCACTTTCAGAATCGATACTCTTAGAGGGGGGTACCCCTCTATTTATAGACAAAACAGAGGGGAGGTGCGAGAAGGAGACAATGCGGGCGTTAGCTCGTAACGCTGGCGTTAGCTCAGCGAGAAGGAGCTAACGCCGGCGTTAGCTCTAACGCCGGGCGTTAGCTCACTTCAAAATCTCAACATAGTGTGTATTCTCTCGTGTAATCGTCTTTACTTTTCATCTAGTGAAACCACTTGCTGTCACTCATAGGCATAACTTATTTTGAGGTGAACCATGTAAATCTTATATTTTCTTTGTTGGTTTATCTTTCATTTTTACCCGATTTCGTAACTTATATTAATTTATTATGATCGAAATATGTAGACTTAGGTTTGCTCTCCTACTATGACAAAATAAGTGTTGTGAAGTTGTAATGAAAAAAAGTTGGTAAAATTGTTAGTATATTGTGTGATACTTAATAAATTAATAGATATGTTATAAAGTGCAATATTTTAAAACTACATGTGTTCCCTCGATTCTTTTAATGCTAAATGTAATATTTTATTTTAAAAAAATATTAAACATTATCGTATAAAATAATATTGTAATAGTACATTTGCACTATAGTTATTATTAACGATTATTAACATTATAAAGTAATACTATAATATATTTAATGTACAAAAAAATAATAATTACAAATTATTAGCATTAATAATATTTGATGGAATATAATAAGTGTTACCATAATTATTAAAGTCATTAATTGTAAGTATTCAAAATTATATAAACTTTGCTTATGCTACTAATCATTAAAAGAAATTACTAGTTCTAATGTTTTATATAGTAAGTGTTAAATATTTATTAGCATAACAAGAGCTTCGTGTCAATGCTCTTTTACGGCCGTGGCCGCGGGTTCTATTTCAGGGTGAAAACACAGCCTTAGAGCACCAAAAATCGGTAAGAACTTTTGTGCACGAGTAACCTCATATATGACGAGTTAGTTTATTTTTATTGATTTAATATATTTAATTAACAATATTATAAGTTAATATTAAGATCTGTTTGAGAGAGTGATGTGGTTGTGAATGTGTTGGTTAAGATAGCAATAGTTGTTTTCGAAGTTACGATCACAAGCATTATTTCTGCAAAATGTCAACGCTGTCATTCATAAGTGGTCAGACGTTAGTAGAGCTATTACGGTTTCATTAAATCGACAATTGAATCTTTAAGGTAATCGTTCTTCAAATTAGAACCAGAATCTTATTTGATTTAACATGTTCTGATTCCAGTATAAGCACTGTACATTTGAGAACATTTATAAAACTAGGCCGAACCAAAAATCTCATAATGTCCAGAAAATGAACTTGTTTACTAATTAAAAAATAAAGTTGATTATCATTGATAAAAGTTAGAAGGGTTTAGGGTTTGGTTGTGGTGTTGTCGTGTGACCGGGAGATCACGGGTTCGAGTCCTGGAAGCAGTCTCTTGCAAAAATGCAAGTAAGGTTTGCCTACATTTCACCCTTGTGGTGGGACCCTTCCCCGGACCCTCGCTATGCGAGGATGCTTTGTGTGCCGGGCTGCTCTTTTATCTTAGTTGCTTCATCAATAATATTCTTACCCTTTCATATCTTAGTTGGGTCAAGCAACCATGAATACCTAGAGGAGAATCTGTCATGCATACTCTTTCATAATCAAAACAGTGGTTCAATTTAGTAGCTAGAAATTAATTTTAAAGTTTAGTTGAAGATGATCAAAAGCATGAACCTTACAATAATACATATGTATAATGATGAGCAATAGTTGAACGTCGAGAGAAGATAGGATATAGATATTGTTGAATTTTTTGGGTCTGCTATCGATCAAGAGAACCAACAATGGATAAAGAAGGTTTTATATCTCAACTAGGCAATCAATTACAAATACACACGGCTGAATACAAGTTGCATCAAACTTGAATCACAACAGCCTAAAGAAAGTAAGACTTTGGACACGGACAAGGTCCGCTTCTCCTCCGGAGCACACCTCGCTGGTGATACTCGCTCAGATACTCGCTCCTTGCCACAGAAGCTCTCTACTCGCTGTCGCCGGGCGATATTGACTGTCGCCTGGGCGATAGCTCTGATCCTCGCTGCTCGCGCTCCAGATACTCGCAAGCTCACTGCTCGCACTCCAGGATACTCGCACGCTCGCCGCGCGCGCTTCCTCTCCTTCTCGCAGTCGCCTGGGCGATATCCACTGTCGCCGGGCGATATCTCCTCTACTCGCTACTCGCTCAAGGAGCTCGCCGAACTCGCTCCAAGTCCGATGCTCGCCTGCCGAACTTACTCCAAGTCCGATGCTCGCCGGGTAGCACTCTGGTATCTCTAACTCGCTCAGAGTTGATGATACTCGCCACTTCTGATGGCTATACTCGTCACTCTCAGAGTATATACTCGTCACTGTCAGAAGGTGGTTTCTTTAGGGGGGGGGGGGGTACCCCTCTATTTATAGGCAAACTCAAGGGGGCGAGTAGGAGCAACCGTCGGGCGAGATCGCCGATACTCGCACGCTGTCGCCGATACTCGCACGTTGTCGCCGATACTCGCACGCTGTCGCCGGTGATAGCCACTGTCGCCGGGCGACAGCTCACTTCAAAAAACTAACACTCCCCCTTGAAGTGAGCTCCGGGAACAACTCCAAGCAATGAGCGAAGCCTCCGGAACGGCCCCGCAGATAGGGGCTTTGTGAATATGTCCGCAAGGTTGTCTTCGCTCCTCACATGCTCCACAGTGATCAAGCCACCCAGCACCTTCTCTCTGATGAAGTGATGCTCGATCTCAATGTGTTTGGTCCTCGCATGACACACTGGATTGGTTACCAGTTTCAATGCACTCTCATTGTCCCCGCGAAGCACAGTAGGTCCGCTGACCTCCTCATCCACATCCTCCACTAGTCTCCTTAGCCAGACACACTCCTGAGCTGCTAAGGACGACGCCTTGTACCCGGCCTCCGTGGTAGAAAGGGAAATGGAGTCCTGCTTCTTGCTACACCACGAGATAGCAGCTGCTCCACACAAGAACACATACCCTGATGTCGACTTGCGATCATCAGCGTCACCTCCATAGTCTGCATCCGTGTATCCGTGCAGCTTGAAGTTAGACTTCTCCTCATAGGACAACCCCATCTCAAGGGTGCCCTACACGTACTTCAGAATCCCCTTGGCTGCCTCCAGATGAGGATTTCACGGCTCCTGCATATACCGACTAACTCGGCCGACAGCAAACGCGATGTCCGGCCTTGTGATAGTCAAGTATATAAGACTCCCCACCAGTGCCCGAAAGATCTTCGGATCAGATAGAATCCTCCCTTCTTCCTTCTGAAGCTTCAGCCCAGCCTCCAGAGGAACGGAACTGCTCTTCCCTTCTTTCATGCCGAATCTTTCGACGATCCTCTCGGCATACGCCCTCTGGGAAACATCCAGTCCGCCTCTTCTCTTCTCTACTTGGAGGCCAAGGAAATGGTGCAGTTCACCAAGATCCTTCATCTCGAAGCGTATGGAAAGCTGCTCTCTCAGCGTCGCGACCTCCTCAGGGTTGTTCCCTGTCACGATCATGTCGTCGACGTATAGCAGCACTAGCACGTGAAGACCTCCATGCTTCTTCACGAACATGCTGGAGTCTGAATCTGAGGCATCGTAGCAGCAGAACTGCAGGTACTCCGCAATCTTTCCATACTAGGCTCTCGGCGCCTGTTTCAACCCATAGAGGGCCTTCTTCAGCTTGCAGACGTGACGCAGCTGGGACTTGGACACGTATCCAGGTGGTTGCACCATGAATATATCTTTGTCGATCTCTCCGTATAGGAACGCGTTCTTCACGTCCAGCTGTCATAGCTTCCAACCTCGGCACGCTGCCAAAGCGATGATCGTCCTCACCGATGTCATCTTCGCTACAGGACTGAAGGTCGCCTCGTAGTCCTCTCCGTAGGTCTGTGAGAAGCCTCGAGCGACAAGCCTCGCCTTGTACCGCTCCACTTCTCCATCAGCCCTCTTCTTCACCTTGTACACCACTTGCAGGTGACAGGTTTGATGCCCTCCACCATGGGAACAAGGTCCCATGTCTCGTTCTTCTTCAGGGCCTCCATCTCATCCTCCATGGCCTCGTCCCACTCCTTGATGCCAACGGCATCCTCAAAGCCGTCAGGTTCCCTTTCGTCGAGTGGTCCTGCGAAGAAGCAGGAAACCGGACTCACAAAGTTCCCCTCCTTATAACGAGCAGGCGGGACGATCGTCCTCTTCGACCTCCTCAAGGCTTGGCCACTTTCTACCACTCCGGTAGACTCCTCTGCTTGAGCTCCTCTCTGAGCTCCTCTCTGAACTCCTCCTGAAGCGGTGCTCTCCCTGCTTCTTGAGTTCGCAGCTCCCCCTGAGCCAGAAGCTCCTCCCGAGCCAGATGCTCCTCCTGAGCCAGATGGCAATGGAGCACTTGGAGATAACTCCAACTCCACAGTAGGGTCCTCAGTGACCCACTCCTCTTCCCTGCTAGCTTCTCCACTCTCCGGCAGCTCCACAGAAGGGACTCCCTGGTATGAGACCAGTTCGTCAAACACAACGTTGCGCGAGATGACGAACCTGTGAGTCTGCGGATCCATGCACTTCCACCCCTTCTTCCGCTCATCGTAGCCGATGAAGATACACTTCCTCGCCTTCGGCTCCAACTTTGTTCTCTGAGCGTCCGGGACGTGCACGAAGCAGGTAGAACCGAACACCTTCATGTGACCCACATTGGGCTTCTCCCCGAACATGAGCTGGTGTGTAGACACCATCCTGTTAGGACTCAGAGGTAGCTTGTTGATCACATGAGTAGCACACGTCATTCCCTCCGCCCATAAGGCCTTGGGAATGCTCTTTGCATGTAGCCAACTCCTGGTAGTCTCCACCAGATGGCGGATCTTCCTCTCTGCCACCCCATTCTGCTGCGGGGTGTGAGCGCAGGAGAGCTCCCGC
The DNA here is from genome assembly GCA_033032865.1 of Dactylorhiza incarnata. Classification (NCBI taxonomy): domain Eukaryota; kingdom Viridiplantae; phylum Streptophyta; class Magnoliopsida; order Asparagales; family Orchidaceae; genus Dactylorhiza; species Dactylorhiza incarnata. Next base: position 2,802,829 of record JAWHQI010000258.1, read on the forward strand.
CGAATGCCGAACCTTCTGCAGAAGGAAGCAAACTTGTTGGAGGTAAACTCCCCTCCATTGTCACTCCTCAGCTTCTTGACTCTGCGGTCCAGCCTCCCCTCCACAAGCTCCTTCCACTCGAGGAACTTGTTGAAGACTTCTGATTTCTCTCTCAGAAAGTATACCCACGTATAGCGGGTATAGTCATCCACCAGAACCAGCGCATACTTATTGCCTCCATAAGTATGGGTGGCGCACGGCCCCATCACGTCAGCATGTACGCACTCAAGAGGTGCCTTACACCTAGTCTCCGACTTGTCAAATGGAAGTCGATGTGACTTTCCGTATTGGCATCCGTCGCACACATGGCCGTCGTCGTAGGAAGTGAGATGAGGCAGGTCGCTCACTAGGTCCTTTGCCGCCATCATCTTCAGCTTGTCCATCCCCACATGACCCAGCCTCTCATGCCAGATCACAGCGCTGTCGTTTGTCTTCAGCTTGTCCACGTAGGCATTTGCAGACAGGACATACAAATCCTTCACCCTTCTCCCGGTGAGCGTGACGTCAGCATCGACAGACGAAAGGTTCTTCAAGAACTTCACTTCCTTTGGTCCAAACAGCACGTGGTATCCAGCATCCACGACGTTAGCCACTGAGAAGAGGTTCTTCTTCATGCCAGACACATGATAGACACTCTTCAGTGTCACTGGCTTCTCTCTACTCCCAAGGGACACCTTCCCTTCTCGCTCCACTGGATGTACCGTATCATCCGCAGTGATGATAGCATCCGTTCCTTCATATGCTGCCGAGGAGGCGAACTTCGACATATCTCCTGTGAGATGATGCCCGCAACCGGAATCCACTATCCAGTCGTCCTCGAGGTTGATGGAGGCTAAGACATCGACTGACGTTGCCGTCATCTCTGCCAGGAAACAATTGTCTCCCCTCTCACCGCCCTGGTGACCTCCACCTCTTCCTCCACCTCTTCGATGGTCTCCACCTCTCTGATGGTCTCCACCTTTCTCAGCAACTTGACCGGCCTGGAGATTAGATCGGCAATCCTTTGCCATATGCCCATACTTCTTACAGGCAAAGCAAAGGTATCTCCCCTTCTCGTCACGGGCAGGAAGAAACTTCCCCCCATCTCCCTGAGAGGACGTTGAAGGTCCCTCTCAGGGGTTCTTCTTTCTCTTGTCCCAGGATCTCCTCTTTCCTGAGAACAAGGCCTCGCCATCTCCTCCTGAGATGGATACTCCCGCCATCTGCTTCGCCAAGCTCTCCTGTGACGACAGCAGGTTCTCTAGCTCCAGAAAGGAGGGTTGAGTAGCCCATCCTTGCACGGAAGTAACGAAGGGGACATACTCCCTCCTCAAGCCTCGGAGTATGTGCCGCTTCAACTTAGCCTCTGAGATTGGCTCTTCAGGATCCAAGGCCGAGATCTCCCCACATAGGTTCTTCACCCTCAGGAAGAAGGTGGATATCGCCATCTCGCCTTGAGTCGACTTCGCCAGCTCATTCTCCAGGAATTGTAGCCGCGCCACATTCTTCTTGTTGAATAACCCATCGAGGGTTATCCAGATCGCAGATGTTGACTTGCAACCTATGATGTGGTCGAACAAGTCAGGTGATATGGCTCTCTTCAAGGCGAACTCCGCCTTGGCATTGGTCTTCCTAAGCTCTCACAGCTGGACCATTATCACCGGCAGCTACAACTTCCTCTTGCTCCCCACCACCAACAACCTCCCAGAGATCCTCTCCAAGAAGGTAGCTCTCCATACAAGACATCCACTTCTTGTAGTTGGTTTGAGAAAGCAGCTCGATTCCTAGTCCTCTCGCAAAACCTCCTCCGCCGTCCATCTTGGAAGACAACCTTGAACTTCGATAGCACGCGCTGCTTCAGCAACCTCCCTCTGATACCATGTTGAATTTTTTGGGTCTGCTATCGATCAAGAGAACCAACAATGGATAAAGAAGGTTTTATATCTCAACTAGGCAATCAATTACAAATACACACGGCTGAATACAAGTTGCATCCAACTTGAATCACAACAGCCTAAAGAAAGTAAGACTTTGGACACGGACAAGGTCCGCTTCTCCTCCCGAGCACACCTCGTTGGTGATACTCGCTCCTTGCCACAGAAGCTCGCTACTCGCTGTCGCCGGGCGATATTGACTGTCGCCTGGGCGATAGCTCTGATCCTCGCAAGCTCGCTGCTCGCGCTCCAGATACTCGCAAGCTCACTGCTTGCACTCCAGGATACTCGCACGCTCGCCGCACGCGCTTCCTCTCCTTCTCGCTGTCGCCTGGGCGATATCCACTGTCGCCGGGCGATATCTCCTCTACTCGCTACTCGCTCAAGGAGCTCGCCGAACTCGCTCCAAGTCCGATGCTCGCCTGCCGAACTTAGTCCAAGTCCGATGCTCGCCGGGTAGCACTCTGGTATCTCTAACTCGCTCAGAGTTGATGATACTCGCCACTTCTGATGGCTATACTCGTCACTCTCAGAGTATATACTCGTCACTGTCAGAAGGTGGTTTCTTTAGGGGGGGGGGGGGGTACCCCTCTATTTATAGGCAAACTCAAGGGGGGCGAGTAGGAGCAACCGCCGGCGAGATCGCCGATACTCGCACGCTGTCGCCGATACTCGCACGTTGTCGCCGATACTCGCACGCTGTCGCCGGTGATAGCCATTGTCGTCGGGCGACAGCTCACTTCAAAAAACTAACAGATATATCTATGATGGATCAACAAGTGGAAAGAAAATCACTCTGAAAATGTTATGAACAAATCTATAGCTGGGTCTGTGATCTGAATTTTCATAGAGGCAAAGTGCGCGGCCTTCGAAAACCAACCAACAACCACAAGAATTAAGGTATACATTGATGAAATTCGAAGATGAGTTATAAAATCCATTGTTAGATCAGAGCACATTTGGTTGGGGATGGGTAGTGGCTGCAGTAGCCTGTAGAGTGCATGATTCAATGATATAGGCTTCGTTTGGCGCGGCTTATTTGCTCCGCAAAACATTTTTCTTTCTAATTGTACAATACTCAAGGCTCTAGGTTGGGTAGCAGGAGCAGCTTTTAATTTGTTATGAGACCAAACGATGGATTCAATGAGCTCTTGCCAATAACCACGGCCGCTAGGACGATGGAAGGCCGCCCGAATGGTTATGGGAGCGGAGTGAAAACAATCAGAATTATGATATGAAAGAAGAAATAAAAAGTATATCGAACTTCAGTCAAGATAAGTGAATCAACTATATAATTTTGGGAAAAATAAATGTAAAAGTGGATTCATTATAGGGTTTTAGGGTTTGGGGTTTTGAGGTTTAGGGTTTAGACTTTCCAAGCATGAAATTTTTTAGATGAGGTCGGGCATTCAAGAAAAACTGTTCATGACCACCGCATTCACGACCTCCACCGCCGCGCCAAACGAAGCCATAATGTGTTATTTCTTCTTTCATATTTAACTAATGAAACTGAGCTTGTAGCAGGTGAAGTGCCCCTTTTATTCCACAATGCCCGCCCTAATAGCTTGAGTGAGCCTCCCAGATTAGTCTATTTTTTATTTTAGAATTGTGTGGGATGTAAATTTTGAGCTTGTAATATATGTAACTTTACTTTTTCATTCGGGATGTTGGGTTGGATACTGATCCAGGGATTGTGCGGTTCTAACTTTACTTTCCAGAAGATAGAGATGCGACGTTTAAGGGCACGCAGGCATGTGCCCAGGGCGTGTGCGGTTCTGACGGTTCTATAACTCGTTGGTTGGGGCACACGGGTGTATGTCAAAGGGTGTGTTAATCTGTTTTTCCCGAAATTGTAATTGTACGAAGTGTTTTATAAACTCCTGGTCGTTCTTGGCTTTGGGTATTGAAAATTCTGAATTCTGAAATCCTCTCTCTCTCTGTAACCGTCTTTGTTCTTAATAGTGAATATTCGACTGCTCCTTCCCGTGGACGTAGCCCATCTTGAGGTGAATCACGTAAATCTGTCATCTGTGATTTTTATTTTCTGTTTCGATTTTTATTCTTCTCGTATTTCCGCAAGAAACTTGAAGCAGAGTCAAGTTCCACGTTCATCTGAGATCTGTTCATCTGGTTTTTTATTGAAGTTTGAAGAACGATGACAAACAACGACATGAAGATCGACAAGTTTATAGGGAAGAACAGGTTCAATCTTTGGCGTGACAAGATGCGCTCTCTGTTGAAGCAATATGGTATCTGGGCGCCACTTTCTGGAAAGAGACCTTACCCCATGGAGGATTCAGAATTTGAACAACAAGATGAAAAGTCACACTCAACGATCTTGTTGTATCTTGCGAATGAAGTTATTTATGAGGTAGTCGACGAAGAGACGTCCGCCGATTTGTGGTTGAAGTTGGAAAGTCTCTACATGACGAAGTCTCTACATGACGAAGTCTCTAACCAACAAATTGTTTTTAAAACAGTGTATGTTCTCTCTTTGAATGAAGAAAGGTGCGATTCTGAAGGAACATCTTGACGATTTGAACTTCATCCTTATAGATCTGGAAAAAAAAAGATTCAAAGTCGAAGATGAGGATGCAGCCCTAATTCTGTTAATATCTCTACCCCCTTCATATGAAAATTTTGTCAATTCATTTGTCGTTGATAGACACTATCTCTCTCGAGAGTTTCGTTCTAGTCTCCATTCACGAGAACTTATTTGATAAAGATTTTACAAACATGTGTCCCTTCATTCTTGAGTTACTATAGAGCCGCTTATTGAGATATTACTTCTTTGATAAAAAAAATTACAGTTCCTTGAACTTCAATCATAGATTTATCGCTAAAAGTTTTGTAGTGATCTTCCAAAACACGACATGTGTCATCCAAAGCGCTATCTTAATTGTCTTATGGGTTCCTTACTGGAACACTATTTCTCCTTGTTCGTCCAGCTTTTTGGCTGTTTTGCTTACAATTACAACTTCGATCTCATTTGATTATCCTGTATCAGAGGGACAAAGACCCATTTTACATGAAAGATAAGATATTGTGAAAGTCGCACAACTTGGATCAATATCCTATTCTGAAAATGTCGCATGATCAACCGCTCTCTTCTCCAACCAAACACTTGATTGGTAGAGAGATGCACAACGTGATAGGGTTATAGCATTTGAAGATCCTTGACCTCTTCTATCGTCTGCTTGTCGAACTATTTTTCTCCTAAGAATTTTGAACAAGACGTAGTTGCTTCTAAATTATAAGAGTCTAAATCAAATTAGATTCACATTGGGCGCATAAAATCTATAACGATACTTAAGCTATCGCTAAGATTAACCGGCCACATTTCATATCGTTTCAGTTGAACCAAGACAAAACCTAACTTAGAATCTCATCCACTTTATTATACTTATTGTTGGACGCCACTATTGTTACAAAAAGAGGACAACATTTACCGATGAGATAAAGAGGAAGCAAGACTCGTAATTGAGAAAGCAAAAATAAAGTTAACACGACAAATATTTATAAATCAAAGAAGAGTTATGTAATGTTATGCTTAAGAAAAATAGTAAGAGCTAAGCCAAGCTCAAATCACTATTAGAAAAGTAAGTTTTACCCACATTTCTATTATACAATGAGTAAAATCATGACAACTACTAATGTATTAGTCACAAGTAAAAAGGTAGTTAATACTATTCTATTAGCCACTAGCGTGATCCAAATTCATGACTAATACTCAAGTATTAATCACGGCTCACAAGCATAACAAATAATCATGCATTACAAAATTGTTATTTGTAATTTAATTTTCATACTAATTGACCATGTCAATGCTATGTTTGAAACAACATCAATGATCTTATATATTTAAAGATACACGATAAAACATTATATATTTGTACTATATTAAAAAGAAATACTAAAAGGTGTTGATGGCTTTAAAAAACATGGCATTGAAAGGATCTCCAACATCCATCTCCATCCAAACAAACGCACAAATTAAATCATGACCATTAAAGATACTTCATTTTGAATTCATGTTTGCAGAATGCGATGAAAATCCCTCTCCCCAAATTCGCGCTCGCCGGCTTCATTTTCCTGCTCTCCTTAGTGTCTCGCTCCACTCTCCATGTCGATGCCCTACCCCGTATGAACATCTCGCCTCTATTCCTCCCTACCGACGCCCTGGCCGAACTTCTCCCATGCGCTTCTCAAGATTGGTGACTTCTGGCGCGCGTACATGCTGCCTCCGTTCCTCCATGTCGATGCCCTAGCCGAACTTCTCCCCTCTTTCAAATCGTTAACACCTCCCCTGTTGAAACCAGGACTTGGTCTCTTGCGGAGTTCGAGGTCCCCAAAAGAGGGGGTGACCTCACACCTACTTCTCTCAAGGGAGAGCCCCAAAGGAGCTGGGGAGAGACAGGGGGCAGGCCGTGTAACACCTCCCCTGTAATGACTATATAATATAGGTCCAGCCAGGACCCCACAGCATATAACCGCCACAGTTTCAGTATTAAAAGATGATATAACTACCCAACTCAAAACTCAGATAACACAGCGGAAACAAAACTAGGAAACATAGAGATTGTCCACAACTACATAGGAGTAAAACCGGCCTTAAGGTCTTACAAAACCAGTGTCCAAGTCATCAAACATTCAACACAAAAAGAAATCCCCAAAAGAGGGGAAAACTAATTTCCCTAAGCTACCTCGGCATGCAAGCCGGAACATCAAAATAAAAGCACAGAAATCCAGGAAAACAAAAGTAAACACTTCATGAGGCTTAGGCCTTTTTGGCCGGCGAGCTAGGTCCAGCCTGTGATCCTTGCCCTGCATCCAAATCACAAAGAGCGGTAAATGAGGGTCAGCTATGGCTGACCACAAACGGTGTAACAACATCCCTCCTCCCGACCGTCCTAGCGGACCCCGGAGAACTACTTCACCCTGCAAGTCAGCACTTCGTATGCAAATGTACATAAAGAAAAACAACATAAACAACAGGCATTAGTGTCACAGGCATCATCCATGTTTCTATGTTGAGCAGATAATAAAGGGAACTACAAATGCAATATGAGTGTAAACCCGGGTTTCACCCAAGGCACCCTAATGCGTATGAATCTAACACATCATCATACATCATCCATCACATCACAACCATAGGGTACTCATCATTTCCCCCAAAGGGCATCGTAGCCCAAGGCCAAGAACTCATGCTGTGATCCCACCGCGCCTGGCCCATCATGCCATCGGGCTCATCCATCAGCTCACATGTTCTTGCCTCCATCATCGCATCACAACCATAGGGTACTTATCATTTCCCCCAAAGGGCATCGTAGCCCAAGGCCAAGAACTCATGTTGTGATCCCACCGCGCCTGGCCCACCATGCCATCGGGCTCATCCATCAGCTCACCTGTTCTTGCCTCCATCATCGCATCACAACCATAGGGTACTCATCAATTTCACTACAATCAACACAGAAGGGGGGACTTGTCTTGCCGGGACGCCCTCCTCACATGACTTGCAATATCACGGGCGGGCCAGCCGACCACAAGCCAATTCCGCGCCTTCACAATACAAACAGACATCACAAGCCATAACTCACGCACAATATTTCCCCGCCCACTAACCAACAATCGTTCTCATACAAAATTACAAGGGCATTACAATGACGTTTTCGCCGTAATCGGATTTCTAGCCAAACCCCTAAGATGCGCGTCAATCAACATCACCGAATCGGACCAACGGTCGCGAAACCGGCTTCACCCACAATGCCTAATCCACCCACAAAGCGGATTTCTAGTGCAAATCATGTCGGGGACGGACTCAATCAACCCGATGGTTCCTCTTGAACCAAGGCGACCCGGATCCCTCTCACTCGACGGATCTGGTGCCAAAATGCAGCAAAAAATAGAGAGAAAAAGGGATGTCATGCACGCATCCTAAAGACCGGGAGGAGAAATGTCGTTACCTTATGAGATTTCCTCCTAGCCATGAGAATCTTGAAAAAGAATGGAGGAGAATAAGCGCCTTGACGTCCCCTACGCACTGCCGGTCTCGGATCGGCGAACGGAGCTCCGAAGCTCCAACAATGGCGGGATCTAGCTCTCTTCCTCCTCCAAACCCTCTCCCTCTCTCTCTAGCCCTCAAAGCCAAAAGAAACAAATGAAGAGGGAAAACCCTCTCAGCCCTACTTAGGGTTCTCCCACGAACCCCTCACAACCGTCCGATCAAGATCTAAACCAAACGGACGCCCAGATTTAGCTATTTACGGATTTGTTTCCGTCAGTTTGCGAACGCACGGTCGAACGCACGACCGTGCATAAAAACGCAAGAACAAATTCAGAACACCATTTTCCCAGCCGAAGAGCATGCACGGGCGGATCGATCGTGTGTCAAGAAAATGCACGATCGTGCGTTTAAGAAAAATCTGCCATAACGGCAGTTTTCAGCGAAGAAGACCTAACGCGCGGCGTTAACTCTCAGATCAGCAAAACTGGGGTGTTACAGGCCGCCCTCCCTGCTCGCCCCCCAAAGGAGCTGGGGAGAGACAGGGGGCAGGCCGCCCTCCCTACTCGCCCCCAAAGGAGCTGGGGAGAGACAGGGGGCAGGCCGCCCTCCCTGCTCGCCCCCCAAAGGAGCTGGGGTGAGACAGGGGGCAGGCCGCCCTCCCTGCTCGCCCCCCAAAGGAGCTGGGGCGAGACAAGGGGCATGTTGCCTTCCCTGCTCGCCCCCCAAGGGAGCTGGGGCGAGAAAGGGGGCAGGACGCCCTCCCTGCTCGCCCCCTCTTCGGAATAATCTGTGGTTGCGCCTCTCGGACTTGAGCCCATCTAGAGGCTCACCCGCCTCTCTTACCTAGGGCAGTGCCTCTTTCAAGATATTTGACCTAATGACATCTTGGGCCACGGGGATCCACTCGACGAATACAGGGTTGTACACAATCCCCACACTTTTCGAGCGGGACTCACGCTCGGAAAGAAAAGTCCAACCCTGCCTATTCGGCGAGTGCCTTCCTGAGAGCCCGGCTAGCGGAGCCATCTCGGGGGAAAAACTACTTAGCCTCCCTGAGAAGCCATCCTACCCTGCCGGCTAGTGAGATTCCGGCTAGCGGAGCCACCTAGGGGGAAAAACCACTTAGCCTCCCCGAGAGGCCATCCTACCCTGCCGGCTAGTGAGAGCCCGACTATCGGAGCCACCTAAGGGGAAAACTACTTAGCCTCCCTGAGAGGCCATCCTACCCTGTCGGCTAGTGAGAGCCCGGCTAGCGGAGCCACCTCGGGGGAAAATCACTTAGCCTCCCCGAGAGGTCATCCAACCCTGCCGGTTAGTGAGATCCCGGCTAGCGGAGCCTCCTCGGGGGAAAACTATTTAGCCTTCCCGAGAGGCCATCCTACCCTGCCGGCTAGTGAGAGCCCGGCTAGCGGAGCCACCTAAGGGGAAAAAATACTTACCCTCCCTGAGAGACCATCCTACCCTGCCGGCTAGTGAGAGCCCGGCTAGCGGAGCCACCTCGGGCGAAAAACCACTTAGCCTCCCCGAGAGGCCATCCTACCCTGCCGGCTAGTGAGAGCCCGGCTAGCGGAGCCATCTCGAGGGAAAAACTACTTAGCCTCCCCGAGAGGCTATCCTGTCCTGCCGGCTAGTGAGATCCCGGCTAGCGGAGCCACCTCGGGGGAAAAACCACTTAGCCTCCCCGAGAGGCCATCCTACCCTGCCGGCTAGTGAGAGTCCGGCTAGCGGAGCCACCTCAGCGGAAAAAACCACTTAGCCTCCCCGAGAGGTCATCCTACCCTGCCCCCTAGGGAGAGCCCGGCTAGCAGAGCCACATCGGGGGAAAACTACTTAGCCTCCCTGAGAAGCCATCCTACCCTGCCGGCTAGTGAGAGCCCGGCTAGTGGAGCCACCTCGGGGGAAAGCTACTTAGCCTCCCCGAGAGGCCATCCTACCCTGTCGGCTAGTGAGATCCTGGCTAGCGGAGCCACCTCGGGGGAAAAACCACTTAGCCTCCCTGAGAGGCCATCCTACCCTGCCAGCTAGTGAGAGCCCGGCTAGCGGAGTCATTTCGAGGAAAAATCACTTAGCCTCCCCGAGAGGTCATCCTATCCTGCAGGCTAGTGAGAGTCCGGCTAGCGAAGCCACCTCGGGGGAAAAACTACTTAGCCTCCTCGAGAGGACATTCTACCCCGCCGGCTAGTGAGAGCCCGGCTAGCAGAGCCATCTCGGGGGAAAACTACTTAGCCTCCCCGAGATGCCATCCTACCCTGCCGGCTAGTGAGAGCCCGACTAACGGAGCCATCTCGGGGGAAAAACTACTTAACCTCCCCGAGAGGCCATCGTACCCTACTGGCTAGTGAGAGCCCGACTAGCGGAGCCATCTCGGGGGAAAATCACTTAGCCTCCCCGAGAGACCATCCTACCCAGCCTGCTAGTGAGAGCCCGTCTAGCGGAGCCACCTCGGGGGAAAAACTACTTAGCCTTCCCTAGAGGCCATCCTACCCTGCCGGCTCGTGAGAGACCGGCTAGCGGAGCTGTAAGACCCTCTTTTTTTTGTTTTTAAAACTGGGTCTTACCGCCCAGAACCGCTCTCCAAGGTTCAATTAGACTTGATATGATCAAAATAACCCCACAACTAGCTGGTAAACCTCTAAAGGAGTGCTATGGACCCCAAATTCCCATCATGAGATCATCAATTTGACCAAATTGACCAAAGTCAACTTTTCCCAAATTTTGGTCAAAAACACACTTATTGGCTAAATTGGCCCAATTGGGGCATCACCATAATCCAATTAACATTGGGTGGTGTCAAGGGGCTTAAGACCAACATATGGGGTCAACACTCAACCCTAGTTGACCAAGTCAACCCAAAGTCAACTCTAGTCAAAATTGACCTAAAATGGTCATTCGAGCCAATTGGACCCAATTCACTTGGGCTAAGTCCTATCCCCAGGATTGCAATTTTTGTAACGATCCAGGCCCGCCAACACGGGACCCAGCTGGACTGCCAGCACCCTCCCGGCCCAGGCCCGCCAACACGGGACCCAGCTGGCACCGGAAGGGTTCAGCCTAACCAGATGGTCTGCAGACCATGCACCCCAACCCCTCTCTGTCCCACCACAGGGCACAACTGGTTGTTGGAGACCGCAGTCCCACTCTGATGAGCGCCTCGCCCCGGCGAGATGGCGGGAGAAGGCGATTGGAAGGTGCTGCAGAGCGAAAAATCTCGGTGAGTGGCCCGATACGAGTAGACGGGATACCAAAATAGAGTGGTTCAGCAACCCTACCTGGCATTTCGGTATGGCGAGCCGGAGAGGAAGGCAGGACACCTGTATTGCTTGGAGGTCGTCCCGCCTCGCCAGACCCCTTGATCGTGATCACAGTCACGCCCCCACCTTATCGCGGGATCAGGTCGAGATTGAACTCTTCCTGGATGGGCGAGGCGGCCAACCTTTTCGGCTTAGATCCGTCCCGCGCAGTGGATTTGGGATCGGTAGAGGACCTCTCGCGGAGATCGGGGTTGATACTTATCTTCTTGTGCTTCTTCTTCCGCGCAGAGCCTGGAGGGCAAGGCGTCAGGAACTCGCCAAGAATGCCTAAAACCTCGGCCGCCTCGGGCTCATTGTCAGCGAGCTCCCGGTTAGCGGCCGCGGTAGAACCACCTCCAGAAGACATCTCAGCTTGCAGTAGGGAAGGCATCCCCCCCCCCCCCCCCCCCCCCCCGCTCTATTTATAGAGGAAGAGCTCGTGGGCTCGTAGTTCCGCCGAATAAGGGGTTGGACTCTTCTTTCCGACCTCTAGCGAGCTCGCAAAGAGCGGGGATTGTGTACAACCCGTATTCGGCGAGTAGAGCCGAAGGTACCTGGCGAGTAGGTTGGTGTCTCCCTCGGCGAGTAGAGCCAGGAGGCCTGGCGAGTAGGCCGGTACCTCCCTCGGCGAGTAGAGCCAGGAGGCCTGGCGAGTAGGCCGGTACCTCCCTTGGCGAGTAGAGTCAGGAGGCCTGGCGAGTAGGCCGGTACCTCCCTCGGCGAGTAGAGCCAGGAGGCCTGGCGAGTAGGCCGGTACCTCCCTCGATGAGTAGAGTCATATTCCGAGGGATAGAATCATCTGGGCACCCCTGGTGGTCTGCCCATAGCCCTTCGGGACAGCGGAGTCTGGCTACCTGCAAACCAATTTGGAGTGCGTTTAGCAAAATAGTAAGGCGGAGTTACGATATCCGCAGGTCATCCGGACCATTTTGACCTCCTGGGAAGTCCACGCGCTGCCGCTTAACTGGCTCAATTCTCATCAAAGGGGGACTGCGGTCTCCAACAACCCGTTGTGCCCTGTGGTGGGTCAGAGAGGGGTTGGGGTGCATGGTCTACAGACCATCTGGTTAGGCTGAACCCTTCCGGTGCCAGCTGGGTCCCGTGTTGGCGGGCCTGGGCCGGGAGGGTGCTGGCGGTCCAGCTGGGTCCCGTGTTGGCGGGCCTGGATCGTTACAGGAGCCACCTCGGGGGAAAAACTACTTAGCCTCCCAGAGAGGCCATCCTACCCTGCCGGCTAGTGAGAGCCCGGCTAGCGGAGTCACCTCGGGGGAAAAATAACTTAGCATCCCCGAGAGGCCATCCTACCTTGCAGGCTAGTGAGAGACCGGCTAGCGAAGCCATCTTGGGGGGAAACTACTTAGCCTCCCCGAGAGGCCATCCTACCCTGTCGGCTAGTGAGAGCCCGGCTAGCAGAGCCATCTCGGGGGAAAAACCACTTTGAAAACCTCCTGCCACCGAGCGGTTCCAGGCCCTGCCAGCTTGGTGGGAGCCTGGTCAGCGGTTCAACATCGAGGCTAATTACTTTGAAAATCTCTGGCCACCGAGCGGTTTACAGACCTGCCAGCATGGTGGGATCCTGGTCAGTGGGCCAACATCGGGGATAAGTACCTTGTAAACCTCCGACCACCGAGCGGTTCCCGGCCCTGCCAGCTTGGTGGGAGCCTAGTCAGCGGGCCCACTTTGAGGCTAAATACCTTGCAAACCTCCGGCCACCGAGCAGTTCCCGGCCCTGCCATCTTGGTGGGAGTCTAGTCAGCGGGCCAGCATAGGGGCTAAGTACTTTGAAAATCTCCGGCCACCGAGCGGTTACCAGCCCTTCCAGCTTGGTGGGAGTCTGGTCAGCGGGCCAGTATCGGGGCTAAGTACCTTATAAACCTTCGGCCACCGAGCGGTTCCCGGCCCTGCCAGCTTGGTGGGAGCCTGATCAGCGGGCCAGCATCGGGGCTAAGTACCTTGTAAATCTCTGTCCACCGAGCGGTTCCTGGCCATGCCAGCTTGGTGGGAGTCTGGTCAGCGGGCCAACATCGGGGCTAAGTATATTGAAAATCTCCGGCCACTGAGCGGTTCCCGACCCAACCAGCTTGTTGGGAGCCTGGTCAGCGGGCCAGCATCGGGGCTAAGTACCTTATAAACCTCCGACCACCGAGCGGTTCCCGACCCCACGCCATATTAAACGAACAGAAGAGCGCGTTACTTAATTAGCGTTAAACAGTTAATAGCAACCATCTCAGCACACAGAGTCACACAACGGAAGCATTTTATTTCAATTAAAACCAGTATACACATTGTCCACAATAACTACTAGGAATGAAAGACATAACAAGTTCTTTACAATGTTTGTTTGAATAACAAAAGTGGTTTCCAAACATCGGCGCGTAGGCCGGCCACACATATAAACAGTAAACAAAAGCTTTGGCCTTCGAGGGCCAGTACAGCACAGCAGCAGGGGCTTCAGCCCGCTATTTCCCGCTAGTCTCAACAGGACCTGTATAAACAAATCCACCGAGCGGTGGGAAAACAAGTAACCGGTCAGCTTTAGCTGACCAAGATTTATAACGACCCCACCCCATGATCGGGGCGGCGGTGCTCCTTCCATGCAGGCAAGCAACAATAGTATATATATCACAGGTGCGTCTAAGCACCGCATAGAAGCATTCATTTTCATTGAGAGCAATGTGTTTATCGACAAGTACTTTTTTAACTCGGATATAGGCTTACTCGCATTGTGCACTCAGGGCACGCAATCGACGAGTCCTTTTTCAACTCGGATTCTCACTATGAGCTAACTCTCATCAAGGATGGCCGGCCTTGATGAAACTAGTCCCAAACGGCATATCGTGACCCGAGGTTGCAATCCTCTTCACAATAGCTAAGGGTGGGGTTTCGGTTCCGCCAGATGCCCGCGCTCATAATATTAGGGATAACATCAACCTAAAACGGGTACGGCTTTCCCTAGCCCGCTCTTGACTCGTAAGGTCAATGAAGCAAGGTATGCGGTCCTTCAGCTTCTGCTGCTCAACCCAGTTCATGCGCATAGGCTTCACAGGCTTTCACACAGCTCACTGGGAGCTACCGCCGGCGTTAGCGCTAACGCCCGACGCTAGTGACAGAACTCAGTTCTGCTACACTTTTCCGGGTACTTCTGGGAAACATCTCCAGATTTCTTTTGCAGTACGAAACAGTACATAACACCCGAAAAACACAGCATAGATAACGGAGTCTTCTCCGGAGTGCAAATAGCATATCAATATCACCAATCCAGACCAACCTGTCCAGATGGGCTTCACACGGCATGCCTATGCCCGTACTTCGATTCCAGACTCTATATGCAATTTCTACGGGGATAACATAGACCCATCGGCAGAAATCTATCCACTTGCTAGTGGAAATCTGCCTACTACTATGCAAATCAAAGGACGAACGTGTCCAAAGATGAGGGAGGAGAATCGTTACCCCTGGCGCTCGTTTTGGTGTCATAGAACTGAGAGGGAATCAGTTGGAATCCCTTGAAATAGCTTCCTCTTCAATAGATCAACGATGGCACAAGCGCCCAAGAACTCCTTCGCGGATTTGCCCTTGGCACAACAACCTTCAACGGACTTCCTTCTCTGCTCAGTGCTCTCAGAATGGCAGAAGATTCATAGAAAATGAGAAGGAAAGTCGAAGTTGAGTGGTTATATAATTTTCCACTACCGCCGGCGCTAGCAACTAGCGCCTGGCGCTATCTCAGAGTCGGTATCGCTCTACCGCTTAAGGATTTTGCGAGAAATCACTACCGCTAGCGCTAGCGCTACCGCCTGCGCTATCTGTATTTGCCAAACTTCTCGCGAAATGCCACGCTCCTCGAGAAAGAACACACTTCTCGGAAAAACACTACCGCCGGCGCTATCGCTAGCGCATGGCGTTAGCTCATTTGTTTCAGCATGCTCCATTTCTCGGGAGCCCTCGAGAACTAAGCAGGTTTTGCGGGAAATGCACTACCGCCGGCGCTATCGCTAGCGCCTGGCGCTAGCTCTTTCGCTTCAGCACATGTCCACTTTCGTTGCACACGAAACTTGGGGTCTTACAATTCTCCCCTCCTTAAAAAATTTCGTCTCGAAATTTAAACAGTGCAAAGAACAACAAGATACAAAACAGAATTTGTACCTTAACGGAACAGTTCAGGGAACTCATCTCGCATGGTTTGCTCCCGTTCCCACGAAAGCTCCTCACGATCGCAATTGTTCCAGCAGACTTTGACCATTCGGATCATTTTGTTCCGCAACTTCCTGACATCAGTGTCTTCGATGCAAACAGGCGTGACTAACGTCTTTAGCTCATCATCGACTGACACTTGATTCTTTACCAGGACCTGGCTAGGCTCTGGCACAGCTTTCCGTGGCACAGATATGTGGAACACATCATGCAGTCCGCTCAGCTCTGTCGAAAGAGCGAGCCGATAGGCAGCTTCTCCAACACGATCCAGAATCTCAAACGGTCCAAGGTACCTCGGACTCAGCTTTTTCAAGCGCCAAATCCTGGACACACCCTTGAAAGGTTTGATCTTTAGATAAACCAAGTCGCCTACGGCGAACTCGACGTTTCTGTGCTTGGCATTATAGTATTTCGCCTGTCTATCTTATGCAATCAACAATCTCTCCCGGATTGTTTGAATGGCCGAATTTGCATCTTCGACTTCCTTTCGCTTAAACAGTTTCGTTTCACCTGTCCCGCTGTAACGTCCCAAGGCCCTGGACTTACCATCGGGACAATTGGTGATGAGAAGTGAAAGAACTATGTAGTTAAGCGTGCTCGGGCTGGAGTAGTACTGGGATGGGTGACCTCCTGGGAAGGCCCCGTAGAGGCGCATAACTGGATCACTTCTCACCAAAGGGAGGTTGTGGCCACCAACAACCCGCCTGTGGGCTGGAGAGGGGTTGGGGTGCTTGGGCTGCAGCCCGGTAACGGTCGCCATGCGAGGCAGTCGGTGGACGTTGTCCCGATGGTAAGTCCAGGGCCTTGGGACGTACTTTTTATTGTAACGTCCCAAGGCCCTGGACTTACCATCGGGACAACGTCCACCGACAGCCTCGCCTGGCGACCGTTACCGGGCTGCAGCCCAAGCACCCCAACCCCTCTCCAGCCCACAGGCGGGTTGTTGGTGGCCACAGCCTCCCTTTGATGAGGCAATTGGTGATGAGAAGTGAAAGAACAATGTAGTTAAGCGTGCTCGGGCTGGAGTAGTACTGGGATGGGTGACCTCCTGGGAAGGCCCCGTAGAGGCGCTTAACTGGATCACTTCTCACCGAAGGGAGGCTGTGGCCATTAACAACCCGCCAGTGGGATGGAGAGGGGTTGGGGTGCTTGGGCTGCAGCTCGGTAACGGTCGCCAGGCGAGGCAGTCGGTGGACGTTGTCCCGATGGTAAGTCCAGGGCCTTGGGACGTTACAAAAAAAGTGCACTTTTTTTGTAACGTCCCAAGGCCCTGGACTTACCATCGGGACAACGTCCACCGACTGCCTCGCCTGGCGACCGTTACCGAGCTGCAGCCCAAGCACCCCAACCCCTCTCCATCCCACTGGCGGGTTGTTGATGGCCACAGCCTCCCTTCGGTGAGAAGTGATCCAGTTAAGCGCCTCTACGGGGCCTTCCCAGGAGGTCACCCATCCCAGTACTACTCCAGCCCGAGCACGCTTAACTACATAGTTCTTTCACTTCTCATCACCAATTGAGCTGCACATACGGAGCATATAGGGCCTTGGGACGTTACACCCGCCCAGGCTAAGGGAGTGCGGCAAGCTCTACCATATAGGGCCTCGAAGGGCGCCATCTTTATACTTGCCTGATAGCTGTTATTATAAGCATACTCGATCATAAAAAGATGATCTTCCCACTTCTTACCGAAATCTAGGACGCACATACGGAGCATATCCTCCAGTGTTCTGTTCGTACGTTCAGTCTACCCATCCGTTTGAGGGTGGAAGGCAGTACTAAACTTCAACTTTGTCCCCAACAACTGGTGGATTAGCCTCCAATCTTTCGAAGTGAAGCGCCCATCTCGGTCACTGACGATGCTACGGGGTAAACCGTGCAATCATACAATGCTATCAACATAAAGTTTTGCCAACTTTTCTACCGCATCGTCCCGTCGGTTTGGAATAAAGTGGGCTACTTTCGTCAAGCGATCCACGATCACCCAAATAGCATCATTCCCACTCTGTGATCTCGGCAAACCGTGCACGAAATCCATAGAAATATCATCAAATTTCCATTCCGGTACTGACAACGACTTCAGGAAACCTCCAGGTTTCTGACATTTCGCCTTCACAAGTGCGCAAGTTTTGCATTTTGCCACGTATAAGGTGATGTCTTTCTTTAGGCCTGGCCACCAAAACAGCTTCTTCAAGTCTTGGTACATTTTTGTGCTCCCTGGGTGAATTGAGTACTTTGTAAAGTGTGCTTCGTACATCAATTCTTCCCGTAATTTACCCACGTTTGGGACGCACAATCGACCGTCTCTCCACATTAGACCGTCGTCTAACACAAACTCTGCAGCAGTCCCAACTTCAGACTCTGCCAAATAGCGTTGCATGCTCGAATCAAGCTTCAGGGCTTGTCGTATTCTGTCTGCGAGGCCATATTGCACCTCCGTCTAGTTTAAGCACGCATTCGCACTAGAACACTTCTCCACACAGGAGATCTCCAAGTCTTCCAATTCATTGATCAGACGTGGATCATACATCTGAATCCAGTTGGCCTGTGCAGAAGCCCTCTGGCTCAAAGCATCTGCGACGACATTTCCCTTCCTGGGAGTATAGTGTATTTCGAACGTGTAGTCCCCCAGGAACTCCATCCACCTTCGTTGTCGCATATTGAGCTCTTTCTGATTTAGCAGATATTTTAGGCTCTTATGGTCCGTAAAGATATCAACCTTCACGCCATACAAGTAGTGTCGCCACAATTTCAGAGCGAAGATCACGGCCGCCAACTCCAAGTCGTGGACCGGGTAATTCCGCTCATGCACTTTCAACTGGCGAGAGCCATAAGCTATCACATGACCATGCTGAAGAAGTACGTAGCCTAAGCCGCTCCCTGACGCATCGCTGTATATTTCATAGCCTTCTGTACCACATGGCAAACACAAAATCGGTGCCATGGTCAGACGACTCTTTAATTCGTCAAAAGCTCGTGCACACGCTGGTGACCAAACGAACTTCTGATCCTTTCTTGTCAAGGTGGTGAGAGGTAGAGCGATCCGCGAAAAGTTCTCCACGAAGCGCCGATAGTAACCGGCAAGTCCAAGGAAACTCCTGACTTCCGCTACTGTTGCCAAAACGGGCCACTTCTGGATTGCATCGATCTTTGCCGGATCCACCGTGATACCCTCGCCACTAACAACATGACCAAGGAATGCTACTGAAGTTAGCCAAAACTCGCACTTGGAGAACTTGGCATACAGTTGACTCCGTCGCAGGGTCTCCAAAACTTCGCGCAAATGAATTGCGTGTTCTTCTTCAGACTGAGAGTACACCAAGATATCGTCAATGAAGACGATGACGAATCGATCCAGGTACTCTCGAAAGGTCCTATTCATCAGATCCATAAACACTGACGGCGCATTCATCAGTCCAAACGGCATGACTGTAAACTCGTAGTGCCCATAGCGGGTACTAAATGTCGTCTTGGGGATATCACAATCTCGTATTCGCAACTGGTAGTAGCCAGACTTAAGATCCAGTTTTGAATACACCGACGAACCTACTAGCTGATCAAACAAGTCATCGATTTGAGGGATCAGATACTTGTTCTTCTCGGTCAGCTTGTTCAATTCACGGTAGTCAATACAGAGACGTAGGCTTCCGTCCTTCTTCTTCACAAAAAGGACCGGAGCACCCCAAGGTGATGTACTTGGACGTATATAGCCTTGCTCTAGCAGCTCCTGTAATTGAACCTTCAATTCTGACATATCCTTTGGCGCAATTCTATAAGGAGAACGTGACACAGGTTTGGCACCTGGCACTAACTCTATAGTGAAGTCTATCTCTCGCTGAGGTGGAGCCCCAGGAAGATCTTTCGGAAACACGTCAGGATACGCCAAGACAACATGAACGTCACTCAGACTGGGCTGAGGCTTTGCAGCCCCCAACTAGCACAACACACAGTTCTGCGCCTTGCCGAACGGCCTTGACGACTTGGATAGCAGACATCAGCGTCTTGCTCGACCCACGCAAACCGGCAAACGTAGTTGCACGTTCGGTATTCCGTCCAAGTGTGACCTCCTTAGAAGTGCAATCAATGTAGGCCTGCTGCGCTGACAGCCAGTCCATACCAAAGATCACATCGAAGTCCGAAAGTGGCAGTATCAGTGCTTCCAAATCAAAATCTTGACTTCATATTCGCACCTTTACAACATAGCCTCGATATGCACGCATCGAGCAGCCATTGGGTAGCATCACATCTAATCGTTCTTTTCTTAATGACGAAGACACTCCAAGTTGTTGTATGAAGGCCTCCGATAGAAATGAATGTGAAGCACCTGTATCAAACAGTGCTCTCGCCGGAGAGTTAAAGATTAGGACAAAGCCTAATACACAAACGATTACAAGCAATGCACAAGGTATGAGTATAAAAAGCAACAAAAGTTGTATACTAACGCATACCTGTCACCACATTGCTTTGTTTGATGGCCTCCTGCTGGCCAAGATTGTACACTCTAGGCTGGGTTGGAGCAGCATGGGATGCGTTTGACTCCGCTGTCTTCCCTTTCTCTGCCGCATAAACCGCAGCCGCCTTCTTGCCTCCACGACATTCTCGGGCTATATGACTCGGCTTACCACAATTATAACAAGTGAATGGGCCCCGCCCAGTTGTCATACCCGAGGCCGCAGATTGAGCTGACCCTGAAGGTCGCGCTTTGTTCTTCCACTTGCCTCTCTCAGACTTCGCAGAGCTTGGTACTTTGAACTCTAGCTTTATAACTGCTAGCTCCTTTCTGGTCTGGGACCGCTTCATATCCTTTTCTAAGGAACGAGCCGTATTAACCAGGATCATAAACCCCTGTGTCATTGCCCCCGACAGAAGGAACCGCAACTCTTCTCGCAGACCTTCATAGAACCGATTTGTCTTCCGAGCTTCATCGGCAAAGGTCGCTCCTGCGTATCTCCCCAACCGTGTAAACTCATGGAGGTAATCATCAATCATGCGATCATGTTGGAGGTACCTCGCTAAGAACAATCTTGAAAATTAGTCAAACGAGATGTCCACCAGCTGCCTTCCTGCCAAGTGATGTAGCTCTATCTCATCCCACCATAACTGCGCCTCCCCATCCAGTAGGAAGGTTGCTCAGGCAACCTTCTGGCCTTCCTCCGTGTCAGTGACTTTCAAGGTCTTGCGCACCTTTGATAGCCAATCTTCAGCTTGCGTCGGGGTTCCTGCCCCCGTGAACGTAGGAGGATGGAAACTCAGAAAATACTGCAGTTGTTGGTCTGGAGCTCTTCGTGCCCGCACCGGCACTGGCCTTTCAACCGCAGGTTCAGCTGCCGCAACCGGCACTGGAGCCACTCCAGGAGTAGGAGGTTGTCCAGGGACATGCCCTCCAGGTTGCGCAGTGAACATTGCAAACACTGCTTCGGCTATCATCCTTAATGTCTCAGTAGAAGGAGGAGTCGGCACCGCAGTTGGTGCACTACTGGCAGTCGAACGCGGGGGTCGACATGGCCCCGCTCCACTCCCAGTCACCTATATATGTGCCCAAAACACAATTAGCGACTAAGAGATAGCATGGATCACTAGAGGAACACAACAGGTCCATCCCAATACTACACACCTACATGTAATTCATTCCTAAAGTGGACAATTACTGGTTATTTACATGAGTTAACGGCGACGCACACACGTGCTCACCACCCCTTAAAATAATTCGACCATGAATTCAGACGGAAAGGGAACGAGACACGGACCTGATACCAATTTGTAACACCCTCCTTATTACATAGAATATAGCAGTAGGTTCGGCCGGGACCCCACGCCATATTAAACGAACAGAAGAGTGTGTTACTTAATTAGCGTTAAACAGTTAATACCAACCATCTCAGCACACAGAGTCACACAACGGAAGCATTTTATTTCAATTAAAACCAGTATACACATTGTCCACAATAACTACTAGGAATGAAAGACATAACAAGTTCTTTACAATGTTTGTTTGCATAACAAAAGTGGTTTCCAAACATCGGCGCGCAGGCCGGCCACACATGTAAACAGTAAACAAAAGCTTTGGCCTTCGAGGGCCAGTACAGCACAGCAGCAGGGGCTTCAGCCCGCTATTTCCCGCTAGTCTCACCAGGATCTGTATAAACAAATCCACAGAGCGGTGGGAAAACAAGTAATTGGTCAGCTTTAGCTGACCAAGATTTATAACGACCCCACCCCATGCTCGGGGCGGCGGTGCTCCTTCCCTGCAAGCAAGCAACAACAGTATATATATCACAGGTGCGTCTAAGCACCGCATAGAAGCATTCATTTTCATTGAGAGCGATGCGTTTATCGACAAGTACTTTTTCAACTCGGATATAGGCTTACTCGCATTGTGCACTCACGGCACGCAATCGACGAGTCCTTTTTCAACTCGGATTCTCACTATGAGCTGACTCTCATCAAGGATGGCCGGCCTTGATGAGTCTAGTCCCAAACGGCATATCGTGACCCGAGGTTGCAATCCTCTTCACAATAGCTAAGGGTGGGGTTTCGGTTCCGCCAGATGCCCGCGCTCATAATATTAGGGATAACATCAACCTAAAACGGGTACGGCTTTCCCTAGCCCGCTCTTGACTCGTAAGGTCAATGAAGCAAGGTACGCGGTCCTTCAGCTTCTGCTGCTCAACCCAGTTCATGCGCATAGGCTTCACAGGCTTTCACACAGCTCACTGGGAGCTACCGCCGGCGTTAGCGCTAACGCCCGGCGCTAGTGACAGAACTCAGTTCTGCTACTCTTTTCCGGGTACTTCTTGGAAACACCTCTAGATCTCTTTTGCAGTACGAAACAGTACATAACACCTGAAAAACACAGCATAGATCACGAAGTCTTCTCCGGAGTGCAAATAGCATATCAACATCACCAATCCAGACCAACCTGTCCAGATGGGATTCACACAACATGTCTATGCCCGTACTTCGATTCCAGGCTCTATATGCAATTTCTACGGGGATAACATCGACCCGTCGGCAGAAATCTATCCACTTGCTAGTGGAAATCTGCCTACTACTATGCAAATCAAAGGACGAACGTGTCTAAAGATGAGGGAGGAGAATCGTTACCCTTGGCGCTCGTTTTGGTTCCATAGAACTGAGAGGGAATCAGTTGGAATCCCTTGAAATAGCTTCCTCTTCAATAGATCAACGATGGCACAAGCGCCCAAGAACTCCTTCGTGGATTTGCCCTTGGCACAACAACCTTCAACGGACTTCCTTCTCTGCTCAGTGCTCTCAGAATGGCAGAAGATTCATAGAAAATGAGAAGGAAAGTCGAAGTTGAGTGGTTATATAATTTTCCACTACCGCCGGCGCTAGCTACTAGCGTCTGGCGCTATATCAAAGTCGGTACCGCTCTACCGCTTAAGGATTTTGCGAGAAATCACTACCGCTAGCGCTAGCGCTACCGCCTGCGCTATCTGTATTTGCCAAACTTCTCGTGAAATGCCACGCTCCTCGAGAAAGAACACACTTCTCGGAAAAACACTACCGCCGACGCTATCGCTAGCGCCTGGCGTTAGCTCATTTGTTTCAGCATGCTCCATTTCTCGGGAGCCCTCGAGAACTAAACAGGTTTTGCGGGAAATGCACTACCGTCGGCGCTATCGCTAGCGCCTGGCGCTAGCTCTTTCGCTTCAGCACATGTCCACTTTCGTTGCACACGAAACTTGGGGTCTTACACCCTGCCAGCTTGGTGGGAGCCTGGTAAGCGGGCCAGCATTGGGGCTAAGTACCTTATAAACCTCCGGACACCGAGCGGTTCCCGGCCCTGCCAGCTTGGTGGGAGCCTGGTCAGCGAGCCAGCACCGGGGCTAAGTACCTTATAAACCTCCGGCCACCGAGCGGTTCCCGGACCTGCCAGCTTGGTGGGAGTCTGGTCAGCAGGCCAACATCAGGGCTAAGTACCTTGTAAACCTCCGGCCACCGAGCGGTTCCCGGCCTGCCAGCTTGGTGGGAGCCTGGTCAGCGGGCCAGCATCGGGGCTAAGTACTTTGGAAACTTTTCATCACATTAGTTATCACATTACATGCAAGAAAAGACTAATTATGGAAGTAAAACATCGTACTACATGGACTTAAAGAAAAAAACTAAGTATGGAAACCAAAACTTGGTCTCCTACTCCCAGGCCTGGTCTTCCTCGACCCCCTCCGGTTGCTGCTATTTTGCTGCCTCGGACCCCTTGCCTCCCTCATTTCCAAAAACTCAGGGCAGGCGGACGTCGCGTGACCTTCCTCCTCGTGGAAGTCACAGTAGGGTAACGCAACACTATCCTATCCTCTTCCCATCCTTTCTGCTTTCCTGGCTCTCCTCCTTCTTCCCCCACCAATCGTCATGGTTTGCTGAGGTGTTGGATGGAGTGCCTTCGGTCCATGTCTCCACCTTGGGGGGTTCGGGTCTCTCCCCATGGAAGCTTCCCTCTCCTCGGTCAAACTTACTTTCGGGATCCTCCATCTCCCCTTTCTGCTGCCTTGCCTCCGGCTCACCCAGCTTAGCCAACCTTTTTGCGAACTTCGGGTTGGCCTCCTCTCCCTCAATTTCCTATGTCGCCCTTTCCTTCGGTTCTTTGAATATTAGGGGAGTCTTTCGCTTTAACCTCATCTTGAAGAGCCCCTCCCGTAGCCCCACTATGAAGGAGAGCTGGAGGGTGAACCAGGGCACCTCCTGGTTGAGGAGGACCTCTTCTTGGAACCTGTCAACGTAGCGAGCCAGCGACTCCCTTAGCTCTTGCTTGATCTTGAAGAGTGCTTCATCATCCTTCTTTCTCTTCCTCGACGTCGAGAAGCGCAACAGGAAACCTCGACGCAAATTCTCGAAGGCCTAGATAGACCCCACAGGGAGCTGGTGGAACCAGTTCCTCGCCTTCTCCTTCAGAGTGGTGGCAAAGAGCCGACACTGGAAGGCATTTGACATAGGCCTGATAGAGACCATGTCCTCGAACCACTGCGGGTGCAAGACTGGGTCATCCTTGCCGGAGTAGTAAGACATCTCCGGCGCCCTGAACCCCTCTGGAACCGGGGCTGAGAGAATCAACTCACAGAAGGGACTTCCCTCCCTGATTCCGGATCGGCGAGTGGTTTGCTCTCGCCGAGTCAGCTCACAGACCTCTGCACTCACCGGGCCATTGAACAGCTGCTGCCCGGGGAGGTCTCGCCCGCTCACCTCCGCTGGACCCCCCTTGGGGCGGGGCGAGTGGGGGCCGGATTCCTCCCCGCTCGCCCCCCTATGGGGCCGGGCGAGTGGGGGAATGCCGCCTCCACACTCGCACCCTTGGGGTTGGGCGAGTGGGGGCAGGCCTCCTCCTTGCTCGTCCCCTTGGGGATGGGCGAGTGGGGACAGGCCGCCTCCCCACTCCCCCCTTGGGGCTGGGCAAGTGGGGGCAGTCCTCCTCCCCACTCTCTTCCTCTTTGGAGGTTGGACGAGTGGGGGTTGGATGCCTCCCCATTTGCCCCCGCCAGCACCTCTTCCTGGATTGTTGGACGGGAATGCTCTCGCCCATCTGCTGGGGCGGAACCTCCGGACCGCCTCCTTCCTCGCATCCGCCTCTCGTGGCGAAAGCTAGTTGCAAGGTCTGCAGGACCTCCCACTAGAAATCTTCAAACATTTCCATCGTCACCACAGCCACCGGCGACTCCGAGTGGCCCGGGTCGGAACCATCTCCTCCACCTCCAGCCATAGAGCTCAGCGAGGAGGTCCCACCACTCACTGCACCATAATGTTGAAACCAGGACTTGGTCTCTTGTGGAGTTTGGGGTCCCCAAAAGAGGGGGTGACCTCACACCTACTTCTCTCAAGGGAGAGCGCTGGGCTGAAGGCTTAGGAAACTAGGAACAAGACCAAGGGCTCAGCAAGGAGGTACCACAACACACCCGGAAGATCTTAGAGCGCTTCCCCTCCCAAGCCAATGCTGAGCTTGAGACACCTTTGAAGACTCTCTTCCCCCACCAAAGAAACCTAGTTGAAGAGTAGCCAAGAGAGAGAAATATGCCTTCAAAGGTGCCCCCTTGGTCCTATTTATTTATTGTTGAACTTGATCTGCCAATTGCCAGATTCTGGCCCATGAGATTACGAAAATACCCCCGAGTTTGGCCTGCCAACAGCCAAATCCCGCAATTCTGAGGTGCTAAACGTAGACCGCCCCCTCCTCTTGGGGCTGGGCAAGACATGGGCAGGTCGCCCTCCCTGCTCGCCCCCCAAAGGGGCTGGGCGAGACAGGGGGCAGGCCGCCCTCCCTGCTCGCCCCCCAAAGGGGCTGGGGTGAGGCAGGGGGCAGGTCACCCTCCCTGCTCTCCCCCCAAGAGAACTGGGGCGAGACAGGGGGCATGCCGCCCTCCCTGCTCGCCCCCCAAAGGAGCTGGGGCGAGACAGGGGACAGGCCGCCCTCCCTGCTCGCCCCCCCCCCAAAGGAGTTGGGGCGAGACAGGGGGCAGGCCGCCCTCCCTGCTCGCCCCCCAAAGGAGCTGGTGGAGATAGGGGCAGACCGCCCTCCCTGCTCGCCCCCCAAAGGAGCTGGGGTGAGACAGGGGGCAGGCCGCTCTCCCTGCTCACCCCTAAAGGAGCTGGGGTGAGACAGGGGGCATGCCGCCCTCCCTGCTCACCCCCAAAGGAGTTGGGGCGAGACAGGGGGCATCCCGCCCTCCCTGCTCGCCCCCCAAAAGAGCTGGGGCGAGACAGGGGGCAGGCCGCCCTCCCTGCTCGCCCCCCCAAAGGAGCTAGGGCGAGACATGGGGCAGACTGCCCTCCCTGCTCGCCCCCCAAAGGAGCTGGGGCGAGACAGGGGGAATGTCGCCCTCCCTGCTCGCCCCCCAAGGGAGCTGGGGCGAGACAGAGGGCATGCCGCCCTCCCTGCTCGCCCCCCAAAGGAGCTAGGGCGAGAAAGGGGGCAGGCCGCCCTCCCTGCTCGCCCCCCAAAGGAGTTGGGGCGAGACAGGGGGCAGGACGCCCTCCCTGCTCGCCCTCCAAAGAAGCTGGGGCGAGATATGGGGCAGTCCGCCCTCCCTGCTCGCCCCCCAAAGGAGCTGGGGCGAGACAGGGGGGCAGACCGCCCTCCCTGCTCGCCCCCAAAAAGAGCTGGGGCGAGACAGGGGGTAGGTCGCCCTCCCTGCTCGCCCCCCAAAGGAGCTGCGGCGAGACAGGGGGCAGGACGCCCTCCCTGCTCGCCCCCCAAAGGAGCTGGGGCGAGACAGGGGGCAGGCCTCCCTCCCTTCTCGCCCCCCCCCCCCCCCCCCCCCCCCCCCCCCCCCCCCCTCCCCAAGGGAGCTGGGGCGAGACAGGGGGCAGACCGCCCTCCCTGCTCGCCCCCCAACGGAGCTGGGCGAGACAGGGGGCAGGCCGCCCTCCCTGCTCGCCCCCCCAAAGGAGTGGGGCGAGACAGGGGGCTGGCCTCCCTCCCTGCTTGCCCCCCAAAGGAGCTGGGGCGAGACAGGGTGTTGGCCGCCCTCCCTGCTGGCCCCCCAAAGGAGCTGTGACTAGACAGGGGGCAGGCCGCCCTCCCTTCTCACACCCCAAAGGAGCTGGGGAGAGACAGGGGGCAGGCCGCCCTCCCTGCTCGCCCCTCAAAGGAGCTGGGGGGAGACAGGGGGCAGGTCGCCCTCCCTGCTTACCCCCCAAAGGAGCTGGGGTGAGACAGGAGGCAGGTCGCCCTCCCTGCTTGCCCCCCCAAAGGAGCTGGGGCGAGACAGGGGGCAGGCCGCCCTCCCTGCTCGCCCCCCCCAAAGGAGATGGGGGGAGACAGGGGGCAGGCCGCCCTCCCTGCTCGCTCCCCAAAGGAGGTGGGGCGAGACAGGGGGCAGGCCACCCTCCCTGCTCGCCCCCCAAAGGAGCTGGGGCGAGATAGGGGGAATGTCGCCTTCCCTGCTCCCCCCCCCCCCCCCCCCCAAGGGAGCTGGAGCGAGACGGGCAGGCCTCCCTCCCTACTCTCCCCCCACAAAGGAGTTGCAGCGAGACAGGGGGCAGGTCGCCCTCCCTGCTCGCCCCATAAGGGAGCTGGAGCGAGACAGGGGGCAGGCCACCCTCCCTGCTCGCCCCCCTCTTCGGAATAATCTGGGGTTGCGCCCCTCGGACTTGAGCCCGTCCGAAGGCTCACCCGCCCCTCTTACCTGGGGAAGTGCCTCTTAAAAGATATTTGACCTAATGACATTTTGGGCCCCGACGATCCACTCGACGAATACAGGGTTGTACATCCTCATTACTCTACCTGATGATTTTTCTTTTTCAACTAATTTTATCAATAACAAGTTGCGACCTCAACAATAAGAGCTTCCTCCATGTCCCTTTCGCATCATCATTAGGGGTGAAACTAGTGTGGTTTGATCCCAAACCGCAACCACATTAAAGAGAGTTGATTTTATGCCGAACAAAACCGCACCGCACCGCACCCAAATTGTGTGGTGCGATTTGACATTGGTGTAATTTGGAGTAGGTGTTTGCGGCGTGGTTTCGGTTTTTATATAGTCATACCAATTCTTAAATACTGCAAAATCCTTTTGTATGCACCATGGAGGTGGAAATGAAAGAAATGCTTGTGTGAAAATGAAACTAAACCTGCAATGCACACTGGAGGTGGCGGGCCTGGTGGCGGAAAGGGACGAAGCGGAGCTACTCCTTTTCAACGAGAAAAGGACGTAGCGGAACTTCACACACTGATGTCACACACCACACATGATTCTCCTTCTCTCGACGACGACATGGACACTCGCGGTTTTTCCCATGCTAATGTCCACCGGGAACCTCTTCCCCTTGCCGCTGTTGGGTGCGGACTCTCCCAGATCGCCGGCACAGGCAGTCACGACAATCTTCGCGAGGTCGAGCTGGGAGGTTGGCTACGTCCCACCCGCATATAGCTGGTTCACTGGGATCTGGCACTCTCCTGCAACTAAAATTAAAAGCGTAAGGTAAAGCCTTTAAATAGGATGAGTAAAAGAAATAACGAAGTTAAGCGATTAGAAGCTTACCTTCCTCCGGCAGCACAGAGGGGAGCGAGTCGAGGCGTCGTTGAAAGTAGGAAACCTCAAAGTTTTTCCCGGTGAAGAACTTATAGAACTCCGCCGCCACGTCGTCCACGCGGGGGGCGCGATAGACCGGTTCGCCTTTTTGGACCGGCGAGTACGGGATGTTGCCGAAGTCCCCCTTGATGAAGAGGAACTTGTCGTTCCAATGATGTTCCTTGTTGGAGATCTCGCAGATCTTTAGTTGCGAACATGTTAGATAGGCGACTCCGTCTGGGGTCGCCCGGTAGATGAACAGCTTGCGGAAGACCATTAGGTTGAATTCGATCCTCTCCTCTCGCAGATAGTACGCGAAAGCGATCAGCATGGCGATCACGTTCGTGTTGATCTGCGCAAGCACCGCCCAAAAATATTTGAGGAACCGCTTTACCTCAGGACATAAGGGTAGGTGAAGCCCGATGTCAAAATGAGAAAGGAGAAAGGCGAGCTCATCCGGATGAAAGGTGTTGATGGCCTCGCCTTTCCTTAGACAGCGAGCAGTATACCCAGTCGGCAGAAGAGTGGCATCGAAGGCAAGAAGATCCTCCTCCGACACCTTCCCGTCAGGGAAGCAGTTGTCGGAGAAATTCTGCACGCAATTCCCGCGCCCATCTAAAGACTTAGCGTTGCCAACCATTGCGAGAAGAATGAGCGAGTGGAAGTCGAGAGTGCAATGAGGAAGAAGGTAAGGGCCGTGGAATGCAGTTAATGTGGTAGGTAAAATATAGGGGGAGGAGGTATTTATAGGAAAAATTGGGCGCGGGGGTCACAAACATCAGCGTAACCCACTCGTCCCCAACCCCCTCGCTCCTAGCTGTGTCGTGAGTCCCACCTGCTCGCCCCTAAGAGGGGAGCATGTGCATCTCCATCACCCAAACCTAGGCATCACAAATCGAAAAGAACAACAAAATGTAGTATACGGGCCCTATCAAACAAGAAGCATAAATGCCCGTAAGCCGGGGTTAAGCACAGTAGAAAGAATAAATTGTTCAGGATGCAGTTAAGACAAAAGAAAAAGAAACATTCCAGCATTCTAGAAGAAAAGATAAGCGAGTGCGAGTAGAGTCACTGAGGTTGCCATCTCCAGACACCCCGACCCCGCGCCTGCACCCTTGGACCTCACCTCGCGGTGGCGTACTCACAGACCGCAGCGGCTTCTTATTGCAGGACACGCGCGCAGTCTTCGATCTGCTTGAGGTGGTCCTCCAGCGACGTCGCGTCGCTTCCCGCGATATTCTGCACCTCCCCCGCGAGTAGCGCGCAATCCCCCTACAGAACTTCCATTCGCTGCTCCATGGCGAGGATGCTAGGGAAAGGGTCATTCTCCCCCAAAGCCCTCTCCTCCTGAAGCTCGCAAAGCATGTATCCATGCTTCTGTAGCACCCCATCCATTCGACTTTTCATCTCGGCAATGTTGGAGGGGTCGCCCAGGTACTGACCAATCATGTCCGGGGAGGGCGGTGCTGAGTAAATTCTTGCATCGCCCGATTCGACAGCTATCGAGATGTCAGGATCTGAGAATAGAGGCGAAAGGTTAGCGCGAAGTTAAAAACTGAGAAAGAAATAGGCGAGTGCATTCACTTACCATGTGAAGTCTCAATAACCTTCCCCTCGTGATGGGGAGAGGGCTCGTGGCGACGGCTGGGGGGTAACCTCGGCGTCCCGCTAAAGGAGCAGGGGGAGGAAAGTGTACCAGGTACTTTTCCGAACCCACTCGCGGGGGAGCCTTGTTAGATCCCCGCACTACAGGGACCTTGGTGAGGCCAAGAGCATTGCTCGTCGGGGTGACAACTGTATTGGCAAGCTCTGGAGTCAGGTCACGAGAAGGCGACTTTCGCGGCGGGGGAGTCGGTGCGAGATCAATAAAAGAGGGTACTGCGAAAGTAAACACAGGGTTAATTGTACTCAAAAGGCACGAGTCTCTCACGAGGGGAAATGTGGTTACTTAACAGGAACCTGGGGGAAAGTATCTGAATTCGCCTGAGCGCTCACGCCCTCCTGTTCGTCGCCCGCCAGGCTTCCCGCGAAGTCTTCCATGGTGGCGAGGTTGGGTTGTGAGACCCGTGGTTTTGAAATGACAGTACATTATAAGGAAATTTTGAGCGAGCGGAGGGAGAAGGGGACTCGCACCTGATCGGATGCCTCAAGACCCAGGCTGAACCTGGGTTGTTATTGCAGCCCCGGTGGAGTCGTCGGCCCTTCCAGAGACTCATGCCTCACCTTCTTGGCGACTCATATTTCTGCGCGCCTCTGAGGTGTGCGCGAAGAGTGTTCATAAACGAAGGCCATAAGCCCAGAAGAGACCGCCTCGTTCTTTTCCTTAAGGGAGGCGAAGCGAGCTTGAATATCTTTGAATGTCGCATGATGGCTAGAAAAGCCGATATGAAGCGAGGGGAGCAGGTGGAGGGAGGTCTCACTAGAAAATTCCCTCTAAATTAAGGCACTTGTCAAATGCTCAGGGTTGAACTGTCTTTCTGAGCTTGAGACAAACTTGCAAAGAGCGGGGATTGTGTATATATAACCCTGTATTTGTCGAGTGGACTCATCAAACCATCAAGCAGTCGGGGGGAAGACTGGCCCCTAGCGAGTCAGGGGGCGAGTGGGGCAAATCAGCTTGCACCTGCCCCCAGCTCGGGGCGATGTGTGAGTCCCAGCCCCACTGGGTACTCGCCACCCCCCCCCCCCCCCCCCCCCCCGACAAGCAAGCCTAGAACAGTCGGGTACTCTCCATCCCCTGGCGAGTAGGCCTAGAATAGCCTGGACTCGCCTATATGTATTGTGGCCTATTTTTTCCAGGAAACCTCATTTTAATTGGCATGCACTTAGCCATTCCAAATAATGGGATTCCGCTGATGGTAGACCAATTTGAGCTACATTTAGTAAAACCAAAAGGCGGGATTCCGCTATCCGCAAACTATTTTCAGAAAACTATAAATATATCTCCAAGGGCACCTTTGGAGAGGACTCTTTGGCTTCCTCTCTCTTTAGGCTGATTCTGGTTGACGAGAGATCCAACACTATATTTGCCATAGTTTTCGGGTTGACAATCTGGTGCTCTCAAGTACCCTCCAGGGTGCCCGACTCAGCATTGGCTAGAGAGGGGAAGCTCTCCTTAATCTTCCGGGTTTATGGCGGGACCTCCTCGCTGCAGCTCGCGGGTTCTGTTTTTAGTTACCCACCCTTGTGAGTGATGTTCTTTGCTCTGAGTGTCTGACCCAGCGTTCCAACTCAGGAGAAGTAAAAACAAGCTGCACCCAATAGGTCTGAACTCCTCTTAGACCGTCATTTTCGGGTTCAACATCGAACCTTAGATGCTCGAAGACCACCTCCAAAGTTCGAAGATTCCCGAAAGACGAGTCGAAGATCTCCTTCGGTCTTTGAAGACGGCTCGATCGAAGATCCCCTTCGGCCTTCGAAGATCCCTTAAGGGCCTCGAAGTCGCTCCTCGAAGATCCCTCTGAAGACTGCTCGAAGACCTCATCCAGCTCCGTCCTCCGAGCTTAGAGCCCCCGTTGCTGCATCCAACATTCCGGGTTGCTCCCGAGCGCGCTCGTCACCATCCCACTCCAAGCGACCTCAGGGGACAGGAAGAACCTTTGTAACGAGCGGTGATCTGTCACCCTCGAGCGATAATTTTTGTAACACCTCAAGAAATAGTGGAACTATGCCGGCACAGTCCCGGTCCTATGGTTTTTTCTCATTTCCGGCGTTTTCCACGTAAAAAGATTCTTTGTCGGTCATTGGTTCTCTCTGTGACTGATTGTGCGCTCGGCTCACTCTCGAGCTTAGACAGTTCAAGTCGACCGATCCGTAAGAGCGTCGAGCAACCCGCAACAAATATTATTTTAAACTTTTAGCCACGTCACAAAATTTTATTTTTATGATCATCGTACTTAAAAATGTATGAAAAAACTAGATGAAGCCATATGACTCATACAACTTATGTCCGTACATAATATATAACCAAAATAAAATAAATAAGAATAAAATATTTCGTACATAAAAAATCAGCACAAAAAATAATAGAAAGAAAGCAAATAAGATCCAACTCACGCTTTATTTTGATAGCGATGCGTGATGCCTCCTATATCAACTGCCCACTAACAACTCATAAGCTGATTAATTCAAGATAACGACTATTATTATTTGTGGATGATTTTAAATAAATATCTAAAGTTTTATATTTTTGAAAATATAAAACTTTTATTTTATGAAATCAGTCACATTTGACTTCCTTTTCCACCGATTTTGCACCATTTGCGATGACAAGGTGCCTATCTATCTACTCCTGAAGTGAATACTAATTATTTGAATTTGATAAGGTTCTCCTTCATTTATAGGAATTTTTGGTTGCAAATAGTCGGAATTCACATGTCCCTCTTAGTGAGGGTCATGAAGGAAACCACCCCCAATCGCCGCGCCAACTGCCAGCGACCGGCCATCCGCCGGTCGCCGCTGCCCCTCGCGGTCGCACGCACGCGCCAGCCAGGGGTCCCGGACGGCCTCCCGGCCGGCCATCCGCCGGTTGCCGCCGCCCCCTCGCGGTTGCACGCATGCGGCCGCAAGGGGTCACGGGTGGCCTCTCGGCAGGCCGCCGCCGCACCTCACGACCGCACCCACGCGGTCGCAAGGGATCACGGGCGACCTCCCGTTCGGCCTCCCGGCAGGCCTCCGCCGCGCCTCACGGACGCACGCGGCCGCGAGTGCCAGCGGCCGGCCTCCCAGCCAACCGCTGCCGCGCCTCGCGGCCGAACGCACTCAGCCGCAAGGGCCCGCAGCTGTGCCCCGCGGCCGCCGCCGCTGTGCCCCGTGGCCGCACGCGTTCGGCCGCGGGGGGCCGCGACCGGCCTCCCAATTGGTCGTCGTCGCGCCCGCGACCAGCTTCCTGGCCGCACCGCTTCCTCCTCCTCGGCCGACCTCCCATCGCATGGGTCTCGTTGCCGACCGCCCCTTTCGGGCCGGCCTTCCTCCGCCGTCGGATCACCATCACGCGATCTCCACCATCCGATCTACGCATAACCAATTCATAATCACACATCATGAGTGGGTGCGCATAGCCAAAAATAATGATTGATACGCTCATAATAATTCTCCTAAAATGTGTACAATAAAATATAGGGTTTAGGGTAACCACCATAACCACCTGAGAAGCCTATAAATAGGACCTCGGGGTCTCCTTCATTTCCATCTCTTCCTCTGACTCCGCCTCCTACACACGTGAGAGCTCCTCAAGGAACCCCCTTGACGATCTCTTTCACCTCTGAAGACTCTTTCAAAGATCTTAGAGCGCCTGGAAGATTCCTCGAAGGCCTTCTTCCTCCCTCAAGCGCTCCTGCGTACGTTTTGCTTCATGTGTACCATAGCAAGCGCCCTGCACGCATCGCAACTAGCATTCCGCGCTCATCACGACACCCTCCACTCAGCAGGAAACCCTCGAGTCGACAATAAGTACACCGCTCCAGATTTCTCGGCACACAACAAGAGTCAAGTCGCTAACGTCAATTCGCAAAGCGCACCCCCTTCAGCTTCCGAGCACCATCAGAAGACCTCAAAGCATCTAGAGCACACCACTCCCGGCCCACTGTAGAGTGGTTTGTCACCCTTCGAGCCCATCTCTCACTCCCCCGATAATTGTAACGAGGAGCGGTTTGTCGCCCACACCTTCTCTGCAAAGCATTGTACAAAACCAGCAAATAGTGAAATTTGGTCGACACAGTCCCGACCGCGTGATTTTCACCTCTTTCTGAGATTTTCCGCGTTAAAAAAAGTCTCTTGTTATCCGTCTTATTTTCATTGACTATTTGTGAGCTCGATCGCTCCCGGGCTAAGACGGTGTAATCTAGACCAGTCAAGAGCCTCGAGTTGGCCGCAATAGTATTATTTAAAAAATAAATTAAATTATTATATTTTATTAATTAAAATTGATACCCTCCATTTTTTTTGTTGCCATTCTAATTTTATTTTGAGTTGGATATTAGACACAAATCAGTTTTAATTAATTTTTTAAATAAATATCTCAAAGCACATATTTCAGGGTAAATAAAGGAATCATGTTCTTGACTGTCTTAGGTTCAGTGAAATGCAAATATGTGATGAGTAATAAACTGCATTAGGGGTGGACCTATATAGGGCCTAGTGTGGGCGGCCGGCCGTCTACACTGAATTTTAAAAATACTATTCTGCAGTAATAGAAAAGAGTGTAATTTATTGTAAAACATGTTCTTTGTCAAGTTATTGTGTGATAATATAAAAATAAATGAAAGGTGGTATTCATATAATATAGACATATTTTGTGTGAAATTAATATAATATAGACGTATTTTTGTTATATTTGTCGACTTATTTTTTGAATAATTTTATACTCCGCTCACACAGAATAAATTTTCTGCTTCCTCCACTGAACTGCATACATTGCATTAGTCAGATATACACCATGAAATGAAAGAGAGTTCAAGTCTTACGTTCAGTAAAATTTTATAATTTAAGCAAGAATTTAAGACAACCTCGCATCGGCGCTGCTTGGGCACCTCGCCTCGGCGCTGCTTGGGCACCTCGCCTCGGCGCTGCTTGGGCACCTCGCCTCGGCGCTGCTTGGGCACCTCACCACCGCGCTGCTTGGGCACCTCGCCACCGCGCTGCTTGATTTTATAATTTAAGCAAGAATTTAAGACAACCTCGCCTCGGCGCTGCTTGGGCACCTCGCCTCGGCGCTGCTTGGGCACCTCACCACCGCGCTGCTTGGGCACCTCGCCACCGCGCTGCTTGATTTTATAATTTAAGCAAGAATTTAAGACAACCTCGCCTCGGCGCTGCTTGGGCACCTCGCCTCGGCGCTGCTTGGGCACCTCACCACCGCGCTGCTTGGGCACCTCGCCACCGCGCTGCTTGATTTTATAATTTAAGCAAGAATTTAAGACAACCTCGCCTCGGCGCTGCTTGGGCACCTCGCCTCGGCGCTGCTTGGGCACCTCACCACCGCGCTGCTTGGGCACCTCGCCACCGCGCTGCTTGATTTTATAATTTAAGCAAGAATTTAAGACAACCTCGCCTCGGCGCTGCTTGGGCACCTCGCCTCGGCGCTGCTTGGGCACCTCGCCTCGGCGCTGCTTGGGCACCTCGCCTCGGCGCTGCTTGGGCACCTCGCCTCGGCGCTGCTTGGGCACCTCGCCTCGGCACTGCTTGGGCACCTCGCCGCCGCGCTGCTTGGGCACCTCGCCACCGCGCTGCTTCGCCACCGCGCTGCTTGGGCGTCTCGCCACCGCGCTGCTTGGGCCTCTCGCCACCCGCGCTGCTTGGGTAGCTCGCCTCCGCGGTGCTCAGGAATCTCGCCACCGCGCTTCTCGGGTATCTCACATCCGCGCTGCTTGGGCCCCTCACCACCGCGTTGCTTATGCACCTCACCACCACGCTCATCGGGCCTCAACGCTAAACGATAAGCTCGTCATGATCTCCGATACATAATCCGGACACATCGCAACCTCGTATCCGCGCAACCAAGCAGAGGGTTTTTCCCATCCCGCGAGTGAAGGCCACCTCGCGCTCGTCCTCAAGCTGAGGCTCCACCTCCTTGTTCCAGATCGATCTCCTCGCGAACTTCCTCTGAAATCCGACAACAGTCCTACACATAAGCTACAAAGGCTTTATACTCAGCGACTCCAACAGCCTTCGACTCAGCAGTCCGCTCCAGTAAGGAGAGGTTCCTCCCCCATCTCCAAAAACAAAAACTCGACCTCCAGACGAGCCGCTGTAGCTCGCAAATCCTCCAACAAACGAGCTGAACCCTCCACAAGGGCCTTCTTCGACCGAACTCCAGCACGGGACTCCACCAGCTCCGCCGCAGCGCCCGGATCACACCGAAAGATGACAAAATCCTCGCACTTCTTTAAGCAGCAGTAAAAAACTTCGAGGATTTGGGGGCAATTGATGGGTCCTCATCTATTTTATAAAGAGATCCGGGCTGCATTTAGCCAGAAACCCCACTCCCCACTAAGATAGTGGAGGCATGGGCAAGAAGGAGGAGAAAAATCGCCGCCGAACCGCCCGAGAACCACCACGCGCGCAGCAGCTCCGTGCGCTATCGCGCGCGGTAGCGCCCGCCCGCGCGCGCGCAACCGCGCGGCACGCGCGGTACCATGCGCGGGGTACCTCGCGTGCGGTATCGCGCGCCCGCAATCGCGCGCGGTACCCCTCACCTGCTGTGCGCGGCACCCAGCATGCGACCGCACGCCTGCGTCCGCGCACGTGTTCGGCGCCGGCCGCTCCCCCTCGCCTCATGCCGCCCGTTGCGCTCTTTGCGCAATCCTTGCGAAACCCCGATCGTGCAAGTGCTGCGATGTCCATAACATACTCTTGACCGACGCGCACTTGAACATTGCAAACTTCATCGCACGCGCCGATTGCTAACTCCATTTTCTTTCTTAAGATTACAGGATTTACGCATTGCAATCAGGAACGTCAACTGCCCGAACTGCCCGAGGGGTGAAGCCGTCATATCCAGAAAGTGGCAATCCTTGTGCTCTCAACCAACGGACGAGATCGGCCCCTCAGGTGGTTACGATGGTTACGACGGCGAAATTATCGGGTCTGTTGAAACCAGTAACTCGGTTTCGACGTTCGCAAGGGGGATGCAGCTAACCCTTACTTGACCTGAGCGAGACCCTTGACCAGTCACTAAGAACTAGGAGAACTTGCCCTTGAAGAGCACGTGAGTCTAGAAACGAACCCCTTAAGCTTCAGCGAGGAGGTCCCACCACATACCCGGAAGATCTTAGAGCGCTTCCCCTCCCAAGCCAATGCTGAGCCTGGGCACCTTGGAGGGCACTAAGGAACACCTCACCGACCACCTTCAACGTCAAGGGGAGGGGAAGGGTAGTGCTTGCTCACACGCGAGGGAGGGGGTAGGAACCAACCCTTCCCAAGGTGCCCATGGGGGTCTATTTATAGACCTTCCCAAAAATGGACTGCGGATAGCAAAAATCCTGTTATCCGCAGTCCAACCATGACCGCCATCGATCACGCCTGAGGGGGGGGGGGGGGGGCGAGTGGGACTCACGGTGTCCACTCCCCCCCCCCCTCACGGGAGGTCGCACTGACCTCCCTACCTACACCGGGCGAGTGGGAGGCCTCTTCCACTCGCCCCCTAAGGGGGCGGCGAGTGGGAGGTCCCATCCCACTCGGCCGGCGAGTGGGAGCAACCCTCCCACTCGGCCGGCGAGTGGGAGGCCCCCTCCCACTCGGCCGGCGAGTGGGAGCAACCCTCACACTCGGCCGGCGAGTGGGAGGCCCCCTCCCACTCGCCCGGCGAGTGGGAGGCCCCCTCCCACTCGCCCGGTGAGTGGGAGCACTCCTCTCACTCCCCTTCGCAAAGGGCCTGAGTGGGAGGATTTCTCCTACCCACCCAAGGGAGCCGGGGTAGCGGGTGCTTCCTCCGTCTCTCCCGCGGCCTCTTCTTGCCTTGATTGGTTTCGACCGTCTCGACCACCTTGAATTGTCTTGGTCTCGTCCGGGTCGGGTCGCACCGACTCGGGAAATATGAGGGTTGTACACAATCCCCGCTCTTTGCGAGCTTGTCCCAAGCTCGGAAAGAAAGTCCAACCCACCTATTTGACGAGTAGGTGGGACCTTAGGGGAATCCACGAAAGGATCCGTCATCGGGGAACCTCTGCCAAGCCTTTCGGTTGATCCTGACTTGAGACGGAAGGTGAACCTTTCTCCACTAAAGAACCCTCCTATGGGCCGAGCCCAACTGGAGGTGGAAAAAGCTCAACACCTTGGGTCGGATTAACCTCGACCTGAGGTGGAGGAAAAACTCAGCACCTCTAGTCGAGCCGAGCTCGACCTGAGGTGGGAGGAAAACCTTTCTCCACTAAAAAACCCTCCTATGGGCCGAGCCCAACTGGAGGTGGAGAAAGCTCAACACCTTGGGTCGGATTAACCTCGACCTGAGGTGGAGGAAAAACTCTGCACCTCTAGTCGAGCCGAGCTCGACCTGAGGTGGGAGGAAAACCTTTCTCCACTAAAAAACCCTCCTATGGGCCGAGCCCAACTGGAGGTGGAGAAAGCTCAACACCTTAGGTCGGATTAACCTCGACCTGAGGTGGAGGAAAAACTCAGCACCTCTAGTCGAGCCGAGCTCGACCTGAGGTAGGAGGAAAACTTTTCTCCACTTAAGAACCCCCCTATGGGCCGAGCCCAACTGGAGGTGGAGAAAGCTCAACACCTTGGGTCGGATTAACCTCGACCTGAGGTGGAGGAAACTCCACACCTAACAGGGAGCCGAGCTCACCTGGAGGTGGAAGAACTCAACACCTAACAGGGAGCCGAGCTCACCTGGAGGTGGAGGAAACTCCACACCTAACAGAGAGCCGAGCTCACCTGGAGGTGGAAGAACTCAACACCTAACAGGGAGCGGAGCTCACCTGGAGGTGGAGGAAACTCCACACCTAACAGGGAGCTGAGCTCACCTGGAGGTGGAAGAACTCAACAACTAACAGGGAGCCGAGCTCACCTGGAGGTGGAGGAAACTCCACACCTAACAGGGAGCCGAGCTCACCTGGAGGTGGAAGAACTCAACACCTAACAGGGAGCGGAGCTCACCTGGAGGTGGAGGAAACTTCACACCAAACAGGGAGCCGAGCTCACCTGGAGGTGGAAGAACTCAACACCTAACAGGGAGCGGAGCTCACCTGAAGGTGGAGGAAACTCCACACCAAACAGAGAGCCGAGCTCACCTGGAGGTGGAAGAACTCAACACCTAACAGGGAGCGGAGCTCACCTGGAGGTGGAGGAAACTCCACACCTAACAGGGAGCCGAGCTCACCTGGAGGTGGAAGAACTCAACACCTAACAGGGAGCCGAGCTCACCTGGAGGTGGAGGAACTCAACACCTAACAGGGAGCGGAGCTCACCTGGAGGTGGTGGAAACTCCACACCTAACAGAGAGCCGAGCTTACCTGGAGGTGGAAGAACTCAACACCTAACAGGGAGCGGAGCTCACCTGGAGGTGGAGGAAACTCCACACCTAACAGGGAGCCGAGCTCACCTGGAGGTGGAAGAACTCAACACCTAACAGGGAGCCGAGCTCACCTAGAGGTGGAGGAACTCAACACCTAACAGGGAGCCGAGCTCACCTGGAGGTGGAGGAAACTCCACACCTAACAGGGAGCCGAGCTCACCTGGAGGTGGAAGAACTCAACACCTAACAGGGAGCGGAGCTCACCTGGAGGTGGAGGAAACTCCACACCTAACAGGGAGCCAAGCTCACCTGGAGGTGGAGGAAACTCCACACCTAACAGGGAGCCGAGCTCACCTGGAGGTGGAGGAAACTCCACACCTAACAGGGAGCCGAGCTCACCTGGAGGTGGAAGAACTCAACACCTAACAGGGAGCGGAGCTCACCTGGAGGTGGAGGAAACTCCACACCTAACAGGGAGCCGAGCTCACCTGGAGGTGGAAGAACTCAACACCTAACAGGGAGCGGAGCTCACCTGGAGGTGGAGGAAACTCCACACCTAACAGAGAGCCGAGCTCACCTGGAGGTGGAAGAACTCAACACCTAACAGGGAGCGGAGCTCACCTGGAGGTGGAGGAAATTCCACACCTAACAGGGAGCCGAGCTCACCTGGAGGTGGAAGAACTCAACACCTAACAGGGAGCCGAGCTCACCTGGAGGTGGAGGAACTCAACACCTAACAGGGAGCGGAGCTCACCTGGAGGTGGAGGAAACTCCAAACCTATCAGAGAGCCGAGCTCACCTGGAGGTGGAAGAACTCAACACCTAACAGGGAGCGGAGCTCACCTGGAGGTGGAGGAAACTCCACACCTAACAGGGAGCCGAGCTCACCTGGAGGTGGAAGAACTCAACACCTAACAGGGAGCCGAGCTCACCTGGAGGTGGAGGAACTCAACACCTAACAGGGAGCCGAGCTCACCTGGAGGTGGAGGAAACTCCACACCTAACAGGGAGCCGAGCTCACCTGGAGGTGGAAGAACTCAACACCTAACAGGGAGCGGAGCTCACCTGGAGGTGGAGGAAACTCCACACCTAACAGGGAGCCAAGCTCACCTGGAGGTGGAGGAAACTCCACACCTAACAGGGAGCCGAGCTCACCTGGAGGTGGAGGAAACTCCACACCTAACAGGGAGCCGAGCTCACCTGGAGGTGGAAGAACTCAACACCTAACAGGGAGCCGAGCTCACCTGGAGGTGGAGGAACTCAACACCTAACAGGGAGCCGAGCTCACCTGGAGGTGGAGGAAACTCCACACCTAACAGGGAGCCGAGCTCACCTGGAGGTGGAAGAAACTCCACACCTAACAGGGAGCTGAGCTCACTTGGAGGGGGAGGGAACTCCACGCACTCCTGATCTAACTGGAGGTGGTAGTGCCCATCCGGGTCCTGGGAGTCTTAGCTCAACCGGGGTGGAGGGACTCAACGCACTCCTGATCTAACTGGAGGTGGTAGTGACCATCCAGGTCCTGGGAGTCTTAGCTCAACCGGGGTGGAGGGACTCAACGCACTCCTGATCTAACTAGAGGTGGTAGTGCCCATCCAGGTCCTGGGAGTCTTAGCTCAACCGGGGTGGAGGGACTCAACGCACTCCTGATCTAACTAGAGGTGGTAGTGCCCATCCAGGTCCTGTGAGTCTTAGCTCAACCGGGGTGGAGGGACTCAACGCACTCCTGATCTAACTGGAGGTGGTAGTGCCCATCTAGGTCCTGGGAGTCTTAGCTCAACCGGGGTGGAGGGACTCAACGCACTCCTGATCTGACTGGAGGTGGAAGTACCCATCCACGTCCTGGGAGTCTTAGCTCAACCGAGGGTGGAGGAACTCAACGCCTTCCCAATCTGACTTGAGGTGGAAGTACCCATCCGCATCCTAGGTGCTTACCTTCACCCGGACGCAGAGGAACTCAACGCCTTCCCAATCTGACTGGAGGTGGAAGTACCCATCCACGTCCTGGGAGTCTTAGCTCAACCGGGGGTGGAGGAACTCAACGCCTTCCCAATCTGACTTGAGGTGGAAGTACCCATCCGCATCCTAGGTGCTTACCTTCTCCCGGACGCAGAGAAACTCAACGCCTTCCCAATCTGACTGGAGGTGGAAGTACCCATCCACGTCCTGGGAGTCTTAGCTCAACCGGGGGTGGAGGAACTCAACGCCTTCCCAATCCAGCTACCAAGTAGCGAGTCGACCCGATGAGCCTCCCATCTGCCGGCATGACTGAGCCCGGAGAATGGTCTCTAGTCGGGGATACTACCAAATGGGAGCGGAGTACCCATCCACGTCCTAGGTGCTTACCTTCACCTGGAGGCAGAGGAGCTCAACACTTACCCCAAACCACTTAGTCAAGGTGTTACCTGAAACCTCTTCATTCATCGTCGAGGAGCTACCTGCTTATTACAACGCGCCCCTCTGGGCCTACTTGGTCACATGCACCTTGACCATCTCTTTCATCATCTCCTCCACTTTCTCTGTCTTCTCATTCCTTTCCTTTCTCCTGGTCCTTCCTGCTTCCCTGGTCAACCTGCAGGTGGGAGACTTGCCTCTGGAACCGATCTGCGTAGCTTCCTTGCGTCTCCCCGTGCTTTTGTTGAATCAGGAACAGGGACTACGCCCCCTTCCTGGTGAGACGGAGGCATCCTCCCTGCCCCCTCACTCGGGGTAGCTGGCCCCATGAGAGCTATTGAAGAGCGCTTGCGCTTGAAGGCTCAAGCCTTCCTCCGAGGCTGGCCCCTTCCCTTGCCAACACGCTTGCTCTATCTCCATCAAAGACGGCGAGGCGAGCACAGGTGTTGGCGATGCCGTGTACTCGCCCTGAGGGGGGAGTGCAAACCGCAAGACTTCCCAGATTGACTTCCTGAACTCCTCGAAGTCACCTTTCTTCATGCACTCCCCGGCAGGGGTGAGTCCCCCAGCTCATCGCTTTCAGCCATGAGACTTGCCCAGAGCTTTCCGAACTAGCTGCTTCCACGCTCACCGCACCATAATGTTGAAACCAGTAACCCGGTTTCGACGTTCGCAAGGGGGATGCAGCTAACCCTTACTTGACCTGAGCGAGACCCTTGACCAGTCACTAAGAACTAGGAGAACTTGCCCTTGAAGAGCACGTGAGTCTAGAAACGAACCCCTTAAGCTTCAACGAGGAGGTCCCACCACATACCCGGAAGATCTTAGAGCGCTTCCCCTCCCAAGCCAATGCTGAGCCTGGGCACCTTGGAGGGCACTAAGGAACACCTCACCGACCACCTTCAATGTCAAGGGGAGGGGAGGGGTAGTGCTTGCTCACACGCGAGGGAGGGGGTAGGAACCAACCCTTCCCAAGGTGCCCATGGGGGTCTATTTATAGACCTTCCCAAAAATGGACTGCGGATAGCAAAAATCCTGCTATCCGCAGTCCAACCATGACCGCCATCGATCACGCCTGGGGGGGGGGGGGGGGGGGGGGGGGGGGGCGAGTGGGACTCACGGTGTCCACTCCCCCCCCCCCCCCTCACGGGAGGTCGCACTGACCTCCCTACCTACACCGGGCGAGTGGGAGGCCTCTCCCACTCGCCCCCTAAGGGGGCGGCGAGTGGGAGGTCCCATCCCACTCGGCCGGCGAGTGGGAGCAACCCTCCCACTCGGCCGGCGAGTGGGAGGCCCCCTCCCACTCGGCCGGCGAGTGGGAGCAACCCTCCCACTCGACCGGCGAGTGGGAGGCCCCCTCCCACTCGCCCGGCGAGTGGGAGAGCTGCTCCCACTCGCCCGGTGAGTGGGAGCACTCCTCCCACTCCCCTTCGCAAAGGGCCTGAGTGGGAGGATTTCTCCTACCCACCCAAGGGAGCCGGGGTAGCGGGTGCTTCCTCCGTCTCTCCCGCGGCCTCTTCTTGCCTTGATCGGTTTCGACCGTCTCGACCACCTTGAATTGTCTTGGTCTCGTCCGGGTCGGGTCACACCGACTCGGGAAATATGAGGGTTGTACAGGGTCGCCCCCGACCAAGTCTATAAAAGGGACCTTGAATCCTCATTTGAGGGGATCTGACACTTTGCATCCGAGAGAGCTCCTTGAAGATTTCCTTTGAAGATCTTCTTTGCGGTTCGAAGATCTCCTTCGTGATTCGAAGATCTCCTTCGTCACTTGAAGATCTTCTTCGGACTTGGAAGACCTCCTGCAACACCAAGGCACTTAGTTTTTCTGAGAGGTGGCCTGTCACCCTCGGAAAATTCTCTTTAACTGCAACTGTAACGAGAAGCGGCCTGTCGCTCTCTGTTCTTGTAACTTCGCTTGTAACACTCTGACACTTAGTGAAATTTGGCTGACACCGATCCGACCACGTGGTTTTTCACCCTATCCGGGTTTTCCACGCTAAAAACGTTCTCTTGTCATTTGTCTGTTCTCTCTGTGACTGTTTGCGCACTCGGCCCACTCTCGGGCTAAGACGTTTCAATTCTCCCGGTCTGAAAGAGCGTTGTGTGACCCGCAACAATGATTATCTAAAATAAATTTAATGGTGTATTAATTCTAGTAATTAAGTTGCAGCTAGATGATAATATGTATACATATTTATTTGAATATATAAGAGAAAAAAAATCTGGTGAAATTTTTTTTCCGCATAATATTTTTCGTCGTCTTTTAGTTGCTGAGAAGCACAAATTCGAATTTTAACCTGATTAACAAACTGAGTCAAATGCTGAATATACAGCTCATCCGCATAATAGTTTACAATTATTGTACGCGGCATATATTTTGTTAATTTAGTTATTATATTTATTATATATAATAATTTAAAGCATATATATTTCGGCTGGGGAGTAAAAGGCTGGGGAGCAGCCAAAATGTCGATTTTCCAGCTAACAGATTCTGGCGATGCAGGAAAACTTACACAGCTGACTGGTTAATTTGCCGCATGCGACGCCTTCCTAGTGAAGATCGCTTATCCAGT
This sequence comes from Dactylorhiza incarnata, assembly GCA_033032865.1. NCBI lineage: Eukaryota > Viridiplantae > Streptophyta > Magnoliopsida > Asparagales > Orchidaceae > Dactylorhiza > Dactylorhiza incarnata. The sequence continues at coordinate 2,847,212 of JAWHQI010000258.1, forward strand.
TTGGATAATGCCGTGCTCTCTCCTATTGACACGTGGAAACGAGAGGCCCTGGTCTGGTGCCGACTTATAAAGTGACCCGGGAAAAGAACCAAATAACTGGATTTACCTGGCCCACATCAATTATATGATCACCCAGGGTTATCCCTACCGTCTTACCACACATGACCGAAGAGGTCATGAGAGAAAAATGTCATTTTGGGGGGGTTATTATAAGTGAATTAATTATGGCTACGTTCAAATAATGAGTATATGCAAATCAATAAAAATTAAGTGCAAATGTACAACCCTGATATTTGTCAGGGGGTAGGAAAAGATGCAGGAAATCAACAGGCGGAGAGGAGCTCGCAGGAAGGCGAGCGAGCCGAGCACTCGCCATAGGCTCGCAAGGAAGCGGGCGAGCCGGGTTATCGAGGTCCGCTCATAGGAGGGAGGGCGAGCCAGATCTTCGCGATCGGCGAACTCGCCGTTCAATTCGACGAGCTCCCATTGAGATCGATGAACTTCAATTTGAGTTCGACGAAAGCCGTTCTTAGTTCGACGAACGCCACGTTTCAGCTCCGACGAAATCATCTCAGCGGCTAGGCTGGGAAGGCCGGCCGTCTCGGCAGCTATTTCTGCCCCGTCCCAGCGGACCCGCTGAGACAAGCGATTGTCTCAGCGGGCTCAAGCACCATCTCAGCGGCTCCCGGCCCAGTCTCAGCGGGAGAGCTTGCAGGAGGAAGTGCGAGACCCGGCCTTGGTGGATGTCGCCAGAAGAGACGCGAGCGAGGTCTTCGCAGAGCGCTCGCCTAAAAGGGGGTTTCAAATCCTATAGGTGGAAGTAGCAAAGAAGGCGTGCCAGGTCCTCGGAGGTCCATCTGCAGCTCAGCTCGGCGAGCTCTACCTTCCATCCAGTTTGGCACCCTCACAAGGCCGAGAGGAGCTCGCAGGAAGGTATGCGAGACCCGGCACCGGTAGATGTCGCCGGTAGAAGGCGAGCCAGAGCTTCAAGGGCCAGTCGCAGGAAGGCGCGCGAGTCATGTCCCTGCGAGCCCGAGCCTCAAGGTCAGCTCGCGAGAAGGCGGACGAGCCATATTTCTTCTAAATCTTCGTGTTCGACGAGCTTCAAACGGCGTTCGACGAAATCAGTTCTCCGTTCGACGAACGGCGGAAACAAACGGGTTCCGCCGTTCGACGAACTCGCGTCACGTCTCAGTTCGACGAACTGGCTTCTCAACCCAGCTAACTCAGCCACCCAGCCGGTTTGGCAGATCTACACAAGGCCGAGGGGAGCTCGCAGGAGGAAGTGCGAGACCCGGCCTCGGTGGATGTCGCCAGAAGAGGCGCAAGCGAGGTCTTCGCAGAGTCCTCGCCTATAAGGGGCTTTTTGCGAGCCGTCCTCGTGAGGAGACTCGCGGGAGCTCTCGCGAATGATATTCTCATAGGCCACTTACCCATAGGCTAAAGAAGTGAAATTGCTCCTCTACCCCTGGTGGTCTGCAGGTAGCCTCTCCAAACAGCGGAGTTTGGTTGTTAGCAGACCAAATGAGGGTGCGTTTAGTAAAATCAAAAGGCGGAATTCCGCTATTGACAGACCACGAACAAAAACTATAAATAGACCTTAAAGGGCATCTTGGGAGAGGATTCCAATCTCAGTTCTCGGAGCTTCTTCTTCCCTCGGTTACTTTGGTTTAGCTCTCTAGCTCTCCAAGGTGTCTAAGTCTCAGCTTTGGCTTGGGAGGGGAAGCGCTCAACGATCTTCTGGGTTTATGGTGGGACCTCCTCGCTGCGACTAAGGTCTTAGTCAGTTTCCGGGTCTCTGGTCTGCTCCTTCCGAGGGACTAGTAAGGGCTAGCTGCCCCTCAACTTGTTGTGAGCCTGAGCTTCACAAGGGACCGAGAAATCGGTTTCAACAACAAATCTTTTTTTTATGTGCAAACTTATTTTTTAGGTGCAAATCATACAAATTTTTTTTAATTGTTCATCCATCTCTCAAAACGTAACATATATTTTTATATAACAAAATTATTTGTAAAAGTGCAAAAGACTTTGATATTCAACAGTCTTTGTACCTTAATCTAAGGTGGCCGACTCAATATGAACCTTCAAAATTACAAAATTCTAATGCACTGTCTAAACTGAAAAAAAAATCCACAAATCAACAGCTCCAACTCTCAAGAAATTCAAAAAAAAAAATAGAGGATGATGTGACTCTATCAAGCAAGCAATACTCTGAAAAACATCCAGAAAAACGTACCGTATGACTAACATGAGAAGAACACTAGATGTGCGCGGGGAAGGGCGGCTAGGGGTTCACCGGGGAATGGGGCTCGCGAGATGGAGATCGTCTCGGAATAGAAGAGGGAGATGTAATGCATACCAGCTATCTAGGGCTTCACCGGCGAGAGGCTTTCGCAAGGTGAAGATCGGCTAGGGCACGAGCGAAGCAAGGAAGGAGAACAGGAGTCACCCGTGCATTCTCGGCCGAATGGTGGTCCGCACGATCATTTCTTTAGGAAAGAGAAAAAGCAAAATTAAAAGAGGTTTGATTTTTTTGGCTGTATGCACATAGCCATACATGGGCTGCACATAACAGGACACTTTTTTTTTAAATCATTTGGTAAACTCTCTCGCCACCATCATTGCTCAAAAACTCTAATTTTTGGCCATTTTTTAGACCGCAGTAACCTCCTTCCATCTCCCACCACTCTATTCTCATTGCTTTTATTCCCACCACTCTCACTCCCACTGCCCAAACAAATAGAGCCTTAAAACTTAAACAGATATCAAATGCTCAAATCTAAAATTGATTTGCGGATAACAATTTGTAAACAAAAAAAAGTTGATATGCGAATAACAATTCCCTAATTTTAATATGTTTTCTTTATATGATGATCTCATTTTAATTTCTTAGTTTCTTTCACTTAAAAATTAGCTTGAGTAATGGTAATTATTATTTATTAGAACACTGTAGTTGATATTCAGATGCTACTTAAGACTTTGTTTGGCGAGGCGGAGGCGGTCGTGAATGTGGTAGTTATGAACCATCGTTCGTGAACGTCCGACCTCATCTAAGAAACTTCGTTCATTTTTATGTTCAAAACTATTTTTTTCTCTTGATGGGTCATAGCCGTTGTCATGCAAAACATATATTTTAGGACGGTGATGCTTTTGTCCAAACTCACCGAAGCAAAAACACCACGTCAAACTGAGTCTAAATAGTTGTTTGATCATACTACTACAACAACAACAACAACACTCAAGCCTTTATCCCACCATAGTGGGGTCGACTATATGGATCCTCTGTCGCCATTGCGCCCTATCTTTAATCACAGTCTCAGTACTAATGCATAAGTACATCATATCTTTCTTTATAGTTTCATTCCATGTCTTTTTTGGTCTACCCCTCCCCGTTTAACATATCTAGTGACTAAACTCTCACAACACTTAATAGGTGCCTCTAATGATCTCCTATGTAAATATCCGAGCCATCTTAAACGAGCTTCTCGCATCTTCTCTATAGTTGTTTGATACTGATGTTAGAAATTTTATTTACAAACATTCATTTCATAAATGTTTATTGGAGTCTTGTATGATGTTTGGTGTTTGGCTCCTCATTATAGATGAAAAGCTCCAAAACCAAATTGGAGGGAATCCAAATTATTTGGAGGGAAACCTTTCATGAATGAAAAGATAAACATTTAGTCCTACCTTGCTTATTAGCTCTCTAGCCAAAGAGTTTATATATGTTTTCACACCTTCTTATTTGTTCAAAAGAACATAAGGAGAAACTATGAACCACACGCGCGCGCACGCACCGCACCGGACCGGATCCGGATTTGGGGAATAATTGAATTGAATTGTACTTTTTGTTCAAAATAGTTTCAGAGTTTTACTCGGAGTTGCGTCGATTAGAATTCGGAGTAGATTTCGACGTAGCGTCGTCAAGCCGCTGAAGTTGGCGTGGCGTCGAATGGAATTCGACGCATGCGTCGATAGAACTCGACGCTTGCGTCGATAGGTCCTGTGTCGATAGAACTCGACGTAGCGTCGATATGATGCTCGACGCTTGCGTCGATAAGGAACTCGACGTAGCGTCGATATGATGTCGACGCACGTCGATTTGCTTTCACGTGCGTTCCGCCGTTTTACGCATTTTCTTAACCGCTCTTTTTACGTGTGTTTTACGCCATTACTTACGTTGGAAATATTCAACATTTATCTTCCCGATTATGATCCTTCCAACTATAACCATCAATATTTATTACGGTTTTAATATTGCCATTTTTCAAGATACCATTTCCGGCGATTTACTGTCTTTATATATTGACGTTCTTCTCAGAAAGAATATACGCTGGATCGCTATTATATGCTCTTCTGCTCTCTCTGTTCTGACGATCTTCTACGTGATTCCTTTTCTTCACATTTGCTTCATCAAGTGGTTGTTCGGGTGCTCTGTGCTTCTTCAGTGTCCGCGCACATCGGAGTTTCGAGATCTAGCCGGGTATTGTACCTTGGAGGAGTGAGCATCGGTTGAAAGCTCTGCCGGAGGGTGGTGCAACTTCTTTAGGGCAGTGATCACACGCCTTACCCAGGCTCGATTCTAAACTATAAATTACTCTATTTTATTTCTCACCTCCTTGATGAAATATTATTGATATTACTGTTTATATACTTTATATATCTTCTGCTGTTTTCTGAAAAAAGATTTAAAAACGAAAAATATATGTTATTTTTTATACTAATATAGGAAATATTCCAACAATCTAAGGAAGTTGTAGTTCCACATCAACAGAATAAATAAAATCAAATATTCAAAATGATTATCTCTGTTTTATTGCTTACATGCACTGTTATTTACTATATGTTTTATAAAACCCAGAAATCTGAAATGACATCGAGATCTGAGGACTCCGCCGGGATCAAACCCGAAAAATTCAATGGAAACGGTTTTCGTCGTTGGCAAGCACAGGTCGAATATTGGTTAAATACCCTAGGTCTTTTGTCTGCCATCTTCGATGCCCCTCCTTCAGAAACTGAAATCCCTAGCACTGCAAATGCAGTTGCTTTGACTCTACCATCGTCCTCATCCTCAACTGCAAATACCACCAGAACCTATGTTAGATGTGTCCCATATAGAGATCCGGTGGACATCGAATATCATTGTCGCAACCGCATTCTTAGTGCCTTGTCCGACAGCCTTTACGATGTATTCCTCCAATATCGTACGGCTAAGGATTTATGGTATGCTCTTGAAACGCGCTACAACCTGGACAATGCAGGTATAGAACGCTATAATGTTTCCAACCTTCACAAATTCAAGATTGATGCTTCCAAGCCCATCAATCCTCAACTCCATCAACTAGATTAGATGTTGTCCAAGATCCGAGCCGATGGCTCAATCCTTTCCGAAAATTATCTTGTGGCATGTCTTATTGATTCTCTTCCCGATTCATGGTCCGGCTTTAGCACTAGACTAAGGCATGACCAATCAAACCTTACTTACGTTCAGATCCAAAATGCTATCCGCATAGAGGAGGAACATAAGTCTAAGAATTCTAAAGCTCCCAAAGACCTTGCTTCGAAAGTGAATCTAACCGAATCTCATGGCAATCCTTCCTCCAACCATCACTTCAAAGGCAAAGGCAAGATCCATAAGAAACCTTTCCGTCAAGGTTCCCACCATCAAAAACCCAATCATCCCAAGCCTGGTCCCTCTAACCAAAACCAAGGTAAAGGGAAATGGTGCTTCATCTGCGGCCGCACAAACCATCTGTCTACCAACTGCTTCTACAAGAAGACAGAACCCGTGGTTGGTAAGTCTCGTGGAGACAAGCCTCATGCCAACATGATCCAAGCACCGGATCAACCTATCTTTAGGTTAGATTATACCCCTAGTCTTCTTCTCACTTGTTCATCAGATTGGTGGCTTGATTCCGGAGCAAATGTTCATACTTGTTTTGATCGTTCATGCTTTGCCACCTTTCAGGACATCAGTGGAGAAAGCGTGACCCTAGGAGATGCTTCATCGGCACAAATACTTGGACGTGGGCGAGTGGATCTTAGGTTGACATCCGGGAAGACACTAGCCTTGCATGATGTGCTTTATGTGCCGAGAGTTAGGAAGAATCTTGTTAGCGGATCTTTGCTAGTGAAGAAAGGCTACAAGATTGTCTTAGAGTCAAATAAAGTTGTAATAACATTTAATGATGTTTTTATTGGTAAAGGATATATCTGCGATGGTTTATTTAAATTGAATATTGCTGATTTAGAAGTAAATCAAATTTCTTCTTTTTTCTTAGTTTCAAATTCTTCTCCTGATTTTTGGCATGCTAGATTAGGACATGTGAATTCTGATTGCATGAAAAGAATGATGTCCTTAAATTTGATTCCCAAAATCAATATTGCACCAAATGCTAAATGTGAAATTTGTGTGCAAGCTAAATTTTCTAGAAAGCCTTTTAAATCAGTTGATAGAACTTCAAAACATATAGAACTAATTCATTCAGATGTATGTGATTCAAACCTCCAACCTACTAGAGGTGGAAATAAATATTTTGTAACATTCATAGATGATTTCACCAAATTTTGTTACGTATATTTATTAAAAACCAAAGATGAAGTATTTTCATACTTTAAGATTTTCAAAACCGAAGTAGAAAATCAATTAGGAACCTCTATCAAAATTCTTAGATCCGATCGAGGTGGAGAATACACTTCGAATGAACTAACCCAATTTTGCCAAGAACATGTGATTATTCATCAAGTGACTGCTCCATATTCTTCTCAATCGAATGGTGTAACTGAACATAAAAATCGGACATTGATGAACATGGTCAATGCCATGTTAGCCGAGTCCGGTGCCCCAGAAAATCTCTGGGGAGAAGCATTGCTCACTTCCTCCTTCATCCTTAATAGGATTCCATCTAAACAAAACGATAAGACACCTTTTGAATTATTCAAATTAAGAAAACCTAACCTCCAAATTCTTCGAGTGTGGGGGTGTTTAGCTAAGGTAGCAATTCCTGAACCTAAGAGAAAGAAAATAGGACCAAAAACATTAGACTCAATTTTCATAGGATATGCATCCGATAGTAGTGCTAATAGATTTCTCATCACTAATTCTCTAATTAGTGAAATATCTAACAACACCATTATAGAAGCTAGAGATGCAGCTTATTTTGAAGATAAATTTCCATATAAACCAAATAACTCATCTCAACCTTCAACTAGCTCAAACCAACCTTCCACTTCTTCTATAGAACCATTAGAAAATGACGAACCTAGAAGAAGCAAAAGAGTTAGAACTGAAAGATCCTATGAGGAGTACTTCACTTATCTAGTTGAAGGAGATCCTAATACATATGAGGAAGCAATGACCTCATCTGATTATCCCTTTTGAAAAGAAGCAATTAATTTAGAAATTAATTCTATCTTAGAAAATAAAACTTGGATCCTAACCGACTTATCTCCCGGTGCCAAAGCCATAAGATGTAAATAGATTTTTAGAAAGAAATTAAATCCGGATGGATCCATAGATAAATATAAGGCTCGCCTTGTAGCTAAAGGCTATGCCCAAAAACAAGGAATAGATTATCTAGACACATATGCTCCCGTGGCTAGAATAACCTCTCTTCGTATTCTAGTCGCCTTGGCTTCGATCCATAGGATGATCATTCATCAAATGGATGTCAAGACCGCTTTCTTGCATGGAGACTTAGATGAAGAAGTCTACATGTCTCAACCCGAAGGTTTTGTGGTCAAAGGCCAAGAAACCAAAGTTTGTAAATTAATTAAATCTCTTTATGGTTTAAAACAAGCACCTAAACAATGGCATCAAAAGTTTGACTCTGTAGTCTTAACTTTTGGTTTCAAATCTAATGAATTTGATAAATGTATTTATGTCAAACAAGACGGAAATGAAATTGTCTTGTTATGTCTCTATGTAGATGACATTTTAATTTTTGGAAACTCAATTAAAATTATTAATGAAACCAAAAATAATTCATCATACAATTTTGATATGAAAGATTTGGGGGAAGCAAATATTATATTAGGAATGAAACTAGTTAAAAATGATTCTAGCGTATCATTATCTCTTTCACACTCGATTGAGAAAATGTTGATTAAATTCAACTTATATGATTCCATTCCCGCTTCTACTCCATATGACGCTAGTGTAAAACTTTGTAAGAATACTAATGAACCTGTTGATCAACATATGTATGCACAAATGATATGATCACTCATATATATAGCTAACCGCACTAGGCCCGACATTTCCTATGCCGTAGGCCGCCTTAGTAGATGTACTAGTAATCCAAGTGATGAACATTGGATAACACTAAATAGGATATTTAAATATCTTCGTGGAACTATGGATTATAGTTTAGTGTACACGGGATTTCCCGGAGTACTAGAAGGATATTCAGATGCCAATTGGGTAACTGATTCGTTAGACGTTAAGTCAACGACGGGCTATGTATTCCTCCTTGGAGGTGCTGCCATTTCATGGGCTTCTACAAAACAAACAGTTATTTCTAGAAGCACCATGGAATCAGAGCTTATAGTTTTGGACACTACATGTGCCGAAGCAGAATGGATTAAAAATTTACTTAGTGAAATTCCATTAATTGAAAACCCCATGCATGCTATCTCTTTACATTTGTGATAATAAAAGTGTTATTGATTTAACTGCTTCTAATAGTACTAATTCTCTTCCCGATTCATGGTCCGGCTTTAGCACTAGACTAAGGTATGACCAATCACAGTCTCAGACTAATGCATAAGTACATCATATCTTTCTTTATAGTTTCATTCCATGTCTTTTTTGGTCTACCCCTCCCCGTTTAACATATCTAGTGACTAAACTCTCACAACACTTAATAGGTGCCTCTAATGATCTCCTATGTAAATATCCGAGCCATCTTAAACGAGCTTCTCGCATCTTCTCTATAGTTGTTTGATACTGATGTTAGAAATTTTATTTACAAACATTCATTTCATAAATGTTTATTGGAGTCTTGTATGGTGTTTGGTGTTTGGCTTCTCATTATAGATGAAAAGCTCCAAAACCAAATTGGAGGGAATCCAAATTATTTGGAGGGAAACCTTTCATGAATGAAAGGATGAACCTTTAGTCCTACCTTGCTTATTAGCTCTCTAGCCAAAGAGTTTATATATGTTTTCACACCTTATTTGTTCAAAAGAACATAAAGAGAAACTATGAACCACACGCGCGCGCGCACGCACCGCACCGGACCGGATCCGGATCCGGATTTGGGGAATAATTGAATTGAATTGTACTTTTTGTTCAAAATAGTTTCAGAGTTTTACTCGGAGTTGCGTCGATTAGAATTCGGAGTAGATTTCGACGTAGCGTCGTCAAGCCGCTGAAGTTGGCGTGGCGTCGAATGGAATTAGACGACGCTTGCGTCGATAGGTCCTGCGTCGATAGAACTCGACGTAGCGTCGATATGATGCTCGACGCTTGCGTCGATAAGGCTTGCGTCGATAGAACTCGACGTAGCGTCGATATGATGTCGACGCACGTCGATTTGCTTTCACGTGCGTTCCGCCGTTTTACGCGTTTTCTTAACCGCTCTTTTTACGCGTGTTTTACGCCATTACTTACGTTGGAAATATTCAAAGTTTATCTTCCCGATTATGATCCTTCCAACTATAACCATCAATATTTATTACGGTTTTAATATTGCCATTTTTCAAGATACCGTTTCCGGCGATTTACTGTCTTTTTATATTGACGTTCTTCTCAGAAAGAATATACGCTGGATCGCTATTATGTGCTCTTCTGCTCTCTCTGTTCTGACGATCTTCTACGTGATTCCTTTTCTTCACATTTGCTTCATCAAGTGGTTGTTCGGGTGCTCTGTGCTTCTTCGGTGTCCGCGCACATCGGAGTTTCGGGATCTAGTCGGGTGTTGTACCTTGGAGGAGTGAGCATCGGTTGAAAGCCCTGCCAGAGGGTGGTGCAACTTCTTTAGGGCAGTGATCACATGCCTTACCCAGGCTTGACTCTAAACTATAAATTACTATATTTTATTTCTCACCTCATTCATGAAATATTATTGATATTACTGTTTATATACTTTATGTATCTTCTGCTGTTTTCTGAAAAAAGATTTAAAAATGAAAAATATATGTTATTTTTTATATTAATATAGGAAATATTCCAACAACTGAGATACTATATATATGCATTGGAGTGGGTTTAGGAGATTTATTATGATAATAATGCTAGAATTGTTGTTGATTGTTATTCACAAAAGAAATTCTCTATTCTAAATGGAAAATTCTCGTGATAAGCACATCCAACTACTTTATACATCATAATAATATTCACGTTGTTGATAAGCACTTTCATATGAGAAATTTGTGTAACAAATGAATTTTAACTAAAAATATCCTAATTTAATTTTGGCAAAATATCAAATCACGTTCCATAACTCTAGCATAAATTGGAAATAGATCCATAAACTTTTAGTTCTCTCATATATATTATGCTAAGTTTAATTAAATAGGGTTCCATTTGGCACAACATATTTTCTCGGGTGAGTTTGAACAAAAACTTTTTTTGTCTCATTATCAAATATATCTTTGACATGACAATAGTTACGACCGTAAAAAAAAAACTAATTTTGAACATAAAAATTGACGAAGTTCCTTAGGTGAGTTCAGACGGTCACAAACGACAGTTTATAACCATCGCGTTCACGACCGGCGGCCACCACGCCAAACGGTGTCTAGGTCTTTGGACATAATTATGGATTAAATAATAATAATAATAATAATAATAATAATAATATTATTATTAAATATCTATGTCAAATACACATCCTCTCATAGTAACATCATATAAAACCGTTATAACATTAATGAAAGTTAGTCTAACCTATTTTAAACTTACCCTAAAATTTTGGACTATGAGAATAAAAATTTGGAGAACTATTTCAAATTTAAACTAAAGTTGTGAGTAAGGCTGATATCGAGTCGAGTTCGAGTGATTTTGGCTCGGCTCGAAATCGAAATTTTCGAGTCGAAGTCGGCTCGAAATCGGCTCGAAATCGAAATCGATTTCGAGTCGGCTCGACTCGACTCGAAATGGCTCGATTCCGAGCTGGCTCGAAATCGAATCGAGCTGGCTCGAAATCGAATTGAGTTGATTCAAAATCGAATCAAGCTGGCTTGAAATTGAACAATTTTTCTCTTTATTCGTAATTGGCTCGAAATTAAATTGGGAAACATCTAAATTTAGCAAATGAAACACTTAAAGCCTTCAATATTTTTATTTAGGTTTAAAATTTAAAATTTTTAATTTTAAAATAATAACATATTAATAAATACATAATATTTTTAATCAATTCGAGTTGATTCAAATCATATTTCGAGCGATTCAGGGCTGGCTCGAAATTGACTCGAAATCAGATTCGACTCAAATTGAGTCGAATCAATTGTAACCGATTCCGATACGGCTCAATATTCGAGCGATTTTCGAGCGACTTTCGAGTTTCAAATAATATGCTCAGCTTAGTTGTGAGAAGGATTTAAATATTTTACCTTTAATTTAAATTCAGGACTTGTTTGAAAGTGCAGTTGGACTTTGAGATCGAGTGTTTTAGAGATGGAAATCGAAGTTCCCAAACATGTTCTTCTCCCTTTTACTGAAAACAAGCATTAAACGATATTTTGATGATCGATCAGCACGTGTTTAGAGATGGAGATCGAAGTTCCCAAACATGTTCTTCTCCCTTTTACTGAAAACAAGCATAAAACGATATTTTGACGATCGATCAGCATGTTTTAGAGATGGAGATCGAAGTTCCCAAACATGTTCTTCTCTCTCTTACCGAAAACAAGCATAAAACGATATTTTGAGGATCGATCAGCATGTTTTAGAGATGAAAATCGAAGTTCCCAAACATATTCTTCTCCATTTTGCTGAAAACAAACATAAAACAATATTTCCGAGGATCAGCAGCTCTCGGAAGCTACCATAAACCGGCAAAAAGTTGCTTTGGCAATAAGGAAGAAAAAAAAAACACTCAAACAAACCGAACCTACCTGATAATGAGTGTGATGAATAGTATGTGGTTAACCAATCTTAACGGTTGTAAAGTTGTCCAAACCCTGTAAGCAGGTTTGATTAGGCCTCGTTTGGCCGGGAGGTGGGGCAGTGCGGATGAAACCCGCACGATTTTACGTGATTTTAGAGGCGGGGCGGATCCCCACCGCCCGCCGTGGCCCCTCCAAACACCTGGCGGTCGCGGCCGGGCGGTGCCGTCCGTGCTACCGGCACCGATCTGCACCGCCAAACGGGGCCTATATCAGCACCATGAGCTATCAAGAGGACTCGTTCGCACACTTCGGGCTTCCAATTCCCGGGCTCTTCTGTTTTTAAATACCGGTTAAATTTAATTTATCGGACTTTAACTTTTATATAGAAAATAATTATTATTATAATATTATATACTCTATATTCATCTATCCGGTCTATTCTTTGGCTTTGTAAAATTAGTTTTTTTATTTCTTTTATTCAAATTTGTTTATGCTGCCAACGGTAGATGTTGAGGGTAAAGGCTAATTTGGGGATGAATTATTCCATTCGGGCCCCGGGCTTTCCGGATCAATGGAATGCATTGCACATCGCAGTGCAGCAAGTCTGGCCGTGCACTGCGGCGTGAACTCCGACGAAGTCTGGGGCCAATTTGGATGGGTGATTGAAGTTGGAGATAGAAGCAGTCAGAGACGAAGATAAAATAATGTAACTAATAGAATAAAACAATACTTTGAGAATCAATAATCCAAATTAAGGCTATTCAAATTGTAAAAAAAATTATGTTTTAAAACACAATGAATTGCACGACCTGCACATAACTGAAGTCAGACTGCATATAGTTATTGCCTTTTTTTTAAACGCAACTAAAAAAATGCTCAAGCAATATGAGTCTAACTTTTATTTTCTTTGCAAATCATATCGTGGGCAAAATAGTCAATTTATTGATTTATTGTAGTTGTTTGTGAAAAATAAGCCAATTTTTCTTCTTTCTTTTCCATGACTTTAAGCATACAAAAGTTGGAGGGGAGAAAAAAACGTACATGACCATCGCGTTCATGACCGTCACCGCCGTGTCAAACATGGCCTTATTATTTTACTATAATTTGATTAAGTTAAATTATGATATTTTTTTTTTCTTTCGAGACCGGAGGAAGGCGGATTCTTTTTTTCTTTTACATTATATATACAAAATGGATATATTTTCAACTGTTATATACTAATTTGTATAATTTATAGTAAAATGTGGATGTTAGATAAATATACATCATAATACTTGTTCAATTAATTTTGGCCATATTAATTGTGTTTAAATTTCAATTTTTCTTTTATTTTAACTCCATTTTAACTAATATTGGTGGATGTTTATAATTATTTATTATGTGTATATAAATAAATATTCCAAGAACATGTTAATTATTTTATCAAGAATAAACTTTTCTATTTTTATGTAAAATAAAATTGATAAAATAAGTAAAAAAAAGTACAAATATTTTTGCTTGGAAGAGACATTTGGGATGATTAATGTACCGACTTTTGAAACTAAAGATCTTCCGGTTGAGAAATTTTTGTATCATAAATATTTAATTTTGACAATTTGAATCTTCCAAAGTCTCTAATATTGATATTTTGCATCGTCCTAATTGAATATTTAGGTTGCAAAATGTCAATATTAAAACTTTTTGAGATGCAAAATGTCAAAATAAAATATTTAGGCTGGGCGCTGATATTGGCACCGCACTAACGGCTCACCACAAGCACTATTTTGAGTATTGTCTATCTGCAAACACGAAGGATTTTGTTTCTGGAAGAGGCTATTGTTCCATCTTGGTTCTCGATTGGGTAGGAAAGTTGGGATTTGTTAAACTGGATCCCATGTCTCCTTCCTTTACCCTCTTCTAATTTTTTTTTACTTTCGCTGGTCTTTTATGAGGGAGTCTACTCTCGTTTCTGGAACTTCGGCGCCGGAAAGGAGGCGCAGAACTTGGAAGCTCGAGCGGATCGGCGGAAATCATCCTCACCAAGCCTTCTGCCTTATTCTATCCTTGCATTTACTGCAACTACGTACACCAATCCAAACCTTCTATTCCCATCCCAGGTTCAGCCAACCAAAACCCCACCATCAAACGCCCAACTGTCTTTCACTTCCTCCTCCAGCCTTCCTTGCATTCAGCCACCCCTTCCCAGGCCACCAACCACCTTTAGGGTCTGGCCGAGCCTCCCACGGAGGATTTTGCCGGAAAACTTGGACGCCGGAGAGAAGGAGGCCGAGCGTTGGGAGTTTGCCTGGCTGATGGGCTGAAATCGTGATCAAACATATAGGAGGCGGAATTGGAGGTTTTAACCAGGGGCGGAACTAGGATTTTTGCTCAGCCAGGACACATATAATTAAAAATTAAAAATAATTGGAGAAAACATTTCACAATATTTCACATATAATTAACAACATGACTATATGGAATTATAATGAAGTCCAAATTATACACTCCCAAAAACTCATAAATAAAAAGCAACATGTGCGAAAATACATAAAATTATAATACCTTGTTTGTAAGCATTGACATAGAAATAGCTTAGGTCATGTTTTAAATCCTTTAAACTCACCCCTCATATTACTAGCACCATCATAATCTTGTACGCTTAATTTTGAAATACTTAAATTATGTTTTACGAATAAATTATCAAGGGCCAAACAGGAAAATAGATTGACCTCCAATTTCTGAAGGTGAATACCGAAGAATGAAGATCCAGACTATCCAGTGAATACTGAAGAACCAGACAGACAAGATCAGAAATCAACCTCCAATTTTTGAAGGTGAAATCTGAAATTGTAATATGCTAATGCTCCAGTCTCTGGATCTGGAAAAAAGCCAAACAAGAAAGAATTAGGGATTTAGGTTCTTGAAATAAGCCAAACAGGAAAAATGAGAAAATCTGATAATGGCTGATTCTCCTAAGTGAATCTGAGAATAGAGATTAGGGATTTAGGGTTCTTGAACTTACTACGCTGCTCCTAACGCAATCACGCCTCAAGGAAATGGAGATCTGGACTCTGGAGACCGGAGAAATGGAGAACCGAAGACTGAAGAGTGGGTGACTGACTGCCATCTGCCGACTGGAACTACAAGCCTAGAGACTGGAAGAGGCTTAGAGACGAAGAGATTTCGTCGTCTCCGACTCGTCATGACGTCCTGTGTCGTAGTCCAACGACTCCAGCTCAAATCGTCCGGTGTCATCGGCCCGTCGTCGGCCCTTGGAATGAGGAGATTGGGGTGATTCGCAAGTAACGGCGAAGAAAAGAGGCGGAAATCAGCGAAGGAAAGAGGCGGAAGTCGAACTGCAAAAAGGGCTCCAGCTATTTTTAGAAATTTTTGCCCGGGCAAGTGCTCGACCGTGACGCCATTTGGGTCCGCATATGGTTCTAACCTAGAACAATGCGGTTAAAAACAAAAACAAAAACAAAAAAACTCTTAAAATTAACTTGAATTGCAGTGCAAATAGCCAATATTACGGTGCGATTAACATCAACCAATATATAAGATGCAATATGGAAAAACCTTTTAACTGAAATATCTTTACTGTGAACGTATAATTAAAGTACTGACATTGTCATCAGAACCCCCAAGTATTTACATAATTATCTAAAACGGAAAATTATTAAATTAAGGATAAATCAAAAATTAATATATAACAGTAAGAAATCAAAAGGGCGAAAAGCAAAAGCCCATAAAGAAAAACGCATTTCCTTCTGACCATCCGAGCCGGGCCAATGTTGGGCCGGGCCAATGTTGAGCCAGGCTAATGTTGGGCCAGGCCAAATTTGGGCCAGGCCTACTTCACGCTTGGCTGGAGCCCATGAAATACATGCTTTGTTGTCGAACCTTCCGAACTTTCTATCCTCGTCTCCGGGGAACCGTCTCTGGTCCCTCCTCTTTCTTCTCCTCAAATTAAGTTTTGGGGGTTCTGCTCGTACCCTCATTCATCCTTGCTTCTGTACTGCGATTTTTATCTTCTTCCTCGTACCCGATTGGGGCTCGCAGTAGTTGAATCTGAAAAGCCGAGCAGCAGCAACGTCGGCGGTTGATCGCCTCTCCGCCCATGTTTCCTCCGTTCCTGAGCAAATGCTACGACATGGTGGACGATCCCGCCACCAACGACACGGTTTGCTGGGGAGATAGCGAAGACACCTTCATCATAAAAGATCAGCACGCTTTCGCGCGGGATCTTTTGCCCAACTACTTCAAGCACAATAATATCTCTAGCTTTATCAGGCAACTTAATACATATGTGAGTTCCGCCTTCCCTTCTTTACCGTTTCGTCGACATTTTTTGCTTCATAATTAGGGTTTTGTAATCGAATCTTTTGTTGGATTATCATGGTTTTGAAAATCGGACTGGATCGGCCAGTTGAAATGACTTAGGTGATGCAATTCAAATTGTAACTCCCCATCGAATTGAAGCAATTTCAATGAGCTCCTGTATGTTCTGATATCGATTGATATAATTACAATTGCATGCACATGTTCTGTCTACATATGGTTTCTGGTCCGGGCTCCTATAGAAACTTCTTCCACGCATGGCCCTCCAGAAAAGTGAACTTCAAGTCTTTGGCTTTATATAACCAACTGTTTATCAGAAATTGTATTAAATTACAAATCAAATGGTTAAAATTTTCTCCATATGCTTCTATTTCTTTCTTCTTTCCACTTAGTTTTAGTTTCTTGTAAACAAACGATGTTTATTTTTCTTCTAATTCTTGTGTCTATTAATCCTCTGGTCTTTTCAAATTTCATGTGGTAAACCTATTCTTAGCCTCTGTTTGGCACGGCGTTTTTGCTCCGGTGAGTTTGAAAAAAAAAAACGAACTGTCATAGAATGCATGTTTGGCATGACAATAATTGTGACCGCCGCCACAAAAAGAAATCCAGTTTTAAACATAAAGGTGAATGAAGTTCATTAGGTGAGGTCGGGCGTTCACGAATGACGGTTCATAACCACCGCATTTACGACCTAGGAAAGCCTTATTTTTTTCATCACAACCAGGCTAATTTTCGTTAGTAACTAAATATTATTTCGTTGAGGTCACGTATTCGAGTCCTGGAAGCAGCCTCTTGCAAAAATGCAGAGTAAGGTTTGCCTATAGTTCACCCTTGTGGTGGGACCCTTTTCCGGACCCTCGCTGCGCGAGGATGCTTTGTGCACCGAGCTGGTCCTTTTTTACAAGATCATATACTAAGATAAAATCAAGTAGAACTTCTATTATTTTTAATTGTTATTCCACACCCTTTGCGAATCTTCTAATTGTCCATTTAAGTCACCACTAATAATCACTCTTTCTTCCTAGGTATACATTATCATGTATCAATATATTTGTAAAATTATTCTGCTATTTTATTTTGAAATGAGGAGAGTAAGCACTAACCATGTTTTTAATAGTCCACTGATAATTATCTTAACAGTATTTACCTTATCACTGAGTCTATTCACATCAATAATTTTGTCTTTTAACTCTTTATCCATCACTATACCAAAGTCTTTCCTAGTATTAACTCTTACCCGTACAATAATTTGTAAGGATCCATAATGTTATTGGATTTTTTTTCGCCTAGTTTTAATTTAGTGGAAACAAGCAACATTTGTTTTTGTTCTTATCAGTGTGTTCTTCAATTCTGTAGTCTTTCCATTTAAGGTAGTCAAATTTCATATACAAAAACTCAAATCCTGATACTAATTTATGGCGCATCCCTCAAGGGTGACTTCCTAGCAAATGTCTACTTATTTTTCACCACAATCATGTTAAATTTATTTCTATTTCGAAGGGGAGAGAGAGAATAGAAAGTGATTGGCACAACAGGTAGAAGAAAATTTTCCATGGGGACTAGAATGATATGGATTACGTAAGATCTTGTTGAGAGTTGGAAAAAGGAAGAAAATGCACCATTTTCTTAGAAAGTTCTTTGTTGGATGATAATTTATATATATTATATAAAGTTATATTTATTTCATAAAGAAGGGATTACAACTCACACAAGTGCTTAGCCTTCAACAACCCATTTGAAAAAAATTTACTCAGAATACAATTTGCACAGCGTAAGATCGCTCCCCCTATTTCCTCCACAACATAACAAAATCCCAAAATCAAGCCGAAGGACGAGCAAAAAAGAGAGGAGAAAATACATTATATACCCAAAAACATATGTATTAATAAATTGCCAACCTCCTGATCCACCATAAGCATCTTGATTCACCCTAAGCTGCCAAAGAGTCATAAGTCCAAATACCTACCACATCAAACCTTTGGAAAAAGTAATTATACGGTGATATTTAGATTTTATGAAAACAATGCAAAGAAGAGTGGAGTGAAAGGGATAAGAGGTGGCCTCAGGAAGTGTAGCATAATGAAAACCATCAACAGTGTCCCTAGTCCAGAAGCGGTAACAAAACTCAGAACAAAACCAACCATCATGAGCAGCAAACCTGATACCAAAACCTCCGCAAGACCAACATTCTAAAGCAGAAAACTGGAACCAGACCACTGAAATTAAAAAGCAATCTGAATCTAATATTGCAGATAAAGCAGGCCTGCTCTAACCCCCAGCAGTGCCAAAAACATTCCACCCGAAATCAGACAACCACAACTGGAAACAACTATATGTTAAAACCAAACAACTCAGTTGGAAAACAAATAAAACTTGAAGTAACCATATGCAGAAAAACAGTACCGACCAAAATAAACCCACAAAAGGATAACATCCTGCAATTTCCAGATCCGCACCAGACCCTCATTGGAAACAGGCCCAATTGAAAACAAAATTACTTTGACACACACACACACATATATATGCATAACTAGAAAGGCTAGGCATGTATTTGTCACCAAATCAGTGCAGGATAATCCAGGTAGCCCGCCCATAACACACCACTGGTTAATCAAGGCAGCCTGACAATTATTAAACACACACACACACACACACACACACACATATATATAGCTAGAAAAGCTAGGCGGCATGTTTGTCACCAAAACCACTACGGGTCCGTTCGGCCGACCGGAATTGGAATTGAGGAATTGGAATTCAGCCAATTCCAAAACCAGTAGGAATTAGAATTGGTTGAATTCCAATTCTGTTGTTCGGTTGCTGTGCATAATTCAGTGTCAGAAATTGGAATTGGACAATTCTGCTGTTCGGCTGCAGAATGGAATTCAAACCTGGAATACAAACTGGAATTGAAATTTTCGAAACACATAAAATAAAACATATTAAAAAGTCCTCACACATATTAATATAGTCCTCACACATATTAAAGTCCTCACACATATTAAAGTCCTCACACATATTAAAGTCCATACACATAAGTATAGTTAACACACATATTAAAGTCAATACATATTAAAAAGATGCACGCGGAGTGAGTCAATTCTATTAAGTAAAATGCATGCGGAGCCACTCCAACCTAAGTTCATCCGGCAAAGTCATGAATACCCCATATTTAGCGGTATCGCGATTGAGTAAATCCAAGGCCTTGAGTAATTCATGCCTTTCCAGCTGTGGTATATTACCAAGAGCAACATATATTGCTTGAGCCCGTGCCACCGACGTATCTTCAACAATAGTGTGTCTTCCAAGAAATGACTTGTCCATGCTACAAGCAACATTAGATATGGCTTCTGCCAACGCATCAATCCCACCAGATATTTTCTTCATCTTTTTTGTGCTTCCCTCTCCTGCAAATACAGGACGATCTCCTGGATGCTTACTTTCTTCCACAAACGACTCTCTGTCTATCTCGATAACATTCTCGTTCGCTGTCGCAGCATGACTACCAGTGACCTTATCATTACCACATAAGATTCCCAAATCACACCAATTAATTATAACTTTTCCTTTGTAATGTTTCACCGATGGATGAGCCTGCAAAATTGCACAAAATAATCAGTAACATAAAAACAAATTGTAAGTACATGAAAGGACATTAAACAAAACTAGAATGTTGATTACCTTTATGTAGTTTGCCCACACCTCTTCACTGCCAACCTTGACCATATGACGTTCCCAATCCCACCCAGAACCACTAGTATCTAGCATAGCACTTACATCATGATAGTATTTGTTCCAAGTTTTTAGTCGTGCTGTGATCTTCTCCTTGTTAACCTCCACGTTACAAATCTCTTTCAAAGCCGATATGGCTGCTGTAAAGGCATTAGACTTCCATCCATTGGGTGTCTTGTGACCCATGTTATGTTGCTCGAGCAAGACATTTGATAGAGCTGTATCCATTTGCACAGTCCAATGGATGTAAGACCGTTCACTCTTGCTCGTTGAAATTTCAGCAGACTTATCCATACTACATTGTATCAAACATGCATGAATAATTAAATATTAAACATTATAATATTAAACATTGTAGCATGACAAAGTAAAACATTAAACATTAACATAACATTAACATTAATCATTGTAGCAGTAGGTATCATCTCTAAAATTACAGAAGTCCTATACGAGCCTGATAATCATTAAACATAGTTATCGCTAAATTATCTCTAAAATTGGTCCACTCATTTGTAGCTTGAATTGGATTGACATCTTCATCGTAGTCATATATCTCCTCAACGTGATCGGCTGCCATTAACTCTGCATCCACCTCATCAAGTAATTGAGTATCACTCTCCAATCTCCTCTCAACTAGAAAGTTGTGTAAAATGCAGCATGCATTAATAATTTGCACCTGTAATTAGAACATGTTACCACCAACTCAATTGAAGCTCTTATGTTGCATGCAAATTTAAAATTACCTGTACTTTAAGTTCAAAAAATGATTGTTCTCTCAGTATTGCCCATCGCTTCTTTAACATGCCAAAAGTCCTCTCTATTACATTTCTTTCCCGAGCATGACGTAGATTAAATAATTCTTTATAAGTTGTGGGGTTATAACCCTGCGTCGACCACTCCGAACCAGACCACTGAAATTAAAAAGCAATCTGAATCTAATATTGCAGATAAAGCAGGCCTGCTCTAACCCCCAGCAGTGCCAAAAACATTCCACCCCAAATTAGACAACCACAACTGGAAACAACTATATGTTAAAACCAAACAACTCAGTTGGAAAACAAATAAAACTCGAATTAACCATATGCAGAAAAACAGTACCGACCAAAATAAACCCACAAAAGGATAACATCCTGCAATTTCCAGATCCGCACCAGACCCTCATTGGAAACAGGCCCAATTGAAAACAAAATTACTTCGACGCACACACACACATATATATATATGCATAACTAGAAAGGCTAGGCATGTATTTGTCACCAAATCACTGCAGGATAATCCAGGTAGCCCGCCCATAACACACCACTGGTTAATCAAGGCAGCCTGACAATTATTAAACACACACACACACACACATATATATATAGCTAGAAAAGCTAGGCGGCATGTTTGTCACCAAAACCACTACGGGTCCGTTCGACCGACCGGAATTGGAATTGAGGAATTAGAATTCAGCCAATTCCAAAACCAGTAGGAAAACCAGTAGGAATTAGAATTGGTTGAATTCCAATTCTGTTGTTCGGTTGCTGTGCAGAATTCAGTATCAGAAATTGGAATTGGACAATTCTGCTGTTCGGCTGCAGAATGGAATTCAAACCTGGAATTCAAATTGGAATTGAAATTTCCGAAACACATAAAATAAAACATATTAAAAAGTCCTCACACATATTAATATAGTCCTCACACATATTAAAGTCCTCACACATATTAAAGTCCATACACATAATTATAGTTAACACACATATTAAAGTCAATACATATTAAAAAGATGCACGCGGAGTGAGTCAATTCTATTAAGTAAACTGCTTGCGGAGCCACTCCAACCTAAATTCATCCGGCAAAGTCATGAATACCCCATATTTAGCGGTATCGCGATTGAGTAAATCCAAGGCCTTGAGTAATTCATGCCTTTCCAGCTGTGGTATATTACCAAGAGCAACATATATTGCTTGAGCCCGTGCCACCGTCGTATCTGCAACAATAGTGTGTCTTCTGCCAACGCATCAATCCCACCAGATCTTTTCTTCTTCTTTTTTGTGCTTCCCTCTCCTGCAAATACAGGACGATCTCCTGGATGCTTACTTTCTTCCACAAATGACTCTCTGTCTATCTCGATAACATTCTCGTTCGCTGTCGCAACATGACTACCAGTGGCCTTATCATTACCACATAAGATTCCCAAATCACACCAATTAATTATAACTTTTCCTTTGTAATGTTTTACCGATGGATGAGCCTGCAAAATTGCACAAAATAATCAGTAACATAATAACAAATTGTAAGTACATTAAAGGACATTAAACAAAACTAGAATGTTGATTACCTTTATGTAGTTTGCCCACACCTCTTCACTGTCAACCTTGACCATATGACGTTCCCAATCCCACCCAAAACCACTAGTATCTAGCATAACACTTACATCATGATAGTATTTGTTCCAAGTTTTTAGTCGTGCTGTGATCTTCTCCTTGTTAACCTCCACGTTACAAATCTCTTTCAAAGCTGATATGGTTGCTGTAAAGGCATTAAACTTCCATCCATTGGGTGTCTTGTGACCCATGTTATGTTGCTCGAGCAAGACATTTGATAGAGCTGTATCCATTTGCACAGTCCAATGGATGTAAGACCGTTCACTCTTGCTCGTTGAAATTTCAGCAGACTTATCCATACTACATTGTATCAAACATGCATGAATAATTAAATATTAAACATTATAATATTAAACATTGTAGCATGACAAAGTAAAACATTAAACATTAACATAACATTAACATTAATCATTGTAGCAGTAGGTATCATCTCTAAAATTACAGAAGTCCTATACGAGCCTGATAATCATTAAACATAGTTATCGCTAAATTATCTCTAAAATTGGTCCACTCATTTGTAGCTTGAATTGGATTGACATCTTCATCGTAGTCATATATCTCCTCAACGTGATCGGCTGCCATTAACTCTGCATCCACCTCATCAAGTAATTGAGTATCACTCTCCAATCTCCTCTCAACTAGAAAGTTGTGTAAAATGCAGCATGCATTAATAATTTGCACCTGTAATTAGAACATGTTACCACCAACTCAATTGAAGCTCTTATGTTGCATGCAAATTTAAAATTACCTGTACTTTAAGTTCAAAAAATGATTGTTCTCTCAGTATTGCCCATCGCTTCTTTAACATGCCAAAAATCCTCTCTATTACATTTCTTTCCCGAGCATGACGTAGATTAAATAATTCTTTATAAGTTGTGGGGTTATAACCCTGCGTCGACCACTCCGAACCAGACCACTGAAATTAAAAAGCAATCTGAATCTAATATTGCAGATAAAGCAGGCCTGCTCTAACCCCCAGCAGTGCCAAAAACATTCCACCCCAAATTAGACAACCACAACTGGAAACAACTATATGTTAAAACCAAACAACTCAGTTGGAAAACAAATAAAACTCGAATTTAACCATATGCAGAAAAACAGTACCGACCAAAATAAACCCACAAAAGGATAACATCCTGCAATTTCCAGATCCGCACCAGACCCTCATTGGAAACAGGCCCAATTGAAAACAAAATTACTTCGACACACACACACACACATATATATGCATAACTAGAAAGGCTAGGCATGTATTTGTCACCAAATCACTGCAGGATAATCCAGGTAGCCCGCCCATAACACACCACTGGTTAATCAAGGCAGCCTGACAATTATTAAACACACACACACACACACACACACACACATATATATATAGCTAGAAAAGCTAGGCGGCATGTTTGTCACCAAAACCACAACGGGTCCGTTCGGCCGACCGGAATTGGAATTGAGGAATTGGAATTCAGCCAATTCCAAAACCAGTAGGAATTAGAATTGGTTGAATTCCAATTCTGTTGTTCGGTTGCTGTGCAGAATTCAGTATCAGAAATTGGAATTGGACAATTATGCTGTTCGGTTGCAGAATGGAATTCTAACCTGGAATTCAAATTGGAATTGAAATTTTCGAAACACATAAAATAAAACATATTAAAAAGTCCTCACACATATTAATATAGTCCTCACACATATTAAAGTTCTCACACATATTAAAGTCCATACACATAATTATAGTTAACACACATATTAAAGTCAATACATATTAAAAAGATTTAGCGGAGTGAGTCAATTCTATTAAGTAAACTGCATGCGGAGCCACTCCAACCTAAGTTCATCCGGCAAAGTCATGAATACCCCATATTTAGCGGTATCGCGATTGAGTAAATCCAAGGCCTTGAGTAATTCATGCCTTTCCAGCTGTGGTATATTACCAAGAGCAACATATATTGCTTG
The DNA here is from genome assembly GCA_033032865.1 of Dactylorhiza incarnata. NCBI lineage: Eukaryota > Viridiplantae > Streptophyta > Magnoliopsida > Asparagales > Orchidaceae > Dactylorhiza > Dactylorhiza incarnata. The sequence continues at coordinate 2,871,631 of JAWHQI010000258.1, forward strand.
AGCCCTTGTCACCGACGTATCTGCAACAATAGTGTGTCTTCCAAGAAATGACTTGTCCATGCTACAAGCAACATTAGATATGGCTTCTGCCAACGCATCAATCCCACCAGATCTTTTCTTCTTCTTTTTTGTGCTTCCCTCTCCTGCAAATACAGGACGATCTCCTGGATGCTTACTTTCTTCCACAAACGACTCTCTGTCTATCTCGATAACATTCTCGTTCGCTGTCGCAGCATGACTACCAGTGGCCTTATCATTACCACATAAGATTCCCAAATCACACCAATTAATTATAACTTTTCCTTTGTAATGTTTCACCGATGGATGAGCCTGCAAAATTGCACAAAATAATCAGTAACATAAAAACAAATTGTAAGTACATGAAATGACATTAAACAAAACTAGAATGTTGATTACCTTTATGTAGTTTGCCCACACCTCTTCACTGTCAACCTTGACCATATGGCGTTCCCAATCCCACCCAAAACCACTAGTATCTAGCATAGCACTTACATCATGATAGTATTTGTTCCAAGTTTTTAGTCGTGTTGTGATCTTCTCCTTGTTAACCTCCACGTTACAAATCTCTTTCAAAGCTGATATGGCTGCTGTAAAGGCATTAGACTTCCATCCATTGGGTGTCTTGTGACCCATGTTATGTTGCTCGAGCAAGACATTTGATAGAGCTGTATCCATTTGCACAGTCCAATGGATGTAAGACCGTTCACTCTTGCTCGTTGAAATTTCAGCAGACTTATCCATACTATATTGTATCAAACATGCATGAATAATTAAATATTAAACATTATAATATTAAACATTGTAGCATGACAAAGTAAAACATTAAACATTAACATAACATTAACATTAATCATTGTAGCAGTAGGTATCATCTCTAAAATTACAGAAGTCCTCTACGAGCCTGATAATCATTAAACATAGTTATCGCTAACTTATCTCTAAAATTGGTCCACTCATTTGTAGCTTGAATTGGATTGACATCTTCATCGTAGTCATATATCTCCTCAACGTGATCGGCTGCCATTAACTTTGCATCCACCTCATCAAGTAATTGAGTATCACTCTCCAATCTCCTCTCAACTAGAAAGTTGTGTAAAATGCAGCATGCATTAATAATTTGCACCTGTAATTAGAACATGTTACCACCAACTCAATTGAAGCTCTTATGTTGCATGCAAATTTAAAATTACCTGTACTTTAAGTTCAAAAAATGATTGTTCTCTCAGTATTGCCCATCGCTTCTTTAACATGCCAAAAGTCCTCTCTATTACATTTCTTTCCCGAGCATGACGTAGATTAAATAATTCTTTATAAGTTGTGGGGTTATAACCCTGCGTCGACCACTCCTTAAGGTGATATCGTGTCGAACGATAAGGAGCTAGAAAACCGGAACCATTTGTGTACATCGCATCAACAAGATAGTACTTACCTACACGTATATAAATTTTAAGACATTAAAAACATTTTATACCCTGGTTTACATTAATAAAAGAAAAAATTTTGGACATTAATTTACCAGTTGGTACTACGAACCGATCTGGCCTCTCCATAGCATCACGTAAAACTCTAGAATCTGAAGAAGAACCTTCCCAGCCAGGCAAAACATATAAAAACTTCATGTTTTTATCTCAAACACCAAGAACATTAGTGGTGATTGCCTGCTTTCGATTTCTAAATCTACCCTGATCTTTCGTTGGAACTGTAACTCGAATATGAGTGCCATCTAGTGCACCGATGCAGTTCTCAAACCACTTCCAACTCGATTGTTGTCTAGACTTAAGCAACTTAATATAATCTTTTCCGACATGCAGAATTGCTCTCAGCACTATACCGAAGTGTCTACTAATAGTGTCAGTGGACCTTGAAAAGGTAAAATCAATATCACGAAATTTTTTGTTGTGTGCCAGGACATATAAAAATAATGCAACTGATTCTTTCACCGAAACATATAAACTTTCGTGAACTAAATTCGTTGCGGCTAGGATATCACATAACTCTCCAAAAGTTGATTTACTGATACGTAGCAAATTGAAACAATTGATATTAGGTCCATTATAAATGCGACCTAGTAAAATAGATCGTAAGACATTTTTGGATGCAATGCGTACTGGTTCCTTTGGAATGGTCTGTAATGCGGTTGCGGCTGCAGCTAGCGTTGTCAAGACAACACCTTTAATAATTACTTCAAACTCATATTCAGAGTCCGAGTCAAAATCCGATTCATCCATCTAAAAACAATTGAAACGAGTACAAAATTAATAAGCTAAATATCTAGGTGGAGCCTCCTATGTTCATTATGATGTAGGACAGATAAGATCTAGGTGGAGCCAACACATACACTCTTAATATTCCAAACAACATATAACATTTTATTATACTTTGTATAAACAAATTAATTCTGGCAGAATAATGAAATTGAATACTTTGATTTCTAAAAAGAATTTCTACAGATCACCTAATTAATTATGCGATTTCGGGCATGAACTAATTAATAATGAGTTTTTTGCTAACCTACAGATTTCTGGAAAGTATGAAGTAGACAGATCACCTAATTAAACATGAGTTTTTAGCTAACCTACAGATTTCTGGCATGAAGATGAGCATGAAAATAAACAGCATCCACTACTAACCTACAGATAATCAACAATGTTTATACAAACAGGATGCAGAAATAAACAACAACTTTGTAACCCATGAAGTTAACAGGACGAAATCGTGGAAAACAACATGAAAAACAAGAAGCGGCAAAGAAATCGCAATGGTCGAGGAAGAAGAGGGTCGAGGAAGAAGAGGATCGAGGAAGAAGAAGATCGGCATTTACAGGAAGAAGAAAACGATTTAGAAAAATGATTAATAAGGTCGGCATTTACAGGAAGAAGATCGGCATTTACAGGAAGAAGATCGAGGAAGAAGAAAACGAGGAAGAAGAGGATCGAGGAAGAAGAAGATCGGAATTTTACCTTGAACCGATCGACGAAGAGGATCGACGAAGAAGGAGCGCCGCACCGGATGAGAAGGGTTTCGCTTCCGCTTCCGCTCCGCCAAAACCAGGAAAAATCGGGGTAGAGGCAAAGAATTGGACGTAGGGTTATTTCAAGTTCGCGGAATTGACGCGAATTCCAATTCAATGTGAATTCCAAAGCGCCGAACACCTGATTTGAATTCCGCCTCACCCAATTCCAAAACTGAATTCCAATTCCGGTCGGCCGAACGGACCATACAGGATAATCCAGGTAGTCCACCCCTAACACACCACTAGTTAATCCAGGTAGCCTGACAAGTATAAAGATTGGGCAAACAGAGATGCAGAAATCAGCCTCCATAACAATTAATAGCAGAAAAAAGAAAATAAGAGGCCCCGACAACATCATGCCCATAACCAGAGGAGAAATGCAACATATCAGACGGAATAAACATCCCTCAAACCAGGTAACAACTGGCCATCAACAAAAACTAGCCAGCCACACAAGTATATCAATCATATCCCCCAATTTAAGACGATGTAATAGAAAAAATAAAATAATATTCCTGGAATTACTAGTTGTGCCTCCAAAAGGACAGGTTACCATCACGATCAAAAAGGAAAGGGCTTTTACAGAACTTGGAAATTCATATATACATGTGTATTGAGTAATGTATTGGGAGCCCTTTTGGAAGTCAACCAGTCTATCCGCGACAAGATTACCTTCATGATAGATATGATGCAGAGAATGTTTGTAGAAGGAGATAAAATGCAGGATTTGCATGCCCCAAGAGAACGTGTTCCAAATAAAAGATTTCTCCGCGATAGTAGAGTAGAGAAGAAGGGAGTCAGTGAAAAGGTTCACATGAAACTAGACCCTAGCCCGACAAAGAATAAGCCCATTGTAGAGAGCGAGAAATTCTAAGAGCAATGGAGAACTAGCCATGAGAGGGAAGGAAGATGCATAAATTAGGTCTCCCCTAAAGTTACTGATAATAAAAGCCCCCCGTAGCAGCACCTGAGCTCTAAGTCGCATCAAAGTGCAAAAAGAGGTCTCCATCCAGGTTAAGTCTCCAGTGGATGGTCCAGCTTCCGGGGATGGATTCATTACCTCGGAGCCGAAGAGCAAGAATACAAAGACAAATCCGCTTTTGAGTGACATTTACATTTTGATCTTCTATACAGGTCAATATTGATATCCGAGAGGATATTCACGATAACTTGTTGTTTTTGTTGATATCTTCCTCAGTAAACTCTGGATACCTCTGGAGTATCGTTCTTTCTAGATATCCCAAAAGTAATAAATATAGGCAAAGATGAATATTTTTTAGGCAAAGATGAATATTTTTTTAATATGTTGAATTAGCGTACTGGCATGAGTAAGTCAAACATGTGATTTGGGTTCAATAGTGAGGGTCATAGGTTGGATAGGTAAGATCAATGTATTAAAGTAGCGCCTAACCTCCATGGCAATTTGCTATTGCAGAAAAGATGGTCACATTGATGTAGGCTCTCCCTAAGACACGGCTACGACGGACACAAATACTAGAATTCTCTCGACGCTCCAATTCTACGGTCGCACAACAATAATTCGCAACGCACTCGTTATGCAATATTATTAATCAAATGCTAACGTATGGGTAAGCCACACCCTTAGAGATCGAACAAGGGCTATATGCCGATATTCTCTCTGGCTAAATGGATCCACCGGATTCGATCGAGCGAGTGTTGAACCAAAAGAGATCCACCGAAAAGTTAACGATTCGGTAAAAGGTAGATCTCTCCCAGCAAAAAGAAAACGAGGTTCGTCAATCCTCTCGAACTAAAATAAAATTAAGATGAACTACAAATCGATCGAAGGAAAAACCACGATAAATCCAACGTTATCAAGAGATCACGCTAAAGTAATTCCACCACAAGATTTGTCTAGAGGGAAATACACAAGAGAGAGAAATTTTCATTACCCCACTCGGAAATTGATTTCTCCGTAAATATGATCGCTCTTCCACGGATCCACCGGAACCGCGCCGAATGGAGAGAAACTCGTTCGCCTTCCTCGATTCACACGGGATTTGATTCCACGAGAACACGACTCTTCTCACCTTGGCCGAAATCTCCAAGAGAGGAGGGGCACCCGTCGGCTTGCAAAGTTAGGGTGGAGAAAGGAGGAATCGTGGAAGAAAATAGAGAAGAAGAAGAGAGGAGGAGAAGGAGGGTGGCCGAATTTTTCCAATGGAGAAAGGAGGGGGGCGGCTCGGGAGAGGGAAAGAGGGAGCAAGAGGAGGATATCCAATATTAGATTTTTTTTCTTAATTTCAATCTTACTTAATTCTTCATTATGAAGGCCTTATATAGGCTTACAACAAATCCGGCTATATGCAGCCCAAATAAAATTAAAAAACAACATTCATAAATTTAAAACAACAGTCAGCTAAATTGCAAATAATAATAATAAAGGAATTCAGATAAATATTAATAAGCCATCTTGCGCCGAGGGCGGAGGTTGTAGCGTCGATCAACACGGTCACCACGGCGCCGCAAGTCTTTGATTGGAGGCTGATCTTCCGTAAGCATGCCGGCACCATCATCCACAAGTTGGGGGTCGCCGTCTCCATCTCACATGTTTCAATCTATCGTGAAGTACAACAAGAGCATTTAGAAACTAATTGAATTCATATTCTTTGATAATTAGAATCACAAGAGAGCCTCTTTTTCGTAGCAAGCGACATCAAAATGCTCATTTTAGGAGGGGTGAGGGAAGACCACATCCATGCCCATGGGTCAGAAGTAATGGGCCCAATAAGGGCTTTTTTAGAGACGCTATGGAGAAGTGACCATTGTTGGAGGGTTTCCATAAAATGTTTCCATTGGAAAACGAAATAAGGGTTTGGAAAATGTCTAGATATTTCATAATTATTCTCCATGCTCCAAATAAAGAGGGCACCACCTTAATATTTGTGCTGATAAATTCCAAATATTTGTGTTTTATGTAGCTTAGGAAAATAGAGTTTTTGGTGCATAATTTCTATAATTCCTTGATCTTGTAGCATCTTTGCAGAAAACTGAGATTGTAGAATCCTAACCCTCCCTTAACAATACAAGTGCTACATGATTTATAGGAAACCTAGTGATGCTTAGAGTTGTTGTCAACTTTATTCCAAAGAATCTTAGAAATGTATTTGACAATGGTGTTGATAGTAGACTTAGGAATGTGCCACAATATGAGTGCGGGAGGCAAGGATATTGGATTTAATGAACTTAAGTCTGCCACCCATGTACAACAATTTAAAAGGCTATCTCTCAACATAAGAATGAAGTCTTGCATTAAGATGTTCAAAGTAAACATGTTTACCTTTCCCAAAGAAAATAGGCACTCCAAGGTAAGTAAAGGGAAAGTTTTCCAATTGGACGTTCAATTGCTCTAATATGAGTTTTTTCCTACTTAGGGGGATTGTTTTAGAGAAAACGATATGACCCTTATTCCAGTTAATTTTTTGGCCCTAAAATTTCAAAGAATTTAATCACCTTATTGATAGAGTTAATTGTAGACTAGGAAGCGCCGGTACGGGTACCAGGTACGATACGTATCTGGTACGACTGTACGACAAAATTTAAATAACAAGGATGCGGGTGCGACGGGATACGCTGTATTAAATATAATAAATATATATGTATATATTAAAAATGCAATTATAAATTCTCAAAACAATAAAACATGAAGCATAAATAATCAATTAAAGTACAAGTCCATAACTAATGCAATATAACATGAAGTTTTTAGAGAAATTGGAGCACATACTCATTCATTCACTCATTGAGAAGAAACAAAATTCTACCACAACGAGCTGATGATTTGGTGTATGTGCATAGTAATCTACGCATATTATTGAGGAGAAACGAAATCTACAATCAAGGAAGAAGCAGAATGTGGGATATAGGAGGAGATGCATGGGCAAATCCTTTTGATGGAGTTGGCAAATCCTTTTGATTGAGTTGGTAACAGCAGGACGATGAAGAAGACTGACCTAAAAGCTTCAAAGCAATTTTTTGCAATTTAGGTGCTGAAATTTCATAGTAACTCCACCAATCTTTGGACAATAATGAAGCTCTGCTCTCCAAACTATCTGGCTCACTAAAAGCTTGACCAAGCCCCGTGAACCTAGAGAACTCATTGATTACTATATTCCTCTCCATCACACCAGGAAAGTATCTTCTTAAGCATTTATTCCTCTCCAAAGAAATCTCCTCATCCGTATTTGGAGCAACTCTATTTGACTCTTCATCAAGCCATTCTCGACTATAATACCTACAAATAAAAGCATATAGTAAATAGATAAATCATTGTAAATGTTAAATAGCAAATAAGCAAAAAAAATACCTTGGATTAAGAGAATGAGTCATGCAATGTAGTGGTGTGCAACTTTTGGTCCATCGATCAACGAGGACATCATAAATTGCCTCATAAAGAGGGCAATGAGCTTCCAAGTCCGTTAACTTTTCGTGTCTATATATTTCAATCTTCACATTTTCTATCATTGAATCTCACATGTCATATACCAAATGAAGGTTAGATTTGTCGGTATCACAAACCCTAAGCATATCATATATGGGTCTTGTTATATCAATGATCTTGTCCACATCATCCCACCATTTGTCATTATAGATGATGTTTTTAATCTCTAGAGCTTTCTCAACATCATCTGCTCTATACATAGTCCATTCGAGACATCCAACCATATTAAGCAAACCCATCTTTACAAGTTTAAACATCCTCAACATCACTATTGTGGAAGCAAATCGTGTTTCAGCAACTGCAAGTAACTTCAATGAAACAAAAGAGTTATACATGTTCAACCAGTATTGATGATTCATTATGAAAGTCCTGATTGATTGAGCTTCATTAGTCACTTGAGTTATCTATCCGCATTGTTCTCTAACTGTTGCACAATGATCAGTATTATTGGCTGCGCAAATATTTTTTAATGCTAGATTTAAGGTGTGCACAACACAAGGTGTCCAAAAAATATTTGAGAATCGTGCCTCCACAATTGCTCCTGCTTCCTTATGTAACGGCCCGTAGACCGCCACAGAGGAACAGTATACATTTCATATTTAGCAGCGTTTACAGCCAAACAATAAGTTTCACTATGCCATAATAAGTATTGAAAAGACAGTACAGAAATAAACTCTTATTCCATTTTACATTTACATGTCCAACATGGTTATACGTACAAGTCCAGTACAAAACAGTACAAATAAAGCAAAACTATTTGATGCTAATTTTTATAAGTGGAGCACTTCATATGTTTGCAACAATCTTCCCGAGCTGTGGCCACTTCAAAATTTCCTATTATGCGTTTGTACCATAATCGATAAAGCTCCAGCTTATGCTTGTTTATGCTTAGTTCCTAAAAAATTTAGAATGGAAAGGGTTAGTCTTTTAAGAAAAGACTAAGCGAGGAGAATTATTTCTTTAACTGTTATACAGGCAATTTAAAGGTAGAAGGTAGATAGCAATATGTATATGATAACAATTTGTACAGTATAAGCAGTAAACAAGGTAAGCAGGTTCTAGCATTTAACAATTATTCCATTTATGCTTCTTTCTTTTCTGTTTCATTTTAGGTAGTTAAGGGGTACTGCATTTATTTCAGTATTCAGTCTTGGGCCCACTTTTATAGGTCGAACTTAGTGCGCACAACTCGCATAAGGCCCATTAAGGCCCAACTAAGTTGACCTAAGTGTTCATTCCAGTGCGCACAACTCGCATAAGACCTTTAAGGTCCAACTGGATTTATAACAGTCTACAGATACCCTTAACTTTTGCATCGATGCATTTAAGATGTAACAATTTAAAGTTGGCATGCAGTTGAAAATAGAACATAATTAAAGAAATAAAATCCTCACTATATGATGCTCTTTTTCTTTTCTTGGGTCATCATCACGCCTATCGGGTGACACCATCTGTCTTTGTAGCTGCAATAATCATTAATTGTGTATTGTTCATATTTGTAAATAATTACGGTGTGGAGTCTAAGGTTGAGTATGACAGAGGGAAAAAGGACCTCTAACCTTCAGTTAACGTAACATAACATATACCCCATGAAATTTCATCTCTTCTCGTAGGGAGTTTACAATCTATTTTAACATTCAGCAGCCCTAATTATAAATCCAACAAACTTAACTAGTAACCTAAACTTTAAGGAACTGACCACTAGTAGTCTACTTTGTAATATCAATTTCAGCATGTTAAATCAAACAGGATAATATTCAATTAAAATTTCTCCACATCATCCACATATATATAGCAGCTAGTTCTCTTTTCCTCCATAAATCTCAATAAATTTCTTCTTGGCTTACATGCAATCCAACTTAAGGCAGCCATACATAGATGTATCACACTCCATGATTTAAAACTCTAAAATAAGGACTAGAAATCCAAACCAACATTCAAATGAAATTCCAAAATCAGCCATCTGAACTTTCCAAATATAAAACTAAAAATCTGGTATTCCTCAACTTAAAATCAGTAAAGAACAAACATTTTAAAAGTCCTCCAATAATCCCTCTATCCTACACAAATTAACACAAAGGAGAGGGGAAGGAGGGAAAGAGAAGCTCACAGTGAGAATACGATAAAGAGGGAGAAGTTAGGGTTTCCAAAACCGTCCACTAGCAAGAAGAAGGGCTGCTATCCAGCAGGAGAGGGTCGATCCAAGCTCTCCGATGCCGAGAAGGAGGAAATCAGAGAAGGAAGGAGAAACGGAGGGTTGTCGGCGAGAGATTTGCTCCAGGCGCAGAGCGGCAGTTCACGGAAGAGGCGGTGCGGTATTTTTTTAGAGTTCACGGGCTCTAACTCTCCTTTTTATCGCAAGGAGTCGGTCCACCCCTTTTACGCCACTGTTCAATGAACCGCCCAAGCCTAAATGAGGGTTTATTTTTGGTTTAATTAAACTTTTATCCCCTCTTACATTCAGAACTTGATTATTGCCCTCTATTGGCACACCAAAATGCCTATTAGCACCCAATTTCTTTCTTTCAATACACACCATTTACTATTGGCACACCAATTTACTATTGGCACACCAATTTGTACATGTATATCTTTCATTTTCATAAAAATGATTTAATACTAAAGTGTTTAAATTATGTTATCTTGTGTGACGATATTTGGGTGTTACACCTTACACACCGGTGCATTATCAGTGAAGAAGAAGAGGAAGAGGAAGAGGATGAGGATGAGGAAGAGGATGAGGAAGAGGATGAGGAAGAGGATGAGGATGAGCAACGGATACGGGCCTATTTTCGGCGTATCGGTGCTTCGTAGATTGTAGATAAGTTGCCTCTGACAAAAATAATCATATCGTCAGCATAAAGGCAATGAGAGATGGGAAGACATACCAAATTGCAGAAGAAGAAGAAGACTTACAACAGAGATGGGAGGACATACCAAATTGTAGAAGAAGAAGACTTACAGCAGATGCGTATGCAGCATGCGGCAGTGGATGAGCAGCGGGTACGGGCCTATTTTCGGCGTGGATGAGCAGCGGGTACAGGCCTATTTTTGGCGTATCAGTGCTTCGTAGATTGTAGATAAGTTGCCTCTGACAAAAATAATCATATCTTCAGCATAAAGGCAATGAGAGATGGGAGGACATACCAAATTGCAGAAGAAGAAGACTTACAGCAGATGCGTATGCAGCATGCGGCAGTGGATGAGCAGTGGATGAGCAGCGGGCAGTGGATGAGCAGCGAGCACGGGCCTATTTTCGGCGTATCGGTGCTTCATAGATTGTAGATAAGTTGCCTCTGACAAAAATAATCATATCGTCAGCATAAAGGCAATGAGGGATGGGAGGACATACCAAATTGCAGAAGAAGAAGACTTACAGCAGATGCGTATGCAGCATGCGACAGTGGATGAGCAGCGGGTACGAGCCTATTTTCAGCGTGGATGAGCAGCGGTTACGGGCCTATTCGGTGCTTCGTAGATTGTAGATAAGTTGCCTCTGACAAAAATAATCATATCGTTAGCATAAAGGCAATGAGAGATGGGAGGACATACCAAATTGCAGAAGAAGAAGACTTACAGCAGATGCGTATGCAGCATGCGGCAGTGGATGAGTAGCGGGTACGGGCCTGTTTTCGGCGTATCGGTGCTTCGTAGATTGTAGATAAGTTGCCTCTGACAAAAATAATCATATCGTCAGCATAAAGACAATGAGAGATGGGAAGACATACCAAATTGCAGAAGAAGAAGATGAAGACTTACAACAGATGCGTATGAAGCATGCGACAGTGGATGAGCAGCGGGTACGGGCCTGTTTTCGGCGTATCGGTGCTTCGTAGATTGTAGATAAGTTGCCTCTGACAAAAATAATCATATCGTCAGCATAAAGGCAATGAGAGATGGGAGAACAAACCAAATTGCATGAGTTGCAAAAGCATCTACTTAGAAGCTTACTGAAATTGTCTTGCGAGATAAGGAAGAGTAGAGGGTAAAGAGGGTCCCCTTGCTTGACACCCCTGAAAGATGAGAAAAGTCCTCTTCTCGCACCATTAATAATAATTGAAAACATATTATGATAGTCCCAATTTACTCTGTCAAAAGTTTTTTCAAGATCTAATTTGAGCATGATATTGCCTCCCAATTTTTTTTATTTATATCATAAGCAAGCTTGAAGGGGAGCCTTGGCGCACCGGTTAAGGTGTCGCTGTGTGACCTTGAGGTCATGGGTTCGAGTCCTGGAAGCAGCCTCTTGCAAAAATGCAGGGTAAGGTTTGCCTACATTTCATCCTTGTGGTGGACCCTTCCCTGGACCCTCGCTGTGCGGGGATGCTTTGTGCACAGGGCTGCCCTTTATATCATAAGCAAGCTTAAGGGGAGCCTTGGCGCACCGTCTGAGGTGTTGTCGTGTGACCCTGAGGTCACGGAGTTCGAGTTCTGGAAACAACCTCTTGTAAAAATGCAGGGTATGGTTTGCTTACATTTCACCCTTGCGGTGGGACCCTTCCCCGGATCCTCGTTGCACGAGGATGCTTTGTGCACCGGGCTGCCCTTATATCATAAGCAAGCTCCTTCACTAAGGGCCAGTTTGGGTGAGCTGTTGCTGATGGAAAGCTGCTGATGAGCTGTTGCTGATAGGAAAAGTGATGTTTCTGGAAAACAGAGTTTTGTTAAAAAACTGTTTGTGTGAAATGGAGTTTGCAGAGCTTTTGATAAGCTGTTTTTTATAAACTGTTTGGCAAAAATAGAGTTTGTTTAGGTTAATTTTTTCAAATTAATTTAAATTCATAATGTAGTACCTGAAATCAATTTCAACATATAAAACCAACGTCACATCACATACCAAATAAAATTTCAATGTTTTTCAGATAGTACAAAACAACATAACAAAAAAACATTTTAAAATCTCGACGCACGGATCCATCAGCTGCATGCAAATATCACCTACATAATTGAAAATATTTTATATTAGAATCTTATATTAAATTAAAATATAAAATATGAGGAAAGAATCTTACCTTCTTGCATCATAGAGTTGTTGCGCTATAGACTCGCGCAGTGCTAACATCTCGTCTACACCACTTGATGTATCAGTGCATGTATCATGTCGTCTCTGTGAGTCTACTCCGTCTCCCGTACGCTGGCTCTCACTTTCTCTAAAATCAGGATCCATACGTGATGGATGTCTCCGTATAAAATTATGCAAAGCCATTGTCGCCAGGACGATATGTGTTTGTTTCTGAATACTATATGTAGGCATATCACGGAGTATTGCCCATTTTTTCTTCCATACCCCAAAGGTGCGTTCAATCACACTCCTAAGAGAAGAGTGTGCTTCATTGAAAATCTCCCGAAGTCCCTCCACTGGACGATTACCACGAGCAAAATCAGGAAGATGGTATCGTGTATCTGGATATGGTACAAGATATACACTCATATGTACACACACACATACATATATATATATATTCACACACACACACCTACACATATACACATTTATATATATACAGCACACACACACACAATCAAGCACGCACACACAATCATACATATACATATATACAAGCAGCACACACACACACAAATAAAAGCAGCACACACACACACATACATACAAGCAGCACACACAAACACACATACATATATACAAGCAGCACACACACACACATACATATTTACACCTCTGATTTGCCTCTTCCAAAAGAGAAGGAATAATATAGGGCAAAGATAGCATAATAGAGAATCAAAGATCCTTGGCTCTTGATAGACAAACATAGCAGTCGGCGGAAAGTTAGGAAAGTTTACCTGACTTGGATGTAGAAGAAACAAAGATCCTTGGCTCTTGAAATCTGGATCGATTTGGGCACAGCAGAATCGGGAGCAATGATCGCCGGCGACTGCGAATGTGCGACGTTATGTGACAGAGAGCAGATGTCGGAGAGCAACGATCGTCGGCGGCCGGAGAAGAAACGAGGGCGACGTCGAATCGGGAGCGGAGGAGAAGGAATGTCGCGAGATCTGGAATGCGACGGAGGTATCGGGAGAAAAGCTAGGGTAGCGGCGCGGTCGAACTGGAATGATAAGGCGCATTTTTGATTACCCCTGAACCGGCTTATATTAAAAACGGGGGTTTGGATATACGCGGAAACAAACACAGCTTATTATACAACCGCCGTTTTTGGGCTGCCGCACCGGAGCAAATAAGCTTAGCCAAACGCTACCTAAAGAGATGTTTACATGGATATCTTTTCCTCTGGTATAAGTACTTTGTTCATGAGAAATACATTTATGTAATACGGGATTTTAGACGGTTAGCAATAATTTTTGAGAATATCTTAGTGGTGACATTAAATTGGCTTATAAGTCTAAAGTGATTAGGGTAGGTGAGATTATGAGTCCCTAGTCTTAGGGACTCAGAACAATATTATTAGAGGTATAGAAGAAGAAGTTGAGGTAGCCACCACCCAAAAAGTCGCGACACGCATTTAAAAGATCTCCCTTCATAATATCCCAACATAGTTGAAAAAAAACCCATTGAAACCATCGGGCCCAGGAGCACTATTCTTATGAATAGGGAAGACAACTTGCTTAAGCTCCTTTAGACCAGGAAGGACAATTAAATCTGTATTTTCCTCGGGTGTAATAGTGTCAAGATGATATCATTTATTTTGGAAAAGTTTGAGTGGTCGAGGAGTCTTGCATAATCATTTGGAAGTGATCTAAAACAATTGAATCTTAGTGAGATTAGTGAATTTTCGAAAACTGACTAAAGACTTAAAGGAGTGCATTTATCCCCGTCACACTCTCTAGCCTTCTAGGCCCAAAAAATAGTCTCAGCTTGGAGGAGATGTAGATAATCCTCCCGCAAGAGGGATAGAGATTCTTAGTGCTCAGCAGATGGAGAAAGATCAAACTCAGCTTCCGCCGTAGAAATTTTTTATGAGAGTTCCTTAATCTTGGTGTTGATATTACCAAAGACCTCTTTATTCCATTTTGAAGGGCATTTTTAGTATTTGTTAGCCTATGCTGGAGAGTGATGAGGTAGCAAAAATCAAATAGTTAAAAATCAAGTGGTAGCAAATCCGAGATCTTCATAGTTTGCCGATGTGGTGCTATAGAAAACAACTATCTTTCCTTTGAGACTTTCGCAGGAGTATAAGAAAAGAGCCACCATGTCAACTCATCAACAAGGAGATGCATCAACCAACTTGCCAAAGTCCCTCACCTCCAACAATAGGTGGTCAAATCAAGAGGATCCTCAACCTCAACCTCGACCGAGGACATCTCTTCAAATAGGAGTATTAGGATTGATCGCAAGGAGCTTAGTGAAGATGTTCTAGATGATGGGAACTTCAATAATGCATTTGCTTAAGGAGGACTATCAAATCCATTCAAAATGAATACCATAGTTGGCAATCGCACCGCAGGCTATCGGCCCAACCAAACGCCACCTAAATTGATTCTTAAAATTGAGCTAATACAAACCAGTTTTTATACAGCAGTTCACAAATTTCAGTAGTTTGCCCTACATGAAATTAGTAACTTCTCTCATTTTTGTATAACGGATCAATGAATCTATTATTGCTCCCAAATTGGGTGAATCAAGATGCAAACTAGAAGACAAAGTGACATTCTTTTTGCTATCCAATGATTATGGCTTCAGATATTTCATTTGATTTACTTCTTGGCCAGTGGATGTCGAATGCATTCATACCTGCACGAATTATTTACAGATTTTACAGATTGGAACATGGTGCTGTCGAAATTCGTTAAATTTTCACAGATTTTACTCTGGCACATTAGGCAGAAATCCTGGTCGTGGGGCAACCAAACTATTACGTTGCTGTTATTATTTGATTATAAGTTTTTTTGTTGAATCTTGTGCAAATTTACTATTTTTAGAAATATTGGTTTAGAATTCTTGTGCCAGTGTCTTGCGACTCTTCTGCTGAGTGCATATCAAATATTTGTGCCATGAGATTTCAAGGATAATTACTTGATCTACATTGAGATATTTAGTTCATTGGAGAGGGTGACCTACTATAATGTTACATGGATAACGACAAAGGAGTTTTAACTTACTTACCTATGGGTTTCGTAGAGAGCACGATCATCTTCATGCAACGGAGATGAATGCCCTCAAGCCTGGGGGAATTGATGGGGATCACAGATCTAGGGACAACCGTCACTTATCTGATTCCACGCGATTCTACATACGCAGAAGACAGAAATAGGATCATTGGATAAACGATCCGAGATGGTAGTCACGTTTAGAATGATTTCGGCATATTTTTATGTATTTTTTATTTATTTTTATTTATTTTTATTTATTTATGTACTTTATCTCATATAAAATTAGCAGATTTATGTTCCAGACGATCTTGAGCGTCCATAGTGGATTCTAAGTCTATAAATAGGAGTCTAGGGGTTGGTTTTCAAGGGTTGTAGAATTTGGACAGATTTTTGGACCCGCGTGGTCATCCCACGGTGCTACTAATCTCCATAACCACCAAAAACCTGCCACTAACTGCCCACTTCCTGAAATAACCGCCCAATTTCACTGATTTTCTGGCCTACCCATTCTTGCCCCGAGCCCGCCCTCCCTACATTCAAACAGACAATCACGCCTCTACTCCCACCCATCCTTATTCTGGCAGAGAGGCAGTCCGATGAGGGCGGGGATTGTCTTTGAGGCAGAGAGGCCCGAAGAAAGACAACTCTTAGTAATCTTCTAGGATGACAGACTTATAGGTGAAAGGAGCTACTGGAATGAACCAATCTCACACCAAAATTGGAGGAAAAGTTATTGGGCTTAAGCAATAATTTAGACTCTCAAATATCAAAGACGTCTTTTCGGAGTAAGTAGTGGAGTTTGTGTTGTAAACTCCATAGTTAAGCGTGTTCCAACAAGAGTAGTCCTGAGATTGGTGACTTCATGGGATGTGCTTGTAGGTCTCATGCGGCAAAGGACTAACCATGCGGTTCAACTTAATATGGGTTGGGCTGAACCAAAGCGGAAAATGCTTCTGATACTATGGGGTTTCGGGTCATTACAAATGGTTAACTGATTCAAACCTCCTGCAATACAGTGGTGGTTCAAGGATACAAACCAAGCGGATGTTGGTGGACCTAAAACATTCTGAATCCGATGAGGGCGGGGAGTGTCTTTGTTGTAGAGAGGCTTGAAGAAAGATAGATCTTGGCATGCTTCTAGGATGGTGGACTTCTAGATGAAATGAGATGCATGAATGCATCGAATCTCACATCAGAATTGGAGAAAATGTTGTTGGACTTGAGTAATAATTCAGACCCTCAAATATCTGAGTCACCTTTTTCGAAACAAGTGAGAGTTGTGTTATAAACTTCGTCATTAAGCGTGCACAAGTGTGAACAGTCTTGGGATGAGTGACCTCTTAAGTATTCATAGGTCACCCGTGGAAAAGATAAAACCGTGCGATTTAGGTTTGTATAGGCTGAGTTGAACCAAAGCAGACAATACTTTTGATATTGTAGGTCTGATCATTACAAAATACCCGACTCAAGGTATATTAAAAAAAACACTCTGTTGTGATTGACGATTTTAGAAAGCTTGTACCAAATGAAAAGGTAAACCTAAAGTAAAATGAGTGTAAAAAAACAACAAGAAATCGTTCTTTGAAAAGTTGTCTCTTTCGGATGACATGATGTGGTATCCAAGGAGTAACTCATGCAGTTGTGACGGTTGCAGGTCTGACAACCTTTGTTTGCATATGATAGAGGGCTGGTTGAACTGAGCATTCTTGAAGGCCCTTGTAACATTTCACAACGGTGACCATCATCATTGAAGAAGAAGAACCCTAACCTTCCAATAGTAGATTTGTTGACAATGAGAGCATGAGCAGAAAAAGAAGGGTGGAGAAGGTCAAGGGACATATCACCCCTTATGGAGCATTATGAGGTATTTGAATTTTGAGACATTTAGATAAACCGGTGCTTTCAAAAAGCAGAAGATAATTGTATACCCTAAAAGGTTCCACCTCTTCCGCGCGTCATCAAAAATGCTCACTTCATCGCATCGGCAAGTGACACCTGGCACGACTAGTCTACTAAGCACACTGGGAAGCTTTTCAATCAGGAGTATTTGATACCAAAGCATCCACAATTCTGTGCTCTGTACGGACAATGCAAGCATGCCTAGTAACCTGCAGATCAATTCGTCAAAACACATGTAAGACATCTAATAACCCTAATAAGGGACCACTTATCAAGGGCCAACATCTTTCCCACCTTTCTTAATTATGAGGGTGCATTAGCCCAAATAATTTGCTTGGCTTTCATAAATTTTGTTATTCTCAATAATGAAGAAATTTACCTTTTTTTATCTCGTCGATGAAGAGACACCAGAACCTCTACTATAAATGCATGCAAAGATCGAGCAAGGAAGGATCAGAACTTTTGATTCTGGCCCCTACTCATCGAACCCTCATTTTAGCTTCGCTGCTTATATGGGGGTTATTTTTCACTTCCCCTGGGTCATAGGACCTCCACACAAAGATTTATAAATTCAACGCATTCTTCCATTTTATTATAGCACTGCTTGACTTAATTTCTTGCTCTTGCTTGTCGTGTTGTGAGTCATGATGGCCAATAATCTCTCTTCAATATTCTTCATGAATAAGTCAAATTTAAACAGAATGACTATATTAAAGAAAAAAAATGGAAGTGACATCTATCACAGGGAAGTTAAAAGAGAATAGATTTAGATGGTTTGTGCATATACAATGAATTTTAGAAAGTGCACTAATTAGATGAGAAAATATAGTTATTCTCGAAAGATTAGGTAGGAAAAAGGGGGTAGGCCTAAGGTAACATGAGTGGAAGTTATTCACGATGTTTTGCTTAGGTTTAATACCTATGGCAGCAGGTCAGCAGGAACGAATGAGAAATGAGATTCATAAATCCGAGCCCAAATAGTTGAGATAAGGCTATTGATGATGATTGTTGGTTGACCTTATTCCAGCGGGTCTGCGTTGTGTGGGACCGCCTATGTGCGGATTATCCCCGGTTGGATTATCTCTGGTGGCCTGTTTGTTGATTAATCCAAGGCTTCTTACATGGTATCAGAATGCTGGTTTAACCCGCTGTAGGGGCGTGTTGGTTGACCTGATTTCAGCGGGTCTGCGTCGTCGGAGTATCATCGGTAGCCCATCTGTTGATTAGTCTCACATTGCCTACCGTGCATCAACCGCTTGTGCTTATAAGTCCGTCCCACTCCTCCCATCACTTCGAAGTTTTGGGATGGAAGTGCGGGTTTCTTACATGGTATCAGAGTGCTGGTTTGACCCGCTGCAGGGGCGTGTCGGTTGACCTAATTTCATTGGGTCTGCTACGTGTGGGACTGCCTGTGTGCGGATTATCCCTGGTTGGATTATCCCCGGTGGCCCGTCTGTTGATTAGTCTCACATCGCCTACCGCGCATCACCCGCTTGTGCTTATAAGTCCGGTCTCACTCTTCCTATCACTTCGGAGTTTTGGGTTGGAAGTGTGGGTTTCTTACAATGATGATTTGATATAACTAGAAGTCACATATTGTCATGTTATTGGTTTAATCTATATCTGCATTCTGTCTAGATCTTCTAGAAGCTAGTGCCTGCTGCAGGAATCTTCTGATAGTTATATTATTTTTGAATACGGAGTCTCTATCTTTTAACCTACATTCAATGTAAAAGATAAGCTACTCTTTGCTCTCTGGTACACAGCATCTTTTCTTTCCTCGAGCAACGAGATTGAAAGCCTTCCTTTTCATTTTTATGTTCTATTTTTGTTTGTCTTTAAATATATTATCTATAAGTTGGCCTTATATTCTCCAATGTCTCATTTCATATATATATATATAGGGCCATTTACCGGGACCTCCCCTCTAACTTTGCTAATTTACTGACATCACCCCTTTTATTTTCGAAATTACAAAAACTTCCCCTAAACTTTTCATTTCATTACAAAAACCTCCCCTGAAGTTTTCATTTCCTAACATCCATCCACAAAAATACCCCCCCCCCCCCCCCCCCCCCCCCCCCCCCTCGGTGAACAGTGTCCAGGAGGTATTTTTGTTCATGGATGTTAGGAAATGAAAAGCCCAGGGGAGGTTTTTGTAATGAAATGAAAACTTAAGGGGAGATTTTTGTAATTTCAAAAGCAAGAGGGGTGCTCTCAGTAATTATGCTAACTTAAAGGGGAGGTTTGGGTAATTATTTCTATATATATATAAGAAATATTTCTTGCATTTTGATTAGTTGAAGCAACCTCATCTTTAGTTTTTATCAGGGCTTCAGGAAAGTTGATTATGACAAATGGGTGTTCAAAAATGAGGGATTTGTGAAGGGACAGAAGCATTTGCTAAAGACTATTATCCGAAAGAAACCAAGCCATAACGGGGCTCATCAGCAGAAACAAACTCAAGCGAAACTCTCCACGGTTAAAACTGTTGAGGTCGGACAGTTTGGTGTCGAGGAAGAAATCGAACGTCTCAAGAGGGACAAGAATACTCTCATGCAGGAATTGGTCAAAGCCAGGCAGCATCAACAAAACAACGACGCCGAGTTGAACGACCTGACCCTGCGTCTCAAAGGAATGGAGCTGAATCAGCAACAGATGTTGTCATTTCTAGCAATGGCTGTGCAGAGTCCCAGCTTTCTTGCCCAGCTGGTTCAGCAGAATATGAGCGGCAGATGGAGATCTGAGAAGAGCAAGAAACAGAGGATTCTCGCCATAGAAGACGGTGTTGTGGATGGAGCAGCGCCGTCCGATATGCAGATTATCAGGTACGAACCATCGGATCACTATGCTGTGCCGGTGTTGGGCTTCGATGCGAATTTCGAGACAATGGGGAACGTCGGCACTGATTTGTGCGCCGATGCGGATCTTTCATCCTTTGAGGAAAACTCGAGTAAGGCTGGCGAAGAAGACGAGATGATTTCTCTAGATTTTCCAGACTATTTAGAGAGGCTTTTAGCTAGCCCGGTTTTGGAGAAAAATGAACAAACCGAGCCACTTTATTTAGATTTTCCCGACTTCACTCTTGATTTTGATTTTCCATTGCAGGATGTGGAGATGGAAACTTCAGAAATTGAAAAATCACAGTAGAGTTTTTTCTCTTCTTTTTTTCTTTTTGGGGGCTGCGGCTTCTTATACACAGTTTATAGAGGAGAATTTCATGATGCAATACATGTATGTTTTTTTTAGAGCGATGTTAAACGCAAGCCAGTTTTGGCTATATGCAGGTCAAAGTTGTTTAAAAAGAGCGATGTTAAACGCAGGCCGATTTTGGCTATTTGCAGGCCACATTTTTTTTTAAAAAAAAAGTATCATTTTTCTTTTTCAACCTGGAGGCCATAGAACTAGACTTATACGCACCGCCATCGCCCACGACCCATGCAACCGCCGGACAAGATCGAGTTTCTTCTCTGATCTCCTCTCCCTCCTCCGGCGACTCCGGCCGGTGATCTCCACTTCAACCAACAACTTGTGTATATAAATAAAAAAATAAAAAAATGAAAGCTAAGATCGAATTAACCATTTGGGTAGATTTGAGAGACCGCTCCAAAAAAATGAAAATATTTTATAAGGTATATTGCAATTGAATTGGCCCACCACTCTCAACTATATACCTCATTATTTATTATTAATTAGTTTCATGCTTACAACTTACCCTGGTAAGAAAATGTTGTATCTCTTTAATGTGTATTTTATATTATGGGAATACTTATATATACATATATGGCCGGAATTTCCTTCAATTCATATACACGTGTCAACGCATGTGCTCATTGTTCGTACACATTACACATCAGGCCAAGTGTATGTGCGTATACACATTCTGTGCTTCGACAAGGTAATCTTGGAGGATGATGTCGGATAAGGAGGCGTCAGAGGCGGGGTGATGGTTGAGGAAGCTGGTGGCGGGGCGAGTTCGTGTGCAAAGTTGGAGAGGGAACTCATCAGCCTAATCCTGCTTTTAAAATCTTTTAACGGTGCCAAAAAAAATTGGAATATATATATTAAATTTGGCCTGCATGAATAATTTTTTGGCCTGCATATATCCACGGCCTGCATAAAGCCAAAACGGGTCTGCATATAACATTGCTCTTTTTTTAACATGAAATGAAAATTGGTTTTTTCCCTGGCCCTTCCAAGCGGCATTGGAAAGCACCTTGCAGTTGACTTTCTTGTACTCGCATGGGCTCTGTTGTTTGGGATGGCGGCGGCGGTGAAAAAAGTTCTACTTCCATTGTCACCACAGTTTTGAACCTATTTGGAAGTCCAATGGTGGGAAAAGTAGCTTTGGCCAAAAGGCATTAGGTTAGGCCTTTCTGGACAACGGGCACCCTCCCACATTCAGACGGCGTCGCAGCCGTCGCTGGCTGCAAGCGCTGAGCGCCGATGTCTCTGGGCTACAGCTTGGCCGGGGATGCTCAGGCTGTTGACCGACGGGTTCTCTGGTCTTCATTGAGCTGATCTCTCCCGGTCAAATGCCCCGCTCCTTTTTTCCGGGGGTCACTGATTTTGAACTCTCTCTTACTTCCTCTAGCTTCCTTTGGCTTCGTTTGGGGGGACTTATTTTTACCGGTCAAGCGGTTACGACCGCATGAACCAGACCTTAATTAAGGCCCGATTCATGCGGTCGTAACCGCTTGACCGGTAAAAATAAGTCCCCCCAAACGAAGCCTTTGTCTACGCGAAGAGATGTAGGTTTTAATGGCAGAGGTTTATGGTTGCATTTGGTATTGGTTTTTGGTTGATGGGATTCGAGCGTTGACTTCATTTCTTTCTTATGATGGTCCTCACGGGAGACGAATGCACGATTTTGACGACTTGTCGGAGGGCGATTTGAGAACTCATCAAATTCTTTGGGAGACAGTTTCTTAATTCATTCTATGACGCTACGCACTTCACTCGTCACCTAAAGAGTTCTTCATTTTCTCTGACTTGACAAATAAAATTCAGCGTCAATATACCCTCCAGTCGAAAGCCGTCGCCTGTTTCTTAAAGTCACTGCCGTGTTATTGTGGTAGTAGAAAATGTGGGTTGAAAATGAGTTTTCCCCATCAATTTATGGGTGCATCAAATGGTGTGGCTAACCCAAAGTGTTGTCAGGCTCTACCAAATGGACTAATCATCTTTACATTCGCGGACACTTGAAATAATAGCATTTATGAACTTAGGGGCTGTTTCCTCTTTAAATATAAGCAAAATTTGAGCCCCCAATAGTAGTATATTATGGTCTAGAGGGGTTGGCAATCAACTATACAACATATTTTTCAAGAAAAATTCAAATTTGAGTTGTAAGTTTTAGAAAAATTCAAATTTGACTTGGAAGTTTTAGAAAAATTCAAATTCAGATGGTCATACTCCATGCAAAATTTATAAAATATATACATAGGGTATTTACCGGAACCTTCTCTTGAAGTTTGCATAATTATAGTTTCACCTCTAATTTTCGAAATTATAATTACCCTCTTCAATGTTTATATTTCATAACATTCATGCCCTGAAAGACCCCCCTGAAGATTTACTTCAAGAAGACACTTTTGTGCATGGATGTTATGAAATGTAAACATTGAGAGGAGCTTTTTGTAATTTCAAAAATTAGATGGGTGCAAACTGTAATTATGCAAACTTCGAGGGGGAGGTCACGGTATATAAATACAACATTGTGACAGATTCTTGGGGGCTTTGTCGTATTGTTGATCTATATTTGTTTTTTTTAATTCACTTAAAATATATTACTTTTTTCTTAATTAAATGAAAAAGGAAGGCAAGTATTTTGCTTTAAGCGTATTTGAGTTATTTTTAATTAAATATATATGCTATATTAAAATCAGTCAAGTCATTGCGGGTAGAAAGAAGGCTCCTTTCATGGCTGCTGCATGCAGAACCAGCATGACGAACGAAGCTAAGGAATAATAATTTAATTTAATTAATCTTGCTTTGACTCAATTATGTGAGACAAAATCCTCGCCACAATAAAATAAAATAAATAAATAAAACTTAACCACGAACTATGGATCTAAATCTTCCTCGTTTGTGGATAAGTTCGCTTATACTTTTTAAAATTAAAGTACAATAATAATAATAATAATAATATTTATAGCCGAGGAGGAAAGAGAGATGAAACTTTTTCCTTCTACCGGGAGAACACACGTTAGTACTATAATTAATGTTGATTCATCAATTCGTTATTAAGTTTTTAAATATTATTGATGTAAGCGCTACTATCTAATTTAACATCAATTCAAAAATTTGATGAGCGACACTAAATAAATTGGTACATAGCAGAAAATATCTAAAGTACACAGTGGAAAATTTTAAATTTGAAGTTAAGGTTAAAGGAATACCTCATTTTTTGATTCACAGACGAACTAGAAATGAAAAATTCAAAGAGTCTAAAATACTGAAACTTAAAATGAGTCTGATACATTTGAGTTCATAAATAGTTGATACAACGTACAATTGAAAAGAAAAATAAATTAAAAGTAGAAATTCTCGGAAGCTTATCCTAGGTGAATCTTCCGACCTATGACCCCTGAAAAAAAATATCTGAAAACGAGGGTCAGCCTAACTTGTGAGTAAGAAAAGCTCTCATTCTTAATGACACTAAAATAACTTCAATAAAATATGCGTGTATGCTTTGAAATGCATGTTTTTTATAAAAGTAATTTTGAACATAGATGGCTTTTCTATTACTTGATTTTATACTAAAAAAATTCTAAAATTTCGGAATCATTAAAGTATATAGATTCTAGGTTCCGGCTTGTATTTGGAATTGAGATGTCTTATATATTCTTTTTTCTTATTCGTTATTGAGTAAATTGATACGAACATTTTAGAAATTTGAGTCCCAAATGATGATCATAGGTGCCTTAGTGTGTCTCGGTCACAGACACAGACGACTCACATATAGCATTTTTCATGGGTGTCGACTCCCTCAATTGAGGCTCATACGATCTGCTATGCCCTATGAGTATGATAGTTTGTTTCTATGAATCACGAGAGGAACCCTGATTGTGCCCCATATTTTGTTAGAATATTTAGTTAATATGTCCGCGCGTATCAGGACCGACTCAGAACGACCCATTGAGTTTCGTGTCACTATAGGGTTTAAGGGCTCTACACTGGAGATACTATATATGG
Organism: Dactylorhiza incarnata; assembly: GCA_033032865.1. Classification (NCBI taxonomy): domain Eukaryota; kingdom Viridiplantae; phylum Streptophyta; class Magnoliopsida; order Asparagales; family Orchidaceae; genus Dactylorhiza; species Dactylorhiza incarnata. Next base: position 2,896,293 of record JAWHQI010000258.1, read on the forward strand.
TCATTTCAAACCGATGAGCCTTAGTGGACTATCTTGATCGGAGCACTCTAACATTCTCAAGATATTCAGTTAGGATTTCGCTACCGTATTGGAGTACTCTGCTCTGCAATTTCCCGATCTTGCTGTTCATCTCCCTGGCGCCGCTCTCGATCGGTGAAGTTCTCTCCCTGTTCTCGTCGCGAGTCGCTCTGATCTTCCCGTCGCCAAGCTCGTTCGTTATTCTACAAGGATCGAAAGTGAAAGCGCCGCTCTCCCCCAGGTCGGCGTCGCCAAGATCGCAAGTTGCGAGATCCTCTTCCATTTTCGCGATTTTTCTTTTCCTGAAGCCGCTCTCGTCGAGGAAGATCCAGATCGCAAGAAAGGCGCATCCATATTTTTCCTTCCCGATCGCTGTCTTCCCGTCGTCGCCTAGATCGCCTTACTCTGTTTATGGCAGGATCGTGAAGTTTTGCACCGCTCCAACCTCAACTGGTTGTAAAGGATCGGAGATCTTTCTCTTCCAAGTTGCGATCGCATTCTTGGTTTCGTTCTCGTTCGCTGGGAGGAGATCAGATCCGGACATCTCTTTACTCTCGATTGCAGTCGGCGCCTCGATTTGCAAGATATGGGAGAGCAGTGTTCTTCATTCCCTGTTGCGAGTTTTGCAAGGATCGGAGATCCTTTCCTCCCCTTTGCAGGAAGTCTCGGGTAGAAATTAAGTTAAATCTAAAGATTAAAAGACATAGAAGTGATCGAGGAGGAAAATACACTACAACTGAGTTTAGGGAGTTTTGTGTCACTGAGGGCATAATCCTTGAAACTGTAACACCTTACTCACCTCAATCGAATGATGTTGTTGAGCGTAAGAATAGAACTTTATTTGACAGAAATGTTAAATTTCATGCTCCTGACCACTGGTATGTCTAATACCTTTTGAGGGAAGCAGTCATAACTGCGAATCACATTCTGAATAGAGTGTCTCACTCAAAGCTCAGTTCTACTCAGTATGAGTTGTGACACGCCCATCCTTGTAGATATGACACTCTTAAGACTTGGGGCTGTATCGCCTATGTGCGCATACAAGACCTTAAAAGACCTAAGGTGGGACCTAGAACGACAACCTGTGTCTATCTAGAAAGTGCAGAAGACAGTGCAACTGACCGGTTTCTGGATCTATCCACTAATTCAGTGATAGTCTATAGATGTTATCTTCTTTGAACATAAATTTATCAAAGATCATGACCTAACTGTCCCTGGATCTACTGACATGATCTCAGAATCTACTGTAGATCATGAAGCTGACCCCTCTGGCAATGCTCCCCAACCTCTAGAGGTGGAACCTGTTCCTCTTAGAGTATCTACAAGAGATAGAATCCCTAAGGATTTTGGTGAGAATTTTGTCACCTACCACTTAGAGGATAATTCATTCTCCTATCAGGAAGCGATGAGATCTAGAGATGCGTTGATGTGGGCAAAAGTCATCGATGATGAGATGAACTCGCTGCTAAAAAATAACACTTGACATCTAGTGGACCTACCGAAAGGAGCTAAAATCCTGGGATGCAAGTGAGTATTAAAGAAGAAATTGCACAGTGATGAGTCTATAGCTAGATACAAAGCACGTCTAGTCGCTAAGGGTTATAAACAACAAGGGGGATTGACTATTTTGACGTCTATTCACTTATTTGTCACCTATCCACTATTAGGATTCTTCTAGCCCTAACTTCTATCGAGAACTTTATAGTTCATCAGATGGATGTTAAGACATCCTTCTTAAATGGAGAGCTAAATGAAGAGATTTACATGGCATAACCTGAAGGTTATGTACATACATATTTAAAGGATAAAGTGTGCAAGCTAGATAAATCCATATATGGGCTTAAACAAGCGCCTAAGATGTGGCACATGAAGTTTGATCAAGTGGTAAAGAGCGTTGGATTTCAGTCCAGTCTCTCAGACAAGTGTCTCTATTACCACTCGATGTCAAACCAAGCAGTTATTATATGCTTATATGTGGATGACATGTTGATTCAGGGGCCAGACTTTGCTGCTGTGATGGATATTAAGTCTGCTCTCGCAAAAGCGTTTGATATGAAGGACCTTGGTCCTGTGGATACCCTACTAGGTATGAAAGTTAGAGTAGACAAGGGACGTGTCACTCTAAGTCAGGCTCATTACATAGAGCAGATTCTCTCTACCTAGGGTTATAAAGATTGTAGACCTGTTGAAACACCGATCGATCCGAACATCAAGCTGAGTCTGAATGAAGGGACAAGCGTTGATCCAGTCAAGTACTCAAAGATCATTGGAAGTCTCATGTACGCCACAAGTTGCACTAGACCAGACATTGCCTTTTCTCTAGGCATGTTGAGCCGTTTTACCAGTAGTCCAGGCAAAGAGCATTGGGATGCCTTAGACCGTCTGATGAAGTACCTCAAAGGTACTAAAGATCATGCTCTGTGTTACACTGGTCACCCTCCTACTCTGGAAGGGTACTCTGATGTCTCCCGGTGTTCAGAAGTTGGAAACAGCAAGTCCACAAGTGAATTTATATTCACCTTTGGTGGCGCTGGAGTTACTTGGTAGTCCAAAAGACATACGTGTATAACCATGTCGTTTATGGAAGCCGAATTGTTTTCCTTAGCTTCAGCTGGTGAAGAGGCGGACTGGATCAGGAATTTAATTTTAAACATTCTCTTGTCTAGACTTCAAGTCAATTCTTTAAGCATGTACTGTGATAATCAGACAACAGTCCAAGTTATTAAGAATGTCCTCTTTAACACTAAGAGATGACATGTTCGACTGAGACATGCTCTTTTGAATTATCTAAAAGAACAGGGCATTATTACTTTGGTCGATGTGCGATTGAAGGATAATCTAGCTGATCCATTGACGAAAGGAATGCCTGTTAAATTTTCCGAATCTTTATGGAGTGAGTAGGAATCATACAACTTAGAGTTCACAAGCCAAACAACCAGAAGCACATGAAGGAAATAGAGTCTTTATTGATTACAACAATCTTCATTACAGGGAGAGGTATACATGACGAGACATGATTTCGCCAGTACACAAAACCAAAGGGAAAAAATACAACGCTGAAGAGAAAGATAACTGAGACCGCAGACCGCGCGGTCTTCTTGCCGATCTCTGATAGCTGCCTGACCGCAAACTCTGTCGGTCACCGATCAACACTCCTGACCGCTGAGTTTCCGCGACCTCCTTCCGAACTCCAGTGATTCTCCCGAACTCCAGCAACCCACACTGCAAGCCGCGAGACCGCCCGAACACTTTCAGAAGAAGAGGTGATCGTTGCTGCCCTCACAATCCGCAGAAGCTGCACAGGGAAAAATTCAATCAGCAAGACCGACCAGTCACAAGAATTGAGACCACAAGAATTAGGCGCGAGCTCAGCTTACACTTGGTGCGATGTTAATGCTGCTATAGTGGCTCCTATTTATAGGCGTGGGACCTGATCCAGTCACCACCCTATGAGATAGGATCACCACCCTCCAGATCGCGCGACCAAAACCGGTCAACCAGCGCGATCAGCAACAGATCATTCTGCTTAGGTGAGATCGCCGACTTCAACAACAGACCGCGGGAGATCGCCACTCCCACAATGAAGCCGCCCACCACCAATGTTCGCCAACGAGACCACGAACACAACTTGTTCGCCAACGCCACATCGAACACAACCTGTTCGCCTGCCAGCCTTCTCATGAGACCGCGAACAGAGACCGCTCGACTAAGATGCCTTAGCCAGCGAAAAACCAACCAGGAACCTGGATAGCCATAAGACCGGCTTCTGTAAACCTGAATCAACATGTGCGGTCACACCAGACCGGCACAGCCCTGAGGTAGACAGTCCGCCACGCGGTCACAGACCAGACCGCGCGGCCTTACCCCAGCACCTTGGACACAGAACGACGGTCACGCCAGGAGACCGCGGCTAGACTAAGACAAGTCAGACCGCAGAGCAGATCGCCAGACGTGCGGCCTCACCAGACCGCGCGATCACCCTCCCAGACCGACAACTCCCAAAACTTCCACTTCAACATTTTCAACAATGCCCCGAAACCGTTCAATCAAAACAATGGGGGAAATGAGACTCAAGGCGGTTTGAGATCAGCCTTAGTCCGAATGCTTTGATTCTTTCCTTTGTCAATTCTAGCATGTTGTGCTCCGTTGATGTTTTGGTTGCTGAGCACGAATCTAGTGAGTTGTTTCATTCCACATTTGATGTTAACAACCTCATCCAGATTCGTCTTCCTTAACTTGGAGGAGAGTGTTATTCCACATTTGATAACACGATCTGACTTGTTTTGGACCTTCTCCTGTTGATTGGTTCCCTTCCACATTTGATGAGTTCCAATTAACCCTAGAAGAATAGTAACCATGACATCACATATAGGAACACATATATAGCTGCGTTGTTCAGAAGTCTGAAATAGTTTTGTTTGGAAACAGTTAATAGATTCTGCGGTTGAACCTGAAATACTCTATTGAATGTCCTCTTAGCTTAACTAAAGTACTACGTTCTTATATGTAGACCTAGATACATGTACATTTTCCATGGTTGAATTCATTCTGAATGAAGTTCTCTGTTGGAAATTACATAAGCTGCTGATGTAGGAGGAGCACTTGCAGATTGGGATCCTGACAATGATGATTTGTTGGATGATGGCTTCTAGAGTGTTTGTTTGGTTTTTCTTTCTTTGGCTTAGAGCACTGTTTTATCTCTCTTCCTTTTAATTGTTTGTTTGGACTATTATTTGCTCTTCTATTGATCATGTGACATTAGGTATTCTGGTACATGTTTCTCTGATTGTACTTTTGACTATGATGTGATGCTGCTGATTTTATGTTTTATTCTTATGCGTGCATACATGCTTCTGTTTCCTTTCAGTCCAATATGTTATAACAGGTGCTTGCGGACACGGTTGTGTATTGAGTCGAATTTGATTGAACACTACACACAGCTACCCCTTTCCGACGTCGGGTTTATCGCGGACATAGGAGGAGATTGTTAGAATATTTAGTTAATATGTCTGCGCGTATCAGGACCGACTCAGAACGATCCATTGAGTTCCGTGTCACTAGGGTTTAAGGGCTCTACGCTGAAGATACTATATAAGGTCATTCCAAACTGATGAGCCTTAGTGGACTATCTTGAGCGGAGCACTCTAACATATTTATCTTCTTATAGTGGCATGCGTGTACAACATAAAGGAACACCCGCTTAAAGTCACAAATCTTAAATGTTTTGTTAATTTTTTTTACCTTTTTAGTAGTGGTTGACACGATTAACCTTAAGGGAAACATCCACATAAGAGTATTATCAAAAAGTACATAGTCCATCATATTTATGTCTTATGTCTTGTCTTCGTTGTAATGATGTTGTCACAATGAATTAACACTTTAATATAACTTTACGGTTCTAGTAGTCTCAAGTTACGAAATGCTCACTTTCTCATTCATATTTCTTACGTGTACGAAGCAAGGGTATGTCTTGCAGCTGTGTGATATGCTTACATCATAATGATAGTTTCTTATAACTTTGCATACATTATTCGTATTAACGTGAACTCTTTCGTTCTGTGCCTCTGATCATAATATTTGGTTTGTTAATCTTGGGCTATCTTCATGTGCGTATATGAGCTTGACATGTGTTGTGGTCTTATCAATCCATGTTTCTTTATTGACAAGCACAGTCTCTCTTCATTTTCAGCCTAACATAAACATGTCCGACAACATCGGTCATAAAGGGCCTCGAATTAATGAGGTCATCCCAATACTTGAAAATTATTATTATAGGATAATTCTACCAAGATGATATATTTTTCTCACTTACTACCAAAGTCCAAAATACACATTCAAAACTTTTTTTTCGTAGTTCTATTAGTGCGCTCAGTTTGTCCATAAGTCTGAGGGTGAAAAGTTATGCTAAACTTTAACTTAGTGCACAAGTGCTCTTGAACGTACTTTCAATCTTAACCGATAAATTTGTCACCCCTATATGAAATGATAGACTTCGGAACACCTTGCAGTCGAACTATCTCATCCATGTATAACTGATCATTCATCAAATCGTGAAGAATTGAAATTGGTATTTTCCATTCATCAAATCGTGACGAAAATTGATTTTATTAGTTCAAATTCGTAAACCAGAGAATAATACCTCTAAAATATTAAACATTAATTTGAACTGAGTAGAAATTTGGTCCCGTCCATTCATTAGCATCTAATTTGCAAGGTTCATTTGAAAAAGGAAAAAAAAAACTTCTAATTTTAAATACAGACGATTTCTAAATACTTCTGATTATAAAAAATTTCGAAAGCCCCTAAGTCACCAAAAATTGAAATTTTGAAAGCCCCTAGGTCAACAAAAATCAAATCTTCAGATGCACTTTTGACCTTTCTTCTCCATCATCTCTGGTGAGTAAGTCCTTGGAATGGCAAAGGTTCCTTCGACACAAGCTTCTCCTTCCATCCTACTCCCCGCCTTATTGACACCAACGGTGGGTGTCGGCAACAACTTCTCGTCTTCGGCAAGCGGCCCGATAGAAAATGAGCGAGTTCATCCTTTTCCCCTTTGTCAAGGCGTACCGAGAAAAAATCAATCTCGCAGGAATCGCCATCGCCGGAGAGGGAAGAGAAATCACAGGAATCATCCGGCTTTTCCACGCTGCGCGTCGTCTGGCTTTTCCGTGCTGCGAGCTGTGCTGGCCGGCGAGTTTGCTGGCCGGAAATCCGACGGAGGGAGCGCGAGCAGGGGAGGGAGCGTGAGAACCCTAGGTTTCGTCGGGAGCGTGCGAGAAACGGTGATGGGTGATCGTGAGTGAGGAGTGGGTACAAATATTAAGTAATAAGGTTTCAAAATATTATGAACAGATATTATTTTATGGGTGTGAATATCCAAAAATGGGATATCAATAACAATTCCCTAAGGCTCCGTTCGTTTCGCGAGTTTTGAGAGGAAGGTTTTGGTTTTGGGTATATCAAAACTAAATTTTTTGTTCGTTTTACATTTTTTAGGATGGAATTGACATTCACAGAAAACCTATGGGTTTTGGAGAAAGGTGTTTGACCAAAACCAATTCTAGTGTTCGTTTGCTTATTTTAAAAGAGGGGATTGGTTTTGGCCTAAAACCATGGGTTTTGCTTTTTGAAAAATTCTTCTATGCCCAAAACTTACCTATTTAGATGGGTTTTGGGATAGTTTTGACACTGTTCATCATCATTGTGGCCAGAGTTCATCATCATCATTTTGGCCGTAGTAATGATTATGTTTTGGACTCTAGTAATGATTATCCGCAAATTTATTTTTCAAAATTTATTTTTCAAAACCTTCTTGCAAAACCATGGGTGCAAACGAACAATTTTTTTTTGTTTTGGACCAAAACCAAAACCTACAAAATTTTGGTTTTTGACCAAAACCAAAACCCTCCGTGTAAAATCCGCGAAACGAACGGAGCCTAAAATTTTTTGGGGTTGCACGTAGTCATATTAAAATTACGGTTAATAACAGCCATAATTAATATTAAATAATAAATAGCAATTTCTTTAATGCTAAAGTACATAGAGATGCCTGCCCGCATGCACTTTATCCGACATAGAAATAGATTAATTTGGCCCAGAAAAGAATATTGATTATAAAACATAATAATAATAATATAATTTATATTAGATCAGGGCTGGAAGCTTCTCAGATTTTGTCTCCTCCGAAGCTTCTAAAATACAAATTTTGAATATATAAATATATATTTAAAAATGGTTATAGTTGATTTACAATTTGGATGCTTCCTATAAATTAGTTTTCAGATTAAGAAATGGCGTTCCCATTGAATTTGGCAGGTTTATAATAACAGATTAGCGTGTTTATGTAAAATTTACAAATCGAATTAGTCCTAAGAAGTCAATTTTTCATTATTTAAAATTTTATCATTATTATTATATTTGATAGAAGTTAATACGAAAAACATTAATTAATATTATTCTTGAGGTCTAAACCGAATTGGGCGTTAAGGTGATGCCAGCTAGACACGGCTTATCCATGCATAAATGAATTAAATACCGATAGTGATTTTTTAAAAGAACTAATTATATTATCTATCTTAGGCGTGGGCGGATCTAGAGGGGCCCCTTTGATCACTATCGTCCGTCGATTCCTCTTCTCCCCCCTTCCCCAGGATCATTAATCGGACGATTCGACAACTCCGCTTCTCGTTTCTGACTTCCGAGCTTCTCAGTTCTCACCGACGATCGACGAATCCTCTTCGGCTCTTCAAAAATCTAGGACTAGGAGGGCTGCGCACAGGGGTGGATCTACATGAGGCCGAGCGTGAGAGGCCGAGCGCTCATTGATTAGGAACATAATCTACATCTAGTTTTTTTTAATGTTACGGCTCACACTCAATTAAAAAAAGGAACTAAGAATATTACATTAAAAAAATATTATATAGTCTTATAGATATTATATATAATAGCTATTCAAAAATAGACAATAAATTAAGTTTGTCATAGTAGTTTTTGACTTTATGTTTAAGTTATTAAAATTTAGTGAGAGGTTTAATTTCAAATACTCATAATGTCAAAATTTTATTATTTTTGCTAAAATGCAATATTTAGACAATAAAAATAATTAGAATTATATATATAATTTATATAATTAAAAAATATATTGTAAAAAATTTCATTAAAAGTGTATTTTTTTTATATATTTAGACATATTGCAAAAAATTCTTTAAAAAATATATAGATACTTTTTATATATTTACACAAATTGTATAAAAAAATTATTTAAAATATAAAAATAATATAAAAAATTTTGACATTAATATACTATAAACATATATTTTTTTATATTTGTTAATTAAAAATTTTAAATGAATTAGCACTCCGTCTACACAGAAAATTTATCATACGTCCGACACTGGCTGCGCAAGGTCGGTTTCACCTCATCACCTGCACTTTCTCTTGCACTTATGTTATGTTCTTTTAAGAACTGATTTTCCCCCACCCAAATTATGTCAAGATTCAAGAACAAATTTTCTTTTGTAGTGCTTTGATATAATAGAGTAGTTACCTCCTTTAGATATGCTTTGTATTTTGTATGTTGCATCAAAACCAATACTTGAGGTTATACCATAATATTGAACTTTATATGATTCTCAAGAGTTTTAGGGTTATTTTGCTTCTTATTTGGTTATGCTGACACGATTTAGGTTAGTAATCACAACTTTTAACACCATTGATCAATGATTAATTTCAATATGTTATCAAGTTTTCAATATTATTAATGATTAATTTTACTATTTTCTTTAATTAGAGGCGACAAGGGAAGAAGGAGATCGAAGGACTTCTCCTTGGTTTTACAAATTTTCTCATGCTACGGATTGTGGCCTAGCTAGGTTTCGCTATCTTCATCAATTGCTCCTTTTACATTCTTGTATTCTAAGCGTGCTCTGAGATATTTGTCAAGTAGTGGTTAAGCAAGTATGATAGACCATGTGATGAATATTTGTAGAGATATTCCATAGTATTGGCAGGTAAAGGATCAAGCAGAGCAAATAGATATTTGTTTACTTTGCACTATTGTAATGTTGCAACATTTTCTTTATTTATCTTACACAATTGTTACTTGGTTTAACAAATTAGTAATGTAATTACTTAAATTGATATAGAAGTAAAGAAACTCTGAGAATGGAGGGTCAGAAGAAGAAACCTATAGTTGCATCATATCCATGTTTTAAAAGAAGTTAAAATTTCAAGAGACTTCTTGAACATGTAAACCCCCAACTCGAGAGTGGAAATGAGGATTTCTCCCCACTCCATCCTAAGATAGTTAGAATGTCTTAGATTCGCCATCATCTAATCAAGATAGTGTAATTGTTTTATCTTTTGTTAGTTTGACTAAAAAGTAATTGCAAAGCTTGAGAGATGATGTATGAGACACTCTGTTAAATAAGGTCTTATTTTTTCTTGCAAACATGGTATTCCAATTTTTAATATGAATGATCAGTTTATTTGTCGAGGAATATTAAGACAGTTTGTTGAAGATTACACAAATCTTCATCATTATCGGGTTAAAATATTCTTAGACTCAGTCGTCGATCTAGAACTACAAGAGCTTAACAATAAGTTTGATAGGGTGAGTATGAAGTTGTTTAATTGTATGTCTTACTTGACTCCTATTAACTCATTTAGATGTTTTGACAAGTAAAATGTGCACAGACTTGCGATGTTTTATCCTAATAACTTCTCACGTCGAGAATACTCTTTTCGCACTTGCTTTAGCCACATGAAGAATCGACAAGTACATGAGGATGGGTGCCATATGAAGTTTATGGTGGTTGCTAGAGAAGTTGAATTCGATGTGAATGTTGTACTGTGGCATGTTGCAGAGTTTATAATTACCCCATGCATGGGGAAACTATTTTTAAGGCTCTGTTTGGCATGGAGGTTGCAGTTGTGAACGTGATGGTTAGGAACTGTCATTTGTGAACACCCGACCTCACATATGGAACTTCATCCACTTTTAAGTTCAAAACTATAATGTTTTCTTGGTGGCGGTCATAGCCATTATCATGCCAAACATGCATTCTATGACATCAAATATTGTATGTTGGGTCATTACCAATGGTATCAAAGTTAGGCTTCTTGCAGTACAAAATATGGTTTGGGGGCTAACCAAACGTAAGTTATTGGGCTTATAACATCCAGAATTTGATCTGACGAGGACAATGCGTGTCTTTGGAATATATAAGCCAAGAGAAACAACTCATGACATACTTCTAAGATGACAAATTAACATCTAAATGAAAAGATTTGCATGAAGGAACAAAATCTAACATTGGTGTTGGATCATGAACTGTCCGTGAACTAGAGAAGACTTTACGTGACTAAGAACAATGACGACGATGATCGTTGAAGGTCCCACCACACACCTAGGATTATTTAAAAATCGCCCTCCTAAAGTTCTTGAGTCTCTTTGTTATATTACATTTGAATACTTTGTAGTGTCTTGTCTGTCGATCCTCAGTATATGAGATCTGTTTATAGGTTGTAGACTCACGACAAAAATGGTCAAATCTTATATTGTACTGAGAGAGACTGACAAGGAATGTTGTTATAAGTAGCCATAGATGATGGGTTATATCTTGTGAACAATATGCCGTAAAGCGAAGCGAGTAGTTTGTCATTGAATATGTATTCACTAAATATAGCGGGGTGTGATTTGATAGGAAAATGTTATGATATAGTCGCATGATTTTACCAGAAGGTTAGACAAGAAGGATGATTATGCGAGATTTAACCCAATGGGATCTATGCATGTGAGTTATATGGGCAGTCATGTCCCATTCTAGGTAACATTTTTAGACACATTTTAATGAATGATTACCGTTAATGTCTATGTCCACATCAGAACCATCAATCATAATTTTGAGAAAATTGTTGCGCTTAAATAATAATTTGAACAACCAAATATCATTGATGAATTTTCACATCAAACTGTGTACTTGTGTTAGGATCTCCACAAGTAAACGTGCTCCAATAATGATATTTTAAACGAACGAACGAGACCTTAGATGGTCTTCTTCTACATGACTTTTAATCCGACAATAGTTTCATAAATTTGAGTAACACCACAAGTGAAGAATCTGGTGGGAGAGATTTAGGGCATGTTTGAGAGAGCTGTGGCGGTGGAAAAATGAGTGGTAGCAAAAGAGGGTAGGAAAAAGAGCTATGTGAAATGATTTATTGCAAATAAAGACCTGTTTGAGTGAACTTCGTTTATAGAGCTTTTCAGAAAAAAGAAATTTATTATAAACTATTTGACAAAATTAGACATAAACAAATAATATAAATTCATAAATGTGCGCCGGGGCGGAAAATGCGCGCCCGGGCGGAAAATGCGCATGAGCAGAAAATGTGCGCCCGAACCTAAAAATGTGTGTCTGGGCCAAAAATGAGCGCCCGGGCCAAAAAAATGCGCCCCCGTGATGGAAAATGTGCGTTCGGGCGAAAAAATGCGCACCCGAGAGGAAAATGCGCGTTTGGTGGAAAAATGTGTGCTCGTGCTAAAAATGCGCGCTCAGGTAGAAAATGCACGCCTTAGCGAAAAAAACGCACGCATGAGCCGAAAATGCCCGCCCGAGCCAAAAAGACGAGCTCAAGCGAAAAATGGATCGTCTGGAGAAAGGCTAGGGTTTCCGCTGTGTTGTCGAACTGGATTGGGAGGAGGAAAATATTTCTGTAGCGTCAATTGCGTATCAGGATGAGAAAATGCTTTCCGAAAAAGTTAAAAAGTAGGAAGCCCGTGACTTTTCAAAAAGAGAAGAAAAATAAGTTTTTGACGACAATTTTTCTAACCGATAGAAAATAAAATTGAGCTGAAAAGAAATTCCAAAGTGCGGTAGCGTTTGTCAGAAAATAAAATTGAGCTAAAAAATTCTTCCAAATAGGCATTAGTTATGCATAGAGGTCTAATCTATCTTCTTTTTTCTCTGTATGGTGGAATTTACTTCATTTGTATATTCCTACCCTTATATTTTATTTAAAATTAAAAATACTGAATCAAATTCAAATTAATTTTCTCACATGGAATTATTAAATGATAGATTTAATTTAAGTTTTTTATGTTGAACTTTATGCATAAAATTATTTGATGTTTATTTATTCAAAAGAAATATAAGTTTCCACCTGCATATTTCCTTCAATTTATATATATATTTAGTCATGGTTGTATTAAATTTTTTATATAAGAACTTGGCTCCATTGCAAATTTGCAATCAGTTTTCCCAAAAGCTGTGCTGTATACCTTTCAACAATGAATGTGCAACTAATAAATACATTCGAAGAATGATTAGCAGCGTAGGAAAAAACTAAAAAACAGGTTAGATGTTCCTCTCCGGCTATTTACGATTCTGCCGGCGACGTCGAAGTAGAGATGAGCTCACGGAAAGCCCGATCGGACTCGCACTGGTCTCCACCGACGATGAATGGGTGGGTGAGAAGTTGCGCCACCGACCACCGTCGTCTCGATTCCTTCTGGAGGCATCTCGATATGAAGTCTCGGAAGTCGCTGGAGACCGTCTCCGGAAGCTCCGGTGGTTCTCCGAAGCAGATCGCACACATCAGCGTCGCCCAATCAGGGCGTTGCCCTGGAGGAAGCAGAGGAAAGTGGCCGAGGTAGAGTTCGAGCACAGTGAGCCCCAGGCTCCACACATCCGAGGCGTAGGCGTCGTAGTTTCCGCCATATGAATCCGGATCGAACCTCTCTGGGCTCATATATGCGCTGGTGCCGACATAGGAGAGACAGGGGTCGAGAGATCGGCGGATGATCTTGCTAACGCCGAAGTCGGCAATCTTGATCTCACCGGCGGCATTGGCTAAGAGGTTCCCGGGCTTAATGTCGCGGTGAACGATCTTGTGGGAATGGAGGTAGGAGAGGCCGAGGAGGACCTGACGGGAGATCACGGAGAGTGCGGCCTCCTGGAAGGGGCCTCTGCTTTTGAGTACTCCAAGGAGAGATTCTAGGGATCCGGCATCCATGTACTCCAGGAGAAGGGCGACGTCACCGGTAGGGGTGGCCATGAACCCATGGCAGCGGATCACGAAGGGGGAATCGACGACTCGGTGAATGTCGAGCTCGCGTGAGATCTGGCGACGGCTGATTGAATCGTCCGCGGAGAGCGTCTTTAGAGCGAAGAGGGCGCCGGTTAGACGGTTGCGAACCTGGTAGACGGTGCCGCTGTTTCCGTGGCCAAGGGGCTTAATCTTCTCGAAATCGGACAACCGGAGATCGCCGGCGGTACCAAATTGCGGCTGGGGAGGTGGGAGCTTGGTGAAGCGCGGGTGGCAGTCACCGGCGCCGGATTTAGGTGAGCTTGGCAGAGGTAGCTCGAGGGACAGGGATAGGTTTAGGAGTCTTCGTTCTCGGATTACAGCCATCTCAGTTTAGTTCGAATGATAGTGATGAATGATTTCCCTGCCAGAAATTGGGAGGAGGCGAGGTTATTTATATGCGTTGATTCAGAGATGGCAGTACGATTAGCGCACGGTGAGATTTCTGCTTCGCACACCGTCTTACTTTAATAAGTCCTGGGATTGTCGTGTGTCACGGGGCAAAAGGTCAATGAAATTTAAGGTCAGCGGTGGGCGAAAAATTAAGGGGAGGTCGCCTTAAGGAAGGTGAGCGTATCGAGATCTAAGCGTGCGGGCGGGAAGACGGGGAACAGACGGCGTTCAAAGAAGCGAGGCGGAAAGACTGCGTGGGATTCTGTGGCGGGCAAGGGGGGCAGAGGCTCGTACGGTATGTTGCACCTCACATGCTGACGTGTTACTATGTCATCATAATTTGGCGATTGTTATCCGCACTACAGTTTTGGCTATCCGCACTCGTTTTGTATGAGTTAGTACGTGTCTTTTGGAAATAGGCTTTGTCCATGCATTTTTAGAAAAATCGTTCAACATGAAAGTTGTAGATCTCGACGAGATCTACAACTTTCGTGTTGAACACTTTTCCTAAAAATGCATGTACAAAGAGTATTTCCAAAAACCCATTATAGTTATGCACATGTTTTAATTAGGGCGGCAATACGTTTTGTACGTACATTTTTAGGAAAAGTATTCAACACGAAAGTTGTAGATCTCATCGATTTGTACGTGTGTTTTATTCGTGTTGATCACTTTTTCTAAAAATGCATGCACAAGACGTATTTCCAAAAGACGCGTAATAACTCATACAAAAAGAGTGCGGATAGCCAAAACAGTAGTGCGGATAACAATCGCCTATAATTTTCACAGATATTTGAGGAATTTTTTCAAATGAGTTTCGTTTTTAAATTTTCCTCTGGGACTAATCAGGAGAGAAGGTGTGTCGTATATTTTTTACGGGAAGTCGATCAAATTAGGAGATCGAAATAATCTCCTCTCTTTAGCGGGTCCCGGACAAAAAAAAATTCTGTTCAATCGCACAAATTTTGTCCAATACTTAGGCTCTGTTTGGCGCTGTGTTTTTGCTCCGATGAATTTGGGGGGAAACTCCATATAATGCATGTTTGGCATGACAAGTGGATGAAGTTCCTCAAGTGAGACCAGGTGTTCATGAATGACGATTGATAACCACCGACGATTGATAACCACCGACTGCCACCGCACCGCCGCGCCAAACGGCGCCGACTATTATATAGGATAACTGCAGACCGTGCATTTAATATAAAATAACGATGTAACACAGTACGCAGGAGTCAGGATGTCCAGCAGTTATATATGGATAACACAACGAGTATCAGTTATGGACAATTCAATCCGCAGCGGCAACGACGATCCCTCTTTCTCCCCTCGCTCGCCTCAGTAGCTTGAAGCAGCGGCGGTGATCCCTTGTCTGACGGCGGAGGCTCTGCCTGCGGCAAGCAATGAGGCCAACAAGGGATTGCTGGTGGCTCCATTATTCCTTTTTTTCCGAGTCGCCGGCAGCAAGGTACTGCGAATCATATCCAATCTGCGAGGAAGTACAGGAGGTCACGCAAAGAGGTGTACGACAACGGGACTCAGGCGACTCCAGGAATACGGCCAGACGTTTGGCACAGCAGCAGCTGTCGTTTCGTGAACGTCCTACCTCACCTAAGAAACTTCGTTCACTTTTATGTTCAAAACTTGTTTTCTTTTGTTGGAGGCTGTCATAACCCTTGTCATGCCAAACATACATTCTATGACGGCGGCGTTTCAGTCCAAAATCATCGAAGCAAAAACACTGCGCCAAACAGAGCCCAAGTCGATCTTCACTCAAATGACTATCCAATTCTATCATGGTTCTTCATCCTCCTGCTAGTCTTTAACCAGAATGCATTTGTCAAATCTATAAAGTCCTGTATACTTTGATCCTGCCTATTGTTGTTGTCTTGTTGCACAAAATATTTGAGAAACTATTTATATAATATTTGATGGGTCTTCATCTATTTTATATAGAAATTCAGGCTGCGCTTAGCCAAAAACCACACTCCCCACTAAGGTGGTGGAATCATGGGCAAGAAAGAGGGGAACCCCACCCCCCCCCCCCCCCCCCAACCGCTCAAAACCGCTCCACCCGCAGCAGCTCCGTGCGCTACTGCGCGCGGCACGCACAATACCACATGCAATACCACGCGCGGTACCGCGCTCGGTATTGCACGGTACCACGCGCGCACAATACCGCACGCGGCCCGCGCAGCCGCGCATGGTATCCCTCGTGTACCGTGCGCGGTGCCCGGCATACGGCCGCATGCCGGTATCCGCGCGCGTGTTCGGTACTGACCGCTCCCCCTTTGCCTCGCTCCGCCCGTTGCGCTCTTTGCGCCATCCTTGCGCAGCCCCGATCGCGCTTAGCGCCGCTAAGTCCTTAGCGTGCCTTTGATCCGCGCGCACTTGAACGTTGCAAAGTTCATAGTGCGCGCAGTTGCTAACTCCACTTTTCTTCTTAAAACTACAGGATTTGCACATTGCAACCAGGATCGTCAACAAAGCTGCCCGAACTGACTAGGGGGTGAAACCGTCATATTCGGAAAGTGTCGATCTGTGTGCTCTCGATCAACGGCCGAGATCGGCCCGTCAGGTGGTTACGGTAGTTACGACGGCAAAATTACCGAGCCGCCCCCAAACAAGTCTATAAAAGGGACCCAGAATCCTCATTTGAGGGGATCTGCCACTTTGCATCCGAGAGAGCTCCTTGAAGAATTCCTTCAGAAATCTTCATCGCGGTTCGAAGATCTCCTTCAGAGTTCGAAGATCTCCTTCGTGATTCGAAGATCTCCTTCGTCACTTGAAGATCTGTTTCGGACCTTGAAGACCTCCTACGACAGCAAAATACTTAATTTTTTTCTGAGAGGTGGCCTGTCACTCTCAGGGGACTTTCCTTCAACTGCAATTATAACGATAAGCGATATGTCGCTCTCAGTTCTCACAACTTTACTTGTAACACTCGAACACTTAGTGAAATTTGGCTGGCGCAGATCCGGCCACGTGATTTTTCACCCTTTCCAGATTTTCCATGCTAAAAACGTTCTCTTGCCACTTGTTTGTTCTCTCTGTGACTTTTTGCGCACTCGGCCCACTCTCGGTCTAAGACGGTTCAATTTGCCCGGTTTGGAAGAGCGCTGAGTGACCCGCAATAGTTTTGCGCCGTTTGTGGGAAAGGTGTTCCCCAAACTCTACAAAGACTTTTCGAAGATAGTATTCGCTTCATAGCAATACTCGTGACTAACAACGATGACAAGAAGAAGTGCTCGCACTACCGATGGTTCCATCCCAGAAGGACGCATTGATCATGCTCCCTCTCATTCACTCATCAACGCACCTCCCGCCGAAGATGGCGCATTAGCACTCATCGCCGCGTTAGAGGGGCGCATACGCCAGATGGAGGAACAACAAGCTGAAATGTTGGCTCTCCTCAGAAACCTCAGAGCCCCGCAAGCTCCTGTTCCGCCTGCCGCACCAGTCATCCCGCCGCCCTTGGTCCTTAATCCTGCTCCATTGGGAGAGGCATCCCAAGAGGGCGATACATACAAAGAAGAATACTCAGATGCTGCCAGCTCCGCGCATCCGGTACGCCCCGCCAGGGGCGCTAGAGGAGAACCCCTTCACCATCAACATGGAGGGGTAGAAGTCGATCAAGCCATAGGAAGGCTCACTCGCGAGGAAATCCACAATGTGATTGTCGAAGAGTATGGATAGGTCGGGCATCGGGGCATCTTTGCCCGCCGCCCCCTGCATCGCGGCTCCCCCCTGATACAGTAAATCCTGGACCATCAAATCCCACACGGTTTCAAGCTTCCCAACATCGAAACATTTGATGGGACGAATGATCCTCTGGAGCACATCAACCATTTCACCACCATTATGAGGATCTATAACGTCGCTGATCAGCTCCTTTGTCAAGTGTTCCCGGCAACACTTAAGGGGCAGGCGCACACTTGGTTTCATTCTCTACGGGATGGGTCCATCAACAACTTCGTCGAGTTAGCCCGACAGTTTACAGATCAGTTCGTTGCTAACCGAAGAATTGTCCGAGATCCCTCACATCTTTCGGGGATCCGCCAGAATGAGGGAGAGACCCTAAAAGATTTTTTCCGTCGCTTCACCGCCGAGGCACGACAGATCCCAGGGGTTGATCCCGAGCTTCTGCGCAGCATTTTCCTGGGGGGACTCCACCCAAGCGGCTTCTACGCTGCTCTGATGAGGGAGACAATACCAAGCTATCCGGATCTCGTGCACCGAGTAGAAGCACAAATAGCGGCGGATGAGGCCATTGAGGCGCATCGCCAGCAGTTCGAAGGAAGCCAGAAGATAAGGAAGGGGCAGGAGCAAGCTCCCAGAAGGCAGGAAGAACGGCGTATGGAAGAACGCCGGAATGATGATCATCGTCGAGACCTTCGAAGGGATCAGGGTCCCCGACCACCACAAATTTACACTCCCCTCAACACGCCGCGAACCAACGTGTTTTATGCCATTCAAGACAGCCCGACATTCCGTAGGCCGAGGCCGCCTATTCCAAATGAAAGAACCGACCAATCAAAGTATTGCGAGTTTCATAGAGGAGTTGGTCACACGACTGAGGAATGCTCCAGATTATTGAAGGAAGAAATTGAGCGCCTTGTCAGGCAAGGGCTCCTCAGAAGGTTCCTGCAAGGTCAGCTGCCAAACCAGCCGCAGCAACCCAGGCAACCAAGAGATCAACCTCCCGCACCTCACGGCACAGCAATGGGAAGGCCGATGGTAGGAGAAGTCGAGACTATAGTCGGGCCTCCTAACCTCGCCGCTCAGATTCTTTCCATTGCTAGGCCCGAGAGGGGGCACGAGGATAAAAAACTCAAGCAAGACACCACCATTACCTTCGGAGAAGAAGATCTAGAGGGGTTTCGGCTGCCTCACCGAGACTCGCTCGTAATAAACGCTGGGATCGGGGATCCCTGTTTCAACGTCAAGAGAATACAAGTCGACAATGGGAGCTCAGTTGACATCCTGTTTCTCTCCACTCTACGAAGCATGAAACTCACCAAGGAGCACTTCAGCCCAGCAGCGGGGCCCGTCTACGGTTTTGACAACCGCCCTGTTCTGGTCCAGGGCATGATTACACTTACGGTAAAGCTCGACGAGTTTCCAAGGCAGACAACTCACAACATTCAGTTCGTAGTCGTGGAGTCAAGCTCTGCCTACAACGCAATCTTCGGGAGGCCACTCCAGTCTATTTTTGAAGCCATCCATCAATCCCACACCTGGCTATAAAATTCCCGACTGTCGTTGGAGTAGGAGTCGTTCGTGGGAACCAAGTGGCAGCCAGAACCTGCTACATGAAGCAAGCTCAACCGGCAAGGGCGACCTCCCTCAACATCGACAACTTTGACCTGCGAGATGAAACTACGTTGCAGTGGGGGCGCCCGTTGAAAGATTGGTGGAAGTGCCGCTCTCCCAGCGGGATCCGACTCCGACCGTCCAGGTCGGGTCCCTCTTGTCGCAGGAAGAACGAGAAGAATTCTCAACCTTCTTACAGAAGAACGAAGACATTTTCGCTTGGAGCCCGAAAGACATGCCTGGGGTAGATCCTGAAGGCATTTTCAGTCTTTAAACGTTAACCCTGCCTGCAGGCCCGTGATTAAAAAGAAGAGTAACTTCGCCCCCGAGCGGTTGAAGGCGATCGAAGAATAAGTAGCTAAGCTTCTGGAGGCACGGTTCATCCGCGAAGCGGAATATCCCACGTGGCTTGCTAACATGGTCATGGTAAAGAAGGCCTCAGGGAAATGGTGAATGTGCGTCGATTACAGCAACCTAAACCTGGCGTGCCCAAAAGACAGTTTCCCCCTCCCGAGGATCGACCAGCTCGTCGACGCGACGGCCGGCCACGAGCCGCTCAGCTTCATGGATGCTTATTCAGGCTACAACCAGATAAGGATAAACCCCGCAGATGAGGAGCACACCACCTTCCGGGATGACAAAGGAGTCTACTGATATAAGGTGGTGTCGTTCGGCCTTAAAAACATCGGAGCTACCTATCAAAGGCTGATAAACAAAGTCTTCAAGAACCTCATCGGAGAGACAATGGAGGTATACATGGACGACATGCTGGTGAAGAGCGTCCACCTTCGCGACCACTTGAGAGACTTGGGAAAGTGCTTTCAGCTTCTTTGTCGCTTCCAAATGCGGCTCAATCCCAGCAAATGCGCATTTGGTGTGACCGCGAGGAAGTTCCTGGGTTTCATGGTAACCCATAGGGGAATTGAGGCCAACCCCGAGAAGATCAAGGCGTTGGAGGATATGTCGCCACCTCGTTCAATTAAGAAAGTGCAACGCCTAAATAGGAGGATCGTTGCATTATCTCATTTCTTGTCATGAACGGGAGACAAGTACCTCCCTTTCTTCAAAATTCTCCGGGGAGCGCGCCACTCCGGGTTCCAGTGGACGGACGAGTGCCAGACGGCTTTCGAATTTCTCAAACAATACCTGGCCTCGCCACCGCTCCTGTCAAAGCCCGTCCCCAGAGAAGCTCTGTTCTTATACCTGGCGGTTTCGCCTACGACCCTCAGCTCGGTGCTCGTGAAAGACGAAGGAGGGGTGCAACGACCAGTCTACTACCTCAACAAAGTCCTCACGGACACCGAAACCAGGTATCCGACAGCGGACAAGACAGCCTTAGCTCTCGTCTTCTCAGCGATAAAGCTTCGGCCCTACTTCCAGGCTCATACAGTAAAAGTGTTGACCCAGCTCCCGCTATGAACAATCCTCCAGAAACCAGATGTCCCAGGGAGGCTAGTAAAGTGGGCGGTGGAGCTCGGCGAGTTTGACATCCAATTCCTGCCCCGGTCAGACATCAAGTCGCAAATGCTCGCTAACTTTGTTGTGGAGTGCACCATTCCATCAGAAGCGACTCTTGTTAAAGATACCACTACCCCCCCGTTGGACTCTCTACGTCGACAGCGCTTTAGGAGCTGAAGGGGTCGGAGCAGGATTGCTACTCATAAGTCCAGATGATATTACCTTGGAATATGGTCTCAGGTTTAAGTTCCCCGCAACTAACAATATCGCAGAGTATGAGGCTCTGATCGTCGACCAACGGCTCGCCATCGACTGCAAAGCAGAGAACCTGACGATCCATGCAGACTCCCAACTCATAGTATCACAAGTAGACGGAAACTACGAGGCCAAGAATGACCAGATGACACAGTATCTCGCGCTCGTAAGATTACTCCTTCAGAAGATCCCGTCATACCAAATTCTGCACATCCCCCGGGAGCAGAACTCTAGAGCGAATGCTCTCTCTAAACTTGCAACTTCACCCACCAGCTATCAATCCCGAAGACGCCGAGTAGAAGAGATCATGACTCCAAGTATCCAAGGGCTATGGGAAATCGCAACATAAATGAAGAGGACTCATCCCGAATGACCCCCCTACGGGCCTACCTCAGGCACGGGCACCTCCCAGAGGATCGTCTGGAAGCACGAAGATTACGGATGCGAGCGACATCATTCGCCATCATAGACGGGGAGTTTCACAAACGGGCATTCTCAAGACCCTATCTAAAGTGTTTGCCGGTAGGAGAAGTAGACTACGCCCTAAGAGAAGTGCATGGGGGAATCTGCGGAGAGCATCTAGGCGGGAAAGCTTTGGCCCAGAAGATCTTGTGCCAAGGTTTTTATTGGCCAACGATGAAGAAGAACGCGACCGAGCTCGTCCAGAAGTACAGGAGCTGTCAGCTTCACGCGAACATACCACACCAACCTCCGGTCGCCCTCACCACACTCTGAAGCGCGTGGTCGTTCGCACAATGGGGTATCGATCTCCTCGGCCCCCCTACCTCTGGCATCGAGACAGAGGAAATTCATCATTCTAGCCATTGACTACTTCACCAAGTGGGTAGAAGTTGAGCCCTTGGCTAAGATCACAGAGGAGAATGTCAAGCAGTTTGTCTGGAAGAACATTATCTGCCGCTTCGGTTTCCCAGCAACAATCATTGACGACAATGGCACCCAGTTCACCGGAAAATCATTCACCAAGATGTGTGAAGACCAACCTCCGCCACACGGCCGTAGCACGTCCACAGACCAACGGGCAAGTGGAAGTCACAAACCGCACCATCCTCAAAAGATTGAAGACGCGCCTGGAGGAAGCTGGGGGGCAATGGGTGGATGCGTTCCTAAATTTGTTATGGGCATACCGGATGACAGAGAGGACTCCTACGGGAGAGACGCCCTATAACCTCTGCTACGACACTGATGCTGTCATCCCCGTCGACATCGGCGTCCCAAGCATCAATGTGCTAGCCTTCGATCCTAGCAAGAACGATGAGCTGCTTCGGGAAAACCTCAACTTAATCCCTGAAGTTCGAGACAACACTGCCCAGCGTATCGCTACCTACCAAAGGCGCGTAGCCCTGCTCTACGACAGGAAGGTGAAGCCAAGACCAATCAACGTCGGAGAACTCGTCCTACGCAGTATCGAAGCAGCCGGGAAAGGTCCGCAGAAAGACAAACTCTCACCAGCCTGGGAAGGACCTTATGTGGTCACCGCAACGGTCAAGCCTGGAACATTCAAACTCAGAACGGCAGAAGGAAAAACCCTCCCGCGCACTTGGAATGCACAGAACCTGCGCCGTTTTTAACAGTAATCTTTTTACTCCACTATGTAAAAGTTGTGAGTCTCGACTCGCGCAAACTATCTTTCTGCAATTTTTACATTATGTAAAAGTCGTGAGCCTCGACTCGCGCAAACAATCTTTCTGCAATTTTTTATGAAAAAGACGTGAGCCTCGACTCGCGCAAAATATCTCTCTACAACTATTATAGTATGTAAAAGCCGCGAGCCTCGACTCGCGCAAACTATCTCTCTTCAACTATTATAGTATGTAAGAGTCGCGAGCCTCGACTTGCGCAAACTATCTCTCTACAACTAGTATAGTATGTAAAAGCCGCGAGCCTCGACTCGTGCAATCTATATTTCTGCAATTACTCATCGCTACTCGGGGCCAGTTCCCTAGTGATCTCGAGCTACCCAGTTCGAAGCGTCCGCCCTTCACCCCGGTAGTAAGATCACGGCGCCGCCAGGGCCTGCCCCCCTCACGGTCGCCCACGGTTCGAAGCGTCCTCCCTTCACCGCTACTCGGGGCGAGTTCCCCAGTGATCTCGTGCTACCCGGTTTGAAGCGTTCTCCCTTCACCCCGGTAGTAAGATCACGACGCCGCCAGGGCCTTCCCCCCTCACGGTCGCCCACGGTTCGAAGCGTCCGCCCTTCACCGCTACTCGGGGTCAGTTCCCCAGTGATCTCGCGCAACTCGGTTCGAAGCGTCCGCCCTTCACCCCGGTAGTAAGATCACGGCGCCGCCAGGGTCTGCCCCCCTCACGGTCGCCCACGGTTCGAAGCGTCCGCCCTTCACCGCCACTCGGGGCCAGTTCCCCAATGATCTCGCTCTACCCAACTCCTAGCGTACACACTCATCACCGGTATCCGGAGTCAAAACTTGGACAAACACAAGAACAAGAAAAGAAAAAAACAAATATCGATGGTGAACAAAGGAACAATCATCAAGCAATATGACCAAGTAAAGAGTTACACAACTCCACCATAAGATATACAAATACGAACACAACAAAGTACGGTACATAACAACGGAAAGCAAAACATACAGACAAATGAAATCAAAGCAATCAACCTTCAATATCTACATTGGAACAATCGTCCTCAGAAAGGTCGCCAGCACCAAGGTCGGTCGTGCTGCATCCGATCTTTCTCTCCACCATATGAAGGGTCTTCCCAATCCCCCTCTTGAAAGAGATCTCACACTCATCTTCCAGCAGGGAGTCCACCTCCTTGGTCATAATCTCCGCTCGAAGCTCTTCAGAGATTTTAGAGCACTCCTCCACGAACTTCAGGGAATCCTTGTACTCAGCGACTCCTTCGACTTTGATAGCCTTGGTATCCGGCTCAAGAGAAGAAAGCCTCTCCACCTCGCCTCTCAGAAATACCAACTCGTCATCTTGACGGAACATGTCTCCCTGCAAATCTTTGACCAGTCGAGCAGCGACTTTCTCTGCGCTAAGCTCCCTCTGCAGACGCTCTATCTCGGAGTGGGACAGGGCAAGATCAGACTCCAATTGGAGCCCGCGCGATATCTCACGCTCCCTCTTCTTCTTAGAATCCTCCAAAGAGCTCTTCACAACGTGTAACTCCTCCTGAAGCACGAAGTACCCATTCTTCAGCCCAACATAACAATCGTTCCAAGTGAGAGCGACGCTATTCATAACGCCAGCCTGCAAAGAAAGAACGAGATAAGAATCTTTAAATAAGAAAGCACATAAAAATTAAAAGATTGAAAAATATGGCTTACCGCTGAAGTCATCGCCCGTAACGAAGACGATACTCTCTTCGTCGTCATCAATGGAGGGTAAGGGAGGTCGCTCAGAGGAAGAACTTCCGCGGCAGGAGAAGTCGCAATCTCAACATCAAGATCGATGGGAGTCGCATCTGGAACAACTCCATTGGGACCCGCCTCATCAGGACGACTCTTCGGCGAAGGAGGGGAAGACACCGCTTCTAAGCCTCCGCACTTGATACCAAACTTTATCTTCCTATCACGTGATAAAGGTACAGCGGCGTCGCGCTCCGCATCTGATGAAAGTCTGGCTAGCAACAACCTCTTCTCCTCGGCAAAAAGAGTCATGCCATGCAAAGCTTTCGATAAATCGATACGATCTGGAAAGTCGGGAAGGGGCTGGAAGTCGTTTTCTCATCCCACTTGACGACGGCAGCGACCGGTGAGATCTCTTCAAAGCTCCGGCAGATCCCAGCGATTGCGAACGTACCCGTAGAGAGTATTTTCGTGGCGATAGTCATTCTTCTCCCCAAACCGGAACCACCTCTTGTTGCTGCAAATCTCGATCCGGCCTCCTGGATCCGTAAAGACCTCACACCAATCCTTGAAAATCTCCAAAGAAAGTCGCGAGCCATGCTCCCGAAAAAATATGATCAGCCTCATAATCCTCGTCATGCCGGTTGGTGTAAACTGCGAGATAGGCACCCCGCAGAACCAAAAAATCTTGATTGCCTCCTCCGAACCCCGATTTTAAACAGCTCTCAGAGACAGTAATAAAGCCAATCGGTGGATTCTGAGCACGTTTTTCCGGAAATGGTATCTTCACCTCTACAGACGATGGAAATATAAACCGCTTTCGCTAAGCCTCAACGCCCCCAATATTGAGCGTGGAGCGCAACCGCATCAACTTTGATAGCACTCCATTCCTTGACGTCTGAAAAGAGAGAAAAATGAAGCAAAAAATAAATCTCCAATCCGCGCAAATTCTCTCCGCACTATACTATAACTATTACAAAAAAACTGAATAATAGAGGCATGATGAGAGGAAGAAATATCACAAAAAAACCTCTGTCATAGCTCTCTCGCAGCGTCCGGATCGCACCAAAAGATGACAAAATCCTCGCACTTCTCTAAACAGTAGGAGCGAACTCCGAGGATTTGAGGGGCAATTGATGGGTCTTCATCTATTTTATATAGAAATCCGGGCTGCGCTTAGCCAAAAACCCCACTCCCCACTAAGGTGGTGGAAAAACCCCACTCCCCACTCCCCACTAAGTACCGCACGTCCGCGCGGTTGCGCGCTTAACCGCGCGCGCGGCATGCGCAATACCGCACGCGGTACCGCGCGCGCGCAACCGCGCGTCACACACAGTACCGCGCGCGCAACCGCGCGTCACACACAGTACCGCGCGCGCAACCGCGCGCGGCGCGCGCGCAACTGCGTGCGGTATCGCGCGCAACCGCGCACGGTACCCCTCGTGTACCGTGCGCGGTGCCCGGCACGGGGCCGTACGCCCGTTGCGCTCTTTGCGCCATCCTTGCGCATCCCCGATCGCGCTTAGCGCCGCTAAGTCCTTAGCGTGCCTTTAATCCGCGCGCACTTGAACATTGCAAAGTTCATAGTGCGCGCAGTTGTTAACTCCACTTTCCTTCTTAAAACTACAGGATTTGGACATTGCAATCAGGATCGTCAACAAAGCTGCTCGAACTACCCGAATTGACCAGGGGGTGAAACCGTCATATTCGGAAAGTGGCGATCCGTGTGCTCTCGATCAACAGCCGAGATCGTCCCGTCAGATGGTTACGGTAGTTACGACGACAAAATTACTGAGCCCCCCCCGACCAAGTCTATAAAAGGGACCTCGAATCCTCATTTGAGGGGATCTGACACTTTGCATCCAAGAGAGCTCCTTGAAGAATTCCTTCAGAAATCTCTTTCGTGGTTCGAAGATCTTCTTCAGAGTTCAAAGATCTCCTTCGTGATTCAAAGATCTCCTTCGTCACTTGAAGATCTTCTTCGGACCTTGAAGACCTCCTACGTCAGCAAAATACTTAGTTTTTCTGAGAGGTGGCCTGTCACCCTCAGGGACTTTCCTTCAACTGCAACTGTAACGAGAAGCGGCATGTCGCTCTCAGATCTCGCAACTTTAATTGTAACACTCGAGCACTTATTGAAATTTGGCTGGCGCAGATCCGGCCACGTGGTTTTTCACCCGTTCCGGGTTTTCCACGCTAAAAACGTTCTCTTGCCACCTGTCTGTTCTCTCTGCGACTGTTTGCGCACTCGGCCCACTCTCGGGCTAAGACGGTTCAATTCGCCAGGTCTGAAAGAGCGCTGAGTGACCCACAACAATACTGAAAATAGGCTTCATCTTTATTAAATGAGTTTGATGATATTTAAAGAGGATTTAAATTTTCTTAAATCAATGCTGATTTATTTTTTATTTTTTTTTTGTCAAAATTTAATGAATTATTTATGGATGTTAACAAGATTCTTTTTTGTTTCTAGTTGTACTGCAGATTTCTATGAATCCAGAGATTAAAAAAAGGTTGCAAAGTATTTGAGGAGTTGATAGAAACCTTTACCT
The DNA here is from genome assembly GCA_033032865.1 of Dactylorhiza incarnata. Taxonomy (NCBI): domain Eukaryota; kingdom Viridiplantae; phylum Streptophyta; class Magnoliopsida; order Asparagales; family Orchidaceae; genus Dactylorhiza; species Dactylorhiza incarnata. The sequence goes on from JAWHQI010000258.1 coordinate 2,923,198, forward strand.
AATTTGAGAGGACCAAAAAGGACGTACCTCTGATGTGCCAGTTCTCGTGCCCACAAGGTCGCCTTTTATGATAAATAGTCAAGTACAGAGCGGATAATTAATTACAAAGTTATAAGCTATAAACATCTTTCAAAATATATGATGTATCTCAAGTTATGTGATATAAGCAAAGTTATATGACTTTGATATGTGCAATAAACAATTAGATCTCAAGTTAAAGTTGTTAAACTGAATCCACAAATAGATTAATTTCACAAGTTAACATTAATGTAATTTTAATTATTAAAATAACATAATATAGTCTTATATTGACTTGGCGTTAGATAAAGAGTACATATATAGATCCATAAAACATTCTTGAATGGACCCAAAGATCGAATGAAGATGATATTTGTAATTCATATTATATTATTTTTATTGTTAAATTGTCTTTCTCAATTTATAACATATTTTAATTTTTAATATATCATCCATTTCTAATTATATTAATTAGGTTTTTTTTCCTTCTCTTTTTTTTTTATCATGATCATGTTTATAGAAAGTGATTCAAGACAATAAAATAGGACGTGAGACTGTGAATATGCACCAAGTACGCAGCACATTGTGCCTGATGAGAGGCCGACGATCTGGATCGGATTAGCGGAGAAAATACGATACATAATTTCATGAGAATGACGCGGGAAGAGGGCTTTACTTTAAAATAAACATTGTATGAGATTTTGACTTTAAATTGTTTATTTCATGTCAATGAGGTTTGACCCAGTTGACTAAGCGGAGGCTCCGTGATATGGAGATCATGAATTTGATTCTCATTAGAGTGTGAGGCTTAATATTTTTGATGTAATAAAAAAAATTATTTATTTGTACATTTAATAAAAAAATTTATTTATTTGTTAGAGCAATTGTTTGTAGCCAATAGATATATAATACAAGATTCAAATAACGAAAATTAACTTTGCAGACTTTAGCAAGTGAAACGGAGGAGATGGGACGGCCGCATAAGCTAAAAGGGGCGACAATAATCCGTTTGGAAGTTGGAAAAAGTGAAATTCCAAGAGTTGATGTTTTCAAATTTATCATTTTTGGAAAGAATGGAATTGTAATTATTAATTATTGCGTTGGGGAGAAACCAGTTGAATTACTTTATTGAAAAAGCCGTAAAAAGGTCGTGCTTTTGGTCTAAAATATTCACTTCTTCAGGAAAATAATGGCAATAAAAGAGTCCATAAATATTGGGAAGCTCTTTCTAATTTAAGATATTATATCTATATTATGCTATGAAAAACATTCCAACATCCAGCTTTTTTACTTTTACTTTTAATTATTACAAATGTTTTAAAAAAAATTATTTTGTATACTTTTTCTTTAATTGAAAAAAAACTGAAATTAATTTATATATATAATTTTTCCTCGTCATGGTCACAATTAGAGATAAAAAGCGAAACTCTATCACAATCGTAGTTAGGATAGGAGCGAAGCCCGTGTCTATCACTCATAATATTACAAGGAGATTTATATAATTATATTAACAGCCCCCCCCCCCCCCCCCCCCCCCCCCCCCCCCCAATCAATATTCAAAGCCCACAAAATTGATATTCGCAACCCACCCGATATTCGCAATCAAAAAAATTTAAAACTTAATTCTGCAAAATTTATGTGGAACAGAAAGTAGAAAGATACTATTCAGTATTGGACATTTTTCTCTAAAGCTCAGTGACTCCCGTGATTGTTCTTGTTTCATGCTTTTATCTCTCACTCGAAAAAAGGGGTGGTAAAATGCACTTTTGCACTTTACAGTAAAGTGCACTGATCCGCGCGGACCGTCGGATCAATACACTTCACCGTAAAATGCAAAAATGCACTTTACCACCCCTTTCCCCTCTCACCCCATGTTAGTCACAAATGATTACAATCTCTTCCAAAGTACAACTCGTTAATCGGTAGAAGCTTAAGATTCAAAACACATGAAAAAAAACCAAAGGAGTGTTTCAAGAGCTCAAGGAGTCTGTTTCAAGAGCTCTTCATGCGCAATAACCAATGACTCCTCAAAAACAAAGAGAAAATGGCCAAACATGGGTGCAAAATCGATAGACATCAAGATAGGGTCTTCTTTCCTTTAAACTCCCTTTTAGGGCTTCTACCGGGCAGCCACAAGGGGCAGCGGCAAAGCGCACCAACACGGGTTTTTGGCGGTCAGCGGTGGGAGAACGACTGGTGGAGACACAACATATAAGCACGAGAGATATCGAAGGGTCGGCGTACGCCTCGAGCGAAACACAGGAGGTGGGAGGGTGCAATTAGAGGGGTGGAAAATCAACAGTTATGTTTTATTTTGACTTTTCCTGGGGTACGAATATCGCATCACGAGCTGCTAATATAAATAAAGTATTACCATTTATTTATACAATTTCATTTTTTCAAATTATCCATAATTGTAAAACAGGCCTAGCCAATGGTCTCCAAGTTGAATCCTGCTTATTTCCTATTGTGATTTTTTTAGTGGAGCCACGTGGAAGTAAAACTACACAATAACTTATCATAAAGTCTTAAAATATACAATTACAATAAATAATCTTCAACTAAAGAGTTCAAATATTATGAAATTTTAAGAAATATTTTCAACCCTTATCGTTATCGCGTTCATCGTATTTAGCATTTTCTCGTTGAGTAGTTGTATCTTCTTCATCCCCATAGGCAGATCTCGTGGCCCCGTTCACGCATCTCGGCATCTGACATTATCCTAAGAATGATCGGATGGATGTTCTACGAAAAATGGTCGTAAAAAAATGGAGCCTCTGATGAGATCAAATGTTCTACGAAAATGAACTCTAATATAAGTTATTATTTTTTTCATATTTCAAAAGGCAGGGCCAAATGAAACCAAATAAATGAATAGCAAATCCTAATCAGAGTTCAGATAAAGAGTACTTGATGTTCCCGAGGTAGAGCCCACAAGCGGGAGCCATCGGACTTGCGGCAGCCACATTCTTTGCGCTCAAGATTCTTTCGACTGCGATAAAACAAGACGAAAAAGATGAAATTTTCAAACGTTAAATCGGAATTTATAGTCATCGCAATGAACCAACCATCCTCAGTAGTCAGCTCTCCAGTCCCAACAGATTTCAGCACACCTACAAGCAACCTGACCTGCAATCACCATTAAAAGTTTAATGGCAGAAGCTTAGACCAAGAACACACAAAGTGAGAGAATAAATGTACGCAATACATTTGATCCGTATACAAGATTTCGAAGAGCCGCACCAAATGACTTGCGACGAAGTAGTGAAGGACTGTCTGTAAAAACCAAACCATTATTTCCCGACAACTTTGGTATCTTGCTTAATTTGTAAGATCTTTCTCATAAGCTTTGTATCACTCATCAACCCTTATCATTTAGATCTTATGATTATTAACTTAATTTCACAGAAGATCAAAAATATTTCCCAAAAACTCTATAAATTTTCACAAAATATCGAAAATTATTATCTTAAGAAAATCTATTTAATTTTATGTCTACAGTTTCTTCTGCATCCTCTTGAATTGGTAAACATCTTTGTTAGACATCAAAGATAGGGTCCTTTGAATTTGACATACATTATATTGTCATAATGATAATCATCATAAGAATAATAATAAAAATCATTTGATTGTTAGGACGATGTAGAGCCTCTTTCTAAGTGAGTCGCGGTAAATACAAAATTGTAAAACAGACTGAGCATGGAGCGAAAAAAAGTGGATGGTTTAACGATCGGTCCAATGACTGGTTTGGCATTCAATTCAGCAACCAATTCAATATTTAGTTCAATCAAAGTGATATAGTCAGTTCTCAATAGCACCCCTTCCAACTCCCACCATCACTTGGACAACATCCACATTAAGGCTGATGACCAATATAAATCATTACTTTATGCACATTTAGACAAACTCTTTTCATTGAATATGCTAAAAATTGTTTCCATTTAAGTTTTTGGCCAAGTATAGGAAGTTGTTCGATTCAAACAACCCCTCTAAAGAGCTAACAGTCTAAGCTTCCTTGCTAGTGACCAGGAATTTCATGAGCAGGATAAAGGAACCAATATGAGTGGCTGCATCTCAATACCAATATACGATGTGCAACAAAGGGGGACGGATAACTAACCTGATGATAAAGAAAGGAACGTGATCTTGATGTGATCACAAAACAACGATGCCTACGTCTTTCCCCAAATAGCCTGATACTTTCATTAGAGCATTTCCTGAGAGCTACATTTGAAGAAGAAGAAGAAGAAGAAGAAGAACCGCTTGATGATTTGAAGCTAATGTCCCTTCTCTCTGAAATTGAAGGGAAGCAAAGAAATGGAGAAACTTCACAAACACTAAGTTCATCCAATGTTCTAAATGGAGAAGTTGCCTGCATAAGATGGAAAAGCATTATCAACCTGAAATTAGATAGAAAGTTTACAAAGTTGAAAGTGCCAAATTTCAAGATCAGCCAACCCTAACAATTCATTTACTTCACAAAAAATGTAATGAAGTTAAATTAGCCCTTTAAAAAAGGCATAAAAATAGTAATTCATTGACACAGAGAAACATTCTGATCATATTGCATTGCCTAATTTTTTAAGATAAGAAGAATGAATCTTCACATCAAATTGACAATCAGGACCCAATTTCCTTGTAAGTTATAGGCAGAGAAAGGCATTGGTTAAACATGATTACACCGAGTTTCTCAACGAGTAACGCCATATGCAGAGGATTCTTTTACACTTTGAAGCACGAATAACATACAAAGAATTCTGCGCATATATCACAGAAAATATTACATAATATTATACTATTTAACACCTTCAACAAATCCAAATTATGAAATGATCTATAATATTGCAAGTCAAATATTAACAATGAAAATTGTACCAACTATTAAGTAGATGTTGTAAAAAATAATTGAAGAGCGCATATCAAATCAAACATTACAAGAACAGTGTTAAACATTAAATTCATCAGCAATGCTAATAACAAGGGATTGAGAATGTGACCAAGTACGACAACAAAAAGGCACATAATAGTTGATGAGGTGGCATGCTCATGACATAATCAAGTCACCACAAGGATATTTCTGTGTTGGTAAAGAGCTAAAGTGACCTCTCAGCCGACGAGAAATTCATTCAAATTTATGCAAGCAGTGCAACGATAGGGAACCAAACAACCCCTGCTTAGGATCCGAGGGATGATGGTGTTATAAAAAAGTAACTTATAAAGGATATAACTTGGATCTTAAATTTAAGGAATTTAATAAAGCCTGTATTCGCATTATCCTACTATACAGCTGTTGAAGCCTCGTCTATCTTTATTATGTGCATAAATTAAAATTGTGTGGTATTATAAGCTGTCACTAGTTTAGTTTGAATATTAATGAGATGGATTGCATAATGCATATTACCAGCAACATTGTGGTGATTTATTTATGTAATAGCTATAATTATGGTTCATCTGGGCGACTGCAGTTTGCTTATAAAATCAGATGCAGAGTTGTAAGAAAAAACTGTTGCCTAGATGTTGGGCTAGTGGTGAATGATGTATTGATTCCCTAAATAGTTATGGGAATTGTTGATGTGCATAGAAAACTTTCAAAATATTCATGTGGGTGTAAAAAAGAGAAAAAAAACCTGGCAACCAGCAGCCCTGAACGAACTGAAATCATGATGGCCAGTGAGTATGTCGCATGCCTTCTGCGTGTTCATAGAAAAAGTAATTAAGCAATTCATGTTCTTTGCTTTCTCTTTTTTTATAAAACGACAATAGGAAATGTGCCAGTGCTTAAATTATGGTGGAAAGTAAGACCTTCATCGCTAGAGCATCTAGTTCTTCAGCAACATGCCAGGCACGGTCCTTCTCAAACACTGGCAAGGGATCTGGTCCAGAGAGCAATCTATAGAAGTACCTGAAGTGAAGAACCAACTATTAGCATGTTGGATAGAAACTAATCGTGTTGTGAGATATAACAGAGTCCAGGAAAGCATATGAACAATACTCGTAAGTTTGAAAGTTTGACCATTGTTGGAGCCAAAAGCGTCCCCAACCTCCACACTCAACTTTGAACATCCGAAAGACGGGGGAACCGGGAGCTGCAAGTGACCAACTAAACAACTACTAATCGCAAGGAGTTGAAGAGAAGAGAAGGGGGGGGGGGGGGGGGAGTGAACGCCCCGGTCTACTGTGGGTGCGCTACAGGTCTGCAGACCAGTGACCCCAACCCATCTCCACGGATCTGATTGGCCGCAGCCACTCAATTGGTGATGAGGACCAGTTTAGAGCTCCCTTATCCAGGAGGTCTGAGGTTCAAGTCCCGGCCTCAACAACCCGCCACTGGAATTAGTGGTTGTGGCCAATCAGATCCGTGGAGATGGGTTGGGGTCACTGGTCTGCAGACATGTAGCGCACCCACAGTAGACCGGAGCGTTACAGAGAGAGAAGAAGGTGCCGCGAGTGGCTACACTGGGCTTCCCGCAACTGCAAACCTTAGATGCGGGTGATTTTATTACTCAACAAGTTAAGCTATTACAAAGAGAGATTACAACAAAGTAACAAAGAGCAAAGTCGTCAGAGAGACACGGGAGCTTGAGACCACACCAACAGGGAGGATTTAGCTCAAGTTCAATGTGCTTTCTGGGTACTATGGCCCCCTATTTAAACTAATTGGGGCCTGCCCGAACGGGCAAATAACAAAATTTCGGGTTGCCCGGAGTACAGGAAAACCGGGCAGAGGTGAGAGAGAAAGAGAGGGTGCGGTTACAACAGACTGTAACCGCCCTAACTAAAAGGTTGGAAAGAAGGAGCTGGGGCGGTCTCTGGTAGTGTCCTCCCTTACTGCTTGAACTCCAAGAGGCTCCTTGCTCCATCTGCGGCTGACTGGCTCTTGCTGGGGTCGCAGGATTCCGGGCTAACAACCATCTTTTCTAATTACAAGAAAGGTCGTATATTTCATTTTGATATTGGTATAAAGTCTTCCTTACACATACAAATGAAGAAGTAGTATTTCGATCTAGCGGAAATGATTTCCAAACATTATTAAGGAAAATAATATATTTAAATATTGGTAAAAGATGAGTAACCCTGTTGATGATTCTAAGAAAACTAGAACTATTACAAAATTGGTAATGTGCAAAGAAAACTACATTTTTGAAGAGATAAAGAGATCTTAAGGCTTTGATTCATCTTAGATACATCAAAAAACGGAGATAAGATCTTAAATAATATATAAAAAACTGAAAATGCTATTTTCAGAACTTCTTAAAGGGGAGTTTTGAGAAAGAGATCATTTTGGAAGTGCATAATACACAAAAACAATGAGATGTATTATGAATTGATCTATGAGTGAGTAATGGGATATAGAATTAGAAAAAATGCACTCAAATAATATATTTACTTTCAGGCTACGAAGATCAACTATGGGAGTGAGTTTTGTGCCAACACAATTAATGGAAAATTATGAAGGATAAAGAAGGATTTCATATGATTTGTATTGATTACGAGAAGAGTTATAAGATAACTAATTTAGTGTGTGCATTAAGGGACGTTAAAAGATATCTTGAAGTCATTAAATTTATCTTCAAAATGAGGTGCCTTTGTTGTGAGCAGTAATACACCAAAAAGATCTTGAAGTGCCTTTTGAAGAGATAAAGAGATCTTAAGGCTTTGATTCATCTTAGATACATCAAAAAACGGAGATAAGATCTTAAATAATATATAAAAAACTGAAAATGCTATTTTCAGAACTTCTTAAAGGGGAGTTTTGAGAAAGAGATCATTTTGGAAGTGCATAATACACAAAAACAATGAGATGTATTATGAATTGATCTATGAGTGAGTAATGGGATATAGAATTAGAAAAAATGCACTCAAATAATATATTTACTTTCAGGCTACGAAGATCAACTATGGGAGTGAGTTTTGTGCCAACACAATTAATGGAAAATTATGAAGGATAAAGAAGGATTTCATATGATTTGTATTGATCACGAGAAGAGTTATAAGATAACTAATTTAGTGTGTGCATTAAGGGACGTTAAAAGATATCTTGAAGTCATTAAATTTATCTTCAAAATGAGGTGCCTTTGTTGTGAGCAGTAATACACCAAAAGAGAACAGAAAAGGATTGAAAGTAAACAGATGCCTGATTGAGAGGAGAAATACTAAGAGAGTGAGGGAGATGAGGATGTTAGTTAAAAAGTGGGATAAGAGAGAAAGAGAAATCTAGAAGTAATTAGTAACTTCAACGTATAATTACAAAAATTACATCATTCATAACTAACCAGTAGATGAGGATGTTGCACACATCAGCTTTTGTGAAATCATTTAATAACATATTACATATACTTCTATAATATGTAATAAGGATTTTGATCTGCCAGACTATGAAAATGCCTCTGAACACTATCTAGTACATCACTTAAATTCTCATCTTGTTTGACCTCAAACAAAAGGCCAATTTGTAGTAAACTGAAACTTCACCATCTTTTATAGTACACTGACCAAACTTAACTGCTAAGAAGATAGGCCCTAATGCTTATGAACTCAAATTTATGCACTATCACAAATTTAAAGGCATTTTCAGGACAATTTTATGGCCAGAAAGTGGGCACCGACAGAGTTCTGGCAGCTTATATGTTTGTCTACCAGCAGTTGGACCCTCTACCATCAGCATTGTGGAGAAAATTGCTAAAGATGAGTTTACCACAAGCCCTTTTGGACAACCATTTATAGTTCATTGGTGTGACCATCCTCCTCCTTTTAATAAGCTGTGTTGTATGGCCTTACCCTCCTCCCCAGTTCATCTCCAAGCTCTTCCCTCTTCTCCTCCTGTCCCTCCTCTTGCTCCTTTCTTCACCCTAAAATCTAATAGCACTTCTTCTCCCATTAACTAAGCCCTATCATCCTCTTAAAGGATAACGAAGCCTCTCAAAAGAATTCCACCAACTTCTCGTCTCCTCCTTCCAAAGACTTTGGTCCTAACTCCCCTCTTAATGGACAGTTTGGATAGGTCAAGGAGATTATGAGCTCTTCTCCAAACTCCCATTAACTCAGATCACTTACACCCTACCAAATGATAAGTTAGCACCTTGCATTTATTCTTCACCTTTTAAATAATTATGCTTATAACTCAAATCCCATGTTAGAATAACAAAAGTTTTGACAAATGATCATGAGAAACTCCGCAATAACAGGTCAAAGCTTAACAGGAAAGTTGTGCATAGAACAAGTACACGTTAACATGCAACACAAGAAAACTGAATCCACAATTCAATTAAAAGCATGTACCCTACAAAATATTATTTTCCAACAAATGGAACAGAATGGATGAACAATATCCTCTTTTCTGATCAAATCTATTTTGCTTTATTGAAACATTCATCAGCACTAGGAGTAAAACTCAGAGGCATTCAATAAAATAACCTTTTCTGCATCAGGCTTCTCCACATGACTCATATATACTACAAATGCTTTAAATAAATATATGAACCAAAGAAGAATCACTCGGTATAAAGTAATTGCAACATCTAGTAGATGATCGAAATAGAAGAAAGTGGAAACACAGATGATATGCAAAAAAGCTATAAAAGGGAAGCCCGGTGCACAAAGAATCCGCGCACAACGAGGGTCCATGGAAAGGTCCCACCAGAAGGATGAAATGTAGGCAAATTTTACCCTGCATTGTTAAAAAAACCTATATAAATCAAAAATTAACTATCTTAACTGACAAGAAAAAGAAAGGCTTATTTACCAACCAAATGGATTGAACTAGAAACCACAGTGCATAGTTGTGTTTATATCGAAAGATAAATGAAGAAAATTAATCATTCAATTGGCGCTACAAATTTCATGGTCACATTAAGACCTGTTCTGGCCTTCTGCTCATTTTAGATGGTTTACAGTTCCTTAGTGAACAACATAAAATATTGAACTTGCAGGAAAATTTCAATAATAGAAATTGCGGCCATGCATACTCTCAATTTCCAATACAACATTTTTCCTGATATGAAAAAAATAAATCTGTACAACAAAACTTCTGCTGTGGCTACCTACGTTCTCTCAAGAGCCCTGTATCTAGAATGAAAGTTTGCAGGAACAAATTGAACTTCAGTTAATGTGATGTCCCCTTCCCTCTGCAGCACAACCACAAGTTAAACATGTTAGCCTCCATAAGAAAAATGACTGATTTATCATGGTTGTACATACATTAGGAAACGAAGATAACAATCTAAAAGCATCTCGAATGGGTACAAACATTTGCTAAGATCAACCTGGAAGGAATGTGAATACCAACAATATCGTTCTTCAAACTACAAGCTGCCGTGCTATTACCCAGAATATTAGTACATTTCCAAAAACTAATAAACTCAGATTAAAAATCCACTGAGAAAAACTAAATTTTGTTAAACGAATTTGATCCCAGGTCCTTATTTTCCAATCAAAACTTCGTAATAAGAAATAGCCTAAGTTTGAAATAAGTCTCTAAACTTATATTTTTTTCGTATTGGTCTCAAAAATTTATGTAAAATTTGAAATAAGTCATTGACTAACTTCATAAGTTTTTAATAGTTTTAGATGATGTGGCGTTGTTGAGGCGGCGTTGTGACACTAAAGTGGATATTTAGTGGTATTATTTTATTTTAAAAAAATGGTAAAAATGACTTAACATTGTGAGAGTTTGAAAATAGAATTTATTATTCTATCAATTTACCTTATTACACTAAAGCTCCCCTCTGTATATAGAGTAGAGGAGAAATAATCTCTATTAGAAGATCTGGGACTAAATACAAGAGACATCAAGAATACACAACGGGCTCATATTTTGGGCTTTTACAATGGATGTCAACACTCTCCTTCAAGCTGAAGCATAAATATAGAGGGATTTGGACCTCAAACATCGGAATGGACAATAACAAAAGGCCCAACAAAACTCTTATATAATTTGATAAGAAAATGAGTTCGGTGATGCTTCCCATGTTGGCAAGCTTCATATTCTAAGACAGACTCAGCGCACAAGATGGCAGAAGCTTCTAAAGAAGATGTGAAGAGGATAACTAAGACAGTGATGCCATTAAAATAGGGAGACTGTTGCGGTAAATGTGGAGAAAATGGAAAGATCGTCTAGATAGTAGAGCAATCGTCTTGTTTGATTGAAGGTTCTGAAAATAACAATGAGTTAGAAAGAATAAGACACAACATTCTAAATGCTTTGTAAGTGCATTGACGGGTAAGAGATTGCAAGGAAAATTTGGGACATATAAAGCGTCATCCAATTTGAGACGGAAGGTATTAATAACAACTCCAGTTCCACAAACGGGAACGGGAGAGCCATCTGCCACGAATAATGGTGGTAAACGGGTATGTTTTTCGAGGTGAGTGAAGACAAAAGAGTTCCCACTCATATGATTAGTTGCACTGAAATCAAAGAGTCACTTACCCAGAGCAGCAATACACACATTGACTGAAGAAGTGGCAACATAGTTAGATTTCTTGGAAGCATTAATCAAAGCTTCAATATCAGCAAAGGAGAACCATCAACAGAACTCTGGTAGCGGAGTGGAGGTGGACTAAGAAAAATTCTCAGACTCAATAGTACTGACATGAGCTTGAGGTTGGAGATGAGGATGGCTTCATAAAACAACGCTCGATAGGATGACCAAGTTTGTCACAGTAAGAACAAAGAGGGCGACCCCCCAGTTAGTGTGGTCGCGGTCATGAGCATACTTCTCTAAGGGTGGAGAGGGAGCATCATAGGTTGATTCATGGGATTGGTTAGAGTATAAACATAAGTGGCGGTAGCTTCCAGTGTGGGAATGCCTGGTTCTCGCAATATCTACTGACGAATCATTTTGTAGGACTCAAGAAGACGCAGAAGATAACAAACAACAAGGAACTTATGAAAATGTGTATGCTATGTTGCAAGGTCAGCAGAGAGATGACTAGAAGCTCAGCACCGAGAGACTGAACTTCCTTTAAGTAGCGATGACGCTTAAACATATACACTTTATTCTACACTTTATCTTCGTAAATATATTTTAATTAAAATGCAAGTTTTATATGATTCTTGTGCTTCAAATGCGTCTTTAAGTGTGTAGGAACAAGTGCACGCAAATTCATGTGGATTGGTGCACTTTTAGGCATTTTTAAGTAGAATCAACAAAGATAATTGCGGCCACAAACATCAAGACAAGTCAGTAATACTTGTCCACACACATGGAAACAATTCTTGGGTGAAAATGTGTTTTTCGAGGCGAACAACCTGGGTACACGCCCGTGTGTCGAGGGCGTGTGGCAGTTGGGACCGTTCCAAAAGTCAATGAACATATTCATAAGGCAGAGACACGACTTTTCTAAGCACACGACCGTGGCACGCGCCCGTGTGCCCAGAGCAAGTGAATTTAAAAAGTCGTCGGGTGACCCACCTCTATAAATAGAAGAACTTCTCCTGAAGAAGTTATGCTTGATTTGGCCCCGAAAGTCCAGAAAACTTAAAAGAGATGGGAACACTATGAAGGGAAGAGGAGGATCCATGGAGAAAGGAGGTTACTCTTGTATTCTTCCTTATATTTTTCATCCCCTGTTCTTCTTCCTCCGATCTTCATGCTTATCTTGTGTAATTTTATTTGTGTAATCATGTCTCGTCATGTTGTTTGAATGTTGTAAACTTTACTTAATCAAATCTTTATTTTTCTTCTCCTTCTCTACTTTCCTACGATTTATCAGGGTTTATAACGGAATGAAGTGGTAGAACGCGTCTATCATTTTCATATTAGTTACTAGCAAATAAAGTCATATGATTTTGGGTATTGTTGCTATGTTGGATCACACGTGAATAAAGAGGGTTGACTGCTCCCTGAAAGAATAGGGAACCATAATTCTCCCGTCTAGATGCGTGCAAAGCCTTGTGTCTGGGTTCACAAAACGATAAGACGATCTTCAGAGTGTCCTACCTATAGTACAAATCTCAGGTAGGCCTCCCTAAAATCAGAGCTTCGACTACCCAAATGATGTTGGGACCGGAGTGGTGTGGAACTCTGCGGTCTAGAGAAAGTGAGTTTGAGAGAAGAAAACCCTTAAATTAAGTAAAAAAATCTATAGTTTTACTACATCAATAAAACAATTACTTTCTACTAGACAAAACCACTATATGTAATCTCTAAGTTTTCTACATTCTCAATAAGTCAATCCTAAATTAAGACTATCAATTATAAAATTCGGCACGATAATAGAATGAGGGATGAACTAAGGTACTCGCAAAAGCCTCGTAGAATACGACCTTGATGCAAACGTTTCATATTCCAGTATGGCGCGCCGCGCGTGACACATCAAGATAAATATAAATTAAAACCTTGATACATCCAAAAACTCTTATACAACAACAATATGAGCACTTACCTAAAAGTATGCAACCATATCGCTAGCTTTTGTGCGATCGGAGCATATCAAGTTTTAGGCACCGTTGTCGGGTAAGTAACTTTGTGCGTGTGTTTGTTGTTTGTTTTTCATATGTTTGTTCATACAACTTGGTTATCCTTCACTTGATCTTCTTAATTGTTGAGAAATTAAGGAGCAGTGCATATGAAGTATACTATTTCAAAAATTGACCAAGAATTACAATGAAAATTTTATGACGTCGAGGCCTCCATGCAACCGCTAAGAGAGTCATCTCGAGAAGTTAGAAAAGCAAGCAAGGAGGTTGTTCTATGACCAAAGCAGGTTAGATTCGAAGATGGGAAAGTCTAAAGAAATTATAAATCAAGGGTCAATGAAGTTTCCTAAATATTTCTCTATTTATGATATCATTTTGGTAGATGTGCAGTTTTATTTATAAAAAGAAAATCTTCAATATTTTCCCTTATCGAAAATTTATCACCATACATTGAATGAACGGAAATTCTGTCATTTTTACTATCTAGACAAGAGCATCTCTGGACTACAATTTTTTTATGGAATTTATTTTCCAGAACTTTATTTCGTGCTACGTCATTTTTTGTGGCAATTCGCTGAATTTCTGCGAATTGGGAGCGCAATTCGCTGAAATTCAGTGATTGGGCGCCTAGGTGCACCTTGTGAAAGAATATAGGTATGCTAACTAATTCATCTATAGGGGTACTTGATAATTATGTCCTGTTAAAACTATTCTAATCAGAGAATCAAGCAACACAGAAAGCACACAAGTATGTATAGAGGTTTCTCAAGACAGGGTGTCTTGAGTAGTCCTCTTTTCGCCTTCACCTTTCTAACAATGTGTTAGACAAGGTAAACTCCTCCAATCTCGGCTCAATGAGCTTACAACTCAGATCCCTCAGGATCTCTCAGGTTTTCTCAAACCCTACCTCAGGTTAAGCAGCCATACAACTCAGATCAGCTCCTGATCCTACAGCTCAGACCTCAGCAGGTCCTACAACTCAGGCTCAACAGCCCTACAGCTCAGGCTAAACAGCCCTACCTCAGATCTTCACAGATCCTACAACTCAGAGCTATCACCAGCTCCTACCTCAGGCACTGCTGCCCTACAAACTCAGAGGAATACACCTCCTACAGCTCAGACCACCTCCTGGTCCTACCTCAAGCAACAAGCCTTACTCCTCAGGCTAAACAACCCTACTCCTCAGGCTAAACAGCCCTACAATCTCAGACAAACCAGCCCTACAAGCTCAGGCCAACAAGCCCTACACACTCAGGCAAATGCCCTATAAACTCAGGCAAAAAGCCTTACAGAAAAAGATATAATAGAACTTTTCTACAGCAGAAATACTCTCCTGCTCAGTGAGGGCCATAAGGCCTAGCTGAACACAGTCTTCTTCATCCACCTCTTCATCACTATCTGAGTGTGATAAAGGGGCCCTGATTCCAACCTTTGCAGTTGGACAATCTTCATCTTCTTCTGCTGCAAATTCTTCAACACCAACCAGCCCAATAAGGGCTTCTTCCTTTTCAGATTCAGATGAACTGGAGTCTGATTCACTCCATCTCCTTTCTTTCTTAGCTAGAAAGGATTTTTCTCCTTTCTTGCCCTTTGGCTAATGACCCTTCTTCTCATCCTTCTCTTTTCTCTTGACTGGGCAGTCAGTAATGACATGCCCTGGCTTGCTGCAGCAATAGCAGACAACTTTTGAGGAATTAAATTTAAAGTTAGAGTCATACCTGTCATTCCTGGAGTGATGTTTTGACTCCTTGCTGTCCTCCTTTTTGTGATATGAGGAAGAGTGCTTGTTCTTCCATTGCCTCCTCTTCATCATCTTCTTGAATTGCCTCAAAAAGGCAGAAAACTCTCCATCAGAGGAAGAGCTGTCAGAGGTGCGGGTTTCTGATTCAGCACATCTACATTGAGGAGACACCATCCTACCCTTGCTTCTCTTGGAGCTGTCAGCTTTAAGAGCTACAGATTTCTCCCCTGCTTGAGCCCTTGAAGAGGTGTCCTCTTCCTTCCTTGCAGACAGTTGCATCTCATAGGAGAGCAGCTTCCCAAACAGAGTGTGAGTAGGGGTTTCTCCAAGCCTTGCCCCTTCCCTGATTGCACAGATTTTTGTGTCCCAATCCCTAGTTAGAGATCTAAGGAACTTGTCATTCAGCTCATAATCAGTGAACACCCTCTCATAGGTTCTTAGTTCATTTACTATCCTAAAGAACCTTTCATAGCACATGGAGATGTTCTCCTGGCTCTGCTGTCTGAAGGCTTCATATTCCTGATTGAGGAGTGACTTTCTATCATCCCTCACTTCAGTTGTTCCTTCCATATATACAACCAATGTGTCCCACATTTCCTTGGCAGTTGTGCAGTGTACCAAGTTCTGAAATGTAGTGTCATCAATTGCATTAACAATTATGTTCTGGATCCTTTTGTCCATAATGTATAGTGCAATTTCATCATTGGTCAGCTCAGAAAATACCTTGAGTACTTTTCTAGTAGGGTCAACGGTGGAGGTCTTCTCAAAGGTATAAGGACCATTTTTGACTGTTGCATAGATCCTTGGGTCTGAGGCTTCCATGAACAGCCTCACCCTTTGCTTCCATATGCCAAAGATTTCTTTGGAGCATATGGGCAACTTCATTGACCCCAACTCCTTCTTCATTCCACTGGAGGCCATTTGATTTTGAATCAACAATACCTATTTAGGAACGGGTCAGACTGTTAAGTCCTTCTTGACCAACCGCCCTCTGATACCACTTGAAAGAATATAGGTATGCTAACTAATTCACCTAGAGGGGGGTGAATAGGTCTTTTGAGTTTTACTTGATAATTATGGCCTGTTAAAACTATTCTAATCAGAGAATCAAGCAACACAGAAAGCACACAAGTATGTATAGAGGTTCCTCAAGACAGGATGTCTTGAGTAGTCCTCTTTCCCCCTTCACCTTTCTAACAATGTGTTAGACAAGGCCAACTCCTCCAATCTCGGCTCAATGAGCTTACAACTCAGATCCCTCAGGATCTCTCAAGTTTTCCCAAACCCTACCTCAGGCTAAGCAGCCCTACAACTCAGATCAGCTCCTGATCCTACAACTCAGACCTCAGCAGGTCCTACAACTCAGGCTCAACAGCCCTACAGCTCAGGCTAAACAACCCTACCTCAGATCTTCACAGATCCTACAACTCAGAGCTATCAACAGCTCCTACCTCAGGCACTGCTGCCCTACAAACTCAGAGGAATACACCTCCTACAGCTCAGACCACCTCCAGGTCCTACCTCAGGCAACAAGCCTTACTCCTCAGGCTAAACAGCCCTACTCCTCAGGCTAAACAGCCCTACTCCTCAGGCAAACCAGCCCTACAAGCTCAGGCCAACAAGCCCTACACACTCAGGCAAATGCCCTACAAACTCGGGCAAAAAGCCTTACAGAAAAAGATATAATAGAACTTTTCTACAGCAGAAATACTCTCCTGTAGATCCTGCACAGTTTGTGCTTTCCTGTAGCTGAAGATGTTGATAACAGCTACCACTTGATCTTCCTCTTCAATAGAATGATGGAAGATCACCTTGCCCCTTCTGGTGGAGGAGTTATCTTCTTCACTATGTTTCTTCTTCTCTTTCAGTGAGCAGGAAGAAAAACGAGAGCAGCAGCCGTCAATGACGAATCGAGATTTTGCACGCAATTGGCCGGGTGTTTAGAAAATACCCCAACTCTTTCTTTTATACTTCTTTTATCTTCAACTGCTCTAATTTGATCTCCCAAGAAGTATGAGAGACAATGGTGGTCCCCTGTAGCTTTTCTGCAACTTGCCCTAGCCGCAGGTCCCGCCGCCCTCCTTGTCTGTAGAGAAGGTCTGCGTTCGACGAACGCGCTACACTCTGCGCTCGACGAACCCGCTGCATCCTACGCTCGACGAACTTGTCACACTCTGCGTTCGACGATCTGCCTTGTCTCTGCGTTCGACGATCTGCCTTGTCTTTGCGTTCGACGAACTGCCTTGTCTCTGCGTTCGACGAACGACACTCTGCGTTCGACGAACACGCCAATTATCAGTTGTTTCTTCTATCTCGTCTCAGCGGTCGACGAACTGTATTCTGCGTTCGACGAACGGCTCTCTGCGTTCGACGAACACGCCCTTTGTGCCTTCTCAGCGGCTCCTTCTCTGGTCTCGTCTCAGTGGTCGACGAACTGAGTCCTGCGTTCGACGAATGGCTCTCTGCGTTCGACGAACACGCTGATTCTCAGCGTTTGATGAACTTATCAGCTGAGACACCTTCTTCTCAGCGGATCCGCCGAGACGGCTCCTCGTCTCAGCGGTTCAGCTGAGACATTTCTTCATCAACTTAGGAGAAGATTTCTCCTAACCTTAGGTCTTGATTAACCCTTTCTCTTGAGTCACTTAAGCCTGTTTAACTTACACAAACAAAGCTTTATCAAATACAATATGTACTTAGTATTGGAAGTGATGCCTCTTCAAATCAAGGGAACATTGAGGGCAATATTCCCAACACCTTGGGCGTGCCTTGGGTGCGCCTCAGGCACATCGCCCGCCTAAGCCTTGCTGGGGCGCAACGGCGCCTCAGGCGCGCCTAGGCGCCCGCCTTGATAACTTTTAAATATTTATATTTCTATGCATTTTCAATTTTGTTTTCTTGTATATTTGTTGTGTTCAGTGTTTCTGCATCTTTCTCGATTTTCTTTTCATTTTTAATCGCATCTTTTCTTCACTTTTCCTTAGTGAGTTTAGAGCAAGAGTAGCAGAAGCAAG
Source organism: Dactylorhiza incarnata (assembly GCA_033032865.1). NCBI lineage: Eukaryota > Viridiplantae > Streptophyta > Magnoliopsida > Asparagales > Orchidaceae > Dactylorhiza > Dactylorhiza incarnata. The sequence continues at coordinate 2,941,391 of JAWHQI010000258.1, forward strand.
GATAGAGAATGGTTAGCCGCAACCGGATCAGAAGAAGAATCAGACGTGGCATCTTTACCAGACGAGCGTCAGCAGCAAGGAAGGTTTCCGATTCGTCTCTTATGTAATTTCACAGTGAACTTCTTTGAGAGAGTTGCAAGGCTACCCGACCGCCGACCGGTAGTAAGGATCGGTGTTGGAAAGAGATCGACTAAACGAATAGGTGTCTTGGGCGGGGGAATCACTGAGCGAGACTGACAAGGTTCTATCTTGCTCGGCTGTTAAGCCAAGGAGAAGGAAGAGACAGGGAGTGGTGATTCGAGAGAATCAACCATGGTCTCATTCGGGGGGACTTGCTCTTAAACATTGGAATCAATCAGATACCTGTCAAATTCTTTCTGCCTTCATTGCAATTATGTTTGGATATTACTTGTATGACTTGCTTTATTCATTTTCAAATATCTTTAGTTGAAATTTTGTTAGTGCTACCACATTTTATTATTGGTTCATACTACAAATTTATTATTATGAATCATGTAAACCATGCTTTAAATAGATTTTTAACAAATTTTCATATGATATTAGCATAGAATAAAGTTATCTTTGTAAAATTGATTTGTTTACTTTCTCATTTACTCTTACCATGAATTAATAAACATTGTTATAACTTATGTTTTTCATGAGGTTTATTGATTGCTAGCCTAGTTGTCTCAAACAAAAGTACTCTTTTCATATTTGATAGGTTAAGTTTGTACACACTAATAACTAAGTTTTTATGAGTAAAATAAAATTGTGTTTTCTATGAAATTTTTATTAATTGATTACCTCTTAGAATTGAATTAATGAAAATTTAGTATTTTTGTCATAAAAAGCTAGAGAAAGGTTATGTTAGCTTATATATGATTTTCTCACAAGTGCTAAAACTTAATCCTTCATTTACTTTAAACAATGATTTAAGAATGTGATTAGTAGTAAAAAAATGATTTAGGCCACCATTGATTTCTAGTTTGAGCTTTTGGGCCTATCCTACACATTTTCACCATTAATACCCTTTTTAAATCCCATTATCCTTATTCTTTTATAACTCCACAGATAGTTACCAAAGCCTATTATTTTAATCCCAAATATCATTACTAAAGAGCTTATATTTAAAAAAATCATAAGAAAGATGAAGAAAAGAAAAATTCTATGACTCACTTCTATGTGGGAGTGATGAGAATACTATTGGAGGTCTTATGATTCACTTCTATGTGGGAGTGATGAGAATATTACAAAAGAAAAATGAAAGATATAAAAAATTATATATATATATATATATCTTTCTAAAAAAATGTGCAAAAGGAGTTAAAAAAATGAATGAAAAAATGCACTCCACAAAAAAATGAATGAAAAAATGCACTCCACATAAAAAAATAAATGTGAGGGTGTATACATATATTGAGTGGAGAAATGTGATCATTTCTTAAGAACAAGCTCAGACAAGATTTAGTAGTGATAAAGATTGCTACAATGTCTTATCCTTACCTTTTATCACCTAAGCCACATTACAACCTATCAAAAGACCTAATGATCCTTATTCTCAGGGGCGGACCCACATAGGGCCCAGTGTGGGCGACCGCCCACACTGGTTTTTAAAAATACAATTTTTCATTAGTAAAAATTGTATTTTATTTATTTGTTAGATACCTAATATATACATTCATGAATAAATTCAAGCAAGTAAGTCTCTTAGCTAAGTTGGTAGAGTGTTTGATATCAAACTATGTGGTCATGGGTTCAAGTCCTAACATATTTATTTATCATTTTGTTTCCTAGTGATACATTTATTTATTATTTTATTTCCTAACATATTTATTTATCATTTTATTTCCTATATATATTACACATTTACTTATCATTTTATTTTCTATCTATACTTATCATTTTATTTTCTATCTATGATACATTTATTTATTATTTTTAGATGTAATTCAAATTAGTAATATTTTCATTTTTTGATATTTTTTATACACCGCCCACACAAAGAAAAATCTCTGCGTCCGTCACTGCTTATTCTTGCAATCTTATCTTAAACATGTTAAATTTGTATGACTTATTAAGGTATAGTACCGATAAAAATAGATATTGTATATAGTGTTGGAATAACCCATTTAGAGGGCTCATATTTGGGCCCATGTATTCTTCCCTCTTTAGTCCCACATCTTGTATAGGATTTTTTCTCTCATCCTCTCTCCTATATATATGTATTCCTCTTTGTATTCAATAACACAAGAAATATACGAGCTTCAGTCTTTTCTACATGGTATCAGAGCCAAGTTCCCAATTTTTGCGATCACCAAAACTCTGACCGCACCCCTCCTCTCTGCGAGCTCTTCCCGTGAGAGCTTCCCGTCCAGTCTTCTCCTCAGGGCCTTCTTATAGTCTTCCCGCTGTATCTGTGGGCCCCTCTTCCCCTACTTTTGTCGCTGCGACCTCCGTCTCTTCTCGCACGGTCTGCGCCTCCTGCGGTCTCTCCTCTGCAGCGAGCTCCTCCGCCGATCTCACAGCAGTGATCCCTCTCTCAGCCGCGATCTCCTCCTCCCTCTGATCGCAGCAAGCTCTCCAGCGACCTCCTGGTATCCTCTGCTCGCAGCGAGCTCTCCAGCCGTCTCCTCCGCTAGCAGCGAGCTCTCCAGCGACCTCCAGCGAGCTCGTCAGCGACCTCCAGCGAGCTCTCCAGTCCACCTCCAGCGATCTCTGCCTCCAGCGAGCTCTGCCTCCAGCGAGCTCTGCCTCCAGCGAGCTCTGCCTCCAGCTCTGCTCTCCAGCCCTTCTCCTTCTCGCAGCTCTTCTCCTCGGTCTCTCCAGTCCAGCGAGCTCCCTCTGCCGAGCTTCTAGCAGCGATCGTGTCCCTCTACCCGCCGTGCCGACCTCGCAGCGATTGCAGCGGTCTCCTTCTCCCTGCTTGCGGTCTATCTCTCAAGACGAGCTCTCCAGCGGCCCGGTCTCCTGCTCGCTGCTCCCTGTTCGCCCGACCTTCCCTTATTAGCAGCTCGCCCGGCCTCTCCCTGCCGGTCTCCTCCCAGCAGCCCGCCCGTCCCGTTTCTATCTTTAATGGGATCCTCAGTTGACTCCACCGCGGTGCCTGCTCCGCCTCAGCCTGACAACCTGGGTCAGCCTCCCGAACTTCGTGACGAGCTGCGAATCACCACAATCTCCCTCTCCGGAAAAGGAAACTTCATACAATGGGTTCACTCGGTCCGACGAGTTCTTCAGTCCAAGGGACTTCTGGGTCATCTCACCCAAGGGCCTCCGGTCCCTGCTACGGAGACCTGGCTCCGTAATGACGACCGAGTTCAGACTTGACTCCTCAACTCGATGGATGGAGAGTCATACCAGATGGTAATGTATCACGAGACTGCTAAAGCAATGTGGGATGAGCTCCACTCTCTATACTCAGGCAAGGACAGCCTTCAACATCTCTACGACATCATCACAGATCTTCAGGCTTTAGATACGGCTGGGGCAGCTAACATAATCTCCTTCGTTGCTCGCACCAAGACTCTGGCCGAGGCATGGATCCAACATCAACCGTCCACCAATGACCACGCTGCTCAACGAGCTCAGAAGGAAGGCATCATCATTGCTATGATCATGGCTCGTGTTCCACCACACTTGCAAAGCATCATAAATCAGGTTCTGGCCTCGGCCATCACTCCTTCCCTCTCAGATGTGTGCTTCATGCTCCTCAAAACCTCAGCACCTATGGCGGCTCCTACTCTTCCCTCACCGGCCCTTCTTCAGCAAACTCCCGCTCCCTTACTCCTTGTGCCTCCTTCAGCTCGTGGTGGACGTTTTGCCTCTCGGGGAAGGGGACGCGGTGGCCGTTCTCGACCAAAATGTTCATTCTGTGGGCGAGATGACCACTTTGAGACGACCTGCTATCGGAAGCCTGGGAATCCTCCTCGTCCGACTGCCGCTGTTGTTGCTGATGACAGCCCCTCGGTCTCCCGCGCCGATATTGACGCTCTCCGCCTACAGTTCCAACAGCTTCAAGGGATGATGTCCCCACATGCCTCAGTCGCCTCCGCCTCCAATACAGGTATAACCTGTCTCTCAACGAGTCCACGCTGGATAGTGGACTCTGGTGCTACTCATCATATCACCTCGCTACAGCCACCAACGTATTTGAATGCCCCTCACCCGAAGTGTATCACTGTGGCCAATGGGGCGACGGTTCCAGTCTCTGGCTCGGCTGACCTCTCTCTTAGCCCCTCCATCTCTCTCCGCTCGGCTCTTCATGTTCCGGGATCCCCATTCAATTTACTTTCTGTTAGCCGTCTTACTTCGGACCTGGATTGCTCCCTGACATTTACATCCTCTTCTTTTCTGATATAGGATCGGCGGACGTGGACTACCATTGGTAAGGGGCGACTGCGTAACGGGCTCTACCTTCTCGATGACTCTCCCACTATCCTCTCATCGGTCTCCTCTGCTAAGTGGCATCAACGTCTTGGACATGTTCCCCTCCCAGTTCTCCAGAAGGCACTTCCCGATATATCTTTTCCAGTTTTTAAATGTGATTATTGTATTTTGGGCAAACAGCCGCGTTCTTCGTTTCCCGCACATTGTACTTGGAGCTCTGCTCCTTTTGATCTATTACATTCTGATATATGGGGACCCTATAAAATTACTAGTATTTCTGGGTTTCGATATTTTCTTACGTTTATTGATAACTATTCACGAGTTACTTGGCTATACTTACTTCGCGATCGCTCGGAGCTCCCTCGCGTTTTTCGGGCGTTTATCCTTGAAACTCGCACACAATTCTCCACCACCATCAAAACTCTATGAACCGATAATGCTCGTGAATACACAGGCAACGAGTTTGCCAATTTATGCTCTGAATTCGAGATTATCCACCAGACTTCATGTCCCTACACCCCACAGCAAAATGGTGTGGCTGAACGAAAGAACCGACACTTACTTGATGTTGCCCGCTCTCTCATGCTTCACATGAACGTTCCCAAAGCCTATTGGAACTTTGCGGTCTCCACAGCCTGCTTTCTTATTAACCGTCTTCCCTCCTCTGTCCTCACCAATGCCACTCCTTTCAGCCTCATCTTCCCTTCTACTCCGGCCTTTCCCCTCACACCTCGAATCTTCGGGTGTATGTACTACGTTCATATCCTGGGACCGTCTACGGACAAGCTGGATCCCAGGGCGGCCAAGCAAATTTTCGTTGGCTACTCACGTACACAGAAGGGCTACGTCTGTTATTCTCCTACTACTCGAAAAATCTCTGTGTCACCAGATGTTACCTTCCGGGAGGATCAGTCATTCTTCTCTGCTCTAGTATCCACACCTACGCCAATACCTACCCCACTGTCTGTCCTCCGACCTATCATTCCCGTTCACACACTGGCTCCTCCTTCCCCGAGTTCTGCTTCTGCCCTCTCGAAGCCACCTATCATCCATGTCTACTCTTGTCGCACTCTCCCTCCCGTTGCCCCGCAGTCGGCCTCAACCTCGGGTACTCAGCGTCTGACTGATCCGGTAAAATAATCAACCGCCCATCCGATGACGAACTATGTTTCACTACATCGTCTCTCTCCCCAACTCCAGACTCTTGCTACCTCCTTGTCCACAATTGCTATTCCTGCCTCTGTGCAGGAGGCTCTACAACATCCTGGGTGGCGCGCTGCCATGGAGGAAGAAATGGCGGCTCTTTGGGCTAACAAGACATGGACTCTAGTACCCCGTCCTACTGGACAGAAATTCGTTGGGTGTAAATGGGTTTTTGTTATCAAGCATGCTCCTGATGGAACCATTGACCGACTGAAAGCTCGCTTGGTTGCTCGTGGCTACACTCAACAACAGGGTATCGACTATGAAGAGACCTTCTCTCCAGTGGCTAAACTCAACACTGTTCGTGTGCTTATCTCCGTCGCTGTACATCGACGGTGGCCTTTATTTCAGCTGGATATTAAGAATGCTTTCCTTAACGGCGATCTCCATGAAACTGTTTTCATGGAGCAACCTCCCGGGTTTGAGTCCACGGGGGAGTCCTCTTTGGTCTGTCGTCTATTGCAGTCTCTTTATGGTCTCAAACAATCACCTCGCAACTGGTTCGACAAGTTCAGCAAAGCTCTTCGGGAGGTTGGCTTTACTCGAAGCTCGGCAGACTTCTCTTTGTTCACTCGCCAACAGACAACGGGAACAGTTATTCTTATGGTTTACGTGGATGACATCATAATTACTGGAGATGACGCCAAAGGAATACAAGCGGTCAAACAAAATCTTAGCTCTGTATTTCAGACAAAAGATCTGGGTCACCTTCACTACTTCCTGGGTATGGAGGTCGCCAGAAGACCAGATGGCCTTGTCCTCTATCAGAGAAAGTACTGTCTCGATCTCCTTCATGATGCAGGATTCTCAGGCTGCAAACCGACAAACACTCCAATGGATGTCAATCACAAACTGTGTGCTCAAGCTTCCGACTCAGACCTGCAACTACAGAACCCAGAATACTATCGACGTCTTGTTGAAAAATTAATCTACCTAACGGTAACAAGACCTGATATATCCATTGTCGTGGGTATGGTCAACAGATACATGCACTCTCCTCGAAAATCTCACCTTCAGGTCGTCGAAAGGATTCTTAGGTATCTCAAAACAGCTCCTGGTCAGGGACTGGTTTATAAAACATCATCGTCAACTCCAAGATTGGTGGCATACTCTGATGCTGACTATGTGGGGTCCCTGGACGATCGACGGTCAACAAGTGGTTTCTGCACATACTTTGGAGGACACCTGATTACCTGGTGGAGTAAGAAGCAAGTTGTTGTTGCAAGATCCTCAGCTGAAGCTGAATACCGGGCAATGACATATGTGGTCTCTGAACTCACATGGCTTGAGAGCCTCCTGACTGACCTTGGTGTAAAACTTCCTTCACCATCTCTCCTCTTGTGTGATAGTCAAGCTGCTATACACATTGTCAAGAACCCAGTCTTCCACGAAAGAACAAAGCACATTGAAGTTGATTGTCATTTCATCCGGGAAAAAGTTCAAATGAAGAAGCTAAAACTAAAGCATGTTCCGGGTACTGAACAAGTGGCGGATGTCCTCACAAAGGCCCTATCCAGTACTCTCTTCTATCAATGTCTGTCCAAGCTTGGATCCTACGACTTGTACGCTCCAGCTTGCGGGGGAGTGTTGGAATAGCCCATTTAGAGGGCCCATATTTGGGCCCATGTATTCTTCCCTCTTTAGTCCCACATCTTGTATAGGATTTTTTCTCTCCTCCTCTCTCCTATATATATGTATTCCTCTTTGTATTCAATAACACGAAATATACGAGCTTCAGTCTTTTCTACATATAGAATAAGCTTATGTAATCCTATCAAAGTAAGATATGGGGAAAAAACTACAGATAAGTTAAGAATACGAAAAGACGGTTATTAAATTAATTTTCATTTCATTTACAACACAACTAAGATATATTAATAAATTTTATGTTATAGTATTGTGTGTATCAGACTAGTTTCATTTAGTATGTAGAGAGAAGAGTCATGAGACACTTTGTTAGGACTCCGTTAAACCAAGTGAACTCATATACACATCAAGTTTTGCCCTGGGATGGCAAAAGCTAAGTGTGGGGTATTTGATGATGTTTAAACATATTCACTGTATTCTACGCTTTATCTTCGTAAATATGTTTTAATTTAATTTAAATACATGTTTTATATGATTCCTGTGATTCAAATGTGTGTATTAAGTGAGTAGAAAGAGGTACGCGCAATTTCATGTGGATTAGTGCACTTTTGGGCATTTTTAAGTAAAATCAACAAAGATAATTGCGGCCACAAACAACAAGACAAGTCAGCAATCCTTGTCCACACACGTGGAAGCAGTTCTGGAATGAAAAAAGGTGTTTTTCGAGGCACGTAGCCTGGGTACAAGCCTATGTGTCGAGGGCGTGTGGCAGTTGGGACTGTTCTAGAAGTCAATGTACACATCCAGAAAGCAGAGACGCGAGTTTTCGAGGCACACGACCGTGGAACACGCTTGTGTGCCCAGGGCGTGTGTATTCAAAAGGTTATGCGAGATTTGACCCAAAAAGTTTAGAAAACCTGAAATAGATGGGAACACTATGAAGGGAAGAGGAGAAGGAGGATCCATGGAGAAAGGAGGTTACTCTTGTATTCTCCCTTATGTTTTTAATCATTTTTTTCTTCCTCCGATCTTTTTGTTTATCTCGTGTAGTTTTGTTTGTGTAATTATGTCTCATCATGTTGTTTGAATATTGTACGGTTTACTTTACATAATCAAATCTTTATTTTTCTTCTTCTTCTTCTTCTCTACTTTCCTACGATTTATCTGGGTTTATAATTGAATGAAGTGGAAAAACACGTCTAACATTTTCATATTAGTTACTATCAACTCAAGCCATATGATTTTGGGTATTGTTATTATGTTGGATCGCACGGGGATAAAGATGGTTGATTGCTCCCTGAAAGAATAGAGAACAATAATCCTCTCGTCTAGGTGCGTGCAAAGTCTTGTTTCGGGGATCACAGAACGATAAGACGATCTTTAGGGTCCCCTACCCATAGTACAAATCTCAAGTAGGCCTCCCTAAAATGAGAACTCCGACTACCAATATGATGTTGGAACCTGAGTGGTGTGGAACCCTGCGGTCTAGAGAGAGTAAGATCGAGAGAAGAAAATCCTTAAATTAAATAAATAAATTTATTATTTTACTACATCATGAAAACAATTACTTTTTACTAAACAAAACCGTTATATGTTATCTCTAAGTTTTCTACATTCTCAATAAGTCAATCAATGCATCAAATTATTTTAGTCTAGGACAATCATATATATCCTAGATTAAAACTATCAATTATAAAATTTGACACGATAATAGAATGAGGGATGAAGTAAGGTACTCGCAAAGGCCCCGTGGAATACGACCATGATGCAAACATTTCATATTTCAGTATGACGCATGACACAACAAGTTAAATATAAATTTAAACATTGATACATCCAGAAACTCTTATACAACAACGATATGTGTGATTGCCTAAAAGTACGCAACTCTATTGTTAGCTTTGGTGCGATCGGAGCGTATCAAGTAGCGTTGACAGAGAGGTTCGGTAGAGCAAAGAGATCCGAGAATAGGGGTAGATGCGAGAAAATTTGGCACCATTGGAATAAAAAGAGGCAAGATTGTCTCAAGTTGTCTTTACAGTCTCATCATATCGAATGATAAGTAAGCATACATCAAAACGACCGTTTACAAACCATGTGCGAACAAGAGCAACACTGACGTCCCGATCAGTATAGGTGGGAGATGTACACTCCGGAGGAGTATTAGTGAGATGATATCTTTTGCGCTGAGACTGCAAAAGGTGAATGAAACGCTCTAATCAGAATAGTTGGGTCCGATCAATTTGGAAGTTGTTTTGAGGTTCCCGGAGGCACTGTAGACGAGTGGAGGGAGGGCCAGCATCACCATAATTTAGCGCGAATAAATGAAGGAATAGAGCGAAGAACTTCCAACTAACACCTATACAAGAAGGGGGATTAAGCAGTCCTCGAGGAGAGGCACTTGATGACCGGAACGTGTGGGAGATCGCGGAAGAGGGAGGTAGGACGCGAGTATGCAGTGCTCGTTGCCAATCAGAACTCGCGGGACTGGCAAGTAGGTCGCAAGAAGGAAAGCGCGATAGGTGGAGTGTAAAGAATGAAGCGGGCGGTTGCAGAGGGAGAGAAGCGCGAGAGCTCGAATCAAGCGACAGAGTTCCCAGAAGATCAGTGATCGCGGGAGGACGGGAACTAGTGGGGGCTCGTGGAAGTAAGATGCTTCTCGCGCGAGAGGGTAGAGCTCGCGAGGAGGGGGAACACGCGGAATCTCACGGGGAACACGCGGGAGCTCACGGGTAACACACGGAAGCTCATGGGAAAATGTGAGTACGCACGTTCACGGGAATTGTAAGTCGTGGTTAGAACTCAGAGGAGACAAAAGTCGCGGGGAAAAACTCGCAGGAGCCGCGTTCACAGGCGATGGGAGTTGAGTTTGCGGGAGACTGAGAAGGAACTCGCGAGAGCTAGAGCTGGCGGGACTTGTAGCCTGAGTCACGGGAGCAGGAGTTCGTGGGACACACAGTGAGGTCGTGCAGATGTTATGAGAGAAGGGAGTCATTGTGTGAGGCCGGGAGTGTTCACGCGTGACCGGGGGTATTTACGCGAGAGGCGAAGAGTCAAAAATTTCTCTAGGCTCTGATATTATGTGAGTTTGAAAATAAAAATATTTTCTATCAATCTACCTTGTTACATTGAGGCTCCCCCCTTTATGTAGAGTAGAAAATGAGAAATAATTGGATGTGAGACTAAATACAAGAGAGATGGAAATTTTACAATGGGCCCTTATTTGGGGCTTTTATAATGGGTTTTAACAAATATTATTATTGTATGCTTAATTAGGACAGAAAGGCCATACACTATATAAAATAGTATTATTAAATTATTTTTAATCAATTTTTAATAAATTAATAATACTAAAATATCCACATCATTGCCCCCGCTGCGCCATATAATCTAAAGACGTCAAAAACTTAACGAAAGTTAGTCCAAGGACATATTTCAAACTTCGCCTAAAATTTCGGGACAAATATAAGAAAAATAAAAATTCAGGTACATATTTCAAACTTAGGCTAAAGTTCAGTGACTAATTAATGCATTTTACCTAAGAAATAAAAAAAAAATACCTGTAAGAAATGATTTATAGCCCGTCTAACAACTCCAGGCTCATGTGGTAGCAACTGCACTAATAGGGAAAAAATTAAAGCCATTATTATAATCAGTGCAAATAATATGTTAAACTAACTTGAAAGAGAAACATGATACAGTCTAACAGAGGGAATGGATTAAGAACTAATCAAAATTGAGAGAACAAAATGAAATATTGACAAAACATAAAACCATTTAAGAATGTATTGCCAGTGAGGGTACATGCTCTAGAAAATTGAATAAAGGTTCGTTTTATTCACTCTTCAAAATTCATTATTCCTCTTACATTGATCCCCTATTTATACATACACAAGGGGGAATCTAATTCCTGATTGGAGATGTGGGACTAATTATAAGAAGAGGGAAGACGCTAACCGCACACCACTCAGCCAACCTGGATAAATCAAATGAGATGAGTCCTTTAGTTAGACAATCAGCTACTTGCTCCTTCGTATCAACATATCCCAGTTTGAGCACCCCACTATCCAGTTTCTCCTTGATAAAGAACCTGTCAAACTCTATATGCCTCGTTCGGTCATGATGGACAGGGTTATTTGCAATGTTGATGGCTGACTTGCTGTCACACCATAATGCCATATGCGCTCCTCGGTCTATCTTGAGTTCCATTAGCAGGGATTTCAACCACAACAACTCGCTCACACCTAAGGCCATGACTCTGTACTCTGCTTCGGCTGTAGACCTTGCAACTACTATCTGCTTCTTGCTCCTCCAGGAGACTAGATTGCCTCCTACAAACATGCAGTATCCAGACGTTGACCTTCTGTCATCAACGCAACTAGCCCAGTCAGAGTCACAATAGCCTTCGATGTTTGAATGTCCATTCTTCCTGAAGATCAGTCCCTTTCCTAGTGCACTCTTTAAGTACCTGAGAATCTGATATACAGCATCCATGTGACCCTCCCTAGGATCATGCATATAACGGGCCACCACACTTACGACAAACGATATGTCGGGGCGGGTGTGACCCAGATAGATCAGGCGGCCTACCAACCTCTGGTACCTTTCTTTATCAATTGGCTCTCCTGCCTCAGCACCAAACTTGGACTTCTGATCAATGGGAGCAACTGCAGGTCTGCACCCTAGCATACCCGTTTCTTTGAGCAGATCCAACACATATTTTCGTTGGGATAGAACAATCCCTTCTGCGTCGTGGGATACCTCAATCCCAAGAAAGTACCTTAGTTACCCCAAGTCTTTCACCTCAAATTCCTTTCCTAATTTCTTCTTCAACTGAGTAATTTCACCTTCATCATCGCCTGTGATGATCATGTCGTCCACATACACAGGAAGTATTGTAATGTGAGCTCCACGTTGCCGAAAAAACATTGTATGGTCCGCATTGGTCTGCTGGTATCCCATAGCTACCATGACCCTCCTGAACCTGTCAAACCAAGCTCGAGGAGACTGCTTCAGTCCATAAAGTGACTTCTTGAGTCTACACACCTTCCCTGTTGTTTGCCTCGTGTCAAAGCCCGATGGTACCTCCATGTAAACTTCTTCCAACAAGTCCCCGTGAAGAAAGGTATTCTTCACGTCCAGCTGGTGTAGTTTCCATCCCCCATTTACCACCAAAGATATTAGTGTCCGCATTGTGCTCATCTTTGCGACGGGTGCAAAGGTCTCATCGTAGTCAATGTCATAAGTCTGACTATACCCCTTTGCAACTAATCGGGCTTTGTAGCGCTCAACCTGACCTTTCGGGTTTTGTTTCACCGTAAAAACCCATTTGCACCCAACCGCCTTTTTTCCAGGTGGTAGAAATACAAGATTCCAGGTGTTATTCTTTTCAAATGCCCCGAGTTCTTCTAGCATTGCAACTTTCCACTATGAATCTTCCTTAGCAACCTGCCAACACTTAGGAATAGAGACATTGTTCAAAGATGCAATGAATGCTCCATGCATAGATGATATTTTAGAGTAAGAGACAAATTGGGCAATATCATGGGGAAAGCCATACCGATCAGGTGAGACTCCTGCATTCCTGCAGGAACTCCGCCTTACCGGTATGGAGGAGAAGGTATGAATGGAGGAATTATAACACATGTGGATTTGGAGGCTGAAGTGGATAGGGTAGGTGTCTCAGGAGTCAGAGTAGCAGAAGACACGGGACTCGACACAAGTGGCATTGTAGACATTGTAGCTTCATTCTGCTGGAATCTTCGGGTATACACTCTCAGCTCCCCCTGAACCTGAAGTTCATCAGTGGCAGATTTATTCACCTCATGTACTGGCGCAACAGCCAATTCCGCACCCTTCTGTACAGGAGAGCAAGGGATACTTACTATTAGCCTCTCACTACTACTGTTATCTTCCCCTTCTCGCCTTATATCGTCCGTAACAGGCGGGTCCTCAAGAGGTGAGTCAACCGGAGAGGAGTAATATGGCTTAAATTCCCTAAATGTGACATCCATACTAATGAGTAATTTTCTCTCTACCGGGCTCCAACACACATACCCCTTTTGAGTAGCTGAATACCCAACAAAGACATACTTCAGAGCCTTTGGATCCAACTTTCTCACATTTGGTCTCTGATCCTGTACGAAGCAAACGCAACCGAAGGTCTTGAGGGGAAGAATATCTCGATTGATCAAATATGATGTTGTAAGAACAGTTTGCCCCCACAAGTACTTTGGCACCTTCATCGATATCATCATGCTCCGAGTCACTTCCAAAAGGTGTTTGTTCTTTCGTTCCGATACACCGTTCTGCTTTGGTGTGTACGGACAAGCCGTTTGATGTTGTATTCCATGTGAGGACAAGTACTCTCCAAATGTTCTGTTTGTGTACTTTGTCTCGTTGTCAGACCTCAACACTTTTACAACTGCACCATATTGAGTCTGAACCCCTTTGTGGAAATCCTTAAAGCATGCAAACACATCACTTTTATTTTTCATCAAGTAAAGTCAGGTCACACGAGAGAAGCAATCAATGAAAGACACAAAATAACGAAACTCATTCACAGTAGTTGTGGGACAAGGTCCCCAAACATCAGTATGTATTAAATCAAAAGGAGCAACACTTTTATTATCCGAACTGGAATAAGAGTTTCTAGTGTGTTTCTCAAACTCGCATGCGTCACAGATAAGTTTATTACGATTAGCTTTCTCAAATAAAGTGGGATACAATTGACTTAAAACATGAAAAGAGGGATGTCCCAAGAGCTGATGATAAAGAAGAAGCAATTCTTCTATGCTCCTTCCGACTCCTGCAGCATCTTCTACCAGTGTTGAAAGAGATGAGTCCATACTTTCCTTATCCAGGTACCACAAGCCATTATGTCATGTGTCAGTCCCAAGTCTTCTGCCGGTCTCCTTCTCTTGGAAGATCACCTTCGGAATATCAAACAAAACAACACATTTTAGTTGAGATATGATGACACTAATGGATATGAGATTCACAGGAAAGGATGAAGCATGCAAAACATTGGACAGAGTCAAAGTATTGGTACATCGCACGGTACCCTTACCAACCACTGGTTGAGTTGTGTCATCGGCAGTCTGAATTCTCTCTGGGACTGCTAGGGGAGTATACGAAAGGAATTCCCTAGCATCCCCAGTGACATGTCGAGAAGCACACGAATCGACTATCCAATCTGGTGTTCTAGTATTGGATATAGCTGTGAGGGCAAGAGTTTCATTATACCTGAGGTTGAATGAGCGAACAAGGCAATGTTACTCCTTGATGAAACTGGAGTGAGTGTGTCATCCATCATACCCTTTTGCTTTCTCTGCATCAACTGAGAGTAAGCGTTCACGATCTCCTGTTCCTCTGAGTAACCTATATCAGTCATACTTCCGTCTACCTCACCTTCGGCTATCATTAGATTCGCATGGTAACCTCCTCTTCCACCACCTCTGCGCCCGCCACGATCACGACCGCGGTAGCCTTCTTTTCCCCGTCCACCTGCTTCCCGCTCTTTCGGTGGCTTGGGGCAAGCCAGTCGCAAATGACCTATCTCGCCACAATTGTAACACTGTCGTGTCTCACCCTTGTATCATGTGTGTCCAGAATTGGTTACCACTAGGGCTGATTTCACCCCGGTGGGTGTAGTCATGTCATACTAATTCGGCTCTCCTCCTGCATCATAGCTGAGATCGTCTCATCCAAGGTATGAATCTTTGGCTGAGCGAGCAACATTGCGCTCCTTTGCTCAAATGTTGGGTTCAACCCCCTCATAAAGTGCATAGTCCACCGCTGAGCATCTCGCTCCCCTTTCGTGCATTCAGGGTCTTTGCAGCATGCGGCTAGTGAGAAATAATCATAGTTTGCCCATAGTCGCTCTAGATCTGCGACATACTCCCGGATCGAGCGATCCCCTTGGGTTACAGTCTCAATCTCCCGTTCGATCTGAAACACGTGCATGTTGTTGTCAGCTCCTGCATAAAGCCTTTATAACTTCCCACAAACATCATTTACGGTTTCTATGCCATCCACAGTGATAGCGATAGACGCGACCATTGAGTTTAGGAGCCATGTGTGCAACAGACTGTGTGTAGTCTTCCATTGATTGTACTCATCCGAGTCCTTCTCTGGCTCCTTCTCGCCACTCAGATAGCCCTCCAAGTTTCTGCCGGAGAGTGCCCTTTTCACCCGACGGGACCAACTTAAGTATGTAGCTGGTCCGTCGAGCTTCAGCTCCACGGGGGGAAGATCCAGCTTCACCAGAGGCGGCGACGACTGAGCTACCCCCTCACCTTTGGACATCCGCAAGAACTCGAAGAACAATTTTAGATCCGCCTCCTCCATTTTGGCAACCAACTTCTCCATGAGTGCGGACCGCGCTTGATAGACTACTTATTTTGTCAAGCACGCACTCGCACGCTATGCAACTTCTTCACGCGTATACCACCAAGCAAATCGTATCACGCTCCTTGTAGTGTCGTGCCTCTTCCTCACGTGACACGTGCGTCCTCTGGCAGCGGCAATTTAGTAATTCCTATTTAACATGTGAATAGAAATTTGCAACTTCTGCGGGCCTGATTATTCTTCGAGGTACGGCCACAAATGCGTATCCACTCCTCCGCGGCACTAGGGCACAAATCCCGGCCTCAACTGCGAGTCAAATCGTGTCCACTCCTTCAGCTGTGTGAACTACGTGCCTCAAAAGCGCGTGCGCCGCACTTGCAGGAACCTCCTACCCCAATCTCCTGCACGCACTCCTGCCGCACCTCTTGCGTACGTGTCGCGTCTGCCGTGTGAGAGGCGCTCCTGCCGTGTGCTCCGCAAGCGCTCCTGTCGCGTGCTCTGGCAAGCGCACCTGCGCTCCTGCCGCACCTGCGCAAGCGCTTCGCAAGTGACGCTCTGCGCTCCTGCCGCACCTGCGCACCTCCTGCCGCGCCTCTTCCACACTCCTGCCGCACTCCTACCGCAAGCGCAAGACTCTGCGCTCCTGTCGCACTCCTCTTGCGTAAGTCCTGCCGCACTCCTCTTGCGTAAGTCCTACCGCACTCCTCCTCCCCGCCGCAGTCCCGCACGAGTAACCGCCGCACGAGCATGCACCCTCCTGCCAGCTCCTGCGCTTGTGCACGAGCAAGCGCCTGTGCCGCACGCTCCTGCCGCACCTCATCCGCAATCCTCGTGCTCCTGTCGGTCGAGCACAGTTCCTGAGCACGAGCACGGTTTCTTCCTGCGGAGGAGAATTAAAGTTGCGAGCACGGAAGCGGAATTTCTCCGAAACCTAGCTCTGATACCATGTAGAAAATTGAATAAAGGTTCGTTTTATTCTCTTCAAAAATCATTATTCCTCTTACATTGATCCCCTATTTATACATACACAAGGGGGAATCTAATTCCTGATTGGAGATGTGGGACTAATTACAAAAAGAGGAAAGGCGCTAACCGCACACCACTCAGCGCTAAACGCACACCAACACATGCATAAGTCTAGAAAACATACACAATTTCAGTAGTGTAAAAACCTAGTTTTCAAAATGATAGAAAAAGGGAAATGAACATGGTAAACAGTGATAGACACATCATCCAATGTGAAGACTGTTAGATAAGTAGAACATTGTGTTTCCCACTTGAATATAAACTGTTTGAAAATGCATCTTTGTTGCATTCATTCATATTATTTGTCTTTCTCCTTCTGCCTAAATCCTCTTGTACAATAGACTGTATTTTTTGTTGAACATTGATAAAGGGAAACCCGGTGCACAAGGCATCCCCGCGAAGTGAGGGTCCGGGGAAGGGTCCCACCACAAGGGTGAAATGTAGGCAAACCTTACCTTGCATTTTTGCAAGAGGCTGCTTCCAGGACATTGATACAACAACAACAACAGAACCCATATAGTCCCCAATCATTGGGGGTATGGGCGGGGGAAGATTGGAAACAGACCTAACCTTTGGCCCTATGCACAAAGTGGCTTCTCTCAGAGGAGAAAGACCGAACCTTCGACAATAAATGCACAAAGTGGCTGCTCACAGATTACCACCGAAATAGTGGCCCCCTATACCGTCACGTTTGTTGTGGAATCATGCCCTCAAATCAAAGACATCAGAGAGGGCAGACCCAAGAATCCATTTTGATTTATGTGCACATAACCATGCTTCCTTCATTCAGCATCCAGAGCATTGGCCTTGCACAAAATTATACAACTGTGCTCATTAACATAATTGTGCTAAGGATTAAATTGCTATTGTCTGTAAGTTAATTTTGAAAAGTAAAAAAGAGTATTCTTTACTGAACCATGTTTTTGTCCATTGTGTCCTGCTCCTTGAGCATCATTGCATCTCCATGTTTGAGTCAAGACTTTCCAAGTTTGATCAAAGAGGCCCTCTAGCGGTGGGTTGGGGTCCAGGAAGGAGAACGAAGAACAGGTCATCCTAACTAAGTTTGGATTTAACCACATGAAGACGGAACAAATACACAAGAGTAAACCAGGCCTAGAAGCCAGACTTACATAGATAGACCTATACTAACCGAATGTGGTTAGACCTGTTGAGTAGAGCAAAATTTGTATATATATTTCCATCTATCAAATACAATGTATGAATACAAATATATAGGAGGGAGAAAGAGAGAGAAAATCCTTATACATGATGTGGGACTAAAGAGAAGAGATAAACAATTGGGCTCCTACATGGGTCATTACATGGGCTTTTCTAACACTCCCCCGCAAGCTGGAGCGTACAAGTCGTAGGCACCCAGCTTGGACAGGAATTGATAAAATAGGGTACTAGGTAGGGCCTTGGTGAGAATATCAGCAACTTGGTCAGTACCCGGAACATGCTTTAATTCTATTTTCTTCATTTGAACTTTCTCCCGGATGAAGTGACAGTCCACTTCAATGTGTTTCGTTCTTTCGTGGAAGACTGGGTTCTTAGCTATGTGTATAGCAGCTTGATTGTCACATAGTAAGATAGCTGGTGAGGAAAGTTTTACTCCTAGATCAGTAAGGAGACTTTCAAGCCACGTGAGTTCAGAAACAACTGATGTCATCGAACGTATTCTGCCTCAGCTGAAGATCGAGCAACCACAACTTGTTTCTTACTACGCCAGGTAATAAGGTGACCTCCAAAGTAGGTACAAAAACCACTAGTAGACCGCTGATCATCCAGGGAACCAGCATAATCTGCATCAGAATACGCAACCAATGTTGGAGTAGAAGACGAGGTTTTGTATACCAGCCCTTGACCAGGGGCTGTTTTCAGATATCTTAGGATGTGTTCGACGGCTTGAAGATGGGACATTCAAGGGGAATGCATAAATCGGCTGACAACCCCAACAGCAAAGGATATATCTGGTCTCGTGACTGTTAGGTAAATTAGTTTCCCAACAAGTCGTCGATAGTACTCTGGGTTTGGAAGAAGAAGATCTGCATCAGAAGCATGTGCACACAGCTTGTGATTGACATCCATCGGGGTGTTAATCGGCTTGCATCCAGAATAACCAGCATCTTGAAGGAGGTCGAGACAGTACTTTCGTTGAGAGAGGACAAGTCCATCAGGACGTCTTGCGATCTCCAGACCAAGGAAGTATCGAAGGTTCCCCAGATCTTTTGTTTGAAAAACGGAGCTCAGATGTTGTTTGACCGCTGGTATTCCCTTTGAATCATCTCCTGTGATTAGGATGTCGTCAACATATACCAACAGAAGAACCGTTCCTGTTGTTCGATGTCGAGTGAACAGAGAGAAGTCTGTCGAGCTCCGTGTGAAACCAACCTCCCGAATAGCCTTACTGAACTTATCAAACCATGCCCGGGGGGATTGTTTGAGACCATAGATGGACTTCTTAAGGTGACAGACTCAAGACTCCCCCGTGGTCTCAAACCCGAGCGGTTGTTGCATGTAGACTGTTTCTTGTAGGTCACCATTGAGAAACGCATTCTTGATATCCAGCTGATGTAATGGCCATTGGCGATGCACAGCGACAGAGAGAAGGACACGAACGGTGTTGAGCTTGGCCACTGGAGAGAACGTTTCCTCATAATCGAGACCTTGTTGTTGAGTAAAGCCACGAGCCACCAGTCGTGCCTTAAGACGGTCAATTGTCCCATCAGGAGCATGCTTGATGACAAAGACCCATTTACACCCAACAGGAGTCTGGTTTGGGGGGAGAGGGACCAGGTCCCATGTCTGATTAGCCCAGAGAGCTGACATTTCTTCATCTATTGCTGCCCGCCAGCCGGGATGTTGGAGAGCCTCCTGCACAGAGTTAGGTATAGAAATAGAAGATAATGAAGTAGCAAAGGTTTGAAGCGGTGGGGAGAGGCGATGTAAGGATACATAGTTCGCCAACGGATGAGCGGTGGAGACTGGTGCCGGATCAGCAGATCGCAAGGTGTCAGAGGTCGAAGTCGACTGCATTGGAGCGGCGGAGCGAGAAGGGTGACGGGTGTAGATACGGATAATAGGGAGTTTTTGGAGAACAGGAGCCGAGTCGGGAGGGGGGGTTGGTAGATGAGGGGGAACGGGAATGACTGGTTGAGGAAAGGATTGTTGTGGAAGAGGTGGTGTTGGAGTGGTAACAGGAATGACTGGTCGAGGGAAGGATTGTTGTGGAAGAGGTGGTGTTGTGGAGGGAAGGATTGTCGAGGGAAGGATTGTTGTGGAATGACTGATAACGGGAATGATTGGTCGAGGGAAGGATTTTCGGACCTAGCTCTGATACCATGTTGAGTAGAGCAAAATTTGTATATATATTTCCATCTATCAAATACAATGTATGAATACAAATATATAGGAGGGAGAAAGAGAGAGAAAATCCTTATACATGATGTGGAACTAAAAAGAAGAGATAAACAATTGGGATCCTACATGGGCCATTACATGGGCTTTAACAAGACCAAATGATACAAAAATATATGATTTCTTGAACCGAATTTGTATGGGAACACAACCTACACAAAGAACCACAATGGACGACAATACCACACTTTCTCTAGTCTCTCCTTTCTCCTTGTCAGTTGTCCATACAAGAAAAAAATAATATTTCAATAATTAAAAATATGAAGGATGGTCGGCCATCAGCTAATATTTTATTAATAAAATATAAATGCAGTTGGAAAGTGAGGATTAGTGAAAGGAAGCCAGGTGCTATAATATTGTCTATTTTCATGCAAGAATAAGGAGATGCCAACCTTTTCGGTTTATAAATAGACCTCTTTTGTAATAAAATTTCATGACAATTTACTAGACTACTCCCCAGCTCTCTCTCTCTCTCTCTATATCCACTAGGGTGGTCCGCCACTAGGCTTCCTCATACATGGAGCACCCTCTGTCTTTAGTGCACTTTCCCTGTTTAAAAATTCCTCTCCCTAAGTTATAGATTCAGAATTAATTTTTAAGTTAACAAAAAGGAGAGAATTAGAAATGAAGAAAGACGACGGAAAGCAATCCTAGTAGAGGAAGACAGAAAAGACAAGGTATTATCCAGACATAATGGTGTAATTCTAGCTTATCAATCTAACTTTAGTTTCAATAATTCTTTCTTAAATCCTTCTTATGTTCACCTTGTCATCTCTAAAATCATCTAAAATCTAATTTCATTGAAATTCAAGAACCTAAGATCTCAGTTTGAGCTTGAAAGGTCTTATCAAACCAAGTAGAAACCCTATAGGCCTACCTTTTTTATTTCAATATTCAACAATTTGTCCCTAATAAAAGACTCTAGGCTATTTTTCCATCTCCATACAGGGTTTAGGGAAGATTTGTCATCAACCCATCTCAGTCCTGGATCAATATTCCATGTCCAGTCCATTACATCTTAGGAGTGGTTTAGGAGGCCATACATAGATTTAACAAAGCAAGCAACCAATAAACAAGAACAAAGGCATATGCAGTAGAACAAAGAATAATATGAGCCCAGTAGTGGTACACACGAAATCAGAATGCAATATAATATAAGAGGGATACAATCACGAGGTATACTCACGCCACGCTCTTGAGGTCTGGTTCCCTTGAAAAGTCCTTTCCCAAGAGAGATACAAGACTAAGACTCCAAAGATGTAAGATAACTAGCCATACTGCCCTTTATATAATGGGTATAGGATAATATGTGCCACATGCACGACATAACTGATAGTAGACTAGCATGTACATATCAACACTCCGGTCTTGAAAATCGACATTACCCTCAAGGTCAAGTTGCAGTGATCCTCGAGCTCCGGCGATTCAAAATCAGCAATTGTAATTTTGTCGTCTTCAGACGCGAGCAGCAAGCGCGGTTCTTTATGGGGATAGTTGTGTAAGGGGAGTACGGATGATTATAGCAAAACAATAGCCTTGGCGGCAGGAGGTCGATGTAATCCAGATAAGAGAGGGGTGTGTTGGAGAATTTGGTTTAGGTGGTGGAAATGGAGGTGGATGCTGGAGAGGGGGTGTTGGCGGGGCCTATGGAGGAGAGATATGGTGGCACAGAGAGGGCTTGTGCCTGTTTGGGTGGGACGATGTGTGATTACGATCGAAAAACTGAAATGCTAAAATGACTGGGGGCCCCAGTGTCGTGGAAAATTCTGCTTCCACAAATCGGGCATATTGGATGGCCACGGTGAGCGTGGGCTGGTCCAAAGTCCTAAGGCGGGGGCAGATGTTCGGTGGCAATCCATGCATAAAGTACCCGAGGTAAAGTTTCATGGACAAGAACGGAACACGAAGTAACAGTTACACAAAAAATCATCAATGTAAGCCTCGGTTAAGTAACTTGATGGGCATCACAAAGAAGCTCAAAGGTGTTCCCAGGGCGATGTGTGTTGTAGCGCAAAATGAGTTGCTTCTTAAGTATGACCCACATGATGTGCAGCGTTTACTTACGAACCCAACGCATGCAATAAAGTGCAGGCCCTTCCATGTAAATCATCACAAGGGGAACCTTGTTGGCTTCCGAAGTGAGATGTAACTCAAACAATTGCTCTACATAGTGATCTAACCGAGCGAGTCAGAACTATCAAACAAGGGCACCTTATGTGCAGGGAAATCAACGACGGGGGTGCTATCGCATAAGGGTCAGTTGAGTTGTTGATGCCCGTCAGCTCGATGGCCGCAAGATTGGTGGTCGGAGATGAGGGAGGTTTTTAGCGGGTGAGTGGCTATGATGGAGAATTTGGAGGATGACAGTGAGGGCAGGTTCCACCACATCCATTCAGGAGGAGAGATTGCCCAGAGAAAACTCTACGTTGTCAAAACGATTTGTCATGGAGAGCGACAATGACATCCACCAACAAGAGGGAGTATGCAGTGGAAAACAACGTCGGAAGGCACCTTCAAGTTTGTCATTGAGCCACCTAGGGGATGACCATCACCAGTGGTGGATCGGTAAGAGCTCGGTCTTAGCACGACTAAGTACAGGCGGCAACGGAGGTGTGCTAAAGATGGAGTGCGTTGT
The DNA here is from genome assembly GCA_033032865.1 of Dactylorhiza incarnata. Lineage (NCBI taxonomy): Eukaryota > Viridiplantae > Streptophyta > Magnoliopsida > Asparagales > Orchidaceae > Dactylorhiza > Dactylorhiza incarnata. The sequence continues at coordinate 2,963,991 of JAWHQI010000258.1, forward strand.
GGGAGCCGAAGCCAAGCTGGAGACGCGTTGACTGCTACTGAAAGAGGTAGGCGGCTAGGCCAGAAACCCGCTAGATTGATGTGTTAGGTGAATGGACCCAACAAAAATGTTTGTTCTGCGAGATAAACCGGCTAGAAGAGGACGAAACATGGCGGCCCGATGTGAAAACCTCGGCGGTGGTTATATGGTGTGTGTAGTGTAAGATTGTGGCCACCAATGTGGATATACACAGACGATCGCGGTCAATGAAGAAAGGGATCGACCGAGACCTCGAAATCGAGTGCGCGACCGTGAGGCTACTGGGATCAGAAAACAATGACGGGAATGGAAAGCGGCATCCGCACCAAAAGAGAAGTCAGTGGCTCTGAAAGCATCTGATAAAGAAGCTTCAGTCTTGGATGATGAGTTGATTTATCTGGTGGCAACGAGATTCAGGAAGTGGATTAGATATGAAGATTTCAAAAGAAAGGTCAGCGTGTATGCCCAGGTATCGTTGGATCGAGCTATTCCCGCAGCCTAGGTTTAGGCAGGGGAAGGCATAGTGTCGGACAAAGTTGGAACGCACGAAATTAGAATGCAATATAATATGAGAGGGATACAATCGTAAGGTATATTCACCTCGCTTTTGAGGGTTGGTTCCCTCAAAGAGTCCTCTGAGAGATCCAAGACTAAGACTCCAAAGATATAAGATAACTAGCCTTAGTCCCATTTACACAGAATGGGTACATGATAGCATGTGCCCCAAACATGACATAACTAATAGTAAAAAAGCATATACGTATCAAATATCATGTCAATCGACAAGCATGAAGATTAGACATATGCTACATGTATGATCAATTAAGAAGCAGCCTGCAGAGTTCTCCAAATCAAGATTACAAAAAACAGATAGCATTTGCATAAATATTCATACAGATTGTAAAACCAAATGTAGAAGCACCAAGTCACGCACAGATCAGCTAAAGTAGGATCATTAATAGCCATAGGTTATCAAAAACCAAGTTCATATGGAAATGTTACAGATTAATCTATAAATAATCCACAACACCAACCTAGGGATTTGCTCATTGCACAAAAAACTCATTGACATTTAATTAATGAATTCTACCAGAGTAGAAAACTATCTAATAGGTAAGATTCATTCATCAGCTAAACAGGCCTTGCTTTTACATGTATGAACCCTTTTTATTCAACTAATAAAATAAACCTTGACAAGAAACCAAAAACCTATCTTTATGCAATTAAAAAAAACAAATAAAAGCAGGAGTCATTGAACAATACAGCAACTGACCACTTCATTAGGCTTCCTTTTACTAGTGCGCTCTACATCAACATGGAAAACATTTGATAATGCATGCACCCCACTATCCTGCAAGAAAAACACTTTAATGTTTTGCGCCAAAGTGACACTGGAAATGACAAGCAATTCATCATTTATCTCATATTTCAAACTGCTAAAAGCATATATAATAGCTGTCAATGTTCCACTCTTACGTCCATCATCAAAATGTTCAGAAGAGATTTGGATACCGGCGTGTCATGCTATTCTTGTGCATGCCACAAAAATAAGGCACCACAATTTAACTCAATTAAGGTTAAGACTAGCACAACCCCATATAAATACACTTACAAGTTACAAAAATGAAGCATTAAGGGAAACACAAAAATTATCAAAACATTTAAAATATATTTACCATAAAAACCATTAAACTGCCAATACAATATAAAGTCTAGTTTATGGGCATGTGTCTACAGTCTGCTAGTGCAGGCCAGGCTCAAGGATTATAAGAGCATCCTTCTAATTTCTATAATTGTATTTCTTTTAGAAAATGTTTTTATTATTCTCTTTTTATTCACCTCTATATATAAATGAGTTGTATCGTGGATTTCTTCAAATTATGTATTGCCATACAGAATAGAAACAAGCAGGCGTTGCTTGGCGCCCCCCCCCCCCCCCCCCCCCCCCCCCCCCTCCTCCGAAACAATTGGTCCCCTCCACCATTATACTTCGCCAGTGCTTGTTTGTTGTTACAATAACATGAAGGTCAATGCAGAGTTTTTCCTTCATTGTCACGAGAAATGGTGATTTCTTCAATGTCAGGCAGGAGGACCCGTCATCTTTCTTCAATCTCTTTTCTTCCAATGCATTCATAACCTATCACTGGATTCCCACCGACTATGATATCTATACCATTCGTCGAGAATTTTATCACAACATGAAACTACACATTGATACCTTCCAGTGTGATGGGCAATGGCGCAGCTCCTTCACGGTGTTCTCAAGCAAAGTCGATTAGTGATTCTTCATATGGCTGATTGCATTGTGATTCAACCCCGTTTTTTATAAGCATGCTGGAACAGAACTTCCAATGAACTTCATGTATCAAAATGAATTCAATGAATGTTAATTTTGGCATTATTACTACTAAATAATTATGGCGAGTCCACGATTAAGAAGGTATCACATCGTTTTTGGATTTCTGTTTGAAACGATGGAAGTTAATGCCACCTTTCATATCCAAAGATGTTTTAAGCATGAATTTCTTGTTGATTCAATTCCCACCCCGCATGAGTGGCAAGGATTTCGTTAATTATATTCCTTGGCTTTGTTCCCGAAGTTTCCCCTTAATCGCTCCTGCTTGTTCCTCTTACCACTTCCTAGCCTAGTAAGGATAAACTTGTATTTTTACCTTGACGGGTGAATGATTCAATCAATTCACCAAGCTAGCAACATTGGCATGTCGTGAGATAGTCAGCACATTGGAATTGGCACTATAGGTTGCGATTGGAGGAATAGTTGGAGAATTTAGAGGTCTTGGTTTCAGGAAGAACGACTCATTTTTATTGCGCATTTGCATGGATTATGTTGTATTGTCCGTAATGACATGATAAGCTCAGGAAGTTGTACTTCTCCTCACAGAATGCACTCCCTAAACCTTGCTAGTGGTTTTTTTTCTAAACCTTGCTAGTGGTTCCTTCTGGGGATTGTCGGTAATAGGGGTTGCTCCTAATATGACTACTGGTGCAGTCTCATAGAATGTATGTATTGATGGTGGCAATGGCCTCGATGAGAGGTCTTTCGCTTTATTTTCCTCATGGTTAGTAAGATACTTCTTCTCATCACATGGCATCGTCGGATGGATGATAGCGAAAAAATTGTCCTCTCCATCAATGTGAGAGCGAGTCATTTCCAGCATCTCAGTATATGGTGTCGACGTAATTAAGTTGAGTTGATATTTGAACAACGAATCGCGTAATAGGTGCCTCATAGCAACTTGGGCGATGTTTGCTTGTGCATCATGGATCTCCAATTTCTCCTTTTAAGGGTGACTGAAGAAGTCTCAAATAGATTTATTAGTGCATTGTTACAGAGCAAAGAGGTGACATGATCTCTCTTCATCTCCTTTGAGTTTGTGAAGTATAACACAAATAATTGCTTGAACTCTCCATAACTGGTGCTGCATTTGAGAGGTAGATCGAAAAGTATGTATCGACATGTCCACATGTGTCATAAAAAGCATCCGACGCTCGAGGTTTCCCTAGAGTTGTCAAAGTGCGATCTATGACTCAAACACGTGTTTACTTGGATCATCATTCTCAATGTAGTAATGGATTGTTTGAACCTTCTTGGAATGCACTAAGAACAAAGTCTTGTGTAGAATGGAGCCAGTATGTTACCATCATCAGTATTTGTCTCAATAGGGGGCTCAACGAGTGAACAGCTTACTCTGCTGAGCAAACGTCCTTGGTGGAACCTAGAAGGAACACTGCTAGGGTGGTTCCGGAACTACCAATAATTGGAGGATATAGGTTTAATGGTGTGACGAGCATAGGAGAAGGGTTGAGAGAAAATTCGTGTAAGTGTTTCAGTAATTTGCATCAGACTTGTGATGTTTTCATACATCCAGTGGAAGACTTCCCTGATCGTGAATTCGCACAAGCTAGGAGCTACAAGGGCAATGGTGGTGGTGTTATCGTTGTTGTTGGGTGAGTTTGACATGTCTTTTTATACTTCAATCAGCGGCTCCACGTACACCACACCTTTAAGCATGTTGAAATCCAATTTATCCAAAGAGAATGTTGATAGAATATTACTAGACAACAACAAAAAACACCAAAGAAAATATCGAAAAAGGAAAGGTAATGAGAATGATGATTTTATTTGTGGAGGTCCCTCCTCTTATTACCCACTGACTGTGAAATACTCCCCCTCCAAGAACCAGAAGTTAATACAACTGAGTTAAGATGATTAGGAACCTTGAAAACAAGATATTCAGATCCCTTCCTCTTCGAATTTATAGATATTTATAGGATAGATTATTATAATCGCCGTGTGGTTATTAAGGCATGGCTATTAATGAGGAAGCATAGTCTTATTAATGAACTTAAAGACAGAATACTTAGAGTGGTTATTCGCAGTTTTTAACTGCTAGTACAGTAATCCCAACACTAATTGGTGTTTAATGCAGAAAAGTTTCTCGTGGCATAACTGTTGATTTGCTTATGTCCAGTGAATGCCTTTGACAAGCCAATGCTTCTTCATAAAAATCATATTTTGTGACTACCATTAAATGAACTCTTTTATGTGTCTACTAGAGTAATAGTTTTGGAGCCTTCAAATAAAATGTAATGTTTTGTCGATGATCTTTCAGTAAGTTGTTAGGCTTCTTTTCCATACCCATTATAAACTTTCTATCATGTGCATCTCCTCCATTGATGACGTGACAATTATTTTGGCATATGAGGCAAATATGGTTGTACAAATTTGAAGAAAGAATTGGTGAATAATGAATGATATGTGGATCAAAATTGTGAATAAACTAGATCGATTGTGTTCATTCGACAATCTGATGATCTGTTGTCAATGGTGTCGAATAGCAGAACGTGTAGGTGAGATTGAAAAGGAAATCTCATGAGTCCATAGGCCAAGGCAACATCAATTGAGTAACTAAGGAGGAGGATCAAGGGTATGGAAACCTAAACCGTCTAATGAGTAGCCTAGGGAAAACATGTCAACCAGCTTAGGAAAAAACCTCGTAGGATCAGCATAATCAATATTTGGATTTTTTTCTATCATTATAAGTAAATGGACTTGTTTTAATATTTTACTACTTTATTATTTTGTATTCCTTTGTTTTAAGTAGTTATATTGTATTAGGGTGGCCCTTGTGACCATTTAAAAGCAAGAGATTAATGAGAAAGGTATTATATGCCTTCCAAAAAAACAAAAGCATAATTAATGCAACTAAGGCAATTGTGTGTCGATGACTTAAGGATAAGTTAGGGTGTGGTAATTGGTGAAACTCAACCAAGCTAAGGATGCGCACACACATAAAAAAGGTTTCTGAAACAAATTGCATGTAATAAATTAAATTAATGAGCACTTGATATCTAACCACAATTAAAATTAAAGGCATAAGAGAAAACTTGCAACGAAATGATTTATGTGCAGCAAGAGTGTGACAATTAAATGTGCAATCTAAGCCCAGCAAGTTATGAGATCTCAAAGAAATAAACAATCTCCGAACAAGTATCATTAATCATAAGGATGTAATTCATACAATGAAGAAAAATACAAACTCCAAACACAAACCAAGCATTACCATAGTAATAGCTTGAAATAATCAGCTCTATACAAAAGGATAAGTAAAATCTTGGAGGCTCTGTTCGTTTGGACGAAACTGAGCCCTTGGAATTGGAATTGGAGGATCAATTTCAATTCCATTGTTTGGTGAAAAAAATAAAGGAAGAAATTAAAAAATCATAATGCATTCCGTGGAATTCATTTTAAGCTAATCTCAATTCCTTCCTCACAACATCAGAATTGGTCTGGTCTCAATTCCAATATTCAACTCCACCATTCAAATGAACAGCTTAAGAGAAATCAAGAAAAACTCCTTTAGCTATTTTCAATCATAATTTTCCTTCTTACCGTTCGACTAGAGAAAACAGCTGAAACTGGATGTCCAACAAATTTAAGAAAAGCCTCCTGCAAAAGAAAGACAATAACATCTTTGAGATAGACACTAAATTTTTAAATGAGACATGTATAAACAATGAAGGAACAAATTTTACCACAAAGGGAATAAAAATTGCTCTAATAGATGCATTTTCCCTTGTCTTGGCTGAAAACGCATCTATTGCCTACAAAATCTTCTAACCATGCTATTTGTGGAGACTTGCATCACCAAGACAACTAAACTGGTCCAATTCAAACCATACAATAACAAATCTCACCCTGACTTGAATTCCCCAAGTAATACATGTATAGCAAATATCTTCAATCACCACCTGACTTGCAACATTGAACAGTAGCAATGCTTGAAGTTCTCTACAGGAATAAATTTCGTAAACATGTAAGGTTCACTGCTATAGAAATCCCTGAAATATTATAATGGGGATCACAGATCAAGAGAGGGTCGTGAGCCCGCACGAGTTTACATACACAGGAGGCGGAGACAGGATCGTCATATAGACGATCTGAGCTGGAAATCGTGTTTAGAGCGACGACAACATACTTTTATGTATTTTTATTATTTTTTGTACATGTATAATCTTGTTCATGAGCTCAGTCGGCTCGTGAGCTTTTTTTATTAATTTTTAATATATGTATATATATAGATGAAAATGGTGAGGGTTGTATTAGGTAGACGACCATCATAAATTTTAATCACTCTTAAGAATATGGATCGTTTGAGAAATTGTGCAGAAGCTAGGTTGTTCCCCGTAAGGAACGCGTCGTATGGTCCGAATGCGTCGCCTCGGCAAAGACCGTTACATCTCCAGGACTTTGGTGTAGTGTTAAATATGCAAGAGTCCTCATCGTATGGTCCGAATGTAGCGCCTTGGCAAGGACCGATGCACCTCCAAGAGAACTTGGGTGTAGTGTTAAATATGCAAGAGCCCTCACATAATAGGAAAGTAGATCGTAGAATTTGTGACCGACTTAAGTTTGGAAGTTGGAATATAGGTATGCTAGTGGGAAAAGCGATGAAAGTAATGGATACGATGATTAGGAGATGGATAAATATTTTATGTCTGCAAGAGACTAAATAGGTGGGTGAGAAAACTAAATTTCTAGACAATCAGGTTTTAAATTATGGCACATTGGAAAAAATAAAACAAACAATGGAGTATGTATTATTGTGGATACTACTTGGAGCGATGAAGTTGTTGGGGTAAGTAGAAAAGGTGATAGAATCTTAGCTCTTAAATTGGTCGTATGAAAGATAAATATTAATGTGATTAGTGTTTATGCAACACAAGTAGGATCAATGAAATTATTAAAGTGTAATTTTGGGAAGACTTAACTGATTTGGTAAGAGAAATCCCAAAAGGTGAGAAGATTTTTATGGGAGGAGACATAAATGGACATATAGGGAAGGAAAATATGGATTATACAAACGTTCATGGAGAATTTTGGTATGGAGAAAGAAATGAAGAAGGAAAAATTATTTTAGACTTTGTCATAGCTCATGAGCTAATTGTGACAAATACATTCTTCATGAAGAGGAAAGAATATTTAATTACGTTTAAGGGCGGACCAAATAAGTCACAAATTGGTTGTTTATGACTCGCAAAATGGATAGAACTATTTATAAGGATTGCAAAGTCATATCAGGAGAAAGTTTGACAACACAACACAGACTAGTGGTGTTGGATGTGCAAATTAAATATAGTAAATTTAAGAGAAGGACAAAAGTGTTGTCAAGAATTCGGTGGTGGAACTTGAAGACCAAAAATAGGTTGTTTTCAAGGCAGCTGTTATGAAACAACTAGTTGATGATCCTTGTTGGCACAAAAATTGTACCTCCAAAGCTCACACTTAGAAGAGATGGGGGAAGACTGCGGAGTGCAGGTTACTTGGGACGGAAGATGTCAGACAAGAGATCTCTGAGAGAAAAGCTGCTTCGATTGATCTCAAAAAAGGTTACAGGAGGGGGCCTAAAACAGGTAAGGGTGAGAGATAGAAAAGGTGACAAAAATTGAGACCGCTTGCACAGGTTGCAAGTTGGAGGCTCGAAGCAAAAGTCTCTTTTCTGGTACCCCTACCCCTCTATTTATAGACGCGGAGGCTGCCCAAATGGGCAGATCCAAAAAGTATGGGTTTGGAGAACTGGGGCAGAGATGCAAAAAAACAGAAAAACCTCAGACCGCGCGGTCTGGCGATCTCTTTGTATCCTGGCCGCCTATGTCTTAGGAAAATTGCTGGAGAGGAGATATGCGATCTGGGCGGTCTCCCAATATTGAGACCGCTGGAAATGATCATTCTGACTGAAAAAGAGAGGTCGCGGGCTTCTGGGCAAACAATCCTTATGTTGATCCTAGTGTCATATGAGAAGTTATGTCTTCACATTTAAAGAAAAGTGGAAAGAACGTACTTGGAGAGTCAAAAGGTCGTGCGCACCCATATAAAGAATCTTAATGGTGGAAAGAGAAAGTACAAGACAAAGTGGGGGCAAAGAGGGTTAGCTATAAATCACTCTACGCTTGTAGGAATGATGAAAACTTGACAATGTATAAAGTCACCAAGAAAGAAGCTAAAATTACAGTAAGTAAAGAAAGAAGTCAAACTTATGAAGAATTTTACAAACAACTAGATACTAAAGATGGAAAGCGTGATATATATAAAATTGTTCGAGCTAAAGAGAGGAAGACAAGAGATTTAAGCCAAGTTATATGCATAAATGATTAAACAGATACAATTTTGACGGATGATGTGGCTATTAGGGAGAGATGGAAAATATATTTTTATCAACTCTACAATGAAGAAAAACACAATGAATTGAGCTTGGAAGAGTTAAGTAAATCAAAAAGTATAGTAGCATAACTTTTTATCATAAAATTCAAGCATCGAAGGTAAATGATGCTCTGAAGCTCTGAAGAAGATGAAAAATGAGAAGGCGGTTAGGCCAGACGATATACCAATCGAAGTATAAAAATGCCTAGGGAAGAAATAAATTTTGTGGCTTACATACTTCTTCAATAAGATACTGAAGACAGAGAGGATGTCGGACCAATGAAGAGAACGTATCTTGGTACTTTTGAATAAGAACAAATGAGATATACAAAATTGTGTCAATTACAGAAGAATTAAATTAATGAGTCATACCATGAAACTATGAGAAAGAGTAATAGAGAGAAAAATAAGACGACAGACTAGCATCTTGGAGAATCAATTTGGATTTATGCTATGGCGGTCGACCATGGAAGCTATACACCTCTTGAGGAGACTCATTGACAACTATCGAGAAAAAAAAACAAGATTTGCATAAGTTATTCATTGATCTTGAGAAGGCTAATGATAGGGTTCCAAGTGAGATCTTATGGAGAGACTTAGAAAAGAAAGGTGTAAATGTATCATACATTGACGTAATCAAAGATATGCATACAAATTCAGTGACGAGGGTGAGGACATCTTGAGGATTAATACAGGAATTCCATATCAATGTTGGCTTACATCAAGGGTTAGGTTTAAGCCTTTATTTTTTTACCCTTGTCTTAGATGAGCTCACCGGACATATCCAACAAGCAATACCTTGGTGTTTATTATTTGCAGATGATATTGTTTTGGTCGATGAGACGCGCAAGGGTATAAACGCGAAACTTGAATCTTGGCGAGACACTTTAAAAAAGAAGAGTTTTAGGTTGAGCAGGGCAAAAACTGAGTATATGGAGCTTAAATTTAGTAGTGCAAGAAGGACGGATGACTCCGTCATTAAGTTGGGTGACTAAGATATTTCTCACAGTGAGTGTTTTAAATATGTGAGATCGATAGTTCAAACAGATGGAGGTGTAGATAAAGATGTGATACATAGAATCCAAACAGGTTGGTTGAAGCAGAGAGGCGCGTCTGGGATCTTATATGATCGTAAAGTACCATTAAAACTTAAAGACAAATTTTACCGTACTACAATTAGACCAGCGATGCTCTACGGTTCTGAGTGTTAGGCAGTGAATTATGTACATGAGCAAAAAATGGGAGTTGCGGAGATGAGAATGCTTAGGTGGATGTGTCGACACATGGATTGGATAAAATTAGGAATGAATGTATTAGGGATAAGATAGGAGTGGCGTCAATTGTAGAGAAGATGTGTGAAGCTCGATTAAGATGGTTCGGACACGTACAAAGTAGACAATTAGAGGCACATGTTAGGAGTTGTGAGAGTTAAGCTACTAGGCATGTTAAACAGGAAAGGGATAGACCAAAAAAGACTTGGAATAAAACTATAAGGAAAGACATGATGAACTTAGGAATTAGTGAGATTATGACTAAAGATAGGGCGCAATGCGACAAATGATCCATATAGCCGACCCCACTTATGGTGGGATAAAGGCATGAGTGTTGTTGTATATAATACAATTCATGAGCAGAAAAGCTCGTGAGTAGTTCGAGCTCGACTCAAGCTCGCAAGCTTATAAGACAAGCTCAGGCTCCGTATACAAGTCTTAAGCTTGAGCTTTTTACTGAATATGTGAGCTCGTCAAGCTCAAGCTTAAAATAACAAGCTTGAGCTTGAAAATTTTGCCGAGCTCAACTCGTTTCCACCCTTAGTAGCCTCTTTGCCTATAAATAGGGGTCTAGGAGAACTGATATCATGATCGAAGAATTTGGAGAGAATTTTCGGCACTCGCAGTCTTCCCACAGTGCCAATTAGGCTCTTCTCCGTTGGGAACTCTACCCAGCTCGATGAGGAACTCTACCCAGCTCCACCATCTTTCCTTGACCCGGCCGCACCAACAGCCGCGGTCATTGACGCCACCTCTTCCGCGCTTGGATTCTTTGCCCCCACCTGGGCCCCAGCTACTGAACCCGCCTCCGCAGTTGCCAGCTCCGCTTCCATAGGCACCCCCGACGACCCCATCATTTGTCTTACCAACAGCAAATCGAGCTTCGTCGCAAGGGCCTCTACTTTCGCTGCGAGCAGCCCTCCTCGCTCACCCACATCTGCCCTCTCAGAAATCTATGTGTGTTGCTAGGATCTAAAGATGATGATCCGGACTTCGGGGATTTGGATCCGCTGACGCTTTCTGACGACCCTTTCTGATGTAGGCCTACGCTCTCTGATACACTCGTTAACGGGTAGATCTACGACGAACGCGCGACTCAAGAAGAATGATGCAAATGCAAGCCACACAGTGCAAGGGCACCAGACTAGGCAAAGAGAAACAATTGTCACACGAAGGACCGCTAATCCTCTAGAGATCTCCCAAGGGCGATAAGCCAATGTTCGATCAAGCGAAAAGGACTCACCCGATCCGATCAAGCTATGCGTTGTACCAAAAGAGATCCACCGAAAAATTTCGATTCGGAAAATGGTAGATCTCTCCCAACAAAAAACGGGGCTCGCCAAACCCCTTCGAAGATTAAAATAACGGATGAAAAAAATGTCACTTTCAATATGAAGAAAACCACGAAAAATTCAGTGATTCGAAGATCACGCCACAGTATTCCACCACAAGAAAAATCAAGAGAGAGAAACACACAAGTGGTTTGTTCGTTACCCGCTTGAGATAAGATTGGCCTCAAGCAATACCCTCGCCCGACCGTTCCTTTTCGGATCCACCGGAAGCGCGTTGTTTGGAGAGGAATTCGTTCGCCGTCTTGCTTCACCGTATCCAAGATCCGCCGAATACCGCTTAGATCCCGTGGAGGAGTCCGTAGAGAATGAAGAACCGTCCAAGGCTAGGAGAGAGAAAAGGTGGTGGGATAATTTCGTGGTAGAAAGGGGCGGCTAGAGGGGAGGAGAGGGAAAGATCTCCAAGAGAAGAGGGTGGCCGGCGGCTAGAAGATGGAGGAGAGGAGGGGGCGGTCTCCATTGGCCGAACCTAGGAGAGAGGGAGAGAGAGGGGGGCGGCCAAAGAGAAAGAGGGGGAAAATCCAAGAGGGAGAGATTTTAGGTTTCAAATTTTATTTCATTCCTTGTTAATGCAAATCCTCCAAAACATAGCCTTATATAGGCTTTTTACAAACACAGCGGCTAATCGCAGTCCAAATTAAAACAATAAACAAAGCATGAAAAGTTCCAATAAATAAAATAAAGCAAGACCAATTTTAATTAATAATTATAAGGATAATTATTAATTAAAATATTCTTATTTTAAAAAGCATGATAAAATTAATTAGTAATTATAATTAAATTATTATAATTATTAATTAATGTTCTTGTGTCGCAGACGGAGGTTGTAGCGGCGATGGCGTCCGTCAATAAAATCGTCGCGGTGATGGCGGCGTAAGTCTTTGGTTGGAGAGGCTCCGTCGTCCGCAAGCGTGCCGGTAGCATCCGAAAGCACCTCGTTGCTATCATCTTCTTGTTGCGGGCCGTCGTTTCCATCACTTTCGGCCCTCGACGGGTTTAACCGATGGTGAGGCATGTTGGGTAACAAGGATCCTGGGATTAAATCTATCGCGTGCTGGATGTCTCGTAATGGGGGTAACGTAGGGGGCAGCTCTTCCGGGTAGACATCGATAAATTCCTCTAACATGCTCCGCAGGGCGGGTGGTAAACAATCAAACGAAGGCACGTCTTCCTTGATTTGTAAACAAACTAAGGCATATAGGACACCATCCAAAAATGTCTGGCGTGTGAACTCTTTCTTACCAATCAGACTTAAGGTTTTCTTCTCTACGGGCACAATTGTGTCTTTCGAGGCGCTCGACGGGTCCTTAGGCGGAGTGGGTTTGAAGATAATAGTCTTGCCCTTAAACTTAAACTCATAAGTGTTGGCTCGCCCGAACTGGGTGACATCATGGTCATAGAGCCATAGGCGACCCAATAAAACATGACACGCATCCATTGGGATGACGTCACACCAGACCTTCTCCGAATAAGCCTTGATGGCCAGTGGTACTAAGCAACGTTTTGCTACCGGAAGGGATGTCTTATTAACCCACGCGACCTTATAGGGGTTGGGGAGTGGTTCAGTCACTAACGCCATCCAGGTAACCGCATTCTCAGAAATAACGTTCATGCAACTTCCGCTATCAATAATCAGCTTACACCACTTCTCGCCGCTTTTAAAATTTAACGAAAAGATGTTCGTCCGATTCCAGTCATCAGACGCACGCGGGGAGGCGTAAATACAACGCATCACCATCATGTTGGTGTCATCATCTAAATCACTCGGCACTCCCTCCGAATCGGAGTCATCACCGGCTTCATACTCGAGCTCGGCGGCGGCGTCAGCAGTGTCCAACAAAGCTAAGGGCTTGGCCTTAGTGGGGCATTCACTTGCGTAGTGCCCTTGAACACCACAGCTAAAACAAGAAGCGTTCAATTTGCTAATCCGACCTACAGGCACACGATCGCCGGACGGGTTACACATATTCCTAGCTGTAATGACGACGGAGCTCGAATCAGTGGATCGAAACTTCCCTTTATCTCTCATGGCTAACGGAGGAGGTCCTAAGATGGACTTGTTCTTTTGGAATGAACGCGACTTAGATTTGTGCGCCAGGTGCTTCTCAATGTCTAACGCGGCATTATACGTGGTGTTCAAATCAGTGTGACCATAGCGAAGGAATTTACCCTGAATTTCGGGACTAAGCCCTTTGCGGAATCGGGAGAGGGTAACTTCGGGCATTTCCTTAACGTCACATCTAACCATCATATCTTTCAAGATCCCCATGTACTCCGCGACCGAGCGGTTCCCTTGCCGAAGGGAGGTTAACTCATCAAACATTTGTGTTCGATGATACGTTGGGACGTACTGGTCAGTCAACAGGGCTTTCATGCCCACCCTACCAATGGGAGGCAAACCATCCCTCGCACCTAAACGCCGCTCCTCATTGAGCCAGTATGACTTAGCTCGACCCAACAACTTCATACGCGCCACACGCACTTTATCCTCGTCAGTCAAATTTTGCCACTGAAAGTAGCATTCTATCTCCGTAACTCAATCCAAGAAAACTTGGGGATCACCCAACCCATCATAGGATGGTGGTTTGATCCGGACAGCCCTAGTGATATCAAAGTCGTGCGGTGCTCGTGGGGCCTGTTCGGGATTACCATTAGGATTAATGTTCCCTTCAGCACGTTGGTGGGCTGCAGGGTTTGGGGGGTCAGGATCAGGGACACGATTAACGTTAATATTTTCCCCTACGTGTTGACGGGCAGCATGATCCTGAGGTGCCCTTTGGGCTAGTCGAATCGCGTGTAACATCTCACGGATGTCCGTCAACTGATCATTGAACTCCTGGCGGAGTTCATCAACAGTCGTTGGACCGTGACCCGAGTCCCGATCGTCCGTCATTTGAGACGAGGACGTAGGATACTCTGTGCCAAGTCTCGTACGCATGCAACGTAGACCTAACGATTTTGACTAGAAAATGTTTATAAATGGAAAAAAAAATTTGATTTTATAATAGAAAATGATATGTAGAATATTAAAAAAAAAATTGATTTTTTTTGCTGGAAAAGAACAGATTTAGGACGCTAAACGCAGACCAGAAATTTTAAACAGGCTAAAAATTTTATGAAAGATAATTTTTCTCCCGCCTAATAACTAGGGTAGTAAAATATTTTTTTTTCTTGCAGAGAAAATAATGGGGGATGTCCAGAAATTTTTTTTTTTTAATTTCGCAGAAAAATAAAAATTCTAGACCGCTATTCGCAGACCGACGAAAATTTATTTTTAAACTTTCAGCGTAGAAACGTGTGTAGAATGTGAGTGCCGGCGTTCTAAGAAAATAATAGGAATGCGTCAATTAAGAAATTGACACGAACCTGGCTCTGATACCAAATTGATGTAGGCCTACGCTCTCTGATACACTCGTTAACGGGTAGATCTACGACGAACGCGCGACTCAAGAAGAATGATGCAAATGCAAGCCACACAGTGCAAGTGCACCGGACTAGGCAAAGAGAAACAATTGCCACACGAAGGACCGTTAATCCTCTAGAGATCTCCCAAGGGCGATAAGTCAATGTTCGATCAAGCGAAAAGGACCCACCCGATCCGATCAAGCTATGCGTTGTACCAAAAGAGATCCACCGAAAAATTTTGATTCGGAAAATGGTAGATCTCTCCCAACAAAAAACGGGGCTCGCCAAACCCCTTCGAAGATTAAAATAACGGATGAAAAAAATGCCACTTTCAATATGAAGAAAACCACGAAAAATTCAGTGATTCGAAGATCACGCCACAGTATTCCACCACAAGAAAAATCAAGAGAGAGAAACACACAAGTGGTTTGTTCGTTACCCGCTTGAGATAGGATTGGCCTCAAGCAATACCCTCGCACGACCGTTCCTTTTCGGATCCACCGGAAGAGCGTTGTTTGGAGAGGAATCCGTTCGCCGTCTTGCTTCACCGTATCCAAGATCCGCCGAATACCGCTTAGATCCCGTGGAGGAGTCCGTAGAGAATGAAGAACCGTCCAAGGCTAGGAGAGAGAAAAGGTGGTGGGATAATTCCGTGGTAGAGAGGGGGCGGCTAGAGGGGAGGAGAGGGAAAGATCTCTAAGAGAAGAGGGTGGCCGGCGGCTAGAAGATGGAGGAGAGGAGGGGGCGGCCTCCCTTGGCCGAACCTAGGAGAGAGGGAGAGAGAGGGGGGCGGCCAAAGAGAAAGAGGGGGGAAATCCAAGAGGGAGAGATTTTAGGTTTCAAATTTTATTTCATTCCTTGTTAATGCAAATCCTCCAAAACATAGCCTTATATAGGCTTTTACAAACACAGCGGCTAATCGCAGTCCAAATTAAAACAATAAACAAAGCATGAAAAGTTCCAATAAATAAAATAAAGCAAGACCAATTTTAATTAATAATTATAAGGATAATTATTAATTAAAATATTCTTATTTTAAAAAGCATGATAAAATTAATTAGTAATTATAATTAAATTATTATAATTATTAATTAATGTTCTTGTGTCGCGGACGGAGGTTGTAGCGGCGATGGCGTCCGTCAATAATATCATCGCGGTGAAGGCGGCGCAAGTCTTTGGTTGGAGAGGCGTCGTCGTCCGCAAGCGTGCCGGTAGCATCCGAAAGCACCCCGTTGCTATCATCTTCTTGTTGCGGGCCGTCGTCTCCATCACTTTCGGCCCTCGACCTTGAGGGCAAGGTCGTTTTTTCGGGCGGGGCGTGTTGACACGATGCGAGTCGCCGCACGCCGATATTAGTCTATGTAGCCCGGGAGCATTATTGTATTTTGTATTTCCCCACTCCCCTGTATATAGGAGTGGTAATGTCTTTAGTTGGGCATCCTTTTGGAGTCTTAGGTTTTGGCTCTCTTGGAGAGTGGAATGTCAAGGAGGACCAATCCTCCGGATGCTTGGCAAGAGCTTGTGTCTCGATTGTATCTTTGTTTGTTTAATGCAACTTCATGATTCTTGATCTCGATACGACTGTACTGTATCATATATCCGTACTCTGCTGTCTCTGCACATTGAGTGTTATCGCGACTAGTTTCGATCGTTTGTCTCATGATTACCCCACGTGCCCTGACTTGGTGAAATCTATTTGGGGGTTTTGAGAGATCCTCCTGAGCCCACTGATGGGTTTGATATTGTAGAAGGATACTTATATTGTGGGTCTCGTCTCTGCATCACCAGAACATCCTTCAGGGACTTCTTGATTTGGGAAATGCACGGTGGCGGCGCAGCTGGCCACTTTGGAAGAGACAAGACTGTTGTTTTAGTTGAGGACCACTTCTATTGGCCCGCCATGAAAAGGGATGTGGCACATATTGTGCGACACTATGGCACATGCCAGACAACGAAGGGTTCGAAACAAAATACCGGTCTTTATACTCCTCTTCCAGTCCCATACCAGTCATGGGTCGACATTAACATGAATTTCGTATTGGATCTTCCTCGCACTCAGAGGAAACACGATTCTATTTTCGTAGTGGTAGACCGGTTTTCGAAGATGGCTCATTTATTGTCTGCCGCAAGACCACCGACGTGGCTTATGTGGCGGCCCTTTTCATGAGAGACATTTTTCGTTTACACAGATTACCCAAATCCTTAGTTGACCGTGACGTTCGATTTCGATTTATGTGCTACTTTTGGAGAACATTATGGCATAAAACGGGTACGACTTTGAAATTTTCTACCGCCTATCACCCACAGACTGACGGCCAGACGGAAGTCGTTAATAAGAGTTTAGGGAATTTGTTACGGTGTCTAGTTGGTGATCACTCGTCGGTTTGCAATTCAGTGTTGCTCGTAGCGGAGTTTGCATATAATAGTTCCATCAATAGGTGTACTGACATGAGTCCATTTCATATAGTGTCAGTTTATGAACCTAGGAAACCTATTGACCTTGCCCCTGTTCCCTTAGAGACACTTCCTAGTGAGTCCGCCGAGTCTTTCATTCATCACATACATGAACTGCATGAATTGATCCGGAAAAAATTGCTAGCAGTAATGAATTATATAAAGCACAGGCAGATGAACACAAGTGTGAGCAACACTTTCGGGTAGGCGAGCAAGTCATGATCCGACTTCGCATGGAGAGGCTCCCAAAAGGAGCCGCTAAGAAGCTACAACCGAAGCGAATGGGCCCTTATAGGATTATAAAAAAATTGGAACAAATGTCTATGATGTCGATCTCCCAGTAAATATGGGTATTCATCCCGTATTTAAAACTGAAGACTTAACACCGTACTTTGAGCCTCTCGAGCATAAGGATCCATACCTTGATCCACTTCATATACCCTCCCCGTCACAGCTTGACTCTTCCTCTGGCCACCTTGGACAAGCACTCGCGGACTTGCCCGCACCATCTATGATTCCATCGGTTTTTCTGGATCCACCAGCACGAGAGGTGAGAGCATTACTGATATTGTGGCGTGTGAGTGCGTTTCCACGGCAGAGGGCCCTTCTTGCCGTTACTTGGTGCACTGGAGTGGACGCCCCTTATTTGATGATACATGGGTATCTGCGGCGGAGCTTGATAGATTTGCCCCTGATCTTCGACGCAGTACGATCATCTCCATTCCTCGGAGATGAATGTTTTTCAGTCGGGAGGAGTTGGTGGAGATCGGCACTGGAGTACAGGGCACCGGTCGGCGGGACCCACTTCCGTATATTCGCGCAGGAGGCGATGATCGGATCGGCGATCCGAGACCAAGAGCACGTCCGGCTCGTCGTTCTATTATTTTTATGTATTTTATTTTTATTTTATTTGGGCTTATTTTTGATGTTTTAGGACATCGGGCATAACGGCCAATCATAGGCGTTCACCGCCGGTGCCCAATCGCCCCCTCTTGTTATAAATAGAGGCGGATGCTGTATTTTAGAGGATGGTGTATTTTGTAAGTGATTCCAGAATTCACAGTCATTCGTGGTGTGACGCCGCGAGCCCGGGGTGCGACGCCTCGGCAAATTTCAGTTATCTTTTATCCTTTTATTATTCTATTCTTATTCAATTATTTCCCTGTGAAGCCACTATTCCCTGCCTATTCCCACGATTCCCTGTTATCGAAAGGAGGAAACCGCAATGTTCCTCCTTCCCGACGCCCGTAACTGCACGGCTCTCCATTGCAACTCCTCCCAGTCGCTCGAACATCTCCCCTCACCTACAGAAAAACATCATCCCATGTTCATTGTGCTTCTCCTTCACTTCCGCGATCAACATCGCACCTTCCATTAACCGCAAAGAAAGCCGCACGGTTCCAGTCCATCTTCCGCTCGCTGATCACGTCCATTGCAATCGAGGACCAGCCCTCTCCTCCCGCACACCATAACTCCACCGCCACCCATCTTTTCCTCCCCCTGTCCGACGGAAACCTCCTCATCTCCTTGCCCTGCCTCTGTCGTGGAACCACCTGTTAATCCGCAACATTCACAGCTTGGTTTTGCTCCGTCGAACTGAGCCGCCCACCCCCTGCTCACCTCCCTCTTGTCACCCTCTTCAGCCAAGGTATTCCTCCAACCTCCCTAATCCAGTTCTGTCTCCCCCATACGCAGCAGCCCCGCCATTCCCGACCTTGTCCTCCACTGTACTTCTTCCTCCCTCCCTCCTCCAGATTCTTCCCTGTCGTGGAGCCTCCTGTAAACCGCAAACCTCATTGTCCTCCCTCCGTGGATCCACCTTCTTCCCATAACCCCAACTGTCCAGCCATTCCCACATCAAAATCGCAAGTCAGCACACATTTCCTCCTCCCCGTCTACTACCAGGGATGGTATTCCCCTCGCCACAACCATCTTAAAGTTCCCTTCCATTACAACTATTGCACTCGTCTCATGGAGCCATGCCTACCATTGCCCTCGGATCACTATTGCTATGTGAGGTGTTTTGGTACCGTGTTTATTTATTCCATTATTATATATTGGAAAACACCTTGTATATGTTTGGGAATTTGGTTTGTTTGGCGTAGTTGTTTGCGTTTTCCTTTTATCTTATTAAGTCTATTCGTGGAGGTTCATAGCTGATAGCACCTAGTGCGTAATCGAATATCACCTTTGCTTACTCACTTGAAATTTCAAGTTCATCTTGTGATTGATTTGCCGAGCTTATATAAATATAACTGCTAAGTTTTATTTCCAGGTTAATGTGAAATTTGTCCACGCATCATTTAGATTGGACTTGCTTGGGTCCACTGTGCATTGTTCCATATTTGGAGCCCCATATAGAGATCGGTTGGAGCAAAACCGATCTCCATTTCTAGATAATGGAGACCGGTTGGAGATGTTCTTGGAACAACCAAGTTCTCCATATTTGGAGAACAATAGAACATGGTATAATGAGGATCTCTAAATATAGAGATTCTCATTGGATTTGCTCTAAAGACATTAGAAACTGAACTTTGTTCGAACTTAGATTATTATCTCATTTACGGATCAAGTTAACCAACAAAATAGATGATTATATCTGCTTTTCTTATTCCCAGCTTACTTTTTCATTATCAAGTTAACTGG
Organism: Dactylorhiza incarnata; assembly: GCA_033032865.1. Taxonomy (NCBI): domain Eukaryota; kingdom Viridiplantae; phylum Streptophyta; class Magnoliopsida; order Asparagales; family Orchidaceae; genus Dactylorhiza; species Dactylorhiza incarnata. Next base: position 2,983,856 of record JAWHQI010000258.1, read on the forward strand.
TTTATCAATGGAATCCCATTTCCACGGCGGTCTTGCTGGAGACGTGGGAAAAGCTTAAAATAGACCTGAAGGACAGTACCTCGACAGAGCCAGTCACTGTCCGGCAGTTAGGCTGCTTCTGCGATCCAAAGAACCCGGTTCCAATATACTCAACAGCAACGAGGTACCTCTGCACCCTAGGGTTCTGGCTCATGCCCGGAGTTTCCGGCTCCAGTGCCTCCTCCGGCGCCTCTTCCCCGGCACCTTTGAAGCCTGCTCTGTCTTCTGATAATTTAGCCAACTTGTAGGGTTCCCGTGATTCCGAGGGATCACTGATGAGGCGCTTCGCAGAATCAGTCGCCGGCGTTGGCGGCATCATTCCGATCGGCAAAAGAGGAGAGATTTTTCGGACCGGGCTCTTATGTTTTTGCGCATGGGGCTGGAAAGAGGGGGTAAATCGGACAGCGCGACCAACCGCGATCAACACGCGATCATCCCTGGAAAGAGGGGGAAGTCGGCCAGCGCGACCAACCGCGATCAGCACGCGATCATCCCGAGAGATTTATCTACGCGTAACACGGGTTCATAATTTCAACTGGATAGATTGTTTGGGAAAATAATATGATCGTATTTAAAAGTGTCGTATTTTGCTGAAATTCGTGCTGGTGAAAATATACGGTGGGATCGGGGTCACGCATGGTGATCTAAGGTGCGTTACACGCACCAATATCCCCCCCCCCCCCCCGACCAATCATGATGCGTGTAAAGCGGTTTTTCGATAGATATCTTGAATTTATTCGGCGTTAATCCTGATAAATCTGATTGGCCATTATATACCCCAGTTAAAAATTGCTCGCAAAAGAGAGACCTAGTGACCACTTTGATGTGGGAAAAAAAGGACTTTTGGCACTAAGCACCCTCCAATTAAGGGGGTTTGGCACTTTGCACCCTAATTATTTAGTCTTGGCACTTTGCACCCTCGAAATAGATTAAGTGTGGCATATTGCACCCTCACCAAGCTATTTTCATAGAATTAAATTAGTTAAACAAACTAGGTGAGAGTGCAATATGTCACACTTAACCTATTTAGGGGTGCAAAATGTCAAACCCTCCTAATTTGAGGGTACAAAGTGCCAAAAAATCCGAGAAAAAACAAATTTATATAATTTAACTAGATATAATTGTACCCTAAAATAAAATCGTCGCAGCCCCCAGCCTTAACCCCCGCTCCTCCTTCTCCAGCCGCCTCTTCCCGTCCCGCATGGAGTTTCCAACCGTGAAGTCCGAGGTCGAGCGGCGAGTGAGAGAATGGGGAGGATAGAACGGACATAGGCCGGCTAAGGAATCTAGAAGCGAAGCCGCAAACGCGGTTCAGCTCATCTCTGAGGCGTGCGTTCTCGATCCTGAGGTACTACTCTTCCAGCGACACCTCGCCGGTCCGCCGCAATTTCCGCAGTCGGGCTGCGCATCGCTTCCCTGATCGTTGGGTTCTCCGAGCATAGCTTATCGCATATTGATTCCAAAATTTTAAAGCTTAAATTCATAGACCTATTTTAAACTTAGGCCATCGCGATTTTGGGAATCGTTTTTTAGCTTAAATTTTGGTTCCGTTTATCCCCTTGTTTTGTTTTTCATTACATTTTTTTTTTCGCAAACACCTTTTTCCCAAAAATGCATTTTTTTTTCTGTAAACAAAAACGTTGTTTTTTTTACCGTTTGAATAGTCTTCATTTGAAACCTCCAATTTCACAAAACATCATTTTGTGTGATTCCAACCGCATAAGGGAGCTACATTCAAGAACATCTTTTTATTTTCATCTCCAACCGCTCCCTATCCAGCCACAACCACCCACCCAAGCAGACCCTTTATTTTGTTGGGTTCATAAGTTTCATATGCTAACCACTAAATACAAGCGAAATTTCTCGGCAGCTGCACAATATTATTTTCCCTAAAAAATTGCACAAATACTCTTTTCACAAAGAGCAGTGGCAAACTCATTTACCCTAAAATACACGATATTAACATCGTGCGTGTTGAAGCCAGGAAACTTCTATCTCCAAATATTTGAATCAATGCAACCAGAGGCTACTTGCTCAGCGACCCAACTAGATGACTTGGAAGGCAATAACGAAGAAGCTCGAACAGCAATAACAGGACTCCAGGTGCTGCAGCAGGGTGGTCTCACCACGTACCCAGAAGCTCAGGAGAGATTTCTCCTCCACAACCAAAGATGGTCGAGCAGGGTGCGAGGGAAGCACCAACTTGGCGAATATCTAGGATGACGGTTGAGGGTGACGGTCAAGATCTCACAGGGCAAGTCTTCAAAAATGGGGTTCCGAAAGCTCAGTCAAAGATGTCAATCCAAGTACCCCCGTGGTTCTATTTATAGGAAAACTAAAAGGGAGGGGGTCTTATTTATAGCCCAACCCAACCCGGCGACTATGCAACATTGAAAGAAATCTCGTCTGGCTTCGACGAGTATCTCCTATGGTCGCCCACCTGGCGAGTATGAGGGGCTGCTCGCACATGCTTGCTCATACTCGTACAAACCTTCTACTGCTTCTGCTGGCTGAGTTGTCTTTGATCTATGAATTCTGTCTTCTGCTTTGACCTTTGACTTAAACTTCTGCCTACGTGGCCTGAATTTGGTCATACCCTCGAAGAATATGAGTTATACAGTGCGGGATCGCAAGAACCATTTCATTTCACCTCGATAAGTTCCCATTTTCTCCCAACAGAACACTTGTCTTCACCCGCTCAGTCGTCGAAAAAGCACAATACCAGGGCCTTATGGACTAAACTTCTCCGACCTTCTTCGTCGAGCATTTCTCCCACAACGCTTCTCCAACTAACATACAGATCCATCTTCCACGCCGTCCGTCGAGCATCTCACCAACTCAAGGAACCACTAACACCCACGTCGATAAATATAGCATTTCCTCCCTCGGAAAAAGAAAAGAAGACTGCTCGGACATCATGCGATTCACATCCAGCTTCGCCTTCGTCTCACTCCCAATCAGATCCAGACCTCCTTTTGACTCCATTTCAGCCTCCAAGTATCCGAGATTGGCAGATTCATTGTTAATTGTTGCATGAATTATGTTGCCAATGTCAATCCTTCATTTTTGCATGATCCATGTTATAATTTCACAGTGAAATCAAGCAATAGTTGAGCTATATTAGAATGTTTAGGGATTTAGCGAAATTTGCAATAAGAGTTTCATCTATGGATATATACGAGACCACGCGTAGTTGTTTTCCAATCACATAAGATTATTTCTGTGGTCCAAGCAGCATTGCAAGCGGAATTCCTCCAAACATTATTCTCACGATTGTGTCCGACAACCCTTCTTCCCACCATTGATTCTCTCAACGTGTCATCCAAGCGAAACAGAGCCTAAACCATCATCACGGAGGTACCAAATCATTGTCGCGAAAGATTTAAACATAGATCAGGCTCGAAAAGACACAATTGTACCAAACCAAGCTTAAGGCTCTGTTTGGCTCCAGGATTTCGCTCCAGTGTGCGGCCAAAATTTTCACCGCTCTGCCAAACAGTGAAAAGAGGTCCAACGGTGGAAGTCGCCACCGTTGCGGTTTTTTGGGGTTTCCGAGTCGTGATAAAATTTCACGACTCGTAAACCGTGACTGCCGCTGCTGCTCATTTCCGGTTCGTCCCCCTGTTTCCGTCACTCTTCCGGCTGCTATTTTCAAGTGTCTCTCCGCCTCTCACGCTGCTTCCCTCCGCCTTTCGTGCCAGCCCTAGCAGGAGCCGGATGAGGAAAAAAATAAAACGATCCTAGGTTATTCTCCGTTCAGTTTCTCCGGAGCAGCTGACTTCTCTGGAGATGTTTTCATTCCTCCGGCAATCTGGCTTCTCCGGCGATGTTTCCATCCCTCTGGCGATCTGACTGCTGTTTCAAAATCCTATCTCGCGGAGCATTCTGACAATAGATAGAAATTTTAAAGTCAAATTAGAGAAATGTTGTCAGATGCACCCCTTATGGTGGCTATCGGTAATTGATGTGATTTTTAATCCAATTTTGTGAATTAAGTTCTTTATGCATAAGTTCTTCAAAACCGTGGAAGCAGTGAGAACAAGTTCTTCAAATTTATTGGAATAGGAGGTTAATTCTGACTTTGGTTGGTATTTTTTTTAACTCAGAGTTCAATTAGTAATCGACATTGTTGGGACATCTTCCTCCCAATAGATAGAAATTTTTCCTTCTTATCTTCTCCAACTGTGACTGTATTTGGCAATAAGTTGGGAACACCATCTAACATCAATTCTTCACTTTAGTTATGATTTTAATGGACTGCACATTGTACAATTAAAAATAGACCGCACATCGCACAGTTATTTTGTCAAATAACTTAAACATAATCTCTGTTGAAGCAGCACTGCAAACGATATTCTTCCAAACAGTTTTACAGATTCTGTCACCACTCTGCAAAACAGCTGATTATTCCACCACTGGTTAGCCAATCGTTGCAGCTGAGCCAAACAGAGCCGCCACTATTGTACATTCCGCCTACCATAAGCAAATAAAACCCACGAAAATCCAATGATTGGCCAAATCCACTGCAGCAGCTCCTCAGCCCTAAGCCGAGATAAGTAAATATTTTTTCTAAAATAAAGGCGCTGAAAAAACTTATAATTTAGGATCAATTCAGAAAGAAAGCCAGGCATCTTAATTATCAATCTACATAGTTGGTGAGGAATGAAACATTATTTGTTATATTTCTAGAGCATTCTTATATGCAGATTGTATTTGGATACATGCATGCATGCCGTATTTGGCTATATGTAGACCGCAAATACCAATTAAACTCCCTTTTTACCTAAAATCTAGTTGCACGCAGGCCGCAAATCCTACCAGCATTCCTCTTGTCGCCACGTCGCTTTTCCCCGCTGCAAGTTTCTCGATGGATTTCTTCCCAGAGATGAGCTCGAGGAGGAGGATTCCGAAGTTGTTGATGTCGCAGCTCTCAAAGACTTTGCCCCACATAACGTACTCGGGCAATGATTGATGCCATGGAAACAGTTTGAAGCTTTCTTGGCTTGCTCTACTTACAGATAGTGTGAAATATTTAACTTGGTCGGAAGAACACGTCAACCAATAAGGGAATAAGGACACCAAAAGATGAACACACTTTTCACAATAGTAAATGTTTGGCAGCTAGTTACAAATGAACATGGCTGAAAACAAGTTGCAACCAACTTGATTCACGACAGCCAATAGTAGAAAAGAACTGGTCACGGACAGTGTCCGCTACTCCTCTGGAGCACACCACACAGGTGATACTCGCTACCGCCGGCGTTAGCTCTCAAGTCGCTACTCGCAAGCTCACTGCTCGCACTCTCAGGTCGCTAGTCGCTACTAGTCGAAGTTCGCTACTCGCCACACTTAACGCCCGCGTTAGCTCCTAAGGCCCCGCGTTATCTCGCGATCAAGAAACTCTCTATAGGTCGCTTGCCGAACTGACTCTGGGTTCGCTGCTCGCTAGGTGATGATGCTCGCCACTTTGAATGCATGCTCTTAGAGGGGGGGGGGGGGGGGGGGGGGGGGGGGGGGGGGGGGGGGGGGGGGGGGGGGGGGGGGGGGGGGGGGGGGGGTGCCCCTCCTATTTATAGGAAGAAGTGAAGTCTTCTAGAAGCCGAGCTAACGCCAGCGTTAGCTCTAACGCTTGGCGTTAGCTCACTTCAAAACTCTAACAGATAGAGCTGACACTTTGTCGACAATAAAAAGAAGGGGCAACAGGAAAGGCATTTTAGATGTCGTCTGTCGTCAATTCATCACGAACCACTGTCATGACTCCCACCGCATCTTCTTCTTTCTCCTCCTCCCTCGTCATATTTCTCTCAACAATCTCCCTCCTCGCCACCACAACCACTGGCTTCGGACCCTTAGTCACCATCGCCGACGATAACTACACCCTCCCAAGCCCTCGTGTCTCCAACCTATGCCGCCTTCTTGCTAATCTCTTCGCCACCACTCCCAAATCCCAAACTCACCTAGGTATTCACCAATCATTTCCACGTGGATTCCACCTCCGTTAGTGTTTTGGGAGTCGTTGAATGTCGTAAGGATGCCCCGCCCACCATCTGTGTCGATTGCCTCACCGAGATAGCCGCCGCAGGCTTCAAAGGCACCTGTGCAGGACGCAAATCTGTCACCGTTCATTACGACTATTGCCTCCTCTATTGTGACGTCTATCCCATTTGTTCGGTCCACCAAAAATTTTAGAGAACTGATTCCTTGTGAGAAACAGAGGAAGGTAATGGGGGGTGGGGGGGCAATTGCGGAGCTTCATTTGCTCTTTCCGGAAGACAATTGGTCCCAAAGAGATCTTGGGCCAGACTCAGTCGAGCTCGGCTTGGGGTGTGTCTAGGAGATTGACCCGAAGCAGTTAGACGTTTGGTCGGCAGCAGTGGGAAGATGAATGGTTGTTCGGTTGTGGTTGTTGGAGAGGGATCCCACCTATCCTGCTCACCCAGATTCGTCACCATCACCTCGACGGCGCCTCCATCGCCACTGACCGCCTTACATGGAGCTTCCAAGATCCGTCACCATCACCTCGACGGCGCCTCCATCGCCACTGATCGCCTTACATGGAGCTTCCAAGCTCTGCAAGACCTTCAATTTAAATCTCAATGCTCCACGTGATCATGAGGACGTTGAACTAAAAGCTCCGGCCAAACATGTATAAAATTTGGTCTGCATATAAAATTTACATCACTGCATGTATACAATTTGGCTTGCAAATATAAACAGTTTGCATTTAGCGATTTGCAGCCTGCATATAACAATCAATAATCTATTTCTAAAGCAAAGTCACGGTATGTAACACACGGTGATAAAAAAAGATAACCGTGCGGGAGCAAATAGAGCCATATGACATAATTCCAATGATGGAGATGATCTGTGATAATATACGTCCGTATTTGTATAATATGATCGTATTAAATAATGATCTTATTTTATAACAATCATGCATGAAAAATAGTGCTAGCGAAAATAGGCTGTGGGAATGGAGGCTCGCACCAACAATTTAGTCATATGAATGGGTCGTGCAACCGTATACATGTAGCGGCGTACATATATATATGCCTTTTTAAATTAATATTTTCCGGATGAACAAAGAAGTTGTTAGAAGGGGCGCTCAACCCCTCTCCACGGTTGACTGCAGTCCACCGATCCAACCCCTCTCCAGGTGGCAGACACTCCTCCAGGCACACTTGCCTTCGGGCCACACAGACCCTCTTCTACCACGTGGCGGGTTGTTGAGGTCGGCGAGGCGTTGCACGCTCGGCCTCGATCCCCCGACATCCTTCTCCATAAGAGGGGCACTCAACCCCTCCTATCACCCAACTGCGCTGCATCATTAGCACTTTTCCTGGTTCTATCTATTACTAGGATGAAGAAGACGTCATTTCCCAGTATGAGCTCAATCAGACTTTCTTTGTCTCGTCAATCCTTCCCCTCGCCCTCATATGATCGCCTTCTTTTTTTCATATTGAGCCGCAGCAAAGCAAAGAGGGTATGGTCGGTCGTCTTGCGCTCTGACTTGGAAGTGGTCTAAGTAGGTCAATATGGATTGAAACCTAGCGGGGAAAGTCTATATAGAGAATAGAGATTCATCTGACGATTTTGACTATGTATCATTAAGAACACGACTCGTTCCACCAAGCAAAAGGTAGGAAAGACCAGAGAATGAAACTTTGACAACCAACTTCTGCATTAGACTTTTAGGCACCTTGGTCGGAACCGAAAGATCCCACTACAGCCATTCCAGACATCAGCTTAGGCGCGCGAGTCAGAGACGGAAAGATTACTCAATCAAGTCTGTGGGTTCAGACATGTGACTCCTCCTCACTGAGCTTGACAGAGAGTGAAGGGCCTTCTTTTTCATTCTGAGATCCATTGAGGTGAGGGCCTTCTTCTTTCTTCGTCCATTGCATAGGAAACAATGATGTAGCGTCTTCCTTTCTCTTGTCCTTATGGGTTGGAAGACTGACCTGGCCTTCACTCTCTTGTCTTTCTCTCCATTCCACTCCCTTGTCCTTCACATCCTTGTCACCACTGTGGTGCTTGTCCTTCTCTCCCTTTGCCTTGGGCTCTCTGAGGAGCGGCTTCTTTCACTTTTGAACCGAGGAAAGTTTTTAACCATTCACCCGCTTGAAACAAAGTCAAGTTTGGGTAGAGCTCCTTACTCTGCTGATTTCATCTCTGATCCTGTTGTGTTCTAGTTTCATTCCGCTGGGAGAAATCCCCCTCAGGTCGAGCTGCTGCACTCTGAGACCTCTGCCGAGACAGGTCCGAACTACTACTCCAATTCATAGGAAGTAGACTTTCTCTACCCCTATACTTTATGAACAAAGGCCTTTTTTCCACTGAACAAAACCTATTTAGCCTGTGGTTCATACCAGGGAGTCTCTTCTGTGGTGCTGCCGGAGAGTGGAGAATCTAGCAGGAAGAGAGGGTCACTGAGGACCCTACTGTGGAGTTGGAGCTATCTCCCAGTGCTCCATCGCCATCTGGCTCAGGTGGAGCATCTGGCTCAGGAGGAGCTTCTGGCTCAGGGGGAGCTTCGAACTCTAGAAGCAGGGAGAGCACTGCTTCAAGAGGAGCTCAGAGAGGAGATCAAGCATAGGAGTCTACCGGAGTGGTAGATAGTGGCCAAGCCTTGAGGAGGTCGAAGCGGACCATCGTCCCGCTGCTCGCTATAAGGAGGGGAACTTCGTGAGTTTGGTCTCCTGCTTCTTCGCAGGACCACTCGACGAGAGGGAACCTGCCTGCTTTGAGGATGCAGTTGGCATCAAGGAGTGGGACGCGACCATGATTGAGGAGATGGAGGCCCTAGAGAAGAATGAGACATGAGACCTGGTTTCCCATGATGGAGGGCATCAAACCTGTCACCTGCAAGTGGGTGTACAAGGTTAAGAAGAGAGCGGATGGAGAAGTGGAGTGATACAAGGCGAGGCTTGTCGCTCGAGGCTTCTCGCAAACCTACGGAGAGGACTACGAGGAGACATTTAGTCCTGTCGCGAAGATGACGTCGGTGAGGACGGTCATCGCTCTAGCGGCGTGCCGAGGTTGGAAGTTGTGGCAGCTTGATGTGAAGAACGCGTTCCTGTATGGAGAGATTGACAAAGACATATTCATGGTGCAACCACCTTGATACGTGTCCAAGTCACTGCCACATCACGTCTGCAAGCTGAAGAAGGCCCTCTACGGGTTGAAACAGGCGCTGAGAGCCTGGTATGAAAAGATTGCGGAGTACTTGCAGTTCTGCGGCTATGATGCCTCGGACTCAGACTCTAGCATGTTCATGAAGAAGAGTGGTGGTTGTAACGCCCCTGATTTTCGTTAATTATTTTACGTACCCTCTGTGACGTAATTTTGGCGTAAGGGAGTTATGTCAGCTCGTCTAGTAGTGTGTTGAGCCTTAGCTTAGTTAAAGTATGTCTTGTAGATCGAGCGTACGAGTTTTCGCATCGTTTCGAGTTAAGGTAAAGATTTTGGGTGGATTTCAAGATTTTAGCTTCGGGAGGCTTTAGCCCGAGTTTGGCCCGTCGGAATTGAATTCTGACTTCGTCGTTGGATTCGTAGCGCCGTGTTTCAGTTAAGGTGCGAATTTCGTAGAAATCTGAGGTGATCTAGTTTCCCTCGCGGTTTAAGTAAATTGGGGAATTAATTAATTAATTAATTAATAAATCAGGTCTTATATAAAGCCTAAAATCCCTTTCCCCTATTCATCTTCTCCCTCCCTCGATCAAATCAGCCGCCGAGCGAAAGGGCGAGTGCGGAGCTTCGAGGAGCGTTCGATCGGCGATTTCTAGGGCTGTAGTAGTCGGAATCGCGTTTGGAGAGAAGATTTGGAAAGCTCTCGGCGAGATCTTCGTTCTAGCGGTAAGCTTTTCCCGTTTTATGGAATTATTGGAGTTAGGATAGTGACCTAACCCCTTCTTTCGACCCGAAAAGTTTCAGGAATCTGTGCTCGTGTGTTTCCCTAGCCGATCCATAGCTTTCGGAGCGGAGATCTTCGAGTTTGCAAGGTTAAGGCAAGTGGCATTTTTCTTTCTCCTTCTCTTTGTGTTTGGAGTGTTGTTTCTTGCTTACGGTTGTATTGCATCATATTAACTCTTGATCTTGGAGTGTTGTTGGCTATTTCAAACTCTTGAACTCTCTTTTGAGATCACCCTAAATGTCTACATTTTTTTTCCCTCTAGAAAAATCAGTTGAAGCCCAGAATTTTCGGCCAATACTCGAAAAATGTATAAATCTCGAGAGATCCCGGCTTGCCTCGAGAAATCACCTACCTTATGTCTCGAGAAACTGCTTATTTCTCGAGAAATTGCCTGTCTTGTCTCGAGAAATCCTTTCCATGTCTCGAGAAATCCCTTGCTTTGTCTCGAGAATTCTTTGATGTCTCGAGAAATCCCTTGCTTTGTCTCGAGAATTCCTTGATGTCTCGAGAAATCCCTTGCTTTGTCTCGAGAATTCCTTGATGTCTCGAGAAATCCCTTGCTTTGTCTCGAGAATTCCTTGATGTTTCGAGAAATCCCTTGCTTTGTCTCGAGAATTCCTTGATGTCTCGAGAATTCCTTCTGATGTCTCGAGAAATCACCTTTCGTATCTCGAGAGACTGCCTTTTTTCGAGAATTCAACCTTCTATTTCTCGAGAAGTCCTCAATTTGAGGTGGTTTTTGTGTGGTTTCCGGTGGTGGGATTTCAAAATTTGGACGGGGCTCTGCCCCGCACCCCGCAAGGGCTCTGCCCCTTGACCCCGCTCGCTGATCGGTCAGCGAGACCACCGCCAGGGGCGCTGCCCCTTGGACCCCGTTAGGGGCTCTGCCCCTAAGACCCCGCCAGGGGCGCGGCCCCTTGGAACCCCGCCCGGAACGCATGTGATTTCGTTGAGTTTTTTTTCTGTGTTTGAATCTCGTGTCCCATCGGGTGTACTTAGATGATTGCCAGTGACCCTTCGGCGCTCCTGATCTCGAATCCCTCTCGTTTGAACCACTTTTTACTCGTTGTGGTCCGTTAACATTTGAGTCACTCTTATGATTCATATTGATCGATGTGTACTTCATCTTGACCCTATTTCTTAGGGCCTTCCAGTGATTATCCTTTCGGGCAGCATCCCGTGTTTAATTAAAATTTAAGTAATAAGAACTACTGTCTTTAGCCTTACACAGTAGTTGTGTCTGGGGGATAGTGGGGGAAAATGTTACAGCCTTGCACGGTAGTCGTGTCTGGGTGGTTGGGTCTAGTGGTACCCCCACCTGGTTTTGGGCTTTGGGTAGCGGAGGTAGTTAACCGCTCCCGTATAATTTGAGCTGATCAGTCTCTATAATTGATAAAACTAAATAAATGAACGTGTTGTTTCTCTTTTGATATTTAGTGCACTTGATGCTTGTTGGTTCTTTGTTCAGAGCTCTCTTTCGATAAATTTGGCTTGGGTTGGTACCCCTTATGTCTTGCTTGTTTTTCTGCTAGTTTTCTGCCACTTGTAATCCCTTTCTGAGGCGTTCTTCGTTTTATTGAATGCCTCAGGTTCAGAGCCGTAGCGGCTAGTGGTGTAGCCTGAAGTTCAGAGTCTCTGTAGCTGTTCACCCCGCTGTTGCGAGGTAGTTGTTTTTAGTTACTTCTTTTGCTCAGACATACTAGTTGGTGCCAATGGGTTAGTGTCATGTTGTTGACGCCCATTGTGCCCCTTTTTATACTTTATAGTTTATTTGCCAGATTATGCCACTACTTTTAGATCATGTGTTATCTTACTCTCTGGGAAGAATTTATGTTAGGTGCACTATAGTTATAAATGGCTTTTCCTTCATCCTCATTGCATTCTTTTGAACTGAAAATCTTATCTTTAAAGTCGCCTAAAAGCATTTTCTATACTTATAATACGCCTAGTCATGTGCATATCATTGACTTATATCCTGACATTGCATACATTTAAGGATTTTAAGTGAACTAAATCAAGTACTTTCCGCTGCAATTAAATATACTTTCTCGGTGGACTAGTTGATCCACGAACTGAGAGACGCAGTTCTTACCTCAAACCCTATAAATGATTTCAAATGACGAATTATCATGAAAACATGGTTTATTTTAATAAGTAATAGGTTCCCGCCTGAGCGTCTGCAGTTGTCTCCTGCATGACGTGGCATCACGACGTGCATTTTCTCTTACTCTGATATTCTTAAATTCGGGGAAAATGCGGGTTGTGACAGAGGTCTTCACGTGTTGGTGCTGTTGTACGTCGACGACATGATCGTGACAGGGAATAACCGTGAGGAGGTCGCGGCGCTGAGACAACAGCTCTCTATACGATTCAAGATGAAGGATCTTGGTGAACTGCACCATTTCCTTGGCCTCCAAGTTGAGAAGAGAAGAGGTGGGCTGTATGTTTCCCAGAGGGCGTATGCCGAGAGGATCGTCGAAAGATTCGGCATGAAGGAGGGGAAGAGCAGTTCCGTTCCTCTAGAGGCTGGGTTGAAGCTTCGGAAGGAAGAAGGGAGGATTCTTCCTGATCTGAAGATCTTTCGGGCTCTGATTGGGAGTCTTATCTACTTGACTATCACGAGGCCGGATATCGCCTTTGCTGTCGGCCGAGTTAGTCGGTATATGCAGGAGCCGCGGAAGCCTCATCTGGTGGCAGCTAAGGGGATACTGAAGTACGTGAAGGGAACCCTTGAGATGGGGTTGTCCTATGGAGAGGAGTATAAATTCAAGCTGCATGGGTACACGGATGCAGACTACGGAGGTGACGCTGATGATCGCAAGTCGACATCAGGTTACGTGTTTGTAGGGAGCTGCTGCTATCTCGTGGTGTAGCAAGAAGCGGGACTCTATTTCCCTTTCTACCACGGAGGCCGAGTACAAGGCGTCGTCCTTAGCAGCTCAGGAGTGTGTCTGGCTAAGGAGACTAGTGGAGGATGTGGACGAGAATGTCAGCGGACCTACTGTGCTTCGCGGGGACAATGAGAGTGCATTGAAACTGGTAACCAATCCAGTGTGTTATGCAAGGACCAAACACATAGAGATCGAGCATCACTTCATCAGAGAGAAGGTGATGGGTGGCTTGATCGCAGTGGAGCATATGCGGAGTGATGACAACCTTGCGGATATATTCACAAAGCCCCTATCTGCGGGGCCATTCCGGAGGCTTCGCTCGTTGCTTGGAGTTGTTCCCGGAGCTCACTTCAAGGGGGAGTGTTGAGTTTTGAAGTGAGCTAACGCCCGACGTTAGAGCTAACGTCGGCGCTAGCTCCTTCTCGCTGAGCTAACGCCAGCGTTATAGCTAACGCCCGCGTTAGCTCCTTCTTGCATCTTCCCTCTGTTTTGTCTATAAATAAAGGGGTACCCCTCCCCCCTCTAAGAGTATGCATTCAGAGTGGCGAGTATATGCATCAAAAGTGGCGAGCATCGAACCCGGAGTCAGTTCGGCAAGCGACCTGATAACTTCTCAAAAAGAAGTTATTAGCTCCTTTATTTTAGTGAATATTGAGAAATTATATGAAAGATAACGATGAATTGACTAATAAACTTCATGTCTGTAATTGTGGACAGTTTTATCGACAAACGTGCAGTACATTTACTTATGCCCCGGGCCTTGCGAACACCCAGGTAGTTTCTCAACGACCTGGTAATTTAGAAAACACATGCCCCCGTTTTTCGGAAGGGGACCTCAAAGACTGGTTATATGAACTTAAACGATATTTCGAATATAATGAGATCAGAGTCCAAGACTATTTACTAATCGCTGCGTTTCATTTAGACAAACCCGCTTCAAAATGGTACCAAGCCACCTTAGAGGATCATCCCGCTTTAAACTACCAAATGTTTATCGATGCAATTCAAAAAAGGTTCGGGCCCTCTCCTTATGTAAAACCAGCCGGACTGCTAACCAAGCTACAACAATCTAACACAGTCCTCGCCTATAAAAAGGAATTTGAAGAATTAATAACTAAAGTACCCTGGCGAGAAGGAGCTAACGCTGGCGTTAGCTCGGCGAGAAGGAGCTAATGCCGGCGTTAACTCACTTCAAAACTCAACAGAAGTTGAATATTAAAGCAGATCCGACGGCTCTAAGAATCTGTAAATATTAAAGGGAGTTGGTATTAGCAGTCCGGAACGGGCTATTTGCAGTCCATCACTATTCGTAGTCCATAAATTTTATTTGTAGTCCAAAATTATATTTGCACCCCACTCTCATCACAAATAAGCGAAACTCTTTGCTGATTTATTAAGCACTAGAAGTCTACAGAAACATCTTAAAGACTCTAAAACAATTTAAAAACCTAGCACGAAAATAAGTTAAATGGCATGCAAACCTTTCTCTAACCAGAAAACTGACTATTTTTTTTTGGATTTTTGCTGGATAATTTACTTGTTTTTTTAAGAAGGTGAATCTAAGAGGGGGAAAAACGATGCAACCGATAGGACTACGGCTAGGGTTTAGGCAATGGGAGGAGAGAGATGGAGAGGTGGTTATTTGATGGGGTGCAATTAGCGAGAATTGGACTGCGAATATAATTAAGATTTTTACAATTTTTGGGATGCGAATAGCAAGAATTGGGCTGCACTCTCGTATTAAAAGGGAGGGAAATGCGAAATGATTCAAATTCCTGTGCCTCTCATTAAGTTTTGGTCTTAATTATTTAATTAGGAATAATGGATTATGCCGGCATAACTTTGACCAACTTATTAATTGTTGTTTTCTTTCCCAAACTTGTCTGTGGAAAATAAATACATCACATCACCTGAGATTTTCTCTTCCGAGTGGTGTTAAAGAGACATCGGTGATAAAGACACATCAAAAAATTATTAGATATTTTTATCTTAAAGTTGGTGTGCTTATAGCATATTTAGATTTTTTTTTCTTAAAATTAATGTGCATATAACACTTTTGGGTGTGCCTTTAACACCTCTCGGCGGCTTTAAATGATCAAAACTGGTTGTGGCGCCTCTCACAACAAAATGGCGTCTCTCATCACCCTTTTCCTCCTCCGGCTCTTCTTTCTCCGCCTCATCCTTCCGGTGACCGGCCAACAAGATCTGAGCAGCAGCTCCTCTTTCTCCGTCTCAGATCCACCTTGGCTCCCCTCGCAGAGCAATCGTTCGCTCCTTTCCCCAAACTCCCTCTTCTCCGCCGGCTTCCTCCCGTCCCTATCCAACTCCTCCGAATTCCACTTATCGGTCTGGGTTGAAGCCTCTGTTGATAAGACGCGCGTATGGGCTCTCGGCCCCGTGTCCTCCTCCTCTCGTCTGTTCATCTCCGCTGCCGGTGATCTCACCCTCGCCGGCCTATTGGGCGAAAACCTCTTCCCTTCCTCTGCTTCCGCCGCGCCCAATACCACTTTCCTCCGCATAAACGATGACGGATCTCTCACGTTCAGCAATTGGACCAGCTTCGCGTCCCATGGCGACACTCTCCTCCCCAACCAGCTTCTCCGGAACTCCTCCGTACTCTCCTCTGGGTACTATGGCTTCGATGGATCATCATTATTGTTTGATAACCAGTCGTTCTGGCGATTTTCGCCCGCCATCTCGTTGATCACCTCCGACGGTGCCCTAATGGCCGACCCAACGAACCAAGGAAACATGCTATATGCCAGTGATTATGGCCGAAGAGACACGCTTCGCCGGTTAACACTCGACGCCGACGGAAATCTCCGTCTCTACAGCCTCTGGAGAAACTCCGACGGCCGTTGGAAGATCGTTTGGGTTGCGATGCCCGAGCTCTGTGCCATCCCAAACACTTGCGGCCCCTATTCGATCTGCGTTCCAAATGAAACCTACAATGCCATCAAATGCATCTGCGCCCCGGGTTTCCACGCCTCCGCCGACGGCCCCGAATGTGTGCGGAATAAGGACTACCTCCCGAGCAGCAAGTTTTTACAGCTAGACTACGTTCAATTCACGGCGAAGCAAGGCACAGTGAATCTTTCTCCGGTCGATTTAGATCGATGCCGATCCACCTGCCTTGGGAATTCCAGCTGCGTCGGCTTCAGCTACGCCATCGATGGACTGAAAAACTGCTACAATCATTACGGCGAGCTCGTGAATGGCCGCTGGTCCGCGACTTGGCCGATCACAACGTTCCTTCGCGTCGCGAGCTCCGAGACCGACGATTCCAATTTCACCGGATTGACAGCGATGATCGATACGGTCTGCCCTGATCACACTAGCCTTCCATTTATGCCAAAGGAGGTGAAACCCACGGCAAGGAATATCGCCATCATCGCGACGATCTTATCGTTCGAGCTTATCCTCGGTGCGTTCTGCTTCTTAGCGTTCCTGCGCCGCTACACGAAATATGTAAACATGGCTCGAACATTAGGGCTCGAGTTCTTACCTGCCGGACGCCTGAAGCGGTTTTCCTATTCCGAGCTTCGGGAAGCGACCAAGGATTTCTCCAACATCCTTGGGAGCGGCGGCTTCGGCAAGGTCTATTATGGGAAGCTCTCCGACGGCCGCGCAGTCGCCGTGAAGCAGCTGCGAAAGAGCTCCGGCGACACCGAGTTCTGGGCGGAGGTCAACATCGTCGCTCGGATGCACCACCTCAATGTCGTCCGCATTTGGGGATTTTGCACGGAGAAGGAGCAGCGCTTCCTCGTATACGAGTACATCCCCAACGGTTCCCTTGACAATGTCCTCTTCCAGGATCCGGAGGAGTTCACCGGCGCCGAAGATGAAGACAGCAAGAGATATTCCAAGATCTCCGGCGGAATTCACCGGCCAGTTCTGGATCTCAGCATGCGGTATCGAATCGCTCTCGGAGTGGCGCGTGCGATCGCATATCTACACGAAGAATGCCTGGAATGGGTATTGCACTGTGACATCAAGCCGGAGAACATTCTCCTCGACGACAATTTCTGCCCTAAAGTCTCCGATTTCGGGCTATCGAAGCTGACGAGCAAGAAGGAGAGGGTATCCATGTCGAGCATAAGGGGAACGAGGGGATACATGGCGCCGGAGTGGGTTATGAATGAGGAGCCCATCACGGCGAAGGCCGACGTGTACAGCTTCGGCGTTGTGCTGCTGGAGCTGGTGGCCGGAATGCGAAACTGGGATTTCCGGCGGGATTCGGTGGAGAGCGTGGATTGGTACTATCCTAGGTGGGCGTACGATAAGGTGTTCGTAGAGAGGAGGATGGAGGACGTATTGGATGCAAGAATTTTGGTGAGCTTTGATGATCGGGTGAAAGTGGAGACGGCGGAGAGGATGGTGAAGACGGCGATGTGGTGCTTGCAGGACCGGCCGGAGGCTCGGCCGTCGATGGGGAAGGTGACGAAGATGCTCGAGGGACTGGTGGAGCTTACTGAGCCGGCGAAGCCCACCATTTTTTACTTATCCGAAGGAAATGTGGGCGCGAAAATTCTGCATCACTCCTTGGGTTTTAAGAGTGAGATGCAGGATCATCATTCTCCGTGTTCACTTGGCTCACTAGCAGGTCGGTAGGATTAAATATAGGCCAATCCTAAGTCGCTACTTGTTCGCCGGAGAAGATTTGTAGAATTAAAAGAAGGCTCATATGTGTAGGTGGGAGAGAAATACAACCGTATGTTCTCAGATCGGACGGTATATAAAATACTAACATTATTATTACTTATAAATACAGGAGTATTTAGGAAAAATATAACCGTATGATCTGTGATCAACGGCTTAAATGGGCTCCTCTCACCATGATCTTGGGTGAGAGTTTCTCACATACAAATTTTTCTATGTGAAAAGATAGAAGAATAAGGGGGAAAGAGAAGAATAATCTTGTTGCGGGTCGCTTAGGGCTCTTGGTAGACCGGTTTACTTGAACCACCTTAGCTCGGGAGCGAACCAAGCGCGCAAACAGTCAATTTGAGATTTGTTGATTACACTGAGACTTTTTAGCGTGGAAAACCCGGAAAGGGTAAAAAACCACGTGGTAGGAGCTGTGCCGACCAAACTTCCACTATCTTCTGGGGGGTTACAATTTGAGACATAGAAGTCGAGCGCGACAGGCCGCTGCTCGTTACAAAATAGAGAGAAAGATAGAGAAAGAGAGAATTCCGAAGGTGACAGACCACCTACAGAAAAACTAAGTCATTTCTCCTTCTGAGAAAGGAGAACAAAAGTGAGAACGTTCTGGAGAACAAAAGTGAGCACGCTGAGACGCCTTTCGGGAAAAAGGAAATCTTCGAGTCCGAAGGAGAATTTCACGAAAGTCTGCAAGAAGCACTCCCGGGTCCAGAAGGCAAGGTCCCTTGAAATGAAGCCCTGGGGCTCCTTTTATAGCTTTGGCCGGGGGTAGCCCGGTAATTTCGCCGTTGTAACCGCCGTAACCACCTTGCGGACGAATCATATTTTTCGGTTCAGAGCACACGGATCGCCATTTTTCATAATTGACCATCTTGCCCCTCGGGCAGTTCGGGCAGTTTTGTTGGAGGCGAAAAAGGCGACAAACTGTTCCTGAAATCTGAGAAACTGGAAAGACAAAAAGTGAGCTTGCTAGAAAGACAAAATGTGAGAAGTCAGAAAAGACAAAAAGTGAGCTGAGTGCGCTCAGAAGCGTTCTGAGCGCGCAACGAACGGAGAAGCAATCTAGGCAACTGGGGAAGCGATCTGAGAGCGCAACGATCGGAGAAAACGTCCTGGTTGCTTTGTGAGGCGTTCTGAGCATGCAACGAACACGGAAGCGCTCTGAACGCGCTTAGAGGCGTTCTGAGCGTGTGACGAACACAGAATTGTTCGGGGCGGAATCTGAAACCTGAAGGGCGTACGGCGAGCCTGAAGAGGATACGTCTAAACTCCACCATGGGGGAGGTGGCTCGACCGCACCCCAAGAGGGATGCGGCCTGGGCCGTACCCCAAGAGGGATGCGGCCTGGGCCGTACCCCAAGAGGGATGCGGCCTGGGCCGTACCCCAAGAGGGATGCGGCCTGGGCCGTACCCCAAGAGGGATGCGGCCTGGCCGCACCCTAAGAGGGGGTGCGGCCTGGCTACAGCCCGCACCCCAAGAGGGGGTGCGGCCTGGCCGCACCCCAAGGGGGGTGCGGGCTGGCCGCACCCCAAGGGGGGGTGCGGGCTGGCCGCACCCCAAGGGGGGTGCGGGCTGGCCGCACCCCAAGAGTGGGGTGCGGCCTCGCCGCACCCCAAGGGGGGTGCGGGCTGGCCGCACCCCAAGAGAGGTGCGGGCTGGCCGCACCCCAAAAGGGGGGTGCGGCCTGGCCGCACACCCAAGAGGGGTGTGGTTAGGCCGCACCCCTCAAGGGAGGCTCGACGCTACCGCGCGGTAGCGCCAGGCGGTTGCGTTGCGCTTGCTGCGGGCGCTACCGCGCGCGGTCCTGCTTTGCGCGGTGATGTAGTGTTTGGATGCGGCGATCGCACGCGGTCTTGTACGGGTGGTTGATGGCGGAGATAGTGGGCTTGCCCACTCTCCCACTTCCCTCTTTATCATCTTAGTGGGCCTTTGGGATAACCACCTCTTTGACTTGTATATAAATGAATAAGAATCTTGTATGAGTACGCATCATAAGCCCCCCAAACCTTCGGAGTCCGAATTACTGCTCGGAGGAGTTCGGAGGTTTTGATTTTCCTTTGCGACAATTCCGACCATCGTCATCTCCGTGCGACGCGTCGTACCATGCCGAGGGTAAGCTGTTGCGATTTGCGCAACTATGAGTCTGTCGTCTCGCGAACTTTCTGGAAGTCGTCACTTGGCTCCAGTTGTGGGAGAAACCTACATCTCGTCTTGTTCGGTTGTGATCTTGCCACCCAGCGATTGTGCTAGAGATCGTGACGAGTTTGTCGTTTAGCGTTGAAACCTGGGGAGCTTTGGGGCGATGCGATGAAGCAGCATTGAGGCGAGGTGCGCAAGGTGTGCTGAGGTGAGGTTCCCAAGCAGCGCCGAGGTAGTGCGCCCCAGCAGCGCCGAGGCAATGCGCCCAAGCAGCGCCGGCGATGCGCCCAAGCAGCGCCTAGGCGATGCGCCCAAGCAGCGCCGAGGCGATGCGCCCAAGCAGCGCCGAGGCGTGCGCCCAAGCAGCGCAGAGGCAAGGTGGTCTTTTGGGCAGACCTAGTTGAAATTGTTGTACTTAACGCTTATCCTCCACTCGTGAGAGGCCTCTTCTCTTCACCATGTTGGCGAATTTGCTGCTATGTGTTAATATCGAAGATCGTGGGTTTAACTTTCGTAGCCTTATTTTGGATGATTCGCATTGCTGATAGAGCCAGAGAATAGCCATAGTAATTTTAGATACACAACGGATACATCCGCACAAGTACAACTTGTGGCTTACTGTTTAAAAGCAAAAACTGGAAGAAGCAAAAACAGAAATTGATGATATATGAGACGCGGGTTGTGCGCGCTCTACTAGGGGGAAAGTTCCCCTACCCAGTACCGCTCGCTTATCCGCGTTGGGGTACGACGTTGTCCTCTACTGGATTGTCAGCATGCGGTCCGTGCTGGTTCGGGATCTGGTTTAGTAAAAACCTTCCGAGAAGGCCTTGTTGGACAAGACGCTCGAATTCTTCCTTCAACCGCTTGCAGCTTTCTGTACTGTGTCCATGCCCGCGATGGAAGTCGCAATATTGCGACTGGTTTCTTCCGCTTGACGTAAGCGGTTCGGGCCTGCGGAGCGCATTGCTATCGCGGATGGTGAGGAGAACGTTAGTCCTGGTAGTGTTCAAGGGAGTGTAGTCCTGATGCTGGCGAGATCTTCGGTCTCGGCTGGGGTTGTCGTGATGCTTGTTGTTCTTATTGGGAACTATCTGCAGTGACGACTCCTCTTTCTTCCTCTTCGAGCTCCCCTCGAACTGCCGGCGGTGTGCTTCGATGGCCTCGTCGGCGGCTATTTGAGCTTCAACTCGGTGAACGAGGTCGGGGTAACTTGGTACGGTTTCTCTCATGAGAGCTGAGTAAAAACCACTTGGGCGGAGTCCTCCAAGGAAGACACCCCGCAAGAGCTCGGGATCGACTCCTGGGATCTGTCGAGCCTCCGTAGTGAAGCGTCGGAAGAAATCTTTGAGTGTTTCTCCGTCGTTTTGGCGGATCCCTGAGAGATGGGAGGGATCTCGGACAATTCTGCGGTTGGCGATGAATTGGTTCACGAACTGCTGTGTCATTTCTGCGAAGTTGTTGATAGCCCCATTCCGCAGGGAGTGGAACCAAGTTCGCGCTTGCCCTTTCAAGGTTGTCGGGAATACCTGACAGAGGAGCTGATCAGGGGCGCTGTAAATCCTCATAACGGTGGTGAAGTGATTGACATGTTCCAACGGATCGTCCGTCCCATCGAATGTCTCGATGCTGGGAAGCTTGAAACCATTCGGAATTGGATGTGCCAAGACTTGAGGCGACAACGGGGAGCCGTGGTGTGCGGGACGGCGGGTGAGAGTTGCGCGTCGTCCTGCTTGGGCGTACTCTTCTTCTATCATGTCGCGTATTTCCTCTCGCGTGGTTCTTTCCACCGCTCAGACGGGAGCAGCTCTTCCTTGGCGGGGGTGAAGGGGGTCAGCCTCCGGTCCTCTAACCGGCGGAGCAGGGTGAGCGGAGCTTGCAGCGTCGGAAAAATCTTCTGAGGCTTCACCTTCCCGATCGGCTCCCTCGACCGGAGCATGATTCAGAACTGGGGGTGGCGGAGCGTTCGATGCTGGAGGCTGAATGGGAACTCGAGGTGCCCCAAGGTTTCTCACGAGAGTCAGCATCTCGGCTTGTTGCTCTTCCATTTGCCGAATGCACCCTTCCAGCACCGTTGCAGGCGTAAGCATTGCCTCTTCTGCGAGAGGCGCATTGATGAGCAAGTGGGAGGGAGCTGGGTCGACATGCCCTTCCGGGATTGAACCTTCAGTTGTGCGAGCACTTCTCCTTGCCATTGCAATTGGCGGCAAGTGTTACCTTCAGTTATCTTTGCTGAACTTTGGGAACGAATTTCCCACAGACGGCGCCAAGCTGTTGCGGGTCGCTTAGGGCTCTTGGTAGACCGGTTTACTTGAACCACCTTAGCTCGGGAGCGAACCAAGCGCGCAAACAGTCAATTTGAGATTCGTTGATTACACTGGGACTTTTTAGCGTGGAAAACCCGAAAAGGGTAAAAAACCACGTGGCCGGAGCTGTGCCGACCAAACTTCCACTATCTTCTGGGGGTTACAATTTGAGACTTAGAAGTGGAGCGCGACAGGCCGCTGCTCGTTACAAAACAGAGAGAAAGATAGAGAAAGAGAGAATTCCGAAGGTGACAGACCACCTCCAGAAAAACTAAGTCATTTCTTCTTCTGAGAAAGGTGGAGAACAAAAGTGAGAACGTCCTGTAGAACAAAAGTGAGCACGTTGAGTCGCCTTTCGGAAAAAAGGAAATCTTCGAGTCTGAAGGAGAATTCCGCGAAAGTCTGCAAGAAGCTCTCCCGGGTCCAGAAGGCATGGTCCCTTGAAATGAAGCCCTGTGGCTCCTTTTATAGCTTTGGCCGGGGGTAGCCCGGTAATTTCGCCGTTGTAACCACCGTAACCACCTTGCGGACGAATCATATTTTCCGGTTTAGAGCACACGGATCGCCATTTTTCGTAATTGACCATCTTGCCCCTCGGGCAGTTCGGGCAGTCCGGACAGTTTTGTTGGAGGCGAAAAAGGCGACAAGCTGTTCCTGAAATCTGAGAAACTGGAAAGACAAAAAGTGAGCTTGCTAGAAAGACAAAATGTGAGAAGTCAGAAAAGACAAAAAGTGAGCTGAGTGCGCTCAGAAGCGTTCTGAGCGCGCAACGAACGGAGAAGCAATCTAGGCAATTAGGGAAGAGATCTGAGAGCGCAACGATCGGAGAAAACGTCCTGGTTGCTTTGTGAGGCGTTCTGAGCATGCAACGAACACGGAAGCCCTCCGGACGCGCTTAGAGGCGTTCTGAGCGCGTGACGAACATAGAAGTGTTCGGGGCGGAATCTGAAACCTGAAGGGCGCACGGCGAGCCTGAAGAGGATACGTCTGAACCCCACCATGGGGGAGGTGGCTCGACCGCACCCCAAAGGGGGGTGTGCCTGGGCCGTACCCCAAGAGGGATGCGGCCTGGGCCGTACCCCAAGAGGGATGCGGCCTGGGCCGTACCCCAAGAGGGATGCGGCCTGGCCGCACCCTAAGAGGGGGTGCGGCCTGGTTGCAGCCCGCACCCCAAGAAGGGGGTGCGGCCTGGACGCACCCCAAGAGGGGTGCGGGCTGGCCGCACCCCAACAGGCGGTGCGGGCTGGCCGCACCCCAAGCGAGGTGCGGCCTGGCAGCACCCCAAGGGAGGTGCTGCCTGGCCGCACCCCAAGGGGGGTACGGCCTATCCGCACCCCAAGCGGGGTGCGGCCTATCCGCACCCCAAGCGGGGTGCGGGCTGGCCGCACCCCAAGGGGGGTGCGGGCTGGCCGCACCCCAAGGGGGGTGCGGGCTGGCCGCACCCCAAGAGGGGGGTGCGGCGTGGCCGCACCCCAAGAGGGGTGCGGTTAGGCCGCACCCCTCAAGGGAGGCTCGACGCTACCGCGCGGTAGCGCCGCGCTTGCCGCGGGCGCTACCGCGCGCGGTCCTGCTTTGCGCGGTGATGTAGTGTTCGGATGCGGCGATCGCACGCGGTTCGGGCGGTTGGTGGCGGAGATAGTGAGCTTGCCCACTCTCCCACTTTCCTCTTATCATCTTAGTGGGCCTTTGGAATAACCACCTCCTTGACTTGTATATAAATGAATGAGAATCTTGTATGAGTACGCATTCAATCTGAAAGAACATCTTAGAATTATCTTTTTACATTTATTCCATATTCTATTATCATTCATTTGACTATATTTATATCCTTCCTATATATTACAATATCTATACAATGCTCAATTACAAATATACCCCTAACATACTAGTATACTATATGTTACGCGCTGAAATTAGGTGTGTGATAGAAGTCTTAGGGATCCTTATTTATAAGGCGTTGTTACTTGCACATCATGTTTGGCTTTGTGCACATCAATACTATGTGCACATCCAAAATCTTATATGCATGTCAAAATGAAAATTTGAATTTTTTTCTTTGTTGGATTGAGTTTTTGTAGCAACTTGCAGACTTTCTGTCTCCCCGGCGAATCCCAAAAGATCGAACGCATTCTCGAGGCCTTTTCAGAGTGATTCTACGAGCAGCAATGGTAGGATGTTTTTGTGAGCAAAGACGTCATTTTCATCCTCTGTTATTCCCTCATCATGCTGAACACAGACCAACATAACACACAGGTGAAGATGACTGAAGAGGAGCTCATAAAAACAACAGAGACGTCAACGGAAGAATGGATGAGGAGGCGTTTCGTGTGCTGGTTGGTGTAACACCACCATCCGTTAAGAAGCATATGACAGAAGGTCCGGTCGGGGCCCCACGTCATATACTACAAAATAAACGGGAACGTCACTTAATTGAAATACCAAATGACACTAAACGACGAACCTAACTCAGAGCATTCTATGCGGAAGCAAAAGAGAGAGAGACAAAATTATAAACCACAAAACCCGAACCCGGGTATGTCCACTTCTATTAACTCGGAATGAAATGCTTTACAACAACTATTTTTTGGCACGACGGCCTTACAATTTACCAACATCGGCGCGCAGGCCGGTCATACATGAAAAGCAAAAGAACATCAAAAGGCCTTCAAGGGCCGCAGCAGCACAAGGGCTTCAGCCCGCTAAGAGCCCGTTAAGTTCCCGCTCGGTCCAGCACCTGTACAACAAGCCCACCAAAAACGGTGGCAAAACAGGGCAACGGTCAGCTAAAGCTGACCAAATTATAACGACCCCACCCCTTCGAGGGGGTGGCAGTTTCCCGTCCCTGCAAGAGCATCACAGCATATATATATATAACAGAATGAAGCAGCTAGCAAAGCCCACAACAGTTCATACATATGCAATCAATCACAAACGTGAGAAAGGTCTCCACGTCTCGTGCTCGCAAGGCACTCTTCGGTGGACTCCACCTTCCACCACCATCCCCTTGATGGTTTTGCCCTTCGAGGCTAAAGTCGGTGACCCGAATACCAGGGTACCCCGTACTTTAATTGTGAACTTCCCCATAGTCCGAAGACTCTTCCCCATTGCTTCCCGACATGCTGAGCGAGGCTTATTAATCAGGCGCACAATGGTTCGGGTGCGGGTTCGCCAAATGCCCATTGTTCACACACTCGTTGTACAACACGAAATGTGGGTATGGCGTCCCCTCAGCCCAGGTATTCTCAACTAGCCAGGCCCTAAGGAGACTAGGTTCCCTCAACTAGACCCCTCACAAGGAAGGCGTACGCGCCTCGGGTCCACCCAGCAGGACATTACAAAACACAGGCACGCAGGCCGCAAGTCCCACAACAAGCTGGGCACAGCAAACATCACCAGAACCAAGTCTGGGAGCTGTCGCCTGGCGATATCCAATATCGCCAGCGACAGTGAACAGAACTCCATTTTGGCTTCTAGCTGTGGGTGCTTCCCGGGGCACACCCACAGGCATTGCTGCACATGCAGTAGCACTCCCACTGCCTCAGAACGCACAAAATCACCAGAACCAAGTCTGGGAGCTATCGCCTGGCGATAGTCAATATCGCCAGCGACAGTGAACAGAACTCCTTTTCTGCTTCTAACTTCGGGTGCTTCCCGGGGCACACCCCCAGGCGTTGCTGCGCATGCAGTAGCACTCTCTAGTCCTACGAAGCAGGATATCAACACGGAGTTTTCCCCCGGCACGCACAATATCAAAAAGCATCACCAATCCGGACGAACCGTCTCGGATGGGCTTCACACAGCGCGCCTACGTCCATTTCACGCATGGACTCTACATGTATGCAAGATTTGACGGGGATAACACAAATCGACCCGTCGGAGGCCACGATCTCACCCTTTTGGGTAGGGGCCTCAACGATGCACGGAACGGACTAGAACATGTCCAAATGAGGGTAAAGAGGATCGTTACCCTTGGGAGCCGCTTCAGAGCCATCCCTTGATTTTTGGCACGGATGGAAAGGGCGTATAGCCCTCCTCTACGTGTAGCCACCAACGTTGAGGGAATCAGAGTAGTGTAGCTCCACCAAATCCAAGCTCTAGGCTAGGGTTTACTATTGGATCTCCTTCTCCAAGCTCTCCCTCTCTCTCTTTATTAAAACCCTTAGTGAATAATGAGTTTCAAGTGATTTTCGGCCTTTCTATGTCAGCCACCGAGCCTCCCTGTCCAAAACAAGGCCCCAAAGTCAATGTGCCATCAATGGTCTCGATTTCGGCTGCAAAGTACAATTTGGAGCTGTCGCCTGGCGATAGCCGCTGCCGCCTGGCGATAGCCGCTGTCGCCTGGCGACAGCGGTAAAGAACCGACTTCGACCAGTCAACGCCACAGCTGCGAACAGTGCATGACACGTGTCACGATGTCGCCAGCGTTATACTTGCTGTCGCGCGATAGCCTCTCGACAGAGGCCTTCACGCCAGACCGCTGTCGCCGGGCGATAGCCGATATCGCCAGCGACAGCGCTGGATTCCAGAAATCCAACTTTCTGAAATGGGGTCTTACAGTTGGAGCGGTGTGCACATAGATTTAGGATGGGTGGGTTTGGAAAATATATTTAATGGTGTTTCATTTCTTTTTTGAGTGTGCACATAGCATTTATGGTGTGCACGTAACAACGCCCCATTTATAAAGGGATGCTATCAGAATGAACAAAAAAAAACTAAAATTTGTGTATAACGGTATCCCGAGCTTTTAAGCTATTAAGACGGTACGATTGATCAAATGCTAATTTTGATCAATCATCCGAAGGGCAATATGGTCTAACAAAATTTTTGTAACTATCATATATGCCCTTTCATTTTAAAAAGATGGACCCATACCCCACAATTAATCACAAGTTTTTGCTCTTATCATGATGGTTTTTCCTTCATATAGGCCGTCCTAGAATATATTGGCAATATTAAAGGTCGGTAAGATCAACCTTAAACTTGATAAACTAGCTATATAGAAATTGTCATTGATCCATTTAGTATTTTGAGGGGTTCAAATTCAATTGGTTGTGGCTTCCATTATAGTCTGTTTAGATTCCACTTTTTTGTACCTCGCAGTGATCTTTTTTTTTTGTAGATTCTTGTGAACTTTTTCATGTGCTCTTGCATTTTAGTTACCAAAACTTCATAGTCCCCTTTCAGCAAATTCAAGCAGGTTGAGATTGTGTTGGGTGTTTAGGAGTATGTAAGGGCGAATGGGCTTCTTTGTCAACAAGTACATCACATTTTTATACTTAAACATTCTTTGCTCCATTACAAAATCTCATTGCATTGCCTTTTGGTTGTATATATTGTTAGAAATAATAATTATGTGTGTCATATGTGTTAATTATGCACATTAATGAGTGTCATTAACATTGACCCAATTTAGGTGATCTAATTAATTTGGTCGATTACGTTTCATATTGAATAGACGGTTTAAGTAATGTGTGGATACCGAACGTCATTTATATTTATATTATGAGTTTAAATGTAAATGACCGCATTAGGATTTATTTATAAATAGATTATGGTCCCCGGGTCACAATGTATCATTTTATTTTTACTCTCATTTAATTCTAGCATTCCATCGCTGGAGAGAGCCTAAAGAAGAAGATGAGAAGTCGTCTTCTTCGTCAGGACCTTGTAGACTTGGAAGATCCGTGTCCGCAATAATCCATCCTCATGGATTCAGGCATGCTTCCGCTCATGTATTTATCTCGATGTTTCGACTAGAGCGAATCCGTCTCCGTCATAGATTCACGAATTCTCTCTATCATATACAACATATTGTATTCCATGGCATTTTATTGACCGCCTTAATTTAACTGGCCATTTATGGGTGAGGTACGCTATTAGCGTTGGATCATGAATTATCCGTGAGCTGTATAAGACTTTGCTACCAACTGAGAACAACGGATGTCCAAAGATTCTCTGAGGTCCCGCCATACACCTGAGAGATATTTTAAAGAGGTCATCTTATGAAGATACCAAAATCTCCTAATTTGTATGTTATGATCATGCGCATTGAGTTGTGAAAAGAATGTCGAGATGAAAATAACAAAACCTATCATTGATATTTGTGTTGTTGAATAATGTTAGAGAATGTTCGAAATATGTTGACTTGAGCAACAATCTTGCTGAAACAACATCTTTGAAATATGTGTGGCAAGAAAAATGGGAATACATGTGTTATGTCAGATAATGGTGGACGATAATATTTCATATTTGATGGGGGTTCATAACAGAGACTCGTATTTATAAGATAAATGGGCAGAAAATGTTTCCAAAGACGACAAATAATTCCAAATGCGGAGTTTATTTCCAAAAATGTTCCCCCACCGATTCGGCGAAAAAGATAGGCGCGCGAAGCCGCGACGAGCGCAAAGGCGGCGCCACCTCCCCTCGCGGGAGCGATCCCCGCAACCGCACCCCCTTGGGGTGCGGCCAAGCCGCACCCCACGTGGGGTGCAGCCATGGCCGCGCCCCCTTTGGGGTGCGGCCAAGCCGCACCCCATGTGGGGTGCGGCCAAGCCGCGCCCCCTTTGGGGTGCGGCCAAGCCGCACCCCGCGAGGGGGGGTGCGGCCGGGCCGCACCCCCTCGGGGTCTGGCCGCGCCACACCCCGCACAGGGTCCGGCCGCACCGCACCCCCTCGGGCTACGGTCGCGTCGCCCTTCTCACCCCGTGCGGAGTATGGCCCTCCCCCCCTCTCTTTCTTTCTCGACAGGGGGCTTGCGAGGAGCCCTTCTAGGCGTACTCCTCGCCTGGGGCGTTGGGTCATGTTTTCTCCTTAGGGCGCAACCTCCCGTTCCGCCATTCGCTCAGAATACTTCGCAACACGACCGGGACGCCTCCGCGATGCGTTGCACGCTCGGAACCCTTTAGCGCTCGCACGTGCTCGGAACGCTTCCGAACACGTTCAGAGGCGTTCTCACTTTTTGTCTTTCTGACTTTCTCACTTTTTGTCTTTCTGACTTTCTCACTTTTTGTCTTTCCAGCGTGCTCATTTTTTGTCTTTCCAGTTTCTCAGATTTCAGGAACAACCTGTCGCTTTTTTTGCCTCCAACAGAACTGTCCGAACTGCCCGAACTACCCGAACTACCCGAAGGGTAAGGTGGTCATTTACGAAAAATGGCGATTTGTGTGCCCCGAACCGGAAAATATGATTCGTCCGTCGAGCATTTATGGAAACTGCAAACGGCAAAATTACCAGACTGCCCTCGGCCAAAGCTATAAAAGGAGCCCCAAGGCTTCATTTGAGAGGACTTTGACTTCTGGACCCGGAAGAGCTCCTTGCAGACTTTTGCGGAATTCTCTTTCGGCGCTTGAAGATCTCCTTCGTGGACTTGAAGATTTTCTTCGTCACGAAGAGCGACTCAGCATCTCACTTTCCGTTCCGGAAAGGTGACTCAGCTTCTCACTTTCGTTCTGGAAAGACGACTCAGCTTCTCACTGTCATTCCGGAAAGGCGACTCAGCTTCTCACCTTTCGTTCCGGAAAGGCGACTCAGCTTCTCACTTTTCATTCCGGAAAAGCGACTCAGCTTCTCACTTTCGTCCCGAAAAGGCGACTCAGCATCTCACTTTCGTTCCCGAAAGGCGACGCAGCTTCTCACTCTGGTTCTCCAGAATTCTCAGAAGGGAAAAAGACTTAGTTTTTCCGAGAGGTGGCTTGTCACCCTCGGAGCTCTCTCTCTCTCCTGTTGTAACGGGTAGCGGCCTGTCGCGCTCGAGTTCCAACCATCAAGTTGTAACCACCAGAAGATAGTGATGTTTGGTCGGCACAGCCCCGGCCGCGTGGTTTTTACCCTTTCCGGGTTTTCCACATTAAAAAGTCCCAGTGTACTCAGCAAATCTCGAATTGACTGTTCGCGCGCTTAGTTCGCTCACGAGCTAAGGTGGTTCAATTGGACCGGTCTACCAAGAGCCCTAAGTGTTCCGCAACAATACTAATGAGATAAGAATGAAGAAATGTGAATGAAGCCTCACTAGCAATGATGAGTAATAACGCTTTGGACAAGATAAGTGTATAACTCATAATTCGTTAAGATCAGGAATGCATAAGGAAAAGACCTCGGCGGGCCTCCTGTATTCACCTCGGAGGGCCTCCTAAATTCACCTCGGTAGCCTCCAATATTCAGCTCGGCATGCCTCCTAAATTCACGTCGGCGGGTCTCCTGAATTCACCATGACGGACCTCCTGAATTCACCTTGGTAGCCTACAGTATTTACCTTGGCGGGCCTCCTAAATTCACCTCGACAGCCTCCAATATTCATCTTTGCGGACCTCCTGAATTCACCTCAGCAGCCTCCAGTATCCACCTCTGTGGGCCTCTTGAATTCACCTCGACAGCCTCCAGTATTCACCTCAACGGGCCTCTCAAATTCACCTTGACAGCCTCCAGTATTCACCTCTGTGGGACTCTCAAATTCACCTTGACAGCCTCCAGTATTCAGCTCAGTGGGCCTCCTGAATTCAGCTCGGCGGGCCTCCTACTTTTAGCTTGGTAGAATTTTCCTCATCAGCGGAGTGTCCCCTATCTTTTCCTATAAATAAGACATAATTGTAACGAGTGGAAGGGAGTTCACACCCTGCGAAGAGTCGTTCATTTGAAGATTTGGCGAGATCACCTGCCTTCCACCGAACTGACACCACACTTGTCTCGGGAGGGGGAGTTCCTATAGACTCTTTGGTATGCAACGGGGACTCCACGATGTAACACGACCACCTCGTTTTGTAATAAAACAGTTGTGACCTCTCTCTTGTTTACTTTGTGCCTATGCCTGCTAATTTGGCACCCTTGCATCATCGTCAGAACTTCATGTCTGGACGCCCAGCTGCAGTCTTCCGAGTTCAGTCTGTCCAATGACATCAAATTCTTACACGGGTTGGGCAGATGCACTCTCTCAAGCCTACTTATCGCTTCATCCTGCATCTGCAAGTCCACTGTGTCTATCCATGTGACCTCACATCTAGAGTCGTCGCCCATAATGAACAATCAGACCGTCACCTCTAAGGAACTGAGCATGAACGCATCTGCGAAAGTGTATTCCGACGCACCAGAATCAAGTATCGAACTATCATAAACACTTCGACTCTCAGTGAAGCAATAAAAGCCTTCATCTCCTACCAAATCCAATGTCACAATGTCCGCATCCTGGACGTTACCTGCAGTACCAGAACTACATGTACGTTGCGGACAATGTCTCTTAATGTGACTAACCTATATATAGTGGAAACATGTCACTACCTTTTTCGATGCTGACCGAGCCCGTGCATTACTGGATCCTCTATCAAAACTCCTTCTGTGTTCATGCGCTGCCAAGATCTAGTCACCCCTAGGAGTGGGGTATTTCAACATCTGATTGGATAACAACGCCGATGTGACTTCTTCCAGCCCCACCGTATCCTTCTCATACAGGAGCGTAGTCACCATGTACTTGTATGATGCCGAGAGCGAGGTAAGAAGCAAGAGGGTTTTATCTTCTTCCTCTACCTCCGATCCACCACATGCAATTGACTTAGAATACCATTGAACACATTGAAGTGTTCCTGCAGGTTACCACATTCATGCATCTTCAGCGTTGGTTCGGTAACAATCTTGTCGTCACAGATTTCGCCAGGTACGGTCGCTCAAGCTTCTCCCAAAGCCCGTCTGTCATCTCTTCAGTCCCAATGTTGAAGAGCAGTTGGTCAGCAACGTACATCCTGATTGTGCTCGTGGATCTTTCATCAAGATCCTTTCATTTCTCATCCAGTACTATTGCGGGCAATTTGTCGCGCCCCTGCAAGACTCGAATCAAACCTTGATGAATAAGCATATCTTTCACTCGAACCCTCCATAGGCTAAAATTCCCACTATCGTCAAACTTCTCCACTGAAAATAGCTCAAGAACTAAGTTCTTCCCTGTCATGACTATCCTTGGCAAAATAGAAGAACTGATTTGTTCAAAGGTCAGATCTGAAAGGGTGGGAAGAGAACCTAGTTGTTCACCACCGCAGTCAAACCCGTCCTAGAATGTCCAATCACGGTCGCCTATCGAACCTACCTATGATACCACTTTTTGGGATTTCTCATAACCTTTAGGATAGTCACAATAATCGCAGGGACACAAAGAATACACAATATTCTTGGGAAAAATGAATGCACGATAATTAATCAAAAATTGCAAAAATGAGAGACAAAAGTACCAATTCGTTACAAGCACATCGTGAATGTGATGAATTAGCTTGATATGCGAGCGGACAAACGATATTGGAATGCAATCCTTAGAAGGGAGCACACGGTTCGCTCCAACAAACCTTCGTCGTCGTCAGACGACCAATTACCATCACCGCCACCGGATAAGTCGACGCATAATAATTCCCATCTCGCTGCTCACTCCACCGCTTTCCCCATTACAACCTCGCCGCAATCACTGCAGGCCGCCGCAACCTCGCTGTCTTTTTCTTCGTGGATTCACCTTCAAGAGTCTCTTTCTCCAAGATGAGAATCGATGGTGTATCATTCCAATCCACAATCCAATCCTTTATATAGTCATTTATATGCCTTGGCTACTTTCCTAAAAGCTTCATTGCATGTGAAACACATGGGCGGCGTGGAAGAGAAAAGTCTTAATTGGAATAAAGGCTTTTGCAAAAGGGCACAAAACCAAATTTTCTACTCAATCTACCAGAAGGAGCTCTCAGTCGCTTGAACTAATACATGATGATATACAATGCCCAACCTCTACAGAATCACTAGGGAGTAAGAGCTACTATCTCCTCTTTATAAATGATTACACAAGTTATACTGGATTTATTTTCTAACCTATAAATCAAAAGCTCTTGTACATTTCAAAAATTCAAAACTCCAGTTGAGAATCAACTCACCCGCCGGATAAAAAAAAATCTTTTCGCACTGATCGGGGAGGAGAGTTTCTGTCCCATTCATTTTTAAGTTTTCGTGAAGAGCAGGGGATGAGAAGGGAGTTGACAGTGCCACATTCTCCTCAACAGAATGTCGCTGCCGAACAAAAAAAAAACAGAACAATTGTTGAGATGGTCCGCGCTATGATGTTCAAAACCAAACTCCCAAAAGACTTCTTGGTTGAAGCATGCAACACGGCTGTTTACATCATCAATCGAGCATCAACTAATTAGAGCCTAGTCAAAATGGCACCCCATTAAGCTCTCTTCCAACACAAGCTAACTCTCTCACATCTCAGAACTTTTGGATGTCTTGCCTACATTCTACAAGAAAAAAGGAGATAAGCTAGAGGAGATCATAAAAGCAATTTTCATTGGCTATAGTACTAAACACTCCAAGGCGTATAGAGCTTATGGCTGTAACGCACTTTCCACCAGCTCGGCGAGCCTGATCAGGATTACATTATCGGGCTACAGTCCAATCACCTCAAAGCCTCTTCACGCATATTTCTCAGCAGTGGCGCATTGTTGAGGCCGGGCGGGGAGGCTTTGGGTTGCTTGGGCTGCAGCCCGGTAACGTAATCCTAGTCAGGCTCGCCGCGCTGGTGGAAAGGGCGTTACAAAGACCCCCTCAATAAAGAAGCTGAGCATCTCCCGGGACATCGTTTTTAATGAGTCGGCCTGCTGGAATTATATTGGGATTCAAAATCCGGGACAACGAACTTTATTTTTCCATCTGGACAGGGGGTTGAGCCCGAGTCATCTCTCAAGGCTCCATCCTTCCCTCACCTGATGCTAAGCCACCTGATATCAACTCTCCTTAACCCAATCCATCATCAAATTTTGATTCATCATTATCTCATATTAAAAGTAGAAGCTTAGCAGAAATTTATGCAACTTGTGATATTGCCTTATTCTCCACCACCCCCCAGCAACTTATGAAGAGGGAGCAAGTCAAAATGAATGAAAAATTGCCATGGAGGAATAAATAAGTACTAATGAGAACAACTCTACATGGGAACTAACATGCAAACCGCCCAATAAGGATATAATTGGGTTGAAATGAATTTACAAATTAAAAAGCAATGAAACCGGCGATATCATCAAAAACAAGGCCAACATAGATGCAAAGGGGTACTCTCAACACCCCGACCGTGATTATGATGAAACATTCGCCCCAGTTGCCCGAATGATAATCATTCGAATGATAATTACATATGTCGCCCAACATAAGGTACCCATGCATCTATCAGATGGATGTAAATTGCAGTTTTTTAAAATGGGATAATAATACGAACAAGAAGGAGATTGCTTGGATTAATGAAACAACGAATACAATCCGGAGCAAGCTCCGGCCAACTCTCGGAAGCTGGTTCCTCCAAAGAGCTTCTCTCTAATGAGAGCCCAAAGACAATAGATCCCAAAAGATAACCTAACTCCAAAAACCACCTCCTTATATAGGGAGGGGGGCTCACATCAAACCTAATAACATTTAAAAGAAAACATTAATAATAATAATAATAATAAGAGGATGCGTGCGCGTAACAATACATCCCGTCAGAAAAGCGACCTTGACCCCAAGGTCAGAACGTCGAACGCCGATCAGTAATGATATGCTCGTGGTTGGGATGTCGTCGATGTGCCCGGGGGGTCGCCTGGTAGTCCGTCTGAGAGCAGCAGAGCGTCAAAGTCGGCGACGGAGAGCGCGGCCACGTCGTCGCCGATGAGGAACCGACACTCCTTCACTGAGCACACATGACCAGGAGAGTAGGGTTGCTTGCAGCGGAAGCACAGACCCTTGCTCCGTAAGTCGTTGTACTCCTGGTTGGCCAGGCGGTGTGTAGGGACATGTCGAGTGTTGGTTGGGCCCATAGTTGGTGGATGGGGTAGGGGAGGTGGCAGAGGTGGAGGTTTAGGATGGGTTGAGAAATAAGGTTGGGAGGGATGCCTGGAGGAAGGTGATGCGAAAGGAATGTCGTCGGACGTCGCGAGAAATTCTGCCTCCACAAGGGGGGAGAGGCTGATGGCTTGGTGGACCGTTATTGGTTTGAGGGTGCGGAGACGGGAGCGGAAATGGGGTTGCAAGACGTTCATGAAGAACCCCAAGTAATGATCTGGGGGGAGTCCGGGAACATAGGTGACCAATTCCACGAAGGCATCAATGTACGAGTCAATGGAGCCTGTGTGTCGGACCCCGCAAAGTCGCTCGATCATGGGGCCGGAGTAGCGGTCGTCATACCGCTGAATGAGGATATCGGGGAGAGCTGTCCAAGTGAGGTCGGGAGAGGTCTGACGGAGCCAACGGACCCAATGGAGGGTAGACCCTTCCATGCCGGTAAGTGTTGTGGAGACCCGTTGTGTCAGAGGGGTCTGGTGAATGTCGAAGAACTGTTCGGCACGGGCAATCCACCCGAGGGGGTCAGTCCTGTTGAATGTGGAAATGTCAGGTCCGCGATACAGTAGAGTAGGTAATTCCACCAAAGCGGGTGTATCGGGGATCACAGTGCTGGGGGATCCCACAGCAGAGGCGGTAGGAGGCCCATGATGCTGGCTGGGCTGTAAGTGTTGAAATTATTGAAGTGGAAGTGGAGGAGGCTTTTGGACCTGGGCGGTCTGGGAAGTGACCGGGCGGTCTGGCGTGAACGCACGGTCTGGCGGTCTGACAATGGCGGTCTGTTCTATTGGTCAGCTGCAGCTTCCAGGGTTGACCGCTGGTCTGGTCCAAGGGCTGCTGGAGGAGGTCGTGCGGTCTGGCTGTGACCGCATGACGGCTGATCATCCTCAGGGTCGCGCGGTCTGTCTCTGACCGCGTGACAAATTGTTCTCTTCAAGGACGTGTCGGTCTGGCATGACCGCTCGGGTTGGCTCTTGAATCCGGTCTGGTGGCTTTCCATAGGGTTCTGAAGGAGTTCGCGGACTAAGTCATTCTTAGTCGCGCGGTCTCAGTTCGCGGTCTCAGGAGGAGACCAGGAGGGCGAGCTGGCTGTGTTTGCGGTCTCAGGCGAACACAGGTGGTGGGTGACTTCTAGCCGGTCTGGCGATCTCCGTGTGGAGTCGTGTTCAGACCAAGGGAGTAGCGATCTCCCGCGGTCTGGAGTGAAGTCGGCGCTCACCAAAATGAAGCAGGAGGGTTGCGGTGATCGCGCGGGTTGACCGGTAAGGTCGCGCGGTCTGATGGGTGGTGACTCTATCTCATAGGGTGGTGACTGGATCAGGTCTCACGCCTATAAATAGGGAGCCACTGTAGCAACAAACAAGAACACACCAAGTGTAAGCCAAGTTTGCCTAGTTCCTGCGGTCTGTGTTTTTGACCGAGCGGTCTCTGATTGAATTCTTCCTTGTGCAGCTTCTGCGGATAGTGCAGGCAGCAGCGATCACCTCTTCCTCTGAAAGTGTTCGGGCGGTCTGCGGCTTGGAGTTGTGGTGCTGGAGTTCGGGAATCAGGAGATCGGCAAAGGAGCGGTCTGGTGCAGCGGTCTGGTGGTGTTTCGAGATCGGGAGCGGTTGCGGTCTGACAGCAGCGGTCTGGCAAGCTGCTGAGTTCGGCAAGAGACCGTGCGGTCTCAGTTATCTTCAGTTTCTGTTCTTTCTCTTTGAAGTTTTGTGCTGACGAAATCATGTCTCGTCGAGCATGTCTTGCCTTGTAATTGAAGTGTTGCTATCAATAAAGATCGTTTTGTTCGCCTAAGATTGTCTCTGGTTGTTTGGCTTGCATCTCTAGTTGTTATTCCTGCTTGCTCTCACAAGGTCCGGAAAAATTTCACATGGTATCAGAGGTAGGTTGGAGTTGAAAGAGCAGTGAATAACTTAGAGTAGCCATCGCCTTTGTGAAGAAGGAACCAGAGGAAGAGCAATGGAAGGTGGTTTTGCAAGAGGTCTTGGTATTGAGATGCTTACATCGACTAACTTCAAGAAGTGGAAGTCGTGTATGCAGAGCTATCTTCTGGGTGAGGACCTCTGGGAGGTGGTAGGAGGAGATGAAACAGAAGAGGTAAAGGCTGTAGAAGGAGGTGATAATGGACCGGCCGTGAGGGCATGGAGGAAGACCAACGCCAAGGCCGAGTTCACCTTGAAGCGTGCCATTTCACCTGATCTCTTTGATCACATCTTGGGGTGTGGATCAGCTGCTGAGATCTGGAGAGCCCTGGATGGGCTATTTAACAAAAAGAATATAGCAAGGCTACAGTTCTTAGAGAATGAGCTGGCGAGGTCAGCTCAAGGTGATCTTTCTATCTCGAACTTTTTTTTGAAGATGAAGAATCTCTGCGCTGAGATATCAGCACTGGATCCTGATGAGCCAATTTCTGAGGCGAAGCTGAAGAGGCACATCATCCGCGGCTTGCGGAAGGAATATTTGGCCTTTGTGACGTCGGTACAGGGATGGGCAAATCAGCCGTCTCTGCTAGAGCTGGAGAATCTGCTAGCTTCGCAGGAAAGTCTGACAAGGCAGATGGCGGGAGTGTCTGTGACTGGGGGAGACGGCGAGGTGCTCTTCTCAGGGAAGAAGAAGAAGTGGGAGAAGAAGAAAAAGATCGCGGGAGGCTATGGGCCTTCAACTTCTGGGCAGCAGGAAAGGGGGTATGCTCCCAAGGCTGACGGGAAGAAGAAGGGGGAAGGTCCGAGATGCTTCAAGTGCGGGAAGGTTGGGCACTTCAAGAAGGAATGCCCAGTTGTCACTCAATCGGGGCATGTTGCTGGAAAGGTGGAAGTGGAGGCCAGGCACATTGATGGAGGATGGGGAGGAGCCTTCTCGGCTTCGGTTGAAGCCTCGGCTACTATCAACTATCAAGAGGACTGGATCGTGGACTCGGGGTGTGGTCATCACCTCACCGGAGATGAGTCGAAGCTTTCATCAGCACAACCCTATACAGGTAACAATGCTATCATCACCGCTGATAATACTGTGCATCCAGTCGAGAAGGTGGGGGTTGTTTCTTTGGGCAGTGATAGAGGGCCACTTACCTTGAAGAGTGTCTATCATGTGCCCGGGATGAAGAAAAACCTCTTCTCAGTAACCAACGCTGTTGACGCTGGGTATCACGTTCTGTTCGGCCCAACAGAAGTGAAATTTCTACGAAATGTAGAGGCCGTGAAGGCGGAGGTTGTTCATGTTGGGAGACGGGCAAAGGACTTGTTCGTTTTGTCGACAAGTTCCTACGTCGACAAGATGAAGACGAATGATGGTGCCGTGATATGGCATGAGAGGTTGGGGCATGTAGGGATGGACAAGCTGAAAGCTATGGCGGTGAGAGGTCTGGTCAAGGGCCTGCCAAGTCTATCTTCCTACGGAGAAGGTCATGTTTGCGCAGGATGTCAGTTCGGCAAGTCTCATCGACTACCGTTTGACAAGTCGCAGACAAGGAGTAGTGTGCCGTTGGAGTGCATCCACGGTGACTTGATGGGACCTACTGCTACCCCAAGCCTCGGAGGCAGCAGGTATATGCTGGTGCTGATCGATGATTACACCAGATATGTCTGGGTATATTTCCTGAAGGAGAAGGCGGAAGCGTTTGCCAAGTTTGTGGAGTTCAAGGAGCTCGTGGAAGGTCGGCTGAATCTGCGGATCAAGAAGCTGAGGACGGACAACGGAGGAGAGTTCACCTCTGCTGAGTTCTCCAGTTTTTGCAGGAAGGCAGGCATCCGGAGGGAGCTTACTTGTGCACATACTCCACAGCAGAACGGTGTTGCAGAGCGGAAGATCCGTCATCTGACGGAGACTTGCAAGTGTTGGCTGCATGCCAAGAGTATCCCAAAGTCCTTCTGGGCGGAGGGAATGTCTTGTGCTGCTTACGTCATCAACAGGATGCCTCTGAGCCCCATCAACATGTTGACCCCGCATGAGATGATGTTCAAGGAGAAGCCAAGCGTGGCACACCTTCGGGTGTTCGGTTCCACCTGTTACGTGCACATCCCTGATGCTCTTCGGACAAAGCTAGAAGCGAAGGCTAGGAAGCTAGTCTTTGTGGGATACGATGAGAGGAAGAAAGGGTGGAAGTGCATGGACCCGGAGACGCGGAGATTTGTTGTATCTCGCGACGTCGCGTTCGATGAGGTGACATCTTACAGGGGGTCCTCTGGAGTGGAGTTACCAGAGAGCAGGGTGGAGGAGCCGGAGCAAGCTGTGGAAAATCTTCAGGTGGAGCTACCTGTGTCACCAGGTGGTCCATCGCCTTCTAGTTCTGAGACGGGAGCTTCTGGTTCAGGGAGCAGGGGGAGCAATGCTCCTAGCACGTCTGGAAGGGGAGCTAGGGAAGAAGCAGCTGAAGATGATGCGGTTCAGGGGAAGGAGCTGAGGAGATCGAAGCGAGCGATCATCGCCCCTGATCGCTATACAGGAGGAAACACCGTGAGCTTTGTCTCATGTTTCTTCGCTGGTCCCTTAGATGAGAGGGAACCGTCGAGCTTTGAGAAGGCCAGAGGCGTGAAGGAGTGGGATGTTGCAATGCAAGAAGAGATGTCAGCTCTTGAGAAGAATGAGACCTGGTCTCTTGTGCCCAAGCCTAAGGGCATCGCTCCTGTGACATGCAAGTGGGTCTACAAGCTTAAGAAGAAAGCTGACGGCAGTATCGAGCGTTACAAAGCTCGCCTTGTAGCTCGGGGGTTCTCGCAGCAATACGGTGAAGACTACGAGGAGACTTTCAGTCCGGTGGCAAAAATGACTTCAGTTCGTTTTATTATTGCCTTGGCGGCGTTCAGTGGATGGAAGATTTGGCAGCTCGACGTCAAGAACGCCTTCTTGTACGGAGAGATTGACAAGGATATCTTCATGGTCCAGCCTCCAGGCTTTGTGTCTGAAGATTTTCCGGAGCATGTCTGCAAGCTGAAGAAGGCCCTGTATGGGTTGAAGCAAGCGCCGAGGGCGTGGTACGGGAAGATCGCAGAATATCTCCTATTCTGTGGATTTGTTGCTTCAGACTCAGACTCAAGCTTGTTCGTCAAGAAGAGCGGGGAGCTTCAAGTCATCGTGCTGCTTTACGTCGACGATATGATCGTGACGGGGAACTCGAAGGAGGAAGTAGCACAGCTTCGGGCCGAGCTGGCTATCAGGTTCGAGATGAAGGATCTTGGTGAGCTTCACCATTTTCTTGGACTTGAGGTGCAGAGGAAGGAAGGTGGAGTGCTGGTGACCCAAGCCGGATATGCGGAGCGGATCGTGGAGCGGTTCGGCATGAAGGAAGGGAAGTGCACTTCCACACCTCTGGAGAAGGCTATGAAGCTTCGGAAGGATGAGGGAAGGATCATGCAAGATCCGTTGGTGTTCCGAGCTCTGGTTGGGAGCTTAATCTATCTGACGATCACGAGGCCGGACATTGCATATGCAGTGGGCAGGGTGAGTCGGTTTATGGCGGAACCACGAGTACCTCATCTGCTAGCGGCCAAGAACATTCTGAAGTATGTCAAGGCGACCTCGGACATGGGTCTCTTATACAAGAAGGATGCGGGCTTCGAGGTGCATGGATACATGGATGCCGATTACGGGGGAGATTCGGATGATCGAAAGTCGACATCTGGATTCGTCTTCATGGCGGGCCCTACGGCTATATCATGGTGCAGCAAGAAGCAGGATTCCGTGTCAGTCTCTACTACGGAAGCGGAATACAAGGCTTCGGCCTTGGCAGCTCAGGAAGCCATCTGGCTTAGGAGGTTGGTAGGAGACGTCCACAAGGAGGTTCGGGAGCCGACTCTGCTACGCGGTGACAACGAGAGTGCTCTCAAACTGGTAACCAATCCAGTTTGTCACGCGAGGACCAAGCATATTGAGATCGAGCATCACTTCATACGGGAGAAGGTGCTGGAGGGATCTCTTTCGGTCGAGCATGTGCGGAGTGCGGACAATGTCGCAGACATCTTCACAAAGGCGCTGGCAAAGGGGCCGTTCACACGGCTAAGGGAGCTACTTGGGCTAGTTTCCACTTCCCACTTCAAGGGGGAGTGTTGAAATTATTGAAGTGGAAGTGGAGGAGGCTTTTGGACCTGGGCGGTCTGGGAAGTGACCGGGCGGTCTGGCGTGAACGCACGGTCTGGCGGTCTGACAATGGCGGTCTGTTCTATTGGTCAGCTGCAGCTTCCAGGGTTGACCGCTGGTCTGGTCCAAGGGCTGCTGGAGGAGGTCGTGCGGTCTGGCTGTGACCGCATGACGGCTGATCATCCTCAGGGTCGCGCGGTCTGTCTCTGACCGCGTGACAAATTGTTCTCTTCAAGGACGTGTCGGTCTGGCGTGACCGCTCGGGTTGGCTCTTGAATCCGGTCTGGTGGCTTTCCAGAGGGTTCTGAAGGAGTTCGCGGACTAAGTCATTCTTAGTCGCGCGGTCTCAGTTCGCGGTCTCAGGAGGAGACCAGGAGGGCGAGCTGGCTGTGTTTGCGGTCTCAGGCGAACACAGGTGGTGGGTGACTTCTAGGCGGTCTGGCGATCTCCGTGTGGAGTCGTGTTCAGACCAAGGGAGTAGCGATCTCCCGCGGTCTGGAGTGAAGTCGGCGCTCACCAAAATGAAGCAGGAGGGTTGCGGTGATCGCGCGGGTTGACCGGTAAGGTCGCGCGGTCTGATGGGTGGTGACTCTATCTCATAGGGTGGTGACTGGATCAGGTCTCACGCCTATAAATAGGGAGCCACTGTAGCAACAAACAAGAACACACCAAGTGTAAGCCAAGTTTGCCTAGTTCCTGCGGTCTGTGTTTTTGACCGAGCGGTCTCTGATTGAATTCTTCCTTGTGCAGCTTCTGCGGATAGTGCAGGCAGCAGCGATCACCTCTTCCTCTGAAAGTGTTCGGGCGGTCTGCGGCTTGGAGTTGTGGTGCTGGAGTTCGGGAATCAGGAGATCGGCAAAGGAGCGGTCTGGTGCAGCGGTCTGGTGGTGTTTCGAGATCGGGAGCGGTTGCGGTCTGACAGCAGCGGTCTGGCAAGCTGCTGAGTTCGGCAAGAGACCGTGCGGTCTCAGTTATCTTCAGTTTCTGTTCTTTCTCTTTGAAGTTTTGTGCTGACGAAATCATGTCTCGTCGAGCATGTCTTGCCTTGTAATTGAAGTGTTGCTATCAATAAAGATCGTTTTGTTCGCCTAAGATTGTCTCTGGTTGTTTGGCTTGCATCTCTAGTTGTTATTCCTGCTTGCTCTCACAAGGTCCGGAAAAATTTCACAGTAAGTTCTGGAGCATGGTCAAAATCGAGGCAAACTGCTCGACCTGTGCCTCGAGACAAGCGTTGATGGTGGTGAGGGAGTGTTCGAGGGCTTCCATGTTGGATTCCATCCTCCCCTTTGACATATGAGGATGCACGAGGGATAGAGTGTCGCAGGAGAGTGTCAGAGAGGGCGGAGATGTGCGAGCTGGAGACGGAGAGTGGAAGCGGGCAGGGCGCAGCGGAGACTGAGCGATGGTGCCGATCCGGTTGGTTTAGGGCGTAACAGTCGTTGTATCTGGCGCTGGGTCGAGAGATCGGGCGGACGAGGCGTAGATCGCGGAATCGGCGCGGATCACGTGCACAGGCGGAAGCGGCATGCACAAAAGGAAGCGGCGAGCATTGGCAGAAGCGGCGTGGATCGCGGAAGCGGCGATGAATGCGGGGCCGCGCGCGCGAATCAGTCGGAGGCGGAAGCGGCGAATCGCGGAATCAGTGTGGATCGCGGAAGCGGGACTGCACGAGCTCTAGGACAGCGGAGTGCAAGACTCTGGCGGCAGCAGCAGCGGGCGGAGCGGCAGGTCGGACCAAATAATACAAACAAGAAGGAGGTTGTTTGGATTAAAGAAACAATGGATACAATTCAGAGCAAGCTCCAGCCAACTCTCGGAGGCTGGTTCCTCCAAAGAGATTCTCTCTAATGAGAGCCCAAAGATAATAGATCCCAAAAGATAACCTAACTCCCCAAACCACCTCCTTATATAGGGGGGGGGGGGGGGGGCTCACATCAAACCTGATAACATTTAAAAGAAAACAATAATAATAATAGGACACGTGTGCGTAACAGATAATTTCAGAGGATGCATAGGTAGAGAAACCAAAAGGTTTTCTAATTAAAGGGAAAGAA
Source organism: Dactylorhiza incarnata (assembly GCA_033032865.1). NCBI lineage: Eukaryota > Viridiplantae > Streptophyta > Magnoliopsida > Asparagales > Orchidaceae > Dactylorhiza > Dactylorhiza incarnata. The sequence continues at coordinate 3,026,758 of JAWHQI010000258.1, forward strand.
AAAAGGTATACAAACTTAAAAAAGGCACTCTACTGACTTAAGCGAGCCCTGCGAGCGTGGAACTCCAACATTGATCACTACATGTGCAACCAAGTATTCGCCAAATGCCCAATTGAATCTCACTCTACCGGAAGAGAGGAACAGACGACACTACCCTTTTATGCATCTATATCGACCTTATCATTACATGGATGTCTCCTACTCTTATCACTCAGCTGAAGCAAAACCTCAAGAAATAGTGTAGCATGACTGACTTTGGTCTCATGCGGTTTTTCTTAGGGCTTCAAGCAACCCAAAGTGAGAATTTCATACTCATCTCATAAGAGAAATATGTGAGAGACCTCTTGAAAAAGTTCTAGCTTGAGAATTGCAATTTAACAATTACACCAATGTGTCCAGAGGAACGACTAGACCTGATATTGAATTTGTCGTCAATATCGTCTCTAGATTCGTCGCCGACCCCAGTCATCATCATCTACAAGCCCACCGCAAGATCCTTCGTTATCTAAAAGGCACTCTAGATTATGGTATCTTGTATGAACATAATACTGACCCGATTAACTTTAAGAGGCTTCTATGACTCTGATTGGGAGGGGACATAGAAGATTGCAAAAGCACAGGGGGCTATATTTTCTTTGTCGTGAGTAACCACATCTCCTGGTCATCCCGCAAACAACAAAAATTTGCACTTTCATCCACTGAAGCCGAGTATATGACTCTCACAAATGCCGCTTGTGAATTCTTGTGGTTAAAAGAAGCAGAAAACTTTATTCAAGAGGAAGGGTCAGGGAAGAATAGAAGAAAGAGAAGACATAAGCAGATGGAGAAGATAGTAAGAAGAAAAGAGGAGCGACGAATCTGCTTTGTGACAATACCTATGCCATTTCCTTGGCAAAGAATTCAGTTTTCCATCTCACGAGTGTGTCTGGCTAAGGAGACTAGTGGAGGATGTGGACAAGGAGGTCAGCGGACCTACTGTGCTACGTGGGGACAACGAGAGTGCATTGAAACTGGTAACCAATCCAGTATGTCATGCAAGGACCAAGCACATTGAGATCGAGCATCACTTCATCAGAGAGAAGGTGTTGGGTGGCTTGATCGCTGTGGAGCATGTGCGGAGTGAAGACAACCTTGCGGATATATTCACGAAGCCCCTATCTGCGGGGCCGTTCCGGAGGCTTCGCTCGTTGCTTGGAGTTGTTCCCGGAGCTCACTTCAAGGGGGAGTGTTAGAATTGAAGTGAGCTAGCGCCAGCGCTAGCGCAAGCGCCAGCGTTAGCTCATACTCGTCACCCCCTTGTTTTGCCTATAAATAGAGGGGTACCCCCCTCTAAAGAGAAATGCTTTCAGAGAGTGGCGAGTATTGCATTGAAAATGACGAGTATCCTCAACTTTGAGCGAGTTTGAGATACCAGAGTGCTACCTGGCGAGCATCGGACTTGGAGTAAGTTCGGCCAGCTCCCTTGAGCGAGTAGCGAGTATTGGAGATACCTCCCGACGCTAGCGATAGCGCTCGCGGTAGCGAGTATTGGAGGAAGCGGCGCGTGACGAGTAGCTGGGAGTGCGAGCTGAGAGCTAACGCCTGGCGCTAGCGATACCGCCGGCGGTAGCGAGGAGCGAGTATCACCTGTGCGGTGTGCTCCGGAGGAGAAGCGGACCTTGTCCGTGACCAAGTTCTTACCTACTATTGGCTGTTGTGATTCAAGTTGGATGCAACTTGTATTCAGCCTTGTTCAGTTGTAACTAGCTACCAGAGTTATTATTGTGAAAGATTGTGTTCATCTATTTGGTGTCTTTATTCTCCCGTTGGTTGACGTGTTCTTCCGACTTCAAAATATTTCACACATAATACTGACCCAATTAACTTTAAGAGGCTTCTATGACTCTGATTGGGAGGAGACATAGAAGATCGCAAAAGCGCAGGAGGCTATATTTTCTTTGTCGTGAGTAACTCCATCTCCTGGTCATCCCTCAAACAACAGACATTTGCACTTTCATCCACTGAAGCCGAGTATATGACTCTCACAAATGCCGCTTGTGAATTCTTGTGGTTAAAAGAAGCAGAAAACTTTATTCAAGAGGAAGGGTCAGGGAAGAATAGAAGAAAGAGAAGACATAAGCAGATGGAGAAGATAGTAAGAAGAAAAGAGGAGCGACGAATCTACTTTGTGACAATACCTATGCCATTTCCTTGGCAAAGAATTCAGTTTTCCATCTCCGTTGCGCCACCGTTTCATTCGTGAGCAGGTCGAGAAAGGCACAATCCAAACCCATTTCTGTTCTACTAGAGAACAGATAGTCGATGCCCTAACAAAGCCGCTCACTCGAGACAAATTCCTCACTTTAAGGAAGAAAATGAAGGTCCAGATTAAGTAGACGTGTTAAAGATGTAATCTGCACCGCACGACAAAATAATCAATCACAACCGTCCACTTCATTTAAAAAGACAAAGCAGGCAAAATTAATGAAAACCAGAATACAATGTATCCAGTTAACTGGATCATCCTTCCCTAGATGCGTTTCATATTCTGCAATTAAAAGGCAAACTGTTAGTATAAATAACCATATATTGAACAAATGATGTATGAATAAATGAAATCTATTGTCATGTCTGATTATAAAAACTTATACTGTAACTCTGTGCTAAAAAAACAACATATGGGTAAACTTTATCGATTCATAAACATTAGCCATAATTATGCACCTTTAATCATTCTTTATTTATCATGTAACAAATACCTACATCAAATACTCATGCATTCTATGAATTGTCGCACATAACAAATGAAAACAATAACAGCATGAACGTGATAGCGCACTTGTAAACAACACAATAGATCCACGATAAAACGTGTATTAGTCGTGTGTTCTCATGGAAGTACAACGGATAAAACCACGGTTATGCCAAAGAGGATAATGGCTATTCCCGTGAAGTTAAGCACAAGCGCTTCATTGCCTCGATGGAGTCCCAGGAACCAGAATCTCCTTATGATCCCTGTGGCCGCGCTTCCTACGGCCAAGATGAATATTACCAGGCCGAAGAAGGCGTGCCACGGCTTCAGATTTGCTCTCATCATCATCGTCGTCCCGGGGAACACGAAGAAGATGAAACCAATCAGGAACTGTCAAGTTCAAAAGCATATAATTATCATTATCTAGTACTCGTTATATATATTTATAACATGACTTTGCATAATTTTATATGTAATATTGATTATGACCTTGAATTTAGAACTAAGGGCCGCAAACTAGCTTTAATAAATATTGGAACATAATAAAATGAATGCATTGAACCCCAAAATCAATTGTTTATAGATCCCATGACACGATTTATTTTAAGTGCATGAATAAACCTATCATGAGTCGAGGTGTAGAGCTCCATCCTTAGCATACGTCTTTGGCGTGCGTTTTTTTTTAGGGTAAAGTACCTATGACATTCATATATTACAGAGGAAAGATATTTGATCCCCTGTAAGTTTCAAAAGCACAGTTATAATCCCCTAATTTTTCATAACTTGGACATTTGACCCCCTACAAATTCTTTATACAGAGTGTCAAATGTTTCGGTTATGAAAAATTAGCGATTACCGCAGTTCTCTTAAAATTTACATGATGTCAAATGTCTTTTCTCTATAATATAAGAGTTTCACCAATACTTTACCATTTTTTATTAAGTGGTGTGGGAGTGAGTTGATCTGCTCTATTTCTATCTTTATGATTAATTCGTATAATCGTGATTTATTGGATTGTTGATGATCTGGTCTATTTCTGCCAATCTAAATTAGGCCTGAATAAGCCTACTTGATGAGCAATGGGACTGCGACGGTATCCGACCATCAATCGATGACTCCGACAAGTTTAACTTAGTTTCATGTGATATACTCTTTATGTAGACCACAAATGTTTATTTTTTAATTTAATGTAATTGACTTGATTAACTGATCATTTTATATCATCAATTCATTTCAAACATGACACCTATGCCTGTGTACATTTGTAGGCTCCTGATTGGTCATTCAACTTGCATTCAAACACTTCCTGTCTAATAATTTTAGCTTTTTGAAGGGCTTAAATTACTTGTATATATACCTGGACAGAGTAAAGACACATATAGTACCTATATATATCTTGACAGAGTAAAGACACATATAGTACATATATATATCTGGACAGAGTAAAGACACATATAGTACCTATATATACCTGGATAGAGTAAAGACACATATAGTACCTATATATACCTGGACAGAGTAAAGACACATATAGTACCTATATATACCTGGACAGAGTAAAGACACATATAGTACCTATATATATCTTGACAGAGTAAAGACACATATAGTACCTATATATACCTGGACAGAGTAAAGACACATATAGTACCTATATATATCTGGACAGAGTAAAGACACATATAGTACCTATATATACCTGGACAGAGTAAAGACACATATAGTACTATACACAAATCTGGACAGAGGAAAGACACATATAATACCTATATACATACCTGGACAGAGTAAAGACAGATATAGTGCTTATATACATACCTGGGCAGAGTAAAGAAACATATAGTACCGCAATAAAGATACATATATATAGTACCTCAATACATACCTGGACAGAGTAAAGACAAATATAATACCTGTTGCGGGTCGCTCAACGTTCTTTCAGACCGGGCGAATCGAACCGTCTTAGCCCGAGAGTGAACCGAGCGTGCAAGCAGTCACAGAGAGAACGAACAGGTGGCAAGAGGACGTTTTTACCGTGGAAAACCCGAAAAGGGTGAAAAATCACGTGGTCGGATCGGCGCCGACCAAATTTCACTAAGTTGTGGAGTGTTACAAGTAATGATGCGAGAATCGGGAGCGACAGGCCGCTCCCGTTACAATTGCAGTTGAATGAAGGTCTCTAAGTGTGACAGGTCACCTCTCAGAAAAACTAAGTACTTTTCTCGGCCAGGAAGTCTTTAAAGTCCGCAGGAGATCTTCAAGCGACGATGGGGGTCTTCAAGCGACGAAGGAGGTCTTCGAAGGTTGAAGGAGATCTTCGGGTTCCGTAGGAGATCTTCGAATGCTGAAGGAGATCTTCGGGTTCCGAAGGAGATCTTCGAATGCTGAAGGAGATCTTCGGGTTCCGAAGGAGATCTTCGGGTTCCGAAGGAGATCTTCGAATGTTGAAGGAGATCTTCGAATGCTGAAGAAGATCTTCGAGGGAATTCCAGAGAGCTCTCTCCAGTCCAGAAAAACCAAGTCCCTTGAAATGAAGCCCTGAGGTTCCTTTTATAGCTTTTGAGGGTGGTTAGGGTGGTTATGGTGGTTAGGACGGCTATCCGCACACCATAACCAATTTATGTGTTATATGCACATTTATCATGAATATGGCTATGCGCACACTAGTTTGTATAGTTTTTAGGATGATATGTATTCATATGACGGATATGGTTGCGCGCACACCATAACCATATTATTTGCTAGACGCAGACCGGATGCCCACTCATCATGAATATGGCTATGCGCACACCAATTTATATAGTTTGGTGATGATATGTATTCATATGATGGATATGGTTACGCGCACACCATAACCATATTATTTGCTAGATGCAGACCGGATGCCCACTCATCATGAATTATTATTTGCTAGATGCAGACCGGATGCCGCGCGGCCTTGCGGCCGCGCGTGGTGCTGTGCGTGGCTTCGTGCGGTGGTTGCGGTGGTTGCGGCGGTTGCGGTGGTTGCGGCGGTTGCGGTTGTGGGCGGTTTTCTCCTCTTTCTTGCCCATGCCTCCACCATCTTAATGGGGAGTGGGGTTTTTTGGCTAATCGCAACCTGTGTTTCTCTACATAATAAATGATAACCCATCAATACCTATCTAATATACATACCTGGACAGAATAAAGATACATATAGTACCTCAATACATACCTGGACAGAGTAAAGACAAATATAATTCCTATATACATACCTGGACAGAGTAAAGACACATATAATACCTATATACATACTTGGACAGAGTAAAGACACATATAGTACCTATACACATATCTGGACAAAGTAAAGACACATACAATAAATATATATCTGGACAAAGTAAAGACACATATAGTACCTATACACATACCCGAAGAGAGTAAAAATAGGCGTGCAAATTTGGCCCGGGCCCGGTTGCCCGGCCCGGGTCTGAGTCCGATTAAGCCCGGGTCTGGTTAAGCCCGGGCCAGGCCTAAGGGGGCTCACCAGGCCCCCTTATTTGGCCAGGGCCCGGCCTGGTGCCCGGCCCGGACCAGGCCCAGGCCTGCCTGGGCCCAAAAGCCTTTTTTGCTGGGCGCTGCCACTGCCCATCATTAAATTGCTGAGCGTGGCAACGCCCTAGCAAATAATGCTGATATCAGCATTAAATGCTGATATCAGCATTATATATCAGCATTAAATGCTGATATCAGCATTATATATCAGCATTAAATGCTGATATCAGCATTATATATCAGCATTAAATGCTGATATATAATGCTGATATCAGCATTAAAATGCTGATTATCAGCATTAATCAGCATTATCAGCATTTTAATAATGCTGATAATCAGCATTTTGGGCCTGCCTGGGCCTAGTTTGGTAGGCTCAGGCAAGTCCTTTTATTTTGAAGAGGCCCGGGTCCGGCTTGGGCCCAATTTAAGCAGGGCTCGGCCTAAGCCTGGCAGCAAAAAAGCCCGGGCCCAGGGGGCCCGAGCCCAGCTTGGGCCCGCCGGGCCTTTTTTTGCACGCCACAACAATAGTACCTATATAAATACCTGAAGAGAGTAAAGACACATAGTGCCAAATCCAATCCAAGAGTGCAGGCTATCAAAGTTAGGCAGAGTCCCATCCTTCTTAATAACTGTGAAGATGGCATACAGCCCAAGAACACCCAGCACCACACCCATCAAGTTCAGCAGCACGTGCGCAGTTTTCTTCCACTTTCTTCTCCCGGGAACCATCTTCAACGCCATTATAGCTAATCCACCACAATAAGAATTAATTAAGAACAAAATAATAATTAATACTACTCCTCTTCACCCTACACTATCAAGTTATTAATATTTTATATTCGTTTGAAAGAGATTAATCTAAAAATGTTATGGCAGCTGTGGTTTGGTGCTTATTTAAGGGGAAACATTTCTACACGCTCATCGCATAATGAGTATGGTGCGTGGAAGTTTTTTTCCTCTCAAAATTACAGTTCTAAATTACGATATGAAAATTATAGTCAGTTTTTTTCGATTATTTTTTATTCAAAAATTATAATTCAAAATTATAATTGTAAATCCAAATGTATTTTTATGACTGCTTTTTATTCCAAAATATAAATATATAAGTACTTACAAATATCATAATTTATTTTGAAAAAATAACAACTAACCAAATAAATGTAATTTTGAGCCTTAAAAAACATATATAAAATTTTCCCCTAATTAAGTGCTCGTGTGCGGAGATTTTGTCCGTCCGATTTGCTATCGGATCGCCAGCAAAATTTGAGATTAAAAAAGCAAAAAATGATATTCGGTCGGATTTTAAAAGACATGAAGTATGGACATATTTTTTTTAAATAATTATTTTATGAATAAATAGGATGCTAAAATAATTGTAAAAATACCTTAAGGAATATTCTATAATTTATTTTATAAAAAATAAAAAACAATTTAATAAAAAACATTTTTTTTCTACGGGGACATAATAAAAAACATTTTTTCTAATTTATATCTGACATTTAAATATTTACTCCCTCAAACAAAATGCAGCTGGATTATGAATTATTCAATACTACTTTTTAATTTTAAAAAAAATAATTAATTAAGCAAAGCTTGCCTTGGCCAACGCAGATTATAGGGCCAAACAGCATCAGCACATGGTGCGCCTGTGGAATTGGCAGCGTTATTGGAGACCATAATCAAATATTAATAATCCTAATCAATTACTCTAATTACCGAGAACTTTAAAATGGAAATCAGAAATCAGAAATCAGAAAAATCTGCACTGACGTTTAGCAGGCGGGCCAAATCATTGGATTGCAAGGAAAAGCCTTCCCGGAAATGTGAGATCCAGATCAGCATAAGAGCTATGGCCGCTGCGGCGAACAGCTGTGCCACCCAAATTACCGGCAGCGCAGTTATCCTGTACCTCCCACCTTTCTTCCCTGATTCCGCCGCCGCCGCCGCCGCCGCCGCCATGGAAAAAGCTCCGCCCGAAAAGCGAATGAGTAAGAAAGAGAGAGGGAGAGAGAGGATTGCTGCTCTTTCAGGTCTTAGTGCAGCAGTAATTCAGCGAAAATATATAATTAAGAGGAATGCTTCATTAACATACGTTAAATTATATATATTAAAAATTTCATGACTTTTTCCATTCCAAATTATGAAAAAATTCTGTCTTTTACGGCATTGCCGGAGTATAAATGGTCTCTGTGCAAAAGATATCCTTGCAGGGCCAGGCGACCCGCCCAGACCAATGAATAGATGTAGAAATGAGTGGAAAATATCAAAATACTCTGTTAAAAAAAATTGTGCGTGTAAAAACCAAAGATTATCGAGCAGGATACACTATCACATCGTTGCTTTCCTCAAGCATGATTTTTTACATGTGATTGAACGAAAATACGGTCATATTTCATTAAGATCTTATTATGTCTGTATTTTCGCACAATTTTCACCGTTGGATCGCGGCAAGATGCTCTGTGGTCGAATCTGGCCTCAACATTTTGTTGGGCTAGCTAGAGAGCACGCAAGTCTGATCAGAGCACCTGCAAATTAGTTTGAGCGGTGACACTTACGCGACCGCTTGACGGTATAGAATACACAAGCATGGACAACACAGTAAAAACAAAAATAAAAGAGTGATTTTAACGTGGAAACTCAATAGTGTGAAAATCACAGGACGATCAGAGTCAAACATAGAAAGCCGTCACTGAAGATGTGTGAAAAACAAATAGACAAATACAAAACTTTCACTCTTTGATTCACAGAGGATCTTCACCAATTTCGCACCACACAATATACTCAATAAATAATAGCAGAAAAATTGCAGGTTTCTGACAGTGGTGGACGAGACAGATTACACAATCCTCTCCAAGAAGCCTCTTCGAATCATTGCCCAGATCGATCTGCTCTAGATTCAATCCGTGCATCAAAGTATTTCTCATCAACGCTGCATACTAACATCCGGACGCTCACCCCAAACTAAGACTGATTGTCGCAAATGCCTCCTAAGAAAAGCTTTCAAAGTTTGTATTTGGAGAGAAGTAGATGTCTTCATCATCATGCATTATGGCTACTTATAGAGCCAAACTCTTAGAGATAGTTGTGGTAGATGACATGATATAGATGCAGTGGGTGACATGAGGTAGCTTCGATAGGTGGAGTTAAAAATTATCATGATACGCATGTCAATTTTATGATAAAAATGGTGGCTATCCTTTTCCCACTTAAGAAGAAAACAACTTAATAAATCTTCTCCTTTTCAACTAAGTGGAGAAAATAGTTATCATAATAATCTCACTTTAAATCTCCAATTTGTCTCTCGACAAGATCTTTATCAATATGTTTCCCCGTCAGTCAATAGACCCGGTGAAGCCAAATTTGAGTATACGAGACTCAGATCAAACGATTTTCTCCACAAAGGATGGGAACCACACCCAACAATTTCCATTTTACACTTATATGAAAGAGATCGACATGTCGACGATCCTTTACACAATATTCAAAGTCCATCTCGATCGACACGGTCTTCGTAAGCATATCTGCTTCATTGTCATCTGTGTGCACTTCCTTCAAATAAAACTTTCTCTACTCCAAAATATCGCATATCCAATGATATCATGTGCCAATGTGCTTGGACCTGGAGTGGAAGGTGAGGTTCTTCTCCAAATTAATCGTGTTATGACTGTCACATGGAAGTGTGTAATGCTCACGAGTGAACCTAGCTATTTGATGGAGCTCTTCATCCAAAGAAGCTCTTTTTCTGCCTCGGTAACCATAATAAACTTTCTCTGTAGTCGATAGTGAAACACACTTATGCAATCTCAACTGCATAAAATGTCTCCCCCCACCGCAAACAAGATTAAATATCAAGAGATTGATCTCCTGGAGTGCAAATCTCAATCCATATCAACATCGATGTAGCCCAGCAGCTCTAGCTCACTATCTCCAAACCTTAATATCAAATATGACATCCCATATAGGTACCTCAGAATCTACATTACAACACTCCAATATTCTATCCCAAGATTGGAGAGAAACCTACTAACAGTGCCAACGACGTGCGATATATCAAGGCGGGTGTAAAACATAACATACATAAGACTGACAGCTGCAAAAGCATATGGAACCTTCTGCATCACCTCTTTCTCATCAAGTGTGCTCAGGCACTGGTCAACGATAAGTCTAAAATGAGTCGCAAGTGGCTTGGTCACCTTCTTTGCTTGATTCATACTCAATCTTTGCAACAAATTCTTGATATCTCTTTCTTGCGATAACCACAGTAACTTGGAGCATTTGGATTTCAGAATATGCATCCCCAGGATGATCTTTGTCGCTCCCAAATCCTTCATTGCAAATGCGAAGCTCAACTGCTGCTTCAACTCAGCAATGCGAGTAGGGTTTCTCCCGACTATCAATATGTCATCTATATACATTAGTAAAATGATAAAATCCTCTAGAGCATATTGCTTTACAAGCACGCAGTGATCAAGGGTGGTCATCCTGAATTCAATCTCCCCCATAAAAGCATCAAACATATTGTACCACTACTACGTGACCTACTTCAGATCATATAGACTCTTCTTCAAGCGACATACCAGACTCTCCTTTCACTTGACCTTGAACTTCTCGGGTTACTCCATATACAATTCTTCATCAAGATCGTCATGTAGAAAGATGATCTTAGTATACATCTCCTCAACTTCAAGGTTTAGCTTTGTAGCAAGACGATATCTTCACAACTGAAGAAAAATTCTCATCGAAATTAACAACATATTTTTGATTGAAACCATTCAATACTAATCTGGCTTTTGTATGTGGGTGATGTAGATGGGTCTCCCTGCTTCACTCTAAAGATCTATTAATTTTGTAGAGTTTTCTTGCCCTTAGGCAATCTCACTAGCTCATATGTATAGTTCTCCTGTGTGGACTACATCTCTTTTTGTGTTGCAACCATCCACTGCTTCTTCTTTAAGCTCTCTACTGCCTTATCATAACTATCAAGTTCTCTCGTTGTCAGACCTGATGTATTTTAGCTTCTTCCCAAACTACCTCTCCACCTCAATGTAGAATTTTCGAAAAGTGTCGAGGACCTCATTTTTAGTCATAATAGCAGACACCCAAAGTTTTCTCGAACAATCATCAATGAACGTCACGAAGTAAGATGCTCCTTCTCTCGTTTGGACCTTCAGTGATGATAACTTCCCAAAAGAAAGTTATTTCCCTACTTATTTTATTCTAATTTTCATTAAAAAGAGGAAAATAATCCCCAATTATAGTAAATATATTTAAATATTTTATTAATCAATATTGGACTAATTACAGTCATTTTCCATGGTTTTCTATCAAAGATTGGTCAAAGAATTCAAGTTGGGGAAGCAATGGATCATTTATTGCTGATGCAGAAAATAGGTTGCAACGCCTAAAATTAGCAGGTTGCAACGTGGCGGCGAAATTCAGATTTTGAATTTTAAAAGTGGCGCCTATTTGCAATTCCAAAGGAGGCATCCCTTCAGTTTTGGAAAGGAAGTTATGAGCACGAAATTAAAGCACTAAGGGGGGGATTATTCTTGGAGAGAACGGGGAATAGAGGGGAGAGAACTTTGGAGGTCTTCTTCTTTCTCTTGAAGGATTTCGGCTAGGGCTTGGAGAAAGGAAGTGTGGATCATCACGAAGGAGAAGGATCTGAGTCTAGCAACATACCTACAACGTTTTTGATTTCCTTAATCATGTCTAGTAAGATCTACTTTGATTTGCTACTCCTCTCTTCCTTCATGAACTAATTTTCTAAGTCTTGCATGTGTGAAGTACCTTAGTTGTGATGATGACTTGATTTTCATTTATAATTTGTGAATTTATTGACGTTGATCTTTATTAAATTTATGATCTTTTCTTGGGATTTTGGTTTATGTTTCATCTTTAAAGTGCTTGGCAAAAATTCGAGAGATGAGTCGGGCTAGATGAACGTTTATTCGCACGAAGATATTCGAGAGAGGAGTCGTGTAGTTTTTAACCAAACTTCCGTATTTATACTTCATCGCGAGATTCGAGAGAGGAGCGTTGAAAGTGCATCATAAATCTTAATATAATTCCAAGAGAGAGAGAGATCTCCTCTTGAATTAGCAACCGTGATTCTAGCACTTCATGTTATTTTAATTTCATCTAAGTTGGAGACGACTAGAGGATTTGAAATAAACGGATAATGGAGATCGAGAGATAAAGTTATCCAATTTAGAATCGTTGCAAGAGAATCGTTAATACTTCATGAATTATCATTTTTATTAGTTATCTTCATAGCAAGGGAAATCACATGTGAGACTATCTTTCCAAGTGAAGTTAAAGTAATTTAAGTAACCATAACTAGAATTGTAGTTGTTTTATTTTGCACTATTTACGTTTCTCTACCAATCATTATTACTTGCTTGAATTTAGAGAAAATGCAGAATTAATATTTGTGAGCGCTAAGTTAAACACTTCCTCGTGGGAACGATCACTTTCTCATCATTTTATTACTTGTACGACACGTGCACTTGCGTATTTATATACACCTATCACGGGCTAGGCTCGGTGGTAGTGTTTATTTCCTACAGAATTGTTTCCGCGTTGCAACGCAAGGAAATCTCGCGTTGCAACCGGCTAGCCTCGGTGGGAGCAATGGCAAACGAAACGGCGGGCGCCGGTTCATGTGAACCGGTCGCTTAACCTTATTTTACCTAAACCGGCCGACCTAAACCACCAAATGCCGCATTCAAATAAAACCCCAGCCCCGATTATGCATTTAGGGCACGCGAACTGGAGGGGTTTTGGCGGAAGCGAGTACGGCGCTGTCGAGGAGCATCTTCGCGAGCGACGATCATCGGCGTCCCGGCGTCATCTTCCTCCACTGACTTTTTGGGCTGCATTAGTTCCCTATCTTACGCATATCGACAGCGATTTCCAAGTCTCAACGCGATCCATAAGGTAACAAATGGAGCACCGATTTTTTTTCTGTATCGTTTCTATTTTGCTATGTTTTGGCTATGGAGTTTGCGAATCCATTAGGGCTTGAGTTTCTTTTCGTTCTTCTCTTATGGGTGAAGAAATGTCGTCAAAAGGAAAAGGGAAACGAGGAAGGGGGAAAGAGTGTGCTCACAAGGGTGATGTCCGGTTCGTAAACGATGAGGCACATAAGCTCTGTGATGCCCTACAATCAATACCGTTTATACATGAACGGGGTTTCAAAATGGAGTTCAGAGGTTGGAGAATAGCTTATGAGGACCTAATTCATCAGTTAGGTTGGGAGATGTTATGCCACCCGCGAGTTGAGGCAGTGTATCAGTGGGTTTACGAGTTCTATGCTAACGCTAGGTTCTCTGAAGGGGACAACGTTTTAGTTCGTGGCCGCATGATCAACTATTCCCCAAAGGCAATAAATGAAATGTTCGAGTTGGAAGACAATGAGATTACTCCTTATGATGCATTAACGATCACGGCCCCATTGGAGGACATTGCTGCAGTAGTTTGTGGTGGTACGAAGCCGGATTGGGTTTTAAAATCAAAAAAGGCATTGAGGTCTCAGTGTTTATCTCGAGAGGCAAAAGTGTGGCTACTATTTATTAATGCAGGTATCGTGCCAACAAGGCACGCAAACGTTGTATCTTTCGAGCGTATTGCCCTCATCTATGGTATCCTAAAGGGCATTAAATTTAATGTTGGCCATTTAGTACATAGTAGCATCCGAAAGAAAGTAGGAGAAGAAAAAGCAAAACACCTTTGGTTCCCCACTTTGATTACTGAGCTATGCAAGAATGCTGGTGTGGAGATTAGGAGAGGAGACACAGTTACACAGGTAGGTCATCATATCACGGTGACGGTGATAGAGAAGAATATCAAGGTTGCGGAGGAGTCCCCGAAGAAGACAAATGAAAGAATGCAATCAGTTCTCCGAGGGCAATACACAAGGCCACCTCCCGGATCTCCAGAGACAATTACGCTAAATGAAGGAAACCTAGCTCAGGCTAGCATGTTATGTTTGCAGGATACAGAGTACATGAAGACGTACCAACGCCTTGAGCATTGTTATTTTGATGCCCGACAGGACTACGTGTGTAATGTACTTGCTCAGCTCATGTACAAGGCGAAACTCCCGATGCCGATACCAAGTTATCCTTACTGCAATAATTTTGACAAGAGAGGATATCTGATGACTAAAGGTCGGGAAAGGTTGGATACTGCCTATGATGAAGATGACAGTGATGATGCTGATGAGAATGATGATGCTGATGACGAGGACGAGGACGACGAACCCGATGAGGATGAGGAAGAGATGGACGAAGATGAAAGCGAGTAGCCTGGAGCTGTCCAGTTTCATATTTTTGGATATTTTGCTTCATTTGTGAATGCTTTTTGGACAATATTATGCCTTCTTTTGCCTTCTTAGTTTTGGATAATATTTCTGTGAAGTTAGTGCTGTGATGTTTTCATATTTTAATTTTAGAGCTCATTACCTTGCATTCCATTACTTTAGTTACTTGAAAGGTTTTGCTAAGATATGGTTCCATCGAATATCCATTGCTAACGTTAGAATCTTTAAATTAAAAGCTATTTTATTAGGGTTATGCTTTTGTTTGGTTTTGTGATGTTATTTGCAGATCCTCTGAAATACTGGGCTATGATTCGACCGAAGCACTCATGGACTATGAATTCTTTGGAAGGTGACTATGCAACATGCAGAAAAATATGAGGGGAGTATTTGTTTTACATTATTCCTATTTCTTTCATCGTAAAATTGTCAATTATTTCCTTTTTTATTCTTCACTAAGTTCATTACTAGGGACTAGCAATGTTTAAGTGTGGGGGTGGTTAGAGTGCAACCCCTACTGCTTGGATAAGGACTTATTTATTTATATATGCGAACTCAATAACTCCGTCTTTGTTTTTGCAATTTAACCTATAGGACATTCTTGTTATCCAATGATAATCGAGTGGTATGGCCAGTTAATCAAACGATTTCAGTCACAGAATTTGAAATTAGTGAGAATTTTTTTTTGGTAAAGCGCTCTTAAGTCTGATTTAAGCACAATTTTCTTTGAAAGATTTTACTTCAAAACCTAGCTTTTGATATGGCTTTCTAAAATATTATGGGAATGGGTGAGTAAGAACTGAGTTAGTGATGTTGGCTGAAGCTTGGGTTTATGTAGTTAAACCATTTTGACCCTCCACTACAATCTTTGTACTTGAACTCTTTTCATGTTAATACGCCCGTATTATTCGAGTTATGATGATGACGTATTATTCCACGCTTACCTTCCCAATATTCTTATTAGTTACGTCTTAGTATATTAGCCATTTTATGGGTGTTTAATAAAAAAATGATTGAGATTCATAGTGATATGGGCCTAAGTATATGTATACATACCTGGAATGATCCCTACTATGCTAGCAAATTATAAATTATAAAAAAAAATGCATCATAGTGATTATGTGGCCTAGGTATGTACACTTATACTTGGAATGATCCCTACTATGAATATAAAAAAAAGAGTGAAAATGTCAATAAACCCCATGATTTGGTGAATTATTAAGATTACAAACTAAGGGAATGTCTTTCTGCTATCAACATCATCCCTGAACGCGTAACTAAGTCGATTCTACTCTCATTTGAACTACTGATCTTTGTGTAGGCTCAATCAATAATTTAGCTATTCTTATCCTTCCCTATGTTGCGGAGATCCATTGTTAAAAGATGTTTAGGAGTAACTAATTTTAAGGAAAAGCACACACAACACTTATGACTTTATTTGAGCTTTACCTTTCATTCGAGCTAATGGATTTGTGAATGATTGAATTCGTGTTGATTTATTGGCTTATCAGTTGAGTAAAGCGGATTTCATTAATATGCCTTAGTTAATTTGTTGTTAAGGATGTGTGATTATCTGAGTTTGCACAATTTCATTAATTTTTTATTCAAGCTTTGAATTGATTATATTTGCTAGGGACTAGCAAATGTCTTAGTGTGGGGTGTGATAACTTCCCAAAAGGAAGTTATTTCCCTACTTATTTTATTCTAATTTTCATTAAAAAGAGGAAAATAATCCCCAATTATAGTAAATATGTTTAAATGTCTTATTAATCAATATTGGACTAATTACGGTCATTTTCCATGGTTTTCTATCAAAGATTGGTCAAAGAATTCAAGTTGGGGAAGCAATGGATCATTTATTGCTGATGCAGAAAATAGGTTGCAACGCCTAAAATTAGCAGGTTGCAACGTGACGGCGAAATTCAGATTTTGAATTTTAAAAGCGGCGCCTATTTGAAATTCCAAAGGAGGCATCCCTTCAGTTTTGGAAAGGAAGTTATGAGCACGAAATTAAAGCACTAAGGGGGGATTATTCTTGGAGAGAACGGGGAATAGAGGGGAGAGAACTTTGGAGGTCTTCTTCTTCCTCTTGAAGGATTTCGGCTAGGGCTTGGAGAAAGGAAGTGTGGATCATCACGAAGGAGAAGGATCTGAGTCTAGCAACATACCTACAACATTTTTGATTTCCTTAATCATATCTAGTAAGATCTACTTTGATTTGCTACTCCTCTCTTCCTTCATGAACTAATTTTCTAAGTCTTGCATGTGTGAAGTACCTTAGTTGTGATGATGACTTGATTTTCATTTATAATTTGTGAATTTATTGACGTTGATCTTTATTAAATTTATGATCTTTTCTTGAGATTTTGGTTTAAGTTTCATCTTTAAAGTGCTTGGCAAAAATTCGAGAGATGAGTCGGGCTAGATGAACGTTTATTCGCACGACGATATTCGAGAGAGGAGTCGTGTAGTTTTTAACCAAACTTCCGTATTTATACTTCATCGCGAGATTCGAGAGAGGAGCGTTGAAAGTGCATCATAAATCTTAATATAATTTCAAGAGAGAGAGAGATCTCCTCTTGAATTAGCAACCGTGATTCTAGCACTTCATGTTATTTTAATTTCATCTAAGTTGGAGACGACTAGAGGATTTGAAATAAACGGATAATGAAGATCGAGAGATAAAGTTATCCAATTTAGAATCGTTGCAAGAGAATCGTTAATACTTCATGAATTATCATTTTTATTAGTTATCTTCATAGCAAGGGAAATCACATGTGAGACTATCTTTCCAAGTGAAGTTAAAGTAATTTAAGTAACCATAACTAGAATTGTAGTTGTTTTATTTTGCACTATTTACGTTTCTCTACCAATCATTATTACTTTCTTGAATTTAGAGAAAAGACAGAATTAATATTTGTGAGCGCTAAGTTAAGCACTTCCTCGTGGGAACGATCACTTTCTCATCATTTTATTACTTGTACGACACGTGCACTTGCGTATTTATATACACCTATCACGGGCGTACCAAGTGACCCACAAACATTAACATGTATGAGCTCTAGTAGCGAATCTCTTGGTGGAAGTGTGGCTCCAGAATCATACTATATTTTGCTACCCAACCAGGTAATGGTCATATCTCTCGAACTAATCCACAGATAGATCAATGATCGTCTTCTTTCAGGAGAGACATTTAGGCCCTTCTGGCTAATGTGTCATAGTCTCCTATTTTATAGGGATGTGGATGCCCCCATCTCTAACAGTGTTGGTCTGAGCAGTTTCAGGTCTATCCTCCATGTAGTATAGACCAATATCTATGTAACATATGATCACTACTAATGATCCCTTTAACAACATCTAAAAGTATATACTAAAGGCACTTAAGTGCCCCTCATCGCCTAGTTTCCCAACTAAAACTAGGTTGAAGTGGATGTCGGGTACATGTCACACATCTTTTAAAATTAGTCAACCTCATATACTCATTTTTAGGTGCATGTCTCCTCTCTCGATAACTTTAGAAGTTTCACCATTGCCAACCCTAAGCACTCCATAGTCATGAGTGGTGTAGGTGACCAATAACTCCCTGTTATGTGAAACATGTGCAGAAACACCAGAAGAATCAATAATTTAGCTTCGGTCTCATAGGAGAGTGCAGTTGTAACATCATCTCCAACAATATTAACATCGTCCTCATCTGCAGATATAGTTGTTGTAGGGTGACTCTCCTTGCTATTGTAAGTGACCACTCCTTTTCTTTTGTCGTCATTTTTTGTGGAATAACAGAACTTATGTATATGATCTTTCTTGTGCCAATAATGACACTCCATGCTCTGATAACGTGACTTGGACTTCCCCTACTATGGCTCCTCACACTCTTCCTTTCTCTGCACTTTCTTATATGTCTTTCCCTGGGCTCAGTATAGAGGATGCCAGCTCATAAAGAAGGGTTTGAAATCCTTTAAGATTTCTTTATCACCTACTCATTAATGATGTCACTCTTGGCAATCTCCATGGTAATAATGCCCACAGGAGAATAATTGATCAGAGAAAGTCTAATCATCTCCTAAGAGTCTGAAAGGGACTTTAGCAGTCATAATGCATTGACCTCATTCTTGAAGGTCACCTTCATAGCAGTCTGCCGATCAATAATACCTTGAAACTCGTTCGCATGATCTAAGATGAGTAAGTCATCTCTATACTTGAACTCTCTGAGCTTCTTCAATAGATATAGCTTGTTGATGTCAGTGCTCTGGACAAGCTAAGCAACGTATTCATGTTCTTCCAAAGAATTTTTGCATCAACGACACTTACAACATGGCTGTACACATTTGGCTCTACGAACCATCTGATAAATCTCCATATAGCTTCTAGTGCTCAACCTTCAACTTATTGGAATACATATCTTTAGGCATCTCTTCCAAGATAGGAGCATGTCATCCCTTCACATAAATCTTGTCCTCCATCAATAAGTGCTACTGATGGTAATTTGCATCGTTCAATTTCACTATTAGCTTAGAATCTTAACTTGAAGTAGACTCCATAGTGCGGACTAACTTTAGTTCTTTAAGTCAGCTGTTTCAAAAAAGGAAACCAAAGAAAATAGGGAGTGAACCAATGGTCGTCACCTACCGTACCTGATCACCAACTCGAAATATCTGATTGACTAATCTCAAATCTCAAACAGGCCAGTCTGATAATTACTCTGACAAGAACGTATCTCTGATGCCACTTGTTGGGCTAGAGAGAACATAAGTCCGATCAGAACACCTGCAAATTAGTTTGAGCGATGGCACCTGCGTGACCGCTTGACATTATGCAATACATAAGCAAGCGCAACACAATAAAACAGAAATAAAAGAGACAAATATTTTAACGTGGAAACCCAATATGGTGAAAATCACGGGATGATCTGAATCACACCTGAAAAGCCGCCACTAAAGTGTGTGAAAAACAAACAGGCAAATACAAAGTTTTCCCTTCTCGATCCATATATAAACTTTAACAACACTACACTACATAATATTACATAATAAATAATAATAGAAAATTTGCAGGTTATTGATAGTGGCGAATGAGGCAGATTGCACAAATTTTAAATCATCTCCAAGATGCTTCTTAAAATCCTTGCCTAGAACTGCTCCATATTCAATATGTGTAGCGATGAAGTATTCCACGTCAACGTCGTAGAACGACGTCCGAATGCTCACCACAAACAAAGACTGATTGTCACAAATGTCTCCCAAGAAAATATTTCAAAGCTTATATTTGGATAGAAGTGGATGCCTTCACCATCCTCCATCATGACTATTTATAGAGCCAAACACTTGGAGGTAGTTGCGGTAGATGGTATACGGTAGATGTGGTAGGCGACATGAGGTAGCTGTAGTATGTGGGAGTTGAAAATTAACATGAAACACATGTCAATTTTCATGATAAAAATGATGACTATCTTTTTCCCACTTATGAAAATAATAATTCAATACATCTGAATTGGCACTAACAAGAATATTGCGTCAAAAATTGAATTGACATGGATCTGAGAATTCATGTTCATTTTAGCACGCCCGATTCAATCTTATTTGCACATAAAAATAAGTTCAAATCAACATATTTGGCATGACTTTTCGGGCCAAATTGAACTTGGGCAAACTTTATCCACCCATCCCAACCCGGCCCGCCCAAGGCCGAGTCTACTTATATTAATTTAACTAATTAATTTCAAATAGATGTCGTACGTTTCTTAAGTGAACATATATAGGGTTAAACATGCTAATCATATATATAATTAATTAATTAAAGTATGGATTTTTCAAGCTCTTGCATGACAAATGGATGTATATTCATCACCCACAATATATTAAATCCAGTTAAAAGAAATTAATTATGATGCATTGGGCTACTCTTTCACATTACCATATCTTGTATATATTTTACTTGTGTTTGCATAGTGATCGAGCTAGTAGATATTTTTTACTTTTTTTTGTCTAATTTACATATTTTTATGGAAATAAGAGAGTAAAAATTCGAGCAATATGATGATTTAAAGTTACTAATAATCATTTTACACATTTTATATTTTGATGTCGTCATGTAGCTCAGAAAGACACGTTGATGTCGTCATGTAGCTCGATATAACATGAACTAGCCAACATTGTCAATATACAACAAAACGAGGCGTAAGTGGTGTCGCTTGAGTTTGTTCTGATCTTACGAGAGCATTGTCGTTGATCGAGATCAATTCGAAGTCGATTTACTCGTCTATATCATGTCATCATACCTTAAATCGACATTAATATATGCTGGAGGTCGGGTCGTGGTTCATTGCGACCCGGACTAAACTTCTCCAAGGGTTCAATTGAACCAGCTAGGTTCCCTTTTAATGTTGGGATGCTACAACTTTTTCATCATCGTGAATAACACTCATAATCTTTATAAATAAGTGCATAACCTCCCTTGTATAACCCGTAATTCGTCGAGATCAGGAATACATAAGAAAGACATCTCGGGAGTTCAGCTCGACGGGCCTCCTGTATTCGCCTCGACCGGGGGGGGGGGGACCTTTTATCTTTTTCTATAAATAGGACCTCATTGTACCGAGTGGAAGATAATTCACACCCTGTGAAGAGTCGCTCATTTGAAGATTTGGCGATCTCGCATGCCTTCCTCCGAACTGACACAACATTTGATTCGAGAGGGAGAATTCGTATATACTCCTGGGTATGCGACGAGACCTCCACAAAGTAACACGACCACCTCATTTTGTAATAAAATAGTTGCGACCTCTCTCTTATTTGCTTCGTGCATATGCCTGCTAACTCAATGGTCAGTAACCTCTGACCATCTCTCTTTGATCCGAACTTTAATTTGTGAATCAAATTTCTTGATTCCAACACCATTCACCAATTTTTTTTAGTTTTTGAAGGTCACCAAAGTTTAGGTGATCACATTTATAGTGCCACTACATTTGTGCTCTCCATGCTTCTGGCAGCATTAGCTTGATGAGCATTGTTGATCTTCTTTGCCCATCGTCATTGATAAAGTGAAAATCTTGTTTTTTGATGAGCATTAGTGGTGACAATTTTTTTGAGTTTTCTTGTCTTGTATGCTGTATACATCTCCATCAAACACAAGTTTATACCCCCCTCCTCAAAAGTTGTCCTACGCTGAAAAGATTTTTGGATAAGTGAGGCACAAACTGCATTTCCTGAATATGGTTAATTTCTCATGTTCTTAGTTTTACTGTACAATGCATTTCTCTTCAATTACTTTGACATTGTCATCTCATATAATGACTTCTGACTTTTCTGATTCATCTAGCTGAACAAATTAAGTATTCCTGTTATTTAACATGTGGTTGGAACATTCACTGTCGAGAAACCAGCTTTCATTATTGGGGCCTTCATCTCTCCAACAAGAATAAAACAGAGATTCTCAGTGATTAGAGAAGTTTTTTTTTCGTGTTTCATAGTACCATCAATTTTTTTGGAGATGATTTTTTCTTTTACATTTTTGCATTTAGAAAAACAATCTTTGGTGGAATGAGTGTTCTTGTTACAAAGCTTACAATATGGGGTGTAAGTTCTTTCTTCTACTCCCTTGTCTTTTGAATTTAGGATCCAGAAGTTGGAGCTCGGTCGTGCAAGTCTAGGAGATAGTTTGCTCTGAAAGGCTTATTCTAGTGGAGGCTCCTTCTTCATTCTTTCTTCGTGGCCCTGCAAGGAACCCATGAGTTCAGTCACAAACATTTTAGTGATGTCTTTTGCTTCCTCAATGGCTGCAACGACATGCTCAAAATGAGGTGTGAGACTGCTGAGAACTTTGGATACAACTCGTTTGTCTGATAAGTCATCCTCATATGTTCGAATCTGATTAACAATCATGAATGTTCTGTAGATATATTGCTGCACAGATTCTTCTTTCATCGCCAAAGTGTCAAAATCTCTCCATAGCAGAGTTAATCATATAGATACTACTCTTTCATTCCCTCTGTATTATGTCTTCAATATATCTCGCGCTTCGTTTGAGGTTTTCACATAAATGATAAGTGGTAAGATCGATCTCCCCTCTCTTTATTGGAAACAGAGGATTACTTTGGCATCCATTTTTAGAGTTTCTAGAAGTAGCTGGGCCTTGGTCGATTCCCCTTTTTTGCATAAGCTTTTTTTGAAGGTTTCGGGTAGCCATCTTGAACAAGATCTCACAAGCCCTGAGAAATAAAATAGATCTTCATTTGTTTGCTCCAATAGTCGTATGCATCGTCTTCAAATATGGGAATACCAGTTTGTGTATAAGCCGCCATATGATGAAGCCCAAATATTGGAATCGATCTAAGATACTGGATAGTACTCGAGATCTTCTAATGACATGAGCCACTCACTCTGATACCAAATACTGATAAACAACTAAAAGACTTGTTTGAGTGTGCAGGAAATCGGGGGAATGATTGAATCTGCAACACAAAAATAGGAGGAAGAAGAAAAACACCGGATGATTCATTCAAAATGTAAAAGCTCGGTTTTTGGCGTGTACAACTTGACTGCTTATATTTTTCTCCGCACACTCTTCCCTAAATACATGACGCATACAAAGAAGGGGATATGCTATTAGCCGTGTGGTAAATCCATGACATGAGCTCGAGGAAGGCAAAGACGGACTCCACGAGAACGATGTTGACCATAACGAGGAGGTCAAGCGTCGCACTCTTCTAATCGAAGAGATACCATACGAGCCTATCCACGACCGCGCGCCGTCCGGGAGAGAATGTCATAAGGATAAAATTTTAGTAGGCACATGTCGAAATCCTCTCCGTCTCGGGCAATAAATTCGGGCTCAGTTAAAGCTAGCTCACTGTTCGCAGGTGGTTAAAAACAGATGCTTGCGGATGTTTACACGACTATTACAGCAGATCCAAAGACTCTAACCGAAGCATTTTCTTTCTAAAAACAACAGATTCGAATATTCCCCCCGGTCAACAAGTCAAATGTCCTAACGCCTAACGGCATTCCGTAGCCGTTCAGACTAATGGCATAGGTTCGTAAATTCATGAGTCGCCGGCGCGGGTTAATGGATCATCTTGCTTGCCTTCACTCGAAAGTTGACTATTCCTCGTTATTTACTTATTTCCCCATTTGAGAAGAAGCCTCCAATTGTTAAGTCGTCGCTGCCGCCGCGTAATGGAGTAGCTAAAAGCTGAAGCCAGACGCCCACCCTACGACGACGGGCCGGAGACTGAAGGTGGAAGAGGGCCGGAGATAAGAACCCTAGACGAAATCCTTCGATCTCCAGTCCTTTCTCGCATCACACCCTTGGCCCTCCGGCCGTAGCCATGACTTCCGATACCGGTTCTCCTCCCAGCGCAGCCCGTCTCCAGTCCGATACCGCTCAATCTGACCCCAGATCGATCGATCCCCCAAACCCCAAGCAACAACGCCCCGACAAACCGCCGGCCATCTCCGGTGGGGAGCTTACGCTTAGCTATCTTTGCGAGAACCCTAAGCTCGGTCAGCCCGAGAGAGAGTCAGCCGTCGTCGCAACCACATCTGCCGCTGCTGGATGCGGTGAATTCCTTCTTTCGATGGATAAGCAGCGGCCGAAGGGTAAGGAAATCGCCGCCACCGCCTGCAGCGCCGATGAGGAGCGGTGGGTTGAGCGAGATTTTCTCCAGCTGAAGGGTGCCGCCGGGAGCAAGCGGGAAAGAGCTGAGCCCGTCAAGCCTGACGGCCACGAGAAAAAGGTAAAGATGGAAACCCTCAACCTAACACTCGCCCCTCCAGACCTCTCTCTTTCGCTCAATTCGGCCAATCCCTTGCCGAATGTCCTCCCTCCGTTACCAACGCGGCCTGACACGACGGCCGCCACCGCTGCTTCTCCTATTAATCCCGCCCCCCACGGAAGGACTCTCAGTAGCAATACTCGGGCGACAAATTCAGAGGATTTCGCCCCGTCTCTATCGTACTCATGCTCTGTCCCCTTCTCCCACAACCCTAGCTGCTCTTTGACTCGCAACTCTACTGAGAATTATGACGCTTCCAGGGATAACGATCAGATGTGGTACTGCGGAGCTGGCGAAGGGACCAATGGCTCAGTTCATAGCCGCTTCAGGCCAATAGGTGATGGAAATAGCATCACTTTCTCAAACCACAGTGGTTTTGCTCACATGGGTGGTAGTAACAAAGACACCACCACCACCAACAACAACACTAATAATGGTGTTTATAAATCTAGCAGCATTGCTGATGACATCTCCTTCTACCCGTCGGAACTGCCTGCTCGGCAGGGGAGAAGCCATGCTGTCACTGTAAGTGCAGAAAGTGGGAGGAACCCCATGCTCACCAGGCCAGATAGGGTGTTAAAAGAGATAGTTTCAGAGTCAGTTCCACTGATAGCGCAGAGGTTGCAGGAATTGCCGAGCAACTCTGTAGAAACAGTGAAAGAATCGTTGAGAAATCTGATGGATTCGTCCGAGAAGGACGAGTTCAGTAGCCTCCAAAGGAAGCTTGACAGGAGGTCCGATCTCACCACCGAGAATCTTCTAAAATCCAACAGGGTGCAGCTTGAAATCATGGTTGCCATTAAAACCGGTGTCGTTGGTTTTCTGTCTTTGAAGACCCGCATCCCCTCTACCGAGTTGGTCGAGATCTTCCTATCGACTAGATGTAAAAATCTGAGCTGCAAGAGCCTGCTTCCTGTTGATGATTGTGATTGCAAGATATGTGCGAACAACAAGGGATTTTGTAGTGCTTGCATGTGCCCAATCTGCTTTAAATTTGACTGTGCTTCGAATACCTGCAGTTGGGTTGGGTGCGACGTTTGCTCCCATTGGTGCCATGCTATTTGTGGGATTCAGAAGAATCTCATAAGGCCCGGACCAAGCTTGAAAGGGGGCGGCGCAATGACAGAAATGCATTTCTACTGCCCTGGATGTGACCATGCTTCCGAGATGTTTGGGTTTGTGAAGGAAGTTTTCATGTGCTGTGCAAAGGGTTGGGGTCTTGAGACGCTGATGAAGGAACTGGACTGTGTTAGGATGATCTTCCACGAAAGCCAGGATCTTGAAGGGAAGGAGTTGGAAAGGAAGGCGGATGAGGTGCTTAACATGCTGGGAAAGAAGCAGATTTCTGCAATGGATGCGTGTAATGCCATGCTGCACTTCTTCAAATGTGAGTCTTTTATCCAATTAGCATTGTTTTTCTTTTCAACGATTTGTTATAAAGTTCATGGCTTTCGAGAAAGGTATGATCTTTCCTTAATTTTGTATTTATTCTATTATCTTTCTTTTCTTTATAATCATTATAATGTTTGAGTTGTAGTTTGTAGAACTTCTTGAAGTAGTTTTTTGTCTCTGTGATATTGAGCGTGTGAAATATTTATTGTTTCTTTCAACTTGAACCAATTGAGTATCGAAGTTGGGGGTAGATACACCAATGGTCAAACTTGTTTTCAACCCAAAATCTTAAACCTATTGGTTGAGGGCTAATCACTTAGTATTTCTATACCAACATATTTTTCATACATCCAAAATCGGACAACCAGTACTCTTGCATGCTTTGACAATCTCATCCTCATTTGAGAGTTCTCATCATCGACCATTACCACATATACATAATGTTTTTCAACACCATGAAATATGGTACACCAGGAGTCCACTCTACCGTGTAGAGTTGTCATTAGAATCATCATTGCTCTTGAATTTTAACTATTGTTTTAAAGTGCCAAGACCCATGGGAACTTGTGTTACAATATAACTACTTTTATATATGTTTTGTGTTAATCTAATGCTTGCTTGCCAGCTATGACTTACTTTTGCTGGCCTTTTGCTTTTTCCTTGAACTGTGTGCCTCCCTATGGATGGAGGCCTTCTCTCTTGTATCCGCTGGTTCTTTCTGCGTTATCTAAGATATTGCAGATGTCTGGGGACTGAAGCCTCCTGGCTCTTTCTCGCTTTCTTCCTCTGTCTCACATGTTCTTCTTTCTTTCTACCTGCAATCTGTTATGGGCCCGGCCGGACTCTGGGGTTTTGAATCCCGCTCCGGACCGGACGGACTCTGGGGCCTAATCCCCGCTCCACTGCCCAACAACAGGGCCGCGGCCCCCACACCCCAACCCTTCTCCGCACGTGTTCTCAGCGCGGGGGTTGTTGAGACCGGGGCTTGATCCTCAAACCTCCTTGATGAGAGGCTCTTAACGCCTGCCCTCATCACCAACTGAGCCACGACTCAGTTGGTGATGAGGGCAGGCGTTAAGTGCCTCTCATCAAGGAGGTCTGGGTATTGAGCACCAGCCTCAACAACCTATCCCGTCGAGAACACGCATAGGGAGAAGGGTTGGGGTGTGCGGGCCGCGGCCCTGTTGTGTGGCAGACTAAACCCGGGAGCGGGAGCGAGATTAGTCCCAGAGTCCCAGCCCACAACATAAAAGTGCACTTTTATGTTGTGCGCCCGACCGGACTCTGGGGTTTTGAACCCCGCTCCGAACCAGATGGACTATGGGGCCTAATCCCCACTCCACTGCACAACAACAGGGTCGCGGTCCCCACACCCCAACTCTTCTCCGCACGTGTTCTCCGCGCGGTGGGTTGTTGAGACCAGGGATTGATCCCCAAACCTCCTTGATGAAAGACACTTAACGCCTGCCCTCATCACCAACTGAGTCGCGACTCAGTTGGTGATGAGGGCAGACGTTAAGTGTCTCTCATCAAGGAGGTATGGGTATCAAGCCCTAGCCTCAACAACCTACCCCGACAAGAACACGCATGGGGAGAAGGGTTGGGGTGTGCGGGCCGAGACCCTGTTATATGGCAGACTAAACCCGGGAGCGGGATTAGTCCCAGAGTCCCTGGCTCGGCCCACAACATAAAAGCGCACTTTTATGTTGTGGGCCCGACTAGACTCTGGGGTTTTGAACCCTGCTCAGAATCGGACGGGTCTGGGGCCTAATCCCCTCTCCACTGCCCAACAACAGGGTCGCGACCCCCACACCCCAATCCTTCTCCGCACGTGTTCTCAGCGCGGTAGGTTGTTGAGACCGGAGCTTGATCCCCAGACCTCCTTGATGAGAGGCACTTAACGCCTGCCCTCATCACCAACTGAGCCGCGATTCATTTGGTGAAGAGGGCCGGCGTTAAGTGCCTCTCATCAAGGAGGTCTGGGTGTCGAGTCCCAACCTCAAAAACCTACCCCGCCGAAAACACGCATGAGGAGGATGGTTGGGGTGTGCGGGGCGCGACCCTGTTGTGTGGCAGACTAAACCCGAAAGCGGGAGCAGGATTAGTCCCAGAGTCCTGGGCCCGACCCACAACATAAAAGTGCCCTTTTATGTTGTGGGCCCGACTTGACTCTGGAGTTTTGAACCCCGCTCCGAACCGGACAGACTCTTGTGCCTAATTCCCATTCCACTGCCCAACAACAGGGCCGCTCCCCCCACACCCCAACCCTTCTCCGCACGTGTTCTCAGCGCGGCGGGTTGTTGATACCGAGGCTTGATCCCCAGACCAACTTGATGAGAGGCACTTAACGCTTGCCCTCATCACCAACTGAACCGGGTATCGAGCACCAACCTCAACAACCTACCCCGCCGAGAACACGCATGGGGAGCACGGTTGGGGTGTGCGGGCCGCGGCCCTGTTGTGTGGCGGACTAAACCTGGGAGTGGGAACGGGATTAGGCCCAGAGTCCCAGAGTCCCGGGCCCGACCCACATCATAAAAGTGCACTTTTATGTTGGCCCGACCGGACTCTGGGTTTTGAACCCCGCTCCGAACCGGACGGACTCTGGTGCCTAATCCCCGATCCACTGCCCAACAACAGGGTCACGACCCCCACACCCCAACTCTTCTCTGCACATGTTCTCAGCGCGGCGGGTTGTTGAGACCAGGGATTGATCCCCAGACCTCCTTGATGAGAGGCTCTTAACGCCACAGCTCAGTTGGTGATGAGGGCAGGCGTTAAGTGCCTCTCATCAAGGAGGTCTGGGTATTGAGCACCAGCCTCAACAACCTATCCCGCCGAGAGCACGCATAGGGAGAAGGGTTGGGGTGTGCGGGCCGCGACCCTGCTGTGTGGCGGACTAAACTCGGGAGCGGGATTAGTTCCAGTCTCGGGCCCGACCCACAACATAAAAGTGCACTTTTATGTTGCGTGCCCGACCGAACTCTGGGGTTTTGAACCCCGCTCAAAACTGGACGGCTCTGGGGCCTATTCCTCGCTCCACTGCCCAACAACAGCGTCGCGGCCCCCATACCCCAACCCTTCTCCGCACGTGTTGTCAGCGCGACGGGTTGTTGAGACCGGGGCTTGATCCCCAGACCTCCTTGATGAGAGGCACTTAACGCCTGCCCTCATCACCAACTGAGCGAGGGCTCAGTTAGTGATGAGGGCAGACGTTAAGTGCCACTCATCAAGGAGTTCTGGGTATCGAGCCCCAGCCTCTACAACCTACCCCGACGAGAACACGCATGGAGAGAAGGGTTGGGGTATGCGGGCCGCGACCCTGTTGTGTGGCGGACTAAACCCGGGAGCGGGAGCGAGATTAGGCCCAGAGTCTCGGGCCCGACACACAACATAAAAGTGCACTTTTATGTTGTGGGCCTGACTGGATTCTGGGGTTTTGAACCCCGCTACGAACCGAACGGACTCTGGGGCTAATCCCCGCTCCACTGCCCAACAACAAGGTCGCAGCCCCCACACCCCAACCCTTCTCCGCATGTGTTCTCAGCGCGGCGGGTTGTTGAGACCGAGGCTTGATCCTCAGACCTCCTTAATGAGAGACACTTAACGCTTGCCCTCATCACTAACTGAGTCGCGTCTCAGATGATGATGAGGGAAGGCGTTAAGTTCCTCTCATCAAGGAGGTCTGGGTATCGAGACCCAACTCAACAACCGAGAACACGCATGGGGAGAAGGGTTGGGGTGTGCGGGCCGCGGCCCTATTGTGTGGCGGAATAAACCCGGGAGCGGAAGCGGGATTAGTCCTAGAGTCTCGGGCCCGACCCACAACATAAAAGTGCACACATAAAAGTTCACTTTTATGTTGTGGGCCCGACCGGACTCTGGGGTTTTGAACCCCGCTCCGAACTGGACGGACTCTGGGGCCTAGTCCTCGCTCCACTGCCCAACAACAGAGTCGCGACCCCCACACCCCAACTCTTTTCCGCACGTGTTCTCAGCGCGGCTGGTTGTTGAGACCGGGACTGGATCCCCAGACCTCCTTGATGAGAGACACTTAACGCCTGCCCTTACGCGGCTCAGTTGGTCATGAGGGCAGGCGTTAAGTGCCTCTCATCAAGGAGGTCTGGGTATCGAGCCCCAGCCTCAAAAACCTACCCTGCCGAGAACACGCATGGGAGAAGGGTTGGGGTGCGCGGGCCTCGGCCCTGTTGTGTGGCGGACTAAACCCGGGAGCGGGAGCGGGATTAGGCCCAGAGTCCCGAGCCCGACTCACAACACATTCTCAAGCAAATTTGTTTAGCTTTCAATTTCAATATTTAGTATCAGAGGGTTCGGCTCATGCCCATCAGTGATCCTCATATAGTATCTCGAATCTTATCCTGATTCTTTTTTTGGTATCTCATCATATGGCCGCCTCTTCAAGCTCAAGCAATCAAACCTTTCTATATACTCAAACCGGAATTCCTGTGTTCGAAGGCGAGGCGTATGATTACTGGAGTAAACAGATGAAGATTTACTTTATTTCTCAAGGTCTGTGGGATCTTATACAAGATGGATATCCACAAATCCTTGACAGAGCTACTGCAGAAAAGGAGGAACTGGTAAGGATGCGTGGGAAATCTTGAAGGTCGAGTATAGTGGCAATGAAAGAGTTATATCCATGAAGTTAACTCAACTATGGAGAGAATTTAATAACTTAAACATGAAAGAAGGAGAAAATTTCCAGCAATACATATCTAAGGTAACCATGCTTGTAAATCAAATCAGAACTTACGGTGATGATTTACCCAAAAAATGCATTGTGTCCAAAAACCTCAGTAGTCTCACAATACGGTTTGAACTTGTTGTGGCAACTATAGAAGAGGCTAGGGACATCACAAAAATGTCTGTGGCTGACCTCATGAGTTCCCTACTTGGGCATGAAGCTCGAATGAAAAAAAAAGAACCACCTCTGGAACAAGCATTTCAGAGCAAGGCATCTGTTAATCCTGACAAACTCTCTTCCTTCCCGTGGGGTCAAAACTCAAGAGAAAAAGGTGAAGAAAGGGAAAGTGTTCCATATTGCAAATTATGTAATAAAACACTCATTTTACCAAAGATTGCTTCTCACGATGTAAGAGATGCAAAAGAAATATGCACCTTCAAAAGGACTGTTGGTATCGTGAATCACGACCAAAGGAAGAAGCCAACTTTACCACAAACCCATAATCTCTTTTTTACTCCTGCCTAAGAGTCGAAATTCCAGACAGAGGCATTTGGTTCCTCGACAGTGAATGCTCGAACCATATGTGCAATGACAGCGAGGCCTTTGTTCATCTTGATGAATCAAATAAAGCAGAAGTCATCATGGGAGATGAAAACACTAAAATCATAGAAGGTAAAGGGACTGTTGCAGTTAGCATGGAAAACGACAATGTCAACCAAATTCATGAGGTGCAATTTGTACCTGCATTATCTCAAAATCTCCTCCGTGTTGGGCAGCTTATAAAAAGGGGGTACAAATTAGTTTTTGATGGAGATAACTGCAGCATTCAAAACAAGAAAACCAAAAAAGTTGTAGCTGTAGTTCAAATGTCTCAGAACAAAATTTTCCCTTATCAATGTCAATGGGGAAAGGTGATGATTCAATGAGTTATCAAGCACATGTTGTTAGAGAAGCCAACACCTCCACACTGTGGCATCAACGATTTGGGCACCTAAACTATGATGACCTTCAAAGACTTCACAGTCTTGCAGATGGAATGAAAGGATATGTAAACAACAAGGAACTGTGTGAGATATGTGTTCTTAATAAAATACATAGAGCACCTTTTCCCAATCAGAGCAATTGGCGTGCTAAAACACCCCTTGAGCTCACTTATGCAGGCATTTGGGGGCCTGCTTCAACTCCTACCTGGTCAAGAAACAGGTATTACCTTCTGATAGTGGATGACTTCTCTCGCATGATGTGGATCTACTTCCTAAATCTGAAATCTATGCATTTCAGCATTTTTTAAATTTCAAATCTATGATTGAGAATGAAACTAACTACAAAATTAAAGGGCTGCACACTGACGGGGGGGGGGGGGATTCACAAGTAAGGAATTTCTATCTTTCTGTGAAAAGAATGGAATTAAGAGATAACTCATTGTACCCGATGTCCTCAACAAAATGGTATAGTAGAACGCAAGAACATGACTGTTGTTGAGATGGGGAGGAGCATGCTTCGACAAAAAGACTTGCCCAAAGAATTCTGGGGAGAGGCCATGAACATAGCCGTTTACATTCTAAATAGAGATCCAACTAAAGCTCTCCAAAACTCAACTCCATGTGAAGAGTGGTACAACCATAAACCAAACATACAACATTTTAAAGTTTTTGGAAGTATTGCGTATGTTATACCTGCAAATGAAAGCAAAGATAAATTAGAAGCTAAAGGAGAGAAATGCATCCTTGTTGGATATAGATGTGAATCTAAAGGCTATCGTCTGTTTAATCCCCTGACTAAGAAAGAGGCTGCTAATTAGCCGAGACATCATATTTGATGAACAAAGCAGCTGGGACTGGGGTCAAATAGAGGATCAAAGTCATTTATTTCCTATTCCAGAGGAGGATGTTGAGGAAGCAAACCTGAATTCAGCATTCCTCAACCGCCCAGTCCTCAAGGCTCAAATGAGATTTCTCATCATCAAGGCATCAGGTTTGACTCATCATCTCCAAAACGTTTTCGTTCACTAACTGAAATATATGAATCATGTAATGTTGCACTTCTGTGTAAGGAGCTCTCAACATTCTCTGAAGCAGCTGCACAACCCAATGGGTTGAGGCCATGAACAATGAAATGAATATGATTGCCAAAAATAATACCTGGGAGCTTGTTCCCAGACCCCCTAATCATCCAGTCATTGGCGTCAAGTGGATTTATAAATTAAAACTGAATGACAAAGGGGAAATAGAAAAACGAAAGGCACGACCTGTAGCAAAAGGTTATTCACAAAAACCTGGAAGGGACTTCACAGAGATCTTTGCTCCTGTGGCTCGCATGGAAACAATTAGAATGCTAATTGCTTATGCCACTCAACAAGCCCTCCATATACACCATTTGGATGTTAAATCAACGTTCTTGAACATGAACTGCATGAAGATGTTTTTGTACATCAACCTGAAGGTTACCTGGTGAAAGGAGAAGAAGAGGAAGTGTATAATATGAGAAAAGCCTTGTATGGCCTAAGACAGGCTCCTCGTGTGTGGAATGAGTGCATAGACTCGTATATATGAGCCAGAACAACTATAAAAGAAGTTTGTATGAAGCATCCCTGTACATCAAACATCATGGAGAAGACAACTTTGTTCTCATATGCATTTATGTAGATGACTTACTTGTCACGGGAACAAACTCCAAATTAGTTGAAGAGTTTAAATGCATTATGAAACAAGAGTTTGAGATGAGTGATTTAGGACTCATGAAATACTTCCTTGGGATCCAAATCAATCAATTGCCTGATGCAACGTTTTTACATCAGCAGAAATACCTCTCGGAATTGTTAATAAAATTTGATATGAACGGATGTAAACCCACTGCAACCCCTATGGAAACCGGGGAAAAACATGAGAAAGAAGATGGTGAGGAAAGAGTTGATGGACAAAGGTATCGAAGCATTGTTGGGGCCTTAATCTATCTTACAAATAGCAGACCCGATATCGAACACGTTGTGGGCATTGTCTCTAGATTTTCAAGTGACCCAAGTGCTGCACATATGAGAGCCGTCAAATGAATAATGTGTTACCTGCAAGACACTCGCAACTACGGAATCTTGTATGCTAAAGACAGTGATGAAGAGAAATGGTTAACTGGTTTTTCAGATAGTGACTGGGCAGGATCCACTGATGATCGTAAGAGCACAAGTGGTTTTGTTTTTTCAGGTTGGGAACAAGTATGTATCATGGAATTCCTGCAAGCAGAAAAACATTGGTCTTTCCTCTGCAGGAGCAGAGTATATGGCCACGGGAGAAGCCGCTAAGGAAGCTGTGTAGTTGGGAAATCTTCTTAGAAAAATAAGAGGAGGAGAGAAACGAGCCACCATCTTGATGGTAGACAACACCTCTGCTATCTCCATCAGTAAAAATCCCGTATTTCATAATCAAACAAAGCATATTCAAATCAAGCACCATTTTCTGAGGGAATTAATAGATGAGAAGGTGATAGAATTGAAATGTTTCAGCACTAAAGATCAGCTTGCAGATGGAATGACAAAAGCTCTCCCAATTGAGAAGTTTCTCACTTTCTGACATGGTCTCGGTGTCGTGAGCGAAGATGAAGGCGTTGGCGGAAAACAAGCCTTAGATTAAGGGTGTGTGTTACAATATAACTACTTTTATATATGCTTTGTGTTAATCTAATGCTTGCTTGCCAGCTATGACTTACTTTTGTTGGCCTTTTGCTTTTTCTTTGAATTGTGTGCCTCCCTATGGATGGAGGCCTTATCTCTTGTATTCGCTGGTTCTTTCTGCGTTATCTAAGATATTGCAGTTGTCTGGGGACTGAATCCTGCTGGCTCTTTCCCGCTTCCTTCCTCTGTCTCACCTGTTCTTCTTTCTTTCTACCTGCAATCTCAAGCAAATTTGTTTAGCTTTCGATTTCAACAACATGAGCTTAGTTAATCCTAACCTAACTATCGTCTCTGATTCCACTCGTTAGTTAGCGTGAACTAAAGGGTGACTGAAGGTTGTCTACATAGACCAGTAGTCAAATCTGTTTTCAACCGGAAAATTTATGTCATGCATGGTTATCAACCACTTGGTAATTCTATACTAACATATTTAAATGTCATCACTCACACTTAAATGTAAGTTTTCTTAACATCTAGCATCATAGTGTCAAGAGCCCAGTCAACCACATTGAGTCATCATTTGAGCCATAAACCGCATGAAGGTACTAAATTCCAGTCATAATAGTGATTCTGACAACACTTGTTTTGGAAAATTATCCAAAATAGGATCAAAGTTTGGCCAATTATACCAATGATCAAACTTATTTTTAACCCAAATGCTTAAGTTTATATGCGTGGAGCAACCACTTCATCTTTCTATGCCAGTATTATTTTCTACCTATCTGATGTGGGACTAAAGCAATACTTTCACATACCTTAACAATATCTCCATCACATGACAGCTCTGCACATCGTCCATTACTGCACATTAAATAAAAGCTTTTTCAACATCATTAAGTTTCATGCATCAAAAGCCCACTCAACTACGTGTAATCATCATGAGTTCATGACAGTCATCTGATAGCTTCTATTATCTTCAAAAGAAATATAAGTAAATTAATGTGTAGGGTGTACAAGATTTTGAGACAAGCTCGACCTATTCTCTTGAGGACATAGATCCCTCTAACAACCTTCTCTCCAAAGAGAGACTAAAGCAAAATGATCTAAGATAGGCTAAAAGACTCTCTACTACTCCCTTATGCGACCGAGAGTGACATACACATAAATCTGAAAATGCGAGACGTGTGGATGGCTCACGAAGTGTATTTGTATCGATGATCTGAGTTATTTAGTTTTTTTTTGAATTTTTATTTCATGTATTTTGAGGGCCATCATGATCGGAGAATCATGATCGTCCATGATCGTCCACCAAAGCCCAGGCGCGCCTGAGACGCGCCTGAGACACCTCGCCCCCCTCTGCCTTGCAGAGGCGCTGGCCGGTGCGCCTGGTGCGCCTGGTGCGCCCGGCGCCTCAGGTGCGCCTAGGCGCGCTCCTTGATAACATGGCGTGGAACCACCTCTCCTCGCCTCCCCACTCCAGAACCATCCTCCCCCTCTCCCTCCCAATTTTTGGGAAGTCTATAAATAGACCCCCATGGGCACCTTGGGAAGGGTTGTTGATACCCCCTCCCTCGCGTGTGCGTTGTGAGCAAGCACTACCCCTCCCCTCCCCCTGTCATTGAAGGCGGACGGTGAGGTGATCTTTAGTGCCCTCCAAGGTGCCCAGACTCAGCATTGGCTTGGGAGGGGAAGTTCCTTGAGAGCTTCTGGGTACGTGGTGGGACCTCCACGCTGCAGCTTAAGGGGTCTGTTTGTGGGCTTAGGTGTTCTTCAAGGGTTAGGTTCTTCGGTTCTTAGTGACTGGTTAAGGGTCTCGCTCAGGTCAAGTAAGGGTTGACTGCATCTCTCTTTCGAACGTCGAAACCAGTTCTCTGGTTTCAACATTCTGGTGCAGTGAGCGTGGAAGCGGCTAGTTAGGAAAGCTCTGAGCAACTCTCGTGGCTGGAAGCGAAGAGCCAAGGAACTCACCTCCTCCCAACAGGTCGCGGCCGTTGACAGGAGAAGGTGAAGCAGGGAAGGCAGATCAGGTGTCAGATGATCAGACCAAGTTGGAAGTGGCAGAGGAAGTGATAGAGAGGGATGTCGTTAGCGGCGGGGAAAGCTGGAGAAGTTACGAATCAGCGGAAGGCTGAGCGGGCAGGATCAAGAGAGGATCCGAAGATGTGTCCAACAGAATGTGGACATCTTCGCGTGGAGTGCCGCAGAGATGCCAGGTGTCGATGCGAATGTGGCATGTCATCGTCTCAACCTCGACTCAGGCGTCCGCCCCATTCGCCAGAAGAAGAGAAATGTATCGTCTACCCTCGCCGGGCCGATCAGAGAGGAGGTAGGGAAGTTGCTAGAGGCAGGATTCGTGGAAGAAATCCATTACCCAGGATGGGTTTCTAACGTGGTAATGGTAAAGAAGGGAGACGGGAAGTGGAGAATGTGTGTGGACTTCTCCCTGTTGAACAAGGCTTGTCCTAAGGATTGTTATCCTCTGCCTCGGATTGACGCGTTGGTGGATTCAGCTGTCGGCTTCCCGGTGATGAGTTTCTTGGATGCGTTCTCTGGCTATCATCAAATCCGAATGCATCCGCCCGATGTTAAGGACGTTTCTTTCACCACAGATGACGGGTGTTACTGTTACAAGATGATGCCTTTCGGGCTGAGGAACGCAAGAGCAACGTACCAAAGGATGATGAACCGAGTTTTCAAGGAGCAGAAGGGGCGCAACCTGGAAGTCTATGTTGCTGACTTGATGGTTAAAAGTAAGGACGTAGCATCTCATCTGCAAGACTTGGAGGAGACCTTTGCCACCCTTCGAAGGTTCAAGATGAGGCTCAACCCTTCTAAGTGCGTCTTCGGGGCAAGTCGAGGAAAGTTCCTAGGTCACCTTCTCACCCCGGTGGGGGTCGAGCCCAACCCTGACAAGGTCAAAGCCATCCTGGAGTTGGAGTCGCCGAGGAATGCAAGAGAGATTCAAAAGTTGACAGGGAAGTTGGCAGGGTTGAGCCGGTTTCTCTCCAGAACAGGGGAGAAGTGCTCTCCATTCTTTAGAGCCCTGCGCCAGGGTCAGAAGTTTGAGTGGACGCCGGAATGCGAGAAGGCCTTTCAGGCGTTGAAGGAACAGCTGACGTGGGCTCCTTTGCTCCAGGGTCCGAGAGAAGGAGAAGATCTTTTTCTTTACCTAGGGGTAGGAGCCGAGGCCGTTAGCTCGGTCCTGGTCAGGGAGGAGGGGAAGAAGCAGCTGCCGATCTATTACGTCAGCCGAGTCCTGAAAAAGGCGGAGCTCAAATATCCTGTCCTGGAGAAGCTGTCATTCGCTTTACTCATCTCGGCGCGGAAACTTCATCCCTATTTCTAGGCTCATTCGATCAGAGTGGTGACCGATCACCCCCTTCTCAACATTATGGAAGGAGTGGAGCACTCCGGGAGATTGGCAAAGTGGTCGGTTGAGCTTAGCGAGTTCGATGTCACTTTCAGCCCTCGGCTGTCAATGAAAGCGCAGGCAGTGGCGGATTTTCTAGCAGAATATGTGACCGAGGTGGATGGTTTGGAAACCACCGGGTTGATGGCATGAGAGCTGTTCGCAGACGGGGCATCGGGAAAAAATTCCCTTGGCGGAGGGGTAGTCCTGGTCAGTCCGCAGGGGACAAGGATTGAGCAGGCGATCGACATCCGATTCCCCGTGACCAACAACCAGGCCGAGTATGAAGCAGTGGTGGCTAGGCTTCAACTGGCAAAGGAATTAGGAATCCGGGATGTGAAGGTTTTCACGGATTCGATGGTGGTGGCCTCCCGGGTCAGGGGAGAGTTCGAAGCGAAGGATCCGACCCTCCAGAGGTATCTGACAAAGGTTAAAGACCTCATCGGGGGGTTCCACACTTTCTCCATCCAGCATATTCCGAGGGAGGAAAATGCCTGAGCAGATCTGTTGGCAAAGTACGGCCCTCGCACGGGAGGAACGGTGACCGAGT
The DNA here is from genome assembly GCA_033032865.1 of Dactylorhiza incarnata. Taxonomy (NCBI): domain Eukaryota; kingdom Viridiplantae; phylum Streptophyta; class Magnoliopsida; order Asparagales; family Orchidaceae; genus Dactylorhiza; species Dactylorhiza incarnata. The sequence continues at coordinate 3,064,757 of JAWHQI010000258.1, forward strand.
TGTTCCGTCCGTCCATCGAGGAAGGGGAGCTCATGGAGATCGATCAAAAGGCCTCGTGGGTGGACCCGATCCTCACCTTTCTGACCTCAGGCAAGTTCCCGGAGGGGGTCCCAGACAAGAGGCGGTTCAGGTACAAGTCTGCATACTACCTGATCCGAATTGGGAGCTTGTATAGGAAGACCCTAACCGGGCTCCTAGCAAGGTGCGTGGTAGAAGATGAAGTCCCAAACGTATTGGAAGAAATCCACTCCGGAGAATGCGGGAGCCACTCCGGAAGCCAAACCTTAGAGAAAAGGGTGTTGAGGCAGGGATACTTCTGTCCGACCCTTCGCAGGGATGCCGCAAAGTTTGCTAAGAAGTGTCAGAAGTGTCAGCTCTTCGCACCGCTCCAACTCCAACCTGCACAAAGGCTCAGGACCATCACAGCACCCTGACCCTTCGCCATCTGGGGGATGGACTTGGTCGGCCCATTCCCTCAGGCCAGCGGTCAAAGAAGGTTCCTGCTGGTCATGATAGACTACTTCTCCAAATGGGTGGAGGTCAAAGCTTTGGCAAAAACAACCTCGCAGGTAATAAGAAATTTTATTTGGGGAGAAATAATTTGCAGGCACGGACTCCCCCTCGCCATAGTGACGGACAACGGACCACAGTTCGCGAGTGAGGAGCTCACCAGCTTCTGCGGTCAGTTGGGCATCGATCATCGTTTCGCCTTCGTTCATCATCCTCGGAGCAATGGACAGGTCGAGGCGGCAAACAAAGTCATAGTCAACTTGCTGAAGAGAAAAGTGGAGAACCTGAAGGGGAACTGGGTGGAGCAGCTTCCCTCGGTCTTGTGGGCCTTGAGAATAACACCCAACATCGCGACGGGGGAAACGCCATTCAAACTCTCTCATGGGTCCGAGGCTGTACTCCCAGTGGAATTCGAGGTCAGATCCCCCCGGGTCGTGGCCTCCCAGGAGGGTGACGAAGACTGGAGGATGGACAACGAGGAGGAACAACGGCTCTCACTGGATGTGGTTGAGGAGCTCCGGGACCTCGCATCGATTCGGCAGGAGGAAGTGAAACGTCGGATGGCCAGGTATTTCGATAAGAACATTAGGATCAAGCAATTCGTCCCAGGAGATCTGGTTCTCAAGAAGGTCGACGCCGCGGGAAGATCGGCGAACGTAGGAAAGCTCCAACCCAATTGGGAAGGACCCTATGTAATCCTGGAAGCCCTGAAGTCAGGGGGGTATCGCTTTCAGAATGTTGAAGGAGTTCCCCTCGGCAACACTTGGAGTGGCGACGATCTAAAACGTTTTTATCCTTAATAAATATTAATTTTATCCTGGGAAAAACCTTTTATTTCAGCTCATAATAGTTACTGTAGCCCATGAGGGCAGAGGTTGGTAAGCATCTAAGTGGCTTGGGGAAGGTGTTGAGTTCCTCCGCCCCCGAGTGAAAGTAAGCACCTGGGACGTGGATGGGTACTCCGCTTCCATTTGGTAAGATCCACGACTAGAGACCATTCTCCGGGCTCAGTCATGCCGGCAGATGGGAGACTCATCAGGTCGACTGATTGGTAAGATCCCCGACTAGAGACCATTCTCCGGGCTCAGTCATGCCGGCAGATGAGAGACTCATCGGGTCGACTGATTGGTAAGATCTCTGACTAGAGACCATTCTCCGGGCTCAGTCATGCCGGCAGATGGGAGACTCATCGGGTCGATTGATTGGTAAGATCCCCGACTAGAGACCATTCTCCGGGCTCAGTCATGCCGGCAGATGGGAGACTCATCGGGTCGACTGATTGGTAAGATCCCCGACTAGAGACCATTCTCCGGGCTCAGTCATGCCGGCAGATGGGAGACTCATCGGGTCGACTCGATACTTGGCTAAGTGACTTGGAAAGATGATGAGCTCCTCCGCCTCCCGGTAAGCTAGGCCCCTAGGACGTGGATGGGTATTCCACCTCCAGTTGGTTTGAAAAGAGTTGAGCCCCTCTGCCTCCAGGTAAGTTAGGCCCCTAAGACGTGGATGGGTACTCCGCCCCCAACTGGTTTGGGATGGTGTCGGGTTCCTCTGCCTCCAGGCAAGCTAAGTCCCTAGGACGTGGACGGGTACCCCGCCCCCAATTGGTTCGAAAAAGGTGTTGAATTCCTCTACCTCCAGGAAAGCCAAGCACCTAAGACGTGGATGGGATCTCTGCCTCAGTTACTTTGATAAGATGGTGGAGTTCCTCCGTCCCTCGGTGAGGGTAAGCACCTGGGACGTGGACCGGTTCTCTGCCCCCGGATAGTTCGGGAAATTGTTAGTTCCCTCCCCCTCCAGGTGATATCGGCTCCCTGGTAGGTGTGGAGTTCCCTCCCCCTCCAGGTGAGCTCGGCTCCCTGGTAGGTGTGGAATTCCCCCCCCCCCCCCCCCTCCAGGTGAGCTCGGCTCCCTGGTAGGTGTGGAGTTCCCTCCCCCTCCAGGTGAGCTCGGCTCCCTGGTAGGCGTGGAGTTCCCTCCCCCTCCAGGTGAGCTCGGCTCCCTGGTAGGTGTGGAGTTCCCTCCCCCTCCAGGTGAGCTCGGCTCCCTGGTAGGTGTGGAGTTCCCTCCCCCTCCAGGTGAGCTCGGCTCCCTGGTAGGTATGGAGTTCCCTCCCCCTCCAGGTGAGCTCGGCTCCCTGGTAGGGGTGGAGTTCTCGCCTTCCACCTCAGGTCGAGCTCGGCTCGACTAAGGGTGTTGAGTTTTTCTCCACCTCAGGTCAAGTTCAATTCGACCTAAGATGTTGAGCTTTCTCTACCTCCAGTTGAGCTCGGCTCATAGGAGGGTTGTTAAGTGGAGAAAGGTTCGCGTTCCGCTCCAAAGTTAGGTTCAGTTGAAAAACTCGGCAGGAGCGTCCCGTTGGCAGGGCCCTTCGTGGATCATTCTAGGGTCCCACCTACTCGTCAAATAGGTGGGTTGGACTTTCTTTCCGAGCTTAAGGCAAGCTCGAAAAGAGCGGGGATTGTGCACAACCCTCATATTTTCCGAGTCGGTTTGACCCGACGCGGATGAGGTCGTGACGGAAAAGGTGACCGCGACGCAGCAAACCAAACCATCGGAAATCGTTAAGGATCGAGAAAGAGAAGACCCGGGGGGATCACTTCCTACTTGGGCGAGCGGACCCTAGGTCCACTCGCCCAAGGCTCCGGGAGAGTGGACCTAAGGTCCACTCGCCCATTTAATTTTATTGTTATTGATTTATATAAAAAGTGTTAAAATTGTGGATGGAGATCAAATCTTACTATTGTTATGTTCTTTGCTAGCAATATTTTATAGGCACTATGATTTATAGTAGAGATACAATTTCTACTGAGGCTTCGTATGGCTCGTCATTTTTGCTCCGATGAGGACAAAACGCCACCGTCATAGAACGTATGTTTGGCATGACAACAGTTATGATTGCCACCAAGAAAAGAAAACTAGTTTTGAACATAAAATTGGATGAAGTTCCTTAGGCGAGGTCGGACGTTAACGAACAACAGTTCATAAACGCCACGTTGACGACCGCCACCGCCGTGCCAAACGGAGCCTGAGAATGTCAAAACCAATTTGCAAAGCAGGTTGAAAATTGGTACTGATTGACATTAGGTGAGAAAGATAATCGAAGTGTTGGTTATCAAAAGAGCACATAAGGCTGATTGTTACTAGTTGAAACATAAGCAAACTGCTGAAAATGACACTGAGTTCCAACGTGGGAAAGAAAAGATTGCACGTGTCAAGTTGTAGAATAGGAGAATAATTATGACTTTCTCCTGGCTGTTGATGGCAAGGATGGTCATAAAGGTGAGTGAATTCTTGATTCAATATACTTATTGTGTCCCCATGAGAATTCGTTCTCCATATATGAATCTGTTACAGGTGGAGCTGTTTTGATAGGCAATTATGCTTCCTGCAAAATTATTAGGATAGAGACATTTTGAATTAAAATGCACATTAGAATTTGGGGAGATGTTAGACATTAGAATTAGTATAGGTTTCATTCTTTTGATGACATTATTGAAAATATGTAGTTTGTATTAAGCTACATGGTACTATAATTATTGGATAAGTAGTTGTTTCCTCATTTAAGGCTGGATCTGACAACGCCAAAATTATGGCATATGGGATTAGGCCATATTAGTGAAAAAGTGATGAAAATATTAAGGAGATGTCTCTTATGTGGTTAGAATGCAAATAATGTAGTTTTGAGTCTATTTTTCAGAACACAAAATGATGTGTTTTTCACTTCCAACTTCCAAGCAATGAAAGACTGCTTGAGAAGCAAACTGGAATATCAAATAAGGGATTAAGGTGTGAATCTTTGGTTGCACAACTTAGCACATGTCAATGAGGGTAAACATGATCACATTGTTCAAGACGATCATGCCAATTAAAAAAAAAAAGATCAAAGAGGTCAATAAAACTACCTGGAGATATATTTATGTGTTTTCAGTTGATGTTGTGTGCCATCGACATAAGCTATTTCTTGAAATGATTCTACTAATTGCTTAGTTGCAATGAATGAGGAAATATAGTATTTACATTAAAAAAATGATTTGGAAACTTTTTTAAGCCGACAAAGGGTTATAAATTGTCGGTTGCATATACATAATTAAGAAAAAATGATACATTCGATATGGAAGATGACAAGTATAAGCATGATTAGTTGCAGATGGATATAGTCAAATACAAGTAAATTTTCACAATGTTTCCACTCCAGTAGTTAAGCAGAGCTCTACCCATGTCTTGCTTAGTTGCCATGTATGATTTTGAATTGGAAAACAGCTTTTCTATATCGTGAATTAGAATGACATAACTTCATGTAACAACTTTAGAGTTTCGAAATTGAAGGAAAAGACGATATGCGTGCTTATTGAAAATATCTTTCTCTTGGTTGAATCACTCCCGTAAACAATGGTATAGATCTTTGGTTCATTTATGGTAAACATCGGTTGTTGAAGAAACAAATAGACTATACATAGTTTTGTCTACTTATACCTTATCTGATGATTTATTTATCCATATGCTTTATTCTATGTCGATGATATGTTGATCCTAGTAAAAGGTAGGTCAATGGTTGACAATTTAATTATACAATTAAGCATAATATTTGAGTTGAAAGATTTTGAGTAACTAGAAGATTTTTGGCATGAAGATCCAACAGGACCCTAAACTTAAGTTTAACCTATCTCAGATGAAATATATAGAGAATGTACTTAATTGTTTGGGGATGAAAAATGACAAGCTAGTGAGTTCTCTTCCCGATCATTTTGAACTTTTACCCACTTTGTATCCACAGAAAGTTTAGGAGAAAACATGCACTGGGACTAGTTCCTAATTCTGGTGTAGATGATAGTATCGTGTATGTCATGGTATATACTCACCTAGATATTGCACATCAAGCAATGTTGTGAGTGGATATTTATCATTTAGCAGGGTTAATTATGTACTTTTATTGTTTCCCGTTAGCCCTAGACTTCAAGTATAAAAATGCTTCATTTTGCATCTCGCTCTGTAATCATAATATACAGGAAGAAACCCTAGTGCGTCCGTGAAGTAGGCAGATTACCGAACCACGTAAATCTCTTTGTGCTTGATCTTTTTTTGCCTTGCGTTTTTTCTTTATTTATTTCGATCTTCTTTACTAAGATATCATGCCAAGGTAATTGTTATTAACAATAAGTTAAATGGATTACGGTAATTGAAAAGTGCATCTGATGCTTGTTTGCTGTTTCGAAAATATGTTGACAATTTTACTATGTTGGTGATCTTAATCGTAGGATATCTTCAACAAGATGTATTTACTTTTAGTTGGAAATTTACTTTATAGAATATTATTGTATTATCTACAATGAAGGGGAGCCTTGGCGCACCGGTCGAGGTGTTGCGTTGTGACCTTGAGGTCACGGGTTCGAGTATTGGAAGCAGCCTGATGTAGGGGTAGGCAGTGGGTACACAAAACCTAGGCTCTAGGTGGTGTGAGATGCGACCCGCTAATCCAACTCTAAAGATGATGCAACGATTAGTACGATGGAATTTAATAATGAGCAATATAAATTTTGTTTAACACCACGCGCAATAAACAGAACTGAAGCAAAATTCAATTTGGCGATTAAGCGAGGCTTTCCTCCGCTCGGAGGGCCTTAAGCGAATGCGCGGCGAATGCGTCCCACCTGCAATTGATATTCGTATGCAACAAGCAACCCACCAAAATAACACCAAACAAATAGAGGGCTACCAAATGAATAATATCAAATCACAATCCACAATACTACAAAATACTCAAGAGTAGAGGGCTTTACCGAGGCGATGTAGATTTTGGATCCGGAATAGTAGATCGGCGATCAAACGCGTCTCCGGTGGCGTGGAAAAGTGGAAGTGGCTGTCCTCGGCGTCGGAAGGCAAGATCGGGCCGGAAATGTGTAGATCCGGCTACTAGGAGAAGGATCCGGGTAAAGGGCGGCTAGATCCGCTTTGTAGAGGGAGGATCGGGTCTAGGAGATGAGATCGGGTGGTGGAAATAACGGATCGGGGCGGGAATTTCAGATCTGGATAAATCTGAAATTTTAGGCTAGGCGGAGGTGGATCCACGAAAATATGGAGGTGGGGTTGTTGTTGGAGGGAAGGAAATGAAAGGGGTGATAGATTTGGTGGTGGGAAGGCGTGGTGGAGGCCGGCCGGTGAAAGGAGGCCGGATGGAGGGTAGCGGATGCAAAGAGGTCGCGGGTTACTGTAGCAGTGAACACTGTAGCTGCGGAGCACTGTAACAGCGAGCACTGTAGCTGCGGAACACTGTAGCAGAAATCCTGTAGCAGCGGCGGGAATTGTTGACGGGGGCTGACGGGTGGGAATAAAGGGGTTGTGGAGGTGGGGGAAAGTGGCTATGGTTGGTATGTACCTTGGGGAGGGAGGATAGCACCTAGGAATCACCACCTAGGGTTCCACGGCATCGGCACCGGGAGGGATCGCAGGAATTCCGAAAATCTCTTCTTCCAAAATTCTGCCATGCCCATAACCAGCCCCCTACCTATCTATTTATAATAAAAGGAGGGTTAGGGCATCCCCCATCAACGGCTATGATTGGCCGGAGGTGAGGCTACCCAAATACATCAAAATAAATGCAAACATAGTAAAATAATATATCTGTGGAGTCCGATCGTCGATCCGGGCACGCCATATATGGTAAATCGCCAAATCAGCCCCGAGTGGGCCCAAAACTCGTCCTCGTGTTTGCTCCGCATCAATCTCCCCGGCTTGAAAGAATTCATCTCCCGATGAATTGGGATCGAAATTCTCTCAATGAATGTCAGGAGGTCCACCAGAGGTCGCCCAAGTGTCGTCGATGGAAGAGTGTCCTCGCCACTCGACTCTCCCCGACTGAAAGCTGTCATCTCCGGTAAATGGAGACGGCCGTACTGAAGTCGAAGTCCAGGGGTGAATCGAAGACGCTCTGCTGCAAGTATCCAGGTGTCACCAACGTCTGTAGTAGGAATGCACTGGCGGAATCTGGTCTCCATGAAGCTCTCAACGCTTAACTCACGAGTGGTGGATCCCGGTGCGATCGGCAGCGCCGTAGGTAGAACCAAAGAAGATGAGTTCCCAGGTGGGCGGGTGTCAGAAGTGGGTGAGTAGCAGTGGCCATCAAACGTGGGTGAGCTATGAGGGTGGTAAGGCAACGGGAGTGGAGGTGTGGGCGGCTGGAAGTCCCCACTGCTTGGGTCCACATACTCACGAGGCTCGTAGTACGACGTCATATCTTCAACACTAAATACTAGGTGGATACCCATACTTGCAGGGATATCAAGATCGTAGATGTTTGCTTCGATCCGTCTCATGATTATATAGAGATCCATTCGCCTAACGCTCGAGCTTTTAGCAAGCCTCGCACGGAGCCTCACAACGCAGATTCTCACCATCACCTGCTCGCCTTCATGAAATACCTGCACTTGTCAATGAACATCCGCATGTGATTTACAATATTTATTATCAATATGGATTATTCGTCGGACCGACTCATGACACACATTCAAACGATGAACAAACAACACAACAGACTCATGCAAATGATGACGAAATGACTCAACAGACTCATGCAAATGATGTAAATGAGACACGACAGACACAAAATACTCGCTACGGGAAAGGATAATATCCACTTGAACATCTACCAAAGGAGGTGGCCTATCAGGAGGCTCTCTCGGAGGAGTGTAGAAAAACTGATCTCGTGTGTGACGAGTGCTCAGATGATCGTGAGAGACAACTATACTCAAATACGAGCTCATATAGATCCAAGTGTCTCTCAGGGAACGTGACGCATCAGGGGGCTCACCAGGAGGTGTGTAAGAAAAGTCATCACGAATGCGACGACCGCCTAAGTGAAAATCATGTGCACCGCCCAGAAGACGTGACTCTGTAGTGTAGTGAGTGTCCCCGAAAAGAAAGAGCTCGTCTGGTGGGTCAGCAGGTGGTGCATCCCAAAACTCAGCGAAAGTGCGATGTGTCAGCAAGTGGTGCCCTAAATAATGGATGTTCCTCACAATATCCATCCTCTGGGGAGGGGTCAGGGACGATAATGGAAGAGGCTTCCATAAATCAATACTCATACATGCGGGACTCACCTGAATCGCATCCTCACCAGGATGTGGTGGCTCATCAGGAGGCTCAACAGGGGGATCGTCATAGAACTCATCACTAGGGTCATGATCCTCCATATGAGTACCATCGTGAGGGGTAGTGTCCCCGTGAATGGATGACATAGCCACTACGGGATCAACACCAGGCTCTGGTCTCTCGGTCGCGATGTGAATCAGGGTAATGACAATGGGAGAGCGACATAGACCTACACTCAAGAATGGGTCTGTGGGTGCGGTGTCAAGACGTGAGTCCAGGGTAGGGGTGCTAATCAACCCATGACATGCCAGAGGTGGTGGTGTGGGTGAGGGGCACGACACTATAGGCTCAAGAGGTCGCTCAAGCTCACTCTCCGTCGGGGTCACGAGGGACGGGTCAGAATCAAGAGATAGGTCACTCACCGGACTAAGCACCTCACTGGGGTGAGAGCAATCCATATCAGGTGTCACTTCTGCCATGTCTGATGGAACAATGATAGGCAAAGTGGTGTCCTCGGTGTGGGAGGGGCTCGTACTGCGGAGGTCAAAGTGAGAATCCCAACGACTAGCTCTTGCAGATCTCAAAGACTGTTCATAACGAAGGGCAAGCTGATACGTCTGCTCGAGGGACTTCGAGCTATGATAAACCACCTCAGTACGAATGTCTGGTCGAAGGCCAGACCGAAATCTGCAAGAGGTCATGGATGGGTCCTCTCGAATATCGCTCCTCACAACTAACTCATCAAAGCGATCTCTGTACTCAACGACGGACATGGATCCTTGCTGAAGGGAAAATAATTGGTCGAGCAAACGACTCCGATATGACGAAGGCAGATACCTCTGACACAATGTACGCTTCATGTCCACCCAACTAGTGACGCGATGTAGACGGTCTCTCTCACGTGTCCTCTCAACGCTAGCCCAATATGCCCTTGCCTGATCTAAAAGTCTAAGTTTCGCAAACTTGACGCGACGCTCACTGAACACCTCAAAATGGTCAAGATAATACTCCATATCCACGAGCCAATAACTGAAAGACTCGGGACTCGATGAGCCGTCAAAAGGAGGGGCAACAGTACGAAACTGACTCTCAAGATCTCTCTCAAAGCGACGATCCTCATAATAGTCATCTCTAAGGTAACCGAGTCGAGCCGAAGGATCAACACGATCCGCTCGCGTGCAAGGATATGAACGACGACAATCATTATACTTATCGTCTTTAGTGTAGTGGTCTCGTGTCAGTGGGTCAACACGATCTCTAAAAGTGGTGTGCTGCGATCGAGAATAATCGTCGTAGTAACGTGAAGATCTCCCCGACGGGGCTGTGTGAGAGCGGGTGCTAGCGGACTCGAGACCTCCAAAGTGAGGGGAGGAATAATCGTGACACCTAGACATAATGAAAAACCTATAGACTCTCCTCGTGTTTGCTCCGCATCACAGCCTCTTACAAAAATGCAAGTTAAGGTTTGCCTACATTTCACCCTTGTGGTGTGACCCTTCTTCGGACCCTTGCTGCACGGGGATGCTTTGCGCACCGGGCTGGCCTTTATTATATTTTCTACAATCAAAGCAAAACAAATGGTCATAATTAAGGCTGTTGTAGTAGTTATTGGTGATTTGGTGTAGAGATTTATTTAAGGATCTCAATGTGGAATTGTGGATCATGGGGAGATTACCATCTACTGCTCAGGGTGATACTCAAATTAAGAAGTTTGCTATGGCTAAAAAAATCCAACTGATATGTTAAAAACAAGCCTCATGTTATAAGTTTCAGCGAGTTCAACTCTATTAGGAGTGTTTTGGGGAAGATAAATGAAATTTTCGTTATTTTTGTGGGAATTTTAGTCCATGTGAACATTTGATTGTGCCTAATTGCCTTAAAAGTAGAAAGAGGTTGAGTAGCCCTAAACAGCTCAAAAAACGGTCTTCTCCCATAGAGCCGGAACTTCTTTGGCAAAGTTGCAGTTGCTTCCTTCTTGAGGTATAGACGACTTTTCGTTTTCAATTTCTATGGTAAATTAGTATTTACGAATTGTTATCTTAGCTATTTACCTTAACATCGTTATTCTATGTTAATATCTGATGATTTTTTCTTTTGATTGCCTTAGCAAGTTTTATTCTATGCAGATTTTGATTTACTTGTTCTGCATTTATCATTAGTATGGCGGTGGTAGGATAAGTTCTTGCAATGTGGGTGGCATCTATTTGCCCATGATTTTCAATGCATTTATTGGAGATTCCAATTTCTTTTATTAACTTCCATCATTATGCATTTATGCCCTCTGCAGATGGTGTTTCTGATCTCTCTGTCACGGGAAGTTCTTCTAAAAACAAGTTTGCGGGTCAAACAAGCCAGCAGGAGAACGTTCTCTCACTTCCCCCTGTGGTGACAATCGCTCCACCGAAGTCTGCCTTCACTTTGAAGTCGGGTTCCTCGATATTCGACCCCGTGGATGTTCTGAAAACCGATGCAACTCCAAAACTGCTCACCATCGAACCGAAACTAGTGCTGCCGAAAGATGACGGGTTCCAGAGTCTTGACACAATCGTCCGCTTCAAAGAGGCGGAGGCGAAGCTCTTCCAAAGGCTAGCAGACGAAGCACGGAAGGAGATGGAAAGCTATCGGCAGATAGCCTGCGTCAAGGCTGAGAAGCTTGAAGAGGAGTACGCCGCCAAGCTCGCAAATCTCTGCCTGCAGGAAATTGAGGAGCGACGTAGGAAGAAACTCGAAGAGCTCAAAATCCTCGAGAACTCGCACTGCGACTACCAGAAGATGAAGATAAGGATGCACTCGGAGATAGCCAGCTTGCTCCAGAGAATGGAGGCAACTAGGAAGCAATGGGTATGAAGGTTTCTTTCTTTATATTTTGTTATAGAAATTCTCAGCTGTATATTTTACTTGGTTTGTTTTCTCAGCATGAAAAAAATGTTTACAAAACTATTAACACCTATCTGGAATCCTTGTCCTAAGACATTTAGGAACAATCCTGGTAGGTAGCAGGTAGACATTTTGGAACAATCCTCTGTGACCCTTGGAAGCCAACTATCATGATGACCCAGCTAGTGGGTTTGTCTTGTGCACTGATTTGTCTTTATATTATTGATGATTGATGATTGCTTTCCCCTCTTCCATTTTTACTTCAAAAATATTTTTAGAATATGCAATTTGATTGAAGGGGAGTTTTTTTTTGCATGTTTATCTTGTATATCTCCCACCATAAATATGACCTCTCGTCCTAAAAATACTCTCATCAGAGCACGCTTAACCATGAAATTCCTAACACACCTTCACTAGATGCTGAAAAAACACCAATGATATTTGAGGGTCCAAATTATTGTTTAAACCTATTAACTCTTCCTCCAATTTTGACGTGAGATTCATTTCATTGTTGCACCTCCTTTAACATGGAAGATTGTCATCCTAAAAGTACGCAAGGAGCTCTTTCTTAGGACTTCGTGCGTCAAAGTCACTTCCCGCTATCATCGGATCACCCCCATAGGATTCGTGATGCCACAAGTCAACCAATTTTCCCTTCGTTCGTGTCCGAGCCACACATCGTATTGGAGGAGGTTTCGGCTTTGATTCCTATTGTAATTATTCGGCCCACAATATATGAGATATTGTCTGGTTTTCTTCAGCACATCACACACTAAGCTGGATCATATGATTTAATCATTTTTCATACGTGACATATGACATTGTAAAAAGATCACACGTCTCAGAATTACTATCATTAGAGCACACTTAACTATAGAGTTTCTAACACAACTTCACCACATTCTTTGAAACAGTCGCATCAAATTTTCGAGTTCAAATTATCACTTAAGTCCATAAATCTTCCTCTAATTCTAATTTAAGATTCAATTCATTCCTACATTTCTTTTCACCCAGAAGTCTGTCTGAAGCTATCTTTCTCTAAGCTTCATGCTCAAAGTCACCCACAACCCTCTTCGCACCGCCCTTACGCTGCATGTGCTGATAACAACATGGCTGCTCTTGGAAAGATGAGGAAGCAAATCAAGAGCCTCTTACTCTTGAATTGTGAATCAGAATCGAATTTATGTCTTGTTTTGTGCGCAACCCTCCACACAAACGTCGTTCCACCACCACGGCTCCTACTCCGTTCCAGCAAACGGAGATGGGACAAACACTGACTGCCATACTGGAGACATTCAGGGCACAACAGGCACCGACTCCTTAGCCAAACCTTGGGGCCAACTGGCTGAGCATCTTTTGAGGTCTCTCTCCTCCATCATACTTTGGGACGGAGGCAGTTGTGAGGACTCAGGAGTGGGTGAACATCATGGAGGAGATGCTGACAGGGATTCCATGCCCGACAGAGATGGAGGTGCCACTGGTGGTCTCATGCTTGAGCCCCATGCAAAGAGATGGTGGAAGTCGCTACTGGACACATCATATGCGGGGCTGGAGGCTGTGTATGTTTCTTGGGATGATTTCAAGGCAGCTCTGCTGGAGCATTTTATGCCGCAGTCCGCAAGAGACGAGTTGGAGGACAGATTCCTGCAGTTGAGGCAGGGGAGCCGGACAGTTCTGTAGTACCACCGGGAGTTTACTCACTTGGCCCGATTTGCGGACTCATATCAGCTGGATGACGCAGGTTATGCAAAGAGGTTCTACAAGGGCCTCCGTGATGAGTTGAGGCAGGCCCTCCTCTTTGTTTCCGACGACAGTATGGCCAACATTTTGGACATGGCCAAGAAGCTGGAAGCAGACCAACACACCGTTCGTGGAAGGAAGAGACCCATGTAGGATCAGGGATGGGGAGGCAGAAGAGACCAGCTGAGAGGTCGAGATGCTGGGGAAAGAAGGACGGAGGTTCGACCCCGCCAGGAGGAGAGGCAGGGGCGGAGGGAGCCGGTAGTGTTGGCTCCTCAGCCTCTACAGATGCGGGAGATGCCGAGGATTGGAGGATGTGGCCCACCTCCCCCACCGGAGTGCTACCACTGCCACCAGACTGGCCATATCAGGAGAAACTGCCCTCAGAGGAATGCACCACCAGCACTACAGGCTGCCCCACCGGCCCAGCATTTCGGGGGCCGAGGACGTGGACGAGGTCGTGGATTTCAGGGCGGAGATCGGAGGCAGAACAGAGAGCAGATGTATGCCCTGGACCTAGCACAGCCCCGGGACCCGTCAAGGGTCATCACAGGTACTTTAATGTTTTCTTATAATTTTTAGCACCTTGCAAACCTTAGTTTTACCTTAGCATTGAACCAAACAACAAAATCACTCAGGTTTAGCACGGCTTTGCGGCAAACCCGCTTATACCTTGTTCGATACGGGTGCCTCGCACTCGTTCATCTCGGCAGAATTCGTTGACGATCTGGACCAAGTCCAACACTTCGAGGGCATCTACAGGAGGGTGCGATTCCCGGACGGATCAGAGATTCTAACAAATGCCAAATGCAACATGAATGTAGAGATTGGAGGAAAACTGTTTGAGGTACCGACGAATCTACTGAAGATGAAAGACTTCGACCTGATACTAGGCATGAATTGGCCATACTGGAACCATGCAAGGATTGACTGCCCAACAAGGAGGATCGTCCTAAAGCATGAAGACTCGGAAGTAGTAATCGAAGGTATCAGACCCCCCTCCCGTATCTTATTATCATCTATTCAGGCCGTCAAGGCCCACCTGCAGGGAAACGAGGTATATCAGGTGCTCTTCGAGGCGACTGAAGTCAAAGACTCGGTGTCAAATATCCCGGTCGTGCGGGATTTTGCCGACGTATTTCCGGAGAAGCTGCCCAGACTGCCACCGCACCGCGAGAAGGATTTCCAGATCCAGCTGGTGCCCGGGGCAAAGCCGGTATCTAGAGCTCCTTATCGGATGGCCCCGAAGGAGTTAGTAGAGTTTCGGAGCTAGCTGCAGGAGCTGGTGGAAGCAGGGTTCGTTAGACCGAGTTCTTCACCTTGGGGAGCTCCGGTGCTGTTCGTAAAGAAGAAGGATGGGACGCTCCGATTGTGCATCGACTACAGAGCACTGAATAGGCTGACGATGCGGAACATGTACCCTTTGCCAAGGATCGACCAGCTAGAGGGAGCCCACTGCTTCTCGAAGCTGGATTTGAGATCGGGATACTATCAGCTGCGGATTCAGGAGGAGGACATCCCGAAGACGGCTTTCAGCAACCGATACGGACTATATGAGTTCACTGTGATGCCGTTCGGGCTCACAAATGCACCATCAACATTCATGAGCCTGATGAACCGGGTATTCGAGCCATATCTCGACATCTTTGTCATCGTGTTCATCGACGACATCCTCATCTATTCGAGGACGGAGGAGGAATATGCACGGCATTTGGCACTAACATTGGAAAAGCTTCGGGAGCACCGCCTGTATGCGAAGTTCAGCAAGTGCCAGTTTTGGCACCACTGAAGACGGCCACCGACGTGCGGAGCTTCTTGGGGCTGGCCGATTATTACAGGAAGTTCGTGCAGGGGTTTTCCCAGATAGCCCTCCCGCTCACATCCCTGACGAAGAAGGATGCTGCTTTTACATGGACGCCGCAGTGCGAGGCAACCTTCCAGGAGCTGAAGGGTCGGCTTACTACGACTCCCATCCTTGCCCTCCCATCGGGGAGGGAAGGATTCCAGGTGTACACGGATGCGTCATACCAGGGGATGAGTGCCGTTCTAATGCAGAACGGGCACGTGATAGCGTACACTTTTCGCCAGTTGAAAAATCACGAGCGGAATTACCCGGTGCATGACTTGGAGATGGGAGCAGTTGTATTCGCTCTAAAGATCTGGCGACACTACCTCTACGACATCCACTGCGACATATTTTCAGATCACAAGAATCTGAAGTACGTAGATACGCAGAAAGAGCTGAACATCTGGTAGAGGTAAAGCTGTCACTTAAAACCGAAAACCGTAATCCGAACTGGAACCGCAAAGAACCGGACAGAACCGTTCGCGAATTATTTGGGTTCCGGTTTGAATTTTGGAACCGTGAACAACAATGGTCCGGGTGTGGTTCTTTCATTTTATTATCCGGACCGAAACCGCAATATATAAGTCTCAAGCGGTTTCAAGATTTTTAGAACCGATCCGAACCGGACCGAAGCAGATCCGAACCGCAACCCGTTTATTATTATTATTATTAATATTATCATTTTTATAATATATCTATAATATCCATACTTTCTATTATTGGTGAAACTGGTGCGGTTTGAACCCAAACCGCATTCACAACAAAGGGGGTCGATTTTGGATTGACCAAAATCGCACCACACCAAATCCGTGTCGTGTGGTTTGACATTGGTGCGATTTGGAATTTGTTTTTGCGGTGTACTTTCAGTTTTCATACAGTCATATAATGCATTTTCAATTTTACTCACATATTTTTCTGAAATATTTTGTTTTAAAAATATAAAGAATATACAACTACTATTTAATAGTAATCATGAAAAACAAATCTAATTATAGCTGATAAATTAGTTAAATTGAATTAACTATTATATTCTTCAAACAAAATTTTAATTGTAAAATAAGATTTCAAGACCAACAATTCAAAGTTCTTTACCTTATGTCGAGTCGTGATCTTCAGCAACATGAACATTGCATCAACATTAAACGATCGTGATCTTTGAATTTTTAAAATCGGCACGGTCTGGTGCAATTTTGTGGTTTTGCGGTTTCAATTTTTAATTTTCAGCTCAACTTACTATATATTATACAAAAAGTACTCCCCATTGGTGTAACACGAAATTCCTGCGCCCAGGTCTCAGACTTCGAAGTCCCTCTTGCAAAAAAAAAACAAATGGGTATACTTTTTTCCTCCGGTTTTTTATTTTTGACCTCCCTTATTCATTCCGTCAAGTTTGATTTTGGTTCTAGTTGGAACCGATTGGAACCGGACCGAACCGTTAGTGGTCGATTTGGTTTTGGTTCTTATTGAACCGGAACCGGAACCGTTAACACGATGGTTCCAAAAATTATACTGGAACCAGAATCAGAACCGGTCTAACCAAATACGGTTTTGGTTCTAATTTGAAGAAATGTTACCTTAGCGGTTCGGTTCACGGTTTTAGTAGAACCGGAACTGAACTGGAACCGTGACAACTATAGGCAGAGGCGATGGGTGGAATTCTTATCAGATTATCAGTACACGATGCATTACCACCCAGAGAAGACGAATGTAGCAGCAGACGCTCTGAGCGGGAGAGCTACCACATTGGGAGCAGAGCCCCAGTTGATGGCCATGAAGCTAGTACAGATGTTCGAGGACATGCATATCTCCTTAGTATCTGAGGATGATCTGGAGCTTTATGAGGAGTATTTGGCAGCGATGAGTGCCACATATGACAACCGAGACCGCATCAGGGATGTGCAGAGGCAGGATGCCAAGCTAGAGCCGATATTCAGATCCTTGGAGGCAGGCTCAGCTGGTGATTATTCGTTGAAGGACGACTTGCTGAGTTTTAGAGGTCGAGTATATATACCGGCAGGAGGACGGATTCGGGAGGATATTATGGCGGAGGCTCACAGCAGTAGGTATTCAGTGCATCCGGGTATCACCAAAATGACGACAGATCTAAAGAGGACCATGTACTGGCCGGGTATGAAGAAGGACATCACCTATTTTGTGACTCACTGCGAGTCTTGCCAACTCGTGAAGGCAGAATGTAGAAACTCGACTGGACTATTGCAGCCACTCCCGGTACCGGAGTGGAAGTTCGACGACATTGCGATGGACTTTATACACGGTCTTCCCCGATCACATGCGGGGAATGACTCGATATGGGTGATCGTCGACAGATTGACGAAGGTGGCCAGATTCATTCCAGTCAGGAAAGACGGTCCAGTCGGTGATTTGGTATGACGGTTCATGGAGCAGTTTGTTTGGTACCATGGCGTGCCTAGGACGATCGTGTCAGATCGGGATGGAAGATTCACATCGAGGGAGTGGAGAGTGGTGCATGCTTACTTGGGCACACGACTGACATTCAACACTGCATTCCACCCCCAGACGGACGGACAGACGGAGCGTACCAACCGGACCTTGGAGGACCTTCTACGTTTATGCATTCTGGACCACGGGCAGGCATGGGAGAGGTTGTTGCCGTTAGTCGAGCTCTCTTACAACAACAGTCACCAGGCCAGTATAGGCATGGCACCGTACGAGGCTTTATACGGACGGAGATGCAGGACCCCTTTGTCTTGGATCCAGGATGAGGATCCCAAGGCACTTGGCTCAGAGTTCGTGGAAGACACGGAAGCTCAGGTGAGTCTGATTTGAGACTGGATGCTGGAGGCCCAGAGCAGGCAGGCCAAGTATTACGATGCGCGACATCGTATGGTAGAGTTCCAGGTGGGAGATCGGGTATTTTTGAAGATACGTCTGATGCATGGAGTCTCGCGGGTACGCGGGCGGAAGAAGCTCAGTCCGAGGTATATGGGGCCCTATAGGATCCTGGAGCGGATCTGCCCCTTGGCTTACAGACTGGAGCTACCGCCGGAGTTAGCGGGATTGCACGACGTCTTCCACGTCTCCTCACTCAGGAGGGCTCTACTACGGCCAGAGCAACAGATATCTACTACAGAGGGGCCGGTAGCTACTGATCGATCAGTTCACCTGGAGCCGGTCCGGATAGACGATACGGAGATGCGAGTCCTGCGACGCAAGAAGGTTTCGTTAGTCAAGGTCCTGTGGAGGAATCATGGACAGGAGGAGCACACCTGGGAGCCACTGGACTTGATGCAACAAAAGTATCCGGAGCTCTTTACGACAGGTATAACTTAACTTCTGCTTGGGATGTTACATTTAATCACTTGCTATAGGAACCCCACATGCCTAACCTGAATTTCGAGGACAATTTTTATTTTTATGTATTGGGATTTGTAACATCCCCCAAACAACTAGACCCATAAGTTGGTTTTGTCATGACTAGGTCATGACAAAACCATATGAAGAGCTTATGACCAAGTGAACTTAGGTAAGTAGGAGAAAACTCAATTGATCTGCAAATAGTAATTTCCAAATACCAAGCCTAGGGTTGGACTTTATGGCCTCTCCTTGATCCTTTGACCCCACCATAACATCCCTAACTCATTAGGGGTCCCCTTAGAACACCAGGGACCCATTGGGGTCCAAAGAGGCCAAATTGACCAAAGTCAACCCTAACCCTAAATTGGTCAAAATAGCTTAATTAGGGCCAATTGGCCTTCATCATGCCAAATTGACCTTACCCCTACCCTTATAAGGATACTAGGGACCCAATGGACCAAAAAGCCCCATCATGGGGCCTCCAATTTAGCCAATTTTACCAAAGTCAACCCTAGCCTAATTTTGTCAAAAGTGCCCTACTAAGGGTCAATTCACCCTCACCTTGCCAAATTGACCCTACCTAGACCTTACTAACCCTTAAGGGTGTCCAATGGGTCACTACCCACCCATTGTGGTCAACCCAAATGGTCAATTTGACCAAAGTCAACCTTATCTTAAATTTAGGTCAAAATGACCTATTTTGCTCAAATTGAACCCAGTCCACTTGAGCTAGACCCAATTGAGGTGGTCCACCACCTAATGGGGGTTTAATGCTACTGAATTGGCCATTCAATTTCAAGGAATTCGGCCAGGAGAGAGAAAGATCCATTTCCCCCAAAAATGGTGGAGAGAGAGAGAGGGGAGAATAATGGCATTCATGGCCAATTAAGCCCCAATTGATGGGGATTCATCCCCCTGGCAGTTACAAGAAATTTAGAGCATTTTCCAGCTCACCAAGGGGGCTGAATCAAGGGAAATCAAGGTGGCTGAAATCCTCCTTCATGGCCATTAATGGCAATTGATGGTTTGGCTCCTCCCCTCCCCCAATTCAACTCCTTAACACCTTCAAGAGTCGGAGAGGAATGAAACCCCTCTCTTCCCCGAAGAAATCGAGCACTGGAAGCCTAGATCGACATGGCGCCGAAAGCACCACCTCCGGCAATGGCGACTCGCCGGAATACGTGACACCAGGCCCCCACACAGGTCCGATCCGCTTCCTCTCCTCTAGTGCTAGATCTCTCTCAACTTGGGGCTTGATTCGAGCCAAATTGGGCTCGGGTCAAGCCACTGAAAGAGGCTCATTTTCGAGCTTTTTCCCTCCTCTAAACCTTGATTCCGACCACCTCCGGCCGGCCAACCACCATCTATCGCCGGCCACCACCTCAACGGAGGTGGTGGTGGCATTGACCGGCCGGGAACAGGCACAGGTGGCCGGGAAATCATCCCGCAAAGGCGCCCAGGACGGGCTGTCGCGAGCTGTCCATTATTTGGGGACGATGACGGTGAGCCGTCGGATCTGTCGCAATCTGCTATTCACAGATTTAAATAGTTATGATGTATGATCATTTCATTTTGTCACACTTCCTGCATTACTTTGATTTAATTATTAAAAATACATACCGCCCTCTGATGAAAAAGTGCCCAACATCAAAGTTGTAGCCTATGGTGTGTAGTTTAATTGAAAATTTGTTTCAACCCAATAGGGGCACTGTAGCTCCCTGTAGAGCCATTTTGGTGGGACTGGTCCCTAGGGTAGGGTAGTCATCTTTTCTTGAATAACTTTCGATAGAGAAGTGCTATGAGCATGAAAATTGAAACCTAGGTCATTTGTACAAACCCCCTTTACATATCCAAAGCTGGGAATTTTATGAGAACATTTTTCTAAGGTTTTGGTAATAATTTAATAATTCATATAATATTTAATTATAGGGTCTAATGATCTCCAATCCCCTCCAAATTTTGGTGGGTGTTCTTTAGGGTTATTATATGACCCTGGTAAAAATTTCAGCCCAATTGGGACTGATTTGGTTGGGTAATTGCTTAACCCAAGTCTGGTCAAATTTGGTCAAACTAGGTTAAAAGTGCACATGTTAGAATTGGGTGGTCAGACCTCATCCAAGTGGTGTGAAACTATGGTCACTGGTTTAGGACCACTTAATACACCCCTTGAGTAATTTTGGGTGATGTGGGTGGATTGCACTTTTTGTAACGGTCCAGGCCCGTCAACACGGGACCCAGCTGGCACCGGCGGCCCAGGCCCGCCAACACGGGACCCAGCTGGCACCGCCGGTTAAGCCTAACCAAATGGTCTGCAGACCATGCACCCCAACCCCTCCCTGTCCCACCACTGGGCACAGTGGGTTGTGGGAAGCCGTAGCCCCCCTTTTCATGAGAAATGCTTCAGTTAAGTGGCAGCGCAGACTCAATTGGTGATGAGAAGTGAAAGTACTTCATAGTTAAGCGTGCTTGGGCTGGAGTAGTCACGGGATGGGTGACCTCCTGGGAAGTGTCTGCGCTGCCGCTTAACTGAAGCATTTCTCATGAAAAGGGGGGCTACGGCTTCCAACAACCCACTGTGCCCAGTGGTGGGACAGGGAGGGGTTGGGGTGCATGGTCTGCATACCATTTGGTTAGGCTTAACCGGCGGTGCCAGCTGGGTCCCGTGTTGGCGGGCCTGGGCCGCCGATGCCGGTGGTGCCAGCTGGGTCCCGTGTTGACGGGCCTGGACCGTTACAAGACACTCCCCCTCCTTTGGGCCCTGGAGCAGTGGAGCCTTGGTGAGTTGCTTCTTCAGGGCCTGGAAGGCCTCCTCGCATTTCTTCGTCTATTCGAACTTCTGATTGCCTCGCAACACATTGAAGAAGGGGGAGCATCTCTCTCCAGCCCGGGAGAGAAACCTACTCAACCCTGCGATCTTCCCAGTTAGGCGCTGGACTTCTTTAGCATTTCGCGGCGATCCCAAATCCATTATAGCTTTAACTTTGTCCGGGTTAGGTTCCACCCCTGCGGCCCAGAAATTTTCCCTTGCCGGCCCCGAAGATACGTTTTGAAGGATTCAACCTCATCTTGAACCTTCGAAGGGTGGCAAAGGTCTCTTCAAGGTCCTGGAGGTGGGAGCTCACATCTTTGCTCTTCACCATGAGGTCATCTACGTACACCTCCAAATTCCTCCCCCTTTGTTCCCGGAAGACTCGGTTCATCATCCTCTGGTACGTTGCCCCTGCATTTTTTAGTCCAAACGGCATCATCTTATAGCAGTAGCACCCTTCCCTTGTTATGAAAGAGACATTCTTGACGTTCGGGGGGGGGGGGGGGGGGGGGGTGCATCCTGATCTGATGATAACCTTAAAAAGCATCTAAAAAACTCATTACAGAAAAGCCGACGGCTGAGTCAACCAGAGCGTCGATCCGAGGCAAATGGTAACAATCCTTAGGGCAGAGTTTGTTTAAAAGAGAAAAATCAATACACATCCTCCAGCGGCCATCGCCCTTTTTTACCATGACGACATTGGAGACCCAGCCTGGATACTAGATCTCTGATACAAAACCTGCTTTGAGGAGCTTCTCCACCTCCTCGCGGATTGGTTGCTCCAGCTTGTCGGCAATGAACCTCCTCTTCTGTCGGATGGGGCGGGCCCCTGGCTCGAGGTTTAGTCGGTGGCAGGCCACGTCTGCATCGATGCTCGGCATGTCCTCCGTGCTGCATGCGAAGATGTCCACGCTCCTCTGGATGCACTCCAGCATCCTCCTCCCGTCCTCCGGGCCAAGGCCCCCGCTGACCCGCACCTTCTCCACTTTCCCTTCCTAGGTGGTGACCTTCATCTCGACCACTTCTTCCATCACCTCAAGCCGGTCCGGCTCTTCCCATCTGCCCCTTGCTTCCCTTACTTCGGTCGGGGTCTCCTCTTCTACCGCAGCCTCTGCCTCCATTGGCTCAGCGTGCTCCTCCTGAGCCACCTCCATCTCCCCTTCCCGAATGTTGCTCTCTCCTTCTTCTCCTGCTTCCTTCTCTTCTCATGGCCCCTCTGGTCCATTCATTTCTCTACCCACCTTCTCAGCCTCCGCCATCCAGGAGATGGTGTTGACTGCAGTCATATAACACTGTCTCGCCACCTTTGCATCCCCCCGGAGCGTCGACAATGACGAACCGGCAGATCCTGGGGACCCCTCCCAACGTCACCTGGAGGCTGACTCCTCCCTCGACCTCTTTCCTTTCCCCTGAAAATCCAAACAGGGGCCTGTCTGAGGCATGCACCCTCTTTGCCTCTACCTCCAACGCGTCAAAGGCCTTCTTGAAGATCACATTCACGGAACTCCCGTTGTCGACCAAGATTCAGGAGACCGTGAAATTTTCGATCGCCGTCTGGATCACCAAGGCGTCGCAGAAAGGGTCTTCAAAGTCCGGCATATCCTCCGACGAGAAGGTGAGCTTCTCCGAGGGGGGTGGGGCTTGGGAGGTCGACGCGACACTCCTTCTGAACATTGCCTGGAAGCTCCTCTTGCGAGTTGCTTCTATCCCGACCCCACCATGGTTCACCCCGATCCCTCTCCTGGCTCCCACGCCTGTCCTGTCTTCACACATATCCTCCCCCCCTCCGGGTAACTCTTCTTCGATCCTTACAGGTCGCTACTGTTGCTGACCTCTTCCCCTCATTTCTAGAAACTCTGGGCAGATGGCCGTTGCGTGACCTTCCTCTTCCTCGGCCTACTGCCATGGTTTGCTCCCGAGAGGGGGGGGGGGGGGGGGGGGGGGGGGGGGGGGGGAGGGGGTCTGGGACCCTGCCTCCATCCCGGATGATTGACCCTCCCTTCCCCCCTTCCCTGGTAACCTCTCTCCTGACCTCGAGCCGGTCCCTCCTGGGGCCTCCAAGACAGTCGATTATTGGGCTCTTGATGCACCCAATCCCGTTGCTGCCCCTGAAACCCCTGACCTCTGGGCTCCTCCCTTCTCCTTCCCTCCTGCTGCCTCGCTTCCGGTTCTCTTAGCCTCGCCAACCTCTTTGCAAACTCTGGGTTGGCGGCCTCGCCTTCAATCTCCTCCGCCGCCCGCTCCATCAACTCCTCGAAGGATAGAGGGGCTTTCCGCTTTAGGTCCATTTTGAAGAACCCCTCCCGCAGCCCCACTATGAAGGCTAGCTGGAGGGTGAACCCTGACACCTCCTGGACCTGAAGGACCTCCTCCTGGAACCTGTCCACGTAATGGGCCAGCGACTCCCCTGACCCTTTCTTGATCTTGAAGAGCGCCTCCTCGTCCTTCCTCTTCTTTGACGTTGAGAAACGCAACCTGAAGCTTCGACGTAGGTCCTCGAAAGCGTAGATGGAACCCACGGGGAGCTGGTGGAACCAGTCCCTCGCCTTCTCCTTCAGAGTGGTGGCGAAGAGCCGACACTGGAAGGCATCTGTCATCGGAAGGATCGAGACCATGTCCTCGAACCATTGCAGGTGCAGGACTGGGTCATCTTTGCCGATATAGTAGGACATCTCCGGCCCTCTGAATCCCTCTGGTACCGGGGCCGAGAGGATCAACTCACAGAAGGGGCTCCCTTCCCTTGCCCGGCGAGTGGTCCTCTCGCGCGGAGTCAGCTCACACACCTCTGCACTCGTCGGGCAGCTGAACAGATGTCGCCCGGGGAGATCTCGCGCGCTTGCTTCCGCCGCTATCTCCTTCCCAGGCCGCTGGCCCAGAGCATTCTCGCCAATCGGGGGGGGGGGGGGGACCACAGGCGTCTTGCACTCGCCTCTCCCGGCGAGAGCCATCTGCATGGTCTGCATGACCTCCCGCTTGAAATTCTCGAACATCTCTAGCCACTCCACCGCTGCTGGTGGCTGCGAGTGACTTGGGTCGGAACCATCTCTTCCATCTCCCGCCATCAAGCTCGGCTTGAGATTTTCTTGCACTGGCTACGGTCCACGCTCACCGCACCAAAAATGTTGAAACCGGCAACCGGTCTCCTGAGTTCGGACCCACAAGGGGATGTAGCCCGCGTTTACTTCTCCCTCACTAAACTCTCTTGACTGTGGATGGAAAATCTGGAACTGACCCAAGGCTGTAGCGAGGAGGTCCCGCCACACACCCGGAAGAACTTAGAGAGCTTCTCCTCCCAAACCAATGCTCATCCGGGCACCTTGGAGGGCACTAGCAGCCAACCAAAACTTGCCTAGGAGGAGAGAGCATAAAAGATCAGGTCTTCGCCAAGGTGCCCTTAAGGGTCTATTTATAGATTCTCTAGGCTGGTCTGCAAATAGCATGAATCTGTCTTTTGGTTTTACTAATCGCATCCCAAATTGGTCTGCCAACAGCCTAACTCCGCTGTTCTGAAGGGCTATTGGCAGCCCACGAAGGGTATTAAGGTAATTTCTCTTGAAAGCCTTCTAGGCGAGTGGTCCGTGAAGGCACCACTCGCCATGCTTCTCGCACACTAGATCCCACCGGGCGAGTGGTCCGTGGAGGCACCACTCGCCTAATACCTGGCCTGCTTGGCGAGTGGGACTCCGCCCGTACTCGTCTAGACCCCCGCGCACTCGGGCTTCTGAATGGGCGAAGGCCCCGGAGATGAGATCCGCACTTGCTCCGAGACCCCCCTGCCTCTTGTGACCTAGGTGAATGCCCTTCTGGCTTGCTCTCCTACCCGTCCTATTCTGGGGGCCCCACTCGACAAATATGTGGTTGTACAATGAGCTCTCATTTGAAGACATCTTGCCTTCAGCACCAGAGAGAACTCACAAGTCTTCCTTCGACTTCCTTCGAAGATTTCTCAGAGTTATCCTTTGGCGCTTGAAGATTTCTTCGAAGATGTCCTTTAGTGCTCGAAGATCTCCTTCGGCCTTTGAAGACTCCTGCGGAGCCTTGAAGATTCGCTTCGCTCCTCGAAGGTTCCTTCGAAGACAGCTCGAAGACCTCCTTCAGCTCCGTCCTTCGAGTCCAGAGTCCCTGTTGATGCTCTCATCATTCCAGATTGCTTCCGAGCACGCTCCTCGACTCTCCATTCTAAGCAACTTCCGCGGTTCGGAAGAATTATTGTAATGAGCGGTGACATGTCATCCTGGAGAGAGAACTTTTTGTAATACTCTGAAAGATAGTGAAATTGTACGGCACCGATGAAAATAGAAAAAAATGTATATATAAATTAAAGAATGATTATATTATTAATAAAATATTTTGTGATATCATTATTCCACACATAATATATTTAGGTGACCTCATTATGGACTATATTACATCACCTAGAATCCTCTAAGAAACCTTGTTGCTTATGAATTCTGGCCAAGATGTATGTGCCATTAACTTTATTACTAGGATAGAGCACTAAAAATAACACTCTCAAGATGCAAAAAAAAAAAGTTTTCTGGTCCAGAGACCCGTCCCGAGCCCGACCGTAGAGATGTGGCCATGTCGCCAGCTCCCGGTTGTCACACGCAAAGTGTATTACGTTTGTCCGCATCTGAGTTGCTCCGAACGAGACCCGGACCTTAAAATCTCCCCTCGAGATGAGTTACTAACACATTAAGGCTTCGTTTGGCGCGGCTTATTTGCTTCGGTGAGTTTGATAAAAAATGTCATTATCATAGAATGTATGTTTGACAAGACAGGTTATGACCGCTATAAAGAAAATAAACTAGTTTTGAGCATAAAAGACATGATTTTTTTTAGGTGTGGGCCGTGTGGCCAGACGTTCATGACTACGATGGTTCATGACCACTGCGCTCACGACCGCCATCACCGCGCCAAACGAAGCCTAAAAGTAACAAGCGCCTGACTTAGATGTAAGACCCAAAACTCCTACCATTTGTTTTGATAGAAAATTTTCTCGAAGGAATTTCCTTATAGACCTGGGCCTAGTTTGGCGCGGTGGTGGCAGTCATGAATGGAGTAGTCATGAACCGCGGTTTGTGAATGGAGCGGTCATGAACCGCGGTTTGTGAATGGAGTTTTGTTTGGATAATTTATATTTTTTGAGGTCATGAACCGCTGTTTGTGAACTGAATTTTGTTTGGTAGTATTTTATTTTCTGGGATCACAAATGAAAAAACATTTTTATCAATTTGGCAAATGAAAATGAAAACTTGATAAATGCACACCAAAACAAAAACTTGGTAAATGAAAATACAAATTTATTTATAGAGCTAAATTTATAAATGTACACCTGATATGTGAGCTATGGAATAAACTATGTTGTGCCCACCATTTATAAATGAATATTCTTTGATAGTTAGAAGCTTGTTAACTTTAATGCCTCTCAGATCGATGGTCTTATGAATATCAGTGAAATATATGTTTGTGCGAGCACTTATATGCTAGGAGGGGCCTCATTAGTCCCAGTCAAAGGAATATAAGAGAAAAAAATATGATATTGCATGGGAAAAAAGATTAAATTATAGAACATAAACATAATTTGTCATTAGACTATTAACATCAGGGCAAAACATGAGAGAAATATGACACAACAGGACACTATCACCAGCCAATAATGCTACAAATGCAAATGGATTTGTACAAACCATCTAAGGTGTGCAAATCACACCAAAACATTCTTAATAAAACAAGGAAAATCACAAAATTTGCTCAGAAACAAGACTAATAAGAGGAGAAAGGAGCGTGAAGCATAATTTAAAAAACAAAAAATAACCACACAACAGATGGAAAAAAAATAGGGGGACAAAATAATTACACTTAACTTACGCTTCGTTTGGCTCGGCTTATTTGCTCCGGTGAGTTTGGACAAAAACGTCATTGTCATAAAATGTATGTTTGGTATGACAAATGTTACTACCAAAACAAGAAAAGAAACAATGTTTGGTATGGTAATGGCGTTTTTGTCCAATCTCACTGAAGCAAATAAGCCGTGCCAACGAAGCCTTATATAAAACACAAGGAATATACAAATTAAATGACACATCTCAGCTGGAACCTACAAAACAGTGTTGATGTGCAAAGCCTTCAGAAGCGCAATCGCCATGGTCATTGGAACAAACAAGAGAAAAACCCGCCATTTCATTCAGTAAAGATTACATATAAGAATTCACTTACCAAAAGAGATTACCTGCAGCTATAACTAAAGAGATTACTTATAAGAAATGGCCTCTTCCGGTAAGGAAGATGCCCTGTCGAACTACAGTTCATTAGATGCAAGCAGAAGTTCATCAACCGAAAGATGAGAGCATCCAGATATAGAGCAGGAAAAAACAATGCTCAAGTTTAATAAAAAACGGGTGGCATCACAGAAACCATTAAAAAGGTACCCAACAACCATGATACCAAGAAAGCCCCAACCCTACAATTTAAGAAACAATAAACCTAAGCACATGTGCGCACACCGATGAACTATGTAATTCATGTTTCACTTGGCAACATGCCATATGCATTATCTTAAAAGGAACCACATGGCGTCATCTAAAAAAAAAAGTAAAAGATTTATTAGATGCAATTTAACAACACAAAAAAATATGCAAATATCATACATGTCATGCCTAGGAGCGTCCTGCAATTGATTCGCAATACGATTTCTTAATCTCGTCATTTCATCAGCACCAACTCCTTCAACCATTTCGGGATCTATGTTAGAAATTGCGATGTTGTTATGATTCCTTCTTCTAGTATGAGCATGCGCTTCTGGATATACATAACTCTCATCATCATCACATACATCAAATTCAAGATCAATATGTGATGGATGCCTAGGAATATAGTTATGCAAAGCCATAATAGCCACGACAATTAAACTGTCTTTTGAAAGAGTAATTTGGCATATCTCTCAGGATTACCATTTCTTTTTCCACACACCAAACGTCCTTTCTATTGCACTGCGAAGCGACGAGTGAATTTGATTGAAAATC
Organism: Dactylorhiza incarnata; assembly: GCA_033032865.1. Taxonomy (NCBI): domain Eukaryota; kingdom Viridiplantae; phylum Streptophyta; class Magnoliopsida; order Asparagales; family Orchidaceae; genus Dactylorhiza; species Dactylorhiza incarnata. Next base: position 3,092,988 of record JAWHQI010000258.1, read on the forward strand.
TCATGATTACCATGGATTGGACGAGAACCCCGTCCGAAATCTTCTAAATGGTACCTCTTATATAGATACGGTTCTAAATATCCTCTTTGCATTGAATATCTAGCATCTACCAAGTAATATTTACCTATAAGATTAGCAAAGATTGTTTTTATATAGATTTGAAGTGCAACTAATTAAAAAATTAAAATTGAGCGTATCTTGTGGTGGGTGTGGAAAATTACTGTTGCGATCTGTTATTGCTCGATTAAAAATTCGACTATCATGGGCGGAACCCTCCCACCCCGCCATAACAAATGTGAAACATATGTTGAAGTCGCAGACTGCCATAAGATTTTGATTGGTTGTGTCATGACGCCCAATATATGCAACCTAATCTTCAACTGGTACACGTGCATCTATATGTGTTCCACCAATAGCCTCAATACAATTCTTAAAATACGGCTTATAACGTTCATCTCTCATTATATGCGATGGGACAGCTCTAGATTGCATATCAATAGGCTTTATAATCTCCATTGAGAGTTGAACAAGACTTTTGAGATCAATAAAAAAAATCTGCATATAGTTTCAGTTGAATGCTGGAAACGCTCATTTGATGCACGCATTGTCTCATTTTGTGATAAAATATATAATATTATTGCTAGAACTTCTCGTGCATAAGTTCTTTGGGATCCTGCTAATTCATAATTGTGTACAAGAGTTTGAAGTAGGTCGATAAATATTCGTTGTGTCATCCTAAAAGCATCGTGAAACCTAATAGGATGACCAACAAATAACTCTCCAAACCATTTATCACTTGTTTGAGTGGATGACATACGTGAGATCTTACTACCATAAAGAACAAAGAAATCATGGACAATACAAACAGTTTCAATGTCATTGTTATTGTCTTGAATATACTGAACGTATTCAACAAAGCTATTTTATGATTCATTTGACTCATCAGAGGAGTAAGATTCAATGTCTTCACTCATATTTGTGATGATGAAATAATAATCTATGAATAATTATTACATGAAGAGAGTGGTAAATAACATAAAATTAAATTAAATGAGCACATGCAATAAAAATATTAAATAGAATTACGCGCATACACAATAATTAACTAAAAGAAAGAAGTACTTTCAGGAGGAAACGTGCATAGTTTTCTATCACAATATTTCACGTACAAAGATCTGAATTGAGTTTATATGAAAAATAAAATAACATCATCATAAGAAAAACATGAACGCCTCTCATCAACATGAATAACATCAGCATAAGAAAAACAAAATAACATCAGCTATAGAGGATCCCACCAGCATGAATTAGTCTTTCTAAACTCTTCAGGTAGCGTCTCTTAAGATACTCAACTTTTCTATTAGCTAGGCAAAACATGAACGTCTCTCTTTCGGATTTGATGCGAATGAATTCCATTGCAAAGTCATAGAAGTCAAGGTCATCATATATAACTGCGTCTTTGATTGTCACCGATATTGATGGAGGTGGAACTGCTTGTCTAGATGCAACTAAATCATGAATGTGTGAAAGTAATAGTCGTTTGGTACCTTTACCACTACCTTTACGCTTGCGTGAAGTTTTTTGAAGATAATCCTAAGAATTTACTCACATGCTCACTACCGCCAGTGTCAATATTCCTACTTGTTTGAGTTCGTGAGTTCGACACAATATTATCCTCTTCATCTGAATTTATTGCTCTTCATCCAATTCCAATGGAATGGTCCCCGAGCTTGGCATGAATGCATTATCCCCAATGGCCACCACTTGACTGAACATTTTTTTTAATTTTGCATCCATGTCAGGAGGTATTCTAGCATAGCGATTTTTTTTGACATTTTGATTAGACTGAAAAAATAAGAATGCTTCCATGAACGCTCTTGAAAATGCAATTTTATGTTGTTCCAACCTTGTTTGCAGAAGTGAGAAGTCAGACGATTACATAGCTATATTGTTTTAATATATATGTCGCAAAATAGTTAGGTTCGATCAAATTGTTTCCATGAACGCTCTTGAAAATGCAATTTTATGTTGTTCCAACCTTGTTTGCAGAAGTGAGTAGTCAGACGATTACATAGCTATATTGCTTTAATATATATGTCGCAAAATAGTAAAACATTTGTTGATTCTCATGAAGCTGATAATCCCCTTTCTCAACGATTAGACATCTAAATGGAGTAACACAACAAACTCCATGCTAATATTCATAGAAAGAGTCATAAAAATGCTAATATTCATAGAAAGAGACATAAAGGCTAATTTTTTGACATTTTGATTAGCCTGAAATTATTTTGATTGTAGAACTCTTTGTATTTGTTTTAGAAAAAAAAATATTGAGATATGGAACAATGCTAATATTCATAGAAAGAGTCATAAAAAGGCTAAGATTGAAATTAATATAAATAAAAGGAATATGATTCATCAAAAGATCAAACCATGCACTCAAAAAGAGACGTTTTTTATTGCATGTGAATGATTAAAAAAGATTATATGATACCACAATGCCAATCTAGAACCTTGGTTCTTTCTTTTTGATGTATATAAGATTCAACCTTAGATCATCACCAAAAAATCACTCTTTTTCAATTAGTTCTACTTGGACTGAAAGATCTAAAGGAAGCTGATATATCATCTGTTAAACAGAAGAAATAAACTTAGAAAAAGTATTAATTCAAAAGTACTTAGTTCTTGAAAATTTGTTAAGAAGGGAAGTATTTCTTATTGAACCAATTTGTTGATCTATAAGAAGGGATGGAAATTCTATTATATATCAAACTATAGACACTCTATATGTCTATAATAAGCACCATACGGATAATAAATACACAAAAAAGGGATATATTGAAAGAATTTTTTTTTGGTGAGTATCTCTCACCTAATAATAGGTGAGAGGGAGCCCATCTAAGCCGTGATTAGAGATCATACGGTTGTATTTTCCTAAATACTAATGTATTTATAAATAATAAATAATGTCAGTATTTTATATACCGTCCGATCTAAGATCATACGGCTGTATTTCTCTCCCACCTATTATTAGGTGAGAGTAACTCACCTAAGTTTCTTTCATATTGAAAAGGGGAGTTCATAAAATACAATTTATCATTCGCATATGAGTATGGAACTGCTTTATAAATCAACAATATCATCTTTGTCAATATGAATATTCTCAGCATGCCAATGGGAGGTTGTTCTTTACTAGATTAAGGTGTTTTTACATGAAAAAATCCAAAACTTACAAAGACAGTCCTACAGTCCCACCGATAAGGGGGCGTCCCAAAGTGCATTTTCAAACAAAACAATGAGGTGCCTCTCTGTTAATTTATTTGGTGTTCAAAATAAGGCTTCGTTTGGCGCGGCTTATTTGCTCCGGTGAGTTTGCATGGACAAGAACATCACTGTCATAAAATGTATGTTTGGTATGACAAATATTACCAATGGCTGAACTAGGATTTTCAAACAGCTCGGTCACAATAATTTAGAACTAAAATATAATTATCAGAAATATTGCACAGATTTTTCTCACATGAATACCTCAAGTCTGGTTCTGAAGGTAAATCCTATCTCCCAACAATAGATTAAGTCTCCACAATTCATATGATCTGAACAACTGATAAAATTACAAGACTCTTGAGTTTCAAACTTCAAATCAAAATTGTAAATTAAAAAATATGTATAGCTTGGAAGGAAAATTTTTTTTTTGAACTCAGAGATTTGTAGAGCCCAAAACAATTAATAAATGTGAGTTTTTTCTCACATTTGAAGACTGGAATAGTCAACTAATTGTAAACCTGCTAGAGAAAAATCAAATTCGATGATAAAGATAACACATAAGAAATGAAAACAAACAGTTGAACTTTTTAGTTTCATTGTAACAACCACAGGTACACCAATATCTCAATATATTGCCTATTCAAATGTAAAAAAGATAGCACGATGGGACAATATTGGGCCTACAAAACAGATGCGGACAAGGACTGGAAAGCAACATAGAGCCCGCAAAAGGCTGTTACATAGAGCCTATGAAAGCCAACACACATTCATTTAATAAAACCTGCTACCAACCATCTATTAGATCTCAAAAACCAAGATTACCCTGTGTTCTTCACTGGTTGTCGATGGAGTGGAGAAGAGCTCGTAGCTTCAGGGAGGATGGAACACTTTCATGCAGGAACTGTGCCTCGGCGGGACTAAAGAGCAGAATAAAGCATTCATGCAGCTAGGAGGAGAGTCGGCAGATGATTAACACGACGTACTCACGATAGAGGGCTTCACAACATTCACGGCTTCGTCAGATACAAAGGAGAAGGAAGATCAGCCCATGCAAGCCTGCGTCGGCGCCCAATCACCATCGCACTCGCGTTAGTTGTCGTCCCAATGCGCAGTTGTGTTCTCTTGGCCTCACACTCTCGCTGACCTCAAAGGAAAGTCAGAGCATAAACCTAGGTCACAAAATCTGCTCCACGAGATTAAATCGAGGCGGGCAAGACTGAGATTAGGCGGATTCACAAATACACACCCGGGCACGTGCCCGGGTGTGTCTCTGTGTGGATCCGCCCATGAATGTTACTACCGTTACCAAAAAAAGAAACTAGTTTTGAGCATAAAATATTTAGTATGAGATCTGGAAGTGTGAGATCTAGAGTGGCAGAGAAGGTGGGTCGAGGGTTTCTCAGGCAGAGCAGGGCCGGAGGAGGTCGATGGCGAAGGGCGAACAACGCTGAAACTGGAGCGGCGGCTAAACCGGAGCAGCGGCGGCGAAACTGCAGCACAAATCGAGCCTCACTGCGATTCAGGAGTCGCAAAATTTGGAGGAGATGCGGAACATAGCTCGAGAGAGGTATCGGGAGTAGTTGATGCTGCGAAATGCGGGATGTTTTGTTTTTAGGGTTCGAACACGCTTATTTATCCGCTGACCGCAAAGAAAAATAACGGTTGAAAATCGCTTGAATCGAGGTTTTTCGACGGATGCGGTTTCGACCGGTCATTTCACAAACGTTTTTTTTTATATTGGTGGTTGCGGTATTTAGAGTTTGACCGGGCAAATTAAGTCCCGCCAAACGAAGCCCTAGGCGAGAACAGATAGCCTATTTTAGAGAAATACTTAGGTGCGTTCTCCCGCCTAGCTTTAGGTGGGAGATTAAATATAATCGTATGATATGACAACCTACGGTGGATCTGTTTTCGCGGAATACTGATGGTATTTTTAATTGAGAAATACGGCAGTATTTTGATCAATCGCGGAGAACCAACGGCTTGATGCACGCCAGCACCATGATCTTAGGTGAGAGAAACTCACCTAAAATTTTTCCCTATTTTAAGAGCCGGCACCTATGATTATATATAAAGTGGATATATGATTCTCATTATTGCAAAGAACAGCCCACAATTATTATAGATAAAAAATAATTTTTATTTAAAAATTAAAACTTACTTTAATACTTTACTATATAAATAGAGAGTACACATTAGTGATAAGACACACTAAAAAATTATTAGGTCTTTTTTTCTTAAAGTTGATGCATATAACACATTTAAGTCTTTTTTCTTAAAATTGATGTGCATATAGTGCTTTTTGGTGTGCCTTTAACACCACCCTATAAATTGTTAACCGCACCCCAGTTTTGGCTATCCGCAACTCATTTTTATGAAATATTATGCATTTTTTTGGAAATACGCCTTGTACAAGCATTTTTAGGAAAAGTGTTCAACATGAAAGTTGTAGATATCATCGAGATCTACAACTTTCGTGTTGAACATTTTTCCTAAAAATGCATGCACAATGCGTATTTCCAAAAATTCGTTATAGTTACGCTCATGTTTCAATTCGAGCGGCAATACGTCTTGTGCGTGCATTTTTAGCAAAAGTGTTCAACACGAAAGTTGTAGATATCGACGATATCTACAACTTTAGTGTTGAACACTTTTCCTAAAAATGCTTGTACAAGGCGTATTTCCAAAAAAATGCGTAATACTTCATAAAAATGGGTTGCAGATAGCCAAAACTGGGGTGCGGTTAACATATAATGGGGAGCAATAGAGAGATGTCTGATGGGGTCAAATACTTGGGCCGTTTTTCTGTCTCGTCTTCGTTCATCCGTTCCGCAAATTAATCTGCGATTTCCTGATCTCATGCACTTTTACCATCTAAATCACTCGAAGAAATGATTTTGAAACTGCTTAACTACATTTTTAATATAACAAATGAAATGGTATAAGATCAAAATAATAAAATTTAGTTTATATATATATATAACATGCATCATAGGTTCTATTTATACAATGGGTATATATATGCACCGAAACCATGGATCACCGTGGATGATGGGAGTGGAGACGGCATTGGGGCCGAAAACGACGCCATTGGATCCGAAGTGCAGGCATTGAGACCAATTTTATACTGTGAAAAAGTTAGGACTAAAAATCTAAAAAAAATTACTTCCAGGGATTGATTTCATATATTTTCCTTAATATTAATTAGCGAAATAAAAAATTGAAAATAACAATTAATGATTAAGTTGTTATATTTAGGGTCTGTTTGTGAGAGCGGTGACGGTGGAAAAAGGAGTGGTAGCAAAAGGAGGGTAGGAAAATGAACAATTGGAAAAGATATATTCCAAATGAAGATCTGTTTGGGTGAAATTCGATTGCAGAGCTTTTCGTAAATGAGAATCGCATCATAAACTGTTTGGCAAAACTAGACATAAATAAAATAAAATAAATTCATAAATACGCGCCCGGGTGAAAAAATGCGCGCTTGGGCTGAAAATGCGGGACCGGACAAAAAATTTGCGCTTGAGCGAAAAATACGCGACCGGGCGGAAAATGCGCGCTCGGGCGGAAAGTGCGCCCCGCGCCTAAAAATGTGCGTTCGGGCGGAAAATGCGTGCTCGGTCAGAAATGCGTGCCCGGGCCGAAAATGCGCGCCCGGGCGAAAAATACTCGTCCGGGCCGAAAAATACGCACACAAGCCGAAAATGCACGCGCTGATGAAAAATGCGTGTCAAGGCAGGAAATGCATGCCAGGGCGGAAAATACGCGTCAGGGCGAAAAATGTGTGCCCGGGCAAAAAATGCATTCCCGGACGAAAAAATGCGCTCCCGGACGGAAAATGCGTGCTCAGGCGGAAAATGCGCGTTAGGTGGAATAATGCGATCCCACGCTAAAAATGCACGTTCAGGCAGAAAATGCGCTCCCGGGAGAAAAAATGCATGCCCGGGCCAAAAATACGAGCTCGGTCAAAAAATGTCAATCCGGGCGGAAAATGGATCGTCGGGAGAAAGGCTAAGGTTTCCATAGTGTTGTCGAATTCGATTGGGAGGAGGAAAATATTTCCACAGCGTCAAATCTGTATTGTGAATAGAAAATGCTTTCCGAAAAACTTACAAAGTAGGAGACTCATGACTTTTCAAAAAGAGGAAAAAAAAAAGATTTTTCAACCAATAAAATTTTCAACCAATAAATTTTTCAGACATTTTGTAAAGTGTGATAGCGTTTTTCAGAAAATAAAGCTAAAAAGTTCTCACAAACGGGTCTTTAATCTGAGGTGCATGTGATTGAGGAGAAAGCCACAAGGGTGGGCACGGATTTGAATTTATTCCATGCGTACATGCATGTGGTTTGTAAGGCTACAGAGTTGGGCACAGGCTCGCTTTGAACTGAAGTAGAAGGAAAGTTTTCTTCTCCCATCCGCGCCAATCACAATAACACACCTGTACGCAGTTCTTAATAATATCCTAAAAGATGTCGCCACGCCAGCTAGGGCCCACTGCACATGCTGTAGCGCTGCTGCCATTGGCCAATGGCGTGTCGGCATGCTGACCCAGACATCCACAGCGAAACTTCTCTGCTTTGTCGCCGCCTTTGGACTTAAGAAATCAATAATCACACATAGCCCATAATTATACTACACCTCCAAAGTTATGGGGCGGCATAATCATGATGATTATTGTCTTTAAACGAAATTAGTAAATGAGTGATTATTTTTTTAATATTAATATTTTTTTATTAAACGAAAAGTTTAACACTACTTTGCAAAATATTTAATTATATTTTAGTTGTATGCTATATTTTATTTAACAATATTTCAATAATATAAATTTAAGCAATCAAGATTCAATTTGATTTATGTTCTATCAGTTCAATTATTTCTCTATTTTGGTATTTCCAATTTAACAGTAAAGTATTTTATTTATCATCTCCATCTTTTTAGGACTACTTTTCTCACCCTATACACTCATAATCATTTTATTTATTTATACATGTCATTAATCATATATTTTGTTACAGTTATTTATGGGAATTGTTATACGCGGAGTGAAGTCGTATATACTTAAAATTTTACTATATGCAGCTTCAAATAGAACAAAAAATATTATCTGCATATATTTTTGTTGTTAACAAATTAATGTAAAATAATAAAAACATTTCATTCATGCAATTATAAATACTCAATCTTAGCAAAAAAAAAGTTGAATTGTTTTAATCCAATAAATGAGTGCAAACATTCACTTAGAAGTTTCCATCATAAAAGACTGATTTTTATAAGCACACATATAATTTTATAATAAATAAAGTGATTTTAATGAGAACTCTTTGTAAGTTCGTGAGAAAATACAACAAAGTGAAATTACAACATAAAAAGAAATTGAAAGCTCGCACAACTTTTTATTCCTTAAATTATTGATTAGAAATTTTCGATAAATAATTTTGCTGAGCATATAACAATTCTCTTAGGTGGGGTCCATCTTTTCAAATTATTTCGCAACACAATAATAAATAAATATTTTCCTTCAAATATTTTGGAAGGATGATGAAGAGAGAAGAGGCCTGCCTCAGTTGTAATAGGAACCATTGAGCAAATAATTTATTTATTTGACCGACCTACAATAATTCTGCAAATAATTATATTGGTGTCTGCCACTGTTTTGCAAATCCGTGGCTGTAGCCATGTGTGTAGCGTGGAGTTTGTAAGAACAATCTTGCAAGCTAATATGTTTTTAAATGTTAGAGATGAGACACCTTTAAAAGTCATTTATTCATAATAATTGGCTCATAGTTTTTTTTTAAATAAAATAGATATTTTGATTATATTTCTTCAAAAAAATTTAATATTTTAAGAAATATTTTAGGCACTACCACTCATTGCATCATATTTATTCACATCTTTATACATGTGACATGTTTTATCAGAGTACTATGTGAATTATGAGCTACACCGCAAATCATAGCAATAAAATATTGTTTTTGAACGAAACTCGCTCCATATGATTGGAATCAGATATAGAACGGTTTTATGGAAAATCCGTGAGACTATTCAAACGGCGAAAAAAATCACGTTCATATTTTTAAAAAAAGCAACGAAAAAAAAGAGTCCAAATAAAGAGGGCCTAAGTCACATCCAATTCTCAATTCATTGTTCTTCTCTACATTGGCCCAAGTTTCTCATATCTTTCATGAATGTTGCTCACAAGCTACAAGTAGCCGTGGAACTCCTTCCCCAGGCTCAGTTCATACAGAACTCGACCGAACACGTCGTAGAACCTCATCTCCGCCCTCCTTCCGGTCAATTTCATCGACATGAACCCCTGCCCGTCGTAAAAGAACTGCAAGTTGTCGTCGTTCGGAATATAAGTTCCCCTCCATGCCTTCGAGCCGCCGCCGCTCGTCAAGTATTGAAGCGCGCTGCGAATTTGAGCGCAGAACCAGCTCAAGTCAATCCTAATCAAGCTCTAGTGAAGTTTTTTTTTCTTTAAAAGAAACAAATTTGAAGAATCACCTTCCCCTGCTGCTGATGTGCTGGAGGCAGTGGTCATGGCCGTTGATGTAAAGATCAACTCCATTATCCTGAAATCATCCGATAAAGATCAGTAAGAGTACTGCGAAATCATTTATAAAATCCTTGTATTTTGTGACAGAATCAATGAATTCACCTTCAGAATTGGAAGGAGTTCATCCAATAACTCCACAGTATCGCCATGTTCGCTTACACTTCTCATAGTATGATGGCCGACCACAAACTTCCATGGCGCCCTGGATTCTTTCAAAGCTGCGTCCAAATCCTATAGTTTTTTACATTCAAAAAAGGATTTTTTTTGTTCACATGATTATTAATTACAGCAGGAGAATCAATAAAATGGATGCATTAGTTAGTAGTTTAATTAAAACCTTGAGAAGATTATCAATGTATTGATCACGAGGAGCTACTTCTCTCCAGTCGTAATGGCTGTCCTCTGGTTCGTTCCAGTACTTCAAAACAAAGGGGGTTGTGTCCACGAAGAAGAAATCAGCAATTTCTGAAAGAAGAAGAAGAAGATTATAAACAGTAATTAGTACTAATCTCAAACATAAACAGAGAGGCCGAGTACAATAAGCATTAACCGGCATCAATAATGAATGATCTCAAGCAAATCCATCGTCTGTCGAGTTGCTGAAGAACAGGGCTGAGTTGCGCCAGAGCATTTCCTCTGTAATCATGATTCCCCAACACTACAAACAGAGAAAAAAAAAGTCATTTTGTAAGCGATTAATGACACATTATGCATAATAAAAGAGCTAATTAACTTAGGATTACTACTTAATTACCGGAGTACCACTGCTTCTGTAGGCTGCTCGCCGTGAAGATATCGGTGAAGGATTCCTCAAACAACTTGTCATCAACTCCAGTTAATCCATCTTCGTAGAAGTTATCCCCTGTTGATATCACGAAATCTATTTCAAGTTCTTCCCCAACTCGTCCCATCTGCACATTGGAGAAGTAAGGCATAAAAAAATGATCAACGGAGGTGATCGGAGAAGGGGAAGGGGATGCTACCGCGGCGGCGACTTGGGATTGGTTGAACTGGCCTTTCCTGCCCCAGTCTCCGACGACGAGGAGGCGGAGAGAGTCGCCGTCCTTCGCCGGATGCTCGAATCTAGGAAGCGCGGCGAAAGAGGATGAGAAGAGAAAACAAACGAGGAGGAGAGAGAAGGGAGCAGAACTCGGTGTCATGGTCTTCTTCTTCTTCCTCTCCACGCCTCTCGTTATGCTGTGCGAACTGAATACGTACACGTATATATATATAATAATCATATAAATAGATTTCAGGCGTACACGAAAACGTCTGAAATTGTAGAAATATTAGGACTAATTCTATGAAAGTAGTTTTCATTTATTCTTTTCTTGGAGAGTTTTTTTTTATTAATTTGTAAAATGCAGGTTTATTGGTCCTAAAGTAAAGCAAAGTTTTCGTAATATAAAAATGTGTGCAAAGTAAAGTAAAGCAGGTGATTATGGCTCTATTTGGTCAAAAAAAATTTGGTGCACACGACGCACCTTCTTTTATGTGCACATGAGTTTTATTATAGTTGTAAATTTTTCGGCTGGAATTAAAGTTGTACAAATCCGACTGAAATTTAGAAAATTTTACAACTGTAATAAGACTCATGCGCACATAGAGAAAGGTACGTCATGAGCAGCAAAAAATTCTCCTATTTGGTGGAGGTATTTTGGAGTGTTGTTTGTAAAATCGTTGCGCGAAGCAGGAAAAACGGGTGCAACGGTGGAATAGCCGTCGCTCGTGGATCGCTATTTTCGTTTGTTTACGAGTCGTGAAAAAAAAAATTCACGACTCACAAACCTTGCTTCCTCGCGTGTCAAACCCGTCTTCCTCCCGTCACTATTTTCACGAGTAAGCTCCGTCTTTCTTCACCTCTTGATGATCAAAGGAGTTCAGTTGCGCGTCAGCTCGTCATCTCCGTCTTCCTCCCTCTACTTCTTCACGCGCCATCTTCGTCTTCCTCCCTCCACCATGGACAGTGCTGCTTCCCCCAATTTCCTCTTCGCCTGCGCAGGCTCTGAGGTTCCGCCTCTCCATCCACGTACTGTTAAATTAAATCAGCGCCGCCCACTTATTGCCGCCAGCTGAATTGAACCTTGAGAAGCTAAGGAAGTTTTGGGAACAGTTTGAAGCTTTTAATGCACCAGCACATTTAATCAACCACCATCCATCACCTGTTTTTGTCTTAGTTTTGCTGTAATGTGCCCGTTAAGTTTCCTGCCTATATAATGGGCCCTTTTTCCTGTAAGAATTAAGCAAGTAATCAAGTTAGTAAAACCAGTTTATCCAGAAACCTTCTATTCTTGTTTAACAGTGGTATCAGAGCACTTTGAGTTTCCCATGGATCTGTTCTTCCACCTTTCTCACCCATGGCTTCATCATCTACCTTCCCTCTTCCCCACTATGCCCCATCCTCAATCCTCATTTTCAATGGAGAGCTATACGACTTTTGGAGTGACAAAATGAAGACTTTATTAAAGTCTCAGAGCCTTTGGACTATCGTGAAAGAAGGACCCAAACCTGATGAAAAAGCCTCAGAAGGAGACAAAGTGATGTACAACAAGGAAGAACTCCAGCAAGATGCTCTTGCCCTTCACCTCATTCAACAAGGTATTACTCCCACCATCTATCCAAGAATAATATTGGGCTCAAAAACAGCACAAGAAGCCTGGCAGAGGCTAGAAGCTGAGTACAAGGGCTCTCGCAAGGTAATCAAACTCAAACTTTTCTCATTAAGACGCAATTTTGACACAGTCAGCATGACTGGGAGTGAAGCAGTCCAGTCATTTTTTGCTAGAGTGATTACAATCGTAAATCAGATAAGAACACTTGGGGGTACCATAGAGGAGCAGCAAATAGTAGAGAAGATTTTAAGATCATTACCACACTCTCATAAACACATTGTTTCAGCTATCTTAGAAGACCATGACCTTGACACCTTATCTGTAACAGATCTTATGGCCTCACTTCAAACCCATGAGGACCTACCAAGCCCAATTGAACCTACTCTCTACACCAAAACAGCTGCAGAAGGAGACCTGATGGTAAGCTTGCACGTCGATGATCTTATCCTAACTGGTACAAATGCAAGAATGATTGCAGAATTCAAGGAGAAGATGAAGAACAACTATGAAATGACTGATTTGGGTACCCTGAAATTCTTTCTGGGGTTCCAAATCAAATACTTTCCATGTGGCATTTTCTTCTCGCAGGAACTCTACATAGCAACCCTACTGAAAAAGTTCCAGATGGAGGCATGCAATTCAACATGGACGCCTATGTCTAAAGCAGAAAAGTTCAGAGCAAGGGAAAGTGAAGAAGAGAAAGCCGACGAGGAAGTGTACAGAAGCCTTATTGGCTCGCTGATTTACCTTACCAATTCCAGACCCGACATCGAGAATGCCGTCAACATTCTAGCAAGATTCGTCAGCAACCCATCCAAATCACATCACGGTGCCGCAAAAAGAATTCTCCGCTACCTGCAAGGGACCAAAACTTACGGAATCCTATTCAAACACGAAGACAATACAAGGCTTATCGGCTTTTGCGACTCCGATTGGGAGGGTTGTTTGGATGACAGGAAGAGCACTGGCGTGTATATCTTCTTCCTGGGATCCAGTCCCATTTCCTGGAGTTCCCGAAAACAGCATACCACAGCTCTCTCCACCACCGAAGCAGAATTCATGGCCCTCAACACAGCGGCCTGTGAAGCTATTTGGCTGCAATGATTGAAGAAAGAGTTCGAGAAGAAAGAAGAAGACGAAGTGAAAATACTATGCGACAACACTTCAGCCCTAGCGCTGGCGAAGAACCCTGTTTTTCATGCGAGGAGTAAGCATATCGAGATCCGCTTCCATTTCATTAGAGAAGCAGTCGAGAAGAAGCTCATCCAGCTCGAATTTTGCCCCACCGCCATCCAGAAAGCTGACCTAATGACCAAGCCATTACATCGAGCACGGTTCATCGAAATGCGGAAAGCAATAGGAATCGTGGACGGCTGCGATTTAGAGGGGGTGTTAAATTAAATCAGCGTCGCCCACTTATTGCCGCCAACTGAATTGAACCTTGAGAAGCTAAGGAAGTTTTGGGAACAGTTTGAAGCTTTTAATGCACCAGCACATTTAATCAACCACCATCCATCACCTGTTTTTGTCTTAGTTTTGCTGTAATGTGCCCGTTAAGTTTTCCGCCTATATAATGGGCCCTTTTTCCTGTAAGAATTAAGCAAGTAATCAAGTTAGTAAAACCAGTTTATCCAAAAACCTTCTATTCTTGTTTAACACGTACATGGTCCTTCTTGTATCCAATGTCGAGCTCGATTTCCTCCAGAGCCTCAATTTCTCCTACAGGAAGACAGTCAGGAAGGTTCTAGGATCACCGGGGCTGCTCACCTTCTCAGCATTGAAAAAAAATCTGGCACAAATTGGATTCCTTATTGGGGGAAATGGGGGAGGGCGATGGACGAGATTGTTAGAAGGGGCATCCAAAGAACGGCGAAAGGCAGAGAGAGAGAGAGAGGAAATCGAGATAGGGAGGAACAGAGAGTTGGAGTTCATGTTTTTTTTTGCAGAAGGTTGTTTGCACCCGTTAAATGCATCTTAAGGGCTTGGATATTTGAGCACTGGGAGTTTGATAATCAGTATAGAATCATCATTTTTCAGACGGAATGTTGTCGCAGCTGTTTTGCCAAATAAGTTAAAAGAGCTTTATCGTTTGAAATAACACCGCAAACATTACCAATTTCACTTTCTGATCACTCTGCAAAACAACTGATTTTTTCACCACTGCTTCTTCAGTCGCTGCGGCTGAGTCAAACATAACATATATATATATATGATGCAATGTATGTTGAAACCAACAACTCGGTCTCTGTGGAGTTCGGGGCCCTCAGCGAGGCTGAGGGGCGACCAACCCTTACTCCCCCCAAGGGAGAGCTCTAGGTTGAAGGTGTTGGAACTAAAACTGGACCAAGGGCTTAGTGGGGAGGTCCCGCCACATACCCGGAAGTCCCCTTGGAACTTCCCCTCCCAAGCCACTACTAAGCTTGGGCACCACTGGAGCCTCTCCTCACCCCCTAGAGAGACTTGGGGAGGGAGAGAAGGAAGGAGAGAGCTAGCCTAGGATGAGATCTCTCCAAATGGTGCCCCCTTGGTCCTATTTATAGGATTTTTGAAGTTGGGCTGCAAATAGCCAAAAATTGGTCAGCCAGATTACCAAAATACACCTGAATTGGGATGCGGATAGCTGAATCCCGTTGTTCTGAAACGCTAAATGCAGACCACTGGACTGCGAATAGCCAGACTGGACTGCAAATAGTAAACTTGACGAGGGGGGCCTCCCCTGGGCGAGAGGGGGGGGGGGGGGGGGGGGGGGGGGGGGGGGGGGGGGGGGGCGAACCGCTTATCCCCCTCTCTGCTCCTACCTGCTGGGCGAGAAAGTGAGGCGCGAGACCCCCCTCCCCCCTCTCCGCCCCTTCCTGCTGGGCGAGAGAGGGAGGGGCGAGACCCCCCTGCCCCCTCTCCGCCCCTACTTGCTGGGCGAGAGAGGGAGGGGCGAGACCCCCCTCCCCCCTCTCCGCCCCTTCCTGCTGGGCGAGAGAGGGAGGGGCGAGATCCCCTCCCCCATCTCCGCCCCTACCTCCTGGGCGAGAGGGGGGGGAGACCCCCTCCCCCTCTCCGCCCCAACCTCCTGGGCGAGAGGGGGGGCGAGACCCCCTCCCCCTCTCCGCCCCAACCTCATGGGCGAGAGGAGGGGTGAGACCCCCTCCCCCTCTCCGCCCCAACCTCCTGGGCGAGAGGGGGGAGAGACCCCCTCCCCCTCTCCGCCCCAACCTCTTGGGCGAGAGGGGGGGGGGGTCTCGCCCCCCTCTCGCCCAGGAGGTTGGGGAGGAGAGGGGGAGGGGGGTCTCGCCCAGCAGGAAGGGGCGGAGAGGGGGGAGGGGGGTCTCGCCCCTCCCTCTCTCGCCCAGCAAGTAGGGGCGGAGAGGGGGGAGGGGGGTCTCGCCCCTCCCTCTCTCGCCCAGCAGGAAGGGGCGGAGAGGGGGGAGGGGGGTCTCGCCCCTCCCTCTCTCGCCCAGCAGGAAGGGGCGGAGAGGGGGGAGGGGGGTCTCGCCCCTCCCTCTCTCGCCCAGCAGGTAGGACCAGAGAGGGGGAGGGGCAGTTCGCCCCCCCCCCCCCCCCCCCCCCCCCCCCCCCCCCCCCCCCCCCCCTCTCGCCCAGGGGAGGCCCTGTTGGAGCTTGCTTTCCGCATCTCTTAGTTTGAGAATAACAAATACCGTGTTGTATTTGATCTAGTCTTTTGTGTGTTTATAGTGGCCAGGTTGTATAGGTTCAATGAGGAGACAAGTCCTCGTTCATGGGCATGATCCGAGAACGACAAGTCTCAGGTTGGATGAGTTTTGTGTGCTGATCTTAAAATGGCCATAACTTTCAATCCAGGAAGAGTTACAGAACGTGCCACCCCATTTCGGAGATGAGAACGACTCAATCTACATGCTGGAGCTAAATTTGAATTTGGGAAATTTCACTGTCGAAAAATTCCGACAGCCACTGTCGCCCAGGCGACAGCAGAGAAGTTACATCTACTTCCCTCCACGGCAGCACGACGAAAAGCAGTTTTGAGATGTCGGAAATCCGACATCGATGTCGCCCAGGCGACAGCTCGACGGTTACACCAACTGCCCACGACTCCACCCACGACGGCACTCCAGCGGCAGTTTAGCGCTGTCGAAAAATTCCGACAGTCACTGTCGGAAATTCCGACAGCGATTTTCTATAAATTGACACCTTCTGTTCGTGCATTTCAACCATTGAAGATTCTAAGTCCTTTCCTGAGTGCATTCCATCCAGAGAGCTCCAGAACCTCATGAACTCCCATTTATGCTGAGAAGGTTTGAAATTGAAGACGAGATCGGACGCGCTTCTACATCAAGGATCATCTCGAGGCTTCAACCTTCCTTTCAGAGATCTGAATTTCTAGGGAGTTCTTATTTTATCTTGTATTTTCATTTATATACATTTTACTTTGTATTGGTAGGGAAAATCGCTTCCTTGTGCGGAGCGTCTAAGTCCTTGCGCGGCTTAGGGGAAAATCGCTTCCTTGTGCGGAGCGTCCAAGTCCTTGCGTGGCTTGGTGGGAAATCGTGGCCTTGTGTGCTACGTCTAGATCTTGGGAAGATCTAGAGGATAGGCTTGAGCTTGGTCTAGGGAGAGACAAGTGATAGCCTTCCGATCCTTGGGAGAAGGATTGGTAAACAAAAAGAAATTTACATTTGTACGCCTCCGATTTCTAGCGATATAGAAATCAAATTTATGTAAACACGTTTTCATATATATAATCATGTCTCTTTTGTGTTTACTTGATTTGTATCATTTGGCGTAATCTCTATTATATTGTGTTCTAAGTTTTCAATTCTAAATCTAAATTGTTTATTTCAATCTCTTTCATTATAAAACAATTTAGTAATTATCTTGGAAATTATAGAAAGAATTTTATTCCCTTATTCACCCCCCCTCTAAGGGCGCCGTAAGATCCAACAATTGGTATCAGAGCGCAGGTTATTCCAAATCGGTTTAACCACCGGGAATAATGGCGTCTCATGATCTCGCTTCTACTAGTAGGGGAAATTTTCTTATAAATGAAAAATCTTTAGCACCACCTTTATTTGAAGGCAAAAATTATAATGGGTGGAAATTTCTTATGGAAAGATTTCTTAAATCTTTGGATATTAAAGTATGGAATATTACAATTAAAATGCCCCCAAGTATTTTAAATAAAAATGAAATATTTTTAAATGCCAAATCTATGAATAGTCTATATTGTGCATTAGATCAAAATATTTTCAAACTTATTTATACACTTCCTACTGCTTATGAAGTTTGGAAATTTCTTGAGAATACTTATAATCTTCCTTCCACAGATGATGAACAAGAGGAATTCCTTATGGATCCAAGAGAAGAAATCGACAAGGACTCACTCTTGGAGGATGATAAATCTAAGAGTGAAATCGATGAGGAATTCCTTATGGATCCAAGAGAAGAAATCGATGAGGACTCATGCTTGGAGGAAGAAAAATACAACGTCACAATGTTGGACTCATTTATTGGCAACACATCAAGCAAAAGAGAAGACGGAAACTATAGCAAGGTAAGAAAATCTAAATCTTCTCTTTTTGTAACGAATTCTATTTCTACTTCTCGTATGCTTAAAATTGTTAAACGTAAAATTTTAAAGTTAAAAATTGTTAATTCCAAATTACGTTTAGAAAATAAATCTTTAAAAGCAAACGATAAAGTAGAAACAAATATTGATGTGTTAAATTCTATTCATGCTCTTTAGTTACAATTCCTACTCCTTGTTTTGATTGCAATTTATTTAAGGAAAAATTCAAGGAAATTGAAAAAGGGCTCTTAGTTTCAAAAGAACATAATGAAAAATTGATAGTTGAAAATGATGCTTTAACTTGTAAGTTAAAACAATTAAAATCTTTTGTTGAAAAATTTCAAATGTCACCTAATAAATTTCATCATAAGATTTTGAATAACAAGGATAAATTAACTTACAAAATCATTTCTAAAAAGGATCATTTTCACACATTAAATCAAAAGGAGTTTGGTTTAAAAAGGAATTATGATCCTCATAAAATTCTTAAGAGTCACTATTATAAGTCTAAATATATTTTCAATCATGACTCAAATTTAAAAACTCCTTTTCATGAAAATCAAAATATTAAATATTATTCTTCATATTATAAGAGTATGTCTAAAAGAAAGAGTGGAAATGAAAATCATCAAAATGATAATCAATCTTTTAAAACATATTGTAACCCACTCTTTCAACAATCACTTCTAAAGAAAGACAATCACTCTTATAAAATTTCAAACAATCCATATAATAAAAATCATTATGATTATCAACATCAAGCTATTTTGAAAAATAATTTAAATAAACATAAACATCCAATGAATTATTTTTCAAACAATTCACATAATCATTATATGGATTTAAGTGATAAACAACCAATGTATGAATGGAGACCCATAAAGAAAAATGACATATCAACATTAATTAAAAAGGCTCATTCATCATTAACTTCTCAAAAGCCTACACGATGTATTTGGGTACCCAAAGGAACCATCCCACATGGTCAACTTTGGATACCTAAATCTCTTACTTATTAGTATCCTATCATTTGCATGAAGTAGAAACAATTAAATATGAAATATCATTACTCTACTTCATGATATGCTTAATTGCTTTTTCTTTTATTTATTTTCTTATTTTTGAGCCAACACGCTAAGGTCACTTAGATATATTATGAAATATGACTTTTACATTTTAAGCCTAATGTTTATCAAATCAAATTTGTATTAAAATTGAACATTAAGTCATATATTTTTCAAAGTGATCTATATCTCATCTTTGATTGTACTTTATCCGTTTAAATCCTTTACCCTTAATTGTCTTGAATTATCATTAGAAATTGAATATTGAAATTATTTTCAAGACTAATGAAATTAGCTTTAAAAATGGATTTAAATGGTTTATTAAAGGGCTTAAGGTAAAAATTAAAATGCGCAACGTTATGATAATCTTCAATTTGCTGCATATGATAGCCCCTATAATGAAAAATATTATCAAATAAAATCGAAAACAAAAATTCATCTAAACGCATGCTTAATCTTTCAAAAAGCGAGTTTTTGATCAAAACTTCATATAGCCATATCTTTTGATCCGCTCGTCCGATTTTCGCGTTTAATATCTTTTCGGAAAGAGCACAGAAATCTCCATCTATTGGCAAACTAGGCTTGTTCATTTGAGTTCTTTTGGTGCTGTCAGTTTGCCCAATTTCAACTCCATTTTTAAATGCTATCTTAGTTCGCTTGATTCAGAAATTTCTATGTTTATGGATTTTTTTTTTCATCACATGCTATCCTTAGTATAATTGTTTCATATCTCATATTATGTGTGTGATGTGTGTCACCAATGTTTGCATGTAATTTAGACCTTAGAATCATCTTATATCATTAAGATCAAATCAAAAGTTTAATCATTTCATTATAGGTCTAAAGAAAATTAATTTGTAAACTTCTCATATTACATGCCACATTATCTCCATTAATTCTATGTAATAACATTGCATTCAAATGTATCATTCTAGCATCACTTCTTAATTTGTGCTTAAATTTTTATGCTGGGTAGAATATTTACAATGTTATTAAAATATCATGATAACTATGTGATTTGATATATATATAATACTAAAATTCCAACAAACACATAGTTTATGGATTATTCATTAGAATATTTATGAATATTGTTTCATGAATCATTCTTATCATGCAAAACCAAAGATCAATAAATTTAATTATTGAAAGCAATCTTATAAAAATTCAAAAACTTTATATATATATGATCTTTGTCTTTTATATGATTGGATGATCATCATTTTTCCTAGACTTACAAATCAATCATGTTCTTTCAAAAGAAAATCACTATATCACTATATCATAAGTCTAGAAGGATTAGAATTCTCATACATCATGATGATCTAACATATATTCTATGCAAAAATTCTCTTTAATCATAAATCATAATTCATGTTCTATCAAGACATATCTCAAATCTATAATAGGAATTATGAATCTTATGATAAAAATTATGAATAATGTTTTCATTACATTATTTGATGTATTGATTTGCTTTGCTAATGATTGCATGTATCTCTCATATTTGTAGACCCTAGAATCAACTTTGCAATGAAGATATACATCAAACTTAATTATCACTCTATTCTAGATCTATAATTTGAAATTCTATTTTGGAATACATGCAATTTCAATATAAATCTAATGACATGACATTAAACTCAAAACTCATCATACTAGCATTGTCACTTATTGAATATTAGTAATTGTGCTAGTTATCTCATTTCGTCATCTCATAATAAGTAGAAAAACTATACGGCTTTTTAACTCTTCACAAAAACCCATAGTTTACATATCAACCCATAGATTTAAAAAGCATAGGTTGTCCAAAAGATTATTCACCTATGACTTCATATCTCACAATAGCGAGGGCGTAGGGTTGTATGCATTAGAGACCTAACCTCTAAGTCATGTCTTGTCCTTAACCGGGGAGGGTTCCAGTGGGGCCTTGCGAGGCACTGGGGGGAAAGAGTGCTAGGTTGAGTGTTCTCTAGTGTGTGCATATGGGACTAACACCCCAACCTACGGCATGCGTGCAGCTCCTCATGCCCATCCGTCACTTAGTACGGGGCTAGGGTGTAGACATTTAGTCGGGGTAGCCTTTAATCTTAGAACATACTTATATTACTCACTGCATGAACATTTTTATTCACTTATTACTTAAATCATGCATATTTTGGGTTGTTTAATAAAAATGTCTTCATGTGTTTGCATAATTTATCTTTTTGAGTTTAAATGTTTTTGTAAAATACATGTATTTGAAAAAGCTAAAGTTTTATGCAAATTTGAGCAATCAAGTCATCTGTGAAAATTCCAAAATTTCTGCATAAGACTACTCTAAGGACATTTAATAAATATCAAAAATCAGTTTTTTAAAATTCTCAAAAAATCGAGTACTGTTTCCAGCGCTAGCGCTAGCGCCGGCGCTAGCGTGGGTGTTGGAATTTTCTGATTTTTAAAATTTCAAAAAATCCATAAAAATATGTTGGTTCATATTTTCTACTTATTTGTTGTGTTTCTGACTTTTGTTATTTTTGTTTTATTTATATTATGAAAAATCAACTACAAAAGATCAAAATTCAAAAATACAAAATTTTTTTTTTGTTATTTATGTTTTTCTTCATATTATGAAAAATCTACTACAAAAATTCAAAATTCAAAACTTACAAAAATATGTTTTTTGTGATTTTTCTGATTTTGATTTAAAAAAAAAATTGTATGATCTTTATTGTCAATATCAAGCATGTATGAATTCTATTATTTAGAATTATTTACAATGTTGAAACATATTCTTTCAAATTACTATGAACATTGTTTTGCTTATCATGCTTTGATATATCTATTTAAAGTGCATCAATTGTATTGAAAAATGTGTAGAACCAAGCTTAGCATGCCTCTAAGTATGAGTAAATGTTTTTATGATTGATAATGATACATTTCACTCACTTATTTTGGTAATCAACATGTGTGTCTAAATCTAAAAATGCTTGCTTATGTATTGTATTTGTACAATGAATTAAAACTTGCATAAGTTTATTGCCTACACAACATTTGAATTGCACTTATGAAATTTAGAAAAGTGGTTAAGAGTTAAAAAAAAAATATTGGGTTTGCAAAACAAGTGTATTCGGAGAATGTTGTCTCACAAATATGAACAAAAAAATTATATATGTAGACAAATATAACTCCACCAAGCACTACTTGAACCTCCTGATAAGTCTTCATAAGCATTGTGAGGTTGAGCACCTTGGAAAGAATAGTAAAGTGGCTTGTGCAAGCCTTAGTTATTATACCACTTTGTTAAAAAATTATGTGCATTAAAAGTGAGTGAAAGTAATTTACTTGTGTTTTATTGTGCACTTTACTCTACATATGCCTTGTATTTTGATGATTTAAATCAATTGTTAACATTGCCCAAAATACACTTATGTGCACATCATTATCTTTCATAACACTTCTTCTCATGAGTATTGGATTCTAATGTTTTATCTATACTACTCTTTATGTAAAAATGCACTAGATAACCTAGCATGATCTTTACAATGTTTTTGGTATTTCTTGAATCTAAAATTAAGTAACATTGTAGTATAATCTCTCTTTGATATGTTCATTTCATGCTTGGTATCTTTATGAAAAACTTTGAGATTTCAAAAAGGTTAAAACATCTTTCAATTTTGAACTAAAATTCATATTTTTACTTATGCTTTTCATGCTTACAAAAAGGATGTTTATTATAATCTTCCGCTTGCTTACAACTCTTATCTTTTTATTTGAAATCTCTTTTATATACTATGCTTCAACTCTTTATCATTTCATATATTTAAAAGCTCGATCATGCTTTGTTATTTAAATGCCTCCTTACTACCCTCACCCCACCTTCTTTTGATAATACCAAAAGGGGGAGATTAATTCAAGAAATCTAGAAGATTAAGGGGAGAATAATTAAATAATGCACCATTGCAATTAATTATAACATTTAGGGGGAGAATACATTTAGGGGGAGAATACAATTTAGGGGGAGTATATTAAAAAGTTTTCATGGAAAGCGTCTATTGCTCGATCATGACAACCCACTTTTGGTAATAACAAAAGGGGGAGAATAAAATGAGAAATCTAGTGACATATATATTTAGGGGGAGTAAAATCTGTCACGCAGTAAACCTTTTATTCATGCATATCTTTTATCGCACTTATCTATAAACTCACTAATTTCTCATATGGGTATTTGTTATTATCAAAAGGGGGAGATTGTTGGAGCTTGCTTTCCGCATCTCTTGGTTTGAGAATAACAAATACCGTGTTGTATTTGATCTAGTCTTTTGTGTGTTTATAGTGGCCAGGTTGTATAGGTTCAATGAGGAGACAAGTCCTCGTTCATGGGCATGATCCGAGAACGACAAGTCTCAGGTTGGATGAGTTTTGTGTGCTGATCTTAAAATGGCCATAACTTTCAATCCAGGAAGAGTTACAGAACGTGCCACCCCATTTCGGAGATGAGAACGACTCAATCTACATGCTGGAGCTAAATTTGAATGTGGGAAATTTCACTGTCGGAAAATTCCGACAGCCACTGTCGCCCAGGCGACAGCAGAGAAGTTACAACTACTTCCCTCCACGGCAGCACGACGAAAAGCAGTTTTGAGATGTCGGAAATCCGACATCGATGTCGCCCAGGCGACAGCTCGACGGTTACACCAACTGCCCACGACTCCACCCACGACGGCACTCCAGCGGCAGTTTAGCGCTGTCGGAAAATTCCGACAGTCACTGTCGGAAATTCCGACAGCGATTTTCTATAAATTGACACCTTCTGTTCGTGCATTTCAACCATTGAAGATTCTAAGTCCTTTCCTGAGTGCATTCCATCCAGAGAGCTCCAGAACCTCATGAACTCCCATTTATGCTGAGAAGGTTTGAAATTGAAGACGAGATCGGACGCGCTTCTACATCAAGGATCATCTCGAGGCTTCAACCTTCCTTTCAGAGATCTGAATTTCTAGGGAGTTCTTATTTTATCTTGTATTTTCATTTATATACATTTTACTTTGTATTGGTAGGGAAAATCGCTTCCTTGTGCGGAGCGTCTAAGTCCTTGCGCGGCTTAGGGGAAAATCGCTTCCTTGTGCGGAGCGTCCAAGTCCTTGCGTGGCTTGGTGGGAAATCGTGGCCTTGTGTGCTACGTCTAGATCTTGGGAAGATCTAGAGGATAGGCTTGGGCTTGGTCTAGGGAGAGACAAGTGATAGCCTTCCGATCCTTGGGAGAAGGATTGGTAAACAAAAAGAAATTTACATTTGTACGCCTCCGATTTCTAGCGATATAGAAATCAAATTTATGTAAACACGTTTTCATATATATAATCATGTCTCTTTTGTGTTTACTTGATTTGTATCATTTGGCGTAATCTCTATTATATTGTGTTCTAAGTTTTCAATTCTAAATCTAAATTGTTTATTTCAATCTCTTTCATTATAAAACAATTTAGTAATTATCTTGGAAATTATAGAAAGAATTTTATTCCCTTATTCACCCCCCCCCCTCTAAGGGCGCCGTAAGATCCAACAGGCCCCTCATCAAGTTTACTATTCGCAGTCCAGTCTGGCTATTCGCAGTCCAGTGGTCTGCATTTAGCATTTCAGAACAGCGGGATTCAGCTATTCGCAGCCCAATTCAGGGGTATTTTGGTAATCTGGCTGACCAGTTTTTGGCTATTTGCAACCCAACTTCAAAAATCCTATAAATAGGACCAAGGGGGGCACCATTTGGAGAGATCTCTTATCCTAGGCTAGCTCTCTTCTTCCTTCTCTCCCTCCCCAAGTCTCTCTAGGGGGTGAGGAGAGGCTCCAGTGGTGCCCAAGCTTAGTAGTGGCTTGGGAGGGGAAGTTCCAAGGGGACTTCCGGGTATGTGGCGGGACCTCCCCACTAAGCCCTTCGTCCAGTTTTAGTTCCAACACCTTCAACCTAGAGCTCTCCCTTGGGGGGAGTAAGGGTTGGTCGCCCCTCAGCCTCGCTGAGGGCCCCGAACTCCACAGAGACCGAGATGTCGGTTTCAACATTTTGGTGCGGTAAGCGTGGAGTTCGGGGTTGGAACTAAAATGTTGAAACCGACAACTCGGTCTCTGTGGAGTTCGGGGCCCTCAGCGAGGCTGAGGGGCGACCAACCCTTACTCCCCCCAAGGGAGAGCTCTAGGTTGAAGGTGTTGGAACTAAAACTGGACCAAGGGCTTAGTGGGGAGGTCCCGCCACATACCCGGAAGTCCCCTTGGAACTTCCCCTCCCAAGCCACTACTAAGCTTGGGCACCACTGGAGCCTCTCCTCACCCCCTAGAGAGACTTGGGGAGGGAGAGAAGGAAGGAGAGAGCTAGCCTAGGATGAGAAATCTCTCCAAATGGTGCCCCCCTTGGTCCTATTTATAGGATTTTTGAAGTTGGGCTGCAAATAGCCAAAAACTGGTCAGCCAGATTACCAAAATACCCCTGAATTGGGCTGCGGATAGCTAAATCCCGCTGTTCTGAAACGCTAAATGCAGACCACTGGACTGCGAATAGCCAGACTGGACTGCGAATAGTAAACTTGACGAGGGGGGCCTCCCCTGGGCGAGAGGGGGGGCGAACCGCCCCTCCCCCTCTCTGCTCCTACCTGCTGGGCGAGAGAGGGAGGGGCGAGACCCCCCTCCCCCCTCTCCGCCCCTTCCTGCTGGGCGAGAGAGGGAGGGGCGAGACCCCCTCCCCCCTCTCCGCCCCTACTTGCTGGGCGAGAGAGGGAGGGGCGAGACCCCCCCTCCCCCTCTCCGCCCCTTCCTGCTGGGCGAGAGAGGGAGGGCGAGACCCCCCTCCCCCTCTCCGCCCATGCCGCTCTTTCTGCGTGGTTTGAGGCTACCAAACTGCCTCCCCCGGATCCTTGGGAGTACTCGGCGAATATCGGGGTTGTACACAAAGGGGGAGGGGGTCTCGCCCCCCTCTCGCCCAAGAGGTTGGGGCGGAGAGGGGGAGGGAGTCTCGCCCCCCTCTCGCCCAGGAGGTTGGGGCGGAGAGGGGGAGGGGGTCTCCCCCCCCCCCCCCCTCTCGCCCAGGAGGTAGGGGCGGAGAGGGGGGAGGGGGGGTCTCGCCCCTCCCTCTCTCGCCCAGCAGGAAGGGGCGGAGAGGGGGGAGGGGGGTCTCTCCCCTCCCTCTCTCGCCCAGCAAGTAGGGGCGGATTGGGGGGAGGGGGGTCTCGCCCCTCCCTCTCTCGCCCAGCAGGAAGGGGCGGAGAGGGGGGAGGGGGGTCTCGCCCCTCCCTCTCTCGCCCAGCAGGTAGGAGCAGAGAGGGGGAGGGGCGGTTCGCCCCCCCCTCTCGCCCAGGGGAGGCCCCCCTCGTCAAGTTTACTATTCGCAGTCCAGTCCGGCTATTCGCAGTCCAGTGGTCTGCATTTAGCGTTTCAGAACAACGGGATTCAGCTATCCGCAGCCCAATTCAGGGGTATTTTGGTAATCTGGCTGACCAGTTTTTGGCTATTTGCAGCCCAACTTCAAAAATCCTATAAATAGGACCAAGGGGGGCACCATTTGGAGAGATCTCTCATCCTAGGCTAGCTCTCTCCTTCCTTCTCTCCCTCCCCAAGTCTCTCTAGGGGGTGAGGAGAGGCTCCAGTGGTGCCCAAGCTTAGTAGTCGCTTGGGAGGGGAAGTTCCAAGGGGACTTCCGGGTATGTGGCGGGACCTCCCCACTAAGCCCTTGGTCCAGTTTTAGTTCCAACACCTTCAACCTAGAGCTCTCCCTTGGGGGGAGTAAGGGTTGGTCGCCCCTCAGCCTCGCTGAGGGCCCCGAACTCCACAGAGACCGAGTTGTCGGTTTCAACATTTTGGTGCGGTGAGCGTGGAGTGTGACCGATTCAAGAAACCCTCAAGATGAGCTCCATGGATGGAGGTGGAGGAAGTTCCGACCCAGGTCACTCGCAACCCCCGGTGGCTGGGGTGATGTTGGAGATGTTTGAAAATTTCAGGCAGGAGGTCCTGCAGACCTTGCAGGTAGCTTTCGCCTCGGGAAGCGAAGGCAGGAGAGAAAGTGGTAAGGAGGTCTCGCCTCAGCAGGTTGGCGAGAGCACCCTCGGGCAGCCATCCAGGAAGGGGGTGGCGGGAGGGGGCGAGTGGGGAGGCGCCAGGCCCCCACTCGCCCAGCCCCAAGGGGGCGAGTGGGGAGGCGCCAGGCCCCCACTCGCCCAGCCCCAAGGGGGCGAGTGGGGAGGCGCCAGACCCCCACTCGCCCAGCCCCAAAGGGGGGCGAGCACGGGAGGTCCCTTTTGTGAGCTGATCCTCTCGGCCCCGATTTCGGAGGGGTTCAAGGGGGCGAAGATGTCTCACTACTTCGGCAAGGATGACCCCGTCTTACACCTGCAGTGGTTTGAAGACATGGTCTCCATCAGGCCCATGTCGGACGCTTTCAAATGTCGACTCTTCGCGACAACCCTCAAAGGGAAAGCCAGGGAGTGGTTCCACCAGCTCCCTACAGGATCCATCTATGCCT
The DNA here is from genome assembly GCA_033032865.1 of Dactylorhiza incarnata. Taxonomy (NCBI): domain Eukaryota; kingdom Viridiplantae; phylum Streptophyta; class Magnoliopsida; order Asparagales; family Orchidaceae; genus Dactylorhiza; species Dactylorhiza incarnata. Next base: position 3,120,506 of record JAWHQI010000258.1, read on the forward strand.
TCGAAGACTTGCGCCGAGGCTTCCTGTTACACTTCTCGACGTCAAGGAAGAGGAAGAAAGATGCTGAAGCACTTTTCAAGGTCAAGCAAGAACCAGAGGAGTCGCTGGCTCACTATCTGGAACGGTTTAGGGAGGAGGTTCTCCTTGTCCAAGAAGTGCCCGGGTACACCCTCAAGCTCGCCTTCACGGTGGGGCTGCGGGAGGGTTTCTTCAAAATGGACCTCAAGAGAAGAGCTCCGGTGTCCTTTGAGGAGCTGATGGAAAGGGCGGTCGAGGAAGTTGAAAGTGAGGAGGCCAACCCGGAGTTCACAAGAAGGCTGGCCAAGCTGAGTGAGCCACAGGCAAGGCAGCAGGGGGGAGAGTAAAGGCCCCCAAGAGGAAGTTCGACCAGGAGGAGGACAACTTCCAGGAAGAAGAGACTGACCTCCCAGGGTGGAGGCAGGAGTCGAAGGGGCCCTCTCCACCACCCTAGCAAACCATGGCAATCGGTTGGGGAAGAAGGAGGAGAGTCAGAAAGGCAGGCAGAAGAGGAAGAGGAGGGAACATGGTGGGGTTGCCTTACTGTGACTTCCACGAGGAGGAGGGTCACGCAACATCCGTCTGCCCTAAGTTCTTGGAGTTAAGGGAGGCGAGGGGTCCAAGGCAGCAACATCAACAACCAGAAGGGACCGAGGAAGACCAGACCTGAGAGTAGGAGACCAAGTTGGTTTCCGTGCTTAGTTTTTTATTTCTATCCCCAAGTCCATGTAAGATGATGTTTTGTTCCTGTGCTTAGTTTTCTCACATGTATTAGGAGGATTAATATATGAAAATATTTCAAAAATACTTAGCCTCGATGCTGGCCCGCCGACTAGGCTCCCACCTAGCTGGCAGGGCCGGAGACCGCTCGATGGCAGGATATTTCAAAAGTACTTAGCCTCGATGCTGGCCCGCTGACCAGGCTCCCACCTAGCTGGCAGGGTCGGGAACCGCTCGATGGCATGATGTTTCAAAAGTACTTAGCCTCGATGCTGGCCCGCTGACCAGGCTCCCACCTAGCTGGCAGGGCCGGGAACCGCTCGATGACAGGATGTTTCAAAAGTACTTAGCCTCGATGCTGGCCCGCTGACCAGGCTCCCACCTAGCTGGTAGGGCCGGAGACCGCTCGATGGCAGGATGTTTCAAAAGTACTTAGCCTCGATGTTGGCCCGCTGACCAGGCTCCCACCTAGCTGGCAGGGCCGGGAACCGCTCGATGGCATGATGTTTCAAAAGTACTTAGCCTCGATGCTGGCCCGCTGACCAGGCTCCCACCTAGCTGGCAGGGCCGGGAACCGCTCAATGGCAGGATGTTTCAAAAGTACTTAGCCTCAATGCTGGCCCGCTGACCAGGCTCCCACCTAGCTGGCAGGGCCGGGAACCGCTCGATGGCAGGATGTTTCAAAAGTACTTAGCCTCGATGCTGGCCCGCTGACCAAGCTCCCACCTAGCTGGCAGGGCCGGAGACCGCTCGATGGCAGGATGTTTCAAAAGTACTTAGCCTCGATGCTGGCCCGCTGACCAGGCTCCCACCTAGCTGGCATGGCCGGGAACCGCTCGATGGCATGATGTTTCAAAGTACTTAGCCTTGATGCTGGCCCGCTGACCAGGCTCCCACCTAGCTGGCAAGGTCGGGAACCGCTCGATGGCAGGATGTTTCAAAATTACTTAGCCTCGATGCTGGCCCGCTGACCAGGCTCCCACCTAGCTGGTAGGGCCGGGAACCGCTCGATGGCAGGATGTTTCAAAAGTACTTAGCCTCGATGCTGGCCCGCTGACCAGGCTCCCACCTAGCTGGCAGGGCCGGGAACCGCTCGATGGCAGGATGTTTCAAAAGTACTTAGCCTCGATGCTGGCCCGCTGACCAAGCTCCCACCTAGCTGGCAGGGCCGGGAACCGCTCGATGGCAGGATGTTTCAAAAGTACTTAGCCTCGACGCTGGCCCGCTGACCAGGCTCCCACCGAGCTGGCAGGGTCGGGAACTGCTCGATGGCCATAGTGTTTTTCCCCCGAGGTGGCTACGCTAGCCGGGCTCTCACTAGCCGGCAGGGTAGGAAGTCCCCTCGGGGAGGTTAAGTGTTTTTTCCCCTGAGGTGACTGCGCTAGCCGGGCTCTCACTAGCCGGCAGGGTAGGAAGGCCCCTCGGGGAGGTTAAGTGTTTTTTCCCCCGAGGTAGCTCCGCTAGCCGGGCTCTCACTAGTCGGCAAGGTTGAGGGACCCCTCGGGGAGGTTATGTATTTTTCGAGATATCACCGATAATCGGGTTCCCAGCGACACTCGTCGAATATGCAGGGTTGGACATTTCTTTCCGAGCGTGAGCCACGCTCGAAAAGAGCGGGGATTGTGTACAACCCCGATATTCGCCGAGTACTCCCAAGGATCCGGGGGAGGCAGTTTTGTAGCCTCGAACCACGCAGAAAGAGCGGCAGGGGCGGAGAGGGGGAGGGGGTCTCGCCCCCCCTCTCGCCCAAGAGGTCGGGGCGGAGAGGGGGAGGGGGTCTCGCCCCCCCCTCTCGCCCAAGAGGTCGGGGCGGAGAGGGGGTCTCGCCCCCCTCTCGCCCAAGAGGTCGGGGCGGAGAGGGGGAGGGGGTCTCGCCCCCCTCTCGCCCAGGAGGTTGGGGCGGAGAGGGGGAGGGGGTCTCACCCCCCCCCCCCCCCTCTCGCCCAGGAGGTAGGGGCGGAGAGGGGGGAGGGGGGTCTCGCCCCTCCCTCTCTCGCCCAGCAGGAAGGGGCGGAGAGGGGGGAGGGGGGTCTCTCCCCTCCCTCTCTCGCCCAACAAGTAGGGGCGGAGAGGGGGGAGGGGGGTCTCGCCCCTCCCTCTCTCGCCCAGCAGGAAGGGGCGGAGAGGGGGGAGGGGGGTCTCGCCCCTCCCTCTCTCGCCCAGCAGGAAGGGGCGGAGAGGGGGGAGGGGGGTCTCGCCCCTCCCTCTCTCGCCCAGCAGGTAGGAGCAGAGAGGGGGAGGGGCGGTTCGCCCCCCCCCCCCCCCCCCCCCCCCCCCCCCCCCCCCCTCCTCTCGCCCAGGGGAGGCCCCCCTCGTCAAGTTTACTATTCGCAGTCCAGTCTGGCTATTCGTAGTCCAGTGGTCTGCATTTAGCGTTTCAGAACAGCGGGATTCAGCTATCCGCAGCTCAATTCAGGGGTATTTTGGTAATCTGGCTGACCAGTTTTGGCTATTTGCAGCCCAACTTCAAAAATCCTATAAATAGGACCAAGGGGGCACCATTTGGAGAGATCTCTCATCCTAGGCTAGCTCTCTCCTTCCTTCTCTCCCTCCCCAAGTCTCTCTAGGGGGTGAGGAGAGGGTCCAGTGGTGCCCAAGCTTAGTAGTGGCTTGGGAGGGGAAGCTCTAAGGGGACTTCTGGGTATGTGGCGGGACCTCCCCACTAAGCCCTTGGTCCAGTTTTAGTTCCAACACCTTCAACCTAGAGCTCTCCCTTGGGGGGAGTAAGGGTTGGTCGCCCCTCAGCCTCGCTGAGGGCCCTGAACTCCACAGAGACCGAGTTGTCGGTTTCAACAATGTAGACGTGATTTTTTTCTAAATATAGGAATATTATTTTTATATGTTAATAAAAAATTTTGTGCAATGTCTATATATTAAAAAATATATAGTTTAAAAAAAATTTGTACAAAATAATTTAGGCAGAATTATGATATTAAGAATCATACTCATGTCATTTCACTAAAAAACTTGAGACAATGGAATACTATGTCAATTGTCTTTTATTAAAAATTTAATGAATAATTATAATACATATAACATATATATATACTTGCAGCTCCGCACGGGATTCGCCCGTGCTCGCTGCTCCCCGACGGCGGCCTCCGGCCGCCCAAACGACTCGCTGCACCATTCTCTCTCTAACTCCCTCTCTCTTACCCGCCTCTCTCTTGCCCTAGTTGCCTGAACTGACTTTACAATGGCATAAAGGGGAAATCCCCTTTGGTGCAAAGGCATAATTGGCATAGCCAATGTTGCACCAAAGGGGATTTCTCCTTCATATAATACTATATAGTCAATGTTGCACCAAAGGAAATTTCTCCTTTATATAATATAGTTGTACAAAAAAACCGGTCCTAACCAGTCCGGTTGGGACCGGACTGGTTAGGACTGGTCAGGGACCGGTCCTGTCCGGGACCGGTCCCAGAGGCTCGGCCGGTCCCCTATTTTATGGCAAAAATCGGTCCCGTACCGGGACCGATCTTTTAGGGTTTAAGGTTTAGGGTTTAGGGTCCTGGACTGGGACAGGACCGGTTTCCCAAGACCGATTTTTGCCAAGGAGCCTTAACGGCTCTTTAATTAAAGAGCCGAGCCTTAGGCTCTTTTAATTAAAAAAATTTTTAAATTTTTTTTTTATAAATACCCCCTCTCCCCCATTCTCTCTCTCTATTTCTCTCTCCACTTCTCTCTCTCTCTCTCTATTTCTCTCTCTCTCTCTCTCTTTCAAATTTATTAAATGACGTCTTCTTCATCCTAGCCGGCGTCCTCCTCCGCGTCTGCCGATATTGAGATAGTGGAGCACCGTCACAAAACGACAATATGGGAGACATTTGATAAAGTGCGGGTTGATGGCGAAATGAAGGCGAAGTGCAAACTTTGCGGGAAGCTAATGGTCGATTGGCCGTCGGCAGCAACACAACGCTCGTCCGACATGTGAAATCTTGCATTTCTAAGCAAGCCCCGGAGTCTACCAAAGCCCAAATTTCGGCGACCGGGCACATTTGGACGTACGACAAAAAAATTTAATTTACTTTATATAATTATAATTATATATTTTTTTTAATTTTATATTTTTTTTAATAAAAAGACCGGTCCGAAACCGGTTAGGACCGTTCCTCCGGTCCCAGCCGGTCCTCCTCCAGAGGAGAAAAAACCGGTCCCGGACCGGGACCGGTTTGACCGGGACCGGTTTGACCGGGACCGGTCTGAGACCGGTCAGCCAAAAGACCGGTCTTCCAAAAGACTGGTCCCGGACCGGACTGTCAGTCCTTTTGTGCAGGACTGATATAATAATATATAAAAATAGGGAAATCACTCCCTTAACTTTACCAACTTTTTGAAATCAGTCCCAGAAACATATTTTAGGTGATTTTAGTCCCAAAACTTATTAAATCTATTGAAATCAGTCCCTCGGTCAACTCTGTTAGTATTTTTAACGGAAGTCCTGCTCAGGCGACATAATCTTCCCGTAAAGGAACCCTTCTTCATGCTCATGCAATATCCTCTGTTTTCCCCTGCTCAACCGCAAATAAAAAAAAAGTAACACTCAGTGATTCCGGCTCTGTAGTACAGTGTATTAGCGTGTTTATCAGAGCTTTATTGACATTGAGATCTGACAGGATGCTTGAAAGTGAAGTTATCAGGTTCTTTGCCTTCTTCTTTCATCTGTTTGTGGAGTGTCAAAACTTCATCGATATAACCATTTTGTGCAAAGCCGACAGTCATGGAGTTCTAAGTAATCAAGGTCCTTCATCCCTTCGAATACCTTCTTGGCATCCTCTATGGTGGGATGGAGTTAGTGAGGTGTTGAGAAGAATGAGGCGATTGGGGTTGAAGAAGACAGCGGGGTCGCCGGCACGGGAGGACCCAAGCCTGGACACGCTCGGGCACGTGCCCGAGCGTAAGTATATGCGAGGCTGGCGAGCGATAGACGAAACCGTAAGCCCTAAGTTTCTCGTCCTCGCGCGGCGAATCAGTCCATTCCAGAGCAACGGAGGCGTTCAAGACCTTTAAGTCTCATGTTGAAAATCAGTTAAACCTGAAAATTAAGAGATTTGGAAGTGATCGAGGAGGAGAATACTCTGCTACTGGCTTCAAGTAATTTTGTGCCTCTGAGGGAATAATCCTTGAAACCACAGCTCATTACTCACCCCAGTCAAACGGTGTTGCCGAGCGCAAGAATAAAACGTTAACAGAGATGTTGAACTCTATGCTCCTAACAGCTGGCATGCCTAATTTCTTTTGGGGAGAAGCAGTCCGTAATGCAAATCACATTCTAAATAGAGTACCTCACTCTCAGCTCACTTCTACACCGTATGAGCTGTGGCACGGTCATCCGTGCAGGTACGATACTCTAAACACTTGGGGTTGTATTGCCTATGTGCGTATACAAGACCTTAAGAGGCCTAAGGTGGGACCTAAGACGACGACATGCGTCTATCTAGGTAGTGCAGAAGATAGTGCAGCAGACAGATTTCTCGATCTATCCACGAATACTGTGATAGAGTCTAGAGATGCCATATTTTTTGAAGACAAATTTGTCAAAGATCATGGATTGTCTGTCTCCGGGTCCAATGATATGATTACTGAATCTATCGTTGAACCTGAAGCTGGCCCTTCTGGTACTGCTCCCCAACCTATAGAGGTGGAACCTATTCCACTTAGAGCATCTACCAGAGAAAGAATCCCTAAGGATTTTGGTGAGAATTTCATCACCTATCACTTAGAGGATGATCCATTCTCCTATCAGGAAGCAATGAGGTCTAGAGATTCGTTGATGTGGGCAGAAGCCATTGATGATGAGATGGACTCACTGTTACATAACAATACCTGGCATCTAGTTGACTTATCGAAATGTGTTAAAGTCCTAGGATGCAAGTGAGTTTTAAAGAAGAAATTACATAGTGATGGATCTATTGCCAGGTATAAAGCGCGTCTCGTAGCTAAAGGTTATAAGCAACAAGGGGATTTGACTATTTTGACGTCTATTCACCTGTGTGTCATCTATCGACTATCAGGATTCTTCTTGCATTAGCCTCTATTGAGAACTTTATAGTTCATCAAATGGATGTCAAAACTGCATTCTTAAATGGAAGGCTTAATGAAGAGATCTACATGGCTCAACCTGAATGTTATGTACATAAAGATCAAAAGGACAAAGTGTGCAAACACGATAAGTCAATCTATGGTCTTAAACAAGCACCTAAGATGTGGCACATGAAGTTTGATCAGGTGGTAAAGAACATTGAATTCCAGTCCAGTCTCTCTGACAAATGCCTTTATTACCGCTCCTTGTCAAATCAAACATGTTGAAATTTTGAAGTGAAGTGGAGGTGTCCGGGCGGTCTGATTTTGGGAGACCGCCGAGACCGCGCGGTCTGTGCTTATATTCTGCCGGTCTGGCTCTGCCGATCTGTTCTGGCGGACTGTTGGTTCTGCCGGTCTGTTCTTAGTAGCTGCGGTCTGTTCTCGAGTTGGTCTGCTGGTTGGCCTGTCTTCTTTGTTGGAAGACCGGGCGGTCTGTTCTTATGTGTGACCGTCTGTCCGGGCGGTTTGTGCTTGGCAATCTAGCGACTTGTTCTAAGTCGGCCAAATGGTTCCTGGTTTGCTCCTGGTGGTCTAAGGAAGGAGTACCTTTGTGACCGCGCGGCTTGTGCGCGGTCTCGTGTTCGCGCGACCTGTGCGCGATCTGTCTGCTGATCTGCGATCTTGGTCGGATGATCGTCCAAGTAGTGTGATCGTGTGGTCTGTCTTGTGAGACCGTTGGCGATCTGACGGGTGGTGATTGTACCTCTCCTGTGCGGTGACGACATCCGTCTACCCGCCAATAAATAGGGGTGCAGGGCCCGTCATTCATAACGAGAACTGTAAGAACTGAGCCTGGGTTAATTCGTGCGGTCTCACTTTGAGGTCGGGCGGTCTCGGAAGCGAGTTGACTGTTTGTTGTGTTCGTAGGTTTGCGGTCAGCAGGTTGCGGTCTCCTTCCTTGGTGATTCCCAGCGGCTTGAATAAACAGTTCGGCAGCGGTCAGTCTGCGAACTGGTCTATGTTCGTTCTTGTGTTGTTCGCAGCGAGCTCAGCGATCAGGCGACCTTCAGCGGTTAGGCGATCTGAGTTACGGTCTGGCGACAGCTTCAGTTCTTCGTTCCAATAAAGTTCCAGTTCGTGCGGTCTGAGGTGCGGTCTTGCAGTGCTGGCGGTCTGTCCGGTTTCTGTTCGCGCGATCTCAGGTCAAGCCGGGCGACTTCTGGAGTCGAGCGGTCTGTGCGGTCTCAGCTTGTCTAGCCGCCAGATTTGTTTTGGTGTGTTTTGTTCTTCTCGTCTCTGTGATTCTGATGAATAATGTCTCGCCATGTATACCTCGCACTGTAAATGAAGTTTGTGTTTCAATAAAGTTTCTTGTGTTACTGTGTGGCATTGTGGTTGTTTGGCTTTAACTCAGTTGATGCAACTCCTGCTTACTCCTAAACGATTCAAATCAAAAAATTTAACATGGTATCAGAGGGAGGTTGTTGGAGTGGATAAGCAGTGTTCAACTTGAGTTGTCATCGTCTTTGTGAAGAAGAGACCACATAGATTGTCATGGAAGGTGGATACGCAAGAGGGCTTGGTATTGAACTCCTTACATCGACTAACTATAAGAAATGGAGGTCGTACTGTATGGAGAGCTATTTACTTGGCGAGGATCTATGGGAGATAGTTGGAGGAGAAGACACACAAGAGGTATTTCTAGCAGGAGATAATATGGCAGAGGTGAGACTTTGGAGGAGGACTAATGTTAAGGCAGAGTTCACTCTCAAGAGGGCTATCTCACCGGAGCTGTTTGATCACATCATTGGGTGTAAATCTGCTGCTGAGATTTGGACGTCTTTCGACGGGTTGTTTAATAAGAAGAATGTAGCTCGACTACAGTTTCTTGAAAATGAGTTGGCGAAGGCCTCTCAAGGCGATCTTTATATTTGTACCTTCTTTCTCAAAATGAAGAACCTCACTGCAGAGATTTCTGCATTGGATCCTGATGAGCCCATCTCGAAGGCAAAACTGAAGAGGCATATCATTCGTGGGTTGCGGAAGGAGTATCTTGCCTTTGTGACTTCAGTTCAAGGTTGGGCAAATCAAGCATCTCTGTTGGAGCTGGAGAACTTACTTGCTTCGCAAGAAAGTTTGGCAAGACAGATGGCGGGGACTTCTATCTCTGGGGGAGATAGTGATGTGTTGTTCTTTGGGAAGAAGAAAAAGAAGTGGGAGAAGAAGAATTCGGGTTATGATGGACCCTCTACTTCAGGTCAGCAGGATAGGGGTTATGCTCCTAAGTCTGATGGGAAGAAGAAGGGAGAGGGACCAAGGTGCTTCAGGTGCAATAAGACCGGCCACTTCAAGAAGGATTGTCAGGTTAATCTTCAGTCGGGACATGCAGCAGAGAAGGAGAAGCCAAAGTCTGATGAAGCTGGATGGGGAGGAGCCTTTGCGGCTAATATGACGGCAATGTCCGTTAAGGCCTTGGCTGCTATCAACTTCAAAGAGGATTGGATTGTTGATTCAGGGTGTAGACATCATCTCACCGGGGATGAATCAAAGTTCTCTTCTTTGGTGCCTTACTCAGGTAACGATGTTATCATTACGGCTGATAATTCTGTTCATGCTGTCGAACAAGAAGGTGTTGTCTCCCTGAGCAGTGATAAGGGTCCACTCACATTGAGGAGTGTTTATCACGTGCCTGGTATGAAGAAGAATCTCTTCTCTGTGACCAATGCGGTCGATGCCGGTTATCACGTTATGTTTGGCCCAACAGAAGTGAAGTTTCTTAAAACTCAACCGGAGATAAGGGGAGATGTTATCCATGTTGGAAAGCGGGTGAAGGACTTGTTCGTGTTATCGACAAGTACCTATGTTGATAAGATGAAGACCAACGATAGCGCAGCTATCTGGCATGAAAGGTTGGGGCATGTTGGCATGGATAAATTGAAGGCTATGGCGGTAAGGGGCCTTGTCAAGGGCTTGCCTAGCTTGTACTCTTATGGAGACGGTCATGTTTGTGCTGGATGTCAGTTTGGCAAGTCTCATCGACTTCCATTTGATAAATCACAAACAAGGTGCAAAGCGCCGTTGGAGTGCATCCACGATGATTTGATGGGACCGACAGCCACCCCAAGCCTTGGAGGCAACATATATATGTTGGTGTTGATTGTCGATTACACCAGATATGTCTGGATGTATTTTCTGAAAGAGAAGTTGGAAGCCTTTGCGAAGTTTGTGGAGTTCAAGGAGCTGGTGGAAGGTCGATTAGGCATGCAGGTGAAAAAATTGAGAACTGATAATGGTGGGAGTTCACCTCTGGTGAGTTCTTAAGTTTTTGCAGGAAACACGGCGTTCGGAGAGAGCTCAATTGTGCTCATACTCCACAGTAAAATGGTGTTGCGGAAAGGAAGATCCGTCATCTGATGGAAACCTGCAAGTGCTGGCTTCATGCCAAGAGTATCCCAAAGTCCTTTTGGGCGGATGGAATGTCTTGTGCGGCTTACGTCATCAACAGAATGCCTCTAAGTCCTATCAACATGAAGACCCCTCACGAACTGATGTTCAAGGAGAAACCGAGTGTTGCTCACCTTCGGGTGTTCGGGTCAACCTGCTATGTACATATTCATGATGCTCTTCGGACAAAGCTAGATGTGAAAGCAAGGAAGCTAGTCTTTGTTGGATATGATGAGCGGAAGAAAGGATTGAGGTGCATGGATCCTGAGACACGGAGATCAGTGGTATCTCGGGATGTGGTGTTCGATGAAGTGACTTCTTACAAAGGAAGTTCGGGAGTTGAATTACCGGAGAGCAGGGTTGATGAAGCAGGGAAAGATGCGGGAAGTCTTCAAGTGGAGTTGTCTGTTTCACCAAGAGCTCCAGCTGTGTCAAGCTCTGAGATGGAAGCTTCAGGTTCTGGAAGCAGGGGGAGCGATGCTCCAAGTTCGTCTGGAAGAGGAGCTTGCACAGAAGAAGCAGCTGAAGAGGTGGTTAGTCAGGTGCAACCTCTTAGGAGGTCGAAGAGGACTATCAAGCCACCAGATCGATACACAGGAGGAAACATGGTGAGCTTTGTCTCATGTTTCTTCGCTGGTCCCTTGGATGAGAGGGAGCCGTCGAGCTTTGAGAAAGCCAAAGGCGTAAAGCAGTGGGATATTGCTATGCAAGAAGATATGGATGCTCTCAAGAAGAATGAGACGTGGTCTCTAGTGCCCAGGCCCAAGGGCATTACCCCTGTGACATGCAAATAGGTTTATAAACTCAAGAAGAAAGTTGACGGTACAATCGAGCGATACAAGGCTCGCCTTGTAGCTCGCGGGTTCTCACAGCAGTATGGTGAAGATTATGATGAGACGTTTAGTCCAGTGGCAAAGATGACTTCGGTCCGATTTGTTATTGCTTTGGCGGCATCTTGTGGATGGGAGATTTGGCAGCTCGATGTTAAGAATGTTTTCTTATACGGAGAGATTGACAAGGATATCTTCATGATCCAGCCGCCGGGTTTCATCTCGGAGGATCGTCCGGACTACGTTTGCAAATTGAAGAAGGCCCTGTGTGGGTTGAAGCAAGCGCCTCGGGCGTAGTATGGAAAGATCGCGGAGTATCTCTTATTCTGCGGGTTCTTTGCTTCAGACTCTGATTCTAGCTTGTTTGTCAAGAAGGAGGGGGCGCTTCGGGTTATTGTGCTGCTGTATGTGGATGAGATGATTGTCACCGGGAACTCGAAGGAGGCGGTAGCAAGGCTGAGAGCTGAGCTTGCTATCAGGTTCGAGATGAAGGATCTGGGGGAGCTTCACCATTTCCTTGGACTCGAGGTCCAGAGGCGGGAGAGCAGAGTGCTCATTTCTCAGGAAGGATATGCGGAGTGGATCGTTCAATGATTTCACATGGAAGAAGGGAAGAGCAGCTCTATACCTCTGGAACAGCATCATAAACTTCGGAAGGATGAGGGAAGAGTTCTATCTGATCCGTTGGTGTTCCGGGCTCTGGTTGGGAGCTTGATTTACTTGACCATCACGAGGCCTGATATTGCTTATGCAGTTGGCAAAGTGAGTCGGTACATGGCGGAGCCACAGAAGCCTCATCTTCTGGCGGCAAAAGGTATTCTGAAATATGTGAAGTCGACCTCTGATTTGGGTCTCCTATTTAGGAGAGGGTCAAGCTTGGAGTTGCATGGATACATGGATGCTGACTACGGGGGAGACGTGGATGATCGGAGATCAATGTCTGGTTATGTCTTTATGATGGGCCCCACAGCTATCTCTTGGTGCAGCAAAAAGCAGGACTTTGTGTCCGTATCTACCACAGAAGCGGAATACAAGGCCTCGACCTTGGCTGCTCAGGAAGCCGTTTGGCTCAGGAGGTTGGTGGAGGACGCTCATGAGGAGGTTCGAGGTCCCACTATGCTACGCGGGGACAATGAGAGTGCTCTCAAGCTGGTTAATAATCCAGTCTGTCACGCGAAGACCAAGCATATTGAGATTGAGCATCATTTCATTCGTGAAAAGGTGTTGGGAGGATCTCTTATGGTCGAGCATGTTCGGAGTGCGGATAATGTCGCAGACATCTTCACAAAGTCGCTGGCAAAGGGACCGTTTACACGGTTGCGGAGTTTACTCGAGCTTGTCTCCACTTCCCACTTCAAGGGGGAGTGTTGAAATTTTGAAGTGAAGTGGAGGTGTCCCGGCGGTCTGATTTTGGGAGACCGCAGAGACCGCGCGGTTTGTGCTTATATTCTGCCGGCCTGGCTCTACCGATCTGTTCTGGCGGACTGCTGGTTCTGCCGGTTTGTTCTTAGTAGCTGCGGTCTGTTCCCGAGTTGGTCTGCTGGTTGGCCTGTCTTTTTTGTTGGAAGACCGGGCGGTCTGTTCTTATGTGTGACCGCCTGTCCGGGCGGTTTGTGCTTGGCGATCTGGCGACTTGTTCTAAGTCGGCCAGATGGTTCCTGGTTTGCTCCTGGTGGTCTAAGGAAGGAGTACCTTTGTGACCGCGCGGTTTGTCCGCGGTCTCGTGTTCGCGCAACCTGTGCGCGATCTGTCTGCTGATCTGCGGTCTTGGTCAGATGATCGTCCAAGTAGTGTGATCGCGTGGTCTGCCTTGTGAGACCGCTGGCGATCTGACGGGTGGTGATTGTACCTCTCCTGTGCGGTGACGACATCCGTCTACCCGCCTATAAATAGGGGTGCAGGACCCGTCATTCATAACGAGAACTGTAAGAACTGAGCCTGAGTTAATTCATGCGGTCTCACTTTGAGGTCGGGCGGTCTCGGAAGCGAGTTGACTGTTTGTTATGTTCGCAGGTTTACGGTCAGCAGGTTGCGGTCTCCTTCCTTGGTGATTCCCAGCGGCTTGAATAAACAGTTCGGCACCGATCAGTCTGCGAACTGGTTTATGTTCGTTCTTGTGCTGTTCGCAACGAGCTCAGCGATCAGGCGACCTTCAGCGGTTAGGCGATCTGAGTTGCGGTCTGGCGACAGCTTTAGTTCTTCGTTCCAATAAAGCTCCAGTTCGTGCGGTCTGAGGTGCGGTCTTGCAGTGCTGGCAGTCTGTCCGGTTTCTGTTCGCGCGATCTCAGGTCAAGCCGGGCGACTTCTGGAGTCGAGCGGTCTGTGCGGTCTCAGCTTGTCTAGCCGCCATATTTGTTTTGGTGTGTTTTGTTCTTCTCGTCTTCGTGATTCTGATGAATCATGTCTCGCACTGTAAATGAAGTTTGTGTTTCAATAAAGTTTCTTGTGTTACTTTGTGGCATTGTGGTTGTTTGGCTTTAACTCAGTTGATGCAACTCCTGCTTACTCCTAAACGATTCAAATCAAAGTGTGCAAACTCGATAAGTCAATCTATGGTCTTAAACAAGCACCTAAGATGTGGCACATAAAGTTTGATCAGGTGGTAAAGAGCATTGGATTTCAGTACAGTCTCTCTGACAAATGCCTTTATTACCCCTCCTTGTCAAATCAAACAGTTATCATATGCTTATATGTGGATGATATGTTGATTTTAGGGTCTAATCTTGCTGCAGTTAAGGATGTTAAATCCACTCTGGCAGAAGTATTTGACATGAAGGACCTCGGTCCTGTTGATACCATGTTAGGTATGAAGGTTAGAGTTGACAAGGGTCGAGTTACTCTTAGCCAGACTCATTATATTGAGCAACTTCTCTCTACCTGGGGATATGATTAGTGTAGGCCGATTGAGACACCGTTTGATCATAATGTTAAGTTAAGTCCTAATCTAGAGGCCAACATTGATCAAGTCAAATATTCCAAAATAATTGGTAGTCTCATGTACGCTACAACTTGTAAGAGGCCAGACATTGCTTTCTCGGTTAGCACGCTGAGTCGCTTTACCAGCAGTCCAGGCAAAGAGCATTTGGTTGCCGTAGATAGGCTGTTGAGATACCTGAGAGGTACTAAAGACTATGCTCTGTGCTACACTGGTTACCCACCTACAGTGGAAGGACATTCTGATGCCTCGTGGTGTTCAGAAGTTAGGAACAGCAAATCCACCAGTGTATACATATTCACCTTGGGAGGAGCTGTTATCACTTGGAAATCCAAAAGACAGACATGTATAGCTTTGTCGTCTATGGAAGCCGAGATGTTTGCCTTAGTTTCAGCTGGTGACGAGGCAGACTGGATCAGAAACTTGATTTTAGACGTTCTCCTGTCTAAGTTACAAGTCAACTCGCTGAGCTTGTATTGTGATAATCAAGCAGCAGTTCAAGTCGTTAAGAATACCCTCTATAATACTAAGAGGAGACATGTACGACTGAGACATGCTTTACTGAATTATCTTAAAGAACAAGGAATCATCACTTTGATTGATGTACGTTCAAAGGATAACCTTGCTGATACTCTGATGAAAGGAATGCTCAAAGATTGGTTAATCAAAACAGTGAGGGAAATGAGACTAAAGGCGATTTAGTTCGGTCTTAGTTCAGTATCAGGCGATTCAGTTCAGCCATAGTCCAGACGTTTTTTTATTATTCCATATTTCCTTTGTCAATGCAAGCATGTTGTGGTCCGTTGATGCTCTTGGTTGCTGAGCTCGGATCTGGTAAGCTGTTCATTCCAAACTTGATGTTAACAGCTTCATCGGATTCGGCTTTTGCCTTGGAGGAGAGTGTTATTCCAAACTTGATAACACAATCTGACTTGGTTTGTCTCTTCTTCTGAAGATTGGTTCCATTCCAAACTTGATGAGTTCCAATTGACTTTAGAAGAGCAGTAACCGTGACATTCCATATTGGATTACAGATATAGCTGCGGTGTCCAGAAGTCTGAAGATCGTTTCAGTTGAAACAGATATCAGATTCTGAGGTAAAACAATAATACTCTGTGAACGTGTCCTCCCAGCCAAATTAAATAATTCAATACTAAGTTCCAATGTTGGAGATAGATATATGCAAATTTGCAAATGGATAGAATTCATTCTGAATGAAATTCTCTGTTGAAATTGCAGGAGTTTCTGGGATAGGAGGAGCACTGGTTGTAAGGGTGAGGAGCGAAAACCGAAAACCGACAAAACCGACCGAACCGCACCGATTGTGAAACCGAGCCGCCCGGTCCGGTGTCGGTTCGGTTTGGAGCTTGTGAAAACCAAAGTCATATCGACTCGGGTCAGTTTTCAAGTTGTAAAAACCGACCAAACCGAACCGAACCGACGTTACATACTGGTATTGTAATTATTATAAATTATGTATATGTTGGCCTCTGTTTTATAATAATTATAAAGTATGTGTTAGCTTTGTTTTATAAATTATCAATTATGTATAGGTAATAGGATTCAACCTTGATTCGGTTCACGCGGGTTCTGGAGATTTTTAAAGCCCGGTTATAAGGAACCTGGAGATAATACTAATCCACGACTCTATCCCCATGAACATTAAATATTTAGAATTCTGGAGATTTTTAAAGTCCGTTTTCTCCTCTATAATTATGTCATTTGACATTGATTAAAGTTTCATTTGAATATAAATATGCTTAGTTTTTAATGTTTGTTTATCCATCATTTTGTTTTGAGGAGACGAAGATGTTTTAACTATAATAAATATATCTAAACAGTAAACAATTAAACATACATGCTGAATTAATTTAGTCGTGCTTACCTGTTTGTTGCTTTCTTATTTTAAGAACAGTGTTTGATGTATTGAATAGTATGCCAATATTATATTGAATGCGTCATTAGTTAGCTTGTAAAAAACCGACACCGAACCGCCAAAAACCGATAAAAACCGAACCGACTTTGAACCGAACCGACCAGGTTCGGTTCGGGTCGGTTTGGACAAAAACGAAAACCGAGGCATGTCGATTCGGTTTCGGTTTGGGTCCAAACCGACCCAAACCGAACCGCTCGCACCCTTAACTGGTTGACTGGGATCCGGAGAAGGATGATCTTTTGGATGACTAGTTTTTTGAGTGTTACTTTGTTTATTTCATGTACTTCTGCTCAAAGCATTGTTTAGCTCTTTCTTTATTATAGCACTGTTTGTTTTGGACTTTTTAGATCTCTGTTTGATTTTGGACGCCAGGCGTATAGAGCCTGTGTCTTGATCGTTCCTGAGACTCTTATTGTGTTGCAGCTGAGTTTCTTTATTTACTTATGCGTGCATACTGATTTTGTGTTATAGTCCAAATTGATTAAAACAGGTGTTGGACACGGTTGTAATTGACTCAAGTTTGATTGAATACAATACAAACCACCCCTTTACCCGAAGTCTTGGTTCACGACGGACATAGGAGGAGATTGTTAATGTGTATTAATATGTCCTGCCGTGTCAAGACCGACTCGGAATAGCCTAACGGGTTCGTGTCACACTAAGACTCGGTTCTATGCTGGAAGTACTATAAAACCTTATTCCAAACTTGATGGGTGATTGTAGAATACTTTGAGCCAAACCCTAACACTATATCGTGTGTCAAATGTCACATCCAACTCTGACATCGTACGGGTTCATGCCTTGACCAACCTCAAAAGGAAGGACAATTCTCATGAATGAGACTCCACTATCACGAGACTCCATTACCGACTTTTGTGACACAATATATTCACTTATATAAAGCTTGACTTGAGAACTATAAAGACATGATCATTTTTTGCCTTCTCTGGGCTCTTTTTCATCCCACCCGCTTGAAAACGGGAGACCTAGAGTCAGTTTAATTCTGGAGGGGAGCTCAGTCAACAAGCTTCCGGGTGTGAGGTGGGTTCTCCGGCGATCACCGACCACCATTGTTGTTCTCAGCCCCAGCCACTGGCAATTTAGAGTCCAACACTCACGACTCCCTTTTTCTCCCTATTTCGTTTTCTTAGCAAATTGTTGGGGCTTAATTCTCATCTTTCTCATTATGTTCTCTCACATTAACCCTAAATACACCTTAATATCTACCTCTGACAACTATCTACTCCGCCACCGGCCACATCTTATATGAACTCTAGCTTCTACTTGTTCTGAGAATCTGTCATTCTTCATCTTTTCTCTCCACGATGATCTCTTCATCTTATTCTCTAAATTGTGATAAGAATGAAGCGAGCCACCTTTGGTCGAGACAAAATTCAGTCTTTTCTTTTTTCACGAGGACTAGGTGTAAGTTTTCATTTACGGGTTTTCATTTGATGAATTCACAGGATTGTTGATTTTCACCTCAATGCTATTGTTGATTTTTTGTCCTATGCTTTTGGTGTGGTGTTGAGTTATATATGTTCCTCTTTCATTGTTCTCTGCCACAAGTTTTATTTGTGTGAGGCAGAGTTAGATAATCAAAAAGTGTGACAGAAGCTGCACAAATGAAAAACAGTTGGATTATAATATGAATCATTGACTACTTATCACGGTTTTTATAGAGCAATGTTATAAGCAGTCCAAAAATTGTTATTCGCATTTTGAAATATATTTAAAATTTCTCATTTTATTCGCAGTCTAAAAATATATGAAAAACAGTTACTAAATCTCAGTGGCGGACACAGGAAATTTATTCTGTGTGGGGGGAGTACAAAATTATTCAAACAACAAATCGACAAATATAACAAAAATATGTCTATATTATATTAATTTTACACAAAAATATGTATATATAACATGAATACCACCATTCATTTTAAATATTTTTATATTATCACACAATAACTCAACAAAGAACTTGTTATTAAAAAAATTAAACAACAAATTTGTTTATAAAAAAATTTAAATAACTAACTTGTTTATAAAAAAACTAAAGAACAACATAACAATGAACTTATTTATATAAAAAAAATTAACAACGAACTTAATTATAAAAAAATGCTTAAATCATAACAACAAACTTGCTTATAAAATAAAAAAAAACTTTAAATGTTATTGATAGTAGGAATTGAACTAAAGACCACCTTGTTGCGGCTCACTCGAGGCTTCTGAAACCGGTCGAAACTGGACTGTCTTAGCCCGGGAGCGGTCGGGCGTGCAATCAGTCACATAGGAAAGAGACGGCTGACAAGAGACCCTTTTTGCCGTGGAAAACCCCGGAAAAGGGTGAAAAATCACGTGGTCGGCGCTGTGCCGACCAAACTTCACTATTTGTTGCCGTTGCACTGAGCTTTTTAAGAGAAGGCGAGGGCGACATGCCGCTCCTCGTTACAACTTGTGGAGGGAGAGAGAGAGAGACACTCGATCGTGTTGGGCTGCGGTCAACAATTGCCCCGGCGTGCTGCGCTATTCAAAGCAGAAGGGTGTGTCCCATGCGGGCCTAACTGGTTGCCCCGTGGATCCTGCTCGGGTAGCCGACACTATAAATGATAGATTGCGCCTTCACCAACAGTTCGGGCTTTTGGTCGAGTTGGTTGCGTCGAGTCCCCACAAGTGGTATCAGAGGAGTTCGCGGGTTCGAAACCCCGGGTCGTTGCTAGGGGGAATTGTTGGGCTGCGGTCAGCAATTGCCTCGGCGTGCTGCGCTATTTGAAGTAGAAGGGTGTGTCTCCTGCGGGCCTAACTGACTGCCCTGTGGATCCTGCTTGGGTAGCCGACACTATAAAGGATAGATTGCGCCTTCACCAACAGTTCGGGCTTTTGGTCGAGTTGGTTGCGTCGAGTCCCCACAAGAGATCGGAGGGTGACAGACCACCGCTTTCGAAGCTAAGTATTTTCGCTTGTTACGGTGGAGAGCACTGCGCTCTGGGGCCTGAATGACTTTCTGCTTTCGCTTGAGATCTTGAGTGGCGCGATCTGCGCGTCTGGATCTCTTTGAAGTGTATTTTGCAGTTCGTGGCGGTGTCTGGAGTGTAGAACTTGCAGTTGGCTTGATGGTGGTGAGCACCGAGCGTTCTGTGCTAGGAAGGATGATTGGAGGCGGATGGAGATCTTCGAATGACCTTCGAAGAGACTTGAAGATTCTTCAAGGACGTCTTCGAGGAAAAGAATGGAAAAGAAGGAGAGACTATGGTCCTATTTATAAGCCCTAGAGGTGGTTACGGTAGTTATGCGTGTTGGGATATAACGCGGAAACAATTCCCTAGGCGCAACCAAATTTATACAGGGTATACAAGAACTGGAATCTGAGCAATAAAAACTGCATATATAAATCATATATAACTGCAACAAACAACATGAAGAAATGTACCGACGTCCGTTACAGAATACACCGCGGAGAGCCGGACTCGCTCGATCCGCGGGAGAGATAATAATCTGGACTGCAATCCGCTAGCACAGCGAACGCACAAGGTTCACCGAGAACCTTCGTCGTCGGATGACAACCAAACCACCGTCCACCACCGGAGAAGCACCGTCGAGGCCAACTGCACCCGCGCACGCAATCGACATCAAGCCGCACCACCGGAGAGAAACTCCGTCAAGGCCACTGCACCACCGCAAGCCTTCGCTGCCACGCCTGTACGACATCATCGCCTCAGTTCGCCGCCATCGCACGGTGTTGCACCAACGGCAACCACCGGCGGAACCTCTACAGGGGTCTCCCACCCATCGTGGCACCAAGAGCAAGACGACGGCGGCGGCGACGGCGGCTCTTCCCTCCAACGCTAGCAAGGCGGCTGTGTATCAGCCTCTCATGGCTTCAGTCTGCTCTTCTCCAGGCATTTTCTCTTCTTCCTGTGAGCTCGCAGGCTACATTTAACTCCAGGACATTATATATATATATATATATATATATATATATATAATATATATATATAATAGGCAAACATAATAGGCGGCGGTTTCCAATTTTATGCAGGAGAGAGAGAGTCTTTCTCTCCCAAAAAGGACTGCCAATTAATGGCCGCTGATTTCCAGAAACTGCCAATTAATGACCGGCAGTTTTCTTATTTTTCAAAACGGTGGCTCCCATTAATTCTAGCATCCACAAATTAACGCCATTAATAAGTCGGGTTTTTCTTGCATGGAATTGCGTGGTGTTTTCAAATTTGGATCCGAACCAAAAATAACAATGTGGTTATTCGTAGGCCGTAACGACTATAATTGTTTTTTGCATGCCGATTTTATATAGTTTAAGATGCGTATTATTTAAGTATTTTTCTATGCGCAAACAACACTCCCAAAAAGGGCTGCGGGGGTCTTGCGGCCGTGCACCGGTGAACGGCGCAGTGACGGCCGGTTGGCGGGGCTCGGGCAGTTAGTGCGACAGTTAAGCGCGCGGATCGCATGCGGTGATCGCGTGCATGGTGGGTTTTCCCATAACCCCCAACTAAGGTAGTGGAGGTCATGGAATTCCGGCTAATCGCAACCCAAAATTCCTATATAATAAGGGTGACCCCACCACACCTAATTAAAAACAACACTCTCTATCAGCTGAGCTAAGAAGATCATTTTCATATTGATATCACAATATATTGATTATTAGGTAGCATATCTGTCATAGTAAATTACCATGTTTTATATTACTAAAAAAATAGTATTTTTAGAATTTAGTGTGGTCAGCCGCCCACACTATGCCCTATGTGGATCCGCCCCTGATTAGAGTTCTTTCTCCATGATCTAAGAGAACTGGTGCCAGATTCATCTCCAAGGATGATCACTTCCTCCACGGAATCTTCAACACCTCCATTAAACTCTCCTCGGATCACGCAAGTTCGAAAACACCCTAGTTCAAATTTATGAACGCTGCTTTTATTATCGTTTCATGTTCATTTCTTCTCACCTTCTATTCATCTCTCTCGCGTGAACTCTAATCCCTACCGCCAAAAGTCATACTTCTTGGTGAATCTTCCTCTGGCAGAACTCGATTTTCAAAAAAAAAATGTGAATTCCTTCTGCTCTCATGTCAATCTACTTGTACATGTAAAGTTTTCTAGTATTTCTTGCAATATTTGCGTGTTCCTTCTACTCGAGCCTAGGGTTTCTCTTTTTATCTTTGATCCCGAGCAGCTCTCGCGATGTGAGGGCTCAGGAGGAATATTTTTAGGCTGCCAATCTCTTGGACTGCGAACATCAATGGACTACGAATATTCAAAATCGGACTCCTTATAATATTGCAATTTTTATATATTAATTTGATCGTTCAAATAATAACAATATAAATTTTTTAAATTAGCTGTAAATAATTTGATAATTTAAAAAATACTTCGTTTAATATTTCTAAAAAAACCATGCGTGATTATTATTTATCACCAAGAAGATGGCCATGAGATGCTCTGCGCCGGTACGAAGCCAACCAAAAAGACAAGAAGAAGAAAAACGGCGGCGAATATTCCAGGAATGTGCCAGAATTATTTGCGGCGAATTCGAATATTCCGAAGGAATAATGAAGGCATAACTTTCGGACAATATCCTATACCATTGTTAACCGTAATTTAGAAAATTAAAATAAAAAATTGCAACCAGAAATGTTAAATGCTATTTCTATATTACAAAATTAAATATCATATAGAATACACGGGTTACAAGAAGCTCATCCTGCTTGGCTCGAGCTTGAGCTGCTCGCGAGTTTTTTGCTCATGAGCATATTTTTTTTATATTTATATATATATTTTTTTAAATTCCCAAAAAAAACTCGCGAGCTCATGAACAAGAGCAATCGAGCTTGAGCTCGGCTCGAAATCGAGCTCGAGCTCGAGCTCAACTGGCTCGAGCTCGAGTCGAGCTTTTCTCGAGCCGGCTCATCGAGCTCACGAGCCGGCTCGACTCAACTTGCACCCCGTCATGCAGACGAGCGATGGAGGAGGGCGAGCAGACGAGCAATGGGGAAATTAGCGGGATCGGATAGGATTTGGGTTGCGGTTAAAAATGGGGGGAGATAAATTCTGATAAATGAGATAAATCTTGCAAAAGGATACAAACTACTTGATCAGAAATATTTGAATTATTAGAAGATAAATCAAGCTAAAAGAGATCAATATTGGAGTGGAGAACTTACAAAGTTCACCCGAGCTAGCAGAAGCAGTGCGGCGTCGGCGGGCTAAGACTGAGGGGTCAGACTTGCAGATGTGCGACGACGGTGTTGGGCGTGCAGACGAGCTATGGAGGCGGACGAGCAGACGAGCGATGGGGTAAGCGGGATCGGATAGGATTTGGGTTGCGGTTAAAAATGGGGGGAGATAAGAAAAAATGGGTGATCTTTGAATTTTTGGGGAGTGACTAAGCAAATTTCGTATTACGGTTCGCCTAATATTATTGTCGAAGATTTTATTTTTATTTTTTTGGTACAGGTTTAGCATTTGCTTTTCTTCTACCCCAATCCACCCAGGATGTGACACGTCGGCTAACAGCATACAAATATATCACGTAATAATATGCTTCAGTTAATAAGAAGATGAAGAAAGAAGTAAGAGGTCAAAGCGGTCAAGAAAATTTCACGAGATGTGTGCGTCGGACACGCCATCTAAGCCGTTGATCGGTTTGTGTTTTGTTATTTAATTTTTACTTTTTTAAGGTGATTTTTTATTAGCCTTTAGATTAGACATCATGAAATACCAAAAAATCATACTAAGGTTAGTTGTCCCACGACAAATTGCAAGGGATAAAAGTGAAATTTCTCCATTCTACAAATAATACACCCCAATTACAAAAAATTATTTATTTATTTATTAGCTTTGGGTTTGGAATTTGGAGTTTTGGACCCAAAAAAACCCTCATCATGAATAAAATTACTATTTTATCTCCGAATATTTAGGCCACCGGTCATTATGAGACAGCTTGGGTTGTATTTGGAGGGGCATTTTTGGCCCACTCCAGCTGTACAAAACTGAGTTTGGTGTTTGGTAGCCAACGCATCTTCCGAAAATCATGGATATTTAGCTTTTGCTCACATGTTCGTGGTGAGGCGAATATATCTGTCGGCGTTCATGTAATTCAGAAATAGATCGATGTTTTTTCATGCATCTCCTCCCGATGCCGCATCTTGTCCTCCAGCTCGTGTGGCTAGAGCTCTGCATCAAAAAGAGGTGAACACGCGTCAGCGTGGGTGGATTGAGTTCCTTGGCATAGAGACTTATGAAGTGGATATTGAATACACTCCTGGGAAGTCCATTGTAGTGGCCGGTGACTTGCGCAGGAAGTTTTCGGGGCAAGCAAATTGGATCGAAGCACATTGTAACCGGCTAGCACGGGATGATTTAGACTTGCTGTAAATCACTTGTGTAACTCGCAGTGGTGCTATCGTAGCTTGTTTGCACGAGATTGAGTTGCAATATGACATTGCGGATTGGGTTGGAAAGTCAACCATGATGAGGAGCTCCAACCGTGGATTTTGGAAGCTCAAGGAAGGCGGTGTCGAATACGGTTATTGAAAAAAAAAAGAGGTGTAACATGTTTTTGAGGTTATATTGATCAATTGCGGCGTGGCGAATACTCTTAGGAAAGGAAGCAAGTGATACAAGAGTAATACTTGAAACCCTTTGCATCAAGAATGGCTTTGTGTTTAAGTTACATCTGTAAATTCGGGGAGGAAATTCTTTCAGGGGGGGGAGTAATGACACCTCAAAAGGGGGGGGGGGGGGGGGGGGGGGGGGGGGGGGGAGTAGTGATCTCCTGGGAAGTCCTCGTAGGCACGTTGAACTATGAAGTTTGCTCATGAAAAGGGGAGCAGAGATCTCCAACAATTCGCTGTGCCCGGAAGTAGGCAAAAGGGGAGTTTGGTGTTGGGGTTGCAGCCCGGTGACGATGTTAGGTAAAGCTCAGGAAGCCAGGACAAGTCATGTGCGAAGGCAGGGTAAATCCTGCACTTTTTATTGTGACGACCCATGATTTACCCTGCCTTCGCACAGGACTTGTCCTGGCTTCCTGAGCTTTACCTGGCACCGTTACCGGGCTGCAACCCAAACACCCAACCCCTCTCTGGCCTACTTCCGGGCACAACGGATTGTTGGAGACCTCTGCCCCCCTTTTGATGAGCAAACTCCATAGTTCAGCGTGCCTACGGGGACTTCCCAGGAGGTCATCCATCCCGAAATTTCTCTAGCATGAACACGCTTAACTATGAAGCTCAATTGGTGATGAGAAGTGAAAGAACTCCATAGTTAAGCGTGCTCAGGCTAGAGTTTGGGATGGGTGACCTCCTGGAAAGTCCCCGTAGGCACGCTGAACTATTGAGTTTACTCATCAAAATGGGGGTAGAGGCCTCCAACAACCCGCTGTGCCCGGAAATAGGCCAGAGAGCGGTTTGGTGTTTGGGCGGTAGCTCGGTGACGGTGCCAGGTAAGGCGTTTGGGCGAAAAATGCGCGCCCGGGCAAAAAATGGGCGTTCGGGAGAAAAATGCGCGCCCGGGCATAAAATACTCGTCCGGGCGAAAAATTAACGTCTAGGCGAAAATTGGCTTTCGGGCGTAAAATGCGCGCCCGGGCGAAAAATGCACGCTCGAGTGAAAAATACGCGCCCAGATGAAAAATGCGCGCCCAGACGAAAAATGCGCGCACCGACCAAAAGTCTCATCAACGGAGATTTGCCAAACATTGTATAAAGTGTTTCTCATTTTTGAAAATCTCTGCAGAAGGAGTTCACCCAAAATATCTTTTTTTATAATAGACATTTTTCAAATGTACTTTTTCCCGTCATCCTTTTGTCACCACTCCTTCTGCTGAAAGCCCTCCCAAATAAGCCCTTAGTTCAAATACAAGTCAGTACAATTATAATTCCATATAACAAATAACCGGTCTGCTATGATGATACTAAAGATATTCTTTTCCATCTTCGGTTTATAATCGAATCGAATAGTTTGAATTAATAGGCCTTCTAAAAAGCCCATAAAAGTTACTGCATTAAAGCCTGTACTAAAAGCCCAATAAACTTTCACAAGAAGAATCAAAGGCTATCATAAAGTTTATTTATTCTTTTTTTTTTTTAATCATTTTGCTAAACATATAAAGTTTCTGACGAAGGACATTCAAATTCTTTTGTGCGATGTCCTATAAACACTTAAAACGGCTATTCGCAATCCTAAAAACACTTAAATTTATTAGACTGCAAATATCAATGGATTGTGTTTAGCCGTGCTATGACTGCTTATAACACCGCCCTTTCTTTTTCACCATAAATCTCTCTCACTTCATGCTCGAAGCCCAACTCCAAGCTCGAGCACATCACAGATACGATTGCGGCGCCAACCATATATTCCCGACTTCCACCTTCTAGCGGCCTTCCGAAGATCCCAGCATCACCGAAGTAGTCGACAGTCGCACATAGTTGTTCAGCTTCGCCGACCTCAGGAAATAACCTCTTGAGGACGATTCATCAACGATTTATAGAGTTCGTCGATAACCACATATGATAACAACTCAGCATAACGTTGTTGCATCACCTCGACGGAGAGATGTAAAAATTGCGTTAATAAAAGTTTGTGGATATGATTACAATAATATAATAAAATAACTCAAATTAAAATAAATTTAGGTGATTGTTATCCGCACTACAGTTTTTGGTATCTGCACTTTTTTGAATGAGTTATTACACGCCTTTTGGAAATACGTCTCGTCAACTTTCGTGTTGAACACTTTTCCTAAAAATGCATGTACAACCAAAAATTCGCTATAGTTACACATATTTTAATCAGGGCGGCAATACGTATTGTGCGTGCATTTTTAGGAAAAGTGATCAACACAAAAATTGTAGATCTACAACTTTTGTGTTGATCATTTTTCCTAAAAATACTTGTACAAGACTTATTTCAAAAAGGTGCGTAATAACTCATACAAAAAAGTGCGGATAGCCAAAATTGTAGTGCGGATAACAATCACCTAAATTTATTATGAGGGCATTGACAAATTAGATCATAGACTAGCTACTTGATCTAGGTCGATCATGACTATGATTGCATTTAGGTCAAAGAAAAATCAACAAGATCATGTAGTCAAAACTAAGACTCATCCGTTCTAATTGGCGCAGTTTTTTTTTGCTCGGGTGAGTTTGGACAATTAAAACCGTCATCGTCGTAGAATGCATCTTTGGCAAAACAATGATTATGAGTTATGCTATGACCGCTACCAAGAAAATAAAACTAGTTTTGAACGTAAAAGTGGATGAAGTTCCTTAGATCGATGACGTCGGGCGTTTACGAACGACGCTTCATAACCACCGCGTTCACAACCGTCACAGCAGTGCCAAACGGAGTTTAAAATCTAAAAGTTGCTTTTCTTTCAATGATAAAACTTTAACTTCTATTAAAAAAATTGAAAAGTAAAAGGAAACACCTTTAAAAAGAATAAAGGAAGGGATGAGATTAAACGAAGCTGACTAGAGGATCAAGTTAATTAACTCTGATTAAAATTCATGGGCTAGGTAAAGATCCAGAACATTGATAGGATGAGATCTTAATCAAAGACTTGTAACTTTTAATCCAACGGTTAAAAATAACTCAATAAACATTCGAAGACAGTCGCTTGAGGGCTTTCATATCTACAGTAACCACCTTGTTGTCAATAATTTGTTTTTAGAAAAAATATGTGTATATTAAAATTTATAAAATAAAATTAAAATGCCCTACAATTAATATTCGACAAATTATTCGCAAAGTACAACATCCCCGGGAACTTACGGAAACTTCGAACCACAAGTTTTCGAAGAGTTTTAGAAGAATTGGTTCTATGTATGTAGATGCTCGAAATAATTTAAGTAGTAACAAAATAATAGCATGTACAATCGATCGATGATTGCAGTTTTCGTGGCGACGTAGTTGTTGCGGGTCACTCGACGCTCTTCCAGACCGGGCAAATTGAACCGTCTTAGCCCGAGAGTGAGCCGAATGCGCAAACAGTCACAGAGAAAATAGACAGGTGGCAAGAGAACGTTTTTAGCGTGGAAAACCCAGAAAGGGTAAAAAACCACGTGGCCGGATCGGCGCCAGCCAAATTTCACTAAGTGTTGAAGTGTTACAAACGAGGTTACAAGTTCAGAGAGCGACATACCGCTTCTTGTTACAATTGTAATTGAAGAAAATTCTCCGAGGGTGACAGGCCACCTCTCAGAGAAGCTAAGTGTCTTGGTGTTGCAGGAAGTCTTCAAGGTCCGAAGAAGATCTTCAAGTGACGAAGGAGATCTTCAAACCGCGAAGGAGATCTTCGAAGCGCGAATGAGATCTTCGAAGCGCGAAGGAGATCTTCGAAGCGAGAAGGAGATCTTCGAAGGAAATCTTCAAGGAGCTCTCTCGGATGTCAAAAGTCAGATCCCTTCAAATGAGGATTCAGAGTCCCTTTTATAGACTTGGTCGGGGGCGGCCCGGTAATTTCGTCGTCGTAACCACCGTAACCACCTGACAGGGCGATCTTGACCGTTGATCGTGAGCACATGGATCGCCACTTTTCGAGTATGACGGCTTCGCCCATCGAGCAATTTGGGCAGTTCGGGCAGTTCGGGCAGTTAGCGCTCCTGATTGCAATGTGCAAATCCTACAATCTTAAGAGAGAAAGTGAAGTTAGCAGTTGCGCGCACCGTGAACTTTGCAATGTTCAAACGTGCGCGGTATGAAAACTGGGTATAGACTTAGTGATGCCAAGTGCGCGTTGAACACCGAGCGGGAACGCCGCAAAAGCATGATCGGAGTCGTGCGAGGGCGCCGCAAAAGGGCGGCGGGCGCGCCATGCGCCGAGGGAGACCGACTGGCAGGCCGCGCGCGCGCTAGCGCGCAGGTTGCATGCGCGCTAGCGCGCAGGCCACGCGCTAGCGCGCAGGCTGCGCTACCGCGGAGGCCGCGCGCGGACCACGCGCTAGCGCGCAGGCTGCGCTACCGCGGAGGCCGCGCGCGGAGGTCGCGCGCGCGCGCGCTAGCGCGCAGGCCGCGCGCGCGCGTGCGCCGCACTGGCCGCGCACGCGCGCGTGCCGCGCGGTCGTGCGCTACCGCGTGGCGGTACCGCGCGCGCTAGCGCACGAAACTGCGCATGCGTGTGGCGTTTTTTGGGTGGTTTCGCGGCGGTTTTGGGCGGTTTTTCTCTTCCTTCTTGCCTATGCCTCCACCATCTTAGTGAGGAGTGAGGTTTTTTGGCTAAACGTAGCCCGGATTTCTCTACAAGATGGATGAAGACCCATCAATTGCCTCCCAAATCCTCGGAGTTCGCTTACATTGCTTAGAGAAGTGTGAGGATTTTATTATCTTTTGGTGCGGTCCGGACGCTGCGGCGGAGTCATGACAGAGGTATTTTGTGGTTTTTTCTTCCTCTCATCGCACCGCTATTATTCTGTTTTTTTTGCAGTGACCACCACGTCGTGTGGTGGTATTTTGCGCGGATTCAAGATTTATTAATTCTTATTTTTTCTCTCCCTTTTTTCAGACATCGAGGAATGGAGCGCGATCAAAATCGATGCGATTGCGTTCTACGCTTAATGTTGAGCGCGTTGAGGCTTGGCGTAAGCGGTTTAGACTCTCATCGTCCGTAGAAGTGAATATACCATTTCCGGAGGAACGTGCTCAGAATCCGCCGACCGGCTTTATTACTGTCTCTGAGAGCTGTTTAAAATCGGGGTTCCGCTTTCCCCCGTCGGAGGAGGCGATCGAGATTTTTAGGTTCTGCCGTGCCTATTTCACAGTTTACACCAGTCGGCATGACGAGGATTATGGGGTTGATTGCATTTTTTCGGGAGCACGGCTCGCGACTTTCTTTGAAGATTTTCAAGGATTGGTGTGTGAGGTTTTCACGGATCCGGGAGGTCGGATTGATGTTTGTAGCAACAAGAGGTGGTTCCGTTTTGGGGAAAAGAATGATTATCGCCACGGGAATACTTTATATGGGTATGTTCGCAACCGCTGGGACTTGCCAGAGCTTTGGAGGAATCTTCCGGGTCGCTGCCGCCGCCAAGTGGGACGAGAAAACGAGTTCCAGCCTCTTCCTGGTTTTCCAGATCGTGATGACTTATCGAAGGCTCTTCATGGCGTGGCTCATTTTGCCGAGGAGAAGAGATTACTGTTAGTCGGGCTTTCATCGGATGCCGAGCGGGATGCTGCCGTTCCTTTACCGCGTGATAGGAAGAGAAATCTTGTCATTAGATGCGGAGGCTCAAAGACAGCATCTTCTCCACCTCCACTGAAGAGCCGTTCTGACGGGGCGGTCCCAGTGGAGTCGTGCCTGACGAGACTCCTATTGGCGTTGACGCTGAGATCGCGACTTCTCCTGTGGCGGAAGCGCCTCCTCGGTGCGATCCTCCTCATCCTCCGCCGATGACGGCGAAGAGAGTATCATCTTCGTTACGGGCGATGACTTCAGCGGTTAGTCACATCTTTTTGTTGTTTGCTTTTTATGTGTCTTCTTTTTCCAATATTCTTATCTCGCCCTTTCTTTGCAGACCGATGTCATGAATAGCGTCGCTCATACTTGGAACGATTGCTACGTTGGGCTGAAGGACGGATACTTCGTTCTTCAAGAGGAGCTACGTGTCGCGAAGAGCTCTTTGGAGGATTCCAAGAAGAAGAGGGAGCTCGAGATGTCGCGGGTGCTCCAATTGGAGTCCGATCTGGCCCTGGCCCGCTCCGAGATAGAGCGTCTGCAGAGGGAGCTTGGCACAGAGAAGGCTGTTGCTGACGATACTGCTAGATTGGTCAAAGATTTGCAAGGAGACATGTTCCGCCAGGACGGCGAGCTGGGATTCCTGAGAGGCGAGGTAGAGAGGCTTTCTTCTCTTGAGCCGGATGCCAAGGCTATTAAGGCCGAGGGAGTTGTTGAGTACAAGGATTCCCTGGAATTCGTGGAGGAGCGCTCTAGGATCTCTGAGGAGCTTCGAGCGGAGATTATGACCAAGGAGGTGGATCCCCTTCTGGAAGATGAGTGCGAGATTTCTTTTAAGAGGGGGATCGGGAAGACCCTTCGCATGGTGGAGAGAAAGCTCGGGTGCAGCACGACCGTGCTCGGCGTTGGCGATCTTTCTGAGGACGATTGTTCTGACGTAGATATCGATGGCTGATCGTTTTGCTTTCATTTGTCTGTATATTTTGTTTTCCTTCCCCATGTACCATATTTCGTTGCATTTGTATTTGCATATTTCGCGGTGCGGTGCGACTCTTTACTTGGTCATATTGCTTAATGATTATTTCTTTGTCCGCCATTGATATTTGCCTTTTGCTTTTCTCGCTTTTGTGCTCGTCAAATTTTTGGCCCCGAATAGCGGCTGTGAGCGTGTGCTAGGAGCTGGGTAGAAGGGGAACTGACCCCGAGTATCGGTGAAGGGCGGACG
Source organism: Dactylorhiza incarnata (assembly GCA_033032865.1). NCBI lineage: Eukaryota > Viridiplantae > Streptophyta > Magnoliopsida > Asparagales > Orchidaceae > Dactylorhiza > Dactylorhiza incarnata. The sequence goes on from JAWHQI010000258.1 coordinate 3,150,826, forward strand.
CTTCGAACCGTGGGTGACCGTGAGGGGGGCAGGCCCTGGCGGCGCCGTGATCTTACTACCGAGGTGAAGGGCGAACGCTTCGAACCGGGTAGCGCGAGATCACTGGGGAATTGGCCCCGAGTATCGGTGATGGGCGGATGCTTCGAACCGTGGGAGACCGTGAGAGGGGCAGGCCCTGGCGGCGCCGTGATCTTACTACCGGGGTGAAGGGCGAACGCTTCGAACTGGGTAGCGCGAGATCACTGGGGAACTGGCCCCGAGTATCGGTGAAGGGCGGACGCTTCGAACCGTGGGCGACCGTGAGGGGGGCAGGCCCTGGCGGCGTCGTGATCTTACTACCGGGGTGAAGGGCGAACGCTTCGAACCGGGTAGCGCGAGATCACTGGGGAACTGACCCCGAGTAGCGATGAGTAATTGTAGAAGTATGCATTGCGCGGGTCGAGGCTCGCGGCTTTTTCATAAAAATTGCAGGAAGATAATTTGCGTGAGTCGAGGCTCCCGGCTTTTATCAATTTTAAAAATTGCAGAAAGATAGTTTGCGTGAGTCGAGGCTCATGGCTTTTACACAATATAAAAATTACAGAAAGATAGTTTGCGTGAGTTGAGGCTCACGGCTTTTACACAATATAAAAATTGCAGAAAGATACATTGCGTGAGTCGAGGCTCACGACTTTTATATAATGGGGTAAAAAGGTTACTGATAGAAGCGGCGCAGGTTTTGCGCATTCCAAGTGCGTGGGAGGGTCTTTCCCTCGGCTGTTCTGAGTTTGAATGTTCCAGGCTTTACTGTTGCGGTGACCACATAAGGTCCTTCCCAGGCTGGTGAGAGTTTGTCTTTCTGCGGACCCTTTCCAGCTGCTTCAATGTTGCGTAGGATGAGATCTCCGACGTTGATTGGCCTGGGTTTCACCCTTCTGTCGTAGAGCCGGGCTACACGCCTTTGGTAGGTAGCGACGCGCTGGGCGGCGTCGTCTCGAGTTTCGGAGATTAAGTCGAGGTTCTCGCGAAGCAGTGCGTCGTTCTTGCTGGGATCGAAAGTCAGCACCCGGATGCTTGGTACTCCGATGTCGACGGGGATGACAGCTTCGGTTCCGTAGCAGAGGTTAAACGGTGTTTCTCCCGTTGGAGTCCTCTCTGTCGTGCGGTAGGCCCATAGTACATTCAGGAGTGCGTCCACCCATTGCCCCCCAGCTTCTTCGAGGCGCGTCTTCAGCCCTTTAAGGATGGTGCGGTTGGTGACCTCCACTTGCCCATTTGTTTGTGGATGTGCTACGGCGGTGTGGCGTAGGTTGATCTTCAAATCCTCACACATCTTAGTCATGAACGACTTCCCGGTAAACTGGGTGTCGTTGTCGGTAATGATTGTAGCTGGGATACCGAAGCGACAGATAATGTTCCTCCAAACGAACTGTTTGGCATTCTCCTCCGTGATCTTGGCTAGGGGCTCAGCTTCCACCCACTTGGTGAAGTAATCAATGGCCAGAATGATGAATTTTCTCTGTCCGGATGCCAGAGGTAGGGGGCCGAGGAGATCAATTCCCCACTGTGCGAAGGGCCATGCACTTTGAAGCGTGGTGAGCGCGACCGGGGGCTGGTGAGGTACGTTTGCGTGAAGCTGACAGCTCTTGCATTTCTGGACAAGCTCGGTCGCGTCTTTTTTCATTGTTGGCCAATAGAAGCCTCGACGCAAGATCTTCTGGGCCAACGCTTTTCCACCTAGATGTTCTCCATAGATTCCTCCGTGAACCTCCCTTAGGGCGTAGTCCGCTTCGCCTGCCGGTAAACACTTTAGATAGGGCCCTGAGAACGCCCGCTTGTAGATCTCCCCCTCTATGATGGCGAACGATGCCGCTCGCATTCGTAATTTGCGTGCTTCTAGGCGGTCCTCAGGAAGGTTCCCATGCTCGAGGTAGGCCCGTATGGGGTTCATCCAAGACGACTCCTCTTCATCGATGGCCGCAATTTCCCATGACCCTGGAATACTTGGAGCCACGATCTCTTCCACTCTGCGTCTTCTTGATTGATAGCTGGTGGGTGAGGTCGCCAGCTTAGAGAGTGTGTCTGCTCTAGAATTCTGTTCCCGTGGGATGTGCAGAATCTGGTACGACGGTATCTTCTGAAGGAGCGCTTTCACGAACGTGAGGTACCGCGCCATTTAGTCATTCTTGGCCTCGTATTCTCCCTCAACTTGCGAGACTACAAGTTGGGAGTCTGCGTGAATCGTCAGGCTCTCAGCTTTGTAATCGATGGCGAGTCGGAGGCCGACGATCAGAGCCTTGTACTCTGCGATATTGTTGGTTGCTGGGAATTTCAACCTGAGGCCATACTCCAAGGTAGTCTCATCGGGGCTTATGAGAAGCAATCCTGCTCCAGCTCCTTCTGCTCCTGAAGCACCGTCGACGTAGAGAGTCCAACGGGGGGTGGTGATATCTTTAACAGGGGTCGTTTCTGGTGGGATGGTGTGCTCTACAACGAAGTCGGCGAGTACTTGCGACTTGATGTCTGGCCGGGGTAAGAATTGGATGTCGAATTCGCCAAGCTCTACCGCCCACTTCACCAGTCTCCCTGAGACTTCTGGTTTCTGGAGGATTGTTCGTAGCGGAAGCTGAGTTAATACTTTTACTGTATGAGCCTAGAAGTAGGGCCGAAGCTTCCTCGCCGAAAAGACGAGAGCTAAGGCAGTTTTCTCCGCCGCCGGATACCTGGTTTCAGTATCAGTGAGTACTTTGCTAAGGTAGTAGATTGGCCGTTGTACTCCTCCTTCATCTTTCATGAGCACTGAGCTGAGGGTTGTAGGCGAAACTGTCAGGTACAAGAACAGGGTTTCTCCGGGGATTGGCTTTGACAGGAGCGGGGACGAGGCCAGGTATTGTTTGAGAAGTTCGAAAGCCGTCTGGCACTCGTCCATCCACTGGAACCCGGTGTGGCGTGCTCCCCGGAGGATCTTGAAGAACGGGAGGTACTTGTCTCCTGTGCGCGATAGGAAATGAGACAGCGCGGCGATCCTCCCATTTAGTCGTTGTACTTCCTTGATTGAACGGGGTGGCGACATGTCCTCCAACGCCTTGATCTTCTCGGGGTTGGCCTCAATTCCCCGATGGGTTACCATGAAACCCAGGAACTTCCCCTCCGTCACACCAAACGCGCATTTGCTAGGGTTGAGCCGCATTCGGAAGCGGCGAAGAAGCTGAAAGCACTTTCCCAAGTCTTTCAAGTGGTCGCGACGATGGACGCTCTTCACTAGCATGTCGTCCACGTACACCTCCATCGTCTCCCCGATGAGGTCCTTGAAGACTTTGTTCATCAGTCTTTGGTATGTCGCTCCGGCATTTTTAAGGCCGAACGACATCACCTTGTAGCAATAGACTCCTTTGTCGGTGCGGAAGGCAGTGTGCTCCTCGTCTGCGGGATTCATCCTTATCTGGTTGTAGCCTGAGTAAGCATCCATGAAGCTGAGCAGCTCGTGACCGGCCGTTGCGTCGACGAGCTGGTAATCCTCGGGAGAGGGAAACTATCTTTCGGGCACGCCTGGTTCAGGTTGCTGTAGTCGACGCACATTCGCCACTTCCCCGAGGCCTTCTTTACCATTACCACGTTAGCGATCCACGTGGGGTATTCTGCTTCGCGGATGAACCTCGCCTCCAGAAGCTTAGCTACTTCTTCTTCGATCACCTTCAACCGCTCGGGAGCGAAGTTCCTCTTCTTTTGAATTACGGGCCATCAGACAGGGTTAACGTTCAAAGAATGAAAAATGACTTCAGGATCTACCCCAGGCATGTCCTCCGGGCTCCAAGCGAAAATGTCATCGTTCTCCTGCAGGAAGGTTGTGAATTCTTCTAGTTCTTCTGGCGATAAGAGGGACCCGACTCGGATGGTCCGGGTCGGATCCTGCTGGGAGAGCGTCACTTCCACCAATCCTTCAATGGGTGCCCCCCGCTGCAGAGTAGCCTCGTCCCGCAGGTCGAAGTTGTCGATGTTGAGGGTAGTCACCTTTGCCGGTTGAGCCTGCTTCAGGTAGCAGGTTCTAGCTGCCTCTTGATTTCCACGAACGATTCCTACTCCAGCGGCCGTCGGGAATTTCATAGCCAGGTGCGGGATTGACGGGATGGCTCCGAAAATAGATTGGAGCGGTCTCCCGAAGATTGCGTTGTAGGCGGAGCTTGACTCCACAACTACGAACTGAATGTTATGAGTTGTTTGTCTTGGGAACTCACCGAGCGTTACCGGAAGGGTGATCATGCCCTGGACTGGGACGGGGCGATTGTCGAAGCCGTAGACGGGCCCTGCTGCTGGGCTGAGCTGTTCCTTAGTGAGTTTCATGCTTTGTAGAGTGGAGAGGAACAGGACGTCGACGGAGCTCCCATTGTCGACTAGTATTCTCTTGACGTTGAAACAGGGATCCCCGATCCCAGCATTGATTACGAGAGGGTCTTGGTGTGGCAGCCGCAACCCCTCCAAATCTTCATCTCCAAAGGTGATGGTGGTGTCTTGCTTTAATTTTTTGTCGTCGTGCCCCCTCTCGGGCCTAGCGATGGAAAGTATCTGAGCGGCGAGATTAGGATACCCGGCAATAGTCTCGACTTCTTCTATCATCGGCCTTCCCGCCACTGCGCCGTGAGGTGAAGGGGGTTGATCTCTTGGTTGCCTAGGCTGCTGTGCCTGGTTCGGCTGCTGACCTTGCAAGAATCTTCCGAGGAGCCCTTGCCTGACAAGGCGCTCGATCTCTTCCTTCAACCTGGTGCATTCTTCAATTGTATGACCAACTCCTTTATGAAACTCACAATACTTCGATTGGTCGGTTCTTTCATTCAGGATAGGCGGCCTTGGCCTACGGAACGCCGGGTTTTCTTGGATGGCATAAAGCACGTTGGTTCGGGACGTGTTGAGTGGGGTGTAAATCCGCGGCGGCCGGGGACCCTGATCCCTTCGGTGGTCTCGACGATGATCATCATTCCGGCGCTCCTCCATACGCCGCTCCTCCTGCCTCCTGGGGGCCTGTTCCCGCCCCTTCCTTCTTTTCTGACTTCCTTCGAACTGTTGGCGATGCGCCTCAATCGCCTCATCTGCCGCTATCTATGCCTCCACCCGGTGCACAAGGTCCGGATAGCTTGGTACTGTTTCCCTCATCAGAGCGGAGTAAAATCCGCTTGGGCGGAGTCCCCCCAGGAAAACGCCACGCAGAAGCTCGGGATCAACCCCTGGGATTTGCCACGCCTCAGCCGTGAAGCGACGGAAAAAGTCTTTGAGGGTCTCTCATTCGTTCTGGCGAATCCCTGAAAGATGCGAGGGATCTCGAACGATTCTCCGGTTAGCAACAAACTGATCTGTAAACTGCTGGGCGAGCTCGGTGAAGTTGTTGACAGATCCATCCCGCAGGGAATGAAACCAGGTGCGCGCCTGCCCCTTGAGTGTTGCCGGAAACACTTGGCAGAGGAGCTGGTCGGCGGCGTTGTAGATCCTCATGATGGTGGTAAAATGGTTGATGTGCTCCAGCGGATCATCCATCCCATCAAATGTCTCGATGTTGGGAATCTTGAAACCGTGCGGAATTGGATGGTCTAAGATTTGTTGTATGAGCGGGGAGCCGCGACGTAGGGGGCGACGGGCGAGGATGCCCCGGCGTCCTACCTGTCCGTATTCTTCAGCTATCACATCGCGAATCTCCTCGCGAGTGGGCCTTCCTATGGCTTGCTCGACTCTTACCCCTCCTTGCTGATGGTTAAGGGGTTCTCCTCTAGCTCCCCTGGCGGGGCGGACCGGATGTGTGGAGCTGGCAGCATTTGAGTACTCTTCTTCGTACATTTCTTCCTCTTGAGCAGCTTCTCCCAATGGAGCTTGATTTGGGATCAAGGGGGGTTGGATGATTGGTGCGACAGGTGGAACAGGAGCTTGCGGGGCTCCGAGGTTTCTGAGGAGGGCCAGCATTTCAGCTTGTTGTTCTTCCATCTGGCGCATGCGTACCTCCAATGCGGCGACAGGTTCTAATGCGCCCTCTTCGGCGGGAGGAGCGTTGATGAGGGAATGAGAGGGAGCGGGATCAATGCGCCCTTCCGGGACGGAACCATCGGTGGTGCGAGCACTTCTTCTTGCCATCGTTGTTAGTCGCGAGTATTGCTATGAAGCGAATACTGTCTTGGAGAATTCTTTGCAGAGTTTGGGGAACACACTTCCCACAGACGGCGCCAAACTGTTGCGGGTCACTCGACGCTCTTCCAGACCGAGTAAATTGAACCGTCTTAGCCCGAGAGTGAGCCGAATGCGCAAACAGTCACAGAGAAAATAGACAGGTGGCAAGAGAACGTTTTTAGCGTGGAAAACCCAGAAAGGGTAAAAACCCACGTGGCCGGATCGGCGCCAGCCAAATTTCACTAAGTGTTGAAGTGTTACAAACGAGGTTACAAGTTCAGAGAGCGACAGACCGCTTCTTGTTACAATTGTAATTGAAGAAAATTCTCCGAGAGTGACAGGCCACCTCTCAGATCAGAGAAGCTAAGTGTCTTGGTGTTGCAGGAAGTCTTCAAGGTCCGAAGAAGATCTTCAAGTGACGAAGAAGATCTTCAAACCGCGAAGGAGATCTTCAAATCGCGAAGGAGATCTTCGAAGCGCGAAGAAGATCTTCGAAGCGCGAAGGAGATCTTCGAAGCACGAAGGAGATCTTCGAAGGAAATCTTCAAGGAGCTCTCTCGGATGCCAAAAGTCAGATCCCTTCAAATGAGGATTCAGGGTCCCTTTTATAGACTTGGTTGGGGGCGGCCCGGTAATTTCGTCGCCGTAACCACCGTAACCACCTGACAGGGCGATCTTGACCGTTGACCGTGAGCACATAGATCGCCACTTTTCGAGTATGACGGCTTCGCCCCTCGGGCAGTTTGGGCAGTTAGCGCTCCTGATTGCAATGTGCAAATCCTGCAATCTTAAGAGAGAAAGTGAAGTTAGCAGTTGCGCGCACCGTGAACTTTGCAATGTTCAAACGTGCACGGTATGAAAACTGGGTACAGACTTAGTGATGCCAAGTGCGCGTTGAACACCGAGCGGGAACGCCGCAAAAGCATGATCGGAGTCGTGCGAGGGCGACGCAAAGGGGCGGCGGGCGCGACGTGCGCCGAGGGAGACCGACCGGCAGGCCGCGCGCTAGCGCTAGCGCGCAGGCTGCGCTAACGCGGAGGCCGCGCGCGCGCTAGCTCGCGGGCCACGCGCTAGCGCGGAGGTCGCGCGCGCGCGCTAGCGCGCGGACTGCGAGCTAGCGCGCGGGCTGAGCTAGCGCGCGGGCCGAGCGCGCGGGCCGCGCGCGCGCGCTAGCGCGCAGGCCGCGCGTGCGCGCGGGCCGTACTGGCCGCGCACGCGCGCGGTTCCGCACGTGCCGCGCGGTTCCGCACGTGCCGCGCGGTCGTGCGCTACCGCGTGGCGGTACCGCACGCGCTAGCGCACGAAACTGCGCGTGCGTGTGGCGGTTTTTGGGCGGTTTCGCGGCGGTTTTGGGCGGTTTTTCTCTTCCTTCTTGCCCATGCCTCCACCATCTTAGTGGGGAGTGGGGTTTTTTGGCTAAACGCAGCCCGGATTTCTCTACAAGATGGATGAAGACTCATCAGTAGTAATAAGCAAAAATGCAATAGTGCAGTTCACGTCATCGATCGTCGGTCAAAAATCTCTTTTCTCCTCGTAGAGCGTCCGACGCTGTTCTCCCCACCGAATATTAGAGTGAAATTAGTAGAGAAAATAGGAGAGATCGAAAACAAGAGAACAAAAGTAGGAGAAAATTTCAATCTCCCCTAAACTTATTTTCCGAATTAATTATATATATTTTTCGTAACACACGATGGGACACGAGTAATAGGCACGGGGCTCCGCCCCTACGGCCAGCCACAACAATAGCTCGATCACGATATGCTCGGGGCTCCGCTCCTCTCAATTATTTAATACAAATTAAAATAAATACATTATAAATTAATTAATTCATATTAAATCAACTTTAACTATGCATGTTAAATCAACTAAAAACTTTAGGCATGCAAGTTAAATTATTTAACATGTACGATTACGTACTTTATATTCATGCATATTAAATCAACTTTAATAAAATTAATTAATTTAATGGTAACTCCTCGAAAAGATTGATGACATGCCTAATGACAACCTAGCATAGTAGGTGTAGGAGTTCTACTAATTTTTTTTTTGAATTTTACGATTTTCATCATTATATTTAATTTTAGGATATGGTATAATCACTCGAAAGACATTGCATTTTAATTTTTTTTTGAAATAAATTATAATATATTTTAAGTTGTTAAATTAAAAAAATATGAATATATCTGACAATTTTAAATGTATCACCAAAAGCAACCTTTCTTTTAGTATTGTAAATATATATACTCACACACACGATTGAGAGACACGGGGCTCCGCCCCTACGACCAATCGTGACAGTATCTCGACTGTGACAGTACTCTGATCGTGATAGGTATAAGACGGACAAAACTAGCAAATAGGCGTACATTTCAAACGTGTAGCATTCTTCCATTTATTATTTTAGTTGCAGGCCTAGTTGGTTATTAACCGTTGGCAAAGAAAATATACGTTAACCAAATCCAATGAGATTATCTTCACCTTAATCATTATAATTAGTTTATGCAGATAAGCTAATTTGACATCACGACAACTAAGTACTAGCTAATTAACTAATCACTTGCTTAATTATTGCACTTCCCGTGAGCCCATAATTTTCTAAAGACAAAATGTGGAAGAGGCGTGTACGTGTAGAGAGAGCATGCATGCATCTCTAGAGCATTAATTTGCAATAAGAAATAATTAGTACTATAAGCACCTCAAGGCATATATATTTTTTAATATAATAATAATAAAAATATATTTAATTAGATCATGCGTGCATAGCCGATCATATCCAGATTGCTTTAGATATTTCTCTATGTACGAAGTTGCTATAACTGTCAACGAGCTGGTACATTACAACAAATTAGACCTACAACGGTGTTTTTAAGGCTTTTCCTCTGAAGCATCAAATACTTCGACTTCATCTTCTCACAACTTCTTCAACTCCTTTATTAATGGTTGCAGATAAACATCAATATTGTTACCAGACATTTTCGGACCAGGTATCAGACCTGACATGATGATAGATCTCTTCTTCATGCACTCCCAAGGTGGTTCATTATTATATATGGCTAACATAATTGGCCATGTACTTTGTGTGCTGCTAAGATCACCAAAAGGATTGAAACCATCCGTGGCAAGAGCGATGCGAATATTACGAGGTTCACTGGAGAACTCTTGGTGTCTACGATCAAAAATTTTCCATGTCAAGCCATCTCTAGGGTGGTGCATTAATTATCATGGTTAGACTCTTTGGCATGTCATTGCATCATCTCAGCTGTCTGTTTACAAAGAAATAGTCTTTCTAAACGCTCTTTCATTGGAAAGTAACGAAGAACTTTTTTGGGGATCTTTTTTAAAGTTCTCACATCTTGTTGCTTACGTTTTCTTGACTTGTGAACCAATTGAATTTCAGCTCCTTCGACCCTCGTGATTTCTCGCACACAAAGCAAGTATTACTACTTTTGTGTGATCCCCAAAATAATGAGCAATCATCTTCACATGCATCAATCTTAATGTAATTGTGCCCTAATTTGGAAGTAATTTTCTAGGCTTCATTATAGTTAGCAGGTAGTGTTTCATGTCCACCTGAAATCACACCCTGTAGAATTTTCAACAACATGCTAAAGTACGCGTACATTGCTCTAATTTCCAAAAAAGATAATTTTGTGTACTCTAAACATCCTTCCCACAACGGTTTATTTTCCTCCAAGAGAGACATATATAAACTATTTTCATTTGCACTGACGAGAGTTTTAATTAGGATAGTCAAATGTTTTATCTTCACCATATTGATCATTCTCAGATTCTCCTTCATATCTGCATTCTTATCGTGTGCCAAGTTAGGGATGACTGCATGCAACAATTCATCAATGAGACTAATAGAACTATTTTTGGTGTTAAGAAGGTTTGTCGTTGAGGAAAAGATATTATTAGGTTGGCTCCTTTTTTGAGATAATCGTCCATCGTCATGATATATCTAATCTGTGCAGTTTTCCATAATACCATTCCATACTAGATGCCCATCAACCTCTTCTCGATACCACATCTTCATGTTTACACACTTTCTACAAGGGCATGTACATTTTTCAGCAATTGGTGTATATGCATAGAATAAATCTAACAAACATTTCATGCCTTCTACATAATTTTTTGAATGACGTGGCTCTGTCATTCATTTTCTGTCCATTGCTTACCTTCATAGAGTATGCATATAAAATTATAAAAAAGTGAAAAATGCTCCAAAGCAACGGCGTTGAACCAATGTTAATTCCTATAGTTGTTGTACACCCGTAAAGGCCTCAGGACGCGCCCAAAGAAAGCCTCGCAAAAGAGAGGTGGGGGGAACGATCAAAGCACGCACGAACACCAGGTATGTACGTAACCGCGCGCAAAGGCGCGCGGCAGCGCGCGGGCTATACCCCTCGCCGCAAGGAGATTGCCCGAACGCGTCCCGACCGCACCACCTTGGGGGGCCCGGCTCGCTCACACCCCCCAAGGAAAGCGGTCGGCCGAGTCGCACCGCCCAAAGGGGGTACGGGCCGACCACACCCCCAAGGGGGTACGAGCCGGCTGCACCCCCCCCCCCCCCCCCGCCAAGGGGGTGCGGGCCGGCCGCACCCCCCAAGGAGGTGCCGCACCCCCCAAGGGGGTGCGGCCAAGCCGCACCCCCCAGGGGGGGTGCGGCCCAGCCGCACCCCTTGTGGGGTGCGGCCCAGCCGCACCCCTTGTGGGGTGCGGCCCAGCCGCACCCCCAAGGGGTTGCGGCCCGGCCGCACCCATCATGAGGTGCGGCCGAGCCGCACCCCCCCTTTTTGGGGTGCGGCCGAGCCGCACCCCCCTTGGGGTGCGGCCAGTCCGCACCCTCCCTACTCGGGGGTGCGTGGCCGTACCCACGCCTCCTAGGGGTGCGGTCCGGCGCCCTCTCCCCGCCGGAAGAATTCAACCGCTCGCTAGGGAGCGGCTCCTCGATTCACCGTCCGCCCGAGGCATCTCCCGTGGCCCGTCGCGCATTCGGGGAGCTTCAGCGCTAACCCGCGCTCAGAACATTTCTGAGCGCAGTCGGGAAGCCTTCTCACTTTTTGTCTTTCCGGCTTCTCACTTTTTAGGTTTCAGGCTTCTCACTTTTTGTCTTTCCGGCTTCTCACATTTTGGGTTTCAGGCTTCTCACTTTTCAGGAACAGTTAGTCGCCTTTTTCGCCTCCAACGGAACTGCCCGAACCGCCCGAGCTGCCCAAGCTGCCCGAGGGGCAAGGTGGTCATTTGCGAAAAATGGCGATCCGAGGGCCCCGAACCGGAGAATATGATTCGTCCACCAAACATTTATGGAAACTGCAAACGGCGAGATTACCGGACTACCCCCGGCCAAAGCTATAAAAAGGGCCCTGGGGCTTCATTTGAAAGGACCTTGACTTCTGGACCCAGGAGAGCTCCTTGCAGACTTTTGCGGAATTCTCCTTCGGCACTTGAAGATCTCCTTCGGGACTTGAAGATCTTTTCACTTCCGAAAGGCGACTGGCCTTCCCGCTTCCAGAAAGGCGACCAGCGTTCTCAGAAGGGAAAGGCGACTGGCCTTCCCGCTTCCGAAAGGCGACCAGTGTTCTCAGAAGGGAAATGCGATTGGCCTTCTCACTTCCAGAAAGGCGACCAGCGTTCTCAGAAGGGAAAGGCGACTGACCTTCCCGCTTCCGAAAGGTGACTAGCAGTCTCAGAAGGAAAAAGGACTTAGTTTTTCCGAGAGGTGGCCTGTCACCCTCGAAGCTCTCTTTCTCCAAGTATTGTAACGAGCAGCGGCCTGTCGCGCTCGAGTTCTAACTTCCAAGTTGTAGCCCCTCCAGAAGATAGTGAAGTTTGGTCGGCACAGCTCCGGCCGCGTGGTTTTTTACCCTTTCCGGGTTTTCCACGTTAAAAAGTCTCTGCGTACACAACGAACCTCTAATTGACTGTTTGCGCGCTTAGCTCGCTCACGAGCTGAGGCGGTTCAAGTGAACCAGTCTACCCAGAGCCCTAAGCGTTCCGCAACAGTTTGGCGCCGTCTGTGGGAACATTCCCAGAACTTTTTGAAGGCCAACCGCAATGGCAAGGAAGAGTACTCGCACTGTGGAGGGATCAGCGCTGGAGGGACGCGTCGACCCAGCTCCCTCCCCCTCGCAAGTCGATGCACCACCCGCAAAGTAGGCACCGCCTGCACCAGCAGCTGGGCTGGAAGTGCGCATGCAGCGAATCGAAGAACACCAAGCCGAGATGTTGGCTCTCGTAAGGGATCTCGGAGCTCCTCAAGCTCCGGTCCAGCCGCCAGCTCCGAACGCACCGCCGCCCCCAGTCCTAAACCTTGTCCCGAACCAAGAAGCCGTCCAGGAAGACGAGGCTTCAGAGGGATTCTCCAACGCGGCGAGTTCAGCTCACCTTGTCCCGCCGGCTGGAGGCCCGGAAGCTGACCACCGTCGCCATCACCCCAGAAGAGCTGCCCTGAGCGGGCAACGGAAAGGACTACGCGCGAAGAAATCCGTGATATGATCGAAGAAGAGTATGCCCAAGCAGGACGACGCGTCGCGCTCGCTCGCCGCCCCACGCATCAGGGCTCCCCCTGTCACCTCAAGTCCTAGCTCATCCAATCCCGAATGGCTTCAAGCTTCCTAACATCGAGACATTCGACGGGACAGACGACCCTTTGGAACACGTCAATCACTTCACCACCGTCATGAGGATCTACAGCGCTCCTGATCAGCTCCTCTGCCAGGTGTTCCCGGCAACCTTGAAAGGCCAAGCGCGCACTTGGTTCCATTCTCTGCGGAATGGGGCCATCAACAACTTCACGGAAATGGCGCAACAGTTCGTGGATCAGTTCATCGCCAACCGCCGAATTGTCCGGGATCCCTCCCATCTCTCAGGGATCCGCCAGAACGACGGAGAGACACTCAAGGACTTCTTCCGACGCTTCACTACCGAGGCACGGCAGATCCCAGGGGTTGACCCCGAACTATTGCGAGGAGTTTTCTTAGGAGGACTCTGCCCAAGTGGATTCTATTCGGCTCTCATGAGAGAAACCGTACCAAGCTATCCCGACCTTGTTCACAGGGTCGAAGCGCAAATAGCTGCAGATGAGGCCATCGAAGCGCACCGTCGGCAGTTCGAAGGAAGCCAAGGAAAGAAAAGGGGAACAGATCAAGCCCCTCGCGAACGAGAAGATCGTCGCGGCGAGGAGCGCCGCGGTGACGAACGTCGGCGTGACCCCCGAAGGGATCTGGGACCGCAGCCGCCCAGGACCTACACCCCGCTGAACACCACCAGAACGAACGTGCTCTACGCCATTCAGAACAACCCCAAACTTCGCATGCCCCGGGTACCCCCACCAAATCCGAGGGGTGACCAGTCCAGATACTGCGAGTTTCATCGAGGAACCGGACATACCACCGAAGAGTGCACCAGGCTCAAAGACGAAATCGAGCGCCTCATCCGCCAGGGACTCCTGGGAAGATTCTTACAAGGCCAGATTCCCAATCAGCCCCAGCAGCCCAGGGAGGCAGGGGAGCAGCCCCCCGCCCCCCGAGGCGCAGGTGGAGGAAGGCCGATGGTGGGAGAAATCGAGACGATCGCCGGACCGCAGGTCCTGGCATCGCAAATCCTCTCGATCGCCCAGCCCGTGAGAGACCACGAAGACAAAAAACTCAAGCAGGATATTACGATAGCTTTCGGAGATGAAGACTTACGAGGGTTGCGGCTTCCACACCAGGATCCGCTCGTGATCAGCGCAGGGATCGGGGATCCCTGCTTTAAAGTAAAGAGAATACTAGTCGACAATGGAAGCTCGGTCGACGTCTTGTTCCTCTCCACCTTGCAAAGTATGAAGCTCACCAAAGACCAGCTTAGTCCGGCAGCCGGGCCCGTCTACGGCTTCGACAACAGGCCCGTCCCGGTGCAAGGCATGATCATTCTCCCAGTCACGTTGGGCGAATTTCCAAGACAGTCAACGCACAACATCCAGTTCATGGTGGTAGAGTCCACCTCCGCCTACAATGCCATCTTCGGAAGACCGCTCCAGTCAATCTTCGGGGCAATCCCCTCCATTCCACGCCTAGCTATGAAGTTCCCCACTGCCGCAGGAATAGGAGTCGTAAAAGGAGACCAAGAGGCAGCCAGGACCTGCTACCTGAAGCAGGCTCAGCCAGCAAGGGCGACCGCTCTCAACATCAATAACTTCGATCTGCGAGACGAAGCAACTCTGCAGCGAGGAGCGCCCGTTGAAGGGCTAGTAGAAGTACCGCTCTCCCAACGAGACCCGACTCGAACTGTTCAGGTCGGGTCGCTCTTAACACCACAAGAGCAAGAGAAGTTCACCTCCTTCCTGCAAGAGAACGGGGACATTTTCGCGTGGAGCCCGGAAGACATGCCCGGGGTAGATCCCAACGTCATCTATCACTCGCTAAACATCAACCCCGCCTGCAGACCCGTGATTCAGAAAAAGAGGAACTTCGCCCCCGAACGCCTAAAAGCAATCGAGGAAGAGGTAGCTAAGCTCCTGGAGGCATGATTCATTCGTGAAGCAGAATATCCCACATGGCTCGCCAACGTGGTCATGGTCAAGAAGGCCTCGGGGAAATGGCGAATGTGCGTCGACTACAGCAACCTGAACCAAGCCTGCCCGAAGGATAGTTTCCCCCTGCCAAGGATTAACCAGCTCGTCGATGCTACAGCAGGCCACGAGCTACTCAGCTTTATGGATGCTTATTCAGGTTACAACCAGATAAGGATGAACCCCGCAGACGAAGAGCATACCGCCTTCCGCACCGACCGGGGAGTCTACTGCTACAAGGTGATGCCCTTCGGCCTTAAAAACGCCGGAGCCACCTACCAAAGGCTGATGAACAAGGTCTTCAAGGACCTCATCGGAGAGACGATGGAGGTTTACGTGGACGACATGCTAGTAAAGAGCGTCCACCTACGCGACCACTTGGAAGACTTGGAAAAGTGCTTCCAGCTTCTCCGTCGCTTCCAGATGCGGCTCAATCCCAGCAAGTGTGCATTTGGTGTGACGGCGGGGAAGTTTCTAGGTTTCATGGTAACCCATCGGGGAATCGAGGCCAACCCCGAGAAGATCAAGGCATTGGAGGACATGTCGCCACCTCGCTCAATTAAGGAAGTACAACGCCTAAATGGGAGGATCGCAGCTTTGTCCCGTTTCTTATCACGAACAGGAGACAAGTACCTCCCCTTCTTCAAAATCCTCCGGGGAGCGCGACATTCAGGTTTCCAATGGACAGACGAGTGCCAGGTGGCCTTCGAGCTTCTCAAGCAGTACCTGGCTTCGCCACCGCTTCTGTCAAAGCCCACCCCCGGGGAAACTCTGTTCTTGTACCTGGCCGTATCGCCTACGGCTCTCAGCTCAGTGCTTGTGAAGGACGAAGGAGGAGTGCAACGACCAATCTACTACCTCAGCAAAGTCCTCACCGACACCGAAACCAGATATCCGGCAGCAGACAAGACAGCCTTGGCTCTTGTTTTCTCGGCTAGAAAACTCAGACCCTACTTCCAGGCTCACGCAGTCAAGGTATTGACACAACTCCCATTACGGGCGATCCTCCAGAAGCCGGAAGTCTCGGGGAGACTTGTAAAGTGGGCCGTAGAACTCGGCGAGTTCGACATCCAATTCCTGCCTCGCCCCGACATCAAGTCGCAGGTGCTCGCCGACTTTGTGGTAGAATACACCATCCCGCCAGAAACAACCCTCATCAAAGACGCCGCTAGCACCCGGTGGACCCTCTATGTCGACGGCGCCTCGGGAGCTGAAGGGGCCGGAGCAGGATTACTCCTCATAAGCCCCGAAGGGATCACCCTGGATTACGGACTCCGGCTAAAGTTCCCCGCAACAAATAACATCACGGAATACGAAGCACTGATCGCCGGTCTCCGGCTCGCTATCAACTGCAAAGTCGAGAACCTAACGATTAATACAGACTCCCAACTCGTGGTCTCACAGGTTGAAGGAGATTACGGGGCTAAGAGCGAGCAGATGGCGAAATACCTCGCATTCGCAAAGTCCCTTCTCCAAAAGATCTCATCATATCAGATTCTACACATCCCCCGAGAGCAGAATACCAGGGCGGATGCTCTATCCAAGCTCGCCACCTCACCCTCCAGCTACCAGTCTCGAAGACGCCGAATCGAAGAAGTTGTGATCCCAAGCATTCAAGGGCCATGGGAAATCACAACCATCCACCAGGAGGAGTCGTCCTGGATGACCCCATTATGAGCTTACCTGGAGCAAGGGCACCTTCCTGAAGATCGCCTAGAGGCGCGAAGACTGCGAATGTGGGCTGCATCGTTCACCATTATAGACGGGGAGCTTTACAAACGGGCATTCTCAGGACCATATCTGAAATGCCTTCCGGCAAGCGAGGCGGACTACGTACTCAGGGAAGTACACGGAGGAGTCTGCGGAGAGCACCTAGGCGGGAAGGCATTAGCGCGGAAAATACTGCGTCAAGGCTTCTATTGGCCGACAATGAGAAAGGACGCGACCGACTTTGTCCAGAGATGCAAAAGCTGTCAGCTACACGCCAACATGCCTCATCAACCCCCGGTCTCACTTACCACGCTGCAGAGTGCGTGGCCATTCGCACAATGGGGGATCGACCTCCTCGGTCCCCTACCTCTAGCGTCTGGGCAGAGGAAGTTCATCATCCTAGCCATCGACTACTTCACCAAATGGGTGGAGGCGGAGCCCCTGTCCAAGATCACCGAAGAAAACGCCAAACAATTCGTCTGGAAGAGCATCGTTTGCCGCTTCGGCATCCCGGCTACGATCATTGCCGACAACGGCACTCAATTCACTGGGAAGTCCTTCACCAAGATGTGCGAGGATCTGAAGATCAACCTGCGCCACACGGCCGTGGCGCATCCACAAACCAACGGACAAGTAGAAGTCACGAACCGCACCATCCTCAAAGGACTGAAAACACGTTTGGAAGAAGCCGGGGGACAGTGGGTAGACGCGCTCCCGAATGTATTGTGGGCGTATCGCACAACAGAAAGGACTCCTACAGGGGAGACACCTTATAACCTCTGTTACGGGACCGAAGCTATCATCCCCGTCGACATCGACGTTCCGAGTGCTCGAGTACTCACCTTCG
The DNA here is from genome assembly GCA_033032865.1 of Dactylorhiza incarnata. Lineage (NCBI taxonomy): Eukaryota > Viridiplantae > Streptophyta > Magnoliopsida > Asparagales > Orchidaceae > Dactylorhiza > Dactylorhiza incarnata. The sequence goes on from JAWHQI010000258.1 coordinate 3,168,063, forward strand.
ACCCCGACAAGAATGATGGACTGCTCCGAGAGAACCTCGATCTGATCCCCGAAGTCCGGGACAACGCTGCTTACCGTGCTGCACTCTACCAAATGCATGTAGCCCGGACCTACGACAGGAGGGTGAAGCCCAGACCAATCAACGTAGGAGATCTCGTCCTACGCAGCATCGAGGCCGCCGGTAAAGGCCCCCAAGGGGACAAGCTCTCAGCAGCCTGGGAAGGCCCGTACGTAGTCACCGCAGTCGTAAAACCCGGAACATACAAACTCAGGACGGCGGAAGGGAAGACTTTGCCACGCACCTGGAACGCTCAAAACCTGCGCCGCTTTTACCAGTGATCCCGGGACCTCTACCATGTACTAAGCCACGAGCTCAAACTCGTGCAAACTTATCTTCAATTTCTGTACTAAGCCGCGAGCACCGACTCGTGCAAATTTATCTTATAATTTATGTAAAAGCCGCGAGCTCAGACTCGTGCACCTATCTTATCTTACATGAAGCTGTGCACCGAATGATTTCTTATTGAAAAGCTATGTCTTGACGCCTTCACACACTTAAGAAAAACTTTACAACGAGGCCCTGCCTCGGGGGCTTTGCACCGCCGTCGATTGAAGGTTCGCCCTTCTCCTCCGCCGTCGAGTCCCAGCGTCGTAGGGGCCTGCCCCCCTTACGTACGCCCCCGGTTTGAATACACCAGCTATTCACCGGCCACTTCGGGGCCCTGCCCCGGGGACTTTGCACCGCCGTCGATTGAAGGTTCGCCCTTCTCCTCCGCCGTCGAGTCCCGGTGACGTCGGGGCCTGCCCCCCCTGCGTTCACCCACGGTTTGAATACAAACGCTATTCATCGGCCAAGCCGCGAGCCCGACTCGTGCAAGAAAGCCGCAAGCACAGACATGCGCAAGCTAAATTTTCTGTTGTGAAAAAAGCCGCGGGCTCAGAACCGCGCAAGCTAATCTGTCACTTTGCAGAAACCCCATAGCCCACGCAGATATCAGAACCTGGCAGCAAGCCCACGACAACCTCAGAGAACCAACACCCTCCGACATTAACTCCTACCCAAAAAAGCGCCACACAGAGGACAAGGGATAAAGCCGTCGAAGAAAAATCAAAACCTTCGAACTCCTCGCTCAGGAACTCGGACTCCGAAGGTTTGGGGGGCTTATGTTGTACACCCGTAAAGTCCTCAGGACGCGCCCAAAGAAAGCATCGCAAAAGAGAGGTGGGGGGAATGATCAAAGCACGCACGAACCCCAGGTATGTACGTAACCGCGCGCAAAGGCGCGCGGCAGCGCGCGGGCTATACCCCTCGCCGCAAGGAGATAGCCCGAACGCGTCCCGACCGCACCACCTTGGGGGGCCCGGCTCGCTCACACCCCCCAAGGAAAGCGGTCGGCCGAGTCGCACCCCCCAAAGGGGGTACGGGCCGACCACACCCCCAAGGGGGTACGAGCCGGCCGCACCCCCCCCCCCCCAAGGGGGTGCGGGCCAGCCGCACCCCCCAAGGAGGTGCCGCACCCCCCAAGGGGGTGCGGCCAAGCCGCACCCCCCAGGGGGGTGCGGCCAAGCCGCACCCCCCAGGGGAGTGCGGCCCAGCCGCACCCCCCAGGGGGGTGCGGCCCAGCCGCACCCCTTGTGGGGTGCGGCCAAGCCGCACCCCTTGTAGGGTGCGGCCAAGCCGCACCCCCAAGGGGGTGCGGCCCGGCCGCACCCATCATGAGGTGCGGCCGAGCCGCACCCCCCCTTTTTGGGGTGCGGCCGAGCCGCACCCCCCTTGGGGTGCGGCCAGTCCGCACCCTCCCTACTCGGGGGTGCGTGGCCGTACCCACGCCTCCTAGGGGTGCGGTCCGGCGCCCTCTCCCCGCCGGAAGAATTCAACCGCTCGCTAGGGAGCGGCTCCTCGATTCACCGTCCGCCCGAGGCATCTCCCGTGGCCCGTCGCGCATTCGGGGAGCTTCAGCGCTAACCCGCGCTCAGAACATTTCTGAGCGCAGTCGGGAAGCCTTCTCACTTTTTGTCTTTCCGGCTTCTCACTTTTTAGGTTTCAGGCTTCTCACATTTTGGGTTTCAGGCTTCTCACTTTTCAGGAACAGTTAGTCGCCTTTTTCGCCTCCAACGGAACTGCCCGAACCGCCCGAGCTGCCCAAGCTGCCCGAGGGGCAAGGTGGTCATTTGCGAAAAATGGCGATCCGAGGGCCCCGAACCGGAGAATATGATTCGTCCACCAAACATTTATGGAAACTGCAAACGGCGAGATTACCGGACTACCCCCGGCCAAAGCTATAAAAAGGGCCCTGGGGCTTCATTTGAAAGGACCTTGACTTCTGGACCCAGGAGAGCTCCTTGCAGACTTTTGCGGAATTCTCCTTCGGCACTTGAAGATCTCCTTCGGGACTTGAAGATCTCCTTCGGGACTTGAAGATCTTTTCACTTCCGAAAGGCGACTGGCCTTCCCGCTTCCAGAAAGGCGACCAGCATTCTCAGAAGGGAAAGGCGACTGGCCTTCCCGCTTCCGAAAGGCGACCAGCGTTCTCAGAAGGGAAAGGCGATTGGCCTTCTCACTTCCAGAAAGGCGACCAGCGTTCTCAGAAGGGAAAGGCGACTGGCCTTCCCGCTTCCGAAAGGCGACTAGCAGTCTCAGAAGGAAAAAGGACTTAGTTTTTCCGAGAGGTGGCCTGTCACCCTCGAAGCTCTCTTTCTCCAAGTATTGTAACGAGCAGCGGCCTGTCGCGCTCGAGTTCTAACTTCCAAGTTGTAGCCCCTCCAGAAGATAGTGAAGTTTGGTCGGCACAGCTCCGGCCGCGTGGTTTTTTACCCTTTCCGGGTTTTCCACGTTAAAAAGTCTCTGCGTACACAACGAACCTCTAATTGACTGTTTGCGCGCTTAGCTCGCTCACGAGCTGAGGCGGTTCAAGTGAACCGGTCTACCCAGAGCCCTAAGCGTTCCGCAACAATAGTAAAAGCCTGAAATGTCCAAGAAAAATTATATTAATAAAGCTGATGTACAAATGAAATATTAATACAAAATAATTTGCAAAAAAATGACTTATTAATCATGACATATAAAACACATTGCTTTTGTTGTTCTATATGTGTACGTGTGTCAAGATGTTTATTGAAATCCTGATTTATTATTTTCCCAAATTAGTGACACTTGGTTTTCTTAATGAAGGGATTAGATATATATGCAATATTAGTGTATCCAACTAAATAGTGTTATAGAAAATATTTTCTAATTTCAAGCAACTATATATATAGACACACACACGAGCAACTCTGCACGGGCTTCGCCCGTGCTCGCTGGCTCTTACCGGGCTGCGCCCGCATTCGAGCGGGTTGCGTCTGCATATGAGCGGACTGCACCCGCTTATAAGTGGCCGGTTGCGCTCGTATATGAGAACTAACCCATTATTCAAAACACATACATATGACCGTAAAAAATATGAATCAATACTACTATTTTAATTTTGTAAGAAAATATAAATTTTTACCTAAAAAAATAATTTCTCTCTCTCTTTTCTTCTGTCCCCCCTCCCTCCTATCCCTAAATGTAGGTATTCGTCCGGCCGGCGACGACAGTACCCTCCCGGCGACGGCGGGCTTCGTCTGCCCCGGCGGTATTCGTGCGGGCGGACTTCGCCCGCCCCGGCCAAGCGCGATAGTACCCGACCCGCGACGGCGGGCTTCACCCACCCCCGGCGGGATACGCCCATGACACTTCGGGCTGCGCCCACAACATATACATATGAGTGCTCAAAATAACCGCACAAAAAATTTAATTAATATTTTATAATTATTTTTTTTTCAAAAATATTTAAATTTTAACAAAAAATATTTAAAATTTTTGAATTTTATGAATTTCCACCATTATTTTTATTATAGGGATATTGTGTAATTACACAAATAGACATTATATTTTATCAATTTTCATTTTTTACGTAATATGTGTTTAGTCATTGGAGTAAGAGAATGAGGTTATATTTGATCATTTTGAATGTACAGTAGTTAAATATATATATATATGTATATATATATATATAATATATATATATAAATGTATGTATATATATATATATGTATATATATATATATATGTATATATATGTATATATATATATATATGTATATATATGCATATATATATATATATATATATGTATAAATATATATGTATATATATTGTTGCGGGTCGCTTAGGGCTCTTGGTAGACCGGTTCAACTGAACCGCCTTAGCTCGGGAGCGATCTAAGCGCGCAAACAGTCAATTTGTAATTTGCTGAGTACACTGGGACTTTTTAGCGTGGAAAACCCGGAAAGGGTAAAAAACCACGTGGCCGGAGCTGTGCCGTCCAAATTTCACTATCTCCTGAGAGGTTACAACTGGATGCTTAGAGATAGAGCGCGACAGGCCGCTGCTCGTTACAATAGTAGAGGGAGAGAAAGAGAGAGAGAGAGAGAGCACTCCGAGGGTGACAGGCCACCTCTCGGAAAAACTAAGTACTTTTCCTATGAGTACAGTGGTGAACGAAAGTGAGAAGACCGTGTCCGCTTTCCAGAGGACAGAGGTGAGACTGCCCTGTCTGCTTTTGAGAAGGCAGAAGTGAGACTGCCTTGTCCGCTTTCCTGAGAACGGAAGCGAGACATCCTTGTCCACTTTCCTGAGAACGAAAGCGGGAGCCTTGTCCGCTTTCCTGAGAACGAAAGCGGGAGCCTTGTCCGCTTTCGCGAAGAAGGAAATCTCTAAGTCCACGAAGAAGATCTTCAAGCACCGAAGGAGAAATCCGTGGAAATCTTCAAGGAGCTCTCTCTGGTCATGAAGGCAGGATCCTTTAAATGAAGCCTTGGGGGCCTTTTTATAGCTTTGGCCGGGGGTAGCCCGGTAATTTTGTCGTCGTAACCACCATAACCACCTTGGCGGACGAATCATATTTCCCGATTTGGGGTACTCAGATCACCATTTTTCGTAAATGACCATCTTGCCCTTTGAGGAAAGGCGACAAGCCGTTCCTGAAAAGTGAGAAACTGAAAAGACAAAAAAGTGAGCGAGCCGAGGCGGGAAAGTGAGCGAGGCGAGGCGTAAAAGTGAGCGAGGCGAGGCGTAAAAGTGTGCGAGGCGAGGCGGAAAAGTGAGAATGCTCTGAGCGCGCAATAAACATGGGAGCGCTTTGGACGCGCTTAGAGACGTTTCGAGTGCGTGTGAGCGTGGATGCGTTCCGAGCGAACGGTGGAATGGAGAGTTGTCTCCCAAAGGAGAAAACGGACTCCATCGCTACCCGGCGAGGGGATGCGGTTTCGGCCGCATACCTACGGGAGGAGACTCGGCCGCACCCCCGCATGGGGGGGTGCGGTTTGGCCGCACCCCCGCATGGGGGGTGCAGTTTGGCCGCACCCCCCATGGGGGGGGGGGGTGCAGTTTGGCCGCACCCCCCATGGGGGGGGGGGTGCGGCCCCGCACCCCCCATGGGGGGGTGCGGTTTGGCCGCACCCCCCTATGGGGGGTGCGGTTGGGCCGCACCCCCCAAGGGGGGGTTGCGGTTGGGCCGCACCCCCCACCCCCCAAGGGGGGGTGCGGTTGGGCCGCACCCCCCTATGGGGGATGTGGTTGGGCCGCGCCCCCTATGGGGGGTGCGGCTTGGCCGACCTTGCCGCACCCCACGTGAGTGGGGTGTGGGCTATCCGCACCCCCCTTAGTGGGGTGCGGGCGCGCATTGCTAGTGGGGCGCGGCTCCGTGCTTGCCCGGCGCCGATTCTTGCGCGTCGTACTTGCGCGGCGGGTCCTCCACTTCCGCGATCCAGGGTTCGACTGGTCCCCCCTCCTCTCTTTAGCGGGGTTTTCTCTAGACGCACCCCAAGGCCTTTATGGGTACGCAACATATATATATGTATATATATGTATATATATGTATATATATATAAGTGACACAGCAGGGGAGGCTACATTTGATATGGGTGGTGACATTCGGCATGTGCGGTGACATTCAGCGTGTGTAACAATATTTGGTAGAGGCAGTAATATGGCAGGGGTCGCGACATTCGATAGGTGCAGTGATATTCGGAAGGGGTGACAACATTTGGTGTGGGCGGTGATATTCACCGAGGGAGCTGACATTCGGTAGTGGTAGAGACATTCGACGTGTATTTATATATTCGGTCGGGGATGCGACATTCGGTGGGGTTAAGGACGTACATTCAATCGGGGTAGCAACTTTCAGAGAGGGCGGCAACATTCGGCGGGGGTGATAAAATTTGGCGGGGGCGACGACATTCGACGGGGCAGCGACATTGGACGACATTCAACGAGTGGGTCATGAGGGCGAGGCGAGCGATGGCTCGCCGCCTTGCCACGAGTGGGTCGCGGGGCGAGGCGAGCGATGGCTCGCCGCCTTGCCACGAGTGGGTCGCGAGGGCGAGGCGAGCGATGGCGCGCCGCCCTGCCACGAGTGGGTCGCGAGAGCGAGGCGAGTGATGGCTCGCCGCCATGCGACGAGTGAGTCGCGAGGGCGAGGCGAGCGGGGGCTTGCGCTCGCCTAGGTAGGTCGCAAGAGAGGAGGCGAGCGCCGACTTCGTCAACCCCTGTGATTTCAGTGCAATCTGTTATTCATATTTATTCAAACATGTCTGCCTATAGCCATCCCAAACAATAGAGTTTGGCTCTTGGCAGACCATTTTGGGGTGCGCTTAGCAAAACCGAAAGGCAGAATTATGTTATTAGCAGACCCAATTGAGAAAACTATATATAGACCCTAAAGTGCACCTTTGAAGGGCATCCAATTATGGGGTTTCTTCTTCATCTGGTTAACTCTGGATAGCTTCCAAGGTTCTCTAAGGTGCTCGGCTTCAGCTTTGCTTGGGAGGGGAAGCGCTCTTAGATCTTCCGGGTGTGTGGTGGGACCTCCGCGCTACAGCCAATGGTCAGTGCTTAGTTTTGAATTTTCGGTCAAATTTTTCCCCGGTACAAGTAAGTATTAGCTCCCTCCTCTTTGGGGTCCGAATTCCTCGTTGGGCTGATTATCAGTTCCAACATGGATGATGGCCTGGAAATGAGAGATCGCCTGAAATATCTGCGGTGAGAACGCCGGCCTGCAGATGGGAGGAGAAAACGTCGGTCAGATCGCACAGAGCTTGTTTTTTCGACGGCGTGGAGAACGAGCGGATTGGAGTTCACCTTCTTCCGACGGCCTGGAGTCTGGAGATCGAACGGACTTCACCTTCTCTTTCAGCGGCCTGACAATCGATCGAGCGGAATAATGGAAGACGGAAGTGGTGAGCCCTAAATAAGTCGCGCCATTTACTTTAGCGGCGCAGTAAGAGATCGAGAAACGTCGCAATATCCCTAATTGTCGCAATGCTTATTTTAAAAAACGCCGTCATAGTTGTTATAAAACATTGGCCACCTTTTTCCATAAAAGCACCGCGAAATATAAAATTTACGGCGGCGAATTTAAAAAGCGCCGATGAAAAAACACCGTCGTAAATCACTTTTGTCGTAGTGGAACACCTCGAGTAATCATAAGTACGTGGTAGATGAACTCATTTCTGCAATCCACAGCTTGAGCTGGTCTTAAGGAAATATGACGTTTCTCGATCATAAACTCCCCACATCATTTCATCCCCAAACTACCGGTCAAGTCGAGGATTTCAATAGAGAATTTAAAAGCATTTTGAAATAATTGGTAGATTCAAACCGCAAGGAGTTATCTAGAAACTAGACGAAGTCTTATGTGCATATTGAACTTCATTTAAAACACCAATTGGATCGACACGAGATTAAAATCGAGGCTTGACAAGTTGCGCCTTCTAGCTGGCTCCTAAGCTAGCGCTGAGATCGGTTCCCTTGCTATCACTCGCTTGCTATGTTAACACAACCAGAATTCGATTCGGTTCACATGAACTACAAATAGACGAAGTTGTATGCGCATATTGAACTTCATTTAAGACACTCTATCGTCTTCAGGAGATTAAAATCAAGGCTTGACAAGTTGCACCTTCTAGCTGGCTCCTAAGCTAGCGCTGAGATCAGTTCCCTTGCTATCACTCGCTCGCTATGTTAACACAACAAGAATCCGATTCGGTTCACATGAACCACAAATAGACGAAGTTTTATGTGCATATTGAACTTCGTTTAAAACACTGATTGGATCGACACTCTATCATCTTCAGGAGATTAAAATCAAGGCTTGAGAAGTTGCACCTTCTAGCTGGCTCGATCCTAAGCTAGCGCTGAGATCAGTTCCCTTGCTATCACTCGCTTGCTATGTTAACACAACAAGAATCCGATTCGGTGCACATGAACCACAAAAACAACCCAACCCAACTAATATCATCTATCTCTCTAAGTTTTAATTTTGGAGGCCTCACTTAAGCATAGTCAAATCGCTTGTGTTGGCTCATGAAAACTCTGGTTTTATAAGTTTATATTTCATGTACGGTTGAGTTGATCGACTCACGATCGATGACTTTGAATTTGTAAGATTATATTTCTAATTAATTCTTTGCTAAGTCGAGCTTAATTTATCAAATTCATTGAAGATGCATGAGAAAAACAGAGGAATTGTTGCTCAAAACATTATATATTTCACCTCACTTATCTGTCTCTTGTGATTTCTTGTAAGACAAAAATAAACATGTATTGATTCGTTATCACATAGTCAAATATTAATATTTATTCTTTAATTTCACTTATTTTATTTATGATTTTTTGTAGCATGCGCATAGTTATAAGGCCAAGGTTAATGAGCTATCATATCATGATTAAATTAAATGTCCATTTAATTAACTGCATTTATCCCCCCTTCTACCTTCCAAGCTGCAAGACAAGTTAGCAATAATTACACGCTGAAACAACGACTAATAGAAATAGTATTAACATATTAATCAACCTTGTTTATATATGTATATGTCATCTTTGGGGTCAGTAGACATGATATAAAATAATTAAAAATAATTAAATATAGGTACAAAAAACAATTTAGATAATTTATTTATTTTCTTTCACATTTTCATGTATATTTTATCTTAGCAATTCTAATGGGCATTATCAATGGCATGGCTTATATACTATCTTCATTAGTACTCCATATATGCATACAATAAAATAGTTGATATGATTTCCTTACTTATCAGGCCATGTGATCATTATTTAAAAAGAGCACTATTATGCATATTTATATGCACTCATGCATTTGTAGGAATTTTGGGGTGCGGTTAGAGAAAGCCCCACTAAGTGGGAGTGAAGTTAGTGGGGTTAAAAGTCAAACCCATGACCGTGATTCCGCCACGCGCACATTTCGCCCCGTGAGCGGCGCCGGGCGAAACCGAAGCCGCACACACCCCACCACTGAGGTGTGGCTAGTCCGCACCCCACTAATTAGTGGGGTGCGGATAGCCTACACCCCACTCAGGTGGGGTGCGACCAAACCGCACCCCACCTTGGTGGGGTGCGGCTATGAAGCACCCCCCATGGTGGGGTGCGGCCAAGCCACACCCCCCATGGGGGTGCGGCCAAGCCCTCCCCGGGGCTCGCGGGGGATGCGTCCGAAACCGCATCCCCCCTGTCTGGTGCAAGCGGAACTCATTTCCCCTCGGGGGGGGCTCCGGTTCTCGCTTTCTGAGTAAGCGCGATCGTCTCGAAGCCGCAGCTCGCCCACGTGACGACTGCATTCCAGCAATACTCACCCGTTCACTCAGAACGCTCCACGCTCGTAACGCGCCCAGAACACTTCCGCGTACGTTGCATGCTCAGAACGCTTTTGAGCGTGCCCAGAACGTTTCCGTGTTCGTTGCGCGCTCAGAACGCTCCTGAGCATGCTTAGAAGCGTTTTAGCGTTCCCGACACACTTGCAATTAACCATTTTTCTCAGATTTCAGGACTCGCTCGTCGCCTTTTTCACCTTTAACAAAGCTGCCCGAACTGCCCGAAGGGCGAGACGGTCATTTACGAAAAATGGCAATCCGTGTGCTCCAAGTCAGCCAGTATGATTCGCCCGTCAGGTGGTTACGGTGGTTACGACGGCAAAATTACCGGGCTACCCCCGTCCAAAGCTATAAAAGGAGCCCAGAGCCTTCATTTCAAGGGACCTTCGTCCCTTCCACACCCGAGAGAACTCCTTTGAAGATTTCTCTGGAATTCTCCTTCGACGCTTGAAGATCTCTTTCTAGGCTTGAAGATCTCCTTCGTGGACTTGGAGATTTCCTTTCTCCCGAAAGGCGACTCAGCAATCTCACTTTTGTTCTCACCATCATTCTCACTTTTGTTCTCACTATTGTTCTCAAAAGAAAATTGACTTAGGTTTCCGAGAGGTGGTCTGTCACCTTCGGCGCCTTCTCTCTCTCTCTCTCTCTCTCTCTCTCTACCATTGTAACGAGCAGCGGCATGTCGCGCTCGAGTTCTAAGTCTCTAATTGTAACCCTCTAGAAGATAGTGGAAGTTGGTCGGCACAGCTCCGACAACGTGGTTTTTTACCCTTTCCGGTTTCCCACATTAAAAAATCTCAGTGTACTTAACGATTCTCTAAGTGATTGTTAGCGCGCTTGGTTCGCTTCAGAGCTAAGGTGGTTCAAGTCGGCCGGTCTACCTAAAGCATCCAAGCGACCCCGCAACACATATAATTTAAAATATTATATGCTAATAATCATATAAAAGGAAATTATACAACTTTTACTATCTTCGCAAGCTCTATGAGTGTTATACATGTTTTGTTGTTGAAACATTTAGGCTCAATTTGGCATGTTTTTTTTTTTTGCTTTTGTGAGTGTGGATAAAAATACCACCATCATATAATGTATATTTGGCAAGACAATAATTATGACCGCAACCAAGAAAAGAAAATTAGTTTTGAACATAAAAGTAGATGAAGTTCAATCTTTTGGCAAGGCCGGGCTTTTGCAAACTACAGTTCATAACTACCGCGTTCATGACCGCGCGCTCATAACTATAATGTACCACATTTTTAGGCGAACGCTCTAAACAAAAAGTCAGTATGAACAACTGATATTAAAATTATTTATACTATGCAAAAATGTGTGTACATTGTAAACGCCGGATAAGTTAGCTTTACAAGAAAACCATGCTATACCAATAATTTTAATTAGTGTCAGTCATATTAATATATATATATATATAAGAGGAAAATTATCATTTCATGTAATATATAATAAATCATATATTATTCAAACTATACATTTTGTATCGTGAGGCTTCGAATGCTTCATAAAGATTAATATTATTTGCACATAATTTTGTATCGTGAGGTATTATTGATGACCACTTCAGCCTGATATTATTTTAATATTTTTTTTGATTAGGCCAAAAATAAAATAAAATAAAGAATTAAGTTGAAAGATAGAAATTTTATTTATTATTATTTTTCTTTACCGATGTGATTGAGTGTAGTATATATTGGATTCGTTGGCACAGCTTATTTGCTCTCCTGAGTTGGGTCAAAAACTCAATTATCATAGAATATTGTTACGACTGCTATTAAAAAAATAATTAAATTATTTTTGAGCATAAAATGCACGAATTTTTTAGGTGAGGTCGAGCGTTCACAAATAACCGTTCACGACATCGCGTTCACGACCACAACCACCGCGCAAACGAAGCCATAGTCAGTACCGTACAATTTGAAGTTTTTGTGGCCAATAAATTTTCATGCATGCAATTATATATGGGGGGTGTATGAATGACAAAATGTCACGCCGTTATCAGTCACTTGCCACTTGATGTATTCTATACAGACATTATCAATCTTTTATACACCACCATCATCTAATCGCCATCAACTGCGTCAGTAATCACTGTTTCATATCAATTATATATAAAGTCCGTACGTAGTTCATATATATATATACACACGAGTGACAGTGCAGGGCCCCGTGCCCCGCGCGACAGTACTCGGCTCGCGGAGGCGGGCTTCGCCCGCCCCTAACGCGTTGCTGTCAGGCGGCCTTCGGCAGCATTAAGATTTTATAACATGAGTCTTATTTTTTATGATTTTGAGCTTGATTTGTATCTTATTTGAAAAGGTGATGAACATGAAAGTTGTAGATCTTATCGAGAAGAATAACTTTTATGTTGATCACTCTTTGATTTGAAGTTGTTTAGGGCTCTGATTTAAGCCTCAAAAAAGGTCACGCCGAATCGGGAGCCTAAACGGCTTCAAATTTAAAACTGATCAACATAAAAGTTATTCGTCTCGATGAAATCTACAACTTTCATGTTGATCACTTTTTTAATTAAAATAAAAATTAAGGAAAAATCGTAAAAAACGTCACCAATCTGATTGGTTGCGTCCCATTACACCATTAAGAGGATTTCTTTATATATAGTATATAGATATAAATATATATATATATATATATATATATATATATATATATATAATCACCGCGTTCATGGCCGCTACCGTTGCACCAAACAAACTCTAAAATAAAAATTAACTCGCGATTGCAACTCCTCAACAACGAGTTGTTATCATTACCACTAGAATCCCTAGCCTCCACAGCAGGAAGCACCTCCGATATAGAATTTGTTCTTCAATATGGCATTTTGGTAACACTGCCAAACCTCACTCTACTTCTCCATCACTCTCCTCTTTTCATCGCTAGCTTCCAATTAACATCAAGTTTTTCTCACTCCAAGTAGTGTCAAATTCCTTCTTCTCTTCACCCACTAGCCAGACTCTATGTATTTTCATCAAAAAAATCTTTTTTTCTTATTATTATTAGGTAATAACAAGAATGTTATGGTATTCTATTAACACATGTTTTCAACTATAATTGGACTAGAAAATTGTTTTGTTGAAATAAATTTGTTCATATTTTGTTCTAATGGTTGTATGTGAAACATTATGTTATTTTGTAGAGGTATTTTGGTTGGAACCGTTGTCATGTGAAACGTACATTCTACGATGATGTCATTTTTGTCCAAACTCATTGGAAAATAGGCCAATATTATCAAAACATGACAACATTCATGACCATCACAGCACTTTGGATTTTTTAGCATGAGCCACCAATATTACCAGAAAATCATGAACTACAAAAAAACAAAACATTTCACACAAATATCACTATACATTTACAATGATTTGCGAGCACAGTAAACTTTGCAGATCAGAAATTCTGACAAATGTTATATCCTCTTACATAATACAAGCTACACATTCATCTCTCATGTTCAATTTATGATTACATCAAATCATAAATCAATGACTTTCAACCGCTTTTCATGAGCGTAATATTTTTGATCGACGATCATAATTATCTTCTGAAAAATTAGTAGAAATAATTGTGTGTTGCAGTATGCATGCTAAATATCTCTAAGGGTCCGTTCGTTTCATTGACATTGATATTAAAGTATTGACTTTCAATCCAATATCAATACACACGGGAAATGACATTGAGTTTAAATTCAATTCTTTTGTTCGTCTGTATGATAATTTTCTGTCATAGGAATTGATATTCATTACTTTTTACTGTTCGTTTGCAGAAAAACTTTCTTTCATATGAATTGACATTAATCAATGTTGAGCTTCTAAGCTTCTTCCTACAAATTATCATAAGCAATAACGCATTTTTTTAGCCCGGCACACGTTTTTTAAGCCCGACGCGTGACATTTCGCCCGAGCGAGCTTTTTTCGCCCGGGCGCGATTTTTTCGCCTACACGCGATTTTTTCGCACGGGCGCATTTTTTTTCGCCCGGGCACGTTTTTTTCGCCCACGAGCTATTTTTTCTCTCGGACGCGATATTTTCGCTCGGGCGCGTTTTTTGGGCCAGGGCACGTTTTTTTTCGCCCCGATGGAATTTTTTCACCCGGACGCGATTTTTTCGCCCACGCGCATTTTTTCAGCCATACGCGTTTTTTTCGCCTGTGCACGATTTTTTCGCCCATGCGCGATTTTTTGCCCGCGCGCGATATTTTCTCCCGGGCGCGATTTTTTCCCTCGACCGTTTTGTTTTGCCCGAGAGCGATTTTTTCGCCTGGGCGCGATTTTTTGCCCGCGCCCGATATTTTCTCCCGGGCGCGATTTTTTCCCTCGGCCGCTTTTTTTTCTCTGGGAGCGATTTTTTCGAGAAAAAATCGCGCCCGGGCGAAAAAATCGCGCACGGGCGAAAAAATCGCGCACGGGAAAAAAATGCGTCCGGGCGAAAAAAAACGCGCATGGGCGAAAAAAACGCGGCAGGGTGAAAAAACGCGACCGGGCGAAAAAATCGCGTCTAGGCAAAAAAAACGCGCCCGGGTGAAAAAAACGCAGCCGGGTGAAAATATCGCTCCCGGGCGAAAATATCGCGCCCGGGCAAAAAAATTGCGTAAGGGGTGAAAAATCATGTACAGACAGAAAAATCGCATCCAGACGGAAAAATTGTGTCCGGGCGAAAAAATTGCGTTCGGGAAAAAAATGGCGCGATTTTTTCGCTAAAAAATCACGTTCAGGCGAAAAAAGCGCTCATGGGCGAAATAAATGCGCCCGGGCGAAAAAAACGTGCCCGGTCGAAAAAATGCGCCCGGGGGGAAAAAACTCGCCAAGGCGAAAAAACGCGCTCGGGCGAAAAAATTGCGTTCGGACGAACAAAAACGCGTGCGGGCGAAAAAAACGCGTCCGAGCGAAAAAAAAACCCCGCTCGGGCGAAAAAAAACGCGCATGAGCGAAAAAACCGCGTCTGGGCGAAAAAGCGCGCCCGGTCGAAAAAAAAACGAGCCCAGGCGAAAATATCGCCGGGGCAAATAAATTGCGTAAGGGGTGAAAAATCGTGTGCGGCCGGAAAAATCGCATCCGGACGGAAAAATTGTGTCCGGGCGAAATTTCTGCGTCCTCGTAAAAGAATCACGTATGGAGCCAAAAAATAACGTACGGGCGAAAAAATCACGTACCGGCAAAAAATGCGGATTCGGGCAAAAAAACTTGATAACTTTTTGGAAAGTCGGAGTTGGCGATCTCAATATCCGCCCCTGGATATAAACATTGGATCGCTAGGTTTTTAGGTTAGGGTGAATATCGTCGACTTTCCACCAGAAAGTCAATTCCACTCTATAATTGTTGGTACGAACAATAAAATGACTTTCATATTTTCAAAGTCAATACTTCACTATCAAAGTCTGTGAAACGAGCGGACAAGAAGAAGAAGATGTAAGCTTTATACATTTTATATTCAAAATGATGGTTGGGGATTTATTCTTATTTTTTGTTTACTTTTTTGTACATGCAATTTCTGAGATGCTTACTGATTTCTTCAACTTTACTTCCTGGAGATTTATGTTTTTTGCATAAGTACGTATGAGATTTATAAGTCGTTGTTGGACATTTAAATTTGGAATCCTTGCTTGATCTTTTGAATTTGAAATGATGGCTGGATCTCAGTTCAGGGATAGTGAAGGAATAGGTAATTAGCTATATGACAATCAAAGAGCGAATCAAGATGTTTCTTTATAGTTTCGTATTTATCCTATAATATATTAACAAATTTAGGGATGTACATATGTGGTACATGCTTACGTTCTACCGATACCATAAGCACTGGAAAGTGAGGATCGGATCGCTTTGAAGTTCCCGTAGGTAAATATGTTCATCTCGTGTACCATCTTGTCGACGAGAGTGCTCCTCATCATATAACATTAATTAATTTAACATTGTAGGTAAATACTATCTTATCTATGTGGGGCATACAAATGAGCTAGGATTTCGAGCTTCTTATCAATCGATTCATTATCATCTTGAAGAGTGAGCGACTCAAGGAAATACTCCTAATTCTTATAACAATAAATTATTTAATCTCTTCATACAAAAAAGAGAAATGTATCGAAAAAACCTTGTTGTTATTAAAAAAAGATAAGAAAGTTTACGTCAATCAAGCATCTTTCTTTGATATCAAGCTACATGTACATACATAGCTTTGGAACTACTAATTGACAACAATTATACAGTTTTAATTGTTCTCACTTGATATGCATTCATTCATGGGCTCTCATCTATGTTTACAAAGCCGGGTGGCGGTTACTCACAAATCCCACTCCACCACTAAGGTGAAGAGGGATGGGTGGGAAAGTAGGTCAAACCCACCATCTCCGCAGCCAACTGCCGGTACAAAGACACGCGCAAAGCATGTCACAGGGCCACACACAACCGTGCGCGACAGCACCGCGCGCGCCTGTGTCGCACGCAATCGCAAGCGCTACCGCGCGCGGTAGCGGGCGCGCTACCGCCACGACGCGCGTGGCAGTACCGCGCATTAGCACGCGCGGTAGCGCCAAACCCCCTCGAGGGGTGCGGCCTAACCGTACCCTCTTGGGGTGCGGCCAAGCCGCACCCCTCTAGGGGTGCGGCCTAGACGCACCCCTCTAGGGGTGCGGCCTAGCCGCATCCCTCTTGGGGTGCGGCCTAGCCGCACCCCGTGGGGTGCGGCCAAACTGTACCCCTCTCCTGCAGAGGGTCCTGCGGAACGTCCGACCGAACCCCTCCCTTCTTTGGGGGTACGACTTTCCGTTTCCAACCTCCTTGCGCGCTTAGAATGCTTCCCCATTCGTTGCGCGCTCAGAATGTTTTCACGTTCTGAACGCGCTCAGAACGTTTCCACGTTCTGAACGCGCCCAGAACATTTCCACATTCTGAACGCGCGCGCAGTTAACATTTCTTAATTTCTCAGATTGCAGGACTTGCTTGTCGTTTTTTTTACCTTCAACGAAGCTGCCCGAACTGCCCGAAGAGTGAGACGGTCATTTACGAAAAATGGCGATCTGTGTGCTCCAAATAGATCAGCGTGATTCTCCCGTCAGTTGGTTACGGTGGTTACAACGACAAAATTACCGGGCTACCCCCGACCAAAACTATTAAAGAAGCTCAGAGCCTTCATTTCAAGGGACCTTGTCTTCTGCACCCGAGAGAGCTTTGTCGAAGATTTCCCTTGAGTTCTCCTTCGGTGCTTGAAGATCTCCTTCGTGCTTCGAAGATCTCCTTTGAAGCTTCGAAGATCTCCTTCATGGACTTGGAGAATTCAGTCGTTCTGGATGTCCATTTTCCTAAGCAATCTGGGAAGTCATCGAATCCCGAAAGGCGAGTCGGCATTCTCACTTTTGTTCTCAGAAGAAAAAGGACTTAGTTTTCCGAGAGATGGTCTGTCACCTTCGAAGTTCTCTCTCTCTCTCTCTCTATTATTGTAACGAGTGGCGATCTGTCACGCTTGAATTCTAAGTATCTGACTGTAACCCCCCAGAAGATAGTGAAGTTTGGTCGGCACAGCTCCAACCGCGTGGTTTTTTACCCTTTTCGAGTTTTCCACGTTAAAAAGTCCTAGTGTACTTAACGATTCTCTGATTGACTGTTAGCGCGCTTGGTTCGCTTCAGAGCTAAGGTGGTTCAAGTCGACCGGTCTACCAAAAGCACCCAAGCGACCCGCAACAGTTTGGCGCCGTCTGTGGGAAATGTGTTCTCAAATCCTCTGCAAAAGCTTCTTAAAGACAACACCCGCTTCGCCAAAGTACTCAAGACCGGCAGGAATGGATATCCCCCAGGAAATTTCGGACGCGTGCAGTTCCTCACTTCCTGCAGGCACCCATCCTGCCCCAGTGTCTTGGCTGTTGGCTCAGCCAGCAAGCCGGCCCCTCTCGCGGAGGAACATGATTCGAATGATGTCATGTACCAGCAAAGGCGATCCCCCCTGTCAAAGTCAATCTTGACATATCCAATCCCGTCATGGCTAAAGCTCCTACACTACAAGGAGTTCCACGGAGTAGAGGACACGTATGGGCACGTTAATCACTTCCTGATAGCGATGCAGACGTTCGGACTTCCGGACCAAATCAGCTGCAAAATCTTCACAGAGACACTGCGCGGAGACACTCTCCACTGGTATCGATCTCTGCCCAAGGGAGCAATCCACAACTTCACCGAGCTGTCCTAGCTGTTCGTTGAATGTCACGAAGCACGCACGCGGAGGATCCAAGAAGAGGAACGAGAAGAGCCCGAGACGGGCAGGTCCCCCCGCCCAGGGGAAGCAGAGCATGTCAAACAGCAAGAAAAGATCTTCATAAGCTTCCGCCAGGAGCGTCCCCATGGATGGTTGGACTTCGCCTTAGACGCAAGCATAGGCAACCCAGCCTGTGAACTAAGGAGGGCGTTGATAACCCATCGCATCTCGTTCAACATCCTATTCATGGCAGCCGTAGTGCGGCTCAAACTCCTAGGTGGGAACCTCAAGCTCAGAGCCGACGACGCAGAACTCCCGGATGGAATGGCGGTACCCATCATATGAGTCATCATCCTCCCCATTCAAATAGGAATGCTCTCGAAACCATTCCAGTACAATGTTCAGTTCACCATCGCAGAAGCAGACTTGCTCAACGACACGATATTTGGGAGCCTCTTGCTCGACGCCCTGCATCATGACGTTTCTATGTCCGGGCGCATGGCCAACAAAGGGAAAATCCTCAGGGATTCGATTCGTAGTCTCGACGCGGCCACAGTCGGGCTTCCTTGGATCAACTACGACCCGTCGCCAAATCCGAACTCTGAGAAACGCGGCGCACAAGAGGGCCGCGCAACCCCTACATTGGTGAAAAAAAATCTTCGGCATCATCAAACCCACAACTTAAAGATACGTGTCGAAAGAGAAAGGGACATCAACAACAGTTCGTGAAGGCCGGACGACCCATCCAGAGCCACACAGTCTGCTCCCAAGGATCAGCGAATCAAAGCTCCCAGGTCTACACCCCGTTAAACGCCCCCCGTGAGCATATCATGTCTGTAATCTACAACAGCAAAATCATCAACTGGCCCAGACCTCTCTCCCAGTGTAGGGAAGACCAATCCCAGTTTTGCAATTTCCATAAAGGCCTAGGGCACCGTACGGAGCAATGTGGCAGGTTGAAAGAAGAAATTGAACGTCTTGTCCAGTCAGGACACCTTGAGGTTTTTCGCAAAGAAGCACAGAAGGAGGTCACCGAGGGATGGTCGCCGGGATGATTAACACCTGGATCGCTACTGTCTACCACGCTGAACGACCAGAAGAGCTCGTGCAGGCACAACGCAAAGGGAGCTCGACATTACCTTCTCTCACGTCAAATTTGTATCAAAAATTTACTAACTCAGAAGCCGCAAGATTGCACTTGCGCATGTATCAACATTTATTTTCTAATATGCTTTACATGTTCTAAACTATTCTACTACAGGAACACTGCGGGGCCCGACCCCGGGGACTTTGCACTGCCGTCGATTGAAGGTTCGCCATTGTCCTCCGCGGTCAGGTCCCGACGTCGTAAGGTACTGCCCCCCTTACGTTCGTCCACGGTTTGAATACCCATGTTATTCACTGGCCACTTCGGGGCCCTGCCCCGAGGACTTTGCATTGCCATCGATTGAAGGTTCACCCTTCTCCGTCGCGGTCAGGTCCCGACGTCGTAAGGGCCTGCCCCTCTTACGTTCGTCCATGGTTTGAATACCCCTGCTATTCACCAGCCACTTCGGGGACCGACCCCGGGGACTTTGCACTGCCGTCAGTTGAAGGTTCGCCCTTCTCCTCCGCGGTCAGGTCCCGACGTCGTAAGGGCATGCCCCCCTTACGTTCGTCCATGGTTTGAATACCCCTGCTATTCACCGGCCACTTCGGGACCCTGCCCCGGGGACTTCACATTGTCGTCGATTGAAGGTTCGCCCTTCTCCTCTGCGGTCAGGTCCCGACGTCGTAAGGGTCTGCCCCTCTTACGTTCGTCTACGGTTTGAATACGCCCGCTATTCACCGGTCACTTCGGGGCCCAGCCACGGGGACTTTGCACTGCCGTCGATTGAAGGTTTTCCCTTCTCCTTCGCAGTCAGGTCCCGACGTCGTAAGGGTCTGCCCCCCTTACGTTCGTCCACAGTTTGAATACCCCTGTTATTCACCGGCCACTTCGGGGCCCTACCCCGGGGACTTTGCATTGCCGTCGGTTGAAGGTTCGCCCTCCTCCTCCGCGGTCAGTCCCGACGTCGTAAGGGCCTGCCCCTCTTACGTTCGTCCACGGTTTGAATACCTCTGCTATTCACGGGTCACTTCGGGGCCCGGCCCCGGGTACTTTGCACTGCAGTCGATTGAAGGTTCGCACTTCTCCTCCGCGGTCAGGTCCCGACGTCGTATGGGCCTGCCCCTCTTACATTCCTCAACGATTTGAATACCCATGCTATTCACCGACCACTTCGGGGCCCTGCCCCGGGGACTTTGCACTGCCGTCGATTGAAGGTTCGCCCTTATCCTCCGTGGTCAGGTCCCGACGTCGTAAGGGCCTGCCCCTCTTACATTCATCCACGTTTTGAATACACTCGCTATTCACCGGCCACTTCAGGGCCCTGCCCCGGGGACTTCGCACTGTCGTCGATTGAAGGTTCGCCCTTCTCCTCCGCGGTCAGGTCCCGACGTCGTAAGGGACTGCCCCTCTTACATTCGTTCACGGTTTGAATACACCCGCTATTCACCAGCCACTCTGGGGCATATCCCCCTAATCGTTGCTTCAATAATAAGCAAGACGCTAAAGTCGCAAATGACACAGAAAATGAATACAATATATACGACGAAGGAATACAGCCACGCCAGCTCAACGTTGCACACAAGTAAAAGCAATAACAAACATCAATACTGAAAATAGGAAGATGAAAGGTAACAGGTACAAGAGTCAATCCTCGGCTACATTCGAATGATCACCCTCAGAAAAATCCCCAGCTCCAAGATCGGCAATGCCACATCCGAACTTCCTCTCCATCATACGGAGAGTCTTCTGAATGCCTCTCTGAAAGGCAACTTCACACTCGTCCGCTAACAGTGGCTCGACCTCCTTCGTCATAACCTCGGCGTGAATCTCCTCCGACATCTGAAACCGCTCCTCTACGAAAGCCAGAGAATCTTTGTACTCTGCCACACCCGTCACTTTTGCCTCTTCAATGCTCCGTTCAGCGGATGACAATCGTTCCACCTCGCTCTTCATAAAACCCAGCTCCCCTCCAGGCGAAACATCTCCCCCTAAGCCTCTGATAGCTGATGGAGGGCATCCTGCGCAAGTGCCTTATCAACACCACACTCCGCTTGCAGCTTCTCAACATCTAATCGAGACGAAGAAATGTCAGCCTCCAACCGACTGATATGGGATAGATCGCGATCCCTCTTCTTCTTTAGGACGGTCAAATCACCCTTCACCACCCGTAGCTCCTCCTGAGGAGTGAAGTATATGTCCTTGAGACCCATGTAACAGTCGCTCCACGTAAGGGCAACGCTGGTCAGAACATCGACCTATAATAAAAAAGGAGGGCAGTGAGCAAACATATGACTGAGAAGAAAGAGTGCCAGAACTAAGGAACCAGAATCCCACTCACCGCAAAAGTCATCTCCTGAAGAGAGGAGGAAACTCGTCTCGCTGGTTGCAAAGGAGGAGGCGGAGACAAGTCCCCATGCGGGACCTGGCCGGCGGTAGGAGACGCCAAAATCTCAATATCTGGATCAGATGGAATCGGCTCCACCCTGCGGCTGCTCAGACCAGCCTTGTGGTCATGACTCTCGGGCATCAGTGGGATATGCCCTGAATTGGAACCTCCGTTTCTGAAGACAACCTTCCTCTTCTTCCCACGAACCAGGGGAACGGCGGCCGCACGCTCAACATCCCAGGAAAGCCCCACCGAGAGCAGTCGGCTCTCCTCCACGCAATTGGAAATACAATACAGGGCTTTCGACAGTCCCTCTCGACAAGGAAAACCGGAGATAGCAATGAATTCGTCCTCCCGCCCCGCCTGCCGATGGCAGCATCCGGGAAGCGCTCTCCATAACCCTGGCAAATCCCAACGGTTTCGAACATACCCGTAAAGGGTGTTCCCATGCCGATAATCGTTCTTCTCTCCAAAATGAAACCAACTCTTGTTGCTTCGGACATCAATACGGCCGCCCGAGTCAGTACAAACATCGCAGCAGTCTTTGAACACCTATAGAGAAAACCACGAGCTATACTCTCGGAAGAACACTATCATCCCCATTATCCTCGCCACACCTCGATAGCCTCCTCAGAAGGAGGAAAGCAAAACCCTGACTTCAAGCAACTCTCCGAGAGAGTCATAAAACCGATAGGAGAATTCTGGGCACGCTCTTCCGCCCAAGGAACCTTCACCTCAACCACCAAGGGTAATCCCAAGTGCTTGAGCCACATGTCAACCCGCACGCCGTCGAGAGTGGAACGCAAACGTATCGGCCTCCATTGGTCGTTCCGTTTTGAAACTTGAAATAAACATAAAATATATACGTGAGCGCACTCAATCAGGAGCCGCAAGCCGCTACACAAATGCACATATGTCAAAATTACGGGCAAAATGCACGCATTAGTCCAACTCCACCCACATGCGCGCGTGCTCAAACGATGTGTCGGCCGAACGTCGAACAAGGGGTGCCCATATGAACGCAACGGAGCATCTCCACAACCGACACCGGCTGCGCCCCGGTCGCATGCGCATAAGCCACGCGCGCACAATCTGCGCGCCGGCGCGGACGGCACCGACCGCGCCCTCGGTCGCTTACGCCCAGGTCGCGTGCGCGCCGCCCGCGCGCGTGATACGCACAAAATAGAGCTTGAAAACGCAAGTATACGTGTCGTACAAGTAATACAGAGTAAGTGAGATCGTTCCCACGGAGAAGTAACTAGTTTAGTGCTTACAATTACTAGCTACACCGTTTCTATGAATCCAAGTAAAACGGTTAATTGATTTTCTGAAATTAGATTAAAACTCTTAGATAAATATTAAAACTAACTTAACTAGATCTTAAAATACTTTTTAGCAATTAGAGAAAATAGTCTTGCATTTTCTGATTTCATATGTATACTATGATGATAATAAAATAAATATTTCATTCGATTGAGTTTTGAATTATCTTGCGAAGATTGTAAAAGAAGAAACCTTTATCTCTCGATACAAGGAATCTTAATATCTACGCAACCTTAGTTATCTCTAACTTAGGCGAAACGAAAATATTATGAAGTGCAAAAATCTAGTTCGCTAGCATGAAAGGAAATCTCTTTCACTTTTCAAAACTAAAGAGATCTTGTGATACACGTACGTTTCTCCTCTCTCGATTCTCGTAACGTACGTGAAAATATAAAATTTTGGTTAATGATTCACATTGCTCATCTCTCGATTCTCGCATTGCGATAAAATAGTCCTTAAATTAACATTACGACGCTCATCTCTCGATTCTCGCGGCGCAATATAATAAAGAGACATGATCCAACAATTTTACCATGAAATTCACAAGATCTATAAAGATAATCACAAAACAAATTCGAAATCAAAGATGTTCATCATCAACATACACATACTACTCTCATAATGCAAGACTAGAGAGTTTTAGTTCATTGTTGAGGGGAAATCACACAAAACTGAAGAGATCTTACTAAACATTTCGAAAGAAATGCGAATCTTCCCTTCTCCAGTGACGTAGAAATGTTTCCTTCAGCCCAAATGCCAGATCTGGACTGATTCTTCCCTTGGCAGAATTTCTTCTCAGGTTTTCTCCTCTTCTCTAATGGCCGAAAATGATGAATCCCCTTTTCAAATGGCCGAAAATTTCTCTCTTAAAACTCCCTCTCCTACTCTTTTCGTGGGCCCCACTTGTTGGCATAATTAATTGTTGAACGGCTGCCAAAAAACATAGGTTGCAACTGTTGAAAATTTGGTAAATTCGGAATTAAATTTCCTGTAACCGTCAGATATGTTATGAATATGTTGCAACATTTTTCTGGCTCTGCAATTCTGCACAATTTGACCTGCCAGATTTGTTGAGAACATGTTGCAACATTTTTCCCAGATTTTTCACAATACTTGGCCTTCAATCCTTGACTTAAATTCTCTCTGAATCCTATCATAAAAAGATATAGAAATGAGAGTAACAACCATTTTGACTTCAAATCATGCGACAATTGGATTTTTATCTACTTTTCATATATAAATATCACACAACAAGGCTAAAATGATAAAAATAGGGATAAAGATAACTTCTTTTTGCGAAGTTATCACACCCCCATGCTTAGTTCTTTGCTAGTCCCTAGCAAAGGTGAATTATTGTAAACCATGACATGACAAATACTTATGAAAGTACAATTTCATTCCCTTCTACTCTTCATTATAAGTTAACCAAAATAGCTTCAAGTAATTCACATTAACTGATGCTAGACTTGCTAATCCAAAAGAATTCAAACCTTCATAAATTCATCAGTTAGATATAAGAAAAGACTCAATTAAGAATTCAAGTGTTGTGTGTGATAATCCTTTAAAATTATTCACCTCCCTTCTAATTTATTTTCTTAAACTTCGTCACCAAAAGGAAAGATCAAGAGTAGACTAAAACTTTGATATGACCTTTACATGAGTTTGGTAGTAACGGGGACCAAATAAAATGACTTGATGAATTTGGTATGATGGGTGGCTATTTCCCGAATTAATTATCTTAGTAGCTCTCCAAATTATGGGGTTTAATTTTCAATAACATTTTTTTTCTTTCTTTTGATATTTTCATAGTTGGGATCATTCCAAATATGCGTGAACATACTTGAGCCACATATCACTATGATATAAATATACTTTTTTTTCATCATAGTTGGGATCATTCTAAGTATGCGTGAGCAAACTTAGGCCACATATCACTATGATATACATATTTTTGTAACAAAGACTTAAACACCCATAACCAGTAAGCTTACTAAGTTACTAATACAAGAAAACTAGGGAAATAAAGAACCAAGATTTGAAACTCAAAGGATCGTGGGTGATGACAATAAAGTTGGGCTTTATGCGCAAGCGAAGTTAACTACGTACACTCAATGTAATGCCTATTATCATTGAAATAGATCTTGCTCACTCTCTCACCATTAAGTTCAGAAGTCAAATAAATAATTTCAAAGGGAGCAAACTCATTTTAAGAACAATAGTGCATAATAAACTGATTTCTTAAGAGAGCTTTAACACATCTTACTAATTTCAATCTCATAGTATGAACTCGTAGGATTGACTAATCTATCCCTCCAGTTAAATTGAAAAACTTGAATAGTTTTGTTATAAAAGAAAATAAGAGTAGAATTTCACGAATTACACTTCATAGAAGATTTGCCAAATAAGCCAGAGAGGAACGTGCCCTCATACTTTAACCTTTACTAGTCCCTAGTAAAGATATCACTTGAAGTGTGCCAACGATATATTATATTTGAACAAAGAAATATTTAATTACGCAAAAGAAAAACTGAATGTAAATACTCCCCTGGATCCAGAAATCCGAAGTTTCTTCACATCGCCTCTCTTTACGTACTCTATTATAAAAGTTACTTCTTTGATCTAATGTTCCGCATCATCTCCAGTCAATTGAGTAATCTACATCCAATGCTCATGGTTTGAGCATACCAGGAGGTGAAATGAGATCAAAGATCCTGCTGCTAAATCCAAATAAAATGTACCTGCAGTGGTGAGTTTCAACAAACAAGGAAAAATAGACAAACAAAAATGAAATTCAACTAATTAAACCAGACTTGGAAAAATAAAAATGCAGGAAAAATAAGATAACTACTGGGTTTATTGTCTTCCCAGCATGACTTATTCAGGCCTTAAAAATATTCTAGATTATTGGCCTATGAAAGATAAAGTGAACAGGTAACTGCCTTAATATTTGTTGCGGTAACGGGTACCGATACGGAGATAACACAGTTACTCCCTCTCCTGAATAATAATACCTGAACTTCACAGGTAAGGGAAATAGAAAGTAAGAGGAGGAGGAGGAGGAGGTCTGCTCCTCACTCATCTCATCAAAATATATATCCTTGTCTAGCAAGGTGTCATCGTCCTCAGGGACAATACATGGGGAGAAAGCAACAAGTAGAGCAGCCTCGATGAAGGAGGGATCGACCTCCTCACAAAAGAGGATGCTCACCACATCAAATTGTGGTTGTCGCTCCCTATCCTCCTGATGCACCTGCGACTCATCAACTTGCATAGACTCAGATGGAGAAGGGGGTTTAGGAAATAAATTAGAAGAAAGACTTAAATAATTGAAAATCAGGGGAGTGGTCCCGGTCTCACTCTCAACAGGCTCCAAAGTACGTACACTGTTGTTGACATCCAAGGCAAGGCAAGAGATGTCAGAGATTATAGGAGTTACGCAAGCGACATGTGCATCATCAATGAGCGAGGAAGTGGATACTTCCTCAACCGGTGAGATGTCCTCGTCGAACTTTTGTGACTCGACTACAATCTCTGTAACCTCGCCCTGCTGGATGGCTACAGCAGAATCGGCGGAAATGGGTGCAGAAAATTTATGCAATGGAGGAACTGTTCCAAATACACTATCAGAGAATATACGGATTGGTTCCTCCCTGGGTGAATCCAAAAGAGATGATGAATGCATAGGGAGAGGAGGTTCCACTATGTCATTGCACCAACCATCGGAAATTATGATAGGAATATCTGCAATACTCCCCCGTAGACAAGGTGGTACTGCGTATATATCATCATAGGTAGAAGGAAACCCGGAATGAGACGAGGACGACACGATTCGAATAGCCGGCTCATTCTCCTCTTCCCTTTTACGTTGAAATGCAATGCAATCTTATAATGCGTGATCGGTGCTATGACAAAACAAGCATTGTTTCTCATTTCTTCTCGGCCTTTGAGGGGTCGGGCTGAAATAAGGGAACGATACTTATTGTGGATGTGCATAATTACAAGAATTAGGCTCGACATATGACGTATCATAGGATATTGGTGCCACATAGGGTGAGCCATATGAAATATAACTACGGTCTTCTATATAATGTTCATCACTATTATGATTATAAGACCTGCACCATCGACATTGAGAATAAGAAAACATGATTCGTAAGGGTGGATTCACAAATTGAAATGATGCATAAACTATTTGTACAAATACAAAATCACTGTGGAGGCCCGCTTACAAAAATTTAAAATAACAATGAAAAGAGAATAAAAAAAACTTCACAATTAATTTATCTAATAGAAAAACAAAAACTTGAGCTTCAAATACTCAGGTTCACTAATATTGCAAGAAAAATAGTAGATTCGTCGCACTTCCCCGGCAATGGCGCCAAAAACTTGATACGCACAAAATAGAGCTTGAAAATGCAAGTATACGTGTCGTACAAGTAATACAGAGTAAGTGAGATCGTTCCCACGGAGAAGTGACTAGTTTAGTGCTTACAATTACTAGCTACACCGTTTCTATGAATCCAAGTAAAACGGTTAATTGATTTTCTGAAATTAGATTAAAACTCTTAGATAAATATTAAAACTAACTTAACTAGATCTTAAAATACTTTTTAGCAATTAGAGAAAATAGTCTTGCATTTTCTGATTTCATATGTATACTATGATGATAATAAAATAAATATTTCATTCTATTGAGTTTTGAATTATCTTGCGAAGATTGTAAAAGAAGAGACATTTATCTCTCGATACAAGGAATCTTAATATCTACGCAACCTTAGTTATCTCTAACTTAGGCGAAACGAAAATATTATGAAGTGCAAAAATCTAGTTCGCTAGCATGAAAAGGAAATCTCTTTCACTTTTCAAAACTAAAGAGATCTTGTGATACACGTACGTTTCTCCTCTCTCGATTCTCGTAACGTACGTGAAAATATAAAAATTTTGGTTAATGATTCACATTGCTCATCTCTCGATTCTCGCATTGCGATAAAATAGTCCTTAAATTAACATTACGACGCTCATCTCTCGATTCTCGCGGCGCAATATAATAAAGAGACATGATCCAACAATTTTACCATGAAATTCACAAGATCTATAAAGATAATCACAAAACAAATTCGAAATCAAAGATGTTCATCATCAACATACACATACTACTCTCATAATGCAAGACTAGAGAGTTTTAGTTCATGGTTGAGGGGAAATCACACAAAACTGAAGAGATCTTACTAAACATTTCGAAAGAAATGCGAATCTTCCCTTCTCCAGTGACGTAGAAATGTTTCCTTCAGCCCAAATGCCAGATCTGGACTGATTCTTCCCTTGGCAGAATTTCTTCTCAGGTTTTCTCCTCTTCTCTAATGGCCGAAAATGATGAATCCCCTTTTCAAATTGCCGAAAATTTCTCTTTTAAAACTCCCTCTCCTACTATTTTCGTGGGCCCCACTTGTTGGCATAATTAATTGCTGAACGGATGCCAAAAAACATAGGTTGCAACTGTTGAAAATTTGGTAAATTCGGAATTAAATTTCCTGTAACCGTCAGATATGTTATGAATATGTTGCAACATTTTTCTGGCTCTGCAATTCTGCACAATTTGACCTGCCAGATTTGTTGAGAACATGTTGCAACATTTTTCCCAGATTTTTCACAATACTTGGCCTTCAATCCTTGACTTAAATTCTCTCTGAATCCTATCATAAAAGGATATAGAAATGAGAGTAACAACCATTTTGACTTCAAATCACGCGACAATTGGATTTTTATCTACTTTTCATATATAAATATCACACAACAAGGCTAAAATGATAAAAATAGGGATAAAGATAACTTCTTTTTGCGAAATTATCAGCGCGCGCAAGAACAACTCCCCTCGGCTGACGCCGACTGAGCAACGGTCGCCCGCACCCCCACGCGCGCAGGCATGGAGCCCCTCGGCTGACGCCGACTGAGCACCGGTCGCCCGCACCCACGCCGCGTGCTCGCACGACCGGCACCGGCCGCACATCGGCCTCGCGCGCAGGCCACACGCCCGACCAGACAACACCGAGCGCGCCCGGTCGCCCGCCCGCCTGGCCACCGTCGGACTAGTCCGGTCGCGCGCGCGGTCACAGGCGGTCGCGCCCGCACCGGCGGCGCGCATGACGTCCGGGCAAAAGCCGCATGCCCGGCCAGCCGTCCCTCGGCCGGGCATGAACCGCACGCGCTCCTCCCTCTCCCTCCCTCCTTTCATTACTTGCGTGAAATAAATACTTACCTCTGGCATTGGGTAGCACCCCGTGCATGGCTGACAGCAACTCGGGACGGCGCAAAGAAGAATCAAAACCTCTGAACTCCTCCGTAAAAAACTTCGGACTCCGAAGGTTTGGAGGGCTTATGATATGCATTCATTCATGGGCTCTCATCTATGTATATAAAGTCGGGTGGCGGTTACTCACAAACCCCACTCCACCACTAAGGTGAAGATGGATGAGTGGGAAAGTTGGCCAAACTCACCATCTCCGCAGTCAACCGCCAGTACAAAGACGCGCATAGAGGGCGCCGCAGGGCCACACACAACCGCACGCGACACCACTGCACGCGGCTGTGCTGCGCGCGGCTGTGCTGCGCGCAACCGCACCCCATGGTGTGGCAAAGCCACACCCCGCGGGTGCGGCCAAACCGCACCCCTCTCCTGCATGGGGTCCTGCGGAACGTTCGGCTAAAACCCCATCCCTTCTTTGGGGATACGACTTTCCATTTCCAATCTCCTTGCACGCTCAGAATGCTTCCCCGGCCCGTTCGTTGTGCGCTCAGAATGCTTACACGTTCTGAATGCGCTCAGAACATTTCCACATTCTGAACGCGCGCGCAGTTAACATTTCTTAATTTCTTAGATTGCAGGACTCGCTTGTCGCCTTCTTTACTTTCAACGAAGCTGCCCGAACTGCCTGAACTGCCCGAAGGGCGAGACAGTCATTTACAAAAAATGGCGATCCGTGTGCTCCAAATAGACCAGCGTGATTCGCCCGTCAGGTGGTTACGATGGTTACGACGGCAAAATTACCGGGATACCCCGGACCAAAACTATAAAAGGAGCCCAGAGCCAGCATTTCAAGGGACCTTGTCTTCTGCACCCGAGAGTGCTCTGTCGAAGATTTCCCTTGAGTTCTCCTTCGGTGCTTAAAGATCTCCTTCGCGCTTCGAAGATCTCCTTCAAAGCTTCGAAGATCTCCTTCGTGGACTTGGAGAATTCTGTCATTCCGGAAGTCCGTTTTCCTAAGCAATCTAGGAAGCCATCGGATCCCGAAAGACGACTCGGCATGCTCACTTTTGTTCTCACCACAGTTCTCAGAAGAAAAAGGACTTAGTTTTCCGAAAAGTGTCGTGTCACCTTCGGAGTTCTCTCTCTCTCTATTATTGTAACGAGTGGCGGCCTATCGCGCTCGAATTCAAAGTATCTGACTGCCACCCCCCCAGAACATAGTGAAGTTTGGTCGGCAGAGTTCCGACCACGTGGTTTTTTACCCTTTCCGAGTTTTTCACGTTAAAAAGTCCAAGTGTACTTAACGATTCTCTGATTGACTGTTAGCGCCCTTGGTTCTCTTCAGAGCTAAGGTGGTTCAAGTCAACCGGTCTACCGAAAGCACCCAAGCGACCCACAACATCACTTATTATACATATTCAAATTATTAATGCATGATGTGTAACTAGAGGTCTACTATGAGTTCGTTATAGGTCTGCATACCAGTGATCCCAACTCTTCTCTATGGATCTGATTGGCCGCAGTCGCTGGTTTCAATGGCAGGTTGTTGAGGTTGGGCTTGAACCCCGGACCTTCTAGATAATGGAGCTATAAACTGGTCCCTTATCTAGGAGGTATGAGGTTCAAACACCAGCCTCAACAACCCGCCATTGGAATTAGCGGTTGCGGCCAATCTGATTGATAACTTCCCAAAAGAAGTTATCTTAGTATCACATTCTTATTATTTTATGGTCATAATTCATATAATCATGATTAAAAAGTCGCAAAATGATAAATATTTAAATTTGCAATTAAGTTTGAAGATAATTCTCCTTTTATGTGATTTTATGTTAGGAAAGGAGAAAACTTTCATTAATCATGGAAGTTGAAGTTATCATCAAGGCTAAGAAGAGGATTCAATAAGGTTTCAACTTGCCAAAAGCAGAATTTTGAGAAAAAATCACGAAATGAAATTTGTTGCAACAAATTCTGACATTTGTTGCAACAAAACCGACAGTTACAGATTTTCAGCAATTCGAAATTATTCAAATTGGGTTGTTACATTCTTTTTGGGATGCATTTATTCAGCAATTAAGACTAGCAATCAAGGCACGCCTGAGTGGAAATCTATTATATAATCTCCCCCACGATGGAAGGAAAGGAGACAAGAAATAGTAGAGAAAATTAATGAGAGATTTTTGGCAAAGGGAGAGAGAAGGGGGCGGCATCTGGCTAATTCCAGGAATTTGAGGGAGGAATTCTGAATTCTTCAAATATGTATTGTAAGATCTTTCTAATTTTGGGTTTCTCCTTCTCTAGTATGAACTAAATCTCTCAAGTCTTGTATGATGAGAGTATGTCGATTTTTGTGATGGAAAATTACCTTTAATCTTGTTGATTGTTAATGGATTATCTTATTTGTATTATGAATTTTGTTGTGGAATTCTTGATTTATGAATTTTAAACCTTTTTTCGCTTCGAGAATCGAGAGATGAGAGACGAGTTTTGAGTTAAAATTCTACTTTATTGCATCACGAGAATCGAGAGAGAAGTGGTGTAAAATCTTTAATCAGAGTTTCTTTTATTTTCACTAACACTTTGGGAATCGAGAGAGGAGGAGTGTGAGTTTCATAATTCTAATTTAGTTGAGAAGAGAGAACGAGATTTCCTTTCCTCGCTAAGTGACTACGGTTGTTACTTCACACAATATTCTTAAATTCATTTACGTTAGAGATAATTAGAGGAATAAGGATATTGAGATTTCCAATATCGAGAGATCAGGATTTCTCCGTTTAAATTATCACAAGATAATTCGTAAAACATTCACATGAGATAAATCATAAAATTCCATCATTTTAATTGTCAGAAATCGGAATACAAGACTGTTTTTCTCAACTGGTTTCAATAAGTATTTTTATTTACATTAAAAAATAATCTAGTTTTTCATTTCATTTTAATATTGTTTAATTTTCTAAAAACTGATCTATTTTTGATTCGCTTGAATTTAAAGAAACGGTTTAGCTAGTACTTGCGAGCACTAGATTTATCACTTCTCCGTGGGAACGATCTCACTCACACTTTATTACTTGACCGGCACGTATACTTGCGTTTATAGCTCTATTTTGCGCGCATCAAGTTTTTGGCACCGTTGTCGGGGAGGTGTAACGGATTTAGTGTCTTATCTCGCAATATTAGTAACCCTTAGTATTTGGAGGTCAAGCTTTAATTTAAGTTAATTCCAACTTTGTTTTTCTTCTGAAATCTGTTAGTGTATGTCCAGGTATCGCTCGGTAGAATTAGTACCATTAAACTCAGAAATTGAACGAACCTGTAGACGTAATTGATACGCCCGTGATAGGTGTATATAAATACGCAAGTGCACGTGCCGTACAAGTAATAAAATGATGAGAAAGTGATCGTTCCCACGAGGAAGTGCTTAACTTAGCGCTCACAAATATTAATTCTGACTGTTCTCTAAATTCAAGCAAGTAATAATGATTGGTAGAAAAACTTAAATAGTGCAAAAGAAAACAACTACAATTCTAGTTACGGTTACTTAAATTAATTACTTTTTTTTACTCGCTTGGAAAGATAGTCTCACATGTGATTTTCCCTTGTTATGATGACAACCAACAAAAGTGATAATTTATAAAGTATTAATGATTCTCTTGCAACGATTCTAAAATGGATAACTTTATCTCTCGATCTCCATTATCCGTTTATTCCAAAATCATCTAGTCGTCTCCAACTTAGATGAGATTAAAATAACATGAAGTGCTAGAATCACGGTTGCTAATTCAAGAGGAGATCTCTCTCTCTCTTGAATTATATTAAGATTTTTGATACACTTTCAACGCTCCTCTCTCGAATCTCGCGATGAAGTATAAATACGGAAGTTTGGTTAAAAACTACACGACTTCTCTCTCGAATATCGTCGTGCAAAATAAACGTTCATCTAGCCCGACTCATCTCTCGAATTTTTGCCAAGCACTTTAAAGATGAAACTTAAACCAAAATCCCAAGAATAGATCATAAATTTAATAAAGATCAACATCAACACATTCACAAATTATAAATGAAAATCAAGTCATCATCACAACTAAGGTACTCCACACATGCAAGACTTGGGAATTTAGTTCATGAAGGAAGAGAGAAACCACAAATCAAAGTAGATCTTACTAGACATGATTAAGGAAATCAATAACGTTGTAGGAATATTGCTAGACTCAGATCCTTCTCCTTCGTGATGATCCACACTTCCTTTCCCCAAGCCCTAGCCGAAAATCCTTGAGAGAGGAAGAAGAAGACCTCCAAAGTTCTCCCTTCTCTATTCCCACATTCCTCCTCTGAATATTCGCCCCCTCTCTCCTTTAATTTCGTGCTCATAACTTCCTTTCCAAAACTGAAGGGATGCCTCCTTTGGAATTTCAAATAGGCGCCACTTTTAAAATTCAAAATCTGAATTTCGCCGCCACGTTGCAACCTGCTAATTTTAGGCGTTGCAACCTATTTTCTGCATCAGCAATAAATGATCCATTGCTTCCCCAACTTGAATCCTTTGACCAATATTTGATAGAAAACCATGGAAAATGACCGTAATTAGCCCAATATTGATTAATAAGATATTTAAACATATTTACTATAATTGGGGATTATTTACCTCTTTTTAATGAAAATTAGAATAAAATAAGTAGGGAAATAACTTCCTTTTGGGAAGTTATCACACCCCCACACTAAGACAGTTGCTAGTCCCTAGCAACAGAATAATCAATTCAAAACTTGAATAAAGAACTGATAAAATTGTGCAAACTCAGATAATCACACATCCTGAACAACAAATTAACTAAGGCATATTAATGAAATCCGCTTTACTCAACTGATAAGCCAATAAATCAACACGAATTCAATCATTCACAAATCCATTAGCTCGAATGAAAGGTAAAGCTCAAATAAAGTCATAAGTGTTGTGTGTGCTTTTCCTTAAAATTAGTTACTCCTAAACATCTTTTAACATTGGATCTCCGCAACATAGGGAAGGATAAGAATAGCTAAATTATTGATTGAGCCTACACAAAGATCTGTAGTTCAAATGAGAGTAGAATTGACTTGGATAAGCGTTCAAGGATGATGTTGATAGCAGAAAGACATTCCCTTAGTTCGTAATCTTAATAATTCACCAAATCATGGGGTTTATTGACATTTTCACTTTTTTTATATATTCATAGTAGGGATCATTCCAAGTATAAGTGTACATACCCAGACCACATAATCACTATGATGCAATATTTTTTTTATATAATTTATAATTTGCTAGCATAGTAGGGATCATTCCAGGTATGTATACATATACTTAGGCCCATATCACTATGAATCTCAATCATTTTTTTTAATTAAACACCCATAAAATGGCTAATATACTAAGACGTAACTAATAAGAATATTGGGAAGGTAAGCGTGGAATAATACGTATCAACATGAAAAGAGTTCAAGTACAAAGATTGTAGTGGAGGGTCAAAATGGTTTAACTACATAAACCCAAGCTTCAGCCAACATCGCTAATTCAGTTCTTACTCACCCATTCCCATAATATTTTAGAAAGCCATATCAAAAGCTAGGTTTTGAAGTAAAATCTTTCAAGGAAAATTGTGCTTAAATCAGACTTAAGAGCGCTTTACCAAAAAAAATTCTCACTAATTTCAAATTCTGTGACTGAAATCGTTTGATTAACCGGCCATACCACTCGATTATCATTGGATAACAAGAATGTCCTATATGTTAAATTGCAAAAACAAAGACGGAGTTATTGAGTTCGCATATATAAATAAATAAGTTCTTATCCAAGCAGTAGGGGTTGCACTCTAACCACCCCCACTCTTAAACATTGCTAGTCCCTAGTAATGAACTCAGTGAAGATATAAAAGAGGAAATAATTGACAATTTTACGATGAAAGAAATAGGAATAATGTAAAACAAATACTCCCCTCATATTTTTCTGCATGTTGCATAGCCACCTTCCAAAGAATTCATAGTCCATGAGTGCTTCGGTCGAATCATAGCTCAGTAGTTCAGAGGATCTGCAAATAACATCACAAAACCAAACACAAGCATAACCCTGATAAAGTAGCTTTTAATTTAGAGATTCTAACGTTAGCAATGGATATTGGATGGAGCCATATCTTAGCAAAACCTTTCAAGTAACTAAAGTAATGGAATGCAAGGTGATGGGCTATAAAATTAAAATATGCAAACATCACAGCACTAACTTCACAGATGTACAACCCCCATATCCATCGAGTGAGGCCCAGCGTGGAGGGTCGCCGAGACGTGTCTGTACAACCCTATATCCGCCGAGTAGGTCGCCAGGACCCAAGAGTGCATCAGGGCCACATTTGTAGTATGGTCTAAGACAAAAAGAAATGAGGGAGAGCAGTAGAGACAGAAACCTACTGCTCACCCAGCTGGAGTAAGAGGCAAGTAAGGGGGCGAGAGGGGGAGGTGCGGGTGCCCCCCCTCTCGCCCTCGCCCAGCTAGGGGCGAGAGGGGAGGGGCGGGTGCCCCCCCTCTCGCCCGCGCCCAGCTAGGGGGAGAGGGGAGGGGCGGGTGCCCCCCTCTCGCCCTCGCCCAACTAGGGGCGAGAAGGGAGGGGCGGGTGCCCCCTCTCGCCCGCGCCCAGCTAGGGTCGAGAGGGGAGGGGCGGGTGCCCCCCCTCTCGCCCTCGCCCAGCTAGGGGCGAGAGGGGAGGGGCGGGTGCCCCCCCTCTCGCCCTCGCCCATCTAGGGGCGAGAGGGGAGGGGCGGGTGCCCCCCTCTCTCCCTCGCCCAGCTAGGGGCGAGAGGGGAGGGGCGGGTGCCCCCCTCTCGCCCGCGCCCAGCTAGGGGCAAGAGGGGAGGGGTGGGTTCCCCCCCTCTCGGCCTCGCCCAGCTAGGGGCGAGAGGGGAGGGGCGGGTGCCCCCCTCTCGCCCGCGCCCAGCTAGGGGGGAGAGGGGAGGGGCGGGTGCCCCCCCTCTCGCCCTCACCCAGCTAGGGGCGAGAGGGGAGGGGCGAGTGCCCCCCCTCTCTCGCCCGTGCCCAGCTAGGGGGGAGAGGGGAGGGGCGGGTGCCCCCCCTCTCGCCCTCGCCCAGCTAGGGGCGAGAGGGGAGGAGCGGGTCCCCCCCTCTCGCCCTCGCCCAGCTAGGGGCGAGAGGGGAGGGACGGGTGCCCCCCCTCTCGCCCGCACCCAGTTAGGGGCGAGAGGGGAGGGGCGGGTGCCCCCCTCTCGCCCTCGCCCAGCTAGGGGCGAGAGGGGAGGGGCGGGTGCCCCCCTCTCGCCTGCGCCCAGCTAGGGTAACCTCTCTCGCCCAGTTCCAGAGGAGGGGGGGGGGGGGGGGGTTGATCTGCGTTTAGTATCTCATAACAGCGGGATTTGGCTATTTGCAGTCCAGTTTTGGCTATTCGCAGTCCAGATCCGAGGGTATTTTGGTAATCTGACAGATCAGTTTTTGGGTATTTGCAGCCCAACTTGGAAAACCTATAAATAGACCCTAAGGGGCACCAAAGGAGAGGGGAGCTAGATTTCCAAATTTCAGATCTTATTCTTACCTTAGAGCTCTCCTTTGGTGCTTCTAGTTCAACATTGGCTAGGGAGCGGAAGATCTCTCAGGTCTTCCTGGTGTGAGGTGGGACCTCCTCGCTGTAGCCTAGGGTCCGTTTCCAAGTCCAAGTGGTCTTGCCTAGAGAGTTGGCTCGAGAGAAGTAGGTGTGAGACCACCCCTTTTTTGGGACCCCGAACTCCACGGAGACCGAGTAGTCGGTTTCAACATTTTTGGTGCGGTGAGAGTGGAGAGTGGTCAGCACAGAAGTTCTTGAACCAAATCTCATGGCAGGAGACCTCGGAGGAGGAGACGATGAGGGGTCTCACATCCCAAGTGAGGTGGTAGGAAGGGGAGAGTTCATGGCATCCATCAAGGGAATCATGGAGTTGCTCCAAGGCATCACCAGGGGAGGTGACTTCTCGGCTCCCTCCCCCCAGACACCGCCTTCTTGGTCGCAAGGAGTGCTCGCCCAGGGGGGGTCAGGAGAGGTTGCCCCAGGGGGTCGGCCAGGCAAGGAACCAATGACTGAGAATGGCGAGCGGGACCTCGCCGGGCGAGTGATTTTTCCTAGCCCGGTGAGTGGGGTCTCGCCCGGAGCAGGAGTCGCGCAAGTGGAGCTCGCGAAGCCGGCGAGTGGGGGGTCACCCTTTAGCGAGCTGATCATCTCGGCTCCCATCCCGGAAGGCTTCAAGGAGCCCAACATGACTTTTTATACCGGGAAGGATGATCCCGTCCAGCACCTGCAGTGGTTTGAGGACACCGTCTCCATCAGGCCCATGACGGACGCGTTCAAGTGTCGTCTCTTCGCCACCGCCCTGAGGGACAAAGCTAGGGACTGGTTCCACCAGCTCCCGGTTGGCTCCATTTACAGCTTCGAGGACTTGGGCCGAAGTTTCCAGCTACGCTTCTCCACATCCAAGAAGAGGAAGAAGAATGTTGAGTCCATTTTCCTGATCAAGCAGAGGCACGAGGAGACGTTGGCCCAGTATATGGACAGATTCCAGGAGGAGATCCTGAACATCCAGGAGGTGCCAGGGTATGCCCTCCAGATGGCTTTCACCGTAGGGCTACGAGAGAGCCTTTTCAAAATGCGCCTAACTAGGAAGCCTCCCTTGTCCTTTGAGGACCTGATGGAAAAAGCTGCAAAGGAGGTAGCCACCGAGGCGGCAAACCCGGGGCTGGCAAAGAAGTTGGAAAAGTTGGTAGAGGCCGAGCCAAGAGAGCAAGGTGGCCCCAGGCAGCAGGAAGGAAGGAGGAGGGAAGAGCAGAGGGGTCAAGGGTACCAGGGACCCCAGGGGGGTCAGGAGCAAGGGAGGGGTCTCGCCCAAGGAGGGGGAAACTTCTACGGAGGCTAAGGGAGGCCCAACCCTCCTCCTTGGAGGCAGGCCCCTAGGCAGCTCCTACCCCCACCAGCTCAAGCTATGGCGATTCAAAGAGGAGGAGGAGTCGAAGCAAGAGACATCCCAGCCCGTAGGAGAAGGGGGGAAGGGTGGTGCCATACTGCGACTACCACCAAGCAGAGGGGCATGCAACAACTACCTGCCCAGAGTTCTTGGAGGTGAGAGAGGCGAGAGGTCAGACACAACAGCAGCCGCCAGTGCAGATTGAAGAAGTTCCACCTGGAGCAGTAGTGGATGATGACATCTGCGAGGACCGAACTGACATAGGAGCCAAAGGACGGGTCATGGTGATCCACGGGGGGGGGGGGGGGGGGGGGGGGGTAGGGATCGAGGCCACTCGTAAGGCAAGCCTCCACGCCGTATTTTGACGCAGCGCCGCTTCAACGTCACAGGACCCACCTCCCGAGGAGAAAATCACTTTCTCAAGCAGGGGCATGCCAGATCACGAGGATCCATTCTGTGATGCGCTAGTCATTCAGACAGCCATCGAAGGTTACACTGTCTCTCGGATCCTCGTTGACAATGGGAGCTCTGTCAACGTCATTTTCAAGAAGGCATTTGACGAGTTGAAGGTGGAGTCAAGGAGGGTGCTGGCCTCAGATGGGCCCTTTTTCGGATTCTCCAGAGAAAGGAAAGAGGTAGAGGGTGGAGTTGGACTCCAAGTAACGATGGGGGGAGGTTCAAGGAACTGTCGGTTCGTCATAGTTGACGCTCCTAGCAGTTATAATGCCATCTTCGGAAGACCCCTCATCAGCGCCTTCCGATGCGTACCATCGTCCTTCCACCAGTGCCTCAAGTTCAACACTGGAGGAATCCAAGTCAGGATCCGCGGAGACCCCAGGATGGCGAGGCACTGCTACGTCACAGCCGTCAACAGCATCTCTTGGCAAGCAGGGGCGGAGGAGATGGAGAAGGTCATGGAGAGCATGAGCAGGATGTGAGTGGCAGGAGAAGCAGAGGAATGATCATCTCGCGCAAGCAGCCTGAGAGGCGAGTGCCATGGGGGGGGTATGTTATGTTTATTTTTTGTTTTTTGTTTTTTGTCGCTTTCCTTTGTAGCAAGTTCTACCCCTCGCTGGTTGGGCCAGGAGGTTTTGACAAGGGAAATCCCCCCATTAGATGGATGAAGTTATTTTGCTTATATGATTAGTAAGTTGCCACCGAGATGTCCTCCTCACTCCAGGCTCTCACTAGCTGGGTGGGTCGAATTATCCTCGGAAGGAAGAGCTTGCCATCGAGATGTCCTCCTCACTCCAGGCTCTCACTAGCTGGGTGGGTCGAATGATCCTCGGATGGGTAAGTTCAACGCCGAGATGTCCTCCTCACTCCAGGCTCTCACTAGCTGGGTGGGTCGAATGATCCTCGGGAGGAAGAGCTTGCCATCGAGATGTCCTCCTCACTCCAGGCTCTCACTAGCTGGGTGGGTTGAATGATCCTCGGATGGGCAAGTTCAACACCGAGACGTCCTCCTCACTCCAGGCTCTCACTAGCTGGGTGGGTCGAATGATCCTCGGAAGGAAGAGCTTGTCATCGAGATGTCCTCCTCACTCCAGGCTCTCACTAGCTGGGTGGGTCGAATGATCCTCGGATGGGTAAGTTCAACGCCGAGATGTCCTCCTCACTCCAGGCTCTCACTAGCTGGGTGGGTCGAATGATCCTCGGATGGGTAAGTTCAATGCCGAGATGTCCTCCTCACTCCAGGCTCTCACTAGCTGGGTGGGTCGAATGATCCTCGGAAGGAAGAGCTTGCCATCGAGATGTCCTCCTCACTCCAGGCTCTCACTAGCTGGGTGGGTCGAATGATCCTCGGATGGGTAAGTTCAATGCCGAGATGTCCTCCTCACTCCAGGCTCTCACTAGCTGGGTGGGTCGAATGATCCTCGGATGGGTAAGTTTAACGTCGAGATGTCCTCCTCACTCCAGGCTCTCACTAGCTGGGTGGGTCGAATGATCCTCGGAAGGAAGAGCTTGCCATCGAGATGTCCTCCTCACTCCAGGCTCTCACTAGCTGGGTGGGTCGAATGATCCTCGGATGGGTAAGTTCAACGTCGAGATGTCCTCCTCACTCCATGCTCTCACTAGCTGGGTGGGTCGAATGATCCTCGGGAGGAAGAGCTTGCCATCGAGATGTCCTCCTCACTCCAGGCTCTCACTAGCTGGGTCGGTCGAATGATCCTCGGATGGGCAAGTTCAACGCCGAGACGTCCTCCTCACTCCAGGCTCTCACTAGCTGGGTGGGTCGAATGATCTTCGGAAGGAAAAGCTTGCCATCGAGATGTCCTCCTCACTCCAGGCTCTCACTAGCTGGGTGGGTTGAATGATCCTCGGATGGGTCAAACGTGCCTCGGGGGCGAGGTTCTGCCCCCTCGATGGATATTTGGGCTTGGACTTTTCTTTCCAAGGTTGTGCCAACCTCGCAAAGAGCGGGGATTGTGTACAACCCCCATATCCATCGAGTGAGGCCCAGCGAGGAGGGTCGCCGAGACGTGTCTGTACAACCCTATATCCGGCGAGTAGGTCGCCAGGACCCAAGAGTGCATCAGGGCCACGTTTGTAGTATGATCCAAGACAGAAAGAAATGAGGGAGAGCAATAGAGGCAGAAACCTCCTGCTCACCCAGCTGGAGTAAGAGGCAAGTAAGGGGGCGAGAGGGGGAGGGGCGGGTGCCTCCCCTCTCGCCCTCGCCCAGATAGGGGCGAGAGGGGAGGGGCGGGTGCCCCCCCCCCCCCCCCCTCTCGCCCGCGCCCAGCTAGGGGGGAGAGGGGAGGGGCGGGTACCCCCCTCTCGCCCTCGCCCAGCTAGGGGCGAGAGGGGAGGGGAGGGTGCCCCCCTCTCGCCCGCGCCCAGCTAGGGGCGAGAGGGGAGGGGCGGGTGCCCCCCCTCTCGCCCTCGCCCAGCTAGGGGCGAGAGGGGAGGGGCGGGTGCCCCCCCCCCCCCCCTCTCGCCCTCGCCCAGCTAGGGGTGAGAGGGGAGGGGCGGGTGCCCCCCTCTCGCCCGCGCCCAGCTAGGGGCGAGAGGGGAGGGGCGGGTGCCCCCCCTCTCGCCCTCGCCCAGCTAGGGGCGAGAGGGGAGGGGCGGGTGCCCCCCCTCTCACCCGCGCCCAGCTAGGGGGGGAGGGGAGGGGAGGGGCGGGTGCCCCCCTCTCGCCCTCGCCCAGCTAGGGGCGAGAGGGGAGGGGCGGGTGCCCCCCCCCCCCTCTCTCGCCCGCGCCCAGCTAGGGGGAGAGGGGAGGGGCGGGTTCCCCCCTCTCGCCCTCGCCCAGCTAGGGGCGAGAGGGGAGGGGCGGGTGCCCCCCCTCTCGCCCGCGCCCAGCTTGGGGCGAGAGGGGAGGGGCGGGTGCCCCCCCTCTCGCCCGCGCCCAGTTAGGGGCGAGAGGGGAGGGGCGGGTGCCCCCCCCCCCCCCCCCCCCCCTCTCGCCCTCGCCCAGCTAGGGGCGAGAGGGGAGGAGCGGGTGCCCCCCCCTCTCGCCCGCGCCCAGCTAGGGTAACCTCTCTCGCCCAGTTCCGGAGGAGGGGGGTTGATCTGCGTTTAGTATCTCATAGCAGCGGGATTTGGCTATTTGCAGTCCAGTTTTGGCTATTCGCAGTCCAGATCCGAGGGTATTTTGGTAATCTGGCAGATCAGTTTTTGGCTATTTGCATCCCAACTTGGAAAACCTATAAATAGACCCTAAGGGGCACCAAAGGAGAGGGGAGCTAGATTTCCAAATTTCAGATCTTCTTCTTCCCTTAGAGCTCTCCTTTGGTGCTTCTGGTTCAGCATTGGCTAGGGAGGGGAAGATCTCTCAGATCTTCCGAGTGTGAGGTGGGACCTCCTCGCTGTAGCCTAGGGTCCGTTTCCAAGTCCAAGTGCTCTTG
Source organism: Dactylorhiza incarnata (assembly GCA_033032865.1). Lineage (NCBI taxonomy): Eukaryota > Viridiplantae > Streptophyta > Magnoliopsida > Asparagales > Orchidaceae > Dactylorhiza > Dactylorhiza incarnata. The sequence goes on from JAWHQI010000258.1 coordinate 3,209,816, forward strand.
CCTAGAGAGTTGGCTCGAGAGAAGTAGGTGTGAGACCACCCCTTTTTTGGGACCCCGAACTCCACGGAGACCGAGTAGTCGGTTTCAACAACAAAAATATTATCCAAAAATAAGAAGGCAAAAGAAGGCATAATATTGCCCAAAAAACATTCACAAATGAAGCAAAATATCCAAAAATATGAAACTGGACAGCTCCCGGCTACTCGCTTTCATCTTCGTCCATCTCTTCCTCATCCTCATCGGGTTCGTCGTCCTCGTCCTCGTCATCAGCATCATCATCCTCATCAACATCATCACTGTCATCTTCATCATAGGCAGTATCCAACCTTTCCCGACCTTTTGTCATCAGATATCCTCTCTTGTCAAAATTATTGCAGTAAGGATAACTTGGTATCGGCATCGGGAGTTTCGCCTTGTACATGAGCTGAGCAAGCACATTACACGCGTAGTCCTGTCGGGCATCAAAATAACAATGCTCAAGGCGTTGGTACGTCTTCATGTACTCTGTATCCTACAAACATAGCATGCTAGCCTGAGCTGGGTTTCCTTCATTTAGAGTAATTGTCTCTGGAGATCCGAGAGGTGGCCTTGTGTATTGCCCTCGGAGAACTGATTGCATTCTTTCATTTGTCTTCTTCGGGGACTCCTCCGCAACCTTGATATTCTTCTCTATCACTGATGAGTCCTCATCATATACACATTTATGGACTCATCTGGGCCGATTTTCTAGTCTATGCACTACACTTTAGGCATGTTTTCGCTCATATTTGTTATTCCATGTTATGTGCACTTCTAGTCCCATTTTGGTGTGATTTCATGCTTATCTTCATTAGTAGTTTTCATGTACTGTTAGGTGCCACTTTCAGTGGCTAGATTCGTGGTTGTGCTGGATTAGGAGTCGTGCAGGTGTTCCCGGTGCAATTCTGCACAGGAACACTGCGCACGATCACCGGTTCTATTGCGCACGACCACTGGTCGTGCGCCACTGATCGTGCGCACTTAACACCTTTTTCATGAGTTCTGTTTGGTGCAGTGCGCACAACCATCTACGATAGTGCGCACGACCACTGTTCGTGCGCCACTGTTCGTGCGCACTTATCATCAATTTCATGAGTTCTGTTTCAATCAGTGCGCACGACCACCTACGATAGTGCGCACGACCACCGGTCATGCGCCACTAGTCGTGCGAACATATTATTTTATAATTTCTGTCTTTGCAGGCTCCGTCCAGGCAGAGCGCACGATCACAGGATTCTAGTGCGCACGACCACTATTCGTGCGCCAATGACCGTGCCCATTGTTTAATTCCAGCGCCTATAAATTCTGCTGCTCGCGAATTAGGTCGGGACTCCGCATTTTTCAGCCGTTCTTCCGCCGTTCCGCGCCAGTTTCTCCCCTCCACCGCCGCCCACCATCTGGAGGTGCTCCGGGCTTGTTCTTCACGCCAATCTTGAGCCGGAGTTTCCTCTCGGCCTCCTCCTTCATCCAAGAGCTTCAAAGAGAGATCTAGTCGCCATCTCCATCGAGCAAGGGGAAGTTTGCAACCTCTGCCGGATCGTGACACGAAGAAGACGGGCTCATTGGAGAGTAGTGACAGCTCTCTCTACCCCGGACGTAGTTGTGGACCGAGCTTGGACGCGGATTGACAACCCGGCGATTCCAACCGTGAATCTACAACGAGACTTCGGATTCGGTCGATTTCTTGCCTTATTCTTCTCTTATTGATGTGTATATGTTTTAGATCTCATTATTATGATGAAGTGGCACTTGAATTAGTTATATTTACATATATATTTCATGTCTATGTGATTGTGTAATTTATCTATTTGAGTTGCTTGAGGTGCGCCGCCGTCCATTTCCATTCCGCCGTCACGTTCGTGTGCCGCACTAGCAATTGCTAGTGGCGTGCTTATCGAAGAGGTGCTTGCGACCCTCACTCCGCTAGCCTACTCGTCCATCCGCCTACCGAAGCGTGGCATCGCGGCCCGTATTCCATCCCGCCTAACGAAGCAGTGCGCTCAAGGCCTGCACAGTTCGATTCCGCTTGCCTACTCGTCCATCCGCCCTTTCGACGCAGCGCGCTCAAGGCCTGCCTAGTCTCCATCCCGCCAAGCGAAGCATTGCATAGCGGCATTGCATAGGAGTAGTTGATAGCTTTTATTTTATTTTCCAAAAGCCAACCCAACTCCCCCGCATTCCATCCGATTTAAGGACTTCAATCTCAAGTCCTTCCTCGAAACCTAACTCCACCTTACTGTGTTCCTCAAGAGACCGACACTCGGGGATTTTCCCCATTATTATTACTTGCGCGACTGGTGCACTTGCCGAATCCTCGCAACAAGTTTTTGGCGCCGTTGCCGGGGAACACAGTCGTGTGAGTTTTCTTGAGAGGGAGAGCCGAGAGATAGTAGTTCTTCCAGTGTGTATAGCCGCTTTATTATTTTTGTTTGCCTTTTAATTATCTTTTGTTTGTTTTTATTTCTTCATCCCCTATTTTAAAGTTTTAGGCAAGTTTTATTCAAGGAGTTTTTCTAGTTGTGTAGATTTCCTTGCAAAGAATTTCAGTTTCTTTTTATCTGCTTTGAATTTTGAAAATGTCGTCATGGGGTATTTCGCCTAGCTTTAATGATAAGATGGTTTATTATTTAGACCAAATGAATGAGTTGAATGTTAGGCAGTGTAGGAACGTTGTTTGCTTGTTGTGTCGAGAAGAGGGTCATGAATTGAAAGACTGTCCTAGTCTTTTCAAGCCTGACCGCCGCTCCTCCACCCAGGACAACATTGTCCCTATCGCTCATTCTTTACCCATGGAGGCAATTGTGCCCTCTACCCCTGAGCTTGTCTCGTGCACGGACTCCTCACCCCCTGTTTATGGCTTCACTCCCAGTGATGATGATCACTCATCTGTTAGCCAACTAGGAGCGGAATGGGAGCTCCTAGATGCACCTGAGTTTGATGAGGAAAGTATTCTTTCCATCGGGGAGGCTTTAGCAGATCTTTTTGCGGAGGAACCGAATCTTGTTGTCCCTCCAGTTTCCTTGCAAGATTTTTCTACACATATTCTTTTTGATCCTATCGAAGTAAAGGAGCTGGGTGATGCTTCTGACTCGGAGGGTGCTCCAAAGTGGGATGAGGATGTCATTTTCCCTGAGGGGGAGAATGAATACTTTGAACACGATGATGCACCTCGGTGGGATGAGGAGGATACTCTCTCTGATGAGGAGGTTTGCACTTCTTCATAGGACGAGGAGGTCCAAATCACCACTGAGACTCCTGAGTTCTCAAGTCCCCCTTGCTATGATATTTACGATGATGATAGTGATCTATCCTTGGATCCTGCCGGGAGTGAGACCGGGATCACTCCCCCGATTTTTGATTATTTATGTTCTTCGCCTTCTTTATTTCTTGATCCCCTTCCTTCTTCCGAGCCTGTGCAGGTTGTGTCTTTACAGGTGCCCCAGGAGGACTTGGATCTTTTTGCTCAAGTCAATGATGAGAGTATCCTCTCATGTGAGGAGGTTTATTCCCCCTCCGTTGAGGAAGCTCCACCCATTGCCTTTTTCCTCCTACTGCCTCCCTGTTGACGATACCTTGCTAGGCAAGGATGTGTTTTGTGAGATGAGTGAGGACCAGGCCTCCTCCTTTTCTTACATTCTCTACCCTCTACCTGTGAGGAGCAGGTATCTATATTTAGGTAGAGGGGTGACTGCTCTGTCTCCGTATCGGTACCCGCTACCGATGCGCATATTAGAACAGTTACCTGTGCACTTTTCTTTTCATAGGCCTATAAGCTAGAACTGTACAAAATCTGAATAAGTCGTGCTGGGATGACAATAACCCCAGTAGTTATCTTACTTTTCATGCATTTTATTTTATTCAATCCTGATTAATTAGCTGTAGTATTGTAGTTTATCTTTTTCTGTTTCTTTTGTTTTGCGGAGCTGACCCCTGCAGGTACTTCTTCTGGATGGCGGATGCTGCAGCTTAGTCGTGGTTTAAACGCCAATCTTCTGGTGTGCTCATTTCTGAGCACTGGGTACTCTCTTTCCCTAGCTTTTTCTGATTTTCATGTCATATATTCTGTGGATTGTTTAGTTTAAGTCTGGGGGAGAGTAGTTTTGTTTACCCGCTCACGTGCACTATTGCACTGCATGCTAGAAGATTTCATTTAAAATGTTTTGTTTATTTTCATTGCACACCACATCACCCACTTGAGCGCGTACTCATCTGTTTGCCTGCTCTGTTGTGAATTTAATTCTTCTACTTATTTGGGAAAATCTAGGTGATGGCTTAGGACTATGTAGCAGAGTAAAATGTTGACTCCCGTAGTGCTCCTAGTCGAGTGCTCGGTTGCATAGAAATTTGTGTAGATTAGACTTCTTTTTATATTTATGGTTTTATCTTTTTCTATTAGTGTAAATGTTGTTTACTCTACTCAAATGGTGAATCTGGTGGAATCAAACGGTAGCGTAGGGATGTGTGTAAACGATCGCTAGACTCGTATTGCTTGAGTCGGGAGAAAGGAGAATCTTTCTCGGTGGCTAGAACTTGCCCCAAGCGATTCTTGAAGCATTGGCATAGGATAGTTCTAGTGCGTGAGAATGACATAGGCCATTATTTTGGCTCGGTTGAACTTTTTATTTCATGCCTATCGTCTACCCTTGCTAGCCCCTTTGTGCCTACCCTTTTCTTGATTCAGCTCAACATTTACCTCACCAAAGCCTAAAAGCCTAGCCTAGTCGCACACCCAAATCTGAGCTTTAGTTGTAGTTTCATTTACATTTTGGGGGGTGTTGATTGTGGTGTCTATTATGTGAATCTGTGGATGTGCTCATTTGAAAATTTTGCTGAAAGGAAAAAAAAAAGACAAGAAAAAGAAAGATAGAAAGAAAAATGAAAAAAAAAAGAAGAAAGAAAAATGAGTTTTATTGAAAAATCATGTAGAAAAATTATGTATTGGGAGTAGGCGGTGCACACACCTATGTTGCAAAAGTTCAAATCTGGGGGTGTGGTGCACTTGCATTCGATTTTGGTGCGCGGGTAGTTATTTTTAAAGCTCATTTGGGTTTTGTGTTTAAGCCATTTTGTTTATCATCGTTTACCTCACCGTAACCCAAGCCCCATCTCTAACCTAAAGTCCTACCGACTCACGCTATGAACCAATCTAGTGTCGTGGAGAGAATGTGACCGGGCAAGCCTATGGTCACCGACACCGATGGATTTTGGTGGAGGTTGTCCGGCATCCCAATCTTGAGCAATGCTCATCTCAGCGTTTAGTTTACTTTCTCCGTATGCATGACCGAACGATTCACCGTAGTTCACCATTTTGAGTAGTTGTAATATGCTTTTACTCTTTTAGAAATATATAGACTGTTTATATAATCAGAAATCTTCTCTACTATTCTTCTTATGCACGTGAGCATGCGACTTCACATGGTACTCTGTATTGTAGTTTTAAGCCATCTACTTTTCTTTCCCCGTTCGCATGGAATTTGTTTGCTCGGGACGCGCAAACAGGTAAGTCTGGGGGTGTGATGAGTCCTCATCATATACACATATATGGACTCATCTGGGTCGATTTTCTAGTCTATGCACTACACTTTAGGCATGTTTTCGCTCATATTTGTTATTCCATGCTATGTGCACTTCTAGGCCCATTTTAGTGTGATTTCATGCTTATCTTCATTAGTAGTTTTCATGTACTGTTAGGTGCCACTTTCAGTGGCTAGATTCGTGGTTGTGCTGGATTAGGAGTCGTGCAGGTGTTCCCGGTGCAATTCTGCACAGGAACACTGTGCACGATCACCGGTTCTATTGCGCACGACCACTGGTCGTGCGCCACTGATCGTGCGCACTTAACACCTTTTTCATGAGTTCTGTTTGGTGCAGTGCGCACGACCATCTACGATAGTGCGCACGACCACTGTTCGTGCGCCACTGTTCGTGCGCACTTATCATCAATTTCATGAGTTCTGTTTCAATCAGTGCGCACGACCACCTACGATAGTGCGCACGACCACCGGTCGTGCGCCACTGGTCGTGCGAACATATTATTTTATAATTTCTGTCTTTGCAGGCTCCGTCCAGGCAGAGCGCACGATCACAGGATTCTAGTGCGCACGACCACTGGTCGTGCGCCAATGACCGTGCGCACTGTTTAATTCCAGCGCCTATAAATTCTGCTGCTCGCGAATTAGGTCGGGACTCCGCATTTTTCAGCCGTTCTTCCGCCGTTCCGCGCCAGTTTCGCCCCTCCACCGCCGCCCACCATCTGGAGGTGCTCCGGGCTTGTTCTTCATGCCAATCTTGAGCCGGAGTTTCCTCTCGGCCTCCTCCTTCATCCAAGAGCTTCAAAGAGAGATCTAGCCGCCATCTCCATCGAGCAAGGGGAAGTTTGCAACCTCTGCCGGATCGTGACACGAAGAAGACGGGCTCATTGGAGAGTAGTGACAGCTCTCTCTACCCCGGACGTAGTTGTGGACCGAGCTTGGACGCGGATTGACAACCCGGCGATTTCAACCGTGAATCTACAACGAGACTTCGGATTCGGTCGATTTCTTGCCTTATTCTTCTCTTATTGATGTGTATATGTTTTAGATCTCATTATTATGATGAAGTGGCACTTGAATTAGTTATATTTACATATATATTTCATGTCTATGTGATTATGTAATTTATCTATTTGAGTTGCTTGAGGTGCGCCGCCGTCCATTTCCATTCCGCCGTCACGTTCGTGTGCCGCACTAGCAATTGCTAGTGGCGTGCTTGTCGAAGAGGTGCTTGCAACCCTCACTCCGCTAGCCTACTCGTCCATCCGCCTACCGAAGCGTGGCATCGCGGCCCGTATTCCATCCCGCCTAAGGAAGCAGTGCGCTCAAGGCCTGCACAGTTCGATTCCGCTTGCCTACTCGTCCATCCGCCCTTTCGACGCAGCGCGCTCAAGGCCTGCCTAGTCTCCATCCCGCCAAGCGAAGCATTGCATAGCGGCATTGCATAGGAGTAGTTGATAGCTTTTATTTTATTTTCCAAAAGCCAACCCAACTCCCCCGCATTCCATCCGATTTAAGGACTTCAATCTCAAGTCCTTCCTCGAAACCTAACTCCACCTTACTGTGTTCCTCAAGAGACCGACACTCGGGGATTTTCCCCATTATTATTACTTGCGCGACCGGTGCACTTGCCGAATCCTCGCAACAATCACCGTCACCGTGATATGATGACCTACCTGTGTAGCTGTGTCTCCTCTCCTAATCTCCACACCAGCATTCTTGCAGAGCTCAGTAATCAAAGTGGGGAACCAAAGGTGTTTTGCGTTTTCTTCTCCTACTTTCTTCCGGATGCTACTATGTACTAAATGGCCAACATTAAATTTAATGCCCTTTAGGATACCATAGATGAGGGCAATACGCTCGAAAGATACAACGTTTGCGTGCCTTGTTGGCACGATACCTGCATTAATAAATAGTAGCCACACTTTTGCCTCTCGAGATAAACACTGAGACCTCAATGCCTTTTTTGATTTTAAAACCCAATCCGGCTTCATACCACCACAAACTACTACAGCAATGTCTTCCAATGGGGTCGTGGTCGGTAATACATCATAAGGAGTAATCTCATTGTCTTCCAACTCGAACATTTCATTTGTTGCCTTGGGGAATAGTTGATCATGCGGCCACGAACTAAAACGTTGTCCCCTTCAGAGAACCTAGCGTTAGCATAGAACTCGTAAACCCACTGATACACTGCCTCAACTCGCGGGTGGCATAACATCTCCCAACCTAACTGATGAATTAGGTCCTCATAAGCTATTCTCCAACCTCTGAACTCCATTTTGAAACTCCGTTCATGTATAAACGGTATTGATTGTAGGGCATCACAGAGCTTATGTGCCTCATCGTTTACAAACCGGACATCACCCTTGTGCACACACTCTTTCCCTCTTCCTCGTTTCCCTTTTCCCTTTGACGACATATCTTCACCCACAAGAGAAGAATGAAAATAACTCAAGCCCTAATGGATTCGCAAACACCATAGCCAAAACATAGCAAAATAGAAATGATACAAGAAACGGAAGGAGCACCATGCTGTTGACGCCAGGAAAATCCTGACCTCAAGATTCGGATCAATGCAGCCCGAGGTTACTGATCCTGCGGTCCAACTCCACGGCTCTGATAGCTAAAATAGGAGAGAGAAAATGACTAAGCACACCCCAGGTGCTCCAGCAGGGAGGTCCCACCACGTACCCGGAAGTTTGGGAGAAACTTCCCCTCCGCAACCAAAAGCTGGGCGAGGTACTAGACGGGCATGGATTTGGCGAGTATCCAACTTGGGGGGACCTCGACCACTTCCCAAAAAGTGCCATTTCTAGTACCCCTGGGGGTCTATTTATAGAGAAATCCTAGGGGGGGTACAGGCGAGTATACTGCCTCTGCTCGCGAGTTACAAGGGCTACTCGCCCATACTCGCGAGATACTCGCCCATACTCGCGAGATACTCGCCCATACTCGCGAGATACTTGCCCAAGCTCGCATCTGCTCGCCCCTTGCTCGCCATACTCGCCCCTTGCTCACCATACTCGCCCCTTGCTCGCCATACTCGCCCCTTGCTCCTGCTGGCTGAGTTGCCTTGTGTCTTGGATTGCCGGCTCCTGTGCTGACCCTTTGACCTTGACTTCAGCCTACGTGGCTTTGAATGGGCCTACCTCGGAGAATGAGGGTTGTACACATGCGTTACCTAATGTTTCGTAGTCGAGACGCTGGAATGAGAGGACAAGCGCAGCCTTCGTGGTCGCTGGAGAAAGTCGACGCCGATACGTCATCGATCGTCGATCGTCGGGATGGCCGCTCGCGACGACGCCCTCCGCGTGCAGTGCTCGCATCCGCCAAATCCCTCCGCTGTGTAGTGTTCACGTGCCCTAAATGAAGTATCGGGGTTGGGGTTTGAAAAAATAACGCAGCATTTGGTGGTCGGTTCAACTGGACCGGTACCAGTCGCTCATGTATAACTGAGACAATCGACCGGTTCCACTGAACCGGTAGCGCCTTTTCATTTCTTATGCCTCCACCGAGCCTAGCAGGTTACAACACCTGATTTCCCTGCGTTGCAACGCGGAAACAATTCTGCAGGAAAGTAATACTGCCACCGAGCCTAGCCTGTTATAACGCGAAAAATATTTGCGTTGCAACGTGAAATCCCAACTGCCAGAAATTAAAGCTACATCCGAGGCTAGCAAGTTGTAACGCGCAGAATTGTTGCGTTGCAACCTAAAATCTGGACATTTCCTTTCTAAAATTATTTATTACCACGATCCACATTGCATTCTCATATCATTTTTTATTTTGATTTCCGGTGCAGATTTTCTCTCTTCCATCACCTATTGTCCTCCAATTGATAAAAATATATATAAAACAAACAAAACAAACTAAAAACGATAGAAAAATAACAAAGATGGTGGGTTGCCTTCCACCTAGCGCCTCGTTTAGAACGTCCCGGCCGGACGCTTTCCCTATTTCATTTTCAACCGAAAGTTAACACCATCGCTTCGCGCTGGTCACTACCTTCATAATATTCTTTCAACCTTTGTCCATTTACTTTAAACTTGGATCCGTCTCTCTCATTACAAATCGTGATAACTCCAAACGGATGTACCTCCTCCACCCGAAAAGGTCCAGACCATCGTGACTTCAACTTTCCCGGGAATAATCTCAGTCGTGAGTTATACAAGAGGACGAGCTGCCCTTTTTTGAACTCCTTTCTTCGCAACCTCAAATCATGTCATTTCTTCGTCCTTTCCTTGTACAACCTAGCATTTTCATACGCGTTAGATCTGATTTCTTCCAATTCGTTCAAATGAAAAAGTCTGTTCTTGCCCGCTTCTTGGAGATCGAAATTCAACCTTTTTATTGCCCAATATGCTTTGTGCTCCAATTCGACGGGAAGATGGCAAGATTTTCCATAGATCATTTTATATGGGGTTAGGCCTATCGAGGTTTTAAATGTCGTCCTATAAGCCCATAATGCCTCGTTTAGTTTTTGTGACCAATCCTTACGAGTTGCACTTACCGTTTTTTCTAGGATTGATTTTATCTCTCTATTAGAAACTTCAGCCAAACCATTTGTTTGAGGATGGTACGCAAGGGCGACTTTGTGAGTGACTCCATATTTTCGAAGGAGTGATTTAAATTGAGAATTACAAAAGTGTGCTCCACCGTCACTTATTATGGCTCTGGGTGTACCGAATCTAGAAAAAATATTAGCCTTAAGAAATTTTAGAACAACCTTAACATCATTCTTCGGTGTGGCTATAGCTTCTATCCACTTCGAGACGTAATCCACAGCTAAAAGTATATATAAGGATTTCCATTTGAGTTTACAAATGGGCCCATGAAATCTATTCCCCACACATCGAAGACCTCCACCTCTAGAATATTAGTCAGTGGCATGTTATCCCCTCGATTGATGTTACCCGTTCTTTGACATCTATCACAACTTTTTGCGAACTTATGAGCATCCTTAAATAGTGTTGGCCAATAGAAACCAGCCTCTAGGACTTTTATTGCTGATCTCTCTCCCATAAAGTGTCCACCATAAGGTGAAGCATGACATTTTGCTAGGATACCTTGTACTTCTACCTCGGGGATGCATCTGCGGATCACTTGGTCAGCACAAATCTTAAATAGAAACGGATCATCCCAGATGTAAGATTTCACCTGGTGGAGAAACCTTTTTTTCGTTGATAGTCCATGTCTGGGGGAAATACATTGCTCACTATGTAGTTCACAATGTCTGCATACCATGGCATACTCGCCTCAGATATTGCCAGCAACCTTTCATCAGGAAAATTCTCTCTAATCTCTATGTCCACATCTTTCTCACACTCATACTCCAGACGTGATAGGTGGTCTGCTACCGGATTCTCCGCTCCCTTACGATCTTTAATCTCTAAGTCGAACTCTTGCAAGAGGAGAACCCACCTAATCAGTCTAGGTTTCGCGTCCTTTTTCTCCACTAAAAATTGAATTGTTGCATGGTCCGTATAAACAATCACCTTAGAAGCTACCAAGTAGGATCGAAATTTATCAAAAGCGAAAACGACTGCTAATAACTCCTTCTCTGTAGTTGTGTAGTTTACTTGTGCATCAATCAACGTCTTGCTAGCATAGTAGATTGTGTGAAAGACCTTGTCACGCACTTGTCCTAAAACCGCGCCCACAGCAAAGTTGCTAGCATCGCACATAATGGTGAATGGTAAAGACCACTCGGGTGAAATAATAATGGGTGAAGAAATCAGACTTTGCTTCAAAGAATGAAAGGCGGCTAGACATTCCTCATCAAAGTTAAAATGTGAATCTTTTTCTAATAAATGACTTAGTGGCTTAGAGATTTTAGAAAAATCCTTAATGAAACGACGGTAGAAGCCGGCGTGTCCTAAAAAACTTCGCACTACCTTAACATTAGTTGGTGGAGGCAATTTCTCTATAACCTCTGTCTTTGCACGATCTACTTCCAATCCCTTCTTTGACACCTTATGTCCTAAAACAATTCCTTCTTTCACCATAAAGTGACATTTTTCCCAATTTAGGATTAAATTGGTTTGAATGCACTTATCCAAAGCTTTCTTCAACACTTTCAAACATTCATCAAATGATCTCCCAAATACTGAAAAGTCATCCATAAAGATCTCGATCCCCTCATCAATCAAATCAGTAAAAATAGCGATCATGCAGCGCTGGAATGTGCCAGGAGCGTTACACAATCCAAAGGGCATTTTCCTAAATGCAAATGTCCCAAAAGGACAGGTGAAGGTAGTCTTCTCCTGATCCTCGGGAGCTACCATGATTTGATTATACCCCGAGTAACCGTCTAAGAAACAGAAATACCCATTTCCTGCTAACCTATCAAGAACCTGATCGAGAAATGGAAGTGGGAAATGATCTTTCCTAGTCGCCTTATTCAACTTTTGATAAACCATACAAATCCGCCATCCAGTTACCGTTCTAGTGGGGATCAACTCGTTGCTCTCATTCTTAACTACCGTAATGCCCCCCTTCTTTGGCACACATTGAACAGGACTTACCCACCGGCTGTCGGAGATAGGATAAATAATACCCGCATCCAACCATTTGATTATCTCCTTCTTGACCACTTCTTTCATTGGTGGGCTAAGTCTTCGTTGGTGTTCAACTGACTCTTTTGCTTCTTCTTCCAAAAGAAATTTGTGCATACAAATTGAGGGATTTATCCCTCTAATATCTGCAATGGTCCACCTCATTGCTCCTTTATACTCACGGAGAACCTCAAGCAATTTCTCTTCATTTTCCTTAACTAAAGATGCATCAATAATAACCGGTAGTGTGTTATCCTTACCTAGAAAAACATACTTTAAATTTTCGGGTAGCGGTTTCAATTCAAGTGTAGGTGGCTCTAAGATAGAAGGCTTCATGACCTTAGACTCACTTGGTCTACTTATTAACTCAAACATGTTAGCATTTGGTATATGCTCATAAATACTTAAAGCTCTTACAGTTTCCGTTAAGTCTGGGTCCTCTTCTATTTCTTCATTTGTTAACACACTCAGGATTTTACGCTCCCAATCCTTCTCATCATACATCATACGTGTAGGTGCATTCACTTCCTCAATAGAAAAACACTCCTCCTTATCATCCGGAAATTTCATAGCCTTGAGGATGTTGAATGTCACATTCTCATCATTAACTCTCATTGTAAGCTCACCCTTCTGGACGTCAATGAGTGTTCGTCCGGTGGCTAAGAATGGTCTACCAAGAATGATGGGGACATCCTTGTCCTCATCCATATCAAGTACCACAAAATCGGCGGGGAAGATGAATTTAACCACTTTAACCAACACGTCCTCTACAATTCCCTTGGGAAATGCTAGAGACCTATCGGCCAACTGTAGAGTCAGGGATGTAGGTGTGATCTCCCCTAAACCAAACTTCTTATAGATAGATAAAGGCATCAGATTAATGCTCGCCCCAAGGTCACATAGAGCTCTCCCAACAAAGTTTAAACCGACAGAACAAGGAATTGTGAAGCTACCGGGGTCCTTAAGCTTGGGTGGCAACTTCTTCTGCAATATAGCACTACACTCCTCAGTCAACGTCACTATCTCTTCATCAACAAACTGTCTTTTCTTTGCCAAGATATCCTTCATAAACTTGGCATAACTTGGCATTTGCTCAAGAGCCTCAGCAAATGGGATATTTATAGTTAACTTTTTGAAAATCTCCATAAACTTTTGGAATTGTGTGTCGAGTTTGGATTTAACAAGTCTAGCCGGAAATGGGGGTGGTGGATAGACTACTTCTTTCTTTTGATTTAGTTTCTCTTTTTGTTTATCTCCCACCTCATTTTTCTCAACCAACTCGTCCTTCTCTAATATGCTCGACTCACTTGGCTTCTTACTCGTCTCTTCTTCCCTAACTTTCTCAAGCAACCCCTCCCCACTTGGGATCTCTACACCACTCCTTAGTGCAATAGCTTTGCAATGATTATTATGATTATCTTTTGTTGGATTAGGTGTGGTATCAGAAGGTAGAGTTTCAATGGCCCTTTGACTTAATGAATTTGCAAGTTGACCCATAGTAGTTTCTAGTGATCTTAACGTTGATTCTATTCCTACCATTTTTGAGTCATACTTTTGGAACATGCCTAAGATAAACTCATCAGTCACCTTCCTTTGGTTTACTTGTTGGGGTTGAGAGTTGTTATTGATAGGTAGTTGATTCATATTTTGATTAAAACCTTGTGGTTGACTCATCCCTTGATTATTCTTCCAGGAAAAATTTGGATGATTTCGCCACTCGGGGTGATAATGATTGGCAAATCCCGGCGGAATTTGTCTTTGTTGCCCTCCCACATAATTGGCTTCTTCAGTTATTTGATTTAGTTGTTCAACTGTGAGCGGAGCACTAGTTGTAGGGGTTGAGAGTGAATCTAATCTTTTGTTAATTAAATTGAACTGCGACGCCATCTGAGCGGCCAAAGAAGTGATTTGGTCCACCTGATGGACTCCCGCTGGATTACTATTAGTTTGCCTCTCATATGCTTGATAATTATTAGATGTTAAGTCTTCTAAAATAGCATATGCGTCTTCAGGATATTTCTTCATTTATGAGCCCCCAGCGGCTCCATCGACTAAAATCATGGTTGCAGTTTGCAGCCCATTGTAAAATGTGGACACTTGCTGGTGCTGGTGCAACCCATGATGAGGACATTTTCTCAACAGCTCTTTAAAACGTTCCCATGCGTCGTAAAGAGTTTCCCCGTTACCTTGTAAAAATGTTGTAATATCCCTTTTCAGTTTTGCAGTCTTAGAGGGTGGAAAATATTTGTTCAGGAACCTATCGACTAGTTCGTCCCATGTGGTGATACACTCATGTGGTAACGAGTCTAACCAATCCTTAGCTCTACCCTCTAAGGAGAACGGAAATGCTCTCAACAGGATTGCATCTTCCGATGCTCCATTGAACTTAAACATATCGCAAATTGCTAAAAAGGTTCGTAAGTGGGAATTTGCATCTTCATGTCCTAGACCCCCAAACTTATTGTTTTGCACTTGTTGCATAATTAGTGGGTCCATTTTAAAATTGTTAGCAGCAATTGCTGGTCGAGCAATGCTGAAGTGCAAACCTCCCCTTAGAGGTGTGTTATACTCGTGACAAGTCATACGTGGTGGTGCTGGTGGTTGGGCATTTTGATCCACCTGACCATCATTATTATTAGCATTATTTGGCTCAGGATCATTCATCGCAGGATGAATAATGTTAACGGTCCTAAAGTCTCTCCTGTTTCGTCTACAGGTACGCTCAATTTCAGAATTCAACGGCAATAATTCTACTTGCCTATATCTGGACATACACCGAACAGTATTCAAATAGACAAATAAATTAAAACAAATAACACGAACAAACAAATGCTTGATCTCTAAGTACTAAGGTTTCACAAATATTGTGAGAAATAAAACACTAAATTAGCGCGCTTCCCCGGCAACGGCGCCAAAAACTTGATACGCCCGTGATAGGTGTATATAAATACGCAAGTGCACGTGCCGTACAAGTAATAAAATGATGAGAAAGTGATCGTTCCCACGAGGAAGTGCTTAACTTAGCGCTCACAAATATTAATTCTGCCTATTCTCTAAATTCAAGCAAGTAATAATGATTGGTAGAAAAACTTAAATAGTGCAAAAGAAAACAACTATAATTCTAGTTACGGTTACTTAAATTAATTACTTTTTTTTACTCGCTTGGAAAGATAGTCTCACATGTGATTTTTCCTTGTTATGATGACAACCAACAAAAGTGATAATTTATGAAGTATTAATGATTCTCTTGCAACGATTCTAAAATGGATAACTTTATCTCTCGATCTCCATTATCCGTTTATTCCAAAATCATCTAGTCGTCTCCAACTTAGATGAGATTAAAATAACATGAAGTGCTAGAATCACAGTTGCTAATACAAGAGGAGATCTCTCTCTCTCTCTCTTGGAATTATATTAAGATTTTTGATACACTTTCAACGCTCCTCTCTCGAATCTCGCGATGAAGTATAAATACGGAAGTTTGGTTAAAAACTACACGACTCCTCTCTCGAATATCGTCGTGCAAAACAAACGTTCATCTAGCCCGACTCATCTCTCGAATTTTTGCCAAGCACTTTAAAGATGAAACTTAAACCAAAATCCCAAGAATAGATCATAAATTTAATAAAGATCAACATCAACACATTCACAAATTATAAATGAAAATCAAGTCATCATCACAACTAAGGTACTCCACACATGCAAGACTTAGGAATTTAGTTCATGAAGGAAGAGAGAAACCACAAATCAAAGTAGATCTTACTAGACATGATTAAGGAAATCAAAAACGATGTAGGAATGTTGCTAGACTCAGATCCTTCTCCTTCGTGATGATCCACACTTCCTTTCCCCAAGCCCTAGCCGAAAATCCTTGAGAGAGGAAGAAGAAGACCTCCAAAGTTCTCCCTTCTCTATTCCCACGTTCCTCCTCTGAATATTCGCCCCCTCTCTCCTTTAATTTAGTGCTCATAACTACCTTTCCAAAACTGAAGGGATGCCTCCTTTGGAATTTCAAATAGGCGCCACTTTTAAAATTCAAAATCTGAATTTCGCCGCCACGTTGCAACCTGCTAATTTTAGGCGTTGCAACCTATTTTCTGCATCAGCAATAAATGATCCATTGCTTCCCCAACTTGAATCCTTTGACCAATCTTTGATAGAAAACCATGGAAAATGACCGTAATTAGCCCAATATTGATTAATAAGATATTTAAACATATTTACTATAATTGGGGATTATTTACCTCTTTTTAATAAAAATTAGAATAAAATAAGTAGGGAAATAACTTCCTTTTGGGAAGTTATCAGTAATCGGAAGACCACTAGATTGGAAAATTTAAATCACCCAATAATGGATTTAAATAATCAAAACCATCAAAATTTAGAAGACGAGGTTCATCAAGAGGGGCAAGATTTAGGGGGTCAAGTAGACCAAAATGGGCAACCCGTAGAGCAAAGAAGAACCTGTCGTGACTATAATATGCCTTATCGGGGAGGGGTACAAGTCAGTATTGCTAGACTCGCAGTAGAAGCTAATAATTTTAAAATTGACTCCATGGCCATGCAACTTGTTCATAATAGTAAATTTGGGGGTTTAAATCATGAAGATCCTAATTCCCATCTAAGAACGTTCATAGAAATATGTGACACATTCAAAATTAATGGCGCATCTGAAGAAGCCATTAGATTGCGATTATTTCCCTTCTCCCTCGAAGGGAAAGCTAAAGATTGGTTGAATTCGCTGCCTCATGGTTCTATTACTTGGGCTATTTTAATTGAAAAATTTTTGGCCAAGTATTTCCCCCCAGCCAAAACCGCTAAGTTAATGTGGGATATCTCCACGTTCACGCAAATGAATGGAGAAACTCTCTATGATGCTTGGGAACGATTTAAAGAATTACTTAGAAAATGTCCTCATCATGGACTAGCTATTCACCAACAAGTATGGACTTTCTATAATGGCCTCCAGACATCTACTATGATACAGGTAGATGGAGCTGCAGGAGGTTCTCTCATGAACAAATATCCGGAGGATGCTTACGGTATTTTGGAAGACTTATCTTCTAATAATTACCATTCTATTGAGCGTCAATCCCAACCCTCCACCACAGCCGGATTATATCAAGTTGATCAATTCACGTCTTTAGCAACACAAATGTCATCCCAATTTAATTTGATTAACAAAAGATTGGATGATTTGACTGTGAACCAAAATCAAATGAATCCTCAAGTTAACAGCATAACCACTCCCATAATCACCTCTAATCCTACTTTAACAATAGAACAACTTGTAGGTGGGAGCGAAGAAGTAAATTACATAGGAGGCCAATATAAACAAAACTCAAACTCTTATCAAAATCATTATAATCCCGAGTGGAGAAACCATCCTAACTTCTTTTGGAAGAATAGTGGAAATGGTTCAACGCCAACTCATCTATTCAATTCTAATCTTAACCCTGCTCACCAAAACCATCAAAATCATCACCCAAATCATGCGGGTAATTCTAGAAAAATGATTGACGACTTCATCATGGAGTCAATGCAAAAAAATGAAGCTCATTTCACTAGTCTAGAAGGATCCATGAGGATGATTGAGTCTCAATTAGGACAAATAGCTGCGACTTTAAGTATGAGAACACCGGGCGCACTACCCACGGATACTACTCCCAATCCCAAGGGAGAAAATCATCAATGTAAAGCTGTAACACTACGCAGTGGAAGGGAGTTGGATGGTGACAAAAGGAAAAATCCTTTAGAAAATATTAACATCAACACTGAAAGGACTAACAGCTTGTTGAATAAATCTAATGAAGAAATAATCTTAGAAGGAAATAAAAGTGGGGAAGAAGTAGAGATTCTAGAAGAAAACCTGAAGGAAAAACATGTTAAACATCCAATAGAAAATAGAGTTATTTATCCACCCCCACCTTTTCCTCAAAGATTAAGGAAGAGTAAACTTGATCAACAATTTCAGAAATTTGTAGAAATTTTTAAAAAACTTCAAATTAACATTGCCTTCGCCGAAGCTTTGGAGCAAATGCCAAGCTACGTGAAATTTATGAAGGATATTTTAAATAAGAAAAGGAAATTTGGCATAAATGAAACGGTGGCATTAACACATGAATGTAGTGCGATCCTTCAGAAGAAATTACCACATAAATTAAAAGATCTGGGAAGTTTCACTATTCCTTGCTCCATTGGATATCAATTTGAAGGGAAAGCTTTGTGTGATTTAGGTGCAAGCATAAATTTAATGTCGTTATCAATCTATAAAAAATTGGGGTTAGGAGAAATAACAAAAACATCTTTAACTTTACAATTAGCAGATAAATCTCTTACTTTTCCAAAAGGAATTGTGGAGGATGTTTTAGTCAAAGTAGAGAAATTTATTTTTCCGACAGATTTTGTAGTTCTTGATATGGAGGAAGATAAGGAGGTTCCTATTATAGTAGGCCGGCCCTTTTTAGCAACCGGGAGAACGTTGATTGATGTTCATAAAGGTGAACTCACCATGAGGGTGAATGATGAGCAGGTCACATTCAACGTCCTCAAAGCCATGAAATTCCCTGATCATGAGGACGATAGGATGGAAGAGGTAAATAGTTTAATGCTTCATGAATTTAAGAAAGGTTATGAGAGTAATGATGAAGAAATGGAACTAAATTTTTTCTCAGATTTTGTTGAATCTTTTGACGATGGAGAAGAGTGTTTGGAGTTGAATGCTTGCCAAACGGCATTCTCCCGTATTCCTGAACCATTAAATATGAAAGAGGGGCCGAGCATGTCCGAGCCATCAATAATAACCCCACCAATTCTTGAATTAAAACCTTTACCGACACATCTTTCTTATGCATATTTAGGAGAAAATGATACGTTACCGGTTATAATTAACTCCAACCTATCGCCGGAACAACATAAACAATTAATAAATCTCTTAAAACAATATAAATTGGCCATAGGTTGGACTATATCGGATATTAGAGGAATCAGTCCTTCGTTATGTATGCATAAAATTCTTTTAGAAGAATCGTTTAAAGGATCCATAGAGCCTCAACGACGTCTTAGTCCACCTATGAAAGATGTAGTAAAGAAAGAAATAATAAAATGGTTAGATGCTGGAATAATTTACCCCATCTCCGATAGTCCTTGGGTTTCCCCGGTTCAATGTGTACCTAAGAAAGGGGGAATGATGGTAGTCAAAAATGATAAAAATAAATTAATTTCGACTAGGACTATCACGGGTTGGCGAATATGCATGGATTATCGGAAGCTTAATAAAGCCACTAGAAAGGATCATTTTTCATTACCTTTCATAGATCAAGTCCTCGATAAATTATCCGGTAATGATTTCTTCTGTTTCTTAGACGGGTATTCCGGATATAACCAAATCACTGTAGATCCGGAAGACCAAGAAAAGACAACCTTCACATGTCCCTATGGAACATTCGCATTTAGAAGGATGCCATTTGGTTTATGCAACGCACCGACCACTTTTCAAAGTTGCATGATCGCTATATTCTCTGATCTTATGGATCATGGCATAGAAATTTTTATGGATGATTTTTCCATCTTCGGAAAAACATTTGAGGAGTGTTTATGTTGTTTGGAAAGAGTGCTTTCTCGTTGCGTGGAAACTAATTTGGTTCTAAATTGGGAAAAATATCATTTTATGGTGCGTGAGGGAATAGTTCTTGGACATCATGTTTCGAAAATTGGGTTAGAAGTTGATAAAGCAAAAATTGAGGTAATAGAAAAATTACCGCCACCAAAGAATATAAAAACTTTACGAAGTTTCTTAGGACATGCAGGTTTTTATAGGAGATTTATCAAAGATTTTGCTAAAACCGCTAAACCCTTAAGCAGTTTATTAGAAAAAGATGTTAAGTTTGATTTTAATGATATTTGTCTATTTGCGTTTAATCAACTTAAAACCCAATTGACTACAACACCTATTATAGTGGCTCCCGATTGGGGAGAGCCTTTTACACTTATGTGTGATGCTAGCGATTACGCCGTCGGAGTAGTATTAAGGCCAAGTTCGAGAGAAGATATTTTACACAATAGCCTATGCTAGCAAAACCTTAGTAGAGGCTCAAATCAATTATACCACTACCGAAAAAGAATTATTAGCTGTAGTGTTTGCTTTTGAAAAATTCAGATCTTACCTCCTTTGTACTAATGTTATAGTATTTACGGACCATGCGGCTATTCGATATCTCATGGAGAAGAAGGATGCTAAACCGAGGTTGATCCGTTGGGTTTTATTATTACAAGAATTTGATCTTGAAATCAAGGATAGGAAAGGGGTAGATAACCCAGTAGTTGATCACTTATCAAGAATAGAATCTACAAACCCTCTACCACAATTGGAAATTAATGAAAGATTTCCCTATGAAAGGATTTTAGTTGTTCATGAATTTCCTTTACCTTGGTATGTTGATTACGTAAATTACTTAGCAAGTAAAAAAATTACTTAGCAAGTAAAATCATTCCTTCTGATTTTAATTTTCAACAAAAGAAAAGATTTTTGCACCAAGTTAGATCTTATGTTTGGGATGATCCTTACTTATTCAAAATTGGGGCTGATGGGATGATAAGACGGTGTGTCATGGAAGGAAAGATAAAGTCTATTTTAGAGAAATGTCACAACTCCCCTTACGGAGGACATTTTATGGGAAATAGAACGGCCATGAAGGTATTAGAATTAGGATTCTTTTGGCCCTCTTTGTTCCAAGATGCGAGAGAATTTGTACAACAATGCGATCGTTGCCAAAGAAGTGACAATTTAAAGAAAAACAATGCTTCACCAATGAATACAATTTTAGAAGTTGAGTTGTTTGATGTTTGGGGAATAGATTTCATGGGGCCTTTTGTTAACTCCAATGATAATATTTTCATATTACTAGCAGTGGACTATGTGTCCAAGTGGGTGGAAGCAATTGCTACTACAAAAAATGATGGAAAATAGTGTTACATTTCTTAAAAAACTTCATATTTAATCGTTTTGGAACCCCGAGAGCGATAATAAGCGATGGGGGAAGTCATTTTTGTAATTATCAATTTGCTTCGCTCTTAAGGAAATATGGAGTCAAACATAAGGTAGCACTCGCATATCACCCTCAAACTAATGGTTTAGTCGAAGTGTCTAACAGAGAAATAAAGCAAATTCTTACGAAAACTGTGGGTGCTAATTGTAAGGATTGGTCTCAAAAGCTAAATGATGTCTTGTGGGCATATAGGACCGCTTATAAGACACCAATAAGTTTAACCCCTTACAGATTAGTATACGGAAAAGCTTGTCACTTACCCTTGGAATTAGAACATAGAGCTCATTGGGCCATAAAGAAAATAATTATGATTATGACAACGCAGGAAAATCAAGGGTCTTGCAATTAAATGAGATGAAAGAAATAAGGATGAATGCCTATGAGAATTCCAGAATTTACAAGGAAAAAACTAAGAAATGGCATGACCAACGTTTGAGGGGAAAACATTTTGAGCTAGGACACCTAGTACTTTTATTTAATTCACGGTTAAAATTATTCCCCGGTAAACTTAAATCTCGTTGGTCAGGACCATTCCGGGTAAAAGAAGTACACCCGTATGGATCAGTAACTATTTTGAATGAGAAGGATAATTCTGAATTCAAAGTAAACAATGAGAGATTAAAAATTTATAAAGAATTCTAGAATGAACGGACGGTTTCGTTCATTCGATTAGCCTAATGTTTCATAAGTATGATTGATGTCATGCCGGGACTTGAAATAAGGCGCTTCTTGGGAGGCAACCCAAGTTTAATATTTAGTATTACTTTAAGCAATATTTCATAATTCTGTAGTTTAGTTAAATTCGTGGCAACAAAAATCTAATCCAGAGTTATTCAGGGAAATTTTGTTATAACAAATTTTTTTTAATGCAGTAACATCGTACTTGAAATCCATTCTTGGGCCAGCGCAATATTCAAATTGGACATCCTTAAATCGTGCACACAAACCGCGCCACTCCTTATTTTTTGCCTGAGCAAATATTAACGATTAATTAAGAAAAAACTTATTTCCCAAATCAACGGCTAATCGAAAATAGCCGTTTTAATAAAAAACGCGTATGGGTTTAATTTTGACCTAAAGAGGCCCCTACCCATTTTGTCTCTTCAACCCCGCAGCCAACGTCTCAGCGGACAAGCCCCTCCCCCTGCTCATTTCGTTTCCACAGTAGCGAATACCTTTCCCCAGACCTTTCTTCTCGCTGGACAACACGGCGCCCCGACTGCGTCGACGGCGAGCTTCAAAGGCTCTTGTCCTCATCCCAAACTCTCCAATTGCTGGTAAGCTTCCTCCTTTATGCTCTATTTCATTTCATTCCACACTAGGGTTAGATCTTAGCAAACCCTTTTTTCCCGTAGATACCATGGCCTCAACAAAAAAGGAACACGTGAAGAGGGTTGATAGAAAAAATTTGTGGTTTGTTAGTAATGAAGCTCAAGCCCTGTTCGAGAAGATCAAGAAGAAAACCGTCATTTATGAGAGGGGTTTCGTATTCGAGCAACAAAAGTGGAGTTCAATGTTTGAAGCTCAAATAAGCAAACAGAGCTGGGAATCGTTTTGCACTCTACGAACAGAAGCTGTCCTACCATGGGTATATGAGTTCTACTCAAATGCCAGGTTTTAGAAACACGACATCACCATGGTTAGGGGAAAGGAAATCAATTTTTCAGCACGTTATTTAAACGAATTTTTTGAGACTAAAATCATGGGCGTTGATGAGTACGCCTCTTTGAAAACAACCATCTCACCAGATGATGTCGCCACGGTTTTGTGTGTGAACAAGGACGATCCATGGGCGAATCCTGCAAAACATGTTTTTAAGGCTGCAAGTTTTACAAGGGAGGCTAAGGTTTGGCTGTTATTTATCAATTCAAGCCTCTTACCAACCAAAAACACCAACAACGTTTCTTTTGACCAAGCACTATTGATCTTCTGCATTATTCAAGGAAACCCAATCAATGTCGGGAGATTAATCTGTGAGCAGATTAGAGCCAAGGCAGCCTCCGAAAAGGGGAATCAATTATGGTTCCCTACTTTAATCACTGAGCTTTGCCAGCACTTGGGAGTAAGAATGGGAGATGGGGATTTGGTGACCTCTGTTTCACATCACATTACTCAAACAGTGGTTACTTCAAATATAAAAGTACTGGAGGATCCCAGAAATCCTCCAAAGCGTGAAGTTGGAGCTTACTCAAGCAAACGGCCAAGAACCAGTGAAAAATCATCTCAGGATCAAACTGGTATGGAAATGTCTTTGGCGAATTTACAATACATGAAGGAACACCAGAGGAATCATCACATGGTGGTTGAAGCACGCCTGCTAACCATTCTTCGAAATCAACAACTGCTTCTTCAGCATAATCTTCTTCCAGTGGGTAACCAAAGTTTGCCCTTCCTAAGGCCTTTTGATGATAATGGATATTTGCTGAATACCAGAGGAAAACGAGCAGATCCTTCACTACCTGAGGCAAATGCAGACGATTCCAGTGATGATTCTGATGATGTTTATGTGTTCAACGATGACGACGAGGACGACGAGGGCCAAGATGGAGAAGATCACGCGGATGATGTCGCGGACAGCGACGAGGAAGATTAGTGTTTTCACAAAACACTCTTAGTTTTTATTTGCACTATCATTTTGAAAGACTTTTTATTTTAATAGCTTGATGCTTTATCTTGCATATGAACAAACAATTATCTACTGATGCTAGAATCATATTTTGGGTTAATTTCACAAATGATTTTGTGCCTGGTGATTATTGTTATAACTAGTACTATTGGAAAAAAGATTGGTCGGTAGATATTTAAATTGCTTGCAGATGATAGCTCAAAAGAGGGACACCTACCTTGCTCTCTTCATCCTTATTTTGGTGAAAGGAGAAGTTCATCATTTCCATAAAGAGACTGATTGTATATTGCTGCTTAATCAGGGGAGCCCTACAACTTTGAACTTATTTCTAAGCATTTACTGAAATACCACTTTTGCATATCTTTTGTTAAAAAAAATATAACACCTTTGCTAGAGTCTAGCAATGTTTTATGTGTGTGGGGGATATCCTCCACCAAATGGATGATGAACATGCTATTAAATCTCGCGTTTGAAGAACTTTACTTTAGTAACCGTTGTTTTGAAAACTAGTCTAGATATTCAATTTAAGTTGATTGATAGGCTAGTTAATCCTAAAAGTTCAGATTATGACTTTGAAGTTAGTAAGATTTTCTTTAAAGCTCTCTTAAAAATTCCTTTTATGCACTTTATTCCTTAAAAGAATTTGTCTTCTTAAAAAAAAAATTCTAAGTGCTTCTGAAATTAAGAGTGAAAGGGTGAGCAAGAACTGAGTCAATAATTTAAGCTAAGACATTGAGATTGGGCAGTTAATTGGTAAAATGATTAGGGCCATCTTTGGATCTCTTTGCACCATAAAAGCCTACTTTTTGATCATCTACTATCTTTTGAGCTTGAGCCTTTTCATTTTGATACAATAAACCAAGCATAATTTTCCTACCATTTTCTCTAGTTATTTCTTAGTAAACTTTCCAAATTTTGGGTGTTTAATATAAAACAAAAGAATTTGGATAAGTGTCATAGTGATATGTGGCCTAAATATATGTACACCCATTTAGAATGATCCCAACTATGGTCATTAAAAGAAAAGAAAAAAAACAAAAGAATTTGGATAAGTGTCATAGTGATATGTGGCCTAAATATGTGTACACCTATTTGGAATGATCCCAACTATGAGCATAATAAAAAAAAATGTGTTGTGATATGTATTAAACCCCATGATATGGAGAGTTATTAAGATTTTTAACTAGGAAAAGAATTCTACTATCAAAATCTAAACCATGAAAGTCCTAGCCAAGCCAAAGTCAAATCTTAGTACATGCCCATATTATTTTCTATCAATTGACCTACCAAACTCTTGTGGAGGCCCTATCAAAGATTCAGCCTATTCTCACTCTTTTCCTTCAATGATGAAGTTTTTGAGGAAAAAATTATAAGGGAGTAAATAATTTTAAGGAACAACACACACTACACGGGAGATCTTAATAGAGCTTTACCTTTTATCGAACTAATGAATTTGTGATTGTTTGAAATTTTAATGATTGACTAGTCTATTAATTCTTAAATGCGAATCCCTTGAGTAAGTTGAATTTGATTGAGTTCAAGAATAAAGTGAATCAAACTTCTTGCTTGTCATTCATCTATGTCTTCAATGATTCATCTTTGTTAGAGACTAGTAAAGAAATATGTGTGGGGGTGTGATAACTTCCCAAAAGAAGTTATCTTAGTATCACATTCTTATTATTTTATGGTCATAATTCATATAATCATGATTAAAAAGTCGCAAAATGATAAATATTTAAATTTGCAATTAAGTTTGAAGATAATTCTCCTTTTATGTGATTTTATGTTAGGAAAGGAGAAAACTTTCATTAATCATGGAAGTTGAAGTTATCATCAAGGCTAAGAAGAGGATTCAAGAAGGTTTCAACTTGCCAAAAGCAGAATTTTGAGGAAAAATCCCGAAATGAAATTTGTTGCAATAAATTCTGACAATTGTTGCAACAAAACCGACAGTTACAGATTTTCAGCAATTCGAAATTATTCAAATTGGGTTGTTACATTCTTTTTGGGAGGCATTTATTCAGCAATTAAGACCAGCAATCAAGGCACGCCTGAGTGGATATCTATTATATAATCTCCCCCACGATGGAAGGAAAGGAGACAAGAAATAGTAGAGAAAATTAAGGAGAGATTTTTGGCAAAGGGAGAGAGAAGGGGGTGGCATCTGGCTAATTCCAGGAATTTGAGGGAGGAATTCTGAATTCTTCAAATATGTATTGTAAGATATTTCTAATTTTGGGTTTCTCCTTCTCTAGTATGAACTAAATCTCTCAAGTCTTGTATGATGATAGTATGTCGATTTTTGTGATGGAAAATTACCTTTAATCTTGTTGATTGTTAATGGATTATCTTATTTGTATTATGAATTTTGTTGTGAAATTCTTGATTTATGAATTTTAAACTCTTTTTCGCTTCGAGAATCGAGAGATGAGAGACGAGTTTTGAGTTAAAATTCTACTTTCTTGCATCACGAGAATCAAGAGAGGAGTGGTGTAAAATCTTTAATCAGAGTTTCTTTTATTTTCACTAACACTTCGGGAATCGAGAGAGGAGGAGTGTGAGTTTCATAATTCTAATTTAGTTGAGAAGAGAGAAAGAGATTTCCTTTCCTCGCTAAGTGACTACGGTTGTTACTTCACACAATATTCTTAAATTCATTTACGTTAGAGATAACTAGAGGAATTAGGATATTGAGATTTCCAATATCGAGAGATCAGGATTTCTCCGTTTAAATTGTCACAAGATAATTCGTAAAACATTCACATGAGATAAATCATAAAATTCCATCATTTTAATCGTCAGAAATCGGAATACAAGACTGTTTTTCTCAACTGGTTTCAACAAGTATTTTTATTTACATTAAAAAATAATCTAGTTTTTCATTTCATTTTAATATTGTTTAATTTTCTAAAAACTCATCTGTTTTTGATTCGCTTGAATTTAAAGAAACGGTTTAGCTAGTACTTGCGAGCACTAGATTTATCACTTCTCCGTGGGAACGATCTCACTCACACTTTATTACTTGACTGACACGTATACTTGCGTTTATAGCTCTATTTTGCGGGCATCACTGATCTGTGGAGATGAGTTTGGGTCACTGGTCTGCAGACCTGTAGCCCTAGCACCCACAGTACTAGACTGGGGTGTTAGCTTGTTGCATTCTCCACAACTTCTTGATTTACAAGAAGCTAATGAATGACACAAGATTGTTAGAGAAAATTAATGCATAGATATTAACACAACATAGTTGGAAGGATAGTTACGAATATGAGGATATTGTTAAACTCGTTCAAGCGACAAATGAATGGATCGCATTCAGAAATAGTTTTTGCTATAACAAGGTAATGAGTATTAAACTTGACAAACAAATATGTCTGAAAGAACTCATTACTATGAAAATATAGTTTTGTACCTATAGTATACAATTATCATTTTGTATAGTTTTAGTAACCAGATATCATTTTGTATAGCTATAGTATAAAGATATAATTTTGCTTAAAAATACTATGAAGATAGCATTTAGATATACTATCAAGTTATAATTTTAATTAGATTTACTATGAAATTATCTTTTTGTTTATATATATATATATATGAAAATGTCATTATGTTTGTTAGAACTGAGTAAACAATGGTTTGTATATATTCAATGTATGAAAGAAGGACCCAAGGGGTCTACATATACACTTGTACAAGAAAGGTAAAACACCACAGGCGGTGTGAGACTAAACTAAGCCTAGAACAATAAAGGTAAATACAATACTATTAACATCCTCCTTTAAACTCACGGTGGGTCATGAACCGAGAGTTTGCTAATTAGGTATCAGAATATGACAAAGGTGAGGGCTTTGGTGAGGAAGTCCGCAACTTATTCTGCAGAGGCAATGAATGGTAGAGAGATAGTGTTGGCGAGAAACTCCTGGCGGACAAAGTGACAATCAATTTCGATATGTTTGGTCCGTTCATGATACATCAGATTGGAGGCAATTTGTATAACACTGCGATTGTCACAAAATAGGGGAGTGGGTCCTGAGATTGGTAGGCCAAGTTCAGAGAGCAGACGACGAAGCCAAACAATCTCAGCTGTGGTGGATGCCATGGCGCGATATTCGGCTTCAGTGCTGGAGCGCACAATGGATGCATGTTTACTGCGCCAGGAGATCAAAGAGTCGCCCAGGAATATGCAAAAACCAGTAGTGGAGTGACGAGTCGTAACATCCCCGCCCAATCAGCATCTGAGAAGGCACGAAGGGTGAGTGGAGAAGTGGAAGAGAGAAATGAGCGGGTAACCGAGGTGCGAAGATAGTGGGGGATCCAGAGAACAGCGACATAGTGAGCTGAGCGAGGAGCGTGAACAAACTGACTGGCAAAGCTTACAACATAGGCAATGTCCGACCTAGTCATGGTGAGATATACCAGCATCCCAACTAACCGGCGATAATGGGAGACATCGGGTAGGGGTTCGCCATCAGTGGAGAGAAGTTTCAGATTGAGTTCTATTGGAGTATCAACAGACCGGGTATCAGTGAGAGCTGCGACGGAGAGAATGTCAGTGATGTATTTTTGCTGAGAGACGAGGAGGCCACGTTTGGAGCAGGAAATTTCCAAACCAAGGAAGTAGTGCAGGGGGCCCATGTCCTTCATCTCGAACTGACTGTAGAGGTGTTGTTGAAGCGAGGCAATGGTGGCATGGTCATCGCCGGTAATAATCATATCATCCACATAGAGAAGAAGAATGACACATCCTTGGTCAGAAGTACGAGTGAATAAAGCATGATCAGTATATCTTTCAATAAACCCGATTTTGAGAACAGCAGTGCGAAAGCGCTCAAACCAGGCACGAGGTGCCTGTTTAAGCCCATAGAGCGCCCGACGAAGATGACATACGTGGCCGGGGGGTGCGGAGAGACCTTGGGGAGGATCCATATAGACGACCTCGGTAAGATCGCCATGAAGAAAGGAATTGGTGACATCCATCTAAAGAAGCGGCCAGTTTCGGGCAGCAGCAACTGCAAGTAAGGTCTGGATTGTAGTCATGCGAGCAACATGTGTGAAAGTCTCATCGTAGTCGATCCCATGCTCCTATAAGAACCCACGGGCAACCAAGCGTGCTTTATAGCGGTTAATAGACCCGTCCGGACGAGTCTTAATTTTGAAAATCCATTTGCCGCTGACAGGGATGACGCCAGGGGGGCAAGGGACAAGGTCCCAGGTATGTGTTTTGTGAAATGCCTGAAGTTCAGCAACCATGGCTTGTTGCCACTCTGGATGCACCACTGTTTCTCGGTAGGACTGGGGATCCCGGTGGGAGTGGAGAGTTGAGAGGAATGCCTGAAAAGCAGGAGAATAAGAGGTAGCCGTAGTTAGAGCAGATATGCGAGACCTGTCAGGGGAGTGATCGTAGCGAGAAGGCAGTTGTCGATGACGGGCAGGGTTGCGTCGAGGAGTACGATCCACGTGCGAAGGAGCAGGATCCACGTGCGGAGGAGCAGGATCCTCGCGCGCGGGGGGGGGGGGGGGGGGGGGGGGACGAGTCGGCAGGAAGATCTGTATCAGACAAAGTTGGAGCGAAGGGATGATGAGAAGTGGAAGGAGGATCCACGTCCGGAGGGAGATCTAAGGAAGGTAATTGATTTAGGGAGCAATGTGAGTTCTGGGACGAGTGGGTATAGGAGGAAGTAGAGGAAGAGAGAGCGGTGGAGTATAGGAGGATGTCTGAGTAGTTGGGTAAGGCGTGGCGAAGAACATTTCATTTTCAATAAAGGAGGCATGGCGAGCGATGCGGATGCGACGAGTGACAGGATCGTAGCAACTGTAGCCTTTATATGATGAGGACTGAGGCCTAAGTGAATACATTGAGTGGAGCGATGAGAGAGTTTGGTGCGTTCAGGAGCAGGAAGTAGAACAAAGCAGGTGCATCCAAACGTACGAAGAGAGTCGTAGGTTGGTGGGAGGGAGTATAGTCGTTCGTAAGGGGTGACGCCAGAGATGGCGGAAGAAGGTGTAATGTTGATTAGGTGAACAACTGTGAGAACATCTTCAGCCCAGAAGGAATGAGGAGCGGATGCGGAGATGAGGAGGACACGAGCAGTTTCGATGATGTGACGGTGTTTTTGTTCGGCGATCCCATTTTGTTCATGGGTGTGCTTGCAGGATTGTTGATGGACGGTGCCATGAGATTGGGTGAGATCGTGCATGTTGGTGTAAAGGAATTCTTGGGCACAGTCAAAGCGAAAGGTCTTAATCCGACATCCGAATTAAGTGTGAAGCATTGCGGTGAACGTGCGGTAAATAGCAGGTATTTCAGAGCGTTGCCAGAGAAGATAAACCCAAGTGCAGCGAGAGAAATCATAAATGAAACTAACATAATATAAATACCCAGAATGAGAGGCAATCGGGGCAGGACCCCAAACATCAGAATGAACTAAAGAAAAAGGGGCAGTGGTTTGAGAAGCACTGCTTGAAAAAGGAAGAGCAAGGTGCTTGGCCAAACGACACCCCGTACAGATCGACAGAGGGGAGGAGGAGACACGACCCAAAGCTCTAGAACGGATAACACTTCGGAGCTGGTGATGTGATCCCAAAGATCACGGGAGGATAGGGCGGCTTCAACAGTGAGAGACCAATCCGCCCAGTCACTTGCGGTGGTAAGTTGGAAGGAGGTCGCCTTCAAAGGCGGTGAAATCAATGGAGTGGCCATGGAGCAAGCTGTTTGGCGGCTTGAGGAGAGTTGCGGCCAAAAATTGCGGTCTGGAAGGAGAGCTGGAGAGAGCTGCGGCCACAGAAAGCGGACTGGTCAGAGTTGCGGCAAAAAATGCGGCTTTGAGTAGTGTTGGGAGCGGCCAGAAAAAAAATGCGGATAGAACTTGCGGCCTGGAGAGTTGCGGTCATGAAGGGTTTTCGGACTGGAGAAGCTGCGGCGGCCTGGAGAGAACCCGAGCGGACATGATGAGACACCTTGCGAACTGGAGCAGCGGGCAGCCTGTCGAATTGGAGGAAGGAGTAACCGGGCGGACTGGAGGAGGTCGCGGACTTGGAGCGAACTGGAGAAGCTTCGGACAGGAGGAATCTTGCCGACAGGAGACTGCAAACTGGTGAGGAACCGGTGGCCTGGAGAGCGGCCTGGCGAGCTGACGGAAACCGGTGGGCGATCTGCTGAGCGAGAGGAAGCCGCAGACAGAGGGCGGAAGCCGCGAGGAAGGAAAACCGCAGGCGGACAAAAAAAGAGAATCGCGAGCGAGCGGGATCGCGAGCGAGCGGGATCGCGAGCGAGAAAAAGAACATAAATCTCTGATATCATGTTAGAATTGAGCAAACAATGGTTTGTATATATTCAATGTATGAAAGAAGGACCCAAGGGGTCTACATATACACTTGTACAAGAAAGGTAAAACACCACAGGCGGTGTGTGACTAAACTAAGCCTAGAACAATAAAGGTAAATACAATACTATTAACAATGTTATACATTAATTTTGCATTTATACAGTGTCGACAATGGATAGGAATAAGACTTAAAATCACAAAAGAGAGAAAAATCATATATTTATTGGACCGCCACAATGGATTATGCATTTTCTGCGGCTCTTTTAGAGCAACAAAATCTCGGCAATAATGATGCAAACGGGTGGAAGGGAGTAGCATTCACCGCCGCTATCACTGCTCTGTGAGACGAGTGTTAAGTTCATATAAGAAAAGAAAAAATAATGACAAGACTGAAAACATGGAATAAATATTATCAAGAAATATTGACAATGCTTGATAAAAGTGATTTTGTGAGATTGAGAATAACATGTGGTTAAAATTGACAAGACAAAGTGCGAGATCTTCTTGGTTTTGCCAGCGCTTTTTAGGAGAAGTTGGTTGCTCATGCAATTAGAAGATTAGTTTGATATTTGGTTTATTTTCTTTTGCGGATATTATGCATATGACATTGCCTCTTTTGGTGGTCTCTTTCTTATCATGGTTTATTTTCTAATGTTGTTTTGTGTAATATCATTTTGCTTATATGTTATCTGATGAACATTGCCACCTCTGTGTAATGACGTTTTGCGAATTTGATCAATCCCTCTATTTGTATTTCATCCTGTAGCTGATTATAATAATTGACGCAGATTCAATTCCTCTGACTAAAAACTTTTCTGTAAACAAATAAAGAAATTGATTTTGACCCAATTTCAAAACTACATGTTTTTTGTTTTTGACCGGAACTAATTCCCTCCGAAACCCGCAAAAAGAAGGTGCCTCGAGTTTTTGTCTCTCACATTTTATTTACATAGGATATTAATTTAAAATTAATAAATACTTTAAAATGGTATGGATTCAAGGCGGACCGGGCCGGTGTGGAACTGAAAAAACGAATGGCACATGCTGCCGGACTTTCAAGTCAAATAAATTAGCTCATAAATTATTACGGTAGTACATTTTTGAACCGAACAAACTGGGCCCCGCGATAGTATATATTTAAAATAAAACGTGACTATTTTACAGCTGGGCGCGAATTTAAAAAAGTGCGCTAAATATCGCCTCTCAGATTTTCTTGTAATTAATATATATAATATATAATGAGAAGCTTGATGCCTATTTTTCCTCTTATATATACTTAACAAATGACACAAACGCAGGTTTAAAATAAAATAAAATAAAATACCAAGGCATCTGATGGGTTCCCCCTCTATTTATGGGAAAAATCGTAACTCCCGCGCGCCGGATCTCATTACCGCACGCCGGATCCCATTACCGTGCGCCGGATCCTGTAACCACCGCACACCGAATCCCACTCTCCCGCATCGGATCCCACTACCACGCGGCGGATCCAAACCACCACGCGGCGGATCCAAATCACCTCGCGCGGGATCCCAACCGCCGCCGACGCCGGCCACTGGCCGGCCGGCCGCCGCCACCGCCGTCGGCCGCCGCCTCCGCCGGGCGCCACCGGCTACCACCACCGGCCGGCCGACCGCCGACCGCTGCCACTGGCCGGCCGGCCGACCGCCGCCCGCTGCCACTGGCCGGCCGGCCGGCCGCCGCCGCCGGCCGCCAGCCGCCCCCTTTGTGGCCGACGACCATGGCCGACCCCCCTTTGGCCGGTCCCCCTCTTGGCCGGCCACCCCCATGGTCGGCCACCCCTTGGCGGCCGGCCACCCATGGCCGGCCACCGCCGTCGCCGCCCTTCGCTCTCCACCGTCCGATCTCTCCAGGCCTCCGTGGCCCTCCGATCGTCTCACGCAATCACGGCCCTCCAATCGTCACAAACGATCTCGGCCCTCCGTTCGGTGGTTATCCACAATAACCACCGTAACTTCCACTCCAAAGCCCTATAAATACCCCCCTATGCCTCCTTTCAAAGGGATCTCTCTCTCATTCCCTCCTAGACTCTCTCTCTCTCTCTTCATTTCCTCCTTTCCTCGGAGCTTCTCTCTCTACATTTCACCACTTCTCTCGCTACAACTTGACAGGTTCCTCCTGCGAGCGCCTCCACCAGGGAAGAAGTGCCGCACCGTTCAAGGCGAGCACCCTGAACCCAAGCAGCAAAGTCAAGGCGCTCCACGAAATGCTCACCCAGGAAGCGCACAACCACACAAGACGCGCAGCAAGGCGCTCAACTCCTAAGTGGTGGCCTGTCACCCACGGAGTCTTCTCTCTCTCTGTCCCACAATTGTAACGAGGCGCAGCCTGTCACCCTCGCATTCTCCAAGAAAGCACTGTAACAGCCCAATATAGTGGATTTCGGCCAGCACCGCCCTGGCCACGTGGTTTTTCACCCTTTGGAGGGTTTTCCATGCTAAAGATCTGTGTGTACGATTCTCAGCATTTACTCTCTGCAATATTCTGACTGTGTGCGCACTCGACCGCCCGGGCTAAGACGGACCGAATCTAAACCGGTTTACCGAGGGCGTTGAGAAGCCGCAACAGTTTGGCGCCGTCTGTGGGAAAGAGTTCCCCGCATTCCAAGAGGATCTAAAAGACAGTATCACCAGCCCAACGATACTCGTGACTTGGCATCATGGCAGGAAAAGCCGTCAGCGCCGCCGAAAGATAAATCACTGGGGAAGAGGTGACCTAGTATCCTCCCGCCGGAAGAGGCTACGCAACCGGGTCGAATTTTAATTCGTCAGCGCCAACGCGGTCCCCTCAACCGGAAAAGCCAACACAACCTGGATCAAATTTTCATTCTCCAGTGCAAGCGCAGATCTTTACTCGCAGCTCTGGATCGAATTTGCATTCTCCAGTAGTCTTTTCTCCCAGATCGAATACTGGCATTCTCTGACCCGTGGCTAGGCCCCGCAACCAGGTCGAATTTACATTCTCTGGCGCTGGATCGAATTTACATTCTCTAGCGTGACTGCCCGCCGACGTCCGCCATCGCCAGGGCCTGCCCCCCCCTCACGATGGCCACCGGATTGAATACTTACATTCTCTGGCAAAGCCGCGAGCAATCCTCGTGCAAACAAAGCTGCGAGCAACCCTCGTGCAAAAAAAAAACGCGAGCAATTCTCGTGCAAACAAAGCCGCGAGCCAGACTCGTGCAAAAAGCCGCGAGCCAGACCCGTGCAAAAAGCCGCGAGCCAGACCCGTGCAAAAAGCCGCGAGCCAGACCCGTGCAAAAAGCCGCGAGCCAGACCCGTGCAAAAAGCCGCGAGCCAGACCCGTGCAAAAAGCCGCGAGCCAGCCCCGTGCAAAAAACCGCGAGCCAGACTCGTGCAAAAAGCCGCGAGCCAGCCCCGTGCAAAAAGCCGCGAGTCAGACTCGTGCAAAAAGCCGCGAGCCAGACTCGTGCAAAAAGCCGCGAGCCAGACTCGTGCAAAAAGCCGCGAGCCAACCTCATGCAAAAAGCCGCGAGCCAGACTCGTGCATAAAGCCGCGAGCCAGACTCGTGCAAAAAGCCGCGAGCCAGACTCGTGCATCGTAGGGGCCTGCCCCCCTTACGTTTACCCTCGGTTTGAATACAAACGCTATTCACCGGCCAAGCCGCGAGCCAGACTCGCGCAAAAAGCCGCGAGCCAGACCCGTGCAAAAAGCCGCGAGCCAGACCCGTGCAAAAAGCCGCGAGCCAGACCCGTGCAAAAAGTCGCGAGCCAGACGCGTGCAAAAAGCCGCGAGCCAGCCCCGTGCAAAAAGTCGCGAGCCAGACTCGTGCAAAAAGCCGCGAGCCAGACTCGTGCAAAAAGTCGCGAGCCAGACTCGTGCAAAAAGCCGCGAGCCAGACTCGTGCAAAAAGCCGCGAGCCAGACTCGTGCAAAAAGCCGCGAGCCAGACTCGTGCAAAAAGCCGCGAGCCAGCCTCGTGCAAAAAGCCGCGAGTCAGACTCGTGCATAAAGCCGCGAGCCAGACTTGTGCAAAAAGCCGCGAGCCAGACTCGTGCATCGTAGGGGCCTGCCCCCCTTACGTTTACCCTCGGTTTGAATACAAACGCTATTCACCGGCCAAGCCGCGAGCCAGACTCGCGCAAAAAGCCGCGAGCCAGACTCGTGCAAAAAAGTCGCGGGCCAGACCCGTGCACCTATTTTATATAAAAGCCGCGAGCCAGACTCATGCAAAAAAGCCGCGAGCCAGACTCGTGCACCTATTTTATAAAAGCCACGAGCCAGACTCGTGCACCTATTTTATAAAAGTCACGAGCCAGACTCGTGCACCTATTTTATTGTGGAAAAAGCCGCGAGCCAGACTCGTGCACAAAGCCGCGAGCCAGACTCGTGCAAAAAGCCGCGAGCCAGACTCGTGCATCGTAGGGGCCTGCCCCCCTTACGTTTACCCTCGGTTTGAATACAAACGCTATTCACCGGCCAAGCCGCGAGCCAGACTCGTGCACCTATTTTATTATGCAAAAAGCCGCGAGCCAGACTCGTGCACCTATTTTATAAAAGCCGCGAGCCAGACTCGTGCACCTATTTTGTTATGCAAAAAGCCGCGAGCCATACTCGTGCACCTATTTTATAAAAGTCGCGAGCCAGACTCGTGCACCTATTTTATTATGAAAAAAAGCCGCGAGCCAGACTCGTGCACCTATTTTATTATGCAAAAAGTCGCGAGCCAGACTCGTGCAACTATTTTATAAAAGCCGCGAGCCAGACTCGTGCAAACTAATTTTTTGACTAACATAAAAGCCGCGAGCTCAGGTCCGCGCGAACTTATCTGTAACTTTGAAAATAATCAAACGATGCAGATGCCAACAACCAGATTAACAAGATCGAGCAGATGAACAAGTACGACGAATACAATAAAAGAGATACAGCCACATCCGGCAAACACGGCTACAAGCAGCTAAAGAAATCACTCTTCATCAGGACTATGGTCCTCCTCCTCTGACAGGTCGTCAAATCCGAGGCCACTAACATCATAGCCCCGCTTCCGGGATACCATCCGAAGAGCCTTCGACGCTCCCTGTCGAAGGGCAAGCTCTCGCGAGTCCTCCAGATGAGGCTCCACCTCCTGAGTCCAGATCATGTCTCGGACCTCCTCGGAAATCAAGCAGCGGTCCCGCAGGTAATCAACCGACTCCAGGTACTCGGCCAAGCCCGCCGCCTTCAGCTCGGTCTCCCGCTCCACGGAAGAAAGGCGCGCTATCTCAGCTCGGCACTGCTCCAGCTCTGCATCCCGACGCACCAAGTCACCACGAACAACCTCCAAGGAGCGTAAGGCCTCCTCCAACGCCGCCTTCTCCGCGCCAAGCCCGGCCCTGGTCCTCCCTAGCTCATCCTGCATCTCGGAGCCAATCCGTCTGAAGCGCGAGACGTCGCGATCTCGCCGTCTCTCCGACTCTGCAAGGGCGCTCCTCGCCTCCCGGAGCTCAACCTGGATAGCGATAAACCCGTCCTTCAAGCTCATGTAATGATCGTTCCACGTGAGCGCAATCGACGCCTGAGTCTCCATCTGCAAAAGAAAGTAGATAGGCCAGAGCCGCAACCTCAGAATGATGACGTGCAAAAGGAAGAAGAAATCCTGCTTACCGCCTGGTTCATGGCCTCCAGAGAGGAAGAGACCCTCTTCCCTTCCGACACCTTTTGAGTTGTGCCTCGCTCCGGGGAAGCCTGGGGGGCAGAAGATCCGAGGACCTCAAGCTCCTCGTCAGCCGGCTCGCCATCAGCTCCAGATGCACAAGGAGACGCCTCCTCCTGAGGAGCATCCTGTACCGGTGGAGGAGCAGGACTTGGCTCCCCAAGACCTCTGAGCACCAACTTCCTCTTTCTGTCTCGAACAAGAGGAGTGGCAGCAGCACGACCATCATCAACGGACAACCCACATAGAAGCAGGCGCTTCTCGTCCACGAACAGGGAAATACTATGCAGAATGTTCCCCAACTCTCGAGCATCTGAAAATCCAAGAATGGGAGAAAACTCCCGCTCACGTCCTCTAAGACACCGGCAACGATCTGGTAAAGAGTTCCACACCTCCGGTAGTCCCTCCGGGTTCCTGACATAGCCAAATAAAGTATTCCCGTGGCGGCGGTCCACCCGGGTCTCGAACTCCAGCCATCACTTGTTGCTGAAGACTTCAATACGACCTCCGACATCAACCCGCACTTCACACCATTCCTTGAAAAGGCCCAAGGAGAACTTCGCACCGTGCTCTCAGAAGAAGGCAATCAGCCCCATGATCCGCACCATCCCCTGAGGCGTAAACTGTGACACTGGGACGCCGTAAAATTTCAGGATCTCGGTCACCTCCTCGCAAGCTGGGAGGCGAAAGCCGCTCCGAAGCTACACCTCTGGTAGCCCGCGCGGTAGCCCGCGCGGTAGTCCGCGCGGCAGCCAGCACGCCCGCGCTACCGCCGCGCGGTAGTCCGCGCGGCAGCCAGCGCGCGTGCGCTGCCGCCGCGCGGCAGCCAGCGCGCGTGCGCTGCCGCCGCGCGGCAGCCAGCGAGCGTGCGCTGCCGCCGCGCGGTAGCCCGCGCGGTAGCCCGCGCGGTAGCCCGCGCGGTAGGCTGCGCAGCAGCCGGCGCGCGCGCGCGCTATCACCGCGTGGCAGCCCGCGTGGTAGGCTGTGTGGCAGCCGGCGCGCGCGCGCTATCACCGCGTGGCAGCCCGCGTGGTAGTCCGCGCGGCAACTCGCGCGCGCGAGCACGCGCGGGCGCAGCCCGCACGCGCTTCCCACCGCGCGAGCGTGCTCGGGCGCGACCCCCGCGTGCGCCCAGCCGAGCAAGCAAGCGTGGGTGCGGCCCGCGCGCGCGCGCCCCGCCGCGCAAGCAAGCGCGGGTGCGGCCCGCGCACGCGCGCCTCCGCGCGAGCACGCGGCCGCCCGTTCCCGCCACGCGACTCCCCGCGCCTCTTGTGCGCACGTTCGCCCGCCTCTGTGGAAGTTGGACCTTTCACCCTCACGCTCACCTTGGCACCGCCATCGTCGCCGCCAACCTCCGCACCTGAATTCACTCCGGCCATCGCTCACAAATGCAAGTCGTAAGGGTAAAATCCTATCGCTCTCCGTGCGCTCCAAACGTAGGGTTTAGGGGGCAAATGATGGGTTCCCCCTCTATTTATGGGAAAAACCGTAACTCCCGCACGCCGGATCCCATTACCGCGCGCCGGATCCTGTAACCACCGCACACCGAATCCCACTCTCCCGCACCGGATCCCACTACCACGCGGCGGATCCAAACCACCACGCGGCGGATCCAAACCACCTCGCGGCGGATCCAAACCACCTCGCGCAGGATCCCAACCGCCGCCAACCGCTGCCGACGCCGGCCGCCGCCTCCGCCGGCCACCACCGACTACCACCACCGGCCGGCCGACCGCCGCCGGCGCCGGCCGCCGCCTCCGCCGGCCGGCGCCGGCCGCCGCCACTGGCCGGCCGGCCACCGCCTCCGCCGGCCACCACTACAAGAAAACTGGTCTTTAGTGACGAAAATTTAGTGACGAAATATATTCGGTCACTAAAGACACCTCTTCAGTGACGGAATATTGTTCTCACTAAAGCCACCTCTTTAGTGACTACATAAATATTTGGTCACTAAAGACATATATTTAGTGACGAAATATTAGTTTCGTCACTAAAGTAAATTTTATAAAGTATTTAGTGACTAGAAAAAATTAGTCACTAGCATCAAAAATTTTAATTTTCTTTTAGTAAAAAATTCATTTACTCTCACTATGAGAATGCGCTTCATGTGCCTATCAAAATTCTTGTTTCTTATGAAATCGTCATTGGAGGTAATACGATTCACGTCGTCGCCGTCCCAATTCTTTTTGTGATGAAATTAGAGGTTAGTCACTGAATGATATTTTTTAATTAGTTAGTTATTAAAATTAATATTTGATAATTAAAAATATTTGTTTTAGTGACCAAAATAATCTTACGTCACTAAAAATTAATGTTTAGTAACTAAATTTGATTTTGTCACTAAATAATTCTATTTAGTGACAAAAATATAATTGATCACAAAAAAAGTCATCCCTCCATAAAAACTAATCCCGCGTGTATTTCATAATCCCGTGTATTTTGTTTCGGCAGGAGCATTCTAGCCCTAGGCGATTTCCTTCGGCCCCTTGAACTCCCTCGACGACCTCCGTTCGATCCTCCGCCCTCTCGACGGCCTCCGCCCTCTCGCCGACGATGAGCGATCTCCTTTCGACGACATCCTCCGCTCGATCTGATGACTCCAGCCCTCTCGACGGCGACGACCTCCGCTCGGTAAAGGGGTAAATAGATTTCATCTTCCGTTACTTTGATTTCTGCTTGATTTTTTTTCGATTTCTGCTTGATTTTTTTTCGATTTCTGCTTGTATTGTTTGGATTCAATTTCTTCTTGTGTTGTGCACAACTTCTAACCTCCTCCATCAATCAGCGATTAGGGTCCCCTCCTCCAGTCTCTATTCCAGCCATTGTTCTCGCCCACTCTTCCAGTCACTATTCAAGGCATTATTCTCGCAGACCTTCACTTTAAGGCTAGGTAATATTGCATATTTTCTATTTCTGAAAATTTGTAGTAGATTTTCATTTAAACTCATGGGCTGGGCCATAAGCTTTGTGAAATGTAAACTTAAATTCAGTTAGGAGGTGTTGATGTAAAGATTTTTGCCAAAATTGCTAGAACGCGCCAAAATTGCTGGAAAAGAGTGTTGTTAGACTAAATGTAAGTCACTGAATTCATCTCTTTGGAGGTGGTATGTTAAACTAAATGTAAGTTAGCGTCTTGTAGTTTGAATATTGTTTGCAGAAATACAGCTAAAAATGAAGATTTTGACCTTTTGACTGCACCAGAGCAAAAAATGAAGATTATTATTACTAAGATACTTTCATTTCTCTGGGGAAGTGAGTCAAAAACACAACCAGAGCAAAATTATATATCAAATAAAGCCTTGATTTCTGTAAAATCCTTACTTCTGTGTGGTGTCATGAGATTCTTTGATTAAGCTAGTTCTAAACTTAGGCCTTCAACCTTCACTTTGCATTTGTGGGATAGTATGCTAGTTGTTGAGGTAGATGTTGAGTTTCTGCGACATTTTTGTGGCTGTTTTCCAACAGTCATTCTAAAAAAATTTATGATTGAATATATATATATTTATTGCTGCTCCGGTGTAGAGGGTGGGTGGGTCTTCGGTTCAGTACATTCTTTAAAGAGAGTACACATTTTTATTTCAGTTTCTTGAACTGTAGAGTGTTGTTAGCCTCCAATAGTTTGGGCATAAATTATTGCTGCTCTGGTGTGTGTATGATCTGAGTCTGACTAGTATGATTTGTGTGTGATGAGTACTCCCCACCCGGTAGGCATGGATGTCATTTTGCCATTGCAGCTGAGATGGCAAATCTCTATCTCGCATGAATTCATTTACCAGTATTGTTTTTTTTAAACTACAATATACAGTTGGTATTCATGACAACGATGTGTTTCATGAAACTTGCATCTCGTTAATCCAGCGTTGACCGTAGAAAGGGACAATGCAAGGTTGGTACAAATCTAAGTTGCAATCAAGAAATATTTTGGTCCATCAACACGTGAAGAGCCTACGCAAAAAATGCCCATGAGGTGTGAGCTTGGTATGCTTCTTTTCTCTCACTAGAATGCCATCTTACTACTTTGCATTATTTGTAAGTTGCTATTTTACAGGTGATGTGGTTTTCCGCTTGTGAAACTATGGGATCAACTGCTACAATCTGCAGTGATAAAACTGAAACTCTTACATTGAATCAGGTATCTATGTTTTTATGGCAGTCTGCAAGAGGAGATGAATTTACCAAATACACCATAAGAGAAAATTCTAGAAGAAACTGAAATTAAATTCATCACAAGATATATTTATTTGGGCAAGTGGTTCCTCCCCAAGTGGGCTTAAAACATGAAAGGATTAAGACATCGTAAAATTTTGCATTCATGCATGCATGTTTATACACTTAAGTGTGTTCTCTAACCAGTGTGTTTTGATCAATTCTACCTCAACTAGATCATGAAAGTACGGGAAAATCTTGAGGCAAAGTTATAGAATTCCAGCTTATATTATGTGTAAAAGGAGATCGGCTGGAGTTGGTCGTACGAGAGAGGCTACTTCAAGATGCTACTCGTCGTGACGCAAAAGAAGGCTACGTTCAGTTACAACCTTCAGCTGATGATGGACGAGTGCAAGACCCTTTGCCGGTCATGAGACGTCGGACATGAGACCTTTTTTTCAATATAGATATTTTTTCATGTATTCAGTTTAATTATAGTGAAAAATAATATTACTATGTATTGAGTGGTTTGGGCTATCTCCCACCCTCCTTTTTGTTCTATTAATAAAATACCAATTCTATTTGCGATTGAGTATTAAATTTATTATTGTATCTGAATGTTTAAATGAAAAAACTATATATTTTTTGTGGAATTAAATAGATTTTAGTGACGAGATATTTCATTACTAAAATACACATTTAGTGACCGAATCATTTTGGTCACTAAAAGTTCATTTCATGACCGAATCAATTCGGTCACTGATATTACATTTAGTGACTGAACCAATTCAGTCACTGATATTACATTTAGTGACCGAATTCATTTGGTCTCCAAAACTTCATTTAGTGATCGAATCAGCCTGGTCAGTAAAGGTTCATTTAGTGATCAAATTAATTTGGTCACCAAAACTTCATTTAATGACCAAGTCAATTTGGTCACTAAAATCGCTTTTAGTGACTGTAATTATTTTGGCCACTAAATAGATACAATTAGTGACGAAAATCTTTTTGGTCACTAATTACATTTAGTGGCGGGGCAATCGTGACCGGCTTGTGGCGGACTGAAATTGGTCACTAATTGTCTTTAGTGACCAAAATCTAATCTTTAGTGACGAATATTTCCGTCACTAAAAGTCAAATTTCTAGTAGTGCCCCGCCGCTGGCCGCCCCCTTTGTGGCCGACGGCCATGGCCGGCCCCCCTTTGGCCAGTCCCCCTCTTGGCCGGCCACCCCCATGGCTGCCACCCCTTGGCGGCCGGCCACCCATGGCCGGCCCCCGCCGTCGCCGCCCTTCGCACTCCACCGCCCGATCTCTCCAGGCCTCCGTGGCCCTCCGATCGTCTCACGCAATTACGACCCTCCAATCGTCACAAACGATCTCGGCCCTCCGTTCGGTGGTTATCCACAATAACCACCGTAACCACCGTAACTTCCACTCCAAAGCCCTATAAATACCCCTCTATGCCTCCTTTCAAAGGGATCTCTCTCTCTCATTCCCTCCTAGACTCTCTCTCTCTCTCTCTCTCTCTCTTCATTTCCTCCTTTCCTCAGAGCTTCTCTCTCTACATTTCACCACTTCTCTCGCTACTACTTGACAGGTTCCTCCTGCGAGCGTCTCTCACCAGGGAAGAAGTGCAGCACCGTTCAAGGCGAGCACCCTGAACCCAAGCAGCAAAGTCAAGGCGCTCCGCGAAGTGCTCACCCAGGAAGCGCGCAACCACACCAGATGCGTAGCAAGGCGCTCAACTCCTAAGTGGTGGCCTGTCACCCACGGAGTCTTCTTTCTCTCTCTCCCACAATTGTAATGAGGCGCGGCCTGTCGCTCTCGCATTCTCCAAGAAAGCACTGTAACAGCCCAATATAGTGGATTTCGTCCAGCACCGCCCTGGCCACGTGGTTTTTCACCATTTGGAGGGTTTTCCACGCTAAAGATCTGTGTGTACGATTCTCAGCATTTACTCTCTGCAATATTCTGACTGTGTGCGCACTCGACCGCCCGGGCTAAGACGGACCGAATCTAAACCGGTCTACCGAGGGCGTTGAGAAGCCGCAACAGCACCCACAGAGAAAAATACAGGTTCCTGTATTTTTTTTTTTGTTTTAGTTCCAACTTCCAAATAATGTAATATATATATACATACACGAGTGCCCGATATGAGGCTCCAAATAATGTTTTATTAATGAAGAAGCCATGTATATATGAGCACTGAAATGAAATGAAATTTTGAATTACAATGTCTTCCTACTACTATATATATGTTTGGTCGCCCCCTTTTTCTTTCTTTTTGCCGCGCGCCTGCCTCTCTGCATTTTAGTCAACAAGATTTCCATGGTCAAAGCACGTAACACTTCAAAATATCTCTCTTATATATTTGACAAGCATAATGTTATATTATTGCATATTTGACTTTTATACACAACCCAAAACTCCAAAAGAGTCTGCATTTCAACCACCCCCCTTAATTTGAATCTGCCATTGACAAACCATACATCACTCCATCTTTTTCCAATGCAGGAGGGCAGGATTCACCGCAATCATATGTAAAGCATTGTGGTGTCGCTCCCCTCCTAAACCATACAGTTAGAGGATGAGCGACTATATA
Organism: Dactylorhiza incarnata; assembly: GCA_033032865.1. NCBI lineage: Eukaryota > Viridiplantae > Streptophyta > Magnoliopsida > Asparagales > Orchidaceae > Dactylorhiza > Dactylorhiza incarnata. Next base: position 3,253,342 of record JAWHQI010000258.1, read on the forward strand.
TATACGTACCCCGCTTATACACCCGGCCAGCAGAATTAATGACGAGCACGCAAGGGGGTGTGAAGCTTTACCTCCCCTTATAACGAGTCGCGACACACGCTCAGAAATCACCGTCCATTTCACCCTCGGACAACACCATATGTGCGTGATACCCCCTGTGGATCTGATCAGTACGTCGTCCATCTTCAAGTGGGCATTATTTAGACATCAAATCTGAATATATTTAATATAACAGATAAGTATTTGCATCATGCATACGTCACTACTCCAGACGCCTTTGCCAACACTGTTCCCTCCGTTTGACCGAAATCTCCTCCCTGTTTCCTCCCCTCCCTTAAGTAACTCACCGTCATAGCTTCACACACAGACTCTCTCTCTCTCTCTCTCTCTCTCTATCTATCTCTCTCTCTCTCTCTCTCTCTATCTATCTCTCTCTCTCTCTCTCTATCTATCTCTCTCTCTCTCTTATTCCCCAGTTTTCCTCAACGATGCCTGAAGAAAGTCAATTCAGAGGAGATCATGTACTCTCTCTCTCTCTCTCTCTCTCTCTCTCTCTCTCTCTCTCTCTCTCTCTCTCTCTCTCTCTCTCTCTCTCTCTCTCTCTCATCTGATCATATCTCATGCGCATGTTAAATATTGATTTCACAGGTATGGCCGAGAAAGGCCGGCAAGAAGATTCACCGGCGGCCATTTGGGAGCAGCTCCGTCGCCGACTTCCCCAGCCAGAGCAACTTCCAGGATCAGAGTAGTTTCAGCACTGAAGAGTTTATGATCAGCTCAACCACTAAAGCTTCCTGTCATGAAGAAAGAGAAACGCGCAAATACAGGTGAGTGGTCGTGATTTTTTTTTTATTAAAAAAAAGAATTCTTTTTTTAATTTCTTTTTGAATAATTAGCTAATTTAATCCATCATTTTATGAGACTAATTAATTACATATTATTTCTGCACTAATTAGATTGTTTACAAGCACATGGAACGTGGCCGGCATCCCTCCGTCCGATAATCTTAATTTGGAGGACTGGTTGGACACCAACAACTCCTACGATCTCTATGTCTTAGGGTACGTATATATAATTCATTTATATATTTATATTCTTTTTTTTTTACAAATTTAAGGTTCTGTTTGGCTCGGCTGTGGCGGTTGTGAAAGCGGTGGTTAGTTCATGAAAGCCCTACCTCACTTAAGTAACTTCATCCACTTTTATGTTCTAAACTATTTTTCTTTTCTCAGTGTCGTTGGATTGGGATCCTCTCCAATTGATTTTAGTTTTATCTAAAAGTACATAATTTTAAAATTAATCTAGACCGTAAAATGGATACTATATATTTATTTGGACTCAGTCATAATCATTGTCATGCCAAACATACATATATTCTATTCCGGTGGCGTTAATTTTTGTCAAAACTCAGTACGGGAGCAAAACACTGAGCCAAATAGGATTTCGACTCAAAAGTTGGTGCGTGTAACACACCTTAAATCACCGTGTGTGACCCCCGATCACGCCGTATATTTCCGGCGGCACGAATTTTCGCAAACAATCTGCACTTTTGAATTAACAGATCATACGGCTGTACTTGCTAGTTGCTCCAGCACGGTGATCTAACCTAAATATCTCGTGCCAAACAGAGCCTAAAACAATATTATAAAATATGTATATGATTAAATTATATATATATTGCAGATTTCAAGAAATTGTTCCTCTGAACGCCAAGAATATATTGGGCCCCGAAAATAATACCATTTCCGTGAAGTGGAACTCGTTGATCAGAGCGGCGTTGAGCCAGAATTCGAAAAGCTACCGCTGCATTATAAGCAAACAGATGGTGGGGATCATGTTGACGGTATGGGTGAGAGATGATCTCCTGCCGTCCATTCGTAATCCAACCGTCTCCTACGTAGGCTGTGGAATCATGGGTTTTTTAGGAAATAAGGTAATTAATTATTCAATATTCATGCATGCATAATGGGTATTAATTTTGAGGAGTTATAAATATATATATATATTTATTTATATAGAATTATGAATAAATAATATATGAGCTTATAATTAATTATTATGTATGCATGCAGGGATCAATTTCAGTAAGCTTTTCAGTGCATGAAACAAGCTTCTGTGTAATCTGCTGCCATTTGGCTTCGGGAGGGAAGGAAGGGGATGAGATTTACAGGAATTTAAACGCCATGGAGATTTTCTCTAGAACTAGATTCTCTTCGGGGCCGTCTCTTGATTCGCCCAGAAAGATAACCGACCATGGGTGAGTTTTTTTAACTATGATTTTTCTCGCTACAAGAAAAATATCATTTAGTAAGAGAAATTAGAAATGTCAGATAATTTGTTGCTAATTAGCATCGAAATTAGTTAGTTATATGAATTTTGCTTTTAACTACAGAAATAAATAGCAACAAATTGTTTTGTTGCTAAATAAAAACGAAATATTACATTTCAAAATTTTCTTCCTAATTATTTAAGATCTAAATATTTAGGAAGGAAAAAATTATTTATACATTTAGGGTCTTATAGCGATTATCTTAATTATGATGACGTCCTATAAGAAAAACTACTGTCATCGGTATCCCCATAAGGGCACCTTGACCCAACTATAGTTGTACCAGGGGCGGATCTAAGGGGGGCGGGCTGGGGCCCCGGGCCCCCAATTTTGTGGACTAATTACATGTCAAAACGGCATTAATTGTGATGCAGGACAGGAATCTATCTGCCTGTCGGCCCAGGAGGTCAGGTCACCCTGACACTGGCCGGCCCACCTGGAATCCACCAGATGTGCTTTAATCAGGACCGCAGCCCAGCACACCCTAACTCGTCTCCGGGCCCACGACAGACCGCATCAAGTTGTTGACACCGGGATTCGATCCCTCGCACTTGATAAAGAGTTTTCACGCAAACTCTCGTCACCAACTGAGTTGCAGCTCAGTTGGTGATGAGGACTTCCCTCGTCAAGGAGATCAGGAGTTCAAAACCCTCCGTGGGGAGGATTATTTCGGATGCCGCTGGTTGTCAACAACCCGCCTTCGGGAGACGGGTTGGGGTGTACGGGCTGCAGCCCTGACTAATGTCCATCTGGTGGATTTCAGGTGGGCCGGCCAGTGTTAGGGTGTCCTGACCTTCTTGGTCGGCCATCAAGTGGATTCCTGTCCTGCATCAAATTGACTTTAGCTTGTGCTCGAGCTCGAGCTCAAAATAACAAGCATGAGCTTGAGCCCGAGCCTGAAAATTTTAATTTGTCGACATCGACTCGTTTGCTAAACATAAGAATTAACTAAAACTCTTGTCTTGGGAGGTCAGCAACACCTTGATTAAATAGTAATTAATTGAAATTAACCACTTTATATTTTAATTAAATTAAATTCGCCGGCCACTCGATTCAGTTGACTTTTTCATCACGAAGAAACAATGGGCGTACGTACGTCCACGTCAATTTACGGCACCAGTCCTAAGAGTATCAATCAAACCCGGCCAATTTGTCATGTATAACCAACTAAACAATTTTATCAGCATAATTAAAAATAATTAAGGGTGGTTATATTTGCAGGCCCTATATGGATATTTGCAGCCCAATTTTTAAGAGTTATTACGCGCCTTTTGAAAATACTCTTTGTTAGGTGCATTTTTAGGAAAAGTGTTCAACATGAAAGTTGTAGATCTCGTCGAAATCTACAACTTTGATGTTGAACACTTTTCCTAAAAATGCACCTAACATTGCGTATTTTCAAAAAGCGCGAGACTATTGTGAAATTTTTCACGCCTTTTGAAAATACGCAATGTTAGGTGCATTTTTAGGAAAAATGTTCAACATCAAAGTTGTAGATTTCGACGAGATCTACAACTTTCATGTTGAACACTTTTCCTAAAAATGCACCTAACAAAGAGTATTTTCAAAAGGCGCGTAATAACTCGTAAAAATTGGACTGCAAATATCCATATAGGGCCTGCAAATATAATTACCCATAATTAAACCCAACTCTATCTCATACTTAATAATTATTAATTACTTGATTACTGTTAATGCAGACGGATAATCTTGCTGGGCGACTTGAATTACAGAGTCTCCTTACCCGACGAAGAAACCCGGTCATCAGTTTTGCTCAAGGAATTCAGTACCTTGCTGGAGAAAGATCAGGTATATATATATTTATATTTATATTTTTATAATTCGTTAAACAACTATTAGGGCTTAATTATCTCTCTAATTAGTAAATGTAATTAACTTAATTACCTGTGAATATGGATTTGCAGCTGAAAGGAGAGTTAAAGAAGGGAAAAACATTCGGAAATTGGCTCGAAGGAGAGATTAACTTCGCCCCCACTTATAAATATTATCTGAACTCCGACGAATATTATGGGATTCTCGGAGATAGAAAGGGGGAGAAGAAGCGCGCGCCCGCATGGTAAATAATAATTAATTGATTTTCATTATAAGAACTAACAGTTATTTACCGGGACCTCCCCTGTAAGTTTGCAAAATTACCGGTTGAACCTAGCTCTCTATTTTTTGAAATTACAAAAACCTCTCCTCTTCGTGAGTTTACGGAAGCTCTAACGAGTATTTGTGCGTCCATGTTATGCAATGTAAACTTAGTAGGGAGATTTTTGTAATTTCAAAAGATGCAGGGGCGCAACCCGTAATTATGCTAACTTACAAGGATGATTTGGATAATTATTAGTAAACATTAATAATCTTGATTATATGCAGGTGCGATCGTATACTCTGGCAAGGAACCGGATTGAACCAAACCGGGTATGAGCGATGTGAATACACTCACTCCGACCATAGACCCGTGCGCTCAACCTTCAACGTGGAGGTTGACGTTTTTACCGGTTCAAGCTAATCGAAGAAGATGTTGTTCTTGTCTGGGCCCGTCTGTGAGGATGGTAACGGTTGGAGATGGAGCTAGCGGTTGAAAATGGAGATGAAACGAAGTTCCTGAATGCGCCCCCCTCCCCGCGGCTGGAATTAGGCGCATGTAAAATCCAGAGGTTCCATCGCCCAAACAGACAAAAATATACCGTCTACATTTCTCAAAACGGCATTGATGGACCCATTTTATGGTCAACAATGCATGCAATATGCAGTGGTGAGCAGGCAGAATTGCTCAAAAACATTGGCATAAGATTAGACCTACTTTGCGCATGCTCTTGACTGTGCACAAGTTGTAGGGGCGACAAGAGGAGCGACTTCAACACGAATGTTATCATCATGCATGTAGAAGACATGTGATAGTATCCGCGTCGGTGAAGACTCGGGCTGGCTTCAAGGCGTGATTACTAAAAGGAACCCTAGACGGACGACACACTGAGGCACATCTTTACTGAGACGGCTTGAAGAGACTATAGCAGCAAACAACGTTAGTGCGGATGTTGGACCAAATACAAATCGAGATCTCTATGGTAGCAAGTTTTTTTTCGTGGGCATAGAGTTGTGTGTGTGTATATATACATACTTCTTAAGAAGTTCTTATATGTAAAATATTTAATTTGTAATCAAGCACATGTCTGCCAACATAGATGTTTTTGTACTATAAATACAATGTGTGGAGAAATATGCATCCAACAACACTAGTTAGTTTCTAAAGAGCGAGGCCTCGCATCATGTTACTACCTATCTGAGCAATCTATCCCTCCATTATCCATATGACAGGTCTGATGACATTGTGATCGGCATAGGCTGAACCGCTGAACCAAGTAGAGACACACCCGGGCACGTGCCCGGGTGAGATTTCTGAAAAAGTTTAGGGTATAGGCTGACCTCTAGGGTGCAACTAACCCTATTCCTGATCTACGCTAAACATTCCACTCCACTCCCTTCTTTCTCCTGAAAAGACTCCCTTCTTCCTCGCCCAGGCTGGCTTTGCTTGGTTCGCCTTTGACCTCCCCAGCCACGATCGCTCCTCCGGCCTCCGGAGGCCGCCATACTACAGGTTTGGCTGAGACTTAGAGAGGAAGATCAAATGCAGGAGATGTATATAACAACAAAGTCTAAGATGGGCTGATTGTCGTTGGGCGTTTGTTTATCAGTCGTCGGATTGCAGGTTTAGCATATGAAGACCTATTTCGAGAGGAAGAAGCTCCTTTAATTCATCTTTCTCTCTCTCTACTTCTCGTGGATGCTCTAAGAATGTGTTCTGCACGAACCGCTTGCGGCGTCCCGATTTTTGCATTCCTCATTTTTTTCATCGGAGTTTATATACTTCAGACTTTAGAGGTATGAAATTTAATATTTTGGCCGTGCAATCATGCAAAAATAAAGCCCTTAAAGATTTATGGTTTAGAGTTTCGTTCCCTTCTTAGCCGCTATGTGGTTAATTGGAAATGTCATTTATATTTGGAATGTGCAATTGATACTCTGAATGCGAAAGCTGTTTCCAAATTTTGATTAGGGTTTACCCCATTTGTATTAATTTGCGATGAATTTTTTTTCCTCAAGATAAAACACCAATTTAAAGGGAAAAAATGGAGCTAGAAACTAATTAGGAGAGTCAAAGCGGCCACGATTAAAGTTTAAATTAGAGGACTTATCTACATATATATATACACACACACACACACACACACACACACACGCTTTTGAGAACAATTTTGAAATTAAAAATTTATATAAAAATTTATTTTTTACTTTGTGCTCAAATTTATTTAAAAGATGAAAACAGAAAATAAATAATCACAGAAGACATAAATTTACGGGGTTCACTCTAAGATGAGTTACGTCCACCGGCAGCAGCAGACATATTTTCACTATTCAGAACAGAGACGGTTACAGACAAATAAGCGGTTTTTGCGAATCCAGCTGAAATCCCAAACCCCAGAACTACTTCGAAAATTGTCACACAGAAGACAGAACGATCAAAAATTTATATAACACCTAGCACAAAATTTTTTTTGACACGCCCTTGGCACACACCCGTGTACCTTGGGCGCGCCCCCCAATCAATGCGTCTTTTCATCGACAATCGTTCAACAGCCGTCGTGGAACCTTTAGAACGGCTCACGGTCGTGTGAATCAAAACGTCGCGTCTCCTCCTTCTGGATGCGTCCAATGACTTAATTCTGGAATGGTCTCAACTGCTACATGACCTCGACACGGACTGCTTGGGCGTGTGTCCCGATAATGTTTGGCCAAGGTCGCGGCCCCATTCCCCGAAAATTGTTGGGGTGACCTTGGAGCTGTAAGGTCCCGCCTGATACCTTGCTGAAGACAGTATTGGGAGAAAGAGTTTGACAGAAACTCTCCTCCACGATCAGTTCTGAGAACATAGATAGGGTATCCTAATTGTTTCTCAACTTGGGTTTATAGTGTTTGAAAGTGTCATAATTAGTCTCATGTTTGTGAGAAAGGAAATAAACCCACATGTATCTTGTGTGGTCATGTACAAGAAGAAGATATTACCTCATGCCGCCAATTGATTCACAGGAAGCTGGTCCTCACAAATCTGCATGGATGAGTTCAAGAGGGCGGCTGCTTTGATTAATAGAATAATGAGAAAAAACAACCTGTGAGATTTGGCAGCTGTGCATTCTTCATGGCGGCTGTGCATTCTTCACAGAATTCTTTCCGCACTTTGAGATTGGGTATTCCAACAGCAAGCTTTTGCTGAATCATCTTTTGAATTGCATCCCAGTGAAGATGACCCAACCTATGATGACATAGCACATTGTCGTTGAGGCAACCCTGCTGACAGGTGAGGGCCCTGTGTGCAGCAAGATTCAATTTGATGGAGAATATCTAATATTGGGAAATTGGAGCTGAGGTTGAGGTCACCGGAGGGTTGTTCAAAGACGTTGCAACCGTTGTCACTAAAAGTCACAACATAGCCAGCTCCCCCACGCTCAACAAATTTTGAGTCAAGTCTGGCACCCACAACACATTGTGAATGAACAGGGAAGCGCGTATCTTTGTCTGTTAGGATTTCTATTATGCCTTTCCCTTCAATTTTCTTTGAAGCGTCATCGCCAAGATATACCTCAGACTTGAAGGTATCATCAAGGGAGGTAAACATGAATATGGAGTGGCACATATGAGAAGAGAACCACTGTCTATGATCCAATCACAGTCATTTTTAACTTCTGAGTTAAAGCAGGTTACAAATAGCCGCTCAAGTTGGGGTGCTGTTTGATCTCCTTTGGGGTCTTTGCCTTCTTTCTCATAGACATTAATTTCTTTTCTTTGATTGAACCAACAGCCTTAATTTTTCGAAATGTATTCCTCTCTTGCACCTTTTGCACTTAAAGAAACAATCTTTAAGTTCATAATTGGTTCTTTTGCAAAAGGTGCAATATAGTTTCGATTTATCTGGGTTTTGAGGAGATCATCTACCTCTTCCTTGGATCCAGGCTTCCAGGGAGAGGGAGGCTTGGCTTTTGTTGAGAGGTATTGGATAGCTTGCGATTATCTTGGTTTGTATGGAATTGCAGTTTCATTAGAAACACAGTTTCCATAGGGTCAGGATCCTTTTTGAGCCACTCCTTGTGTGCAAGGAGGGAGCCTTGAAGCTGAGCTAGAGTCAAGGTTTAGAGATCTCGAGCTTCTTCAATGGCATTCATGGCTGGGTTAAAAGAGAATGAGAGACATCTGAGGATTTTTAAGATGATTTTGCAATCCTCAATTGCCTCTCCCATCACCCTCATCTGATTGATAAGGGTGTGGGTTCTGCTAAAGAAGTCTTTCACATTTTCATGTGGCTTCATATGCAGATTTCCAAACTCCCTCCACATTGTTTGCAATTTGATGGAAATTACCTTCTCTGAGCCGATGAATTCTTCTTTGATATTGTCCCAAGCTACCTTTGCAGAGGTATAGTAGTTCCCACGATGCGTGGGAATATTTCATTTGAGACACTTTGTTAATTATATTGGATGAGGTGTAACGCCCCTGAGTTTTTCATCCTCTCTTCTTTGTTGATTTGTGGGGGGTCTCCCTTTGCAGCTTTTGAGGAGGAGGTTGTGAAATATTTTGTAGTCGGAAGAACACGTCAACCAACGGGAGAATAAGGACACCAAATAGATGAACACAAGCTTTCACAATAATAACTCTGGTAGCTAGTTACAACTGAACAAGGCTGAATACAAGTTGCATCCAACTTGAATCACAACGGCCAATAGTAGGTAAGAACTTGGTCACGGACAAAGTCCGCTTCTCCTCCGGAGCACACCGCGCAAGTGATACTCGCTCTGATACTCGCTCCTCGCTACCGCCGGCGGTAACGCTAGCGCCGGGCGTTAGCTCTCCAACTCGCAAGCTCGCTGCTCGCACTCCAAGCTACTCGCATGCTCGCCACGCTTCGCTTCCTCCACTTCTCGCTACCGCGAGCGCTAGCCACTAGTGTCGGGCGCTATCTCCGAAGTAGGTACTCGCTCGTTTCGAACTTACTCCAAGTTCGATGCTCGCCTGGTGGCGCTCTGGTATCTCTAACTCGCTCTAAGTTGAGGATACTCGTCACTTTCAGAATCGATGCTCTTTAGAGGGGGTACCCCTCTATTTATAGGCAAAACTGTTGGATTAATTTTTGTTGACTTGGTCAACTGCCAGTTTAAGTTTTTATATTTTTTTATCAGGAGAGAGGAGAATAGCATTTATGATGAGAGAGAATGTGAGTAGTTTTTATTTGGCTATAAATAGCCCTATATTTGTTTTGAACTTAGTGAAAAAAGTTGAAGAAAAACTTTGGCATTTTGGTTTTTTTGTTGGCAGCTTAGAGAGAGAGAGTGTAGAGAGAGAGGGAGAAAGTTAATTCCTGCAGGAATTTATTCTCGCCAACTTTTATTCTCGCAACAGGGAATCAACATCTTCTCGCATAGGAGCTCGCCAGCACTCCTATTTACTCTCGCCATTATCACGTGCAAACCTCTCTCGCCTACCACCTCCCGCAGGAGGAATTGCCAGCACACTCGCCTAACCTCGCGTGGAGGAGCTCGCGTCGGCGCACTCGCCGCTGGACGTGGAGTAGGAAGAGCAGCCAGCTGGAAGATCTCGCCACCCTCATCTCGCTGGGCAAGAGTCAAGTCGCCGGAGCAGCCCATCTCGCCTGAGTTGAAGGTTCTCGCGGAGTTGGGTGGTGCGAGCCATCTCGCCGGAAGTGTGTGGTGTGAGAGCTCGCCCAGTTGTGTGGTGGTGCATATCGCGAGTTGAGCGAGGTGCGTGCTCGGCGTGGAGAGTACTCGGCAAGGAGGTAGTGCTCGCCCAAGGAAGGGAGTGTGTGCGAGTGGACGTGTGCTTGCCGGAGAAGTGTTCGAGAAGAGGAGGTGCTCGGCACGGAGACTGTGCAGAGGTAGCGAGGTTGCGCTTCCAACAAGTGGTATCAGAGACAGGTTCCAAACCTTTGCGGTGACTCGGAAGGTTTGAGGAGTATAAGTGATGGAGACGAGCGGAGCTATGCCGGGGCAAGTCCCCAAGCTGACGAAGACCAATTATGGGAATTGGAGTATACAGATGCGAGTGCTACTTGCCTCCAAGGAGTTGTGGGATGTAGTGGAGAATGGGTATGAGGAGCGCACTGCTGCGGTAGAGGCGACGTTGACTAATGCCCAGAAGACAACACTTAGAGAGACAAGGAAGGCGGATAAGAAGGCTTTGTTCTTGTTATACCAAGGGGTTGACGAAGCAACCTTCGAGAAGATCTCAGACGCGAGAACCTCTAAGGAAGCATGGGAGGTGTTGCAACGCTCCATGCAAGGGGTTGAGAAGGTCAAGAAGGTGAAGTTGCAGTCCCTCCGTGCGGAGTATGAAGTAACCAAGATGCAGAGCACCGAGAAGGTCGGTGACTATGTGACTCATCTGCAGACGCTCACAAATGAGATGAAGAGAAATGGAGAGACAATCGAAGATGTGAGCTTCATTGAGAAGTTGCTGAGATCTATGTCGAAGAAGTTCCGCCATATAGTGGTGGCAATTGAAGAGTCGAAGGACCTCACCGAGATGGCCGTGGATGAGCTTGTGGGTTCTTTGCAAGCTCATGAGTATAGAATGTTGCAAGACGATGAAGAAGTGAGTGGCTTGGGAAAAGCACTCCAGACCCAGTTGAACTTTGGGGAAAGTTCAGGAAGAGGAGGCGGCTAGCGTGGCCGAGGTCATCAAGGCAGAGGCAGAGGTAGAAGAGGAGGTAGAAACCAAAATTTCCAGAAAGAGGCGGAGCGACCTCAAGGAGGTTGGCAAGATGGAAGAGGAAGAGGAAGAGGCCGTGGAAGAGGCCGAGGAGATATGTCTCAGATACAATGTTACAACTGTAACAAGTATGGGCATATGAGCTACGACTGCTGGAGTCCGAGGAAGAGAGAAGAAGCTAACCACTATGCGGAGGCTAGGAACAATGGGAACAATGCTGGAGGTGGAAACCCAATGATGTTCCTAACCTACCGAGGTGCGGAAGAAGGGAAAAATGAAGTGTGGTACCTGGACACAGGGGCGAGCAACCACATGTGTGGAGATAGAGAGATGTTCACAAACCTTGAACCCATTGGGGGTGAGGTTAGCTTCGGGGATGCGTTAAAGATCTCCTTGGAAGGAAAGGGTTTGGTGGAGACGAAGCTGAACGGGGAGTGAGTACACCTGAACGATGTGTACTATGTGCCAGGGTTGAAGACCAACATCTTGAGCATTGGGCAGTTAGTGGAGAGAGGCTATTGCGTCCAGATGAAGGATGGGTCTCTGGCAATGAAGAATGGTCAAGGGAAGGAAGTAGTGAAGGTAGAGATGACGGCGAACCGTCTCTTCACGCTGAAGATGGATGCTCAAGAGACAGCTTGTCTCGCGAGAACGGAGGAAGAGGAAGAAGCATGGCTATGGAACCATAGGATGGGCCATTTGGGTTTCACGGGGTTGAAGCTGCTATCTCACTCAAGGATGGTGACAGATCTGCCAATGATCTCACCACCTCAGAAGGTGTGTGAAGCTTGCACGAAGGGGAAGCAGAAGAGGCAGAGTTTTGAAGGAGGGAAGTCCTGGAGAGCAATGAGGCAGCTTGAACTGGTTCACTCGGACATTGCGGGTCCGTTTGAGACCACCTCAATAGACGGAAGCAGATACTACATAACCTTCACGGATGACTTTAGTCGGAAGTGTTGGGTATATTTCCTAAGGGAGAAATCTGAGGCCCTTGACAAGTTCAAGGAGTTCAAGGCTATGGCGGAGAAGGAGAGCGGTCAGGCTCTGGAGGTGCTAAGGACAGATCGGGGTGGGGAGTACACCTCGAGGCTGTTTGATGCTTTCTGCAAGGAGAATGAGATCTCACACCAACTGACGGCGGCGTACTCACCGCAGCAGAACGGAGTGGCAGAGAGGAAGAACCTCACCAGCATGAACATGGCGAGGAGCATGGTGAAGGAGAAGGGGCTACCGAAGAGTTTCTGGGCGGAAGGGGTGGAGTGTGCGGTGTATCTACTGAACAGATGCCCCACAAAGAGCGTGAAGTTCATGACGCCGTTTGAAGCATGGAGTGGCTGGAAGCCAAGCGTGAAGCACCTAAGGGTCTTCGGGTGTGTAGCTCATGCTCACATCCCGGAACAGAGAAGGAAGAAGCTCGACGATAGGAGCGAGAAGTGTATCTTTGTTGGCTACGCTCTGGAGAGCAAGGCTTACAAGCTTTACAACCCGGTGACAGAGAAGGCCATAGTCTCGAGAGACGTGGTGTTTGAAGAAGGCAGCAGCTGGAGCTGGGATGAGAAGACGAGGAGCATGAAGGGCATGTTCTTCGAGGATGAAGATGAAGGAGGTCATGAGGCTGGAGCCGAGGATGGTGGAGTGGAGCCACCATCACCACCGAGCAGAGATTCAGGGGGAGCTTCCACCTCCCACTCAAGAGGGGAAAGCTCAAGTGGAGGAAATTCTGCAGGAGGCAGCGGGAGTCGGAGTGACTCCGAGAGTCCATCACCCAGGATGAAGAGGGTGGGGGAGCTCTATGAGGAGACGGCCCCAATCCATACTAACTATTCATTGTATTGCCTCTTAGCAGATTGTGAGACAAGGTCCTATGAAGAAGCTGCCCAGGAGAAATCTTGGAGGACGGCGATGGATGCCGAGATGGCTTCTATCAAGAAGAACGATACCTGGAGGCTAGTGGATCCACCGGCAGACAACAAACCCCTCGGGGTGAAGTGGGTTTATAAGGTGAAGAAGAACAAAGATGGAGTTGTGGAGAAGCACAAGGCTAGGCTCGTCGTGAAGGGCTACATGCAACTCCAAGGAGTGGACTATAACGAGGTCAATGCCCCAGTGGCGAGGATTGACACCATTCGGTTGATCATCGCACTGGCAGCTCATTATAGGTGGATAATCTTGCAAATGGATGCTGTGGCGGCGTACTTGAATGGGTACCTAGAGGAGGATGTGTACATCGAGCAACCTCCAGGGTATGTGGTAAAGGGCCAGGAGAGAAAAGTCTGCAAGCTTGATAGAGCCTTGTACGGGCTGAAGCAAGGAGCAAGGGCGTGGAATGGAAGGATAGATGCCTTCCTCCAGAAGCATGGATATGTGAAGTGCCCGTACGAGTATGCCCTGTATGTGAAGATAGAGGAGAACGGGGATATCATGGTCTTGTGTCTATACGTGGACGACATGATATTCACCGGGAACAACCCAACCATGCTTGAGGAGTTCAAGAGGCTTATGAAGAAGGAGTTCGAAATGACGGACTTGGGAGAACTGAGTTATTTCCTGGGGGTTGAGGTGAAGCAAGTGGAAGACGGGATCTTCATATCCCAGAAGAAGTATGCAGAAGAAATTCTGAAGAAGTTCAGGATGGAGGGTAGCAAGGCTATCTCCACTCCAGCGGACCCAGGGACAAAGTTGAGGAAGGATTTTGAGGAGGAAGGTGTGGACCCGACGATGTTCAAGAGCCTAGTCGGGAGTCTAAGGTACTTGACCTTCACTAGGCCGGACATCATGTATGCTGTCGGGGTAGTAAGCAGGTACATGGAGGAGCCCAAGCAGGATCACTTCACAGCAGCGAAGCGAATCCTAAGATATGTGAATGGAACAAGGGACCATGGCCTGAAGTACTCATCAGGAGGAGAGTTGAGGCTAGTCGGCTACTCTGATAGCGACTATGGTGGAGATGTCAATGATCGGAAGAGCACTTCTGGATACTGTTTTCACATGGGGACGGCGGCGTTCTCATGGAGCTCGAAGAAGCAGGCTACTATAACCTTGTCATCATGCGGAGCGGAGTATATAGCGGCGGCGACATGCGCCTGTCAAGCCATCTGGCTCAGGAAGCTATTAGGGGAGCTACATCATGTGCATGACTGGCCAACGACAGTGTTAGTAGATAACATGTCGGTCATCCAGCTCGCGAAGAACCCAGTGCTGCATGGGAGGAGCAAGCATATCGAGACTCGATATCATTTTCTTCGGGAGCAAGTGGAGCTGAAGACGGTCGAAGTAAAGTATTGCCCCACCGGAGAGCAGGTCGCGGACATATTCACTAAGACATTGAAGGCAGACACGTTCGCGAAGCTCAAAGGCAAACTCGGCATGTGCTACCAAGTTTGAGGGGGAGTTTGTTGGTTTAATTTTTGTTGACTTGGTCAACTGCCAGTTTAAGTTTTTATATTTTTTTTATCAGGAGAGAGGAGAATAGCATTTATGATGAGAGAGAATGTGAGTAGTTTTTATTTGGCTATAAATAGCCCTGTATTTGTTTTGAACTTAGTGAAAAAAGTTGAAGAAAAACTTTGGCATTTTGGTTTTTTTGTTGGAGAGAGAGAGTGTGTGTAGAGAGAGAGGGAGAAAGTTAATTCCTGCAGGAATTTATTCTCGCCAACTTTTATTCTCGCAACAGGGAATCAACATCTTCTCGCATAGGAGCTCGCCAGCACTCCTATTTACTCTCGCCATTAACACGTGCAAACCTCTCTCGCCTACCACCTCCCGCGGGAGGAATTGCCAGCACACTCGCCTAACCTCGCGTGGAGGAGCTCGCGTCGGCGCACTCGCCGCTGGACGTGGAGTAGGAAGAGCAGCCAGCTGGAAGATCTCGCCACCCTCATCTCGCTGGGCAAGAGTCAAGTCGCCGGAGCAGCCCATCTCGCCTGAGTTGAAGGTTCTCGTGGAGTTGGGTGGTGCGAGCCATCTCGCCGGAAGTGTGTGGTGTGAGAGCTCGCCCAGTTGTGTGGTGGTGCATCTCGTGAGTTGAGCGAGGTGCGTGCTCGGCGTGGAGAGTACTCGGCAAGGAGGTAGTGCTCGCCCAAGGAAGGGAGTGTGTGCGAGTGGACGTGTGCTTGCCGGAGAAGTGTTCGAGAAGAGGAGGTGCTTGGCAAGGAGACTGTGTAGAGGTAGCGAGGTCGCGCTTCCAACAAAAATAAGGGGGTGGCGAGTAGGAGTTAACGCCGGCGCTAGCGCTAGCGCTGACGCTAGCTATTCTAACAGAGGTAACGTCGTCGTTCACGATATCCCAGAGATCATGGGAGTCAAGTAGTAAGGTTTGCATCTTGATGCTCTAATAATCATATGTCACCGATAAAGAGTGGGATGGATGACTGAGTGAAGGCATGCGTGTGGTAGATGATGATTTCATGGCTTATGGGAGGTGATAAAAGCTAAAGATCATTCCATTGGCTCTTATAGCAATGTTAGAAAACAAGAACATAAAGAAATGAAATTGAAGCTTAATTAAAGAAGGTGGAAGTCACCAACGGTCCAGATTGCCTTGCATCATTAATATCCACCGCACAGATGTAGTTCACGGCTAAACCTTGAACTAGATTGTCACCAGCGGTCTAGATTGTCAGCACTGCTAGCTGGGACCAGGAGTAGTTCACGGCTAAACCTTGAGGTTCAGCCCAGCTCGCAGTGCGCCGCTATTGCGCGCGGACCGTTCCATGGCCATAACAAACTAAAGATGGTTGCTATTATAGTTCTAACGCTACTGTAGTCTTTACTCTATATTGGAGGGGGGAAAAAGACTTTTTTTCATAATTAATTCCAGAACTAAAATGTTAGAAATATGCATTAACACTTAAGAGAGCTTAGGGGAACGCTCAGGCTCTCGGATAATCTCCTTGAATCAACCCCTTTTAGCTTCTTCGCCCTTAGGATTCCGTGCGCAGACTTAAAATCGCAGTTCTTGACGAATTATTATCGCGCATTTCGATCATAGCCCTCTAGATGTATATCAGAAAGTATTGTTTGTGAATGGACGTGGAAGGCGCCTTTATAGGCGAAAATTTTGGAACCGGGCTCCGTTTTCAAATCGAAGTCCGTGTGAAACAACATCGTGATGCGTGGCGTCTAGACACGTGGTGTCATCTCAGAAGGCCACTAATGTTATGTTATTTTAGCGTAGGTTTCGTTGCTGATCTCCTGGGAGATCATTTCAGAGCTCATGGGAGATCATTTTGGACCTCCTGAGTCTCCATCAAGAGAGAGACGCCTCGAAAGTTTCTCAAGGACAGCGAAGAAGAACACTGCGGTTGTGCAAATCCACAGAAGATGGCCGACCTTCTCAAAGAGAGGGAAGTGGGCTGATTTGAACCTCGGTCGGTGGAAAAACGACCAGCCGGCGTCAGAAGGGGTCGGTCGGAGCAACGAAATTTGGAGAAGAAAATTGCATTCCCACTCTCTTTAGACAAAGAAATCGCTGAAATTTCTCGTACTTTCTAGATAGCGACACAAGTCGCGGTATTGTTTCACCCTGACCTAGATTTAAAAACGGAGTCTGGTCACAAATTTCGAATTTGATGCTCTAATATTCAGAATCGAAGCTCTTGGAATAAGAAAAAAGAACAAATTTTGCTGTACAAAAATTGAATCTTGATTACATTTCATCGTAAAAAAAAACACTTGCTAATCAAATAATTAGAGCTGGAACAGAACTAAACCAGATGCGAAAATGAGATAAATTCCCTGCTGAGAACTACTGGCCCCGAGTGAAGCTAGCGAAGAACAAACAGAAATGCCTTAATAATAGTAACCTACACTCAACGCATACACCTTCCTGTAACTTCGTCCGCCGCTTTCTTCCTCCTGAAAAAATTCTGCAGTCGAGTCATTTCCTCTTGAATGAAAGCATCCGTCGTCAAAATTGAGGGCATAGCTCCAAGGATCATAGTTGAAACTCACATTCTGCTTCTTTTCTCTGCGCATCATTTTCTTCACCATTGCTCTCATCTTCCATAGAAAGTCGCTGCAGAATTTCTTACTCCCTCTTTTCGCAGTTGGGTTCTTCTCTGAGAATCCCATTGTCCTCAGAACTAATTAGAACATATGATATGATTTGCAGCAGAGTTTTAGAGATATATATATAGAGAGAGAGAGAGAGCAAGAACTCCTCACTGTAAACAGGGGAGAGAGGGAGAGATGGAGAAAGAAAGCATCTGCGGGTTAATTAATTGATGAATATGTTTCATGCTCTCTATATAAGAAAGTAAGAATGAAGATGTTGACTGTAATTGGCTACTTGGCTTCCACGAGGAAAAAAACAAAAACAAATTCCTTTTATTCGACAGAGGTTTTAGTGATTACACCATTTTCTTAGGACTGAAGTACGCAGGGCTTATAATCATATCCTCAACTCTTTTCGGATATTGAAGAATGTGCAAAATTTTGAGGAACTTGGATAAACATACAAAAGATCAAGTTTTTTTTTTTTTTAAATTGATTGTGTTAGGTTTTTTTAAATTCCTTGGTGGCATTTGTCACTGACAAAGATGAAAAGACGGGAAAAAGGGAGATTCTGTGCGCAGATGGATATATTGACGGGCCCAAAATCTCTTTTTTGGGTGACAGATTCAAGGAAGCAGAGCAACCAAGGGATTTTCTTTCTTTCTTCGCTCTTTCATCAAATGGTTGCTTAGTATTCTTGTGCCGCAGTGATTCTCTTGTTGTCTTTCTCCATGGAAGCTTGTGAGCTCTCTCTCTCTCTCTCTCTCTCTCTTCCATCTCTCTCTCCCTCGTTTCTCTCACTACTGTGAAACTGAGACACTTGTGATTCTATGTGATCTCACGCCATGAAACATCAAATCATTGTGCATGCTTTCTCTGCTGCGGACTGAGGGATGACTCCCTCTTTCCATGATGAACGATTGATTACTCTTAAACCCTCAGCAAATCCTGACCGTCCATAGATTGTAGTAGTTCTGTATACTGCCCTGCAGCGATATACATTTTTCTTCTTCTAATATTTACAGACCATTTTTATGTTAATGTGGTAAAAATCTAAGTGAATGCTTTAATTCGAACCTTCATTAATAATTAATGCAGCTAATTAGTGATGAGCTCCTACGAAGAACTGCCTTGGGGTTTCTAATAAATCAATAATTACAAAAAATATATTGCAAGACTACTTAAATTAAGATTAGGAGCCCTAAACAGCCTGAAATTCAATAAATCCAAAAAGGAAATACAAAAAATGAATATCTTGATCAGCTAAAGTTTTTGATCCCATGCCACCAATTCAAACATCTTCAAAGCTACATGAAACTCAGAGCGTCTCCTCTCTTGTAATCGTATGTGTTCTTCATCAATTCAAACATCTTCAAGTGAAACATCGTGACGTAGCCCATTTTGAGGCGAACCACATAAATCTGATATTTTAAGTGTTATTGTTTTGTTTATTCTTGGATTAGACATATTATTAGTCCCACTCATATTTAACCCAAATTAAAGCTTACAAAACCGGATCCGGATCCTCTCCATTTCTGACGAAATGGAGGAAATGGAGGGGATCCATTTCATCATCTAATGGCCAAAAGTACTTTAACATATATCCAATGGTGAAGACTTTTTTGGATTAAAAAACTATAAAAGGATGAGAAAAAGTGAACCCGTCGGATCAAGAGACATTCAATCAGGACCGGCCGTGAAATGGATCCCCTCCATTTCGACAAAAATGGAGATGATCCTGATACTACAAAACCAGGTGCGCATGCCTCAATAGAACTGCCTTATTAAATCATATCAATTTTAATATCTGCAAATAATATATATATTTTGGTATTAATAGCTAAATGTGACTTACATTTTTAAATTTTTATGCAACCATAACTTTAATTCTCTACTACATATTATAAGAGATAACAGTGCAATAAATATACTCTCAAGTCTCATCTAATAACATTAGAACTTTTGTTTAGTTGCATATATTTTATTTGTAACCAGTTAATTATTCATGTATTTTATTTTCTCTATAAGATGATGGAAGTTTATTTATGCTATTGTTATTATGAGAAAATTGGAATGAAAGTAAAATAAAATGAAATTTATGATTAATCTAGCATACATACTCTAGCTAGTAGGAATTAAAGAAAATTACATGAAGGAATTGAATATAAATTTACTTAAAAATAGTATATATATATATATTTAGCAATCTTTTGTATTTTATGCTTATAATAATGTGAATGTTATTTCTTGCTGAAGAATCTTTCTTGAGAATAAAAAAAAGATAATGTTAGTAGCCCCTTCTACCTGTCATTTAGCCCTAAAGAGAATAAATCTATATAAACGGTAAGAATCTGCTTTACATGACAATTGTCAATTGTTTTCTTCTTCATTTTTCAAATATTATATATATAACTTATAAATATTTAATTTCTTATTTCTCTTTATTTTCTAAATAACTTATAATAATGTTATTCATTTTATTATATAAATAAATGTAATAATATTGCATGCCCTCCAGGCCAAACTCCCAAAGCCATGCAATGGTTTTATCTACTTTCTCTTACTCTTTCTTTTAAATGTCATAGCAGATTAGCAGACTAGCAGTGGCATGAAGCAAGATAACTTGCTTTTCTCACGTGCCAAAAAAAGCAAAATGCAGAGCACCAAGCGTTTCTAAAATTGTATGTGTGTGTTTGTAAATATATATACACTAAGGTTGCGTTTGGCGCGGCTTATCGTGGGCTTATTTGCTCCGGTGAGGTTGGACAAAAATGTCATTGTCATACCAAAATCTTATGCCCCAAACTAATTTATTTTTTTGGTAGCGGTAGTAACATTTGTCATACCAAACATATATTCAATGACAATGACGTTTTTGTCCAATCTCACCACAGCAAATAAGTCACGATAAGCCGCGCCAAACGCAACCTAATACTAAAAAGAAGTTCTTTTAGGCTTCTTTGGAGTCTATAGAGTTAATCCTGGACATCTAATATCACCAATTCATTAAATCATGACCCTTAAATCTACTTTAATTTGAATCCCTTATTTCTCGCCGCTCGGGTATTTGGCGGCAGATCTTCCGCACAAATTCACGGGCTGCTTATTTCGACGGGCTCTCCAAGGGCTTCGACTTTCCCGCTCGTAGTTCGCGATTACCCCCTTCACGACGCCTTCGACTCCACCTCCCGCAGCGCCATTTTCGACACCCCTCCTAGGGCATCCCTCCTTCGCATTCGACTCCTTCGTGTCAACCTTCGCTCTCGCCGTTTGGGCTCGCAAACTACACGTAGCCGCTGGCCGACGAGGTAGGCAATCTCCTTTGTTCCCACTCCTCTCTCTCACTTTGGTTGCTGACCATTTCAACCAACAATGAACGGAATAATATCACGCGAAGATGCTCGTGTATATGTATACCTCCCCTCTAAGTTTGCAAAATTACAGATTGCACCCATCTTATTATTCTAATTACCAAAACCTCCCCTCAATGTTATAAAACATATCATTTATCTCCCCTGAAGTTCACATTTCATAACATTCATGCACAAAAATACACCCTTCGAAATACATTTTCAGAGTGGGGGGGGGGGGGGGGGGGGGGAGTTATGCATGGATGTTATGAAATATGAACTTCAGGGAGAGGTTTTTGTAATTTCAATAATATGAGGGGTGCAATCTGTAATTATGCTATCTTTCAGGGGAAGTTTTGATAATTATTCATGTGTGTCTGTATATATATCCCCTTTAAGTTTGCTAAATCATAGATTGCACTTCTCTTACTTTTGAAATTTCAAAAACTTCCCCTGTAAAAATATATTTCATAACATTCATTGCATAATCATATATATATGTCACATTATCCTAAGCTAATTTTGTTAGAAGGTTGCTCAAAGTATTCTACAATGCCTCCATCAAGTTTGGAATGGAGTCTTATAGTACTTCCAGCATAGGACCGGGTCCTAGAGTGACACGAACCCGTTAAGCTAACCTGAGTCAGTCTTGACACGATAGGACATATATAAAATACATTAACAATCTCCTCCTATGTCCGTCGTGAACCCAGACTTCGGGTAGAGGGTGGTTTGTGTAATATTCAACCAGAAGTGAGACATACACAACCGTGTCCAGCACCTGTTTAAGATAAAATCGGACTGTAACACAAAATAGCATGCATGCATAAGTGAATAAGAAACTCAGCTGCAACACAAACGTCTCAGGTACAATCGAGACACAGGCCCTATACACCTGGTGTCCCAAAACAAACAGAGATCTAATGTCCAAACAAACAGTGCTATAAAATAAGAGCTAAACAATGCTCTGAACAGAAGTACAGGAAATAAACAAAATAACACTCAAAATGCTAGTCATCCAAAAGATCATCCTCCTCCGGGTCCCAGACAACCAGTGCTCCTCCTATCCCAGGAACTCCTGCAATTCAACAGAGAATTTCATTTTGGAATGAATTCTATCCTTTGTAATTTGCAGATATCTAGTTTTAGCATAAAACTTAGTATTGATTATTATTATTGGCTGAGAGGACACGTTCACAGAGTATTATAGTTTAACCTCAGAATCTGTTATCTGTTTCCAAATGAAACGATTACCAGACTTATGGACACCGCAGCTATATCTGTAATCCTATATGGAATGTCACGGTTATTGCCCTTCTAAAGTCAATTGGAACTCATCAAGTTTGGAATGGAACTAATCTTCAGAAGAAGAGACAAACCAAGTCAGATTGTGTTATCAAGTTTGGAATAACACTCTCCTCCAAGGCAAAAACCGAATCCGATGAAGCAGTTAACATCAAGTTTGGAATGAACAGCTTACCAGATCCGAGCTCAGCAACCAAGAGCATCAACGGACCACAACATACTTGCATTGACAAAGGAAATATGGAATAATCAAAACGTCTGGACTAAGACTGAACTGAATCGCCTGATACTGAACTAAGACCGAACTAAATTGCCTTTAGTCTCATTTCCCCCACTGTTTTGATTAACCGATCTTTGGGCATTCCTTTCGTCAGTGCATCAGCAAGGTTATCCTTTGAACGGACATCAATCAAAGTGATGGTTCCTTGTTCTTTCAGATAATTCAACAACGCATGTCTCAGTCGTACATGTCTCCTCTTAGTATTATAGAGGGTATTCTTAACGACTTGAACTGCTGCTTGATTATCACAATACAAGCTCAACGAGTTGACTTGTAACTTAGACAGGGGAATGTCTAAAATCAAGTTTCTGATCCAGTCTGCCTCTTCTCCAGCTGAAGCTAAGGCAAACAACTCGGCCTCCATGGATGACAAAGCTATACAGGTCTGTCTTTTGAATTTCCAAGTGATAGTAGCTCCTCCCAAGGTGAATATGAATCCACTGGTGGACTTGCTGTTCCCGACTTCTGAACACCACGAGGCATCAGAATGTCCTTCCACGGTAGGTGGGTAACCAGTGTAGCATAGAGCATAGTTAGCAGTACCTCGAAGGTATCTCAACAGCCTATTGAGGGCAACCCAATGCTCTTTGCCCGGACTACTGGTAAAATGACTCAGCGCGCTAACCGAGAAAGCAATGTCTGGCCTCGTACAGGTTGTAGCGTACATGAGACTACCAATTATTTTGGAATATTTGACTTGATCAATGCTGGCCTCTAGATTAGGACTTAACTTAACATTGTGGTCAAATGGTGTCTCAATCGGCCTACACTTATCATATCCCCAGGTAGAGAGAAGTTGCTCAACATAGTGAGTCTGGCTAAAAGTAACTCGACCCTTATCAACTCTAACCTTCATACCTAACAGGGTATCAACGGGACCGAGATCCTTCATGTCAAATTCTTCTGACAGAGTGGATTTAACATCCCTAACTGCAGCAAGATTAGACCCTAAAATCAACATATCATCCACATATAAGCATATGATGACTGTTTGATTTGACAAGGAGTGGTAATAAAGGCATTTGTCAGAGAGACTGGACTGGAATCCAATACTCTTTACCACATGATCAAACTTCATATGCCACATCTTAGGTGCTTGTTTAAGACCATAGATTGACTTATCGAGTTTGCACACTTTGTCTTTTTGATCTTTGAGTACATAACCTTCAGGTTGAGTCATGTAAATCTCTTCATTAAGCTCTCCATTTAAGAATGCAGTTTTAACGTTCATCTGATGAACTATAAAGTTCTCAATAGAGGCTAATGCAAGAAGAATCCTGATAGTCGATAGATGACACACATGTGAGTAGACGTCAAAGTAGTTAATTCCCCCTTGTTGCTTATAACCTTTAACTACGAGACGCGCTTTATACCTGGCTATAGATCCATCACTATGTAATTTCTTCTTTAAAACCCACTTGCATCCTAGGACTTTAGCACCTTTCGGTAAGTCAACTAGATGTCAGGTATTGTTATGTAATAGCGAGTCCATCTCATCATCAATGGCTTCTGCCCACATCAACGAATCTCTAGACCCCATTGCTTCCTGGTAGGAGAATGGATCATCATCTAAGTGATAGGTGATGAAGTTCTCACCAAAATCCTTAGGAAATCTCTCTGGTAGATGCTCTAAGTGGAATAGGTTCCACCTCTACAGGTTGGGGAGCGGTGCCTGAAGGGCCAGCTTCAGGTTCAACGATAGATTCAGTAATCATATCATTGGACCCGGAGACAGATAATCCATGATCTTTGACGAACTTGTCTTCAAAAAATATGGCATCTCTAGACTCTATCATGGAATTCGTGGATAGATCGAGAAATCTGTCTGCTGCACTATCTTCTGCACTACCTAGATAGACGCATGTCGTCGTCTTAGGTCCCACCTTAGGCCTCTTAAGGTCTTGTATACGCACATAGGCAATACAACCCCAAGTCTTTAGAGTATCGTACCTACACGGATGACCGTGCCACAGCTCATACGGTGTATAAGTGAGCTGAGAGTGAGGTACTCTATTTAGAATGTGATTTGCAGTGCGGACTGCTTCTCCCCAAAAGGAATTAGGCATGCCAGCTGTTAGGAGCATGAAATTCAACATTTCTATTAAAGTCCTATTCTTACGCTCGGCGACACCGTTAGACTGGGGTGAGTAAGGAGTTGTGGTTTCAAGAATTATTCCCTCAGAGGCACAGAATTCCTTGAATCCAGTAGCAGTGTATTCTCCTCCCCTATCACTTCTAAATCTCTTAACTTTCAGGTTCAACTGATTTTCAACACGAGACTTAAAGAACTTGAACGCCTCAAACGCTTCGTCTTTCGATTTCAACAGAGACACATGACAATATCTAGAAAAGTCGTCTATGAATGTGATTAGATACTTCCTTCCCCCTCTGGTGGCATGACTGCGGAAATCACAGAGGTCTGAATGTATCAATTCAAGAAGTTTTGTGCTCCTAGAAACTGACTTGAAAGGTTTTCTAGTGATTTTGGTTTGAGCACACACCTCGCACTTGTCAAAACGAATCGACAGATCTAAGGGGATGTTTTGACTCTTGGCTAGATCTAGCATCTTCCTATAGTTCACATGTCCAAGTCTGTTATGTAACAACTTAGGATCTATAAGGTTCGAACTTACTTGGTTGATGTTATCATTGTTTAAGATAAGTCTATACATTCCGTTGATCAGATACGCACACCCAAAATAATGTGAATTTACCATAAGAGTCATTCTACCATTTTGAGTTGTGAAGGTCATCCCAGCCTTATCTAGTAGACTTATTGAAATAAGATTTTTAGTTAAAGAAGGAACTACTTTAACATGCTTTAAAAATAAACTTTTACCTGACGAGAGAACCAGCTCGGCTGTCCCATCATGGGTCACCTGAGTCTCTCCTCCGTTGCAGTTCTCCACTTTCTCCTTAACTGCCTTAACCTCAGTCAGTAATCCTCTATCATTCGTTACATGACAGGTAGCACCGCTATCCAGCCACCACTCAGCAGACGAACTGCGGTGACTGCTCCCGATCATAGCCACGAAGGACTTTGGATCTGAAGCATCTGCCAGCATGTTCGCCACATTTTGTGTGGCTTCCTCCTTGTTTTTCTTAGGGGCCTTACAATCAGCCGCCCAATGTCCACACTTACCACAGTTGTGGCACTTGCCCCTCTTCTTCTTTTTGAAAGAGGGCTTTTAGGCTCTAACTGGGTAGAGGCATCACTTCTGGGCACTGGTGGCTTCCTACGAGGCTTGTTGGGACGAGACACAAAGTTGACAGCCTGTGAGGACTGCCCACCTTGTTCCTGTCTCTTCCCTGCAATGTTTTGATCCTCGATATGGATGAACCTTTTGAGTTCATCGAGAGCGATCTTTTCCTTCAGCATGTGCATTTCAGTCTTGAAGGTCGACCACTCAGGAGGTAGCTTGCTTAAAATAGAACACACAAAGAGATTATCAGAGATACCGGACTTATCGTCCTCCAACTTCTGACGCAGGGCTTCCAGTTCAATTATTTGGGAGGTGATTGTCGAGTTTAGATTAAATTTCATATTAAAGAATCTCTCTCCGAGGAGAGTCCTCGACAATCCCTCTTCCTTCTGGAAGTTCGCATTTAAGCGGTCTCAAATCTCCTTTGCGGTTTTATAACCACTGTAGGTCAATGCGAGTCTAGGGTTGAGTGAATTAAGGAGGTAGTCTCTACAGAAATCTTCGTCTTTTCTCCATTGATAATCGTCCACGTCCTCTTCGGTTGTGTCGAAATCACTCAAAACAGTGTAGAAGATCTCTCGTTCCTTCATTCCAAGCTGGACGTGCTGTCACAACCCGCATTTTCTCTGAATTTAAGAATATCAGAGTAAGAGAAAATACACGTCATGATGCCACGTCATACAGGAGACAACTGTAGACGCTCAGGCGGGAACCTATTACTTAACTAAACAAACTTGATTATATGATAAGTCATCATTTGAAATCATTTATCAGGGGTTTTGAGATAAGAACTGTGTCTCTCAGTTCGTGGATCAACTAGTCCACCGAGAAAGTATATATAATTGCAGCGGAAAGTACTTGATTTAATTTACTTAAAGTCCTACATGTATGCAAACGACGGAGCATGAGGTAAATGATATGCACATAACTAGGCGTACTGTAAGAGTAGAAAATACCTTTAGGCGACTTTAAAGTAAGGGTTTCAGTTAGAAAGAATGCAATGAGGATGAAGAAAAAATATTTTATAACTATAGTGCACCTAGCATAAATCATTCCCAGAGGGTAAGATACACAAGATCTAAAAGTAGTGGCATAATCTGGCAAATAATCTATACAGTATAAAAAGGGGCATAATGGGCGTCAACAACATGACACTAACCCATTGGCACCAACTAGTATGTCTGAGCACAAGAAGTAACTAAAACAACTACCTCGCAGCAGCGGGGTGAACAGCTACTAAAACTCTGAACTTCAGGCTACACCACTAGCCGCTACGGCTCTGAACCCGAGGCATTCAATAAAACGAAGAACGCCTCAGCAAGGAATTACAAGTGGCAGAAAACTAGCAGAAAAACAAGCAAGGCATAAGGGGTACCAACCCAAGCCAAATTTACCGAAAGAGAGGTCCAAACAAAGAACCAACAAGCATCAAGTGCACTAAATACCAAAAGAGGAACAAACATGTTCATTTATTTAGTTTCATCAATTAAAGAGACTGATCAGCTCAAATTATACGGGAGCGGTTAACTACCTCCGCTACCCAAAGCCCAAAACCAGGTGGGGGTACCACTAGACCCAACCACCCAGACACGACTACCGTGCAAGGCTATAACATTTTCCCCCACTGTCCCCCAAACACAACTACTGTGAAGGGCTAAAGACAGTAGTTCTTATTACTTAAATTTTAATTAAACACGGGACGCAGCCCGAAAGGATAATCACTGGAAGGCCCTAAGAAATAGGGCCAAGGCGAAGTACACATCGATCAATATGAATCATAAGAGTAACTCAAATGTCAACAGACCACAACGAGTAGAAAAAAAGTTCAAACGAGAGGGATTCGAGATCAGGAGCACCGAGAGGTCACTGGCCACCATCCAAGTGCACCCGAGGGGACACGAGATTCAAACATAAAAACTCAATGAAATCACATGCGCACCTGGCGGGGTTCCAAGAGGCCGCGCCCCTGGCGGGGTCTTAGGGGCAGAGCCCCTAACGGGGTCCAAGGGGCAGCGCCCCTGGCGGTGGTCTCGCTGACCGATCAACGAGCGGGGTCAAGGGGCAGAGCCCTTGAGGGGTGCGGGGCAGAGCCCCGTCCAAATTTTGAAATCCCATCACCGGAAACCACGCCAAAAAAACCACCTCAAATTGAGGACTTCTCGAGAAATAGAAGGTTGAAATCTCGAGAAAAAGGCAGTCTCTCGAGATACGAAAGGTGATTTCTCGAGACATCAAAGGAATTCTCGAGACAAAGCAAGGGATTTCTCGAGACAAAGCAAGGGATTTCTCGAGACATGGAAAGGACTTCTCGAGACAAGACAGGCAATTTCTCGAGACATGGAAAGGATTTCTCGAGACAAGACAGGCGATTTCTCGAGTAAGCTAGAATCAGCAAGAAGAATGGAATTTATTCTGCTCACGATTTTCTCCAAGGAAAACTAGATACTATGGTAAGATTGAAGAGGAGAAAATCAAGGGGAGGTTCTAGATCATAAGTTACTACACCAAACACACAAAACTCTTGCTAATCAGCATGACAAACGCTCAAAACGAGCAAACCAATCGTCAAAAGAATCAAGAGAGAAAGAGGAAGAAACCACTTGCCTTAACCTTGCAAAACTCGAGATCCTCCGCTCCGAAGGCTAAGGAAACACTCAAGCACGAAATCCTGGAACGATTCGGACCAAAAGGAAGAGTTAGGTCACCGCCAAATCTCCCAAAACTCCTCAAAACGAGAAAAAGCTTACCGCTAGAACGAAGATCTCGCCGAGAGCTTTCCAAATCTTCAATCCAATCACGATTCCGACCACTACAGCACAAGAAACCGCCGGCCGGAAGCTATCCGACACTCCGCACTCGCCTCTCTCGCTCGGCGGCTACTTTTGAGCGAGGGAGAAGATGAAGAATAGGAGGAGATGTTTTAGGTATTTATGTGAAAACCTAATTTAATATTTAATTAATTAATTAATTCCCTTATTACTTAAACTGCGAGGGCGACCAGAACAACTCAGATTCCCACGAAATTCGCGCCTTAACTGAAAAACGGCGCTACGAATCCAACGGCGGAGTCAGAATTCAATTCCGACGAGCCAAACTCCGGATAAAGCCTTCCGAAGCTAAAATCTTGATATCCACTCAAAATCTTCACTTTAACTCGAAACGACGCGAAATCTCGCACGCTTGACCTAAATCACAAGCTTTAACTAAGCTAAAACTCGAAACACTACCAGACGAGCTGACATAACGCCCTTACGTCAAAATTACGTCACAGAGGGTACGTAAAATAGTTAACGAAAATCAGGGGCGTTACACGTGCAGCCTCCAAGCATGGAAGTCGGAGAGATCGAACGACTGGAGCTTGACGATGTCGTAGGATGTAACCTTCGGCATCTCGCTAAAGCTATAAACCGAAAACTGAAAAGAAGTCACCTGAGCTGCGCAGAGACGTGTCGCGGTCTTCGGATCCAATCCAGTAAAAACGTATGTTTGCTCCTCCACTCGGATCGAGAATCTTCAAAATGTAGTAGCCCTGGAAAGGGCGGGCACTTTTTCTGATCTCTTATGACGAGCAGCAACAAGGATCAAGAACAAAGAGATCCTTCACAGGAATATGAGACTGAGGTACGTGGACGAACAAAATCTTCAAATTCAGGAAACTGAGGTCTCTTTGAGGTTGAAGATCGAGCCTGCAGCAGTCCAGATGCGGAAATGGCGATCCAAAGAATCTCAGCAACAAGCTCTGCTTCCAGAACACCAACGATCACAAAGAAGAGAACTAGGCAGCGGCAACAGTGATTCTCCCAAGCAGATCTCCACGGGCGCAATTTAACACGGTGCGATTTGATTGTATGCAGAGAAATCGCGAGGCTCAGAAGTGGCGATCTTCTTCCTCGGCGAAGGACTGAAACTCCTTCTCTCGAGCGATGCACAACAGGGAGACGAAGAAGAATCGCGAGAGCGATTTAGGGCACAGCAACCGACGGATCTGGCGACGAAAGAGATCTAGGAACGGAATCGCAAAAGACGGCAGAACTCCGGATCTAGGGACGATCTGCGATCTGCAGCGACAAACTCTACTCGACCCCCTACTCGCGAGAAGAACAACGCGATCTGGTGGGGAGCGACGACGACCGAGTCCTCCTCCTTGAACTCAGATCGAAACTTCAAGCGGCTTCCTTCAATCTTCCAGAGAAACCACGAGCGCGATCGAGAGATGAAGACGAGAAGAAGCAGAGGATTCGCGATCGGCAGAACTCGAGCACAGGAGAGGAAATCGCGAAGGATAGCGGCGGAATACGAGAGAGCAAACCCTAACCGGCGCTTTCTACTTTGAGAGTGTTAGAAGGTTGCTCAAAGTATTCTACAATGCCTCCATCAAGTTTGGAATGGAGTCTTATAGTACTTCCAGCATAGGATCGGGTCCTAGAGTGACACGAACCCGCTAAGCTAACCCGAGTCAGTCTTGACACGATAGGACATATATAAAATACATTAACAAATTTGGGGATGAATAATAGTTTAACCAGTGTTTTATCTCACCCAACTTCATTTTCTATTTGGTTCAATCAAGATCGATCTAATAAGCTCATACAATTTCTGGCTCAACGAGTCTTGTAGTCTTTTGCTTGTAGAAAATTCGAGGGGTGCCGAGAAGAGAGATTCGAACGAAAACAAAGATAAAACCACAGAAAACACACAGATTTAAGAGGTTTGCCCAAAACCGGGCTACGTCCCCTATCCCGCCTCCGCTTCACCTTCTTGTATTCACCAATAGAGATTACAACACACAAGGTTACAAGGATAAAAAAAAACGATCCTATCTCGCACCTCTCTAGTTGTACAAGAAACGGAGGAACCACCGCCGGAAACGCCTCTCACGAATCACCTCGTAGACACCTCCTCTCCTCAGCCGAAAAAACTGCTAAGAAAAAACTTTAACCCTAGAACAGGGTTACACGCCTATAAATAGACCACGGTACCGAAAACTGGATATCCGCACACCCGATTAACATAAACCGAAAATTTGGCTCGCCCCGCCGGGGGCTCGCCGCCCCCGGACCCCCGCGTTCGCTGGTACTTCAGTCATCAGAGAGAGTCACGCTCCGACGTCTCTAAGCTCACATTGGCTAACCTGGTGTGAGAAACAAGAGAGCCGGAAAGTGCTCCCCAACTCCAACATTGTTGTGGTTGAGAAGGTTCTAAGAGCAAGTTATATATGAAAATTTGATGATGCTGCAAAAAACACCTTTTTAGGTAGATTCAGGCTCCGTTTGGCGCGGTGTTTTTGCTCTGGTGAGTTTGGAGAAAAACTTGACCGTCATAGAATGCATGTTTGGCATGACAGTACGGTTATGACCGCCACCAAGAAAAGATCACTAGTTTTGAACATAAAAGTGGATGAAGTTCCTTAGATGAGGTCGGGCGTTCACGAACGACGGTTCATAACCACCCTATGTTCACAACCGCCACCACCGTGCCAAACAGAGCCCTAGTTGTGACAACCCAGGGCCAGCCCACTATGGATCACACTGGATGACTATGTCCTCACCTGACATCGTTCGGGCTGCAGCCCAAGCACCCAACCCCTCTCCATTCACAGACGATTTGCGTGCTTCATCAAATGGAGGTTGTGGCCACCATGCAACAACCCGCCTGTGAAATTTATAGCTAGGTTTAATATAGGTTTGACCTGCAATTTTTAGATTTTAATCAAACAACCTGAAGAAATGTTATTAGTCTAATTTTACTAAAGAGATTCATGAGCTATAGATCGATTTCGGCTATGCCACCACTATTTTTTCTAGCAACTCTAATCTTATCACTAGTTTTCTTGTGATGACTGCTGTTAACGATCCAATATTAGTGAACGAAATCTCGCTATGCATTATACTCGATCATTTTGGCTATCTTCGTGGGTATGCCAAAGAACAAACTAAAATCCGTATCATGATACAAGTTCAAAATCTCTGCACAAAATCACTCGAAAAATTTAACGGTTGCTTCCCCAAATTAAGGATTTGACGCATAAACAGAAGAAGATTCTTGTATTAGTTCCACTATTTCTAATCCCACCATTAGTTTTAGGCTCCGTTTGAGGGGACTTAGGCTCCTTTTGGGGGGACTTATTTTCACCGGTCAAGCGGTTACGACCGCATGAACCGGACCTTAATTTAAGGTCTGGTTCATGCGGTCGTAACCGCTTGACCGGTGAAAATAAGTCCCCCCAAACGGAGCCTTATTTTCACCGGTCAAGCGGTTACGATCGCATGAACCGGACCTTAATTAAGGCCCGGTTCATGCGGTCGTAACCGCTTGACCGGCGAAAATAAGTCCCCCCAAACGGAGCCTTAGTCACTTTTTTTTCGCCGCCACAGCCATCCCAAGGAGTCTCAATGTTATGTCTCGCGTGGGCTCGGTTGCGTTTTTCCTCTTGTGATGAGTACCGCTGTTAACAATCGGACGTTCCAGATTGAATTCTCGCTGTGCTATCATCGGGGGTATGCCAAAGAACACGCCAAAATCTGTATCATGATACGAGCTCAAAATCTCTGCACAAATTCGCTCGAAATTCTAGTTATTGCTTCCCTGAGTTAAGGATTTGATGCATAAGAGGAAGACTATTGGGTTAATTATTCCACAATTTGTAAAATTGGTGTGCGTTTAATAATTTATATAAATAAAAGAGAATACCCGGCCTTTTATGCTCTCATTTAGGATGAGAGAAGAAAAATAATCACAAAAGCAAATTAGACTGATTTTTAAGGGGATTTATATTGGCGGCCCAAGAATCGATATTTACAGCCCAATAAAACTAAAAATAAAACCGAATTCCCTATATTCTCTTCCTCTAATCGCAGCCCCTCTCTCCACGTCAGATTGGGAATATTGAGTGGTTCACGAATATTGATTTGGTGGGCTGCGATTAACGATGGGCTACGAATATCGATTGTGGTGACGCTAATATAAATCTCATTTTTAAATGCCTATATTATCATGTTAAATTCAGATAATTAACTTATAGTTTTGGAGCCGATAATTGATATTATAACATGATTAAGGTTTCTAATGTCATGTTTAATTTTTTTTTCAAACCAACTATGCCTAAACTTGGGGCAAATCAGTGATTGTTGGTTTAGGGGCATTTTGGTTTTTTTGGGTGTGCCTTAATTTCTCGTATAAGTAGGAGGGATTATGACTCTTTTTTGTGTGAAGTTGTATTTGTGTAATAGCCCTCGTCTCTTTTCTCCCCACCCATTGATAGTGAATAGCCTCTCTCCGTCGACGTAGACGCTCCTCGTCAAACCACGTATATCGCATCGTGTTCATTGCTTGATTTTGGTTTTTCCTCGTCGTTCTCACAACAACCTTATCATATCCATTTTTCCATGGGCTGTCGCTGCAAGTCACGACGGTGAGCAGTGGTCGAGTCAAGCGGAGGAAGACGACGTGCGCTAACACTGCGTACATGCGAGGAAAACTCTAACAAAGAATAAAACCTGCGGCACACCATTCGGTAGGGGATAACTGATCGTCGAATTCGGCGAGGAGAGCCGATCGTCGGCTAGCCACTAAGATGAGGGTCGCGGGAGTAGGGTCCGCCAGGCCGCCGAAGGATGTATGCTATTTGGAATTCAGGAGTTCCATCGATCAAAATTAGGCCTGCAAGTGGTTCGGTTCGGTTTTAGGCAAAACCGAAACCGAACCGAATAGGCTCGGTTTTTACAAACCCAAAACTGAAACCGAACAGAAATGGATCGGTTCGGTTTGGTTTTGTTCGGTTTTTTAACATCGGTTCGATTTTTCGGTAAACCTAAAATATATTATTCCTTGAAATAATTTTTAATGTTTGTCTAAGTACTTTTCTAATAGTTAATCTAGAAAGCAGTTCATCAACATTGAAGGAAAATTCAAAAAAAAAACACAATAATATTTAGATTAACCAGTACAATTAATACAATAAGTTCAAGTATTAGTATAAAATAAAAATCAATAAGTACAACATTGTTGCGGGTCGCTCAACGTTCTTTCAGACCGGGCGAATCGAACCGTCTTAGCCCGAGAGTGAACCGAGCGCGCAAGCAGTCACAGAGAGAACGAACAGGTGGCAAGAAAACGTTTTTACCGTGGAAAACCCGGAAATGGTGAAAAACCATGTGGTCGGATCGGCGCCGACCAAATTTCACTAAGTTGTGGAGTGTTACAAGTAATGATGCGAGAATCGGGAGCGACAGACCGCTCCCGTTACAATTGCAGTTGAATGAAGGTCTCTGAGGGTGACAGACCACCTCTCAGAAAAACTAAGTACTTTTCTCGGCCAGGAAGTCTTCAAAGTCCGCAGGAGATCTTCAAGCGACGATGGGGGTCTTCAAGCGACGAAGGAGGTCTTCGAAGGTTGAAGGAGATCTTCGGGTTCCGTAGGAGATTTTCGAATGCTGAAGGAGATCTTCGGGTTCCGAAGGAGATCTTCGGGTTCCGAAGGAGATCTTCGAATGCGGAAGGAGATCTTCGGGTTCCGAAGGAGATCTTCGGGTGCTGAAGGAGATCTTCGAGTTCCGAAGGAGATCTTCGAATGCTGAAGAAGATCTTCGAGGGAATTCCAGAGAGCTCTCTCCAGTCCAGAAAAACCAAGTCCTTTGAAATGAAGCTCTGTGGTTCCTTTTATAGCTTTTGAGGGTGGTTAGGGTGGTTATGGTGGTTAGGGCGGCTACCCGCGCACCATAACCAATTTATGTGTTATATGCACATTTATCATGAATATGACTATGCGCACACCAATTTGTATAGTTTTGTGACGATATGTATTCATATGATGGATATGGTTATGCACACACCATAACTATACTATTTGCTAGACGCAGACCGTATGCCCACTTATCATGAATATGACTATGCGCACACCAATTTGTATAGTTTTGTGACGATATGTATTCATATGATGGATATGGTTATGCGCACACCATAACCATATTATTCGCTATATGCAGACCGTATTGAAAGATTTTACTATTTACACCCCCATGTTGGAGGATTTTCACTATTTGCACCCCATGATGTGGAATTTTACTATTTGCACTCCATGATGTGGAATTTTACTACTTGCACCCCATGATGTGGAGTTTTACTATTTGCACCCCATGATGGTGGTTACAGGTTTAGGGAGGTTTAGCTTGGTCGTTCTCATTTTCTACGCCGAATGAGGCGAGAGAGGTCGGACGAGCGCGTCCGTTGGTCAAGGGAGGCTGACTGGGGACGAGACGAGAGGGGCCGG
Source organism: Dactylorhiza incarnata (assembly GCA_033032865.1). Taxonomy (NCBI): domain Eukaryota; kingdom Viridiplantae; phylum Streptophyta; class Magnoliopsida; order Asparagales; family Orchidaceae; genus Dactylorhiza; species Dactylorhiza incarnata. Next base: position 3,287,855 of record JAWHQI010000258.1, read on the forward strand.
AGAATGCGCCCGGCGGCGAGGGAGGCCGACCGGCACTGCGCCCACCGCACGGCCGCGGGCGGTGCCGGGCGGTACCGCGCGGTGCCGGGCGCGCGGTGCCGCGCGGTGCCGCGCGGTGCCGAGCGCGCGGTGTCGCGCGGCCGCGCGGTGTCGTGATCTTACTACCGTTTCTGAGAGTTGTTTAAAGTCAGGGTTCCGCTTCCCCCCATCGGAGGAGGCGATCGAGATTTTTAGATTTTGCGGTGTATCTATCTCGCAGTTTACCCCAGCCGGGATGGCGAGAATCATGGGGTTGATCGCGTTTTTTCGGGAGCATGGTTCGCAATTTTCTTTGGAGATCTTCAAAGATTGGTGTGAGGTTTTCACGGATCCGGGAGGCCGGATCGATGTTTGCAGCAACAAGAGGTGGTTCCGTTTTGAGGAAAGGAACGACTACCGTCATGGGAACACTTTATATGGGTATGTCCGCAACCGATGGGACTTGCCAGAGCTTTGGAGGAATCTCCCGGGCCGGTGCCGCCGTCAAGTGGGGCGAGAGAACGAATTCCAGCCCCTTCCTGGTTTTCCTCGTCGTGATGATTTGTCGAAGGCTCTTTATGGCGTGGTTCATTACGCGGAGGAGAAGAAATTATTGCTGGTCGGTCTTTCGTCGGATGTCGAGCGTGATGCCGCCATTGCTTTGCCGCGTGATAGGAAGAGAAAACTTGTTATCAGATGCGGAGGTTCAGAGATGGTGCCACCTCCACCTCCACCGAAGAGACGTTCTGATGGTGCGGCCCCCAACGGAGTCGTGCTCGAGGCAATTCCCATTGACGTTGACGCTGAGACCGTGGCTTCCCCCGTGGCGGAAGTGCTTCCTCGGAGCGATCCTCCTCCTCCTCCATTGGTGACGGCGAAGAGGGTATCCTCTTCAGTACGGGCGATGACTTCGGCGGTTAGTCATGTCTTTTTGTTGTTTATCTTTTATGTGTTCTCTTTTCCTAAGATTCTTATCCCGTTTTTTTTTTTCACAGGCTGATGTCATGACTAGCGTCGCTCGTACTTGGAACGATTGATATGTTGGGCTGAAGGAAGGGTTTTTTGCTATTCAAGAGGAGCTTCGTGTTGCGAAGAGTTCGCTGGAGGATTCCCAGAAGAAGAGGGGGCACGAGATATCACGTGAGCTCAAATTGGAGTCTGATCTTGCCCACGCTCGCTCTGAGGTAGAGCGTCTTCAGAGGGGGCTTAGTGCAGAGAAAGTCGCCGCTGAGAGTGCCTCCCAGTTGGCACAAGATTTGCAGGGTGACATGTTCCGTCAAGATGGCGAGCTGGGGTTTTTGAGAAGCGAGGTGGAGAGGCTTTCTTCCCTTGAGCCAGATATCAAGGCCATTAAGGCCGAGGGAGTTGCCGAGTATAAGGACTCCCTGGAATTCATAGAGGAGCGCTCTAGGATCTCTGAGGAGCTTCGAGCCGAGATCATGACCAAAGAGGTGGACCCCCTATTGGAAGATGAGTGCGAGATTTCTTTCAAGAGGGGGATCGGGAAGACCCTTCGTATGGTGGAGAGGAAGCTTGGGTGCAGTACGTCCGGGCTTGGCGCAGGCGACCTTTCTGAGGACGACTGCGCTGATGTAGATGTTGAGGGCTGATTGTCTTTGTCTTTATTTGTCTGTATGCTTTGCTTTCTTTCGTTATGTATCGTACTTCCTTGTTCCTGTATGTACAACCCCGATATTCGTCGAGTATAGGCAAGAGGTAGAGGCAAGGGGGACGAGCGATGAGGGAGGGAGCCTCCCGCTTGCCCGGCCTACATAGGGGAGCGAGAGGTGGAGGGACAAGTCCCCACCCCCAGGGGGGGAGCCCGGGCTGCTGCCCGGGGGCTCGCCCCCGCTCCCACCAAGGGGGGGCGAGCCCGGGCTGCTGCCCGGGGACTCGCCCCCGCTCCCACCAAGGGGGGGCGAGCCCGGGCTGCTGCCCGGGGGCTCGCCCCCGCTCCCACCAAGGGGGGGCGAGCCCGGGCTGCTGCCCGGGGGCTCGCCCCCGCTCCCACCAAGGGGGGGCGAGCCCGGGCTGCTGCCCGGGGGATCGCCCCCGCTCCCAGCTAGGGGGGCGAGCCCGGGCTGCTGCCCAGGGGCTCGCCCCCGCTCCCAGCTAGGGGGGCGAGCCCGGGTTGCTGCCCGGGGGCTCGCCCCCGCTCCCACCAAGGGGGGCGAGCCCGGGCTGCTGCCCAAGGGCTCGCCCCCGCTCCCAGCTAGGGGGGAGAGCCCGGGCCGCTGCCCAGGGACTTGCCCCCGCTCCCAGCTAGGGGGGCGAGCCCGGGCTGCCGCCCGGGGGCTCGCCCCCGCTCCCACTAAGGGGGGCGAGCCCGGGCCGCTGCCCAGGGGCTCTCCCCCGCTCCCAGCTAGGGGGGCGAGCCCGGGCTGCTGCCCGGGGGCTCGCCCCCGCTCCCAGCTAGGGGGGCGAGCCCGGGCTGCCGCCTGGGGGCTCGCCCCCGCTCCCACCAAGGGGGGGCGAGCCCGGGCGGCTGCCCAGGGGCTCGCCCCCGCTCCCACCAAGGGGGCGAGACCGGGCCGTCGCCCGGTGATCTCGCCCCCGCCCCCAACATTAAGGGGCGAGAGGAGGAGGGGCGAGCCCACCTCTCGCCCCCCGCGTCCAAGGAAGGGGCGAGCTTCTCTCGCCCCCACGCCCAGTAGGGGACGAGCCCAGGAGGGCATTCGGTCCGCGTTTAGCACCGTGGAACGGCGGGATTTGGCTATTCGCAGGCCAAGTCCGCGGTATTTTGGTAATTTCACGGACCGGTTTTTGGTTATTCGCAGCCCAACTTCAGAAATCCTATAAATAGGACCAAGGGGGCACCATTTGAGAGGATCTCATTCTAGGCTAGCTCTCTCCCTCTCTCTCTCCCTCCCCAAGTCTCTCTAGGGGGTGAGGAGAGCCTCCAGTGGTGCCCAAGCTTAGTAGTGGCTTGGGAGGGGAAGTTCCTAGGGAACTTCCGGGTATGTGGCGGGACCTCCCCAGTAAGCCCTTGGTCCAGTTCCTAGTTCCAACACCTTCAACCTAGAGCTCTCCCTTGGGAGGAGTAAGGATTGGTCGCCCCTCGGCTAGCTGAGGGCCCCGAACTCCACAGAGACTAAGTCTTGTTCGCAAGTCTCGGTTTCAACACATGGTGCGGTGAGCGTGGAGTGTGTCCGATTCAAGAAATCCTCAAGATGAGTTCCATGGACGGAGGTGGAAGATCAGACCCAAGTCACTCCCAGCCCCCGGTGGCTGGGGTGACGTTGGAGATGTTCGAAAATTTCAAGCAAGAGGTCTTACAGACCGTCCAGGTTGCTTTCGCCATGATAGTCAGAGGCAGAAGAGATGGTCCGGAGATCCCGCCCCAGCAGGTGGACGAGGGAACTCTCGGCCAGCAGTCCAGGAAGGAAGTACCGGTGGGGGGTAGTGGGGAGGTGTCATACCCCCACTCGCCCATCCCCATGGGGGCGAGCTCAGGAGGGAGGCGCCCTCCCAGCTCGCCCCACCCCTGCAAGGGGGCGAGCCCAGGAGGGAGGCGCCCTCCCAGCTCGCCCCATCCCTGCAAGGGGGCGAGCTCAGGAGGGAGGCGCCCTCCCAGCTCGCCCCACCCCTGCAAGGGGGCGAGCTCAGGAGGGGGCCGCCCTCCCAGCTCGCCCCGCCCCTGTTCCAAGGGGGCGAGCTCAGGAGGGGGCCGCCCTCCCAGCTCGCCCCGCCCCTGTTCCAAGGGGGCGAGCTCAGGAGTGGGCCGCCCTCCCAGCTCGCCCCGCCCCTGTTCCAAGGGGGAGAGCTCAGGAGGAGGCCGCCCTCCCAGCTCGCCCCGCCCCTGTTCCAAGGTGGCGAGCTCAGGAGGAGGCCGCCCTCCCAGCTCGCCCCGCCCCTATTCCAAGGGGGCGAGCTCAGGAGGAGGCCGCCCTCCCAGCTCGCCCTGCCCTTATTCCAAGGGGGCGAGCTCAGGAGGGGGCCGCCCTCCCAGCTCACCCCGCCCCTGTTCCATGGGGGCGAGCTCAGGAGGGAGGCGCCTTCCCAGCTCGCCCCGGCCCTTCTAGCCCCGTCCCGAAAGGGGGCGAGCGGGGAGGCATCCGACCCCCACTCGCCCCACCCCAAAAGAAATCGAGTGAAGGGTGGTGGGCGAGACCACCCCTGTAGGCGGCCATCCAATAGCCCGGCGGGCGCAGCTGCCAACAAGCCGACTCCACGAGGGGGGGAAAGGGGGAACCATAAAAGGAAAAGATCCAGCTGCCCGAAGTGGAGGCAGGGACCAAGGCCACCCCCTCTACCGCCCCCGCAAGCTATGGCGATGGGCGTGGGAAGGAGGAGAGCCAGGAAAGCCGAAAGAAGAGGAAGCGGAGGGGGTAGGGTGGAGTTATCCTACTATGATTTCCACCAGGAGGAAGGTCACGCGACATCCACCTGCCCCGAGTTTTTGGAAATAAGGAAGGCAATGGCTCCGATGCAACAACGACACTGGCCGAAGGGGATCGAGGAGGACGGGCCCTAGGATGTTGGAGGCAAAGAAAGGATATCCCGAGCTAAGTGGTGGCGACCAAAAACGCTTGTACCAGTAACTCCACGTAATGCGATGGTTTGTTTTCTTACTTAGGTTATTTTTCTCGCATGCAATATTATGACTAACAAGGTGTGATATATGTTGGTGCTGGAATGCCCCAGATCGATTCCGCTCCCGGGATCTCATCTAGACGGGGGGTTCAGGTTGATCTCTGGAGAGGCTGGCAAGGTGTGATATATGTTGGTGCTGGAATGCCCCAGATCGATTCCGCTCTCGGGCTCTCATCTAGACGGGGGGTTCAGGTTGATCTCTGGAGAGGCTGGCAAGGTGTGATATATGTTGGTGCTGGAATGCCCCAGATCGATTCTGCTCTCGGGCTCTCATCTAGACGGGGGTTCAGGTTGATCTTTGGAGAGGCTAGCAAGGTGTGATATATGTTGGTGCTGGAATGCCCCAGGTCGATTCCGCTCCCGGGCTCTCATCTAGACGGGGGGTTCAGGTTGATCTCTGGAGAGGCTGGCAAGATGTGATATATGTTGGTGCTGGAATGCCCCAGATCGATTCCGCTCCCGGGCTCTCATCTAGACGGGGGGTTCAGGTTGATCTCTTGAGAGGCTGGCAAGGTGTGATATATGTTGGTGCTGGAATGCCCCAGATCGATTCCGCTCCCGGGCTCTCATCTAGACGGGGGGTTCAGGTTGATCTCTGGAGAGGCTGGCAAGGTGTGATATATGTTGGTGCTGGAATGCCCCAGATCGATTCCGCTCCCGGGCTCTCATCTAGACGGGGGGTTCAGGTTGATCTCTGGAGAGGCTGGCAAGGTGTGATATATTTTGGTGTTGGAATGCCCCAGATCGATTCCGCTCCCGGGCTCTCATCTAGACGGGGGGTTCAGGTTGATCTCTGGAGAGGCTGGCAATGTGTGATATATGTTGGTGCTGGAATGCCCCAGATCGATTTCGCTCCCGGGCTCTCATCTAGACGGGGGGTTCAGGTTGATCTCTGGAGAGGCTGGCAAGGTGTGATATATGTTGGTGCTGGAATGCCCCAGATCGATTCCGCTCTCGGGCTCTCATCTAGACGGGGGGTTCAGGTTGAACTCTGGAGAGGCTGGCAAGGTGTGATATATGTTGGTGCTGGAATGCCCCAGATCGATTCCGCTCCCGGGCTCTCATCTAGACGGGGGGTTCAGGTTGATCTCTTGAGAGGCTGGCAAGGTGTGATATATGTTGGTGCTGGAATGCCCCAGATCGATTCCGCTCCCGGGCTCTCATCTAGACGGGGGGTTCAGGTTGATCTCTGGAGAGGCTGGCAAGGTGTGATATATGTTGGTGCTGGAATGCCCCAGATCGATTCCGCTCCCGGGCTCTCATCTAGACGGGGGGTTCAGGTTGATCTCTGGAGAGGCTGGCAAGGTGTGATATATTTTGGTGTTGGAATGCCCCAGATCGATTCCGCTCCCGGGCTCTCATCTAGACGGGGGGTTCAGGTTGATCTCTGGAGAGGCTGGCAAGGTGTGATATATGTTGGTGCTGGAATGCCCCAGATCGATTTCGCTCCCGGGCTCTCATCTAGACGGGGGGTTCAGGTTGATCTCTAGAGAGGCTGGCAAGGTGTGATATATGTTGGTACTGGAATGCCCCAGATCGATTCCTCTCTCGGGCTCTCATCTAGACGGGGGTTCAGGTTGAACTCTGGAGAGGCTGGCAAGGTGTGATATATGTTGGTGCTGGAATGCCCCAGATCGATTCCGCTCCCGGGCTCTCATCTAGACGGGGGGTTCAGGTTGATCTCTGGAGAGGCTGGCAAGGTGTGATATATGTTGGTGCTGGAATGCCCCAGATCGATTCCGCTCACGGGCTCTCATCTAGACGGGGGGTTCAGGTTGATCTCTGGAGAGGCTGGCAAGGTGTGATATATGTTGGTGCTGGAATGCCCCAGATCGATTCCGCTCCCGGGCTCTCATCTAGACGGGGGGTTCAGGTTGATCTCTGGAGAGGCTGGCAAGATGTGATATATGTTGGTGCTGGAATGCCCCAGATCGATTCCGCTCCCGGGCTCTCATCTAGACGGGGGGTTCAGGTTGATCTCTGGAGAGGCTGGCGAGGTGTGATATATGTTGGTGCTGGAATGCCCCAGATCGATTCCGCTCCCGGGCTCTCACCTAGACGGGGGGTTCAGGTTGATCTCTAGAGAGGCTGGCAAGGTGTGATATATGTTGGTGCTGGAATGCCCCAGATCGATTCCGCTCCCGGGCTCTCACCTAGACGGGGGGTTCAGGTTGATCTCTGGAGAGGCTGGCAAGGTGTGATATATGTTGGTGCTGGAATGCCCCAGATCGATTCCGCTCCCGGGCTCTCATCTAGACGGGGGGGGGGGGGGGGGGGGGGGGGGGGGGGGTTCAGGTTGATCTCTGGAGAGGCTGACAAGGTGTGATATATGTTGGTGCCGGAATGCCCCAGATCGATTCCGCTCCCGGGCTCTCATCTAGACGGGGGGTTCAGGTTGATCTCTGGAGAGGCTGGCAAGGTGACTCATGTTGGCTAAGGCCCCGAGCAGACCCGCTGACCAGGCTCTCATCTAGCTGGCAGGTCAGAAGTCTCACTCGGTGGCAGGTTCTAAGTTTTCAAAGGTTAGCTCCGAACAGACCCGCTGACCAGACTCCCACCAAGCTGGCAGATCCAAGGATCGCTCGGTGGCAGGAAAATCCCAAGTACTTAGTCCCGATGCTGACCTGCTGACCAGACTCCCACCCAGCTGGCAGGGTCAGGAACCGCTCAGTGGCCGAAAATTCTCTCAAGTATTTTTTCCCCGAGGTGGCTCCGCTAGCCGGGCTCTCGCTAGCCAGCAGGGTAGGATGACCTCTCGGGGAGGCTAAGTATTTTTCCCCGAGGTGGACTCGCTAGCCGGGCTCTCACTAGCCGGCAGAGTTGGAAGACCTCTCGGGGAGGCTATGTATTTTTCCCCGAGGTGGTCTCGCTAGCCGGGCTCTCTCTAGCCAGCAGTGTTGGAAGACCTCTCGGGGAGGCTGTGTATTTTTCCCCGAGGTGGTTTCGCTAGCCGGGCTCTCACTAGCCGGCAGGGTTGGAAGACCTCTCGGGGAGGCTATGTATTTTTCCTCCAAAGTGGTCTCGCTAGCCGGGCTCTCTCTAGCCGGCAGGGTTGGAAGACCTCTCGGGGAGGCTGTGTATTTTTCCCCGAGGTGGTCTCGCTAGTCGGGTTCTCACTAGCCGGCAGGGTTGGAAGACCTCTCGGGGAGGTTATGTATTTTTCCTCCAAAGTGGTCCCGCTAGCCGGGCTCTCACTGGCCGGCAGGGATGGAGGACCTCTCGAGGAGGCTTTATGTTTTCTCTCAAAGTAACTCCGTTAGCCGGGTTGCCAACGACACTCGTCGAATATGCAGGGTTGGACATTTCTTTCCGAGCGTGAGCCACGCTCGAAAAGAGCGGGGATTGTGTACAACCCCGATATTCGCTGAGTATAGGCAAGAGGTAGAGGCAAGGGGGACGAGCGATGAGGGAGGGAGCCTCCCGCTTGCCCGGCCTACATAGGGGAGCGAGAGGTGGAGGGACAAGTCCCCACCCCCAGGGGGGGAGCCCGGGCTGCTGCCCGGGGGCTCGCCCCCGCTCCCACCGAGGGGGGGCGAGCCCGGGCTGCTGCCCGGGGGGCTCGCCCCCGCTCCCACCGAGGGGGGGCGAGCCCGGGCTGCTGCCCAGGGGCTCGCCCCCGCTCCCAGCTAGGGGGGCGAGCCCGGGCTGCTGCCCGGGGGCTCGCCCCCGCTCCCACCAAGGGGGGCGAGCCCGGGCTGCTGCCCAAGGGCTCGCCCCCGCTCCCAGCTAGGGGGCGAGCCCGGGCCGCTGCCCAGGGGCTCGCCCCCGCTCCCAGCTAGGGGGGCGAGCCCGGGCTGCCGCCCAGGGGCTCGCCCCCGCTCCCACCAAGGGGGGCGAGCCCGGGCCGCTGCCCAGGGGCTCGCCCCCGCTCCCAGCTAGGGGGGCGAGCCCGGGCTGCTGCCCGGGGGCTCGCCCCCGCTCCCAGCTAGGGGGGCGAGCCCGGGCTGCCGCCCGGGGGCTCGCCCCCGCTCCCACCAAGGGGGGGCGAGCCCGGGCTGCTGCCCAGGGGCTCGCCCCCGCTCCCAGCAAGGGGGCGAGACCGGGCCGTCGCCCGGTGATCTCGCCCCCGCCCCCAACATTAAGGGGCGAGAGGAGGAGGGGCGAGCCCCCCTCTCGCCCCCCGCGTCCAAGGAAGGGGCGAGCTTCTCTCGCCCCCACGCCCAGTAGGGGACGAGCCCAGGAGGGCATTCAGTCTGCGTTTAGCACCGTGGAACGGCGGGATTTGGCTATTCGCAGGCCAAGTCCGGGGTATTTTGGTAATTTCACGGACCGGTTTTTGGTTATTCGCAGCCCAACTTCAGAAATCCTATAAATAGGACCAAGGGGGCACCATTTGAGAGGATCTCATTCTAGGCTAGCTCTCTCCCTCTCTCTCACCCTCCCCAAGTCTCTCTAGGGGGTGAGGAGAGCCTCCAGTGGTGCCCAAGCTTAGTAGTGGCTTGGGAGGGGAAGTTCCTAGGGAACTTCCGGGTATGTGGCGGGACCTCCCCACTAAGCCCTTGGTCCAGTTCCTAGTTCCAACACCTTCAACCTAGAGCTCTCCCTTGGGAGGAGTAAGGATTGGTCGCCCCTCGGCTAGCTGAGGGCCCCGAACTCCACAAAGACTAAGTCTTGTTCGCAAATCTCGGTTTCAACACTGTATTTGCGTCTCTTGTAGTGGAGTTGTACAACTCTTTGCTTTGTTATATTGATTGATGACTACTTGTTTGTCCACCACTTACTTCTGTTTTTCTCATTTCTGTGTGAGGTTAGTGGGGATCTGGTCCCGAGTAGCGGTGAAGGGCAGACGCTTCGAACCGTGGGCGACCGTGAGGGGGGCAGGCCCTGACGGTGCCGTGATCTTACTACCGGGGAAGGGAGGACGCTTCGGACCCGGTAGCGCGAGATCATTGGGGAACTGGCCCCGAGTGGCGGTGAAGGGCGGACGCTTCGAACCGTGGGCGACCGTGAGGGGGGCAGGCCCTGACGGTGCCGTGATCTTACTACCGGGGAAGGGCGGACGCTTCGGACCGGGTAGCGTGAGATCACTGGGGGACTGGCCCCGAGTAGCGGTGAGGGGCGGACACTTCGAACCGTGGGCGACCGTGAAGGGGGCAGGCCCTGGCGGTGTCGTGATCTTACTACCGGGGAAGGGCGGACGCTTCGGACCGGGTAGCGTGAGATCACTGGGGAACTGGCCCCGAGCAATATTGAGCCATCGTTGAGAGATAGCTTGCGCGAGTCGGGGCTCGCGGCTTCCGTAATAATTGTAGAGAAATAATTTGCGCGAATCGAGGTTCACGGCTTGTACGTAAAGTTTTAGTAAAGTAGTTTGCGCGAGTCAAGGCTCGCGGCTTGTACATAAAATCATAATAAGATAAGTTTGCGTGAGTCGAGGCTCGCGGCTTGTATATAGAATCATAGTAAGATAATTTGCGCGAGTCGGAGCCCACAGCTTGTACACAAAATCATGATAAGATAGTTTGCGCGAGTCGAGGCTCGCGGCTTGTACATAACAGAGTAAGAAAAATCACTGATAAAAGCGGCGCAGATTCTGCGTGTTCCAGGCTTCACCGCCGCGGTGACCACATAGGGTCCTTCCCATGCTGGAGAGAGTTTGTCTTTCTACGGGCCCTTCCCGGCTGCTTCAACGTTGCGCAGGACGAGATCTCCGACGTTGATTGGCCTGGGCTTAACCCTCCTGTCGTAGAGCCGGGCCACTCGCCTTTGGTAGATAGCGATGCGCTGAGCGGCGTTGTCTCGAGTTTCGGAGATTAAATCGAGGTTTTCGCGGAGCAGTCCATCGTTCTTACTGGGATCGAAAGTCAGCACCCGGAGGCTCCTGTTGGAGTCCTCTCTGTTGTACGGTATGCCCACAACACATTTGGGAGCGCATCCACCCACTGCCCCCCCCCCGGCTTCTTCGAGACGCGTCTTCAGCCCTTTGAGGATGGTGCGGTTGGTGACCTCCACCTGCCCATTTGTGTGTGGATGTGCTACGGCGGTGTGGGGGAGATTAATCTTCAGGTCTTCGCACATCTTGGTGAATGACTTCCTAGTAAACTGGGTGTCGTTGTCGGCGATGATCATCGCTGGGATTTCGAAGCAGCAGACGATGTTCTTCCAGACGAACTGCTTAGCATTCTCCTCCGTGATTTTCGGCAGGGGCTCAACTTCCACCCACTTGGTGAAGTAATCGATGGCTAGGATGATGAATTTTCTCTGTCCGGATGCCAGAGGCAGAGGGCCGAGGAGATCAATCCCTCACTGTGCGAAGGGCCACGCACTCTGGAGCGCGGTGAGCGCGACTGGGGGCTGATGAGGTACGTTCGCGTGAAGCTGACAGCTCCTGCATTTCTGGATGAGTTCAGCCGCGTCTTTCTTCATCGTTGGCCAATAGAAACCTTGGCGTAAGATCTTCTGGGCCAGCGCTTTTCCTCCTAGATGTTCTCCGCAGACCCCTCCGTGCACCTCTCTTAGGGCATAGTTTGCTTCGCCGGCTGGTAAATATTTTAGGTAGGGCCCCGAGAACGCCCGCTTGTAGATCTCACCGTCTATGATGGTGAACGACGCCGCTCGCATTCGCAATCTGCGCGCCTCCAGGCGGTCCTCGGGGAGACACCCCTGCTCAAGGTAAGCCCGCAGGGGTGTCATCCAAGATGGCGCCTCTTCATTGATTGTCGCAATTTCCCATGGTCCTGGGATACTTGGGGCCATGATTTCTTTGACTCGTCGTCTTCGCGATTGATAGCGGGCGGATGAAGTTGCCAACTTAGAGAGCGCGTCCGCTCTAGAATTCTTCTCTCGGGGTACGTGCATGATTTGGTATGACGGAATCTTCTGAAGGAGAGACTTTACGCATGTGAGGTAATGCGCCATCTGATCACTCTTGGCCTCGTAATCTCCCTCGACTTGCGAGACTACAAGTTGGGAGTCGGCATGAATCGTCAGGCTCTCAACTCTACAATCGATGGCGAGCCGGAGGCCGGCGATCAAAGCCTCGTACTCTGCGACGTTGTTAGTTGCTGGGAACTTCAATCTGAGGCCATACTCCAAAGTGATCTCGTCGGGGCTTATGAGAAGTAATCCTGCTCCGGCTCCTTCAGCTCCTGAAGCACCGTCGACGTAGAGAGTCCAACGGGGTGTGGTGATATCTTTGACAGGAGTGGTTTCCGGTGGGATGGTGTATTCTACAACAAAGTCAGCGAGCACTTGCGACTTGATGTCCGGCCGGGGCAAGAATTGAATGTCGAATTCGCCGAGCTCCACCGCCCACTTCACTAGTCTTCCTGAGACTTTTGGTTTCTGGAGGATTGTTCGTAGCCGGAGCTGAGTTAATACTTTTACTGTGTGCGCCTGGAAGTACGGCCGAAGCTTTCGCGCCGAGAAGACGAGTGCTAAGGCCGTTTTTTCTGCTGCCAGATACCTGGTTTCGATATCGGTGAGGACCTTGTTGAGGTAGTAGATCGGTCGTTGCACCCCTCCTTCATCCTTCACAAGCACCGAACTGAGGGCCGTAGGCGAAACTGCAAGGTACAAGAACAGGGTTTCCCCGGGGATTGGCTTTGATAGAAGCGGCAGCGAGGCCAGGTACCGTTTGAGAAGCTCGAAAGCCGTCTGACACTCGTCCGTCAATTGGAACCCAGTGTGGCGCGCTCCCCGGAGAATCTTGAAGAAAGGGAGGTACTTGTCCCCTGTCCTTGACAGGAAGCGGGACAACGCGGCGATCCTCCCATTCAGGCGTTGTACTTCTTTGATTGAACGAGGCGGCGACATGTCCTCCAACGCCTTGATCTTCTCGGGGTTGGCCTCGATTCCCAGATGGGTTACCATGAAACCCAGGAACTTCCCCGCCGTCACGCCAAACGCGCATTTGCTGGGGTTGAGACACATCTGGAAGCGACGAAGAAGCTGAAAGCACTTTCCCAAGTCTTTCAAATGGTCGCGACGGTGGACGCTCTTCACTAGCATGTCGTACACCTATACCTCCATCGTCTCCCCGATGAGGTCCTTGAAGACTTTGTTCATCAATCTTTGGTATGTCGCTCCGGCATTTTTAAGGTCGAACGACATCACCTTGTAGCAGTAGACTCCTTTATCGGTGCGGAAGGCGGTGTGCTCCTCGTCCGTGGGATTCATTCTTATCTGGTTGTAGCCTGAGTACGCGTCCATGAAGCTGAGCAGCTCGTGGCCGGCCGTTGCATCGACGAGCTGGTCGATCCTTGGAAGAGGGAAACTGTCTTTTGGGCAGGCCTGGTTCAGGTTGCTGTAGTCGACGCACATCCGCCACTTCCGGAAGGCCTTCTTTACCATCACCACGTTAGCGAGCCACGTGGGATAATCTACCTCACGGATGAACCGTGCCTCCAGAAGCTTAGCCACTTCTTCTTCGATTGCCTTCACTCGCTCGGGGGCGAAGTTCCTCTTCTTTTGAATCACGGGCCTGCAGGCAGGGTTAACATTTAATGAGTGAAAAATGACTTCAGGATCTACCTCAGACATGTCTTCCGGGCTCCAAGCGAAAATGTCCTCGTTCTCTTGCAGGAAGGTTGCGAATTCTTCTCGTTCTTCTGGCGACAAGAGGGACCCGACCTGGGCAGTCCGGGTCGAATCCTGCTGGGAGAGCGGCACTTCCACCAATCCTTCAACGGGTGCCCCCCTCTGCAGAGTAGCTTCATCTCGTAGGTCGAAGTTGTTGATGTTGAGGGCCGTCGCCTTTGTGGGTTGAGCTTGCTTCAGATAGCATGTTCTGGCTGCCTCTTGGTTCCCGCGAACGACTCCTACTCCAGCGGCAGTCAGAAACTTCATGGCTAAGTGTGGGATTGATGGGATGGCTTTGAAGACAGAGTGGAGTGGTCTCCCGAAAATTATGTTGTAGGCGGAGTTTGACTCCACTACTACGAATTGAATGTTGTGGCTTGTCTGTCTTGGAAACTCGCCGAGTGTTACCAGAAGGGTGATCATGCCCTGGACCGGGACGGGGCGATTATCAAAACCGTACACGGGTCCTGCTGCCGGGCTAAGGTGCTCCTTGGTGAGATTCATGCTCTGCAGAGTGGAGAGGAACAAGACGTCGACTGAGCTCCCGTTGTCGACTAGTATTCTCTTTACGTTGAAACAGGGATCCCCGATCCCAACATTGATCACGAGCGGGTCTTGGTGTGGCAGCCGTAACCCCTCTAGGTCCTCATCTCCAAAGGTGATGGTGGTGTCTTGCTTTAATTTTTTGTCGTCGTGCCCCCTCTCGGGCCTAGCAATGGAAAGTATCTGAGCGGCGAGATTAGGAGACCCGACAATAGTCTCGACTTCTCCTATCAGCGGCCTTCCCGCTGCTGCGCCGTGAGGTGCAGGGGGTTGATCTTTTGGTTGCCTAGGCTGTTGTGCCTGGTTTGACTGCTGACCTTGCAAGAATATTCCGAGGAGCCCTTGCCTGATAAGGCGCTCGATTTCTTCCTTCAACCTGGTGCATTCTTCAGTTGTATGACCAGCCCCTCTATGAAACTCACAATACTTCGATTGGTCGGTTCTCTCATTCGGGACAGGCGGCCTTGGCCTACGGAACGCCGAGTTTTCTTGAATGGCATAAAGCACGTTGGTTCGTTACGTGTTGAGTGGGGTGTAAATCTGTGGCGGCCGGGGACCCCGATCTCTTCCGGGGTCTCGGCGATGATCATCATTCCGGCGTTCCTCCGTACGCCGTTCCTCCTGCCTCCTGGGGGCCTGCTCCTGCCCCTTCCTCCTCTTCTGACTTCCTTCGAACTGCTGGCGATGTGCCTCAATTGACTCATCTGCCGCTATATGTGTCTCCACCCGATGCACAAGGTCAGGATAACTTGGTACTGTCTCCCTCATCAGAGCGGAGTAAAATCCGCTTGGGCGGAGTCCCCCCAGGAAAACACCGCGCAGAAGCTCGGGATCAACCCCTGGGATTGTCGCGCCTCAGTCGTGAAGCGGCGGAAAAATTCTTTGAGGGTCTCTCCTTCGTTCTGGCGAATTCCTGAAAGATGCGAGGGATCTCGAACGATTCTTCGATTAGCGATGAATTGGTCCGTAAACTGCTGTGAGAGCTCGGTGAAGTTGTTGACGGATCCATCCCGCGGAGACTGAAACCAAGTGCGTGCCTGCCCCCTGAGTGTTGCCGAAAACACTTGGCAGAGGAGATGATCAGTGGCGTTGTAGATCCGCATGATGGTGGTAAAATGGTTGACGTGCTCCAGGGGATCGTCCGTCCCATCGAATGTCTCGATGCTGGGAAGCTTGAAGCCGTGCGGAATTGGATGGTCCAAGATTTGTTGTGTGAGCGGGGAGCCGCGACGTAGGGGCGGCGGGCGAAGATGCCCCGACGTCCGGCATGTCCGTACTCTTCAGCTATCACGTCGCATATCTCCTCGCGAGTGGGCCTTCCTATGGCTTGTTCGACTCCTACTCCTCCTTGCTGGCGGTGAAGGGGTTCTCCTCTAGCTCCCCTGGCGGGGCGGACTGGATGCTCGGAGCTGGCAGCATCCGAGTATTCTTCTTCGTATGTTTCTCCTTCTTGAGCAGCTTCTCCCAATGGAGCGTGATCAGGGACCAAGGGAGGCGGGATGATTGGAGCGGCAGGTGGAGCAGGACCTTGCAGGGCTCCGAGGATTCTGAGAAGAGCCAGCATTTCAGTTTGTTGCTCTTCCATCTGGCGCATGCGCCCTTCTAGCGCGACCACGGGCGCTAAAGGGACTTCTTCGGCGGGAGGTGCGTTGATGAGTGAATGAGATGGAGCGAGATCGACGCGTCCTTCAGGGATGGAAACATCAGTGATGCGAGCACTTCTTCTTGCCATTGCTGTCAGTCACGAGTATTGCTATTAGGCGAGTACTGTCTTTGGAAAGCTTTTGCAGAGTTTGGGGAACACCTTTCCCACAGACGGCGCCAAACTGTTGCAAGTCGCTCAACGTTCTTTCAGACCGGGCGAATCGAACCGTCTTAGCCCGAGAGTGAACCGAGCGCGCAAGCAGTCACAGAGAGAACGAACAGGTGGCAAGAAGACTTTTTTACCGTGGAAAACCCGGAAAGGGTGAAAAACCACGTGGTCGGATCGGCGCCGACCAAATTTCACTAAGTTGTGGAGTGTTACAAGTAATGATGCGAGAATCGGGAGCGACGAGCCGCTCCCGTTACAATTGCAGTTGAATGAAGGTCTCTGAGGGTGACAGACCACCTCTCAGAAAAACTAAGTACTTTTCTCGGTCAGGAAGTCTTCAAAGTCCGCAGGAGATCTTCAAGCGAAGATAGGGGTCTTCAAGCGACGAAGGAGGTCTTCGAAGGTTGAAGGAGATCTTCGGGTTCCGTAGGAGATCTTCGAATGCTGAAGGAGATCTTCGGGTTCCGAAGGAGATCTTCGAATGCTGAAGGAGATCTTCGGGTTCCGAAGGAGATTTTCGGGTGCGGAAGGAGATCTTCGAGTTCCGAAGGAGATCTTCGAGTTCCGAAGAAGATCTTCGAGGGAATTCCAGAGAGCTCTCTCCAGTCCAGAAAAACCAAGTCCTTTGAAATGAAGCCCTGTGGTTCCTTTTATAGCTTTTGAGGGTGGTTAGGATGGTTATGGTGGTTAGGGCGGTTAGCCGCACACCATAACCAATTTATATGTTATATGCACATTTATCATGAATATGACTATGCACACACCAATTTGTATAGTTTTGTGACGATATGTATTCATATGATGGATATGGTTATGCACACACCATAACCATACTATTTGCTAGACGCATACCGTATGCCCACTTATCATGAATATGACTATGCGCACACCAATTTGTATAGTTTTGTGACGATATGTATTCATATGATGGATATGGTTATACACACACCATAACCATATTATTCGCTATATGCAGACCGTATTGAAAGATTTTACTATTTACACCCCCATGTTGGAGGATTTTCACTATTTGCACCCTATGATGTGGAATTTTACTATTTGCACTCTATGATGTGGAATTTTACTACTTGCCCCCCATGATGTGGAGTTTTACTATTTGCACCCCATGATGGGTGGTTACAGGTTTAGGGAGGTTTAGCTTGGTCGTCCTCATTTTCTCCGCCGAATGAGGCGAGAGAGGTCGGACGAGCGCGTCCGTTGGTCAAGGGAGGCCGACTGGGGACGAGACGAGAGGGGCCGGAGAATGCGCCCGGCGGCGAGGGAGGCCGACCGGCACTGCGCCCACAGCACGGCTGCGGGCGGTGCCGGGCGGTACAACGCGGTGCTAGGCGCGCGGTGCCGCGCGGTGCCGCGCGGTGCCGGGCGCGCGGTGCCGGGCGCGCGGTGTCGGGCGCGCGGTGCCGCGCGGTGCCGCGCGGTGCCGGGCGCGCGGTGCCGCGCGGGGCCGGTCGCGCGGGGCCGCGCTGTGCCGGTCGCGCGGTGCCGCGCGGTGCCGGGCGCGCGGTGCCGCGCGGTGCCGGGCGCGCGGTGCCGCGCGGTGCCGGGCGCGCGGTGCCGGGCGCGCGGTGCCGCGCGGTGCCGGGCGCGCGGTGCCGCGCGGTGCCGGGCGCGCGGTGCCGGGCACGCTGTGCCGCACGGCCGGGGGTGCCGCGCGGCCGGGGGTGCCGCGCGGCCGCGCGACACCGTGCGTGGTGCTGCGCGTGGCTTCGTGCGGTGGTTGCGGCGGTTGCGGTTGCGGTTATGGGCGATTTTCTCCTCTTTCTTGCCCATGCCTCCACCATCTTAGTGGGGAGTGAGGTTTTTGGCTAAATGCAACCCGGATTTCTCTACAAAATGGATGAGGAGCCATCAAACATATTTAATTTACTCGCTCACGCTCGGGTAATTGTTACAGACTCATGGTGAGATAAGATAAGAGATATTACATAGTCTTGTTATTTTCGGATTCAACTTCAAACTCATTCCTCACAATCTAATGCTTTTATCTGACGGGACAAACTCAAAGTCTAAATTTATAATCGGTTCGATTTTCTCGGTTTACCGACCATATAAACCGAATTCGAACCGAATAGGCTCGGTTTTCAGCCCCCCTAAACCGAAACCGAACCGAACCGATCGGTTTGGTCCAAATTCGGTTCGGGTCGGTTTGGTCGGTTTCGGTTTCGATTTTCTATGCATTTCAAATTAATTCAATGTTTGTTTCAAATTAGAATCCTAAATGTGGATAGCTTCTTGGAAATCGCGAGGGTGGAGCGCCATCGGGTAAGGGCTTTCCGGGTTCCAATTTTGAAGGCGTGGAGGGGTTGATGAACGCTGGGGATCATTTTGATGGGAATTTCCAGTTTTTTGACAAACGGTCGGGATTAATACAATGCCTCATTATTCAAGCCATTTAAGTATAGCTAAAAAATGTTAATTTTATTTATAATCCACATAAATAGATAGATACCGACGAGATCAAAAATTAGCATAAATCGCACGGCTGTTCAATGTTTATTGATACGTTACCTGGCTAACAATCTCCATAAGGATCTAAAATCCATTAGAAACTTGACACGTGGTCTGGTCCTAAATCCAGGTCGCAAGTTTCGGTTCATATAGGGCTTGCAAATTCAAAAAAAAAAAGGGCCGACACTCACAGCAACGGGCTATTGCAATTTCGAAAGTGCTTTATTCTATCATCAAAACATCACAAAGTGGTAAAGGAGAGAGATATTTTCTTTGGTGATCTCTCTCTCTCTCTCGTTCTTCGAGACAATCTCTAGTTCTTATTCAGTTTTTCATGCTCAGATTTATTCTCCCGAGAGCTTGAAACTGCAGTCGCTTTCGTACGAGGGTTGGAGCAGGATAGCGGGTTAATAGGTGAGATTTTGGGGGTTTTTTCGCAGGTATTGCCGAGTTCTGCGCCCTTCAGATTTGTTTATTTCTTCTCGGCAATGCTCCTCTCCAGAAGTTTAGGGTTGTTCTTTTCCTCTGTTTGTTTATTGTTGTCACTTTAATGGCTTTTTTCTGAAATTAATGTTTTTTTAATGTAAGTAGTTTATCATGCCATTTACATTGTTTGTTCATAATATGTTTGAATAATCACTTCAATTGTTAGAAATGCTTTAAGTTCTTAGACATGTCTGGATGCATTTCATATTATCCACTTTTGGGGCTGGTTTGATAGGTTTTTAGTTTTCTCCATGTAGGTTGATAAGTTGTTAGAATGTTGATTTGTGAAGCAATTTTAAAACTCCAATCTATTTTTTTTCCAAAAAAAAACATTTATTTGAAGACATCACAACAATTTAAGTCAAATTGAGTGCACCTGTTTTGGGATGTCTTTCCTCTACTGCAAAATGTATAGAAGACATTACCGCACTACTACTGGGTTTAAGCTTCGACCATTCTTTATGTCTTCCATATTTGTGTTTCTTCCTTAATTACATGTATATGCTATACATTTAGTGATATCTGCAATTATTTAGAATTTTTTGTATGATTTGTAAAATATTGAATAGGTACATCTACTGGCTTGGCACACGAGGAATTCTTTGGGGATGGATGAGTTGAAACTAAGGTTGATATCATTTGTTTCTATTAGCTTGGTCATCGTTGTTGGGATCCCTCTTCCTCCAGGATACACATGCGAAGATGATGGTACATTACAATTCACAAGCATTTGCACCCATCTTATTATTTCGCAATTCCATGTAGGTAGGAAATCATATGGTTATTTGGTTATCTTCCCTTCTATATTCTTTTCGGGAGATAGTGAAAGCTATTTCTTCAGTTAAAAAAAAGATATGCATTGTTGTGGTTTGCGTGTGAGGGGAGAGAAGGATTACAAATAACTTGTTTTGAGGACTGCACTCTATAAGTCTGAAGATCCCCCTTTATAAGTTTGAATTGTTTCAACATTATTATCATCGATGCAAAACCAGTTTTGGCAACTGACAGAGGAACTGACCAAGGGGGTTTGGTGTGGGGATCGAGAACCGATAGAGGCGTCAACGAGCTTGGAAGGTTGACTTGGAAGCACGACGTGAGGATGCCGCCAGAGGCTGCCGTTGTGCGTGGATGATGAGCTACTGTCGGTAGCAGATTAGATCATGTCATATCAGTTGATGGAGGAGTGGAACAATGCGGAAAAATTGCGAGAATTGAAGTCAAAAATAACCATGAGCATCTCAGTCTCCTATCTCTTTATATATATGAAGTTTTCTTAAGGGAAATTAATGCATTTACTAAAGAAATAAAATAATAGAAATTAAATGGCGAGTCTCTCCTGAATTAGATGACATCCTCCATAGTCGATAGTTCTCTTCCTTGATTGGGTTGATGAGCGTCCATGCATCAATATATGTTATATGAATGCTATCTACATTTAGGATTCTAATTTTATAATATTCTTTTTTATAATATAGAGTTATATTTCATATAATTCAATGATATATGTTTGTTATATGTGTGTAAATTTGGCATTCCGAGAATTGAAGTCAACCTCCTGCAAGCAAACATTGTACCATTTGACCAAATGTCGTTTATATACTTATTAGTAGTTATACATTTCTTCGTATTAATTCATATTTATATTTCAGTAGTTATTTTTTGAAAAACATCTCATATCCTAGGTTTTTGAAAAGCACGAATCTCGTATCATATCCTATAATTCATTTCTCGTTTCGGTTCCCATGCAACATAGTCTAAAATGTATATTCTAGGATGCTTTGGGTATCTTTTAGAAGGTCCAAAATCTTTTATAAACCTTTGAACTTCCATTTTTATTTACCACGAACACTTTATTTTTTGATGCATGATCCTCCTCAATCACTCAAGCAGAACAACACATCACCACAGCATAGGAGGGCATACCACTACCCCTCTTCTTTTTCCTCATTTTCTGTCGGCTGGTAGAAAATCATTTTATCACCCACTGTAAGCAGTTCACCATCAGGTTGACACTCACACTCAATGAGGTGCAAGTAGGCCATGAGGAGTGATATATAGGGTCAGGCTGGTTAGAGAGATTGAACATAAAGGGGACAATTGTACACAAGGATCTCCCTTCTCTAGATGTTAAGAAAATGTAGATCTTGGACTTTCTCAAATATTATGATTTATTCAAACTTTATTAGTCAATATCACACTTCCATTGAGCCAGCAGGTTCCATTAAGAGATGATAACTTCAAGATAGTGAAGAGCATGCTTTTAGCATGCATAACACTATGAAAACATATGCATGTGTTCTTCAAAGTGCACTTCAGCACGAGGAAAACCAATTTAACAATGCTATGCAAATGCTTTACACCTTGCCTAGATCACATCAGAGTGCATATATTGGCCTATGTTCAAACAATTATTAATTCAATAGTTTGCCAGTAAGCATCTAACAAGGGTGCAAAGTTGAGGATGTTTGGTTGGTAAAAGAGACGATATTGCCGCTTTTTATGTTTGCCGCAGTTTTACAAAAAATGGCGGTCCGCAAAACTTATATTGCTGCCCGAAACAGACCCATAATTTCCTGCTGTACAGATATGAAAGCTATATTAGTACATTTGTTTGTTAAGTTGTGTTGTAAGTGAACACATCAGATATTCCACATTCTCTCTCTCACTCACAATATCGGCCAAATTGTGCCATTATGTTACCATGCCAACTTAGTTCTATGATATGCCAAATAATTCTAAAGTAAAATGAGCATTTTACACGTTTTCATTTGACAGTGGTGCTGGGTTTTTGTTTTACTGCAATTCTATTAGATTCCATCTAAAGATCCTCCTCACGTTAATTTTTTTTCTTAGGTTTTATATGTTGTAGAATAACATATTGGAAAATTTTATGAACTTACTGAGGAGACATCCCAAAAGTACTCATTCAAATAATAATTTTGATACTTGTTTTGGACAGTTTATGCTATTAATAACCTACATGTGGCACTTGGGTATCCCCTTCTTCCTGGATGGATGCCATTTGGAGGAGACCCTTGCCTTCAAGGATGGCAAGGTGTCCAATGTGTTGGACCAAATATTACCGCAATGTCAGTAATTTTCTCTCATACTTGCTCATATTACTGCAGTATGTTTGAACCTACCATGGTAATTGGTTGCTTTTCTAACAGAATTCTCAATGGTGCAAATCTAGAAGGAGAACTAGGTGATACTCTTGGAAATTTTACTTCAATTATCACAATGTAAGTGCTACTGGTAACACTATTTTGTTGTTGTTGGCAAATGGCATGTCTTTTGTTTCATTTTGTAATAGTTTTCATCTTATGTTTCATTTTGTTGTAGAGATCTTAGTAATAACCAAATCAGCGGAAGCATTCCTGAGAACCTGCCGCTTACTCTAAGACAGTTGTATGTTTTCATTCGTTTTTCTCATCCGTTCGCAACTCACGTGTTCATTTTTCAGATTAATATCAATTGTGACTTCGATAATTCTTAAATTTTGCTAGTTTTCTATCATCCAACCGACTCATTGGAAGGATCCCGAGTTCTTTGTCAGATTTAACTCTTCTTTCTGACATGTAATTCGACTCCGCAGTTCAGATCTGCCCTTTCACTTGTTTTTTAATGTCAGCTCTTGACTACAATTTTCTTAACTTGTAATTCCCACTTTATTTTCAGGTCACTCAATGAGAATTTGTTGAATGGGGAACTGCCTGATTCTTTTCAGTCCCTTACTGGTCTAGTGAACTTGTAATCTCTTTTTGTACTATCTAATTAAAAAAAAAGTTTTCTTTCCAATTTAACTTTCCCATTTCTGTTATACCTGAGTTCCCATCTCTTCAAAATTGTTTCAACAAATCAGGGATGTTTCTTCGAACAATTTGAGTGGTCCATTGCCATCGTCGATGACTAGCCTATCATCACTGGCCACATTGTAAGTTTCAGATATAATGCTTTGATTGTTTCTCTCTGTTTCTTTCAATTCAAGAATGTTGAGGATCTTTTTCTTTGTGCAGACATATACAGAATAATTCTCTCTCTGGAACCCTTGATTATCTGCAAAATCTCCCCCTCATAGATTTGTATTTTCTCTTCAACAACCAATTTTTTTTAACTATTTCAATCACCATTTCCCATAAACTAGTCTCATCATCATCATCACCTTTATCCCAACTTAAAAAATCTGTTTTTTATATTAAACAGGGATATTGAGAATAATATGTTTACTGGACCTGTTCCAGAGAGCCTCTGGAAGATTCCAAATTTCATGTAAGTATCATGAGCTTACCTGATTAGCCTTATAATCTAGCATAAGATATAACCTTTGTTGACTTCAGAAGATTCTATAGTTTATCTAGTAGCTTAATTCCATTTAATGATGTGCAGATCAAATGGAAATCCATTTAATACCCAAATTGCTCCTTCACCATCACCAACTCAGGCGCAGCCTTCCATAGTTGCACCTGTTCATCTCCCTTCCTTTAATGCATCCACTAGACATGGTGGAAAATTTCCAACCATAAATATCATTGCTTATGTGTTTGCTGCAATAATAGTTATAGCCGTGGTTCTCTTGGCTCTATTTTTTGTATCAAAATTGCGAGAAAGACAGCTCAACCGTCAGCTTATTCCCAAGAGTCGCAAAAAAATGGCGCCTGATATGACCAAGGAGCCTACGAGTGCCACTAAATTGGTGCCATCTAATTCCAGTAAAGAAGAATGTAAGTTATTTAAGTATCTCGCCTCTCCGATGTAAATGAGTTTTCTGTCTTATCTACACTCTTCTTAGAACTCATCTTTGTTGGTTCTGTAAATCCTTCTGGCAGTTTCTAGGCATGCACTTGGGAAACAGCAAGAACGTGATGTTCATATGATCGAAACATCCAAAGTGTTGAGGCCAATTCTGTCAGAAAAAGTTGCTCCGAAGCACATTTCTACTGCAGACAAAGAAACATATTATATTTCTTTGGAGAAATCTAGGGGTCAACCCAGAAGTTCTACTCTTCGTGCTTCTTTGAGAACTTTTTCTGTTGCATCACTCCAGCAATATACCAATTATTTTGCAGAAGAAAATCTAATCAGAAGCACTTATTTGGGAAGAGTGTATATGGCAGATCTTGTTGAGGGAAAGGTATCCCTGTTTACTTTAAATTAGGCTGTTAAAGATGATTTGTGCAGTCTAACTTTGACACCTCGGGCAACACTCTGCATGAACGAATAGAAAATAAGTGTTGGCGAAAGTGCAATAATTAATTCATTCAATAAACCCACTCCTTAATATATAGGAGTGGTAAAATCAGGGTTACAACCGTAATTATACGTCAAAAGATAAAATACATAAAGTACTCGTATATTTCCAACACTCCCCCTCAAGTTGGGCATGTCATATCTGTCATGCCTAGCTTGCACAACATTTTGTCAAAGGTACATTGACTTATTCCCTTAGTGAGCACATCTGCCAACTGCTGGTTGGAAGGAATGAAAGGAGTACTCACAATCCCCCTCATTATGTTTCCTTGATAAAGTGTCTGTCCACTTCTATGTGCTTTGTACGGTCATGTTGGACTGGGTTGTGGGCAATGCTGATAGCATGTTGGACTGGGTTGTGGGCAATCCTGATAGCATCTTTGTTATCACAACTGCTTTGTTATCACATATCCCACGTGTCGTTGCTCTGAACTCAGCTTCTGCACTGGATCTGGCCACAACATGTTTCTTACTCCTCCAGGTCACCAGATTACCCCCAACTAGGGAACAATATCCAGATGTAGATCTCCGGTCATCAATAGAACCAGCCCAGTCCGCATCCGTGTAGATTTCTATGGTTAATGTTTTGTTGGGGGAGAATAGAACACCCTTGCCAGGAGAGGATATTGTTAGATGTATTATGTATTATGTATATTCTGGTGGTAGACCCTCTTAGGCTCACCTCTAGGTGTTGGGAACCCCTCTTGTGTATATATATATGTATCCTTAAGTGTGTATAATATACAAGATTCATTCTTCCTATCATGGTATCAGAGACTTAGGGTTTTCCCGCAGGCTGTCTTCCCGATCCCGTCGTTTCCTCCGCTTCCGCAGATCTGTTCTCCGTTGCTGTTTTTCGTCATCCGCTGCCGATCCCGTCGAGCGCCTTGCCGATCGATCCAGTCGTGCGCTCGTCCCCGATCTCGTCAATCGTCTCCCGTCGATCTCTGATCCCGTCGAGCTTCTCCGATCGATCGATCTCTGCACGTCTCCTGCTACTGGATCTGCATCCGATCGTTCACACCGATCTTCAATCCCGCCTGCTCCGCCTGCTCGTCCATCTTCGATCTTCTTCTCCGTCTGCCCCGCATCCTCGATGGCCTCGTCTCACTCCTCCGCCTTCCTTCAAAGGGCTGACGTCATCCTTGATGGACGAAATTACAAGGCTTGGTCCGCCACGGTCGGTGTCATTCTCCGTGGCCTAGATTTGTGGGGTCACATTGACGGCTCCGAACTTGCTCCTGCACCGACGGTTACTGCTCCTGCTACCGACTCTTCCACTGTCAGCACGACCGCTTCCACCCAGGGCTCCGACTTAGCGCGATGGCGCTCTGACGACTCTCGCACGATTGCCGTGATCTGTCAGTCTTGCGAGCTTCCCATTCAGATGGCTGTCTACGAGCTCCCTACGGCCAAGGCGATGTGGGATCACTTGCGCCGTCTCTATCAGCCGTCCAGTCAGGCCCCGCGCTACTCTTTGTTCCAGACCCTTGGCGTCTGATACCAGCGTGATCGGTCTGTTCAGGCTTTCTTTGCCGAGTTCCTTGATCTTTGGCGTCAGTGCGATGAGATGGCTCCTTCCCCTTGTGCAACATGCCCTCAGTGTGTTGCTATCTCTCGGGATCGCGACTGTCAGCGCTTGTTTGAGTTTCTTATGCGCCTACGCCCCGAGTTCGAGTCCATTCGCGCTCAGCTTCTACACCGGCATCCCCCTCCGTCTCTCAGCGATACTTTGGCCTTGGTGATCGCTGAGGAGACTCGTCTCCACTCCTTGGACTCCGTTATTTCTCCTGGTGGGATGCCTCACGCTGTTCTGGCTGCTCCCCAGCTTCCACCGCAGTCATCTCTTGTCAGTGCTCCTCTGCTCCTCTGCTGCCCTCTCCAGGTTATAGTGCTCCGGTGCGCCCTGTTCCTCGTCCTCCGACACCCTTTTTGGCTCAGTCAGGTGCTCCCCATCGCCCATCTGTCCGCTGCCACTACTGTCAGTGCCTTGGGCATATCAAATCTGAGTGCCGCAAGCTTCAGAGAGCTCAGCAGTCTGGTCAGCAGCGTGCTCCCGGTGCTCCTTTCTCTGCTGTGGCACAGTCTCTGTCTATTTCTGAGCTTGCACAGCAGCTCTCTCAGGGATCCCTGCCTCGCTCTACTGTTTCAGTTCTTTCACCGGATGCTTCTGATGCTTCTACCTCTCAGCCGACAGCTTTTGCCCCTTCAGGTATCTCTTCCTCCGACGGGTTGCTTGACTCTGGAGCTTCTTTTCATATGACTCATGATGCCACACACCTCTCATCCTGCCAGCCTGTTTCCACTGCCCTTAGTTTCATGGTAGCCAATGGTACTATTCTCCCCATTACTAGTCGTGGCCTCCTTGATACTAGTCATTTCCATATCCCCGACGTTGCCTACATACCCAAGCTATCCATGAATCTTATATCCGCCAGCCAACTCACATCTCATGGTTGCCTTGTTGTTTTTGATGAGTTTGTTTGTCGTGTGCAGGATCGTCTGACAGGGACACTCCTTGGAGTTGGCCGTCGCCGTAGTGGGGTGTACGTCCTTGATCGCCTCCATCTTCCTTCCATTTTGGCATCTCCGGCTGCTGTCACCTTTTGTCTTCCTTCGGTGGCCTTTTCTCAGTGGCATCACCGTCTTGGTCATCCCAGTGGCCCGCGCCTTGCGTCACTTATTAGTCATGGTTTTCTGGGCCGTGTTTCTGTTGATTGATCTCATTCTTGTACGGGTTGTAAGCTTGGTAAACAGCTCCAACTCCCTTATCCGTCTAGTGAGTCAAGATCTCCGCGTCCTTTTGATTTAGTTCATTCTGATGTCTGGGGTCCCGCACCCTTTGTATCAAAGGGCGGTCATCGATATTATGTTATATTTGTTGACGATTATTCTCGTTATTGTTGGGTTTACTTTATGCATGCTCGTTCTGATTTCTTCCAGATATATGCTACATTTTCTGCTATGGTGCGCACCCAGTTTTTCGCTTCCATTCGTATTTTTCGCTCCGATTCCGGGGCGGGGGGAGTACCTCTCTCATGCCTTCCGCGATCTGCTGGCTACTCATGGTACTCTCCCCCAGCTTTCCTGTCCCGGTGCCCACGCTCAGAATGACATCGCTGAAAGGAAACATCGTCATATTGTCGTGACAACACGCACTCTTCTTAGCACCCTCATAAAGGAGGTTCCGGGATCGATTCCCGGCCTCAACAACCTACCCATTGGTCAAAGTCCCGACGAGGGTTAGCCTTGTGTGATTTGGTTGGGATGCTCCGACTGCAGTCGGGTTGTGCAGGTTAATTGGACACCATGCCCCCGCCCTTTCAACAATTAGGAAACGATAATGCAACGATGATATTTACCATTTGTTGTTAAAGGGCAGCTTGGTGCACAAAGCATTCCTGCGCAACAAGGGTTTGGGAAAGGGTCCCACCACAAGAGTGAAATGTAGGCAAACCTTACCCTGCATTTTTGCAAGAGGCTGCTGAACTCGTGATCTCAAGGTCACACGACAACATCTCAACCGGTGCGCCAAGATTCCTCCCCTTCATTACCATTTGCTGTTAAACCAAAAAAAAAATATTCAAAGCTCTGATTCCAATTGAATTAAAATTGTCAAGTTAAAAAAAAACTCGAGAGATTATGTGATTTTTACACTGGCGAGACCATCATAGAAAACCATAGATTTAACAATGGAAGTAAATATGCAGAAGTAAATGAGGCAACACAATTTGAATTTAGTGCTTGTGTTATCATGTCTCTAATGGGATATTATACAGTGATTTTAGGGATATGGTAGTTGTATGAGATCAATTTGTCCAACGCTTTCCAAATACAAAAAAAATTCAATAAATCATGCAAGTGTCTATCCAAAATGAGAAATTCCATACTACTGTTAACATCTGTGTAGTGCGTGCAGATATTTGAATTATGTTGACAAAGCCAACAGGTAGAGCTTAATTTCCTAAATGAATTAAATAGATTATTCTCCTAGAGTAATGAATATTCTCCTAAATTAACATAATCTAACCAGAATGATATATGAGCAAGGTTTTAGAGAATTAAGTGCTATACAAGTAAAAATGAAAATTTATGGTGTTTAACCCATAAAAAACACATTTTGATTGCTAAAAGTCTAGCATGGTACTAAAAGTCCAGCTATGTTGAATAATCCAGCAACGATGCTATTTTTCCAGCTATTAACAGTCCTGAAGCTCAGGAATCTGACTCCAAACATGAATGCTGATGATTTTGATGAGTTGGTGTCGCGCATCTCTGAACTTCGACATCAGAACATTGTTGAGTTTTCGGGTTACTGTTCTGAATTTGGACAGCAGCTATTGATCTTCAAATACTTCAGTAGAACTACACTCCATGACCTACTCCATGAATTTCTCGACAAGAGATTATCGTGGAGTGCTCGAATTCAAGTTGCAGTTGCTTCTGCAAAAGCTTTAGAGTATGTTCTTTGATCTTCTATACATCCTTCTGAATTATATGAGCTTGTGGTGAAAGCATTTTCTTTTTCGTTAAAGGTACCTACACGAGCTCTGCAACCCTCCTGTCATACTGAGAAACATAAGGTCCACCAGTATTCTCATCGACGATGAGCTCGCTGTGCGCATTTCTGAGTGTGGCCTAACTTCGTTTGTATTATCTAATTCATTGACTCAGGTAATTCGACATTGAGAAATAGGAATATAAGTTTTGAGTTAGTAAATATTGTGTTCTTCTGTGTTTGTTTGTTTGTTGTTTTGGACTATTCTGTAACTGAAATGGTTATAAAAAAATATTATATGTGATAAAGCCATGGCGATTTCCTGTTATCATGTTTCTTTGGAGAGTAGTGCTATAATCAATATATGCTATTGTTTTCTTCATGTGAAGAGATTATTATTATTGATTTTAAAGTTTTTTGAGTAACTATTAGTAACTAGGAGAGATAACTTTCAAGTATAATGGAAGTAGAAATTCAATTAAACACTCACACAGCTAATATTATGGCTGAACATAGTTTTGAAGTGTTTAAGCATGCATTTAAACAACACAATACATTTGTATCAGTTTTCAGGTGACACAGCTGCATCTTTTGGTTATGATGACCCACGATCTTCTTTTGGTTATGAGGCCCCAGAAATTAGCAAGGCGGGGTCTTACACTGATAGAAGTGATGTTTACAGTTTCGGAGTGGTCATGCTAGAGCTTCTCACTGGGCGCCAGCCATATGACAGGTAAAAAAATAAGTGTTCTTTATGATGAGCCCTTAGTGTCAATTACATCTCAGAAAAGAGAAGCATTACTAAGTCCTCCCTCTCTCTCCCTCACACACACACATAACAGTTCGCGGTCTATGGCTGAGCAGCACTTGGTAAGATGGGCTAGTCCCCGGCTTTATGACATCAATGCATTATCGAGAATGGTGGATCCTTCTATCAACGGTGTGGTTTCTCTGAAGTCATTATCTCGCTTTGCAGATATCATTAATCGTTGTATTCAGGTAAAGTCATGGTGTTGTGGTATTTATGCTTGGCTGTAACGGCTAGTTTTTGTTCTGTTTTGTTGCTTTTGTGTCCCATGGGGATATTTTATAATATAGTCTCTGCATAGTCATTTGTATCACAAACTACTAGATGTTAAAATTTCTAACATCTCCTGATTTTCTTAATCATTCCATTTCAGTGGGACAAGTCTCACTCTTTTCGTTCCTCAATTTTATTCTGTTGAAATTTTCAAGTATTATACATTTAAATAGAGGGTTGCGGGAAATATAAATATGCAAGATCCCAATTTGGATTCAGCGGGGGTTGAGTTAGATTGACAATTATATCAAGTTCTACAATTTGGGGGATCAAAGAAGTAGTATGTCTGAAGATTAGGTGTTGTAAGATTGCGGACCATCCAATCAATCACAACGAACCATACCTGACGAAACAATCTGCCCTTGACACGCTAGATTAAGCTCGATGATCAACCTGTCAGGTGTCCAAACCACTCTCTCTCTTTTGCTTTAGTCATGTTTGGGGGTCCTAAATGGATCTTGATGTAGAAGTAAATTAGAAAGCGAGTTATATTGTTTAATTCCTTTTCTCTAGGATTATCCTCCACAAAAAAGGGCATTAACAAAGCATTCACTGAAACTGATACACACAGGCTAGACAAAAAAATGGTGCGCACTCAATGAGAGTTCTCTCGGAGACACAATTATCTTTTATGACTAATATTGTATTAGTAATTAATTGTGTGTTTTGTCCTTTAGTGTGCTTGTTTTGTAACGGGGCCTCCATCTATATAAGGAGCCCTTAGTGTGAGAAGTGAGGTCATCTTTTGGGAGTGTAGTCTTGCGGTAGTTCTTAGAGGATCTGATGCGGAGCAGGTGGCAGGCAGGTGTGACGCCTGTCCTGCATCAGGATCCTTCCCTCAAGAGTTGCTAACTAGCATGTCTCTTTAATTGTAGCTTTTTTGTGCCTATTGCAACATTGTAATTTTTTGGGTGCGTTTTTGATACATAGTACCTTGACTGTATCATTCGCTTAAGTGATGGAATTCTCAACTTCTTTCTCCCTTTGGCTCGTCCTTACAAAACATTCACTTAAGTGTATATGCATTTTACTGATTAAAAAGGGTTGCTTGCTAGAAGACGCGTTACGTGCTAACCTGTACGACATCGGAGAGTCATCGGAGGCAAGCATGACGGAGGATGATACTACGGAGCCGGAACCGCAACTGCCTAGGCGGGGTATGCTCGCTAACACAGTCTCATAACAAGACAACAAAAATTAGACTTCATTCTTTGATGTCAACACAACAATTGCCTTTAAATAGACTTAGTAGACTTTAAGGACACACAACAACTCCTAACTAATAATATCTTAATGACTCGACATTTAATACCTAAAAGACAACTAGACTTAAATAAAAGATAACCGGGCGCGAAGCCCCAAACGATAACTTGACTCGATTCATATAAAAAGACGAAATATGACATTAATAACATGTAGTGCGACTAGCCTATATTGCATGTTGTCCATAACAACATGCAATTTTATTCCTACCTTCAAGTGCATAAGTAACGCATAAGAGGGAAGGAGAATGTATGCATATGTGCAAAGTCGGAAGTCGTAGGAGGTAACTGTAAGAAGGACCTTGATGTAGGCAGGAAACTTAAGCTTCATTTGGCGCGGCGTTTACTGCCTGCGTTTGGAGCAAACGCCGTCGGACAGCGGGTAAACAAACGGCGCCGACGGCGTTTGCTCCGTTTGCTCCCGCCGGACAGCGGAAAGCCCCCCAAAAGTGGCTTTTCCAGCCCCCTCCCCCCCTCCAGTTCCAATCCTCCCTTTCCACCCGCCGTCTGCTCCTGCCACCGCCGCTCCAAATGAAGCCTTAAACTGCATCACGCCTTTCTAGGCACTGTTGCTGGTGAAATTAACTTTGAAGATAGATGCATATCTACACCTTGATCTTTTGGGTGGATCACCACAGACATGGAATAAAGAGTTGATCATCATTTTTACTTTCTTCTTTGCTATTACCAAGGAGCAAATCTGCGAAATGACCTAAACATCCTTGCAATATCATACTTCGAGAATGAGTTACATGCAATTGAACTCATCAATATCGTGTCACCGAGCACGGGAAATAGGCGTCAATCACGCTATATGTCACCAAGACGTGGGTGGTGGTTCCTAAACAAAATAACATACATTTAGACTCGGTTTGTGACAGCTGTGGAGTTTCAGCAGTGTTGGTGTGTGATGGTTCGGCGGAAATTTAGGGCAAGGGAAGTTCTTCCTTTTCGATTCAAAATAAAAACATGATACAAAATTGCATGACCATAAAGCCTAGACTCCTCTTTTACATACATGAGGGTCCACTACTAAAGAAAAAAACATAACAAGCATAAAAAAAATAAATCAAATCATTCCGCCGTCGTGATTGAAGCGCGTGCACGATGTGTGTAAACCCGTGTGTATCTCTTGAGTCGTCTGTTGATGTGCATGTACTTATCATAAGTGTTATGTCCAAATCATTGTGGATTTTCAGTCACACCTGAATCCACAATCTCATTTGTGTTTGCATCTGCTCTGAATTGTATTCTCAAATCGGTGTGTGATCTTGAATATTCTTCAGTCTTTCAAACAACTTCCTCTAACTTGTGTTATAAATTGCAGCAAACGCCAGAATTTCGCCCGACGATGTCTCAAATTGTGCAGGACATAAGCCTGGTTCTGAAGGATGCGCGAGAGCCTGAACCCAAACATTTCTGAAGAGGAAATGCTCAGTGGATCCGGGATATTAATGGCCAGGCCTCCTTTGTCAGTAAAATACAGTGCGCTATAGCTTTCTGAAAAGCGCTTATGTCTACAAACAGATTATTTTTGGAATTTGTAAAATCTGATTAATTATATATATGTGATTCCGTTTCTTTCATAGAATATAAAATGCTACATTTTTTGCTATGATTGCGAGGCCCTGATTACATGATTCTATTATTCTATGATGCATGCATGAGATTGCTCTGTTTATAGAAGCACCCAAACATTCGCCGCGCACGGGAAATCGTCGGATTTTCACGGTCTGGTGTCCATGGATTTGAGACCCGGTTTCCGCCGCCCGAAATAGGTGTAGGGCCCATCACAAATGTGAAATTATCATGTTGACCTTAGCTTATATTTCACAAATAAAATCAAGATCAGAAATTTCATGCTTAAAATACATTTTTGTAAGATGTTTTTAACTGTTAGGCAATGCGATTAAAATCTATTGATGTTTACGGCAATTGACATCCACACCCCTGTAAAAAATAATTATTTAACAAAAAATAAAACAATAGAAAATGATTTTATTTCGATATAGTTAGGCTCATGTTTCAATCAGGGCCGCAATACGTCTTGTGCACGTTGAGATCTACAACTTTCGTGTTGAACACTTTTCTTAAAAATGCATGTACAAGACGTGTTTCTCAAAAATACGTAAAAATGCGGTGCACATAGCTAAAACTGCGGTGCTTTTGACAATTCCCAAAATAAAACAATTGAAAAATAAAAGACGCTTAGCACGTAAAGGAACGTCGACCAGCAGTCAAGCAATCTTGATGTGCAGTTTTATGGACTAGCAGGAACAGTGGCCGGTTTATGCAGCGTTCAGAAATATTTTTTTTTATATTTATTATTTTATTATATTTGTACCTATATATTTTACTTTTTTCTAATGGACGCCGCCGGGGTTCAGGGGTCCATGTTTTGGCTCCAAAAAGCCCATAGCGTAGCTTGATTTTTGAGTCTGGGTCCCGGACCTAGATTTTTGGGTCTGGATCACATCTCAGATATCCTTTTCAACTAAGGCGGGACATCTCGTCAGTGGCATCTCGGGGACTTCTCGGCTGGCTTACTGTTGTCCCTGAGATATCCCTGAGATGTCACTGGCGAGATGTCCCACCTTAATTGAAAAGGGTGTCTGAGATGTGGACCCAAAAATCTTTTCTCAACGTGAGGCCAATTTTTTCAGTCTGATTTTTTGGACGACCGGGGTGATGTCGTGGAGATTAAAATTATCATTTATTGGTCTCCATTTTTTCTTTGCTTTGATCCCCAAGTGCTCTCAAACTTGATTTTGAACCGTGACTGTAATTTGAGTAAGCTAGATGTTTTCGAATGTTTTTTTACTTGATTGTACGTACAAGACAAATAGATATCGATTACCGTTATTATCCATTGTTTGGGTATGACATCAACTCAATAAATTTTTTCCCAGCCTTTGCGTTTATGTAAGATGAAAATGAGGGCAGTTTTATGCATTTCAAAAGCATTTTAGATCAAAAATCATTACCACAATTTCAAAAGCATTTTAGATCAAAAACATTACCACAATTTCAAAAGCATTTTAGATGTTTTTATCGCGGTCTCAGATAGATATTATGGTTATCGTGTTATTGTTGAAGCTTTGGACATTTCAGATGGGTGTATTCAAGTAAAAACTTGACAAATTGCAAGGTTAATAAGAATTTTGCAAAAAAAAAAATGGTATATTTGAATTTCTCTCGTCGAGTTAATGAATTTCGATTACTCACGCGTCAAAAATGATGACTGGATGAGGGGAAAAAGTTTCCGATAAAATGGAGCCGTTCAAATTCCTTTTTTGTTGCAGAAAGACAATAAATGTCTACCCCATGCAAAAATTCCTGACTCTGCCCATGTTTTCTAACAATGTTTTATATTTGCTTACATATCATTTAATTTTTTTTATTTGAATATCTTATAAAATTAATATCTATTAGTTTTAATTGATAATTATTTTTTTATTTTCTGAATGATTTGCTAGTAATAAAAATGTTTATTAATATCTATTCTCAAAATAGTGATTTACTTATCACAACGTCCTTAATAAAAATCAACAATTACGAGTACTCTTGCTGCTTTTAAGATCAATGATCACAAAGCTTATTTGTAATATTGCCAGGTCCAAATTGACTTGTTAAATCACATCTACTAAAAAAACTTTATAAATAAATTAAATTAAAATATATAAAAATAAAATAAAATACATGAAAGCCAGAAAAACAAGTAAAAATGTATTGAATAACATAAAATAAAGTATTCATTTTAAGATAAAAAAAGGGTGGTGTTAAAGGCAAATCAGAATTGGCTATTGGCAAACCAATTTCTATGAGTTATTACGCGCCTTTTGAAAATACGCTGTGTACATGCATTTTTAGGAAAAGTGTTCAACAAAAAAATTGTAGATCTCGTCGAGATCTACAACTTTCGTGTTGAATACTTTTCCTAAAAATGCACGCACAACGTGTATTGTCGCCCTGATCGTAACTATAGCGAATTTTTTGAAAATACGCCTTGTACATGCATTTTTAGGAAAAAGTGTTCAACACGAAAATTGTAGATCTCGATGAGGTCTACAATTATCGTGTTGAACACTTTTCCTAAAAATACATGTAAAAAACGTATTTTCAAAAGACTCGTAATAGCTCATAGAAATTGGTTTGCCAATAGCCAATCTTGATTTGCCTTTAACACCACCCAAAAAAAACTCTCTAAACTAAGGCTACGTTTGGCACAAATGCGGTGGTTATGAATCGTCGTTCGTGAACGATCGACCTCACCTGAGGAACTTCATGCACTTTTATGTTCAAAACTAGTTTTTTTTCTGTGTTGATCTTAATCGTTGTCTTGCCAAACATACATTCTATGGTAGTGATGTTTTTGTCCGAACTCAGCGGAGATAAAAAAAAGTTGCGCCAAACGGAGCCTAAATTAACTTCCCACTTTTGAAATAAATAAAATTTTTATATTAGTTCTAAGGTGGGGTGGTTATGCAATTTCAATGATAAAAAGGAAGATCTACAACTTTCGTCTCGGGAAGATCTACAACATTCGTGTTAACCATTTTAATACGAATCGGACTCGAATCGCGAACTCCACCCCCTAAAGTTCCCCTAAGAACTCCAGAGGATCCGGATCAAAAAGGAATGCTTATGTGAAACGTCAAAGTAAAGAGTAGTTTTTTTCCGCTGACGGAGTCAGCGGAAGGGCGGTGGTACGAAGACGAAGAAGTAATCCCTACTCTTTACTGGTTCCCTAATCGCTCCTCCATCATCTCCGCGTCCTCCCTCTGCTGCTCTCATGGCCGGCCGCTACGAATCCAATCCCTTTGACGAAGAGGAGGTTAATCCGTTTGCGGTGAGTTGTGGCCCTATGTTTGCTTCCGTAATTCCCCTTCTCGATTTCTGATTGTTGGTGTGTTTGAGAATTGGCTGAACGAAGTCATGGGTGGTAAATATAGTGGGAGATTTGGCGATCTATATGATCTATGCGTTGTTTCTTATGCCATCTGATTGACGGATGACTGTTGATTCAACTGGGTTTGCACTGAGAATGTATGGTTTGTTTGGAGGGAAGGGGCTTCTAATCGGGGAAATTGAAATATTGTTTTTTAAAGAACTTCTTTCCCAGGGATTAGTGGCTTATGCTGACGCTCATCTGATTAACAGTTTTCAATAGTCGAATAGGTTTTAGATGAGATGCAATTTTGTATAGTGGACTTGCTCATAGGTTTAATGAAGTTTCAGGATTCTGCTTTAACGTAGGCTTATATGTGTGATGGAGACTGTTCATTTGGAGATTTGGGGACAAAATTCATGCGAGAAATTCCTTGGGGAAGTTTTTGTAAAATTACGTCAGAAGATCATCATCTCATTGGGATTTGTGCTCCATTAACAAACACCACTTCCCCATGAAATTGTTTTATGTGGAATTCCTTGTAGAATTTTTTTCCGAGATTAGGAGGTGAAGGATGATTTAGTTGGCCAAAAAGTGGATTCTGATCAGCTCTGTTCTGATTGTAATATTTTATCAAGCGCCTTATTCATATTTTCCTCATAGTTAATTGTTTACAGCTCGGTCTACTTTGAGCTTAGAATTAGATTCTGATTTGATCTTCCTAGGGATTTATGATAATAACCACTGTCAGGGAATTTACATTAACATTTTTAATAGGGAAAAGAGGAGTAAGAAGTGTGGCTTTTGACACAGGGTGGTTGCTCATCCTGTATTTTCAAAATTTTATTAGTAAACTTCTTGGTGTAAAGCAAAAGCAATCACTTTTCTTTGTATCTTCTTTTTCTCCTCTGTCATTTTCTTTACCTTTATTTCGAACATTGAATACTGTACTTGGCGCAGCCTATAGATGATGCAATTATCATACCTAATTTTAGTATAGAATGTTCTCCATATTATTCAAAATTCTAGTAGCTATTTATTTTGTTCGGTTTCCTATGTTCTAGTTTTTCTGCAATTCAGTATGAAATTTATTTCTTAATTATGCTGATCAAAGCATAATGTTTAACATGAGAGCACATACTAGGATAAAGTAATTGCAATTTGAAATCTTGGTGGAGAATCAACCTAATAGATATCCATTGCGAACTGATCTCTTCTTATGGAATCACAAGGAGTGGACTGTTGAGTTTATGCACAATTAAAAAAAAAATCAATTATTGAACTCCTGTGAGGGCATCCGTTTGTAGAAATGACATTACTCTGAAAATTTAAGGTCATATGTCTTTATTTTGTATTTTCACCAAGTTGAAATACTTGGGCTTCACGGGTGAGCATGGAGTCTTAGAAGCTTGATCCCTCTTGTAGAATCATATTAGTTTGATCATGCCATTTATTTGTCAGTTGCAAGGTGGTGTTACAGTTGTATTTGGAACTAATATTAAAGATTGCATGAAACATATGTTTTCCATGAAAGATTTGAAATTCTGCATTTCATGATGATAAAACAAAAAATTTTGGTGCATTTTCTGGTGAGTGTTTGTATAATGATAACACATAGTTGATTAAACATTACTCTTTGACGTGCCTTCAAAATAGGATTGCATCTTATGCTTAAATACTAAATTTGAATCACACCATTTGTATTGGGTAAGTTGGAAAAGGAGTTTCAACAATCCTATAAAGTACATATTTCCAAAAAGATGTAATTGAGAGGTCATTAATTTTGTATTTAACATTGATATATAAACAAGAAAAAAAAAAGCCGTGTCTAGTAAAGGAAACAAGTACATTATTTTTACGTATAAATGTTCTACTTCATATGCATTTATTATTAAATGTAAAAATGTTTGATCATAAGAAAATAGTGTAGTTAGTAAATCATAAGGAGTGGACTGTTGAGTTTATGCACAATTTAAAAAAATAGTGTAGTTAGTAAATCACAAGGAGTGGACTGTTGAGTTTATGCACAATTTAAAAAAAAAATCAATTAGTGAACTCCTGTGAGGGCATCCGTTTGTAGAAATAAAATTACTCTGAAAATTTAAGGTCATATCTTTATTTTGTATTTTCACCGAGTTGAAATACTTGGGCTTTACGGGTGAGCATGGAGTCTTAGAAGCATATTAGTTTGATCCCTCTTGTAGAATCATATTAGTTTGATCATGCCATTTATTTGTCAGTTGCAAGGTGGTGTTACAGTTGTATTTGGAACTAATATTAAAGATTGCATGAAACATAGGTTTTCCATGAAAGATTTGAAATTATGCATTTCATGATGATAAAACAAAAATTTTTGGTGCATTTTCTGGTGAGTGTTTGTATAATGATAACACATAGTTGATTAAACATTACTCTTTGACGTGCCTTCAAAATAGGATTGCATCTTTTGCTTAAATACTAAATTTGAATCACACCATTTGTATTGGGTAAGTTGGTAAAAGAGTTTCAACAATCCTATAAAGCACATTTCCGAAAAGATGTAATTGAGAGGTCATTAATTTTGTATTTAACATTGATATATAAACAAGAAAACAAAAAATGCCGTGTCTAGTAAAGGAAACAAGTACATTATTTTTACGTATAAATGTGCTACTTCATATGCATTTATTATTAAATGTAAAAATGTTTGATCATAAGAAAATGGCGTAGTTAGTAAATATTGACATATTTGCATGTATTAGGATATAAATGATGATGTAACTTTTAAATACAAGGATGGGTGGTTAATATAGAGAGTATGTTAGGACTTAGGAGCATCATGCGATGAGATAATATCATATGTAATTAAATATATAGTTTATACAACTGTAATTAGGTCGACAGTCGTTTGCGGATTTGATTGTTGAGCAGTGAAAAGTTCCTTAATAACTAAACTGATCATCACTAAAATGAGAATATTATGATGAATGTGGAAAACTAAGAATGATGAATTAAGGGATTATGTTAAAAAGTTGGTTAGAGCAACATCTCTTAAAGATAAGATAGTTGGAAATACACTTAGGAGTTTGGACATGTACAGAAAAGATAGAAAATGTTGGTGATGAGTATAGTTGGCGGAGACCGGCCTAGATCAGGTCGACGCAAAAGTGCCCGACGCCGCTCCCGTCCGGACCTCTACCGACCCTGAATTATTGCATTTTAATTTTGTTATTTTGCAAGTTATTTTCGTTTGCGTTTTATTTTGCACGCCTGCGTGCGTAGCCATATTTGAGCGCTTTTATTGTATTTGGTGTGTGTGTGTACATATATACATGTATATATTTACACATGCATATATATACATATATACCTATATATACATATATATATATATATACATATATATACATATATATATACATATATATACATATATATACACATATATACATATATACATATATATATATATATATATATATTTGAGTAAACAAATACGAAGGACGCGGTTCAGCCATCCACAGCCGGTCTTTCTTCTCATTCGGCCCGAAGCTGAATTATTCCAACTACGAGCGCGAGTTCTATGCGATTGTGCAGACGTTGCGTCATTGGAGGCATTATTTGTTGCCCAAGGAGTTTGTCCTCCACTCCGATCATCAGGCGTTACGTTACATCAATTCGCAGCAAAAATTGAACCCTCGACAGCCTAAGTGGGTATCATATTTGCAGGAGTACACCTTCGTTCTCAAGCACTGTAAGGGAACGAAGAATCGGGTTGCCGACGCCCTTAGTCGAGTCACCCTAGTATTATCACAGATGCGTACTCAGGTGATAGGATTTCAGCGTATCAAAGATGACTATTCTAGTTGTCCCGATTTTAGCGGAATTTACGATGCGATACGCTCCGACTCCTTTCACGATGAGACAGATTATCTCATCCGAGACGGATATTTGTTTCGTGGAACCCGTCTGTGTATTTCCCGCACCTCGTTGCGAAATTTCATTGTATGAGAATTACATGACGGAGGCTTAGGTGGACACTTTGGACGAGATAAGACGGTAGCCTTAGTAGAGGAGCGATTTTATTGGCCCGGGATGAAGCGGATTATCGCGCAGATCGTCAGTAGCTGCCGCACTTGTCAGGTAGCGAAGGACAATAAACAACCCACTTGATTATATACACCGTTACCGGTGCCCAGTATTCCTTGGGATGATGTTAGCATGGATTTTGTGCTTGGATTGCCACGCACTTTTAGGAAGCACGATTCCATTCTTGTAGTGGTCGATCGGTTTTCTAAAATGACGTATTTCTTCCCCTGCAACAAAATCGACGACGCCTCTCGTATTGCCCGAATTTATTATAAAGAGGTTGTCGCCCACCGAGGGATACCTAAGACTATCGTTACCGATCGAGATGTCAAGTTCACCAGTTATTTTTGGAAGTCACTCTGGAGACTATTAGGTACTAAACTTCTATTTTCGACTGCCTATCATCCGCATACCGACGGTCAAACTGAGGTTGTCAATAGAAGTTTAGGAAATTTAATGCGTTGTTTGGTAGGAGATCACCAAGGGAATTGGGATCTAATTCTTCCCCACGCTCAATTGGCCTATAATAATTCGAAGAATAGATCTACGGGTTTATCTCCAAATGAGGTTGTTCATGGTCATACTGCCCGAGTGCCGCTAGATTTAGCCCCACTACCACCCACTTTTAGGACTAGCCAGTTTGCACACGACTATGCATTGCATTTGCATGACTTGCATAAAGAAATTGAGCGGAAATTGCATAGTACTTATGATTTATACGCAACTCAAGCTAACAAGCATAAAAGAGCTATTAGTTTGAAATTGGATGACTTGGTGATGGTTCGGCTAAATCCGGAACGGTTACCTTCAGGTACCGTAAAGAAGTTAGCTGACCGTAGAACTGGACCCTTTAGAGTGGTCAAGCGGATTGGGCAAAATGCGTATGAACTTGAGATGCCTTCCAATTGGGGATCGCCGTCAACTTCGATTGCGGAAAGACGCCTCTTTCCGTGGGTAACTTGTTTCTTTCTCTTCCTTTGCGTGCATCTATATTTTCTCTTTAGGATATTAGATTCATTGTGGGTTTTTACCTGGATTTGGTCAGCGAACGTTACGTTGAAAACTCCAATCGGAAACGTATCAGGAGTTCTCGATTTTCGTTTTGGCTACGACAAAGGGAAAAGAACGAAAGTTGTGAATCTTCTTTCCCTGAATTTAGAATTTAACCATTATTTTTAAAAGAAAATTTATTTTAAAACAAAATAGTTATTTTGTGCTTTATAAAATTCTAAGTTGCTGTATTTCTTAAAGTTCGTGCAACGCCCTCTCGAAACATTCAATTTTTTTTATTGCATGCATTTAGGGTTTCCTAGAAATAGCCGACAGGCGCGCAAACCCTACGCGCCGTCCTGCATCAATAGTGCTGGGCATTAAATAGGATATCTAAACCATGTAATGATGCACTAAATGTTGAAGTTTCTCTTGTTCTTTATATTCCCATTGTTGCATCAGTCATTCTAAGTTTCTTCTTGATTGTAATTACTACCCATGGGTAAATTATATTTTGTCTGCTTCCTTTTAGAAATGTTTTATGTAATACTTGATTTGTGATATTTTACTTTTGCTTGAACTTATTAATTTTCCTCTCATGTTTCTACTGTTGTCTGCTACTCCAGGACAGGAAGTCGGTCCCCCCTGCTTATAATTCTAGGCTTTCGCCTCTTCCTCATGAACCAGCTGGGTTTTTCAATGGCGGTGGTGCAACAGTTGATATTCCGCTCGATTCTAGTAATGTATGTCTTGTATCCAAACTTTTTTCTTTCAGTTTAGTTTGAAAAATTATTTTCCTTGAAGAGAGTATCAGTCAAGAATGTGTTTTCACCAAATTGATAACTGCTTGTAGGTAGATAATGTTCATTGTCACAACTTAGAGGCTAATAATTAAGTAATAAATGATCCCAAGTCCGCATGGACGTGTTTTCACTGTAACCTATAGGCTGATGATGTTCCTTCTTACAACTTCGAGTCTGAAAGTTAAATAATAAATGATCTCAATTTCCAATCAATAAATTATTTGAAACACTCATGCACTTAAGTCAAAATACCAATCATGTGCAGTCCCCCCTCAAGCCTATAAAGATTAAAAGGACATAAAAGGAATGTGGATGAAGAAAATCAATTCTAAAAAAAGATATGTATGGGTGGTTGAAGGGGTAAAATGAAACCTAACTTGTGTTTATATTTCTAATATATAGGATTCCAGGAAGAAAGAGAAAGAACTTCAGTCAAAGGAAGCTGAATTAAGGAGGAGAGAACAGGTAATTTCCAGTTTATTGTTCACCTAACCATTTTGATAATTCATTTTGTAGATGCTCTACATAGTTATTTGGAAGTCATTTTTATTTATTCTTTTCTGTTGTGATATACAACTTTCACATTGCTTATCCTCGAGTTGCTGAAACATTTGTTTCTAGTTATCTAACTTGAGCAAATCAGATTGAATTTGAAATGTAACGGAATTCGGGAATTAGACATGATTGGTTTTTTATTTATGGTTATTCTCCAGCCCTAATGCGCTTTACTACATTGTGATGAATGTAGCTAACCTTTCCACAAATGATGTAGATGTGATGGTGTAAATACATGGTACTTTTCATAGCTTGACTCGAACGATCACCAAGGAAAGAAAGTCTGATCATTGGGAATGAGGTGGGAGAGTTGTCCATATTCAAACCATTGATGCATCTTTGGGAGTGGCCATCGGCGGGGATAACGGCGGTGAGGATACAATGGAGCCGGAACTTCGGCTGCTTAAGCGGGGCTTGCTAAAGAGAGAGAGCTTCCAAGATCTCATAAGGGTGACTAGGAATTAGATGCCTTTCATTGAATCCCAAAGAGGACCCAAGGGGGTCCCTTAAATAGAACATACAAGTGCATTTATGCAAATAACCTTACACTTAACAATAACAAACACATAATGCAAAATACATAATAAGACTCGATAATAATGGGGCTCGAAGTTCATAACATCTCATA
This sequence comes from Dactylorhiza incarnata, assembly GCA_033032865.1. Classification (NCBI taxonomy): domain Eukaryota; kingdom Viridiplantae; phylum Streptophyta; class Magnoliopsida; order Asparagales; family Orchidaceae; genus Dactylorhiza; species Dactylorhiza incarnata. Next base: position 3,330,317 of record JAWHQI010000258.1, read on the forward strand.
TGGCCTTCAAATCGAGCTTGTCCTCAAGCTCGAACGAGGTGTGCACAGCTTGATCGTCTAGCTCTTTGATTTCCCGCCAGAATAACTAGTGGTATCGCGTTGCTGTAGCGGAGGCTGCATCAAGCGGTAGGACGTCAACGCGCCCCCAATGAAAAAAGAGGGTGATGAACAGGAGGAACGAGGGTGTTCGGCGGTTGCGGACAGTTGAAAGCGACAGTAGCTCGGGTAGACAAGGAGCTGCGGTGATCAGAAATGGCGGCGTCGACTTGGGGTCGGTCGGCAGAAGAAATGAGTCCAGAGGGGATGGCAGAGCAGGTGTCGTAGAGGAGGCGGTGAGAAGGCCGGAGGGGACGACAGAGCAGGGGCCGGTAAAAGTGGCAACAAAGTGATGACTGCCAGGGCTGGTGGCGGCAGGGGAACGAGCTGCGGCGGAAAGACGACTGACAGATCATTAAGTTTGTGGAGGAGTGTGGTCATGTCATCCCGATGATGTGCCTTGATGTCTCAAAATCGTGCGCCCATGGATGTCATAAAGTTTTGCATGAAGTCCCGGAGAGCAGTTGGAAGAGTGGCTGAGCCCCCCATACTTTCGTTAATTAATTCAAAGGCGTCTGCTGAAGGGAACCGGTCTGAACAGGCGGTTGCACGGTCCAAGGGCTCTAGGGGGTGCTGCTATACGGGGGCTCAAGCAGAGGCTGCCCCTTGCGTGTGTGCAGGAGAGTTGCATGAGATCGTCGATGGCTTCAGGAATCGTCGTGGGGGGATCGTCGATGCAAAGTGACGAGGAATTGATGGCTAGGATCCTCGATAGATACTGTTGGAGAAGACGAGACCTAGAACCGAGAATGTCGCTGGAGGATGCGCTTCGGTTGGATCGTCGATGGAGGCTGCGGCCTCTGGAAGGAGACGACGCGGAATCGTCGTAAGGCAGGCGGCTTGAAGGGAACGTCGTCGTCGATCGCAAAGGCGAGGAAAACGACGGGATCGTTTGGTCGCTGAAAGCCGCAGACAGGAACTAGGGCTTGAAGAAGACGATGCTGGGCTCGTCGGTTGGTTCAGAGATGTTGCTGTCCGCTTGCGGGAACCTCCAGAAGACGGGAGGATCAAAACAATTGCTTCAGAGAAAGGATTTAGGGTTTCCTAGCTGTTGAGAGATGCTTCGTCAGCAGAGGATCGAAATAGCTCTGATACCAAGATGTTATGAGCCTAGCTCGGAGGATGTCAGAGGAGTGGTCGGAGGCGGGGATGATGATGGCGAGGATACAACGGATCCGGAACCGCAGCTGCCTAAGTGGGGCTTGCTCAAGAGAGAGAGCTTCCAAGATCTCATTAGGGGGACTAGGAATTAGATTTCTTTCATTGATTCCCAAAGAAGACCCAAGGGGGTCCCTTAAATAGAATATACAAGTACATTTATATAAATTAACCGACACTTAACAATAACAAACACATAATGCAAAACACATAATAAGACTCAATAATAATTGGGCCCGAAGCCCGTAACACTATTATGCATGAGTTTTATGGTTTACATATATTTTGAGTTATTACCATGTGCTTCTAGAGGGAGTAATGAGCGATTAGAGATTTTTATTTGTGAATGACGCCTGATGTTGGAAGATTGTGTATGGTTATCTTAATTTCACCCAGAGTATTCCTTTGTATTTGCAAGAAATGAGAAATACCTTGTTTTTTTCCTTCTCTCTAGTCAGAACCGAAAGCCTTGCAGTTCATATGCATTAAGACTAGATGAAGGGAGAGGGATAACATAAATATGAGATTTGAATGACAGTTTTGACACATTATCAAAAATAACTTTCCATATCAATAAGTACCAAGAAAAGAAAGCCTCATAAGAAAAATATCTTTCAACACTCTCCCTCTAGTTGAAATAAATATATCAATTATGGCAAAGTTGCTCTCTAAGTTGTTGAACTGGTTTTTATGGAGAGCCTTTGTTAAGATGTCAACAACTTAATTGGTGGTTGGTATATAAACCATACATATTAACCTACTACCTAATTTTTTCTTGATAAAATGTTTATCCATGGTCCACCTCAACATATTTTGTCCTACAATGAAGGACCGAATTATGAGTAATGGAGAGGACAACCTTGTTATCGCAACAAACCTTGATGATTGTGCAAAATATTCATGTCTTCTGGAAATGTTCTGATCCACGATACTTCACAGATTTCATAAGCTATGAATCTGATGTCTCCCTTTGCACTACTTTTGTCACCATATTATATTTTTGAAAATACTCAAGATTAAACCTCCCACTAAGCGATGAATTTAAGTCTTAATATCATAATAATCATGTTAAAAAAAATCTAAAATCATCATTAAACTAATCACTTAAAGTGCATCTATTTTTGTTAACCGGCTTTGATATCTTATTAAACTAATTACATTTAAAGTGCATCTATTTTTGTTAACTGATTCTGATATCCTGCATCTAGAAACCAAGAAACCTATGAGCTCAAGCCGCTAAAATTCCCAGTGGGCTAGTTCAAATTGGTGTGTGCTTAAATGAGCTAACTTAGATGAGTTCAACACAACCCATTGATACATTCTGGGATCAGTTAAACTATTAAAACTCGTGCCCAATTTTGAAAAGTAATGAACATAATGTTGTGAACCTATCCCAATAGGAAAACAAGCACAATAGTCATCAAACAAGAAAAATCAGCCAAGAAAACTGATCGGAAATCTGTTCCAGCAAAGCAGTGCACAAAATGAACACTGTTACAGAATAGGTGAATAGCCCAAAATTCAAAATATATTCATATAAACCTCACTTCTATCATTCCAACTATGTTACTAAAAAAATAACGGTTCTACCTAGAGAAGTACTGCACTGGAAGCAATTAAATAACATAAACTATCACATATCAGAAATATAGAAGCTCCCACACATCAATAATTCAAAATTTTAGAAGAATAATCTAGGTCGGGGATGTAGAAGCTCCCACACCTCAATAGAAATGAGTTCAAACATCCGCTTCAAACCACAAACCTTCCAACAACTCAAAAACCCTTTCGAAAATGACAACAAAGACTGGACCACAACGTACCACAAAATTTTAGAAGAATAATCTAGGTTGTGGATGTAGTGATGCTGAGGGAGACAAGGCTACAACGCCTCGCCCGAGAATAAGAGCTGTCCCTATGCCATGGTGAATACCATATGATAAGTGAAGGAAGGAGGAGAAGATCTCCTCCAAGGAACGCCTTTGGGCTGCTCCAAGTCGCGAGGTTAGGCATCTTCGTTCTTATAAATTTTTGTGAACTAGCTGAGCAACCCCTATTAAGCTCCAACAATTGCAGACTTGCAGTATTAAGACACCCCCTCCCTTACTAAGGTTTTAAATCTAATTAGTAAGATTATCTAGAGGCAGCCCGGTGCACAAAGCATCCCCGTGCAGCGAGGGTCCGGGGAAGAGTCCCACCGCGGGTGAATTGTAGGCAAACCTTACCTTGCATTTTTGCAAGAGGTTGCTTCCAGAATAAAAATACCAAAAGCTTTCGAATCTGGACAATATTAAATCTATAATCTCAAAAACTGAAATTAAAAGCTTTGTACAAGGTAAACATTGCCAAATTTAGTCTATTTAGCGGTTTTTTTGGTCCTAGTACCAGATGCTAGCTGGCGTCCTGGACCAGTAATATCCCGAGAAGGCGTGGGCCCCGCAATGTGTGCACAATGGGGCTTCCGCCTTCTCGCGATATTAGTGTTCCCCGACAGTGTCAGTGACCCAGAGCGAAGTGCAAGGCCTAAATCACGCCCAACAATGCTCTTTACGCCAAGAGTTCCTCTTTCCAAGCTCCAAATATTTCCGAACCCAATTGATATTTACGAATATGCATCACCAATGAACTTGTTATTATGTTTACTAATATGCATCACCCTTGAACTTGTTATTTAGAAGCATTGAAATTATACTGATTGTCATCTAATCGTACTCAAAATAGAAGAAAATAGCATTTGAGGAAGATAAATAAATACAATTAACATATTTAATATTAAATAATAAATAGATAATAAAATAGTAAAAATAATAAATTTAATAAAAAAAAAAAATAATGTAATTTTGTTTAAAAATAAATAAAACTTTTGAAAAAAAGCGTAATAAAAAATAATGTAAAAAAAAAATCTACTTTGTTTTGGCATGTAAACTATGGTATCTTTTTTTCGTTATGAATTAATTCTGAATAGAATTTTTTATTATTATTTAGTTAGAAGATAAAGAGGATGTCAAACCAATGGAGAGAAAGTATTTTGGTACCTTTGTATAAGAACAAAATTTGGAATCATGAGTTATACTATGAAACTATGAGAACGAGTAATAGAGAACAAAATTTTGGTACCTTTGTATAAGAACAAAATTTTGGTACCTTTGTATAAAATTGTGTCAATTACAGGGGAATTAAATTAATGAGTTATACTATGAAACTATGAGAACGCGTAATAGAGAGAGAGTTGGACGAGAGACTAGCATCTCAGAGAATCAATTTGGATTCATGCCAGGGAGGCCAACCATGGAAGCCATACATCTCTTGAGGAGACTCATTGACAACTATCGGGAAAGACAAAAAGATTTGCATATGTTGTTTATCAATCTGGAGAAGGCTTATGATAGGGTTCCAAGAGAGGTTTTGTGGAGAGTCTTAGAAAAGAAAGGTGTAAATGTATCATACATTGACATAATCAAAGATATGTATACAAATTCAGTGACCAGGGTGAGGACATCTGGAGGATTAACACAGGAATTCCCTATCGATGTTGGCTTACATCAAGGGTCAGCTTTAAGCCCTTATCTCTTTACCCTTATCTTAGATGAGATCACCAGACATATCCAACAAGCAATACCTTGGTGTTTATTATTTGCAGATGATATTGTTTTGGTCGATGAGACGCACGCGGGTGTAAACGCGAAACTTGAATCTTGGCGAGACACTTTAGAAAAGAAGGGTTTTAGGTTGAGCAGGACAAAGACGGAGTATATAGAGCTTAAATTTAGTAGTGCAAGAAGGTCGGATGACTCCGTCATTAAATTGGGTGACCGAGATATTTCCCGCAGTGAGTTCTTTAAATATCTGGGATCGATAATTCAAAAAGATGGAGGTGCAGATAAATATGTGATACATAGAATCCAAGCAGGTTGGTTGAAGTGGAAAGGTGCGTCTGGGATCTTATGTGATCGTAAAGTACCATTAAAACTTAAAGGCAAGTTTTACCGTACTGCAATTAGGCCAGCAATGCTCTACGGTTCTGAGTGTTGGGCAGTGAATGGTGTACATGAGCAAAAAATGGGAGTTGCGGAGATAAGAATGCTAAGGTGGATGTGTGGTCACATGAGGATGGTTAAAATTAGGAATGAATGTATCAGGGATAAGATAGGAGTGGCGCCAATTGTAGAGAAGATGCGAGAAGCTCGTTTAAGATAGTTCAGACATGTACATAGGAGACCGTTAGAGGCACCTGTTAGGCGTTGTGAGAGTTTAGTCACTAGATATATTAAACAGGGGGGGGGGGGGGGGGGGTAGACCAAACAAGACTTGGAATGAAACTATAAGGAAAGATATGATGTACTTAGGCATTAGTGAGGCTATGATTAAAGATAGGGCGCAATGGAGACAAATGATCCATATAGACGGACCCCACTATTATGGGATAAAGGCTTGAGTGTTGTTGTTGTATTTAGTTTGAGTTTAGAAATCACATTATCTTGCACATTTCATGTAGGATGAAACTAACCGACATTTTTTACTAATGTCGGGTCACCTCAAGTTTAGATTTAATAGAGTTGTGTTTGGTTTGATTTTCTTGCCTTTTTAATAAATGAATTGAGTTTGGGTTGATTATATTCTGGTTGGGTCATTTTTGTGTCGAACTTGCACTTGAGTTGATATTACAGACCTTGAGTATAATTAGTTATCCTTAACTATGCATATATTTTTCTACACACACATGTGTATATATATGTATGCATGTGTATATATATGATGTATTCCAAAATCTCTGAAATTATATTTTAAATATTAAAAATGTGATCCTTTTCAATTTTGTGGCGCAAGCAAACCTTCACCAACAAAATCATGCGATAATTGGTCGAGGATTCGCAAACGCGCATAAAGATCAAAATATACATAAGCATAAAGTTAAACTAACAAAATCAGAGCAAAGAGAAAGAGGTATACCTGTAGGTGCATAAGCCCGACGAGGAAATGATAATAGGTGGTAGGGCGATTGGGATGGCACCGTACAGGTGGTAGGAAATTGCAGGAAGCGGAAACGACAGTGAAACTGGCGACCAACTGGTCCATGACTGGTGACTGCACGAGAGAAAAAGTCGAGGAGTTCAAGCCCCGGCCTCAACAACCCGCCATTGGAATTAGCGGCTGCGGCCAATCAGATCCGTGAAGAGGGGTTGAGATCACTGGTCTGCAGACATGTAGCACACCCACATTAGACCGGGGCGTTACAATTCAGAGCATCAAATAACAGAGTATCACAAAGTGGGAAAGAGGGTGGATCGAATAAACAAGGTGAGAAACAAGGGAGGAAGAAAACACGACCAACTTGTGGAATCAGTAAGTCATATCGCATCATACGGTCGTCTGCTAGACACTTACGAGCGTCTACTAAAACAAGATTCCCAAAAATATTACTCGCTAGAGTCTGACAAGCGCTACAAAATTTTAATTGGATTCTAAATCTAATATTTAAAAATTTTCAAAGAAATCCCTTAAAACGCGTGCCTCCACGAGGAGTGAAAATTTTAGGGATTTTTAATAACTTCCTAAGACAAATTTTTTTGAATGAATAAATAGTGTGATGATATAGTTTGGCATACAAGTCTTGATGCATTGAATAATGAGATGGAATAGGAGTGCGACCATCAAATACAAAGTCTATAGACTGTGAAGACTCTAATGCAAAGGGTTGGTGACCATCAAACATAATGTCTGCGGCCTCAAGGGTTTGCGGCTGCAATAGACTAGAAGGGTCAGAAAATGTGGATATCGAGTCTATATCATCTAAGATGAGTGACTCGTCGCTAGCCAATTCCTTTTTCGAGAGAATTGAGATCGAATCTGTCACCTAAGGTGAGTGACACATTGCTAGCAAAGTTTTCATCCTGAAGCAGGTGCTCTGGAAAAAACTTGTTGACTGAAGGTTGTGAATCAGTATGTGCAAGTGGGGTCACAACTTCATGTGGGATGACAAAAATAGAGGAAGAAGCTCTTCTTCTTGGAGTTGAGGCGCAGGAAGAAACTCCTAAACTGGAAGTAGTGCCATGGTGGGGATAGGTGGGGGCAAGGTACTCCTGAGGGAAATGAAGAGACTAGAATGAGGACTACCGGTAGACCCAAGGCCGGATTCCACTCTATGATACGGAGTTGGGAGGTAGTTAGGTAAAACAGAATTATTGTGTACTATCGCGTCAAATCTTTCTACCGTTGTCCACAAGTCATTCACCTATAATTTAATATTAGCCGAGAGAATCTCAACTTTTTTCCTTTAAATTTTTAAGACCCTCGTCAAAATCACCTACGCTATGCTCTACGTGATTCCCCATTTTAAAATAATTTTGTAAAGACTAAAAAATTTGAAGATAGATTAAATTTTTTTTAGAAAGGGAAGATCTAACTTAAAAAGACAACAACAACAACAACAACAACAACAACAGAACCCATATATTCCCCAATCATTGGGGGTATGGGCGGGGGAAGATTGGAAACAGACCTAACCTTTGGCACTATGCACAAAGTGCCTTCTCTCAGAGGAGAAAGACCTAACCTTTGACAATAAATGCACAAAGTGGCTGCTCACAGAGTACCACTGAAATAGTGGCCCCCTAACTTAAAAAGACTCATTTAAAAAAAAACTTCTAAAGACACTAAATAATATTTTTTTACGAGAGAAATAAAAGTATTTGTTTTTGTTCTACACTAGAACAAGCATAATCTATTTTGTTTTTAAATAAGATTTTTTTTCTTCTAAATTACCAGATCATCGAATTCACGATAGGAGTGAATCCAACCTGCTTTGATACCAAACTGATGTATTCCAAAATCTCTGAAATTATATTTTTAATGTTAAAAATGTCATTTTTTTCAATTTTGTGGGGCAAGCAAATCTTCACGAACAAAATCATGCGATAAACGGCCGAGGATTCACAAACGCGCATAAATGTCTATCCTTTAAACATTGATTTGATTCGATTTAATATATTCCACAAGCGATTAAAAAAACAAACAAACACTAACAAGAAACAAGCGAGATAATAATTAAGGGACAAGCTCTGGAATTTTTAAAGATCAAAATATACATAAGCGCCAGAGTCGTCTGGAAATGGAGGGACAATTGTCAGAGGACCAACGATCATCGGGCGGCGGTTGCATGCTCCGACAAGGGAGTCTGGGAGCAGGAGAAAGGTCGCCGTGTCTGGAGCAGGCGGGAGTCGACTGGCCAATCGTGGCTGGACCTTTTGGTAAACAGAGAGATGATTTCTCTATTCCCAAATTTTGTCCAAGATGCCCAATACCAGGGGGGTTTAATGGTTTCGTTTGAAAATAAAGAAGGAATTAAAGGGGGTGGGCCGGCTATTATAGAAGAAAGGTAGGGGTTTTCAAATGCTTGTTTTAATGGCCTCTTTTAATTGATAATGAAAAAGGGGAGTAACCAATGGACAGGGGGGAAATTTGGGCCCTTGATATTCTCATATTAAAAAGATTAATTTTCTGAAATTAAAATTAAAAATCTACTCAATTATAATTTCAGAAAATAACATTAAATTACTTGGAATTAAAATATCTTTTCCAAGTTTGCCCTAAGTACCACTTTATCTAATTTGACGGACCATTTAATTCAGGATCTTATTGGTCGGCCACGCCAATAAGTCGAACAAACGTGCACGGGGGACATGCGCGTAAACACATGGGAGTGTGCTAATAACATACGCTAAACATATCATGCTATTTAGCCTGTGCGGAAATAAAGGAAACAACAAGCGCGAAGACTTGCGCGACACTAATAAATAATACGAGAAATAAAAGTAAAATAAGATGCGACACAGGTTGTATCAGTAGTGTATATATATATCAACAAAAGAAAAAGTGAATAGTAGTAAGAGTTTTCTATTTATGTGTTAACTTTTTTATTTAGTTTTTCTGTAGATCCAAACCCAATCATATTTTATTCAGTAGACTTGGCTCAGATTGCGTGGGTTGACCAATAATATATGCCTCTGAATTAAAAGCTGAGACAAAAGTTTTTTCTCTCATGAAGTGTATTGTTGACCCGATACTAGAGATATAAGACTATCTAATATAGTTTAGTTCAAATTTGTCCTTGACATAGCAAAGGATAAATACGTTTTTTTTTCCAAGTTATAAAATATAAATATAAAGATATTGGTAAGCTCTACGAGAATTGCTTTGCAACCATATGGATCCAATACATTTACATAAAACTATCATATATGTAATCTAAAGATTCCTTAGAGATCATACTACGTGCCTTGAGAAGATTTAGCCGATATATTATTTTTGTTAGAAACGCCCATATCAAAGGCCCATAGTTAGGGCCATTATTGTATTTATTATGCATTTATTTCTCTCTCTCTCCTTTAGTCCCACATTGTGTATAAGATTTTCTCTCCTCTCTTCTCTCCTATAAATATGTATTCTCTCCTTGTATTTGGGTACATAAGTAATACATAAAAGATTCAGCTTTTCCTACTTCCAAAAATTCCGGTCTCCCGTGTTCTGACCACCCACCCTCCTTGTCGACTTCTGGCGGTCTCATTTTCTGAGACCGCTCCTCCTCCTGCTGCTTCCAGCAGTGCTCCCAGCCTCCCACGCATCCCTCTCCTCTTGGCTTTTATAGCCTGCTCCTTCCGCCTATCTGCTCTGCCCGCAGAAGCTCAGCGCTCTCGCAATCGCTCCCGCGGTCTCGATCAGTGTTCTGATCGCACAATCTACCAGCGATCTCTACCAGCGATCTCCTCCTCCCCGCGCGCTTCTCAGCGGTCTGCTCCTGCTCGCCTTCTGCCGAGCTCTCTCCCTGACCAGCGACCTTCCCAGCGGTCTGCTCCTGCTCGCCTTCTGCCGAGCTTGGTCCCTGCCAGCGGCCTTCCCAGCGGCCTGCTCCTGCTCGCCTTCTGCGGTCTTCCAACGAGCTCCAGTCCTGCGAGCTCCAGCGAGCTCCAGCGGTCTCCAGTCCAGCGAGCTCCAGCGGTCTCAGTCCAGCGAGCTCCAGCGATCTCCAGTCCTGCAGCGGTCTCCAGTCCAGCAGCGGTCTCCAGCGAGCTCGTCCAGCAGCGGTCTCCTGACCAGCGATCTCCCTCTGCGAGCTCCAGTCCAGCGTGCTCACCGTGACCTTCAGGCTCTGGACACCAGTGGACCAAATATTACCTCTGTTGTCGCTCGGGTCAAGTCACTCTCCGAAGCATGGCTTCAACACCAGCCGCCCACCTCTGATCTTGTCACTCAGCGCGCGCAAAGGGAGGCCGTCTGCATTGCTATGCTAATGGCCCGTGTTCCTCCACATCTTCTGAGTATTCGGGCACAAGTGTTGGCCTCGACTCCCACTCCCTCCTTATCGGCTGTCTGCTCCATGCTACTCAAAGTATCACAACCTCCGGAGGCTCTTGCTCCTCCATCACCGGCTCTTCTCCAAAATGTCCCTACTCCTTCATTTCCTCCTCCTTCTAGCCGAGGAGGTCGGTCGGCTTACCGTGGAAGGGGCCGTGGTGGACGAGGACGGCCGAAGTGCTCATTCTGTGGTCGTGATGGCCATTATGAGTCCACCTGCTTTCGGAAGACTGGCAACCCTCCTCCTCCTCCTCCACGACCGACTGCTGCAGTCGTTGAAGATAGCTCCTCGGCCTCTCGTGCCGATCTTGAGGCTCTCCGCCTACAGTTCCAGCAATTCCAAGGGATGATGACTCCACCTGCCTCGGTCGCCTCCGTCTCCAGCCCAGGTATCGTTTGTCTCTCCACTAGTCCTCGCTGGATAGTGGATTCGGGTGCCACTCATCATATCACCTCTCTAAAGCCGCCAACGTATTCAGGTGCTCCTCATCCGAAGTGTATCACTGTGGCCAATGGAGCGACTGTCTCTGTGTCCGGCTCAGCGGACCTATCTCTCAGCCCATCCATTTCTCTTCGCTCGGCACTCCATTTTCCGGGCTCCCCGTTTAACTTACTCTCTGTCAGCCGTCTCACTACTGATTTGGATTGCTCCGTCACTTTTTCACGTTCTTCTTTTCTGATACAGGATCGACGGACGGGGACTACCATTGGTAAAGGGCAGCTACGCAACGGGCTCTACCTTCTCGACGATTCACCCACCATCCTCGCCTCTGTCTCTTCTGCTGACTGGCATCAGCGGCTTGGCCATGCTCCCCTCCCAATCCTCAAGAAGGCACTCCCCGACGTATCTTTTCCTGCTTTTCAATGTGAATCATGTATTTTCGGCAAACAGCCGCGTTCATCCTTTCCTGCAAATTGTACTCGGAGCTCCGCTTCTTTTGATCTTATTCACTCCGATATCTAGGGTCCCTATAAAATTAGTAGTATCTCTGGATTCCGTTATTTCATTACTTTTATTGATGATTACTCACGCACATGGCTATACTTACTTCGCGAACGCTCTGAATTATCTCGAGTGTTTAAGGCATTCATCTTTGAAACCCGCAATCACTTCTCCACCACCGTCAAAACACTCCGCACCGATAACACTCGAGAATACACTGGCAATGAGTTCTCAAGTTTATGCTCTGAATTCGGGATTATTCATCAGACCTCATGTGCCTACACCCCTCAACAAAACGGTGTGGCCGAACGAAAGAACCGACATCTTCTTAATATGGCCTGCTCAATCATGATTCACATGAACGTTCCTAAGATCTGTTGGCACTTTGCGGTCTCTACCGCCTGCTTCCTTATAAACCGTCTTCCCTCCTCCGTACTCAACTAGGCCAGTCCGTTCAGTCTTCTTTTCCCCTCTACTCCTGCATTCCCTCTCACACCTCGCATCTTCGGGTGCACGTGTTACGTCCACTCCATGGGACCATCTACCGATAAACTAGATCCCAGAGCAACTAAGCAAATATTTGTTGGCTACTCCCATACACAGAAAGGCTACGTCTGTTATTCTCCTCTTACTCGGAAAATTTCGGTGTCCGCTGACGTAACCTTCCGGGAAGACCTGCCATTCTTTCCAGCTCCAGCAACACATTCTCCATCACCTACTCTCCCACAACCTGTCATGCGACCCATCCTCCCGGTTAACACGCCTCCTCCAATACCTCTACCAAAACCACTCCCTACTCCGCCTCCTTGTCGACCACCTCTTATCCAGGTCTATTCCCGTCGCAACTCCCGCCCCGTTGCCCCTGCACAGTTGTCCTCATCCTCTGGTGTTCCACGTCCTGCTGATCCGGTAACAGAGTCCACCGCTCATCCAATGGCGAGCTACGTATCCCTGCATTGTCTCTCTCCTCCACTTCAAACTCTTGCTACTTCTTTGTCTACTATGGCTATTCCTAACTCAGTGCAGGAAGCTCTCCAACACCCTGGCTGGCGCGCTGCCATGGAAGAAGAAATGACAGCTCTCTGGGCAAACAAAACCTGGACTCTGGTACCCCGCCCCCCGGGTCAGAAACCAGTTGACTGTAAATGGGTCTTTGTTATCAAACATGCTCCCAATGGCACTATTGATTGGCTGAAAGCTCGCTTAGTCGCTCGTGGATATACTCAACAGCATGGCATTGACTATGAGGAAACCTTCTCTCCAGTGGCGAAACTGAACACCGTTCGCGTGCTCATCTCGGTTGCTGTACATCGACGATGGCCACTCTATCAATTGGACATCAAAAATGCGTTCCTCAATGGCGATTTACAGGAGACGGTGTACATGGAACAACCTCCCGGGTTTGAGACCACGGGGGAGTCATTGGTCTGCCGACTATTGCAATCACTGAATGGTCTGAAACAATCCCCGCGAAACTGGTTCAACAAGTTCAGTAAGGAACTTCGGGTACTTGGTTTCAAACAGAGCTCGGCAGATTCCTCTCTGTTCATTCGCCATCAGCCAACTGGAACAGTCATTCTGCTAGTCTATGTGGATGACATCGTCATTTCTGGAGATGACGTCAACGGGATACAGAAGGTCAAATAACATCTCAGCACGGCCTTTCAAACAAAAGATCTAGGAAATCTCAACTACTTCCTGGGTTTAGAAGTCGCCAGACGATCTGATGGTCTCGTCCTCTCTCAGCGAAAATATTGCCTCGACCTTCTCCATGATGCGGGTTACTCTGGATGCAAGCCAGTCAACACTCCAATGGATGTCAATCACAGGATATCTGCTCAGGCATCTGACACTGATCATCTGCTGCAAAATCCGGAGTATTATCGCCGTCTGGTCGGAAAATTAATCTACCTCACCGTAACAAGACCAGATATATCATTTGCTGTAGGTATTGTCAGCCGATACATGCATGCTCCTCGGAGTTCTCACTTACAGGCTGTTGAACGAATTCTCCGATACCTTAAGACAGCTCCTGGTCAAGGCCTTGTGTACAAAACCTCATCTTCAACTCCAAACCTAGTTGCATATTCAGATGCTGACTATGCTGGTTCCATAGATGATCGGCGATCAACAAGTGGTTTTTGCACTTACTTTGGAGGACACTTGATCACCTGGCGGAGCAAGAAACAAGCAGTGGTTGCAAGATCTTCAGCTGAAGCAGAATATCGGGCAATGACATCGGTAGTATCAGAACTAACGTGGCTTGAAAGCCTTCTCACGGATCTTGGTGTGAAGCTTCCCTCACCTGCTCTCCTTCTCTGTGACAGTCAAGCTGCAATACACATAGCAAAGAATCCTGTCTTTCATGAGAGAACGAAACATATTGAGGTAGACTGCCACTTCATTCGAGAGAAAGTCCAGATGAAGAAGATTGTATTGAAGCATGTTCCGGGTACTGAACAGGTTGCGGATGTCCTCACAAAGGCACTGTCCAGTACTCTCTATCATCAGTGCTTATCCAAGCTTGGCGCCTACGATTTGTACGCTCCAGCTTGCGGGGGAGTGTTAGAAACGCCCATATCAAAGGCCCATAGTTAGGCCAATTATTGTATTTATTATGCATTTATTTCTCTCTCTCTCCTTTAGTCCCACATTGTGTATAGGATTTTCTCTCCTCTCTTCTCTCCTATAAATATGTATTCTCTCCTTGTATTTGGGTACATAAGTAATACATAAAAGATTCAGCTTTTCCTACAATTTTAATTAAATGTTATTCAAAAGTCTAGATGCCTTTGTAGGAAGGATGCACGTTAATGATTTGAAAGTAAATTTTCTTTCTCTATCTTGAAAGAAGTGTTTATTTTTAATTACCATCCATTGTTGCCAAATGCTTTTTATTTTTGCTAAATTGGAGTGCTACTGATTTGCTTTTCCATCTGAGTGCTCCACTTTGATGTTCCTTGTACTCTTTGAATGAACAGGAAATAAAACGAAGGGAAGATGCTGTAGCTCGGGGTAATTCATTAGTATTGCTTAAAGATTTCACAGTTCGTGCTAGTACATTAAAGTAACTAATAAGTAGTCTATATATCACCTTTAACAAAGTTAATTTTTTTCACTGCAGCGGGAATTGTAATTGAAGAAAAAAATTGGCCACCCTTTTTCCCAATTATTCATCATGACATTGCAAAAGAAATACCTGTTCACCTTCAAAGAATGCAGTACATGGCATTTGCCTCTTTGTTAGGTATCCTATTATAGTTGTTCTTCTGTTCAGCTTTATATTTTTTTCATTAAATAAAGATATTTGCTTAGGCTCTTGAGTCTCAGAAACCAAAAGTTACAGTTCTATCACATTTTTGAATAAATATCTAAAATCATTCAAAAATGTTACAGTTCTATCACATTTTTGAATAAATATCAATTCAAAAAGTTACAGTTCTGTCTGTACAACCCTGTATTCGCCGAGTAGGTACTCGAGCCAAGAGGTATTTCGGAACATCGTTCCTCAGCAGGATCCAAGGAAGGGGGCGAGAACCCCAGTAAGGGGCGAGACCAGCCAGGGGGGCCGCCCCTGGCTGGGTCTCGCCCAGCCCCAGCTAAGGGGCGAGACCGGCCAGGGGGGCCGCCCCTGGCAGGGTCTCGCCCAGCCCCGGCTAAGGGGCGAGACCGGCCAGGGGGGCCGCCCCTGGCTGGGTCTCGCCCAGCCCCAGCTAAGGGGCGAGACCGGCCAGGGGGGCCGCCCCTGGCAGGGTCTCGCCCAGCCCCGGCTAAGGGGCGAGACCGGCCAGGGGGGCCGCCCCTGGCAGGGTCTCGCCCAGCCCCAGCAGGGGGGCGAGACCAGCAGGGGGGGGCATCCCCGGGTCTCGCCCCACCCCAGTTAGGGGGCTCGCCGAGCCCCGCGAGGTACCTCTCTCGCCCAGTTTCGGGGGGAGGTGTCGGTCTGCGTTTAGCATCCCAGAACAGCGGGATTTGGCTATTTGCAGTCCGGTTTTGGCTATTCGCAGTCCAAATCCGAGGGTATTTTGGGTATTCTGCAGTCCTGTTTAGGTTATTTACAACCCAGATCCGAAAATCCTATAAATAGGACCAAGGGGGCACCATTTGGAGGGATCTCTCATCCTAGGCTAGCTCTCTCCCTCTCCCTCTCCCTCCCCAAGTCTCTCTAGGGGGTGAGGAGAGGCTCCAGTGGTGCCCAAGCTTAGTAGTGGCTTGGGAGGGGAAGTTCCAAGGGGACTTCCGGGTACGTGGCGGGACCTCCCCGCTAAGCC
This sequence comes from Dactylorhiza incarnata, assembly GCA_033032865.1. Lineage (NCBI taxonomy): Eukaryota > Viridiplantae > Streptophyta > Magnoliopsida > Asparagales > Orchidaceae > Dactylorhiza > Dactylorhiza incarnata. Next base: position 3,346,136 of record JAWHQI010000258.1, read on the forward strand.
CTTGGTCCAGTCCTTAGTTCCGACACCTTCAACCTAGAGCTCTCCCTTGGGGGAAGTAAGGGTTGGTCGCCCCTCAGCCTCGTTGAGGGCCCCAAACTCCACAGAGACCGAGTAGTCGGTTTCAACATTTTGGTGCGGTGAGCGTGGAGTGTGATCGATTCAAGAAACCCTCAAGATGAGCTCCATGGATGGAGGTGGAGGAAGTTCCGACCCAGGTCACTCGCAGCCCCCGGTGGCTGGGGTGATGTTGGAGATGTTCGAAAATTTCAGGCAAGAGGTCCTGCAGACCTTGCAGGTGACTTTCGCCTCGATAGGCGAAGGCAGGAGAGGAAGTGGTTCGGAGGTCTCGCCCCGACAGGAGGGTGAGATCCCTCTCGACCAACCAACCAGAGAGGTGCCAGGAGGTGGCGAGTGGGGAGGCGCCAGGCCCCCACTCGCCCAGCTCCAAGGTGGCGAGTGGGGAGGCGCCAGGCCCCCACTCGCCCAGCTCCAAGGTGGCGAGTGGGGAGGCGCCAGGCCCCCACTCGCCCAGCTCCAAGGTGGCGAGTGGGGAGGCGCCAGGCCCCCACTCGCCCAGCTCCAAGGTGGCGAGTGGGGAGGCGCCAGGCCCCCACTCGCCCAGCTCCAAGGTGGCGAGTGGGGAGGCGCCAGGCCCCCACTCGCCCAGCCCCAAGGGGGCGAGTGGGGAGGCGCCAGGCCCCCACTCGCCCAGCCCCAAAAGGGGGCGAGCACGGGAGGTCCCTTTTGTGAGCTAATCCTCTCGGCCCCGATTCCGGAGGGGTTCAAGGGGGCGAAGATGTCTCACTACTTCGGCAAGGATGACCCCATCTTACACCTGCAGTGGTTTGAAGACATGGTCTCCATCATGCCCATGTCAGCCGCTTTCAAATGTCGACTCTTCGCGACAACTCTGAAGGAGAAGGCTAGAGATTGGTTCCACCAGCTCCCTGCGGGATCCATCTATGCCTTTGAAGACTTGCGTCGAGGCTTCCTGCTACGCTTCTCGACGTCAAGGAAAAGGAAGAAAGATGCCGAAGCACTTTTCAAGATCAAGCAAGAGCCAGAAGAGTCGCTGGCTCACTATCTGGAGCGGTTCAGGGAGGAGGTTCTCCTCGTCCAAGAAGTGCCCGGGTACACCCTCAAGCTCGCCTTCACGGTAGGGCTGCGGGAGGGCTTCTTCAAGATGGACCTCAAGAGAAGAGCTCCTTTGTCTTTTGAGGAGTTGATGGAAAGGGTGGCCGAAGAAGTTGAAAGTGAAGAGGCCAACCCGGAGTTCACAAGAAGGCTGGCCAAGCTGAGTGAGCCAGAGGAAAGACAACATGGGAGGAAGGTAGAGGCTCCCAAGAGAAAGTTCGACCAAGAGGAGGACAACTTCCAGGAAGAAGAGACTGACCTCCCAGGGTGGAGGCAGGGCCCGAAAGCACCCTCTCCACCACCCCAGCAAGCCATGGCGATCGGCCACAGAAGAAGAAGAAATCGTAGGGGAGGAAGAGGGGGCGTCTGGGCGGAGTTACCTTACTGTGACTTCCATCAGGAGGAGGGTCACGCGACATCCGCCTGCCCTGAGTTCTTGAAGTTAAGGGAGGCGAGGTGTCCGAAGCCGCATCGTCAACAACCAGAAGAGGTCGAGGAGGACCATGCCTGGGGGTAGAAATCCAAGTCCTGGTCTCCGTGCTTAGTTTTTCTTTAAATCCATGTAGTGTGATAGTTGGTTTCCTTACTTAGAGTCTCTTGCATGTAACCAGATAACTAATGAAATAAAAGTTTTTCTATGTTCTTCACCCCTCGGATGGTTCCGCTGACCGGGCTCTCACTAGCCGGCAGGGCAGGTTGACCTCCCAGGGAGGCTATGTTCTTCACCCCTCGGATGGTTCCGCTGACCGGGCTCTCACTAGCCGGCAGGGCAGGTTGACCTCCCAGGGAGGCTATGTTCTTCACCCCTCGGATGGTTCCGCTGACCGGGCTCTCACTAGCCGGCAGGGCAGGTTGACCTCCCAGGGAGGCTATGTTCTTCACCCCTCGGATGGTTCCGCTGACCGGGCTCTCACTAGCGGGCAGGTTGACCTCCCAGGGAGGCTATGTTCTTCACCCCTCGGATGGTTCCGCTGACCGGGCTCTCACTAGCCGGCAGGGCAGGTCGACCTCCCAGGGAGGCTATGTTCTTCACCCCTCGGATGGTTCCGCTGACCGGGCTCTCACTAGCCGGCATGGCAGGTCGACCTCCCAGGGAGGCTATGTTCTTCACCCCTCGGATGGTTCCGCTGACCGGGCTCTCACTAGCCGGCAGGGCAGGTCGACCTCCCAGGGAGGCTATGTTCTTCACCCCTCGGATGGTTCCGCTGACCGGGCTCTCACTAGCCGGCAGGGCAGGTTGACCTCCCAGGGAGGCTATGTTCTTCACCCCTCGGATGGTTCCGCTGACCGGGCTCTCACTAGCCGGCAGGGCAGGTTGACCTCCCAGGGAGGCTATGTTCTTCACCCCTCGGATGGTTCCGCTGACCGGGCTCTCACTAGCCGGCAGGGCAGGTTGACCTCCCAGGGAGGCTATGTTCTTCACCCCTCGGATGGTTCCGCTGACCGGGCTCTCACTAGACGGCAGAACAGGTTGACCTCCCAGGGAGGTAAGTGATGCTCCCCTCGTTGGCTGACAGGGTAAGAAGGTCTCTCGGAGAGGTTGTGTTTTTCCCCGAGGTGGCTTCATTAGCAGACGAGGTTGGAGGACCTCTCGGGAATGCTAAGTGTTCTTCCCCGAGGTGGCTTCATTAGCCGACGAGGTTGGAGGACCTCTCGGGAATGCTAAGTGTTTTTCCCCAAGGTAGCTCTGTTAGTCGGATTTCCAGCGACACTCGTCGAATATACAGGGTTGGACATTTCTTTCCGAGCGTGTATCTCGCTCGAAAAGAGCGGGGATTGTGTACAACCCTGTATTCGCCGAGTAGGTACTCGAGCCAAGAGGTATTTCGGAACATCGTTCCTCAGCAGGATCCAAGGAAGGGGGCGAGAACCCCAGTAAGGGGCGAGACCAGCCAGGGGGGCCGCCCCTGGCTGGGTCTCGCCCAGCCCCAGCTAAGGGGCGAGACCGGCCAGGGGGGCCGCCCCTGGCAGGGTCTCGCCCAGCCCCGGCTAAGGGGCGAGACCGGCCAGGGGGGCCGCCCCTGGCAGGGTCTCGCCCAGCCCCAGCAGGGGGGCGAGACCAGCAGGGGGGGGGGGCATCCCCGGGTCTCGCCCCACCCCAGTTAGGGGGCTCGCCGAGCCCCGCGAGGTACCTCTCTCGCCCAGTTTCGGGGGGAGGTGTCGGTCTGCGTTTAGCATCCCAGAACAACGGGATTTGGCTATTTGCAGTCCGGTTTTGGCTATTCGCAGTCCAAATCCGAGGGTATTTTGGGTATTCTGCAGTCCTGTTTAGGTTATTTACAGCCCAGATCCGAAAATCCTATAAATAGGACCAAGGGGGCACCATTTGGAGGGATCTCTCATCCTAGGCTAGCTCTCTCCCTCTCCCTCTCCCTCCCCAAGTCTCTCTAGGGGGTGAGGAGAGGCTCCAGTGGTGCCCAAGCTTAGTAGTGGCTTGGGAGGGGAAGTTCCAAGGGGACTTCCGGGTACGTGGCGGGACCTCCCCGCTAAGCCCTTGGTCCAGTCCTTAGTTCCGACACCTTCAACCTAGAGCTCTCCCTTGGGGGAAGTAAGGGTTGGTCGCCCCTCAGCCTCGTTGAGGGCCCCAAACTCCACAGAGACCGAGTAGTCGGTTTCAACACTGTCTTTATTTTCACTATCAAAGGAAATAAAAATCTAAGATATTTGCTTAGGCTCTTGAGTCTCAGAAAATTTTCAAGAATGATTTTACGCAGCACAAGAATGATTTTACGCGCATATCTTAGATATTTATTTCCTTTACATATTTTGCAACCATGCTAGAGTTAGTAGACTTATTTGAGAAGGCGAGAAGATGTTGTCTCTCCAATTTATGATTGTTGGAAGTATTCAAGAACAATATCTGGAGAATTAGAAGTATGTAACCCACAAAATTTGCAGTATTAGAACTTGCTAGGTATATAGCAATTGAGAAGTTAATTTAGGAATAAGGTAAATACAGTTTTTCATACTATATTAATAACAATAATAGTTGTTAGATGGATCTACATGCTACAAAGAGTTCTAGAACTAGGAACGCCTTGTTTGGTAATGCTTTTTGGTGCTCTACTTTTTCAAATCTCATTCTCACAATTTGTATTTGTGGGGGAAAAGCAAGGGATGCAAAGTATGCTCAAGTAGGTTATCATTTAATTGTATATTTTTTTCATTGATCAGACATGACTTCAATATTATTACAAGATGACTCACTAATAAACAAATGACAGCCTAAAATCTTGGAACTAAAGGTAGTAGCTTGGATAGGTTCCACCCAAAACCAAAAACCAATACATATAGGTTTGGTTTTGCTCAAGGTATAGAACCGGATACGAACCGAAAAGCTCGTTTTGGCCCGGTTCTACCCATCCCTCATAATTGTTTTCACATATATTGTTATATTAGTATGTGATGAAGGACGGTCCTATGTGATGGGAAAGCATATGAATGAACTCCTACATGCAACTATACATATCCGACGAATTTAACTTGCAATAATAATTAGTTTTATAAATCAAAATAAACTTATGCCACAATAGTTAAAACTCTCAAATATGAAAACACGTGAAGTCGTATAATTGCAAGAGTGCCAGAAAATTAAATAGCTATTTAAATGAGAAATCATAAAGACCAAAATGATTGAAAACAAAACTTACAAACCACTATCTCTACAAATAGAGAACAAACACGAGATCCAACGTTAAAAGAAATGAAAACAAACCTTAAACTTTGCAAACGAAGGCGATGGGAGGGCTGAAGGTGCCTTTAGAGGGCTACGGTTTTCAGCGCTCTAATGCTGTAGGTAGCTGTCCCAAAACTGGGACAACAACTAGGGTGAAGCAGGGAAGTAGTACTCGGCAACAACAGTCAATGGTTGCTGTTCTGGACAGCAGGATTTGCAATTCTGCAGCAGGAAGGGGGATGGATAGTTGGGTAGTTTATATGGCAGGGGATGGCTGCTTGTGGCAGGGAGTGACAGCTGTTGTAGAGTGGCTGCACGTGAGATTATGGGAGTGGAAATGGAAGTGGCCGGTTGGGAGATATGGGTTGAGAGGAGCTGACTAGGGGAGGGGCTCAGTTAGCAGAGAAGTGGGATAGTAATGGACTATTTTTTTGGGGAAAACATGGTTCACGTGAGCATGAAGGGGAGTGGGGGAGAAAGGCTGTCTGAGAGCGTTAATAGGAGGATGTGGGTGGTTCGGTTATGGGGGTGAGGGAGGTTAGGCAAAATTTTAGGAAGTGCTTCCTAAATAAAAGGAGTTGGGGAGAAATAGGTGGTTATGAAGGTGGTTATGGTAGTTATGAGTGGTGGTGGAGGTGGCTGGTGGCTGGTGATGGATGGAGGTGGCCGGAGGTGGTGGTGGTCGCCGGAAAAGTTTTTCGGCTATCACCGGAAAACGTAAAAATGTAGGAAAATGAAGGGGCGGAGTAGAGGATCACCGGAGGTGTCCGGAGGCGAACTCCGGTGATCGCCAGAGGTGTTTTATGGGGTATATGGGGGGTTGTTTTTGTGGAGAAATGAGGGTGATGGTGGGCTCCACGGCAAGGGAGAAATGGAAAGATGGTTGACAGCCTCTAGGATAGGTGTGAGGCCCTTTTGGCCGGCTGTTTGGTGATGCTGACAGCAAACTGGAAGGGAGCAGTGGGTGCGGATGTGTTGAAGGTGGGAGGTGAAGCTTTGGTGGGCTGTTGATTGTGGAGGGGAAGGAGATGGCTGTTTTGGGAGGACGGAGGAGATGCCTGGTGGTGGCGAAAATTTTCACCCCGGTGCCCGTTTCCAAATCCACGTCCGGGGTTTAACATGGTAGCGACACGTGGCGCAATCCTATCGGCCTGGAAAATATGGCGCTATTATTCTTCCCGCGCGTATGCTCTTCCAGCTCGTATACTTCAACATCATACAGTTCTTCTGTTTTCCCTTTCACGTAGAATCCCCCCCATTTCGCTTCTTCTTTTCGACTGTGACTCTGTTCTTCTTTTCGACTGGTGAGTCTGTTCTTCTTTTCGACTGTCTGTGCCGTAATTTATTCTACCTGGAGGCTTCACTCGACATCTTCTTTTAAGAAAATGGCGAAAATACAACAGGTAAATCGATTTAGCTAAGCCATCACTCTGTTTTAAGCAGAAGTGCTTTTCCTATTTTTTTATCCATGAAGACTGTTGGCTCTCATGGAAGATCATTTTTGATATCCCGGGAGATCATTTTTGATCTCCCGGGAGATCAATTTTGATCTCCCCACAGAAAATTTTTCCCATGGCATCAAAAGTAATTTCTTGGGAGAGGAAGCTTATGAATGTTATTGATTCTCCAATTATTTTTTAATATGTTGATGTTATCATGTTTGTAGGATGTTTTTCCAACAGTGGATAGTGAAGAGGAAACTTATGAATTGTACTGTCAGTATGTTACTAGGATTGGATTTAGTGTTCGTAAAAAGCACAGACTATTTTGGCCCGGTACTCGAATTTTAAAGTTACGTGAATATTGTTGCTCTAAGGGCGGATCAAAAAGAGTGTCAAAAGTTCCAGATTCAGAATTTAAATTTCATCTGCTAGATACTAGGACAAATTGTCCGGCTGTTATTATATTTAATGCGAATAAAGAAGGTAAACAATTGACCGTTGACAAATTTGTGGAAGAACATAATCATCACCTTGCTACGGAAAATGAAAGACACCTGCTTCCGTCACAACGAAGTGTAAGTAAGGAGAATGATAGTGTTCTAAAATCAATGACTGAAGCAGACATAAGAACATCTGATGCATATTCCTACCTAGCTGATGAAGTTGGTGGATCTCAAAATCTGGGCTTCACCAAACGTGATGCATATAATTTTATTGACAAAGGAAGAAGATCTAAGCTAGATGGTGGTGATGCCGCTAGTCTATTAAAATTACTTAAGAAACGTCAATTGCAGGATAATATGTTCTCCTTCGATGTTCAAGTTGACGATATGAACAAGTTGACCAATTTTTTATGGATTGATGGTCAATGCAAAATAGATTATGATTGCTTTGGCGATGTAATTACATTTGACACTACATATATAATGAACAAGTATAATCTTGCATGTGCTCCGTTTGTGGCAGTAAATCATCATTGGCAAAATGTCGTTATTGCGATAGCGTTTATATCTGAGGAAACCATAGAAACTTTCACATGGCTATTTGAATTTTTCTAAAATTTGTTTCCGGCATACAACCTTTGACAATATATACAGATCATGATCAAACTATGACTGTTGCAATTGAGAGAGTTTTGAGCCAAAACCGACATCGTCTATGCCAATGGCATATTGCTAAGAAAGCCCCTTCCAAAGTCCACTCATTCAATGCAGATAGTAATATACGTTCTTTATTTTACACTTGTCTTAGCAAATGTGATACAATGGAAGAATTTGAAGAGCGTTGGGATCGAATGATCGTTCTTGGGAACCTTCAAGATAACAGATGGTTGAATGATCTCTACAAAATAAAGAAAAAGGTGTCCACTGCATTTAATAAGAATGTTCTTGATGTATTTTGTCTACTCAACGGAGCGAGTCCATGAACAATATATGTCATGCCATTACAAAGGCTTCTTCTACTTTGGTTGATTGTTTTCTTCAAATGGAGAAAATGATAATTAGTTGTCGAGATAGAGAAAAAGAAGAGAATTTCATATGCAAGCAGGGGACAGTCCATGTTGATGTTAGAAATTGTTCAATCTTAAAACAAGTCTCGAAGATGTATACGAGAACAATGCATGGTAAATTCTATAAGGACTTCAAATTAGGGGCATTCGGTCTATTCATTGAAAAAGAGTACATGACAAACGAAAGCATATGCATTATGGAGATACGATGCTGTGATCGAGCTGAAAATAACAAACATTGGACCGTTGAATTGGATTTAAAGACATTGGATATAAGTTGTTCTTGTTGCAAGTTTGAAACAAATGGGATTTGGTGTAGCCAAGCACTAAAAGCGTATACTCATAAGAATTTAACTAGCATTCCCGAAAAATATTTACTTCGAATGTGGATGGTACATGCAAAGAGGAGCAATTATCGTCATGTCAACTTGAAGAGAAATGAATCTATTTCTAGCATTGCCTTTAGAAATCATGTGTCGTGTTGCATTTAGCTCTTCGTGTAGAAAAATGTGAAATTACCAAGAACTATGTGTTAGATGCAATGGAAGAAATATCTCAGTATGCAGACTCGTGCTTAGATAATAATATGACAGGTCCAAACATGAAAAAAAATCCTATATCAAGGATCCTTCTCGCTTGCGGCCTAAAGGTGTTTTGAATGCTCGACTAAAGGATCACTGGGAAAAGCCAAGTTTGTTTTTTCTTCATTACTCTATATATTCAATTCTATATGTAAATGATAATTTTAAATTCTCTATTGCAAGAAGAAAAGAAAACGTTAAAAGAAAAGAGCATGCTAGCACAGCCTCAAATGAGCCAAAGGAAGATCCAATTAAAGAAGAGCCACTGATATATGAAGAACCAATTGACATCATGTCTCAATCAATGCAAAATCTAGACGAGCAAATTGCACTCCATGAAAATTATCCAACAGGCTTTACTTGTACTAGTTTTACTTTCAAGACATAATGTAGTAGAATGTAATAGAATGCAAGGAGACCAATTTTGATCTCCAGGAGCTCAAAATTGATCTCCTGGGAGCTCAAAATTGATCTCCTGGGAGATCAAAATTGATCTCCTGGATATCAAAATTGCAGAATTGCAATTATCATTACAGAATTAATTACAGAATTATCACTTGATATCTCAAACTGCAATTATCACATTATATCTCAAATTGCAGTTATCACTTTTTTTCTCCACCAAGGAGAGATCAATTTTTCTCCACTTTGTTGTACAGAATTACAGAATTGATTACAGAACTGCAATTATCACGTTATTACAGAATTACAGAATTTGGTAATGAAAAGGTTCCTCAAATTTCTGTAATTCTGTGATAACGTGATAATTGCAGTTCTGTAATCAATTTTGTAATTATGTAATATAAAGTGGAGAAAAATTGATCTCTCCTTGGTGGAGAAAAAAAGTGATAACTGCAGTTTGAGATATAATGTGATAATTGCAGTTTGAGATATCAAGTGATAATTCTGTAATCAATTCTGTAATGATAATTGCAATTCTGCAATTTGATATCCAGGAGATCAATTTTGATCTCCCAGGAGATCAAAATTGGTCTCCTTGCATTCTATTACATTCTACTACATTATGTCTTGAAAGTAAAACTAGTACAAGTAAAGTCTGTTGGATAATTTTCATGGAGTGCAATTTGCTCGTCTAGATTTTGCATTGATTGAGACATGCTGTCAATTGGTTCTTCATATATCAGTGGCTCTTCTTTAATTGGATCTTCCTTTGGCTCATTTGAGGCTGTGCTAGCATGCTCTTTTCTTTTAACGTTTTCTTTTCTTCCTGCAATAGAGAAAATTTCAAATTATCATTTACATATAAAATAGAATATATAGAGTATTGAAGAAAAAACTAACTTGACTTTTCCCAGTGATCCTTTAGTCGAGCATTCGAAACACATTTAGGCCGCAAGCGAGGTGGATCCTTGATATAGGATTTTCTTTCATGTTTGGACCTGCCATATTATTATCTAAGCATGAGTCTGCATACTGAGATATTTCTTCCATTGCATCTAACACATAGTTCTTGGTAATTTCACACTTTTCTACACGAAGAGCTAAATCATATGCAACACGACGCATATGATTTCTAAAGGCAAGGCTAGAAATAGATTCATTTCTCTTCAAGTTGTCATGTCGATAAATGCTCCTCTTTGCATGTGCCATCCATCTTCGAAGTAAATATTTTTCGGGAATGCTAGTTAAATTCTTATGAGTATACTCTTTTAGTGCTTGGCTACACCAAATCCCATTTGTTTCAAACTTGCAACAAGAACAACTTATATCCAATGTTTTTAAATCCAATTCAACGGTCCAATGTTTGTTATTTTCAGCTCGATCACAACATCGTATCTCCATAATGCATATGCTTTCATTTGTCATGTACTCTTTTTCAATGAATAGACCGAATGCCCCTAATTTGAAGTTCTCATAGAATTTACCATACATTGTTCTCGTGTACATCTTCGAGACTTGTTTTAAGATTGGACAATTTCTAACATCAACATGGACTGTCCTCTGTTTGCATCTGAAATTCTCTTCTTTTTCTCTATCTCGACAACTAATTATCATTTTCTCCATTTGAAGAAAACAATCAACCAAAGTAGAAGAAGCCTTTGTAATGGCATGACATACATTGTTCATGGACTCGCTCCGTTGAGTAGACAAAATACCATGATCAAGAACATTCTTATTAAATGTTGTGGACACATTTTCCTTTATTTTGTAGAGATCATTCAACCATCTGTTATCTTGAAGGTTCCCAAGAACGATCATTCGACCCCAATGCTCTTCAAATTCTTCCATTGTATCACATTTGCTAAGACAAGTGTAAAATAAAGAACGTATATTACTATCTGCATTGAATGAGTGGACTTTGGAAGGGGCTTTCTTAGCAATATGCCATTGGCATAGACGATGTCGGCTTTGGCTCAAAACTCTCTCAATTGCAACAGCCATTGCTTGATCCTGATTTGTATATATTGTCAGAGGTTGTATGCCGGAAACAAATTTTAGAAAAGTTTCAAATAGCAATGTGAAAGTTTCTATGATTTCCTCAGATATAAACGTTATCGCAATAACGATATTTTGTCAATGATGATTTACTGCCACAAACGGAGCACATGCAAGATTATACCTGTTCATTCTATATGTAGTGTCAAATGTAATTACATCGACAAAGCAATCATAATCTATTTTGCCTTGACCATCAATCCATAAAAAATTGGTCAACTTGTTCATGTCGTCAACTTGAACATCGAAGGAGAACATATTATCCTGCAATTGACGTTTCTTAAGTAATTCTTAAAGACTAGTGGCATCACCACCATCTAGCTTAGATCTTCTTCCCTTGTCAATAAAATTATATGCATCACGTTTGGTGAAGCCCAAATTTTGAGATCCACCTACTTCATCAGCTAGGTAGGAGTATGCATCAGATGTTCTTTTGCCTGCTTCAGTCATTGACTTTAGAACACTACCATTCTCCTTACTTACACTTCGTTGTGACGGAAGCAAGTGTCTTTCATTTTCCGTAGCAAGGTGATGATTATGTTCTTCCACAAATTTGCCAACGGTCAATTGTTTACCTTCTTTATTCGCATTAAATATAATAACAGCCGGACAATTTGTTCTAGTATCTAGTCGACGAAATTTAAATTCTGAATCTGGAACTTTTAACACTCTTTTTGATCCGCCCTTAGAGCAACAATATTCATGTAACTTTAAAATTCTACTACCGGGCCAAAATAGTCTGTGCTCTTTACGAACACTAAATCCAATCCCAGTAACATACTGACAGTACAATTCATAAGCTTCCTCTTCACTATCCACTGTTGGAAAAACATCCTACAAACATGATAACATCAACATATTAAAAAATATTTGGAGAATCAATAACATTCATAAGCTTCCTCTCCCAAGAAATTACTTTTGATGCCTGGTGGTGGCCGGTTGTTTCCAGTGGGGAAGGGGAGGAGTGGCTGCTGCTATGGAGGTGGAGGGAGGAGGTAGACCCGAGCATCGCACCCGTGGTTCGACTTCGGCACCGAGATGACCAAAGAATGAGCTTTAATACTCCATTCTTCAATGCCTAAAATGAGAGCCCTCACCCTCTATTTATAGACTCCAGGGGGAAACGAACGGCTATGATTGACGGCCCGACTAAAAAATGAAAGAAACTTAGGTGCGCAACTCTCACCTAATAATAGGTGGGGGAGAAATACAGCCGTATGATCTTAGATCGGACGGTATATAAAATACTGACATTATTGATTATTTATAAATACAGAAGTATTTAGGAAAATACAGGGAAATACAACCGTATGATCTCTGATCAACGGCTTAGATGGGCTCCCTCTCACCTATTATTAGGTGAGAGATACTCACCAAAATTTTTTTCCTAAAAAATACATAAAAATACAACTCGAAACGAAAAATGAAAAGAACAAATAATGTGACGATCGTCGATCCGCATAAAATGCCCGGTTCCGATTCCCCATCAGTATGTCTTCCTAACTATGGAACCAAAAAATTGTAAAATTATATATTTCATCTCAATGAAAGAATTTAAATGTTATATAGTTGCATATGGCTTCAATCACTACATAAGTATTCTCATATTTGACATTTTATTTTCTAACACTATATGAAGCTAAAACAATAAGAAATAATACTGCTAGGTATTATTGTCTATTGTTTTTCAAATTGAATGTGTTTTTTCACGTAAAAACTGCTAGGTATAACAATACTCTCTTAGAGAGAGTGAAAATTAATTAAAATTCGCTGAAATATAACTTCAAAGGTATAAGGAACAAAATATTAAATAATTTGAAGTGGAGAGTAAAATATAAAATAATTTGTCTAGGCTTAACCCGGTTCTCGGTTTGGTTCCCGATTACCTGACTATAAGATCCAAGAACGAACCAATGAGTCGGTTCTGAAATAATTGGACCCAGAATCAAACCAAGTCCCATGAGAATCGGGTCGGTTCCGGTTCGGTTCTCGGTTCTTCAGTTATTTTTGCACACTCCTAAAAGATACTATATTGCTTCAGTACCTCCTATATGGCTTCACAACCACGAGAAACTCAAAGTGTTTGTTAGGGGTAAGGCTCTCCCGTACCGGTGGGCAATACCAGCTGCTCAAATACCGCACCACGCGAAGCAGTCCACGGCAATGATCCATAGTGTCCCCCAATCCGGAGCCCCTAACAGGGCCGCGGCCCCCACACCCCAACCCGTCTCCTCAACCAGTTTAATTGAGGCGGGTTGTTGAGGCTGGGATTCGATCCCCAGACCTCCTTGATAAGGAGCCTTAAACACGGCTCTCATCACCAACTGAGCCGGCTCAGTTGGTGATGAGCCCTGTGTTGAAAGGGCCTTGTCAAGGGGGCGGGGGATCGAATCCCCGCCTCAACAACCCGCCTCGATTAAACTGGTTGAGGAGACGGGTTGGGGTGTGGGCCCCGCGGGGCTGATACGGGCCCGGATTGGGGGCCGACTCTGGATCGTTGCCCTGGGCTGCCACGCGTGGCGGGGTAGTCGAGCAGCTCGGTATTGCCCACCGGTAGGGGTTAGGCCTGACCCGTATCAGTATTGCTGTCCATTTCTATGAAAGCAGCAAAGATTTTCAAATAACAAAAGTACATCTTTTCGAAATGCAGTCGCAGGGGTGGCAAAATGTATAATTTTGTGTGTGTGAAGAGTATGAAGGATAGAGTTAGAAAAGTATGAAGGATAGAGTTAGAAAAATGTATAATTTTGGATTTAGTACTGAGAGTAGAAGAAGCACCAATAAGGTGGGAGGCATGCCTAAGGTTAATTGAGGTTATGAAATCAGATATGCGTAAACTCAACTTGTGTTTGTTGCACTTCTCAGGAGGATTTATAATGTTGATAAAATTGAACTTGTTTAAGGCCATTGATAATGATGTCTTTTTTTTGTTGGGGTGGGTGGATTAGGTGTGCGTGCGTATGGGGTGGGGGGTGGGGGGGTGGGGTGGGGGGTGGGGGTTGACAATGTAGGTGGTAACCCTTTATGAGAAAAAAAGTTTCAGATATCTTTCTCAAAACTAGATTTGTTTTAAGCAAAACTAACAGAAGCATTGTAGAATAATCATGTTCTAGAAAGCCATCCTCTGACTCCCCACGGAACATCTGTATTTGGCACCAAGAACAACACTGCGAACTGACCTAATTTTTTGGGAAAAGATTGTGTCATGACATCCTGAAGTTGTTTCAGGACTGGAGGGAATCTCAGCAAAATAGGAAGGCACTTAATATAAAGTAGCTGATTTTTATATAAAAAATATGAGGTAACAATAAAATGAAAACATTTTGGCGACAAACTCTAACCCTTTTCTACTTCTCCTAATCCTTTTGTGCCATGACGGTACCAGGCTTGTCTTACGTGCTCTCTTGATTCCAATGAGCATATCTCTTTTCTATGAGTGGGATATTTCCATTATCTATTAAAAGGCTAATGTGTTTTTCCTTCCATTCATCTGTTATGCAGGATTGACTGCATGCCTGTTTTGGAATATTATAGCCGTTACAGCCGCATGGATAAAGATTTCAAGTATGTTTAGTGTATCATAAATACTCGTGGCCATTTGGGAAAGCTATCCCAATTTAATACAATATCAAAATATTTATAACGTCATTTTTGTCCTTCAGATGTGAAAATATGGCTACTTGCCATCATCTACTTTATTTCGGGGGTCCCAGGTGCCTATGTACTGTGGTATCGACCACTTTACAATGCCATGAGGTAAAACATGCCATTCACCAATGATTTAGCTCTTAATTCCAATTATCTCTTTTTTGTCACTTATCCTTATTATTTCATTCACCTGATTGTGTCTTAATTTTCATTCTAATTTGTATTTTCAATTTTCTAGGACTGACAGCGCTCTGAAGTTTGGGTGGTTTTTCCTCCTTTATTTGGTATGCTAGAGTGCTAGACTAATGAGTTCCATTTATTACTTTTCCTCACTTATAAGATCAGAAAATTAATATTCATAAACTTCTATTATTTTTTATTTGTTCTGCAGCTTCACATTGCATTCTGCATCTTTGCTGCCGTCACTCCTCCTATTATCTTCAAGGGAAAATCACTAACGTAAGATTCTAGCTCTATAGTCTGTTTACATGGGAAACATAAGGGGAGATCTTGAATCTTGATAGATATCCTTCGACACTCTAACCTGTATCAAATATTTTACTGTCCTTTTCTGCCTTGCTTTTTCATATGGAAATGGCTAGCCGAGAAGAATTTGCAATGAAAATCCCAATTAGGTCTTTGACTTATATTTTATATTTCCTCTTTCTGTTTACTAACACTTTAATTTACATTTTATTCGAATATGCAATGATCTAGCCATTATAAACCTTCGGTTGGTCCTTACGTAAAATTATATAATTCTACACAATACTTGCACAACCAGGAATTAGGTTCACATTTGCTATCATACAGAGACCAGACAATGATATTTACACTGTTTATTTGTTTTTTGGGTTGTTCAAAATATAAAGAAAAGTTTTAGCATATCTCATCATTCACAGTTCCTTTAGCAATGAACATCTCCCACACCCACCTACTGAAAAATTATAAATAATAAATGAGTAGCATTGAACAAGAAAGTTATTTCTCGTGAAAAGAATGGTGACCTCATTATGATAAACTCATACCAGAATTTGTTGAAACTCTCCTTGAAAAGATCATTGAACTTTTAATAGAATTACCGACCATAGTAATTTAAGTATATGCATATGGAGAAAATAGCATGCACTAAAGCTATATGGATTTTCATTCAAGAATGTCAAGAAGCATACTATTTACTTGATGATAATTGTTATCTGTGTATTATTTTGAAAGATTTTGTTATATTCCATCTTGTAAAAGTAGCTTTTCTAATGCTTCTCCTGTGGTTGTGTGAAACAGTGGTATCTTGGCAGCTGTAGATGTTATTGGAGATTCTGTAATAGTTGGGGTAAGTTCTATCATGGTTAACCAGTGCTTATACGAGTTATTTTTTAATATTTTTCCCCTCTGAATAATAGTTGGATGTTCTTAAAAAAGATTTACCTGTTAAATATCATCCCGTGAAATCTAAGTGCAGCATATGGAATTCCTTAGGAGTGTTATTTGACACCCCTTTATGTTATTGGTAATTCTTGCTCTAATATTGTAATTGGTATGCTAGATGTCATTGGATCTTTTGGCTCTAATGAGTTGATGAATTACATATCTATAATCTACTGATGTTAATTTACCTTGATTTATCAAAATTAACAGATGTTATCGTTCTTATTTTTTATTTTTGTCTAGGATTAGGACCCAGCTTTATTTTGGAGATTATATTGATTTGCCGTCTTTTACCTGCTCTTATTTATTAATGGAGCTTTTGATATCAATATATATTTGTACTATAAGGAAAATTATTTTAATGTCATGGTACAATTAACACTATGAAAAATGCCCCTACAATAGCTTAACATATTACATTTTTTTGGCATAACATTGAGACTTACCTTTTTAATTTTTTTAAAACTATTTTTTTACACGTTCTAGAGTGGGAAAAAATAAAATAAATAAAAAAATGTGAACGGAGAAAGAAATAAAATAAAATACATATATGCTTTGACTCTTCTTTTTTGACCCCTCTCATCCAACTTTTGGACTACAACAATCCCTGCTAATATACTATTATCAGTATTATTACTATTTTTTCATGGGTCCGGGGGTGGTGCAGTGCAGCGAATGCACTGCACCGTGCAGTGCAGCGAATGCACTGCACCGTGCAGTGCGATCAAGCGGTGGCGCTGAGTTGCGAGTGCGCTGAGATGCGTGCACGGTGCAGTGCATTCGCTGCACTGCACCACCCCCGGACCCTTTTTTCATGGGGAGACAATGTACCCTGCCTCTAATATAAATATGTTTATGTAGCAAACTTAGAGGGGAGGTCCCGGTAAATGCCCCCCCCCACACCCACACACCCACCCACACCCCCCCACACCCCCCCCCCCCACACCCACCCACACCCACCCACAGACACCCACACCCACCCACCCACCCACACCCACCCACCCACCCACCCACCCACCCACACACACCTTCACACACCCACACCCACACACCCACACCCACCCACCCACACCCCCACACCCACCCACCCACACCCACCTACCCACACACCCACACCCACACACCCACAACAATCCCTGCTAATATACTATTATCAGTATTATTACTATTTTTTTCATGGGGAGACAATGTACCCTGCCTCTAATATAAATATGTTTATGTAGCAAACTTAGAGGGGAGGTCCCGGTAAATGCCCCTCCCCCACACCCCCACACCCACCCACACACACCCCCACACCCACCCCCACACCCACCCACACCCACCCACCCACACCCACCCACCCACACACACCCACACCCACAGACACCCACACTCCCCCACACCCACCCACACTCCCCCCCCCCCCCCCCCCCCCCCCCCCCCCCCCCCCCCACACACACACACACACACACACACACACACTTATATGGAAATATATATAATATACACATTACATATGTACGTATGTCTAATGCATATATGTGTCATTAATAGCCTTATCCCGACTATTTGGGTTGGCTTTCTGATTTCTCATTTTCGTTCTTTCCTACTGAGTGTATGCAATGCCTTTGTGGTTGCAGGTATTTTACTTCATTGGATTTGGGTTCTTCTGCCTTGAATCATTGCTTAGCATATGGTTGCTTCAGGTCATATTCTTTCTTTTCAACATTACGTTTTTCTTGAATAGTGAATGAAATTGAAGATGCCAAGCTATATATACGGAAATGATACAAATGCAGTATACTGTTGATTCCGGGCTCCAGGAGATTGGTTCCACATTTTAGTTTCTAATAATAGACATCACATGTTTTTTAACCTAAACATTGTCCATAACTGTCCTAAACGCGAAAATTTATCTTACTCCTGATTTTAAGCTATATATATGAACAATATCAAGAGCAAAGTAACTGATCTTGGACTAAATATCATATTTATTTCCATTATTGATACAAAGATAGAAAGACAACATGACTCCATAGAAGAGGGGATTAAGTCTCCAAATCGGCATAGAAGCCGAGGAAAAAAAGATCTCGGCATTACCAGCCAACAATATGAAATTACACTGCCAAGCCGAGTAAAAGGCTATGCGGAGCAACTTTGAGCATCAAGACAAAGCAACCAAATAAAGGGGAATCACAAGACAATTGGGAAGAAGCCTCCAATTACTTTTAAGTATTCCAACAAGTTGGTATCATGTTGACTGAAAAGAGGCGGGTTAAGTCGAAGAGAGGTTAATTCAACCAAAATGATATCACTCAATAAAGTCAGTAACCTGCTAACCACAAGTCAACAGCATCAACCATCATCAAAGAAGACTTTTTAGGTGACTACCAGGGAAGCTGCGAATCATCCATATTAAGAAACTTGCCAAGCCCCAGGACTCGTAGAATCAACAACTTAAGAACTTCCAAGTCAACAATACTAATAAAGAATAGCTCAACAAAAGAAAAGGAAGCTGGCAGGAAAACAAGTTCAACTTGACAACAAGTTGATTGGAGAAGCCATCTTAGACTAAGTGGTTGAGTCTGAGTTCAGTTTTCTTCAGTCCTCGAACCATGTAATTGAAATCAGTCTATTCGATCGAGAACCCAATACGAGCGTCGAATTGGAGTACCGAGCACTTTAAAAATTTAGCACTCCCCCTTAAAGTGAAATCGGGGAACAAGTCCAAGCAGCCTGCGAAGGAACTCAAACGGTCCCTTACAAAGAGGCTTCATGAAGATGTCGGCAATGTTGTCTTGACTCCGAACGTGACCCACGACAAGATATCCATCAAGTATTTCTCTCGAATGAAGTGCTACTCGATCTCAATGTGTTTTGTTCGCCTGTGACAAACTGGATTTGTGACAAGCTTCAACGCACTTTCAATGTCCTTGTGGAGCAAAGTAGCCTTCGCAAATTTCTCATGAATATCCTCCGCCAACCTGTGCAACCGGATGCACTCTAGCTTCCAAGGACGATGCCCTGTATTCCACCTCAGTGGTGGCGATGGACAAAATCCTTTTTCTTACTGCACCACGAAATCTCTATTGAACCGCACATGAAGACATAGCCTGACGTCGACTTCTGATCGTCTGAATCTTCACCATAATCAACATCCTTGAATCGTGTAGACTGAAGCAAGTGGCCCTTCATACAACAACCCCATGTCCAGGGTTGTTCAGACATATTTCAAAATCTCCTTCCCCTCCTCCAGATAGGCTTACTAGGCTTGCCCATATCCACACGCCCGACCGCAAACGAGATTTCCAACCGTGTAATCATCAAATAAATCAAGCTTCCCACCAGAGCCCGAAAAAGCTTAGGATCCGATAGAATCCTACCTTCGTCCCGAGGAAGCTTCAAACCTACTTCAAATGGAGTAGAGTTGCTCTTCCCTTCCTTCTTGTTGATTCTCTCCACGATTCGTTCCGCATAACCTTTCTGGGACACCAACACCCTGATCTTCTTCCTCTCCACTTCCAAACAAAGAAAAGGGTGAAACTCCCCCAAATCCTTCATCTCGAAACTGATAGATTGCTCCGCTCTAAGCATTGTCATCTCTCCGTCATCATTTTCTGTCACGATCATATCGTCAACGTATAACAGCACGAGGACGTGAAGTCCACCCTTCTTCACAAACAAACTCGAGTCTGAATCTGATGTTTAGTACCCACAAAACTGCAAATACTTCATTCCTGTATCACGCCCGAGGTGCTTACTTCAACCCATAAAGGGTCTTCTTCAACTTACACTCATATCATGGGTATGACTCACATATGTACCATTGTGGTTGCTCCATAAAGATATCATTGTCAATCTCATCGTTAAAGAAATGTGTTCTTCACGTCGAGGTTCCACAGTCTCCATCCTTGGCACGCCGCCAACGCAATCACCATCCGCACTGATGTCATCTTCGCCATAGAGCTAACAGTCTCTTCAAGGTCCTCTCCATACTGCTGTGTGAATCCTCGAGCTACAAGGTCAGCCTTGTACCGCTCCACATTGCCATCTGCCTTCTTCTTGACCTTGTACACCCACTTGCATGCGACCATAGTGATACCATCCACCTTGGGCACAAAATCCCGTGTCTCATTCTTTCTGAAGGCATTCATCTCCTCATCCATGACATCCTCCCACTCCTTCACGCCAACGATGTCTTCAAAAGTCAAAACATGACGACTCTTACTCGTCAAGATGTCCTGCAAAGAAGCATGAATACATACTAACAAGATTACCTTCTCTATAACGAGCTGGTGGGTTTATTGTCCTCTTTGACCTCCGCTAAGATGAAGCGCTCTCCACTGCTCCAACAGTGTCCTCCACATCGGCTCCCCTGCCAGTGTAACTTGGAGTGTCGCTCCCACGGTGGGAGTGTCGCTCCCATCGTTTACCAACGAGCTATCAGTAACTCTCTCATCTCTTTCTCCTCCTTCGTTCTCCTCCGGAGCCATGCTAGAAGCACTTTGATAGGACGTCAGGTCGTCGAACACCACATCACGAGAGACAATGCACTCATGTGCCTGCGGGTCCATGCACTTCCACCCCTTCTTCAACTCGTCATATCCAATGAAAATGCACTTCCGTGTCTTCACATCCAACTTGGTTTGAGAGCATCTGGAATGTGCACAAAACAAGTAGCTCGAAACACCCGTAAGTGCTTCACACTCGGCTTCTCTTCAAACATCAGCTCATGTGGAGATTTCACGTCGTTGCAGCTTAGCGGTAACATGTTCATCACATACATAGCATAGGTCATGCCCTCTGGCCATAAGGCCTTAGGTATGCCCTTCGCATGCAACCAACACTTGCACATTTTCGCCAAGTGCCGACTTTTCCTCTATGCCACTCCATTCTATTGCGGAATGTGAGCATAAAACAACTCCCGCTTTGTATAACTCGTAATTCGTCGAGATCAGAAATGCATGAGGACAACGCAGAAGACCTCCCCCACCTGGGCGAGTACAGAAGACCTCCCCCACCTGGGCGAGTACAGAAGACCTCCCCCACCTGGGCGAGTACAGGAGACCTCCCCCACCTGGGCGAGTACAGAAGACCTCCCCCACCTGGGCGAGTACAGGAGACCTCCCCACCTGGGCGAGTACAAAAGACCTCCCCCACCTGGGTGAGTACCCCCCACCTGAACGAGTACAGAAGACCTCCCCCACCTGGGCGAGTACAGAAGACCTCCCCCACCTGGGCGAGTACAAAAGACCTCGCCCACCTGGGGCGAGTACAGATTTTCACCCCGTCAAATGGCGGGAGCGGCTATCTGCAGCCCATTTCAGAAGGCGGGAGCGGCTATCTGCAACCCATTTCAAAAGGCGGTAGCATCTATTCGCAGTCCATTTAGATTTGCCTATAAATAGGACCCCAAGGCACAAGTAGAAGGCACCTTCCCCCCCTTCCTTATGGTGGGCGAGTACATTGCTTGCCTCTCTTGTACCAAGCTCAGCATTGGCTTTAGGAGGGGAAGTTCCTATAGACTTCCGGGTATGTGGCGGGACCTCCTCGCTGCAGTACGCGGGTCTTGTTTATAGGCAGGTTGGAGTGGTTTTGTATGCTCTCTAGCTTCTTATCACCTTGTCTCACGTGGGTCGATCACTAAACGAGTAGCTTTTGGTCACCCCCAAGTCTCGAACAGTTGGACCGGTATCTGGGTTCCAACACGCTTGATCTCATGCTTCCTGCAGAATGTGGAAAACTCAATGGAAGTGAACTCCCCTCCATTGTTCGTCCTTGACTTCTTGATCCTCAAGTTCAGCACCCTTCCACCCGCTCCTTGAACTCTACAAACTTTCCAAAGATTTTCGACTTATTCTTCACGAAATACACCCTCGTGTATCGTGAGAAATCATTCACAAACACCAGCATATACTTGTTCTCTGAGTATGTGTGTGCGGAACATGGTCCCATCAAGTCGCGTGGATGTACTCCAACGACGCCTTGCACCTGGAAAGGGACTTGCCAAATGAGTGGCGATGTGCTTTCCCAAATTAACACCCCTCATATACATGACCATCTCCAAAAAAAAGACAAGCTAGACAAGCCTTTCACTAGGCCCTTTGCCACCATAGATTTCAATTTCTCTATTCTAACATGACTCGATCTCTCCTGCCAGATCACTGCATTGTCGTTGGTCTTCATCTTGTTCACATATGAGTTTGTAGGGAACACGAACAAATCCTTCATACGTCGTCTGGTGTGAGTAACATCATCCTTCACCAAAGAGTGGTTCTTCAAGAATTTCTCCTCCTTTGGTTCAAACAGAACGTGAAACTCTGCATCCACCACATTGATCACCGAGAAGAGGTTCTAATTCATTTCTGGCACATGATGCAAACTTTTCAACTTGAGTGCACTCCCATCACTACTCAGAGTAACAGTCCCCTTCTCCCTTTCATGTACAAAATCATCTGCCATCACGATCGCATCATTCCCTTCATAAGCCTAAAGAGACGAGAACTTGGACTCATCTCCGGTGAGGTGAATTTCGCACCCGGAGTCAATAATTCAATCATCTTGATAGTTTATGGAGGCCAAGGCATTCACCGGCGTCGCCGCCATCTTTGCGAAGAAATAATTACTCCACTCATCTTCATCCTTGGATCCTTCTCCATTCTCTGCTACATGCCTCGACTTTAGATTGACCCTGCAGTTTCTCTTGAAGTGACCCGGCTTATTGCACCTGAAGTATTTGAGCCCCTTCTGCCCTCTATCATTCTTAGGAGAAATTTTGCTCCATCCCTCTGAGATGAGGTAGAAGGTCCAGGTCCCTTTTCATCATTTCTTTCTCATGTCCCAATTCTTCTTAACAGAGAACAGTACCTCGCCCCTCCACCTGATATAGTGCATTCAGACATCTATCTCACAAGATTCTCCCGCGAAGCCAACACGTTATCCAACTCCAACAAGGACGGTTGAGTAGCCCATCACTACACCGAAGTGTAAAGTGAATATACTCCTTCTGCAGTTCTCGAATGATGTCGTTTTAACTTTGCCTCCGAGATCGGCTCATCAGGATCAAACGTCGATATTTTAGCATATAAGTTCTTCATCTTCAAAAAGAAGACTGAAATCGACAACTCTTTCTGATTGACTTTCACCAATTCATTCACCAAGAACTGCAGTCTAGCAACACTTTTCTTGTTGAATAGCCCATCCAGGGATGCCCAAATCGCCGAAGCCGATCTGCACTCAATGAGTTCAGACATATTACTCGTTTGAGCGTAAACTAGGCCTTCACATTTAACTTCTTCCACACCTTCATTGCCGGACCGTTGTTCCTTGTCGCAACCACCTCTTCTTGCGCATCTCCGCCTACAACATCCCATAGATCTTCTCCCAACAGATAACTATTCATACATGACTTCCACATCTTGTAATTTGTCCGTGTGAGTAGTTTGATTCCAAGCCCTCTAGCCTAGCCTCCTCCTTCCATTTCGATATACCGTTCTCCACCAAAGAAACATAGCAACACTGCTAAAATCTCTGTAGCTTTGATACCATGTAAAAAAATCTCTATCCTAAGAATAAACATGTAAAAAAATCTCTACCCCAAGAATAAACAACGCGCTTGAGGAAAAACACCTAATAAAAAGACAAAATAGGCTTTGATAGATCAGATATCGAACTACAACAAGCTCACAATGCATACACAATCATACATGAAATTAGAGATGCATGCTTCAAGACATATGATGCAATACAAATGGGGATGGAGGGATGGAGCAGTAAACTTCACTAGCAAATGAAATACACTTACAGGAATCCACAAATCCAAGAGGGATACAATGAACTACAAGCAGGAAATGAACTACAAAGCCAAAACCAGCCCTAAGGGGGACTCCCCTGAACAGGCGGCAGAAACAGCTAGCAGGGACACTCTCCCAGCAGCTATCGGGCTCCAAAACACACACACAATCAGCATAACCTAAACAGCCCACACAAAAAGCTAAATATAAGAAGTGCCACATTACAAAAATACCCCTCTAGAACCCCCAAAATTACTCCCGCCAAACCTGGGACGCATCAACTACCCTTTCCTCCACCACATCCTTGTCCTCAAGGATGAAAGTTTGGGAACCTCTTCCGCATCTTCCACAGATCCTCCCAAGTTGCCTCCTCCGCTGTCCCCTGAGCCCACTGGATCAACAACTGCGTCACCACCCGGCCGTCACGGGGGATGATGCGGCGATTTAGAACTGCTACTGGCTCCACCATTGCATTGCCTTCACTATTAACTTCTGTCGGTAGGGGAATGATTTGAGGTGGTGGAGACCCATGATGTTCCCGTAACTGCGAGACATGGAATGTATGATTGATCTTCGCTTCCTCCGGAAGGTTTAACCGGTATGCCACGGCTCCGATCCTCTCCACTACTTGAAATGGTCCAAAAAACTTAGGTGATAACTTGTGGCAGCCCCGTGAACGAATGGATGTTTGTTTGTACGGTTGTAGACGGACATACACCCATGAGCCCACTTCTAGCTCACGTTCCCTTCTCTTCTTGTCGGCTAACACTCGCATGCGATTTTGTGCCGCCGCTAGATTCTCCTTCAAGATTTGGATGACTTTCTCCCGCGCCGCTAGGGACCGGTCCATTGTCTCCACCTCCGCTAGTCCCGGATTATAGGCCACATGTAATGGGGGTGCTTGCCCATAGATCACCTCGTAAGGGGTCATCTTGATGGCGCTTTGGTATGTCGTGTTGTACCACCACTCCGCTAGAGGTAGCCAATGCGCCCAATTCTTTGGCCTTTCAAAGCACATACACCGTAAGTAATTTTCCAAGCATCGATTCACCACTTCGGTTTGGCCGTCGGTTTGGGGGTGGTACGCCGTGGAGAACTTGAGTTTGACTTGTAGCACCCGGAAGAGCTCTTTCCAAAATTGGCTTACAAAGGTGGTGTCCCGATCGCACACTATCGATTCCGGCAACCCATGCAATCTAAAGATCGAATCCAAGAAAACTTGAGCCACACTCTCCGCGGTATACGGGTGAGCCAATGCCACGAAGTGTGCTTTCTTGCTAAGTCGGTCAACCACTACCAATATTGTCGACTTCCCGTTACTCTTGGGCAGCCCCTCCACAAAGTCTAGTGAGATCTCTTGCCAAATCCTCTCCGGTATCGGAAGGGGTTGAAGCAGCCCCATCGCCTTCCGATTATCCGATTTGCACTGTTGGCATACGGTGCAACGTTGTACATATTCATAGACCTCGACCTTCATTTTTTTCCAAAAGTACATCCTCTTTAAGCGTTGGTACGTGGCCGTGATTCCCGAATGCCCACCCCAAGTGCTTTCATGGTACATTTGCAACAATTTCAATTTGATGGCAGCTTCATCTCCCACCACTAAACGACCCTTCCTCTTCAACAATCCCCTCTCCCACTGATACTTGGGTTGGCTAGTGCTGTCCGCTGTTTTTTGGGCGATGATTTGTTGTATTTTGGGATCCCGTTGCCACGACTCTTTAAGCTCCCGCATGAAGTTTGAAGTAATTGTAACGATGGCGCATAACTCAACTTCTTCCGCCCCTTCCCTTCTGGACAAAGCATCCGCACACAGATTTTCCTTCCCTTGCTTGTATTGGATTGAGTAGTCATAGCCCAATAATTTGGACAAATATTTTTGTTGCGCCGGTGTCGCCAACTTTTGATTTGACAAGAACTTCAAACTTTGTTGATCCGTGCGAATGGTGAATGGCCCGGTAATCAAGTAGTGCCGCCAGTGTTGGACCGCAAGGACCACCGCCAGTAACTCCTTTTCGTAGACCGAAAGCATCGCGTTCTTCTTGCCTAACGCCTTGCTGAAATAGGCTATTGGCCGGCCTTGTTGTAGAAGGACCGCCCCAATGCCCTTATCGGACGCATCCGATTCTACCACAAATGGCTTAGAGAAATCCGGTAAGCATAACACCGGCGGTTGAGAGACGGCCCTCTTGAGTTGGTTGAATGCTTGTTCTGCTTCCGGCGTCCACTGCAGGCGGGCTGATTTCAGGAGTTCGGTCAAGGGTCTCGCCAGGCCGCCGTAGCCTTGAATGAACCTTCGGTAGTACCCGGTGAGGCCTAAGAAGCCCCGCACCTGCTTGATCGTCTTGGGAATCGGCCATTCCAACATGGCCCGAACCTTCTCCGGATCCGTGGCCACCCCGGTGTGAGATATGATGTGGCCGAGGTAATGGACCCGCCTTTGTCCAAAACTACACTTGCTCCTCTTGAGAAACAAGCAATGTCGGCGTAGTGTCTCAAGAGTGAAGGTGAGATGCTCCAAATGTTCCTGCCATGATTGACTAAAAATTAATATGTCATCGAAAAAGACTAGAATGAACCTTCGGAGTTGATCCTTGAAGATCTTGTTCATCAGGCTCTGAAATGTCGATGGGGCGTTGGTCAATCCGAACGGCATGACCAAAAATTCGTAGTGGCCATGATGAGTCCGAAACGTCGTCTTGTACACGTCTTCCTCCGCCATCCGGACCTGATGATAGCCCGCACGCATGTCCAACTTTGAGAAGAAAATCGCCCCGTGTAATTCGTCGATGAGCTCCTCGATGATAGGAATTGGGAATTTATCTTTCACCGTTTGGAGGTTGAGTTGACGGTAATCGATACAGAGCCGCCATGTCCTATCTCCTTTTTGTACCAACACTACCGGAGACGCATAGGGGCTGTTACTCGGCCGAATGACTCCCGCTTGCAACATCTCATTTACCAATTTTTCAATCTCATCTTTTTGGAGCGGTGGGTACCGATAGGGTCGTAGATTGATCTCTCCGTGTCCTTCTGTTAAGGGAATCTTGTGTGTATGTTCCCGGAGCGGTGGTAACCCCGTCGGCTCCTTGAAGGTATCGGCAAACCGCGCTAACACCTCCTCCATTTCTGTGCTTTGTTGTCCATCTTCAGCCCCTGTACCTTGCCGTTCAATTCCATCTTCAGCCCCTATACCTTGCTGTTCAATTCCAGCATTCTCTCTGTTCATTTCCGGCAGCAGCAGGTCAAGTTCGGGTAGTAGCAGGAGCTGCTCAGTAGCTGTCCCGCCAGGCTGTTTATCACCTCCCTGCTCGGATTGGTTGTCCGCCCTTTCCTCGGCCGAGAATTCCTGCACCCGGCGGAGCGTACATAATGACAACATGTTCAAGTTGCCCCCCTTGGCGATCAATTTCTCTAAGCTATGCTGCGTCATCCACGTCTCGGTTGCCGTCTTGGTGCCCCGCAATGAAATTTTCTTCCCTTGGCTCGTGAAATCCATGCGGAGATTGCCAAAGTCCCAATGTATTACCCCCAATGTGCTCAGCCATTGCACGCCGAGAACCACATCACACCCCCCGAGCGGCAATACCAACATGTCCGTCGTGAAAAACACCCCTTGCATCCTCCACGTAAAGCCCACGACCTTATTTGCACTGGTTATGCGTCGTCCATCCGCTATGGCAACATTGAAAGAAGGTATTGATGTTAAATGGCATTGCAATCGGCGAGCCGCCGCCTCGTCCACGAAATTGTGGGTGCTTCCGGAATCGATGAGAACTTGAATGGTCTGTCCTTGATGGGAAGCGGTGACCTTCATGGTGTGGTACTGGGTGACCCCCATAAGTGCGTGCACCGATAAATGCGGAACCTCCTCGCCCTCTTCACCTCCCCCTCCTTCCACCGCCATGTTCTCTTCACCTTGGTCCGGTTCCCCGTCCTCATCCTCCAAAATGAGCTCAAGGGCGTAGGATTTTCCCCGGGCTGCACAACGGTGATCCGCGGTGTACTTGGTATCACACCAAAAACAAAGCCCCTTGGCGCGTTTCTCCGCCATCTCTGTCGCGGTCAAGCGACGGTGGTTACTCTGATTGCCTCCTTGCGGTGTAGCCGGAATACGTGTTGAAAGTGGCTTAGTAGTGGATATCCTCTTCTCTGTTGCCCAACTGGACTCCAGCATTCCTCCCACGTTGCGCCGTTGAGAAGATGTTGTCCGCCTCTCCTCCATCCGAGCTAAGGCAAAGACGTCCTGGAGGGTTTTTGGTTGAAACATGCGGATCGCATACCCAATCTCATCCTTGAGGCCGGCGAGGCAAAAACTCATCGCATGCGCCTCCGTGATGTTGACCCGGTGCAATAATACATCAAAATCATCTAGGAAGTTTTGGACCGAGCCTTTTTGCTTCAGATTTTTGAGCTCTGCCATGGGATCGTCAAACAGGACCGACCCAAAGCGTTGTGCCATAGCTTGCACGTACTCCTCCCATTTCGGCCAGTGCCGCGTCAAACGCGACTTCATGAATGCTTGGTGCCAGTATAAGACCTTCCCCTCCACATGAGCGGCGGCGATCTTTACCTTGAAGTCGTCCGGGGTTTCATCAAGCTCAAAAAACTGCTCCGCCTTGTAGATCCATTCTTGCAGATCGTCGCCGTAGAACCGCGGAAACTCAAAACGGTGTGAACGACCATTGAAATGGTTGTCCAAGTGCGGAGAATGGGGTCGCCCGGCTGTGGAGTTGTGGCCGCCCGAGTCGCTGGTGTTGCCCCCTCGTGGTGAGAGCAGCGTCGCCATCATGGTTCGCAACTCTTCCATTGTCTGGTGCTGTTTCTCGGACTGCTCAGCGAGGGAGTGGACAGAATGTGCGAGAGCTACCTGTTCTTGGCGCAGAAGTTCCAGATCTGGGCTCAACTCCTTCGAGCGGGTACCGTCGGAAACCGGCATGATGTCTCCTACCCGCCTCTGCTCTGATACCAGTGATGCAATACAAATGGGGATGGAGGGATGGAGCAGTAAACTTCACTAGCAAATGAAATACATTTACAGGAATCCACAAATCCAAGAGGGATACAATGAACTACAAGCAGGAAATGAACTACAAAGCCAAAACCAGCCCTAAGGGGGACTCCCCTGAACAGGCGGCAGAAACAGCTAGCAGGGACACTCTCCCAGCAGCTATCGGGCTCCAAAATACACACACAATCAGCATAACCTAAACAGCCCACACAAAAAGCTAAATATAAGAAGTGCCACATTACAAAAATACCCCTCTAGAACCCCCAAAATTACTCCCGCCAAACCCGGGACGCATCAACATATCACCAATCTAGGGTGCAACAGTTTGCATACAGGAGGAATATATAAGAAAAATGTGAGTGGAGATAACTCAATGAGATGTAGGGCTTGTAACTGGCGATGCTTTTTCCTTTTATCTGGTAGAAACCAAAGCAGGAACTGAAGGGAAAATAGTCAGATGTGACTTCTGCAGGTTTCAGGGATCAAGAGAAAGAAATTCTCCTTGACCTAGGAGGCTTCTTTTGCGGTTTTGGAGAGAGACGAAACCTGCGAACAGAGATATTCGTGACCTAGGCGTCTTCTTCCAATTTTCTTCCGGGAGCCTTAAAAATGACGAGATCTTACCGGTGAGAGCTTGCGGCGGCATCAATATGGTGTCATGAAAAGTAACCATACATTATGTGTTGATTTGAGAATCGCCGAACGTCAAGAAGGTAGAGAATCTGAGCGTCGAATTGGAGAAAGAGGGGCACACGCTGAGCGTTGAGAGGTGCAGGAGGAGAAAACGAGACCCGCTAATACTAAATATAATATGTATGTATATAGATAGACACACAAGATTTCACTTTAAAAATTTTACAGGACATCGATCCTGGAGTGTTCTATTCTTTATATTTCTCCATCAAAAGTAATAATGCTGCTGATTTTTCACAAGTCAGAACTACTGCAGAAGCTGGTGGAAATCATGGTGGAATTGGTACGTAAATGATTTGCGCCTTCAAAAGTGAGGAATATTTAGGGTGCAATGTACAGAAGCTTTTGAGGGTGCAAAGTGTCAAAATTAAATATTTAGGGTGCAATGTACAAAAATCTCCTAATTGAAGAGTGCTTAGTGCCAAAAGTCCCAAATTATGTGCATCTTTTCATTGTAGCTCACAATAAAGAAAAATGGTGGAAATTTCATCTAAATCTCTTTTCAGAAGGGTTTGAAAATAATGATTGACTACAGAGGGAAAACGAACTTTAGATCGAGTTACCAACCGAGTTAGAGAAGAGTTCTTCTTACCCCCTGATCGGTGATGGTTCTGAATATTGGGAAGAGGCCGCATAATGCCACTGCAAGGGGAGCTCCTGCCTTCCACGAACTGCTTGCTTAGAACTCTTCCAGCAGCCGACGAAGGAACTGCCTTCAGCAGGAACACGACCAAGTCTTTGAATTTGAGAGTGTACAACAATAATAATCTAGTAGATCTTGACAATAGAAAAAGAAGTCGGCAGAGCAAGAGGTTTAACTCGTCAACAAGACACTTGAAGTAGCTCTCAAAGGTGGCGGTCTAAGTTTGAGTGGAGTGGTCGTCCGTCGCCGTCCACCCTAGAACAATCTAATTAGCAACATCGATGCATTGGGCTGAGAATTAAGGTTGTAGATGTCGGATATCGGAGACACGTCGGTTTTAATATGTCGGGGATATTTCATATATCGGGTTTTAATATTTAATTATTTATATGTGTAATTATATATAAATTTAATCATTTTTTTAATTTATATATATTAATATGTTAATAATTTGATATTTATTGAACTCCAAAATTTATCAAACTAATATAAATATTTTATACTATAAAAGTAATAATGGTATAATGCGTGAAATAAAGTAAGAGAAAGTCTAAAGTCAGAAAGTTGTCGATGACAATGGAAGATAAAGAACCTTTGGTCCATATTTCATAGATCATGCATAATTGAAGACGATGACGGACTTGAGAAAGGAAGAAAATCATAGGAAGGGCAAAAAACAACCTAAACAATGAAACAATTTTGGTTTATTGTCTATAAGATCATAGACGCTAATTAAAATAAATTGAAAAAAAAATCAGTCGATAAAATGTCTGGATATATCGGCTGATAAATCGGCCAATATATCGGTCAATAACAGATATATCGGAGGATATATTCCAAAAGGATATTTTGCAAAAAAATATCGGAAACGCGTCGTTTTGTCTATGAAACCTGTATGTCGGCCGACATGTCGGCCATGTCGGAGGATATCCACAACATTGCTGAGAATCCATCTTCTACTCCACTCGTGATTCTTGCCACAAGACTTGAGTTGCCGCAATTGATTACTTTATGTAATTTTCGATGGAAATCACACTATTAGTTTAGATTAAGTTTTCACGATTAGCATAACCATCCCCTTAATTATGTCCGGCCCCCATCTATAAATAGAGGACTTCCAAACTTAGAAAGGCTCTGGGATTTTGTAGATTCGTATTCTCGTATTCCCCGCTCTAAAAAGAATGAATTCGAACTTTTGTTGCTTTTGTTTCTCCTCCCTCGCTGGGTACGAGTTCGGGGTTAAAGCTCTTTAATAGCCACAATAATTTACCTTTCATCTTGAACTGATTCAACTTCTTATTGTAGTATATATTTTTCACGTTATATGAACTTGATACACATTTCGCCCTTGTGGTGGGATCCTTCCCCGGACCCTCGTTGCGCAGGGATACTTTGCGCACGGGTCTGTCCTTTTATATGAACTTAATACACACCTTTTATATGAACTTAATACACACGATTGCTCGGTCTCTTATTACATTCTTCTCATTCCATCGACGCGGTTTCAGCTCTTCTAAGATCATCATTGTGTGCATGCTAGCAAAATATGTTCGCATGCGAGCAAAAAAATGTCTTTAGACGAGCTAAAAAAGTTTGTATATGTTCGTATATTAACAAATTGAGTTCTCGTACTCGCACAAACAAAAAGCCTCCGCATGAGAACTGAAGCAGCGTTGACCCGAAGCAGAGACAGATATTTATCAATTTCTGCGAACCCGATGCTTTTACATGAACTGCGCATGCCGAGGAGATTCAAGTTCAGTTTAGGTGAGCTATGCCGAGGAGATTCAAGTTCAGTTTAGGTGAGCTATGCCGATGGCTCCTATGTGAAATAGGTCCTCCAGTGAGACCCAAAACAGAGTTTTTTGGCCTTTTTTCTGATGGAGTTAAAATGGAGCCTCACCTCCATGGAGAAAACTTGGCCTGGGAGTTGTTGCTGACCTGTCATGCATTTAGGCGGTGGGCCCAACATGTACATGGCCCATAATTTAGGGCAATATTACATACACATCTTATTTGCATGTGCACATCTAAAAAATACTCAAAACACCTATTAAAATTTAGGGTAAAGTACTAGTGACACCCCTATATTATAGAGGAAAGACATTTGACCCCCTGTAAGTTTTAAAAGGACTATTGTAACCCCTAATTTTCATAACCGAGACATTTGACCCCTGTCGAAAGAATTTGTAGGGGGTCAAATATCTTGGTTATGAAAAATTAGAGATTACAACAGTTCTTTTGAAATTTACAGGGGGTCAATTTCTCTACAATATCAGGGAGTCACAGGTGCTTTACCCTAAAATTTAATTTCACTCCCACCTAAAATTTTTATAAGTGCAGGCCACACCTCCTTCCTTCACTTTCATCTCTTACCCGCATTCCATCATCTGCACCCCGAAATCAGGTTCCCTCCTCCGCGACCTAGAGAAGGAGCTCGGCCGCACGCTCACCCATTTCCTTCCACCTCAACTCACCCATTTCCTTCCGCCTCAGCGATAAAGCAGAACACATATTTTCCTTTGAGGCCCGTGTACGACAGTTAATGGAACCCATCTTAGTATGCTACATGAGTGAACTCCTCATGATGCCCCGCCGATTGTCGAATCCCGTTGGAAAAGATCGAATTATTCCAATTCGATCTGGGTTTACTGAAAAGCTTCAGAAAATGCTTGAAATATGCCCCAGGGTTTGCCCAATGTGCGTTATCTTTAGGAAGTGCAGAAATGGCATTCTCTTTGGTATATTTGAGTGCCAAGAGGATAGATCTTGCAAGCCAGGAAGAGGGCCGTTGCAATACTTAATGAGCTACTGAGCCTGACAATGGAGAAACGACAAATAGCACTTAGGATCAGTTTGGCTCGGCTTTTTTCGCTCTCGTGAGTTTAACACTACCATAATAGAATGCATGCTTGGCAAGACAATGGTTATGTCCGAAACTAGTTTTGAACATAAAAGTAGATTAAGGCTTCGTTTGGCGCGGTGGTGGCGGTCGTAAACGCGGTGGTCATGAACCGTCGTTCGTGAACGCCTGACCTCACCTAAAACAATTCATGCATTTTATGCTCAAAACTAGTTTATTATCTTGGCAGAGTCATAATCTTTGTCTTGCCAAACATACACTCTATGATAATGGCGTTTTTGACCAAACTCACCGGAGAAAATAAGTCGCGCCAAAGGAAGCCTAAGTTCCTTAGGTGTGGTCGTATGCTCACGAACGACTGTTCATAACCACCGCGTTCACGACCGCCACCATCGTGCCAAACAGAGCCTTAGAGAGGAGAAAATACACCAATAACATACCAGAACTGACCATCAGGCCTCTATGAATTTATCACGTGTAAATTTTGTAGATGCAAGTCCATAACCTAGTCGAATCAACATGTAGACTTTATCAAGTTAATTATTTGATTTGCATATATCAATGGTGCACATAAATTTGTCTTGAATTATGTATAATTATGAACGTGTCAACTGAATGGTGTGGTGTGGGTGCAGCAAGTGTACATGTACTTCAGAGGAACGGGAAAGGCTGCGCAGTTGAAACAGGAGGCGGCACGTGGCACCATGAGGGCAGCTATTTAACAGAGCAGATGTTTTGAAGGATGACAGATGTCGTCAGATGGATGCTTTTGGTTTGCTTGTGCAGTTGTTTCTTTCATTTAACTTTTTATTATTAAGAGAGTGTAGAGATATTTCAAGCTTGTTTTCTTTCTTAATTTACTTGCTTATAAATTGTTTTTTTAATCCAGAAAAAAAAAAGAGAGTTCAGTTTCTTCGCCATTTATTCATGGTTTATTATAATTTTATTTATTCTCGCATCATGCTGCCTGCTTTATTTGCCTGCGAATTTAGAATGGAAGAATAATGATTCATGTTATCTGCATTTCAATCCTAGCCGTTCAATTCGGCGAAGTCTGAATGCGTCGCCTTCTCGACCAATGCGTGAAACGCGATTTGAATACAGGATGGAGGATGAGTTGCAGTGCGTAAATTCTTGATCGAAATTTCGCTGAAATCTTATGCTCTATTTTCTAGATTGGATTCCACCTCCAGAAGCTCACTCCTCTCAATTCCTCTTGGAAGCTTAATCTAGTTCCCCCCTTTATTTTGAAACTCGAATCAAGGCGGGCGAGAGCGAGTCAAATTTCTCGTTCCGACGAGATGATTTCTTAAGTCGGCTCAATTCGTATGTCTTGATTCACAAATCGAAGGCACGTGATTTTGGGTTTGATTAGCCTCCTAAGTTGTTTTCCATTCCACCGACTTATTTCATGGGCAATCATCCTTGCAAAATAATTCTAATAATAATTAAAAAATAATATAATTTTACTAATTATTATTACCGACTATTATTAGGTCAGATTTGAACCGGTTGAGGAGTCATCAGCCATGGGCCGTTCAAGAAGAAGCCTCATTCCCAGGTTCTTCTACTCCCATTCTTTCTGCACCCAAACTTCGAAGGCTGCTGCTCCCTTCTCCGACCTCGGCGATCTCCTTCTCTCCGCCGCCCTCTACAAATCTCTCCCCAGCTCATCGTCCGGATCCCGCCCCATCGACCTTTCCTCCATCCCTTCCCCGCTTCCCGACTCCGCCGTCCTCCGTCTCCTCCGCCGTCCCTCCCTCTCCCCCGACCAAAAACTTTCTCTATTCAACCTCGCATCTTCCCTTCCCTCTTTCTCCCCCTCCCCCTCCTCCATATCCTGCCTCCTCCTCTCCCTCGCCCGAGCCGGCCGCATTACCGATCTTCCCGACCTCCTCCGCTTCGCCCTCTCCTCATCCACCATCGATCCCACGACCTTCTCTTCGGTGCTTTCCGCATTCATCCGCGAAGAACGCTATGACCTCGCCATCTCCGCCCTCGATGACGCTGCAGCCCTCCTCGACGCAGCCACCACCGCGAAGATCCTCGCCCCACGCACATACTGCTCCATCATGCTCGCTCTTCTCCAGAAATCCCAGCTGGATCTCGCCCTCCCCATTTTTGAGAAGCTCCTGGCCTCATCATCCGATCTCGACGCCAGCGCTTGCAACCAACTCCTTGTTGCACTTCGCAAGGCCGACATGCCGGAGGAGTTCCGCACTGTGTTCGCCGAATTGTCCAAGAGAGGATTCCCCTTCGATACCCGGGGTTACAACATCTGCATCCATTCTTTTGGGTTATGGCGACAGTTAAGCCCTGCTCTGAATCTCTTCAAGGAGATGAAATCCAAGGGATCTGGATTCGAACCAGACCTCTGCACTTTCAACACAGTGGTGGGTGCACTTTGTGCCGCAGGAATGATCGGGGATGCGTTGACTTCCTACGAGGAGATGAAGGGATCCGGTCTCGATCCAGATCGGTTCACTTACCAAAATTTGATCCTGGGCTGCTGTAAATCCTACCGCCTCGATGAAGCCATGAGAATTTTCAGCGAAATGGAGTATAATGGCGCAATGCCCAACACTCTGACTTACAACACTCTGCTTGATGGACTCTTGAAGGCCAGGAAACTCGCCGAAGCCTGCCAACTGTTTGAGAAGATGGTCGCCGACGGGGTTAGATCTTCTCGTCACTCTTACAATATACTGATCGACGGTTTGTTTCGGAACGGCCGCCCCGCCGCAGCATTTCGATTGTTCTCGGAATTAAAGAAGAGAGGGCAGTTTGTTGATCACATCACCTACAGCATTGTTATTTCGCGCCTGTGCAAGAGTGGCCGGGTCTCAGAAGCTCTCGATTTGGTCAAGGAAATGGAGGAGAGAGGGCTGACCGTAGATCTGGTCACGATAACATCGCTTCTCATGGGGCTACATAAGAATGGCAGATGGGATTCAGCAGAAAGATTAGTGAGGCATGTGAGGGATAGTGTTCTATTGCCCAGTGTTCTAAGGTGGAAGGAGAACATGGAAGCTTCTCTCAAAGCTCCTCAGAACAAGTGGAAGGATTACACCCCAATATTCCCTCATATTGGGAACCTCGGCGATGTGCTTGGTTTGATTGATCGTGCACCGGAGAATGCCGCCAGAGACCCTGGTAGTTCCGGCGACTCGGTTGAAGACGAATGGTCTTCTTCTCCCTACCTGGATAGGCTTGCTGAAAACTTGAAGTCATTTGATGGCTCTCAGTTCTTTACAGTGAGCAGAGGGCGCAGGATTGGAATCAAATCATTCGACACGGATATGATGAACACATACTTATCGATTTTTCTGTCCAATGGAAGGCTTAGCACGGCTTGCAAACTGTTTGAGATATTTGAATCCTTAGGGAGTGAACCAGTGGGCTACACATATAACTCTCTACTGAGCTCCTTTGTTAAGAAGGGGTATTTGAATGATGCATGGGGCATTATTCAAGATATGATGGAGAAGAAATGCCCGGCCGATATTGCCACTTTTAACCTGATAATTCAAGGACTGAGCAAAATGGGGAAGGGCGATCTTGCTGCCATAGTTCTTGACCGGTTTACGAAAAATGGGGGCCTTCTCGACATTGTCTTGTATAATTCCGCGATTCATGCGTTGGGTAAGTCTGGGAAGGTGGACGAGGCCAACGACATGTTCAAGAGAATGACGGAGGCTTGCATTAACCCCGATGTGGTTACTTTCAATACTCTCATTGAAGTCAACTCTAAATCCGGGAGGGTCAAAGACGCGTACAAGTTCTTGAGGAAGATGCTGGCCGCAGGGTGTATGCCGAATCATGTTACCGACACGATTCTCGATTTCCTCGAGATGGAGATTGAGAAAATAAGGCTCCACAAGGCGTCCATTAGGCGTGACGAGGGCCTTAATCCTCATGGTGTTGAATAATTTTGTAGGGTGTGTCCTTCATCATTCAGGTTGGCTTTAAGGATCCTCAAGCTTTATTCAGTTTTATCAAGTCCCCATGAGTTGGAGAAGAGCTGACGCTATTGTTCCTTGCAAGATTGTTACCCGCTGAAATTGTTAATAGCATTCATGGAGAGGGTAATGATTTTCGGTGCTTATTGTTCCTGGCAGCCACCAACTTTATAGTTAAAGGTACATATTTTTCTTCTGCTCTACTCTTGATTTTGTGTTTATTATGAAAAAGCAGTCCTGCATTGACAATTTACATTAAAATGAATTTCCATTTATTTTTCTGAAATATTTTGTTTTTTGAGAGCCATGCATTTCATAAGCCATTTCGAATGAGTTATGGAAGTAAATTTGTTCAAGATTTGGCACCAAACACAACCACACGACGCACGGGCTAACAACCAATACACTTTGATTAATCAGCACAAGTTTCATTATAAATAAATTCCTATTTGGGATATTTTAGATGGGATAAGGCTATTGCTGATAATGAGGAGACTTTTTCATGGACAATCAATTTCAAGGTTGTAGATGTCAGATTCATGTCAATTTGAATTTTAAATGTCAGATGTTGGATTGCGGGGATTTATCGAGGACATTTCAAAATGTTGGATTGTAATATTATAATTATATATAAACGGGGGAGGGGTAGACCAAAAAATACTTGGAATGAAACTATAAGGGAAGACATGATGTACTTGCATTAGTTAGATTATGACTAAAGATAGGGCGTAATGGCGACAAAGGATCCATATAGCCGATCTCACTATGGTGGGATTAAGGCTCGAGTGTTGTATATATTAAGACTTGGAATGAATTCGATAGACTCGACTCCGACAGATTGAAGCAATTCTTCCTTTTCTTCTTGTGGGCACATCTGATTTCCTGTACAGTGATTTCATTTTGTTTTCGATCTTAATCTCTTAGAGTTCAAACATACTTGCTCATACTTTTTTGAACAGCCTTTCTTCTGTATGAACTTTCCTGCCTGTAACAACATTTAACACCTCTTCTGAGAAGATTTCCTGTCATGCTAACCAGGTGCATGCTGCAGAAGGGAACCGGACGGCCGTGCCGCCAGTCCAGAATCGGATGGCATCAGCATTTTCGGGAGCCGCCAGTCCAGAATCGGATGGCATCAGCATTTTCGGGAGCCCTGCTTAAGAATTCCCATTTGCCTTATACCTGAAGCTGGTTCATGAATTCCCATTTTTCCATTTTTTTCTCCCTCCAATGTTGCATGAGAGATGTTGAAGGAGAGATGTCGGGCCGGTTTTCACGGCCTCAGAGGATTGTTCGTCTTGGTTCTTCCCGAGAGGTTTGAGCGAGAATTCCGAGTATTTTCACATGGGATATGTGAAATTTGTGTGCATAGGTCCTAGACTCAAATTATGGTCCGGGATCCTGAAAATTATGGCTCCGTTTAGCACGGTGGTGACGGCCGTGGACGTGGTGGTTATGAACCGCCGTTCATGATCGCCCGACCACACCAAAAGAGCTACTTTTATGTTTAGAATTAGTTTTTTTTGTTGATAGCGGTCATAAGTCATAACCAATGTCATGTTAAACATATTTTATGACTAGGGTTTTGTCCAAACTCAACGGAGCAAAAACGCTGCTCCAAACAGACCCTATCTCTCTGGAATCAATATATCATTTTTGATATAAAAGAAGTCAGCGGGATTTTTCCGAGACAGTAAATTTTTCTTATTTTATATTGAAAGAGCCCGGTGATTTTTGAACTTAACCAAACAGAAGATCAAACAAACTCTACCAAATTATCAAATGTGTTTCATAATTTAAGCAACCTAAGTAGCGTTTAGTGCCCACTTTTAGTGAGGCGCAAGTAGAAATTAAATTTTGGAAAGTAATGATTTTGTTTTATGATGATTAATATATTGATCATCCAATTAATATAAATGAAGGTGTATCTTGACTTGCTCTGATTTAATTAATTGTTTTGAAAATGAATTTAAAAATGAATTTAAAAATGTTGTGACAGATGCTGCAAACATATAATCTTTCAATCCAAATTTGCAGCAAAAGAATTCTTGAAATTATTTTTCAATATTTCAGTCAGACTTGTTAAGTTTTTAACGGCATAAATTTTATGTTTAATTTGAGGTGCACTGGTGCAGTAAATGTAATATTTTATTTTAAGTAGAAAATCCACAGCCAATTTTTTCATGAGCAATTAATTTTACTGATAACATTAGGATAATAACCAAAAATTATTTGTTATTTTGTCAACTCAAAACGGCGTATTAATTAGCTTAACTTTTGTAGATTTAAATAATAGTAATTCTCCATAAGTTTAGATCTCCACGTATTAATTAGCTACCCCACATCATTTTAGCTTTCTAAGATGACAATTTTTTTAATAAAAAATATGAAATATTTGGAATCCTCGCAATTATTTTCAATTTGTAAAAACAATTTTTATTAAAATGAGGTTAATATTAGACATTATTGAAGTAAAATACTAACATCTTATTTTTTAAAAAATAAATTTTTTTTTCAAAATTTAATCATCTTGACCACCAAAATTGATGCGGTGGATCTAGATCCATGTTTACAATGTATCAAATACCATTTCACAAAGCAACATGATCGGCAAACCTGAAAAAATCAATATAATGTCTGCATCAAATTCTAGATTTCTATCCTAAATTACTTGGAAAAGAAAAATACAATACAACCACATGCTTAAATCTTCAGATACATACAGAGGGAGGAGCGAATTCTTAAGATCAAGAGGAAATTGGGAGAAAACTTGGGTAGGAATTAGAGGCAGAGAGCATTAGGGATTAAGAGACTGAGAGAGAGTGGGAGATTCTCATGCCATGCTTCATAACCTTCTAGGCATTTACACCGCTTATTACAGAGAGCAGAAATCACATAAACCAATCTCCATAAGAACGTAATTATTCGTAGGCCAAAAATAAAAAGTTATATAGATTAAGCGAAGAAGACAGATAACAACCTGGAAGGTCATGAGAATGATGAAAGCTCGTCCTTTATTCGCTGCGCATCAGCCTTGAGCTTCTCGAATGACTTCGACTCATCCAATTGACGATTCATGAGATGATCCAAACACGAGATGTATTCCTTCTTAACATCTTCGGAATTGAGCAGCAGGCTCCGTGAGGCAGCAGACTGCAGTTGAGAAAAAAATGTTCATTTTCATTGCATTTGAATTTGCAAGTTGATGTTAAGATGGACTTTGTTTAAACACTTCCGCTCGCCAACCCCCCGTGTTTGTTCTCAAGAAGCACCTTCTGTGGATGAGGGGCGGCGAGCGAAAGACGGATATTGTTGCTGCCACAAATTGTGAGCGAAATTCGGAGAGCAAAATAGGAATCTTTATATGAGTGGTGTCTGTGTATTGTACTAGTTTAAAAAGTATGTGTACATACTAATTTAAAAATATCATCAACTTATTTTGAGCTCATTTTAAAACGATAAATTGATTAATATTTTCTCTAATGAAAGATTGAGAAGTATAAGAACTTATTTTCAATTTTAATATAAAATTACTTTGAATATTTTCATAATTAAAAAAGACAATATGTTTCAAACTTAATATTATTTCAATTAAGAAGAAAATTTAATAACTTAAACAATACAAGATGGATGATTTTTTTTTGTCATGAACTCCTGATGTGTTTTCCCTTTCCCAAACACATAACTGTGCATAATTAAAAGACAAATGGTCAAAA
Organism: Dactylorhiza incarnata; assembly: GCA_033032865.1. Lineage (NCBI taxonomy): Eukaryota > Viridiplantae > Streptophyta > Magnoliopsida > Asparagales > Orchidaceae > Dactylorhiza > Dactylorhiza incarnata. The sequence goes on from JAWHQI010000258.1 coordinate 3,386,666, forward strand.
ATAAAATATATAATAACTGTGCTTAGTAAAGCTCTTTCTACAAAAGTTCCTAAAATGATGTAAATACAGTTGAGGTAATCAAATTCTTTCTTTCTCTCTAAACCTTGTAAAAAAATTCTCATCCTTTCAAATTTATTTTTCATAAACACTTATCAATATCTACCACTTAAAAAATATGAATTCATGTTTATATTTTAAAATGAAAAAAATGCATGCTATGACAGTCGAACAAATTTAAATAAAATGGAAGGGCAAACACAAGATAATTATTTTGGAAGACAAACATATTACCTCTTGAAAGATCGATATGCATTCATGAAGGGCGCGTTCAACTTCGACTTGAAATACGCTCAAGTCCTAAATTGGAGCGGGGAATAAACATAGCAGTAATGAGAACAAATGACGAAGATCACAACATTATTAGAAAGGGTCATTTACCGGGACCTCCTCTCTAAGTTTGCTAAATTACAAGTTGCACCCCTCTTACTTTTGAAATTACAAAAACCTCCCCTGTAGTTTACATTTCATAACATCCATTCACAAAAATACCCCCCCTGAAAATTTAGTCCGAGGAGGTATTTTTGTGCATGGATGTTATGAAATATAAACTTCAGGGGAGGTTTTTGTAATTTCAAAAGTAAGAGGGGTGCAACTTGTAATTTAGCAAACTTCCAGGGGAAGTTTTGGTAATTATTCCTAAATATCGGCAGCAATGATCAATGATAGTACCATCATGTGGAGTTTCAAGTGCACAGTAATATGGATGATTCAAAAGCAAGTTACGATTTGCAGAGGCGGATAAAAATAACTGAAAACACAAAAAAAATCACTTGTTTTTGTTTAAAATAGACACCATTAAATATAACAAATGATATAGCATGTGAATATAATAAATTGAGTGTCAGACAACATGTAATTGTATAACATCTTGTTTCAGTACTCTTATAAGAGAGTGCATTTATTGACCAGCTCAGTTAATTGAAAAAGCTACATATGGCCACGTGAAAGTCCGATAAATAAATTTACTCACAAAATGTTAATATCAATAAAAAAAGTGGGCTATCAGTCAAATCTCCGTGCTTTATTACTAGAATTCGTAGGAGTGTCAATAGGTTGAGTAGAAAACATTGGCGTATCACCAAGGAGATCAAGAACATATTTTCTCTGTAAATAGATCTCATCATTTTGTGTGACAACTTCAATCCTAATAAAATATCTCAATAGACCAAATCTTTTTATCCGGAAATATCGCGCCATGGCGAGGTCTCTGAGTTCTTCCACGAGGTTATGGCGATCTTCTGCTACTCCTTGTTTTCCAACCGCCACTCTTCTCCCCCTTCTTGCAAAACAATGACCCGAGGGCTTCTTACTTCGAATTCCACCAGAATGAGAGCCTCAGACTCGTGTGACAACTTGAAAGGAATCTCCCTTGTTGAAGAGTTAGGGGTAGTTCTCAGGGCGGAAGGAAGTTGCTCTGCCCAGTTATACTTCAGGTTCTCAACCTTTTTCTTCAACAAGTTCAATATCAACTTGTTGTCCGCTCTGACTTGCTCGTTACTGTGAGGGTGGTGGACTAAAGCAAAGCTTAGGGCGGTCCCGATCGCTTCACAAAACTCTACAATCAGAGGCTGAGTCAATCTCCTTGCTTTATTACTAGAATTCGTAGGTGTGTCGATAGGTTGAGCAGAAAGCATCGCAGTCTCATTAAGGAGATCAAGAACACATTTTCTCTGCAAAAAGATCTCATCATTTTGTCTGACAACTTCAATCCTAATAAAATATCTCAATAGACCAAAAAATTTCATCCAGAAATGCCGCGCCAAAGATGCCATAATACATGTAATTTCCTCTTTATTATTCTCAGTGATGAATTAATGATAATATCATCAGCGATCAGCCAAAGATGCCCTAATAATGGTAGTGTTATCTTTCTTCACAAGAGAGTGATCTGCCTTGCTCCTAAAAACCCATACAAGAAATTGCTTCATGCACTAGGTTGATCTACTTTCCACAAGAGAGGCAGGAACTCATACATGCATAGCTTGACATAACCGCTTACTAGTCAGGGTGGGATAATGTTCATTGATAGGTTAATAAGAAGGAGAATTGGAGAAAATAGAAAATGGAGCAAGCTTGTGAAACGAGACATAATTTGAATTAGACTAACATATATAGTTAATAATTGTGCAAGGTTGGTGATTATGAGGGTAAGCATCTGATGACTTATCCTAAGGCGACGAAGGTTGACAGCAACGAGGATAAACTTGCAATGAAGTAATGGGAATCATGGGAACTTGACAAACATCCAACATGTTGACAATCGATCTTAGAAGGGGTAAAGCTAGTTTGGTGGAACAAGAGTAAAAAGTTATAAACACCAAAAGGTAACATCGATGTTGGTAAACAAGAGATGCTCCATTAGGACATTGGGAATATTCCTCCACAAGAAAGGCAAAGGAGGACCTTTGATGGGAGGGCATTCGACCAGGAGAATAGGGGCTTCATAATATGTATTGAATAAATATCCCGCTCTTGAAATGATTTGTTGTTAACTCCAACCTGTCTCCAAACCACAATGAAGCCAGTTCCATGTGCTCATCCGAACAAGTGCCTCCAAACAATTTGGATTCAAAACTCCAGTTAACGGACTCGACTGTATATTTTTAATCAACTTCATCACATCACAAGAATATCTTCAGTCAAACCAACAAAGAGCACCTTGGCACTATTTGTAGCATAAGTCCTAAGCCTTTAACACTAGCTATAGATTTCAGTAAAAATGGATCACTCACGATCACCACCATCATGTCCTACATCAGGAACAACTCTACTGTAGTTTGCAAACCTTTGCTTCTTTTTTCCATACACTACCTCTGAATTGTCACCGGTATGTGATGCCGCAATTGTTGGTCATTGCACCTTGCTTAGGATAAGACTCCTTTGAATATCTTTCTTACACTCCCCTGGATATGTCAAGGGAGTAATGAAACCAATATACTATGCTTTTTATCCCTGAAGAAGGAATGAGTTTTCAAGTACCCATTATACATGACCTTCTTGTCATATGGCCACGCCAACTTAGGAGAATATGGAAAGCACACATGATGAACATGTCACAGACTAACTCATCGTAGTACAATTTACCAGTAGATAAGACAACAATACTTGCTTATATAACGTTACAACAATGATCGTTAGAGTCCACATTGGTGCAACTACCACAACAAATAATTATGCCATAGACCTTCCTATAAATAGTATATAGGGTTTGGACCAAGTTATGCCTACGAACTTCATCAGGTTGCACCGCATACTCAATACCCTTTCGATCATCAAAATTTTCAATCATTAGAGAGATCTCCAGGATCAACAAGAGCCTTCCACTACTCTGATTTGAATCCTCTTTATCTTCAAGCTCCTGAATGGTCATGACTCAGACATTTAGGACACGCAATAGCAATGTGACCAAGACCTAGAGACTTGAAGCATTTGATCGTGTTGAATTTTTGTTGGGCTTGGGAAGAACAAGCCTCCACTTCCCTTTTCACATGGCCTCCTTGAGATTCTCAAAATCAGAAATTTTGTCTCTAGTAGGCTCACTGGCTTAGATGCCTTTTCCACAGTCTTTATGGTGGTTCTTGTTCCCTTTCAACTATCCTTCCACCTTAGTGGCCAATTTGACAATATCCTGTAGTGAAAAGAGCATATGTAGCTCCATAAGATCAATAATTTCCATGTTTAATCCTCCCAAGAATCTTACAACAATCTACTCTTCAGGGTTAACCATATTGCACTTCATCATCAACATCTCAAACTCCCGCATATAGTCCTCCACACGGACTAGGCTGCCTCAGTCCATTCAGTCTCACATATAAGTCTTTTTGTAGTTGACCGGAACAAAATGCGTCATCATAAGATGCTTCATCTTGATCTAGCTCTTCATATCTCTCTTACCATCACGCCTCCACGGGGGATTCATGCTTTCCCACCAGAGGCTCTCATATTCCTTCAACTTCAACACAACCATTTTGTACTGCTTATCAGAATAGTCTTCGTAATCGAAGATTTGATCATGGTCTTGAGTAAGCTGTATTTGTCATAGGGCGAGCTTCCTCTAAATTCAGATATCTCAACACTCATGTCATCTTCATGTCTTCCTCCATTGGAGCTCTATGCCCTCTCCTAGGACTACTAGAACCTTCTAAAATTGTCACCTCATGGGACTCATTCCATGCTTCGTCATTAAAACTGCTCTGATTAGCTGTCAGGTCTCTTCTTCTTGTTGCAGCTAGTGGTTGTCGTCTAGAAAGAGGTATACCCTCTATTCACACAACTCCTCAAATCCCCTTTGGAGGATTTGGAAAATATTGTATCGCAATGTCAACATCGTCGAGCGTTGGAACATCGCAAGGAAGGGGTTTTGTCCACGAGGGGAAAATGGAAGAAGCTCCATTAGGTCACCAAGAGGAATCTTTTTTGACAGAAAAAGTATAGGAGGCCCACGACTTGATGGGAGGACAGTCGAGCAGCCGAGGAATAGGTAGGAGCTTCAAAATTTGCATTGCATCAAGAAGATTGAGATATAATTATTTTAATAATTAGTTGAGTAATACCTATTAAAGATAAGTATGTGAAAATAAAACTTGTAATTTAGGCATGTATAACCATGGATTGAGGATGCACCAATAAGATGTGCAAACAAAATTACAATTGAAAATTATAAGAAAATAGAAAAGACTCTAAAGTAATATGGATAGAAGTTACAAAAAAAATGGAGCAAAACAAGTTGAAAACCTCATGCAAAAAAACAGTAGGAACGAATGAAGAATGACATTCACTACGCAGATCGCAAATAAGCGGGATAAGCCTAACAAAGATGTTAATGAATGAGCCGGGAACCATCAACTAGTCAAATTTGTAGTCAAGCAAGTTGCATTTGAAATGTTGTTATGAAAATGCTTTTGAAAATAACTCACCTTAGATAAAAACAATTCTATAAATTTACATAAGCAGAAACGCATCTAATGCAAGAATGCACGATTTAGCCATTACAGCTCCTAAAGGTGTCTAATTGTTCTAGCCACATTCCTATTTTTGTAACACAAATTTTGGGATGTCTAAGATAACAGTAATCTAAATGTAGAAGAACAATAGAACTACAAATCAAAATCAGAAAGATCTTTGGAGTTGAGTTGAATTTATTTATACAAGTAGTAAAAGTGAATAAAATTACAAAGTAAAAGAATAGTAACTTACACTTTTTCTCTCAGGCATTTCACTTTTTGTAGTTGCGAGAAGACCAAGAAAATCCAGAGATTGCACCTGCAGACACATCGCATGATGCCATCAATTATTTCAGCTAAGATAGAATATACAAGAGATAAAAAATTCAATTTAGTGCAAATACTTCCAAAAAGTAGTACAAGCCATGAAGAAACATTTCAATTTAATGAAATGAATAATTTTATTCGTTAGAGTAATCTGTATTAAGGCATATCGTCTTCTGTAAATTCCAAGCTCCGCACATTCTTTTCAGACCTAAGTTCTGTACCAGGCAGTTTGAAATCTTGAACAAAGTCATCCCAAAATTCTCCAAGAGAATGCCTCCAAGAACGTGATTGGGTCTATTTAGGGCTGTAGTGTTTACTTGAGTAGGTACAGTGATGTAGGAGTAGAAAATAGTGTCTTGATTAATTAGAAACAAATCCCTCCCTCATATATATAGAGGAGGGGGAAAATACACAGAACGGACGGAAATACCCAAAGCGGGTAAAAACGAGAAAATATGAAAATACATAGAATGACTTGGATTCAACTCTCCCCCTCAAGTCAAACGGTAGATATCTGTCATTCCCAGTCTGTGAATATCATCAGTAAAGACGTCGCTTCCCAAGCTCTTGGTAAAGACATCAGCCAACTGATCCCTGGAGTGAACGAAAGGAGTGACTAAATTTCCTTTTTCAAGGTGATCTTTGATGAAGTGACGGTCAACCTCGACATGCTTAATTCGATCATGCTGAACCGGGTTATGCGCAATGCTGATGGCAGCTTTATTGTCACATAATAGAGAGATAGGAGAATCAATCTGGAGGTTGAGATCCTTTAATAAGGTACATAGCCATAATCCTTCGCAGAGGCCTTGAGACATAGCCCGATACTCAACTTCAGCACTAGATCTGGCCCCCACATGTTTTTTGCAACGTCATGTGACTAAATTTCCACCCACGAAAGTGCAATAGCCGGTTGTAGATTTTCTGTCGTCACGGCTTCCGGCCCAATCAGCATCAGTAAAAACGTCAATCTTCAAATGATTGTTTTTTGCGAACATCAGTCCGCGACCCGGATCCTTCTTTAGGTATCGAAGAACACGATAAGCAGCATTTTGATGTCTGACTCTCGGGGTATGCATGTACCGGCTCAGAATCCCCACAGCGTATGTGATGTCAGGACGAGTGTGTGAAAGATATAGTAACCGACCAACCAATCTCTGGTACCTCGAAGCATCCGTGCGATCTCCATCAATATCTTCATCAATTCTATGATTCTCCTCCATGGGTGTGTTAGCAGGAGCACACCCAAGCATCCCTGTCTCAGTCAACAAGTCTAACACATACTTACGCTGTAAGATGAAGATGCCCTGATCAGAGCGAGTTACCTCGATTCCCAGGAAGTAGCGGAGCCTTCCCAGGTCCTTTACTTCAAACTCAGTACACAGAAGAGCCTTCAACTTCGAGATCTCATCTGAGTCACTCCCGGTGATCACGATGTCATCCACATACACAATAAGAACAACAATCTTGCCTTCGTTCTTCCTGACAAATAGGGTATGATCAGAATATCCCTGTTGGTATCCAAACTTGAGCATGGCCTTGTGGAACCTGTCAAACCACGCCCTAGGGGACTGCTTCAATCCGTATAGGGACTTCCTTAGACGGCAGACGAGGCCTTCTTGCCCCTTCTTCACAAATCCTGGAGGAAAGGTCATGTAAACTTCTTCATCGAGGTCACCATGCAAGAAGGCATTTTTAATATCCAGTTGATGAAGATCCCAGTCCAAGCAAGCCGCACAAGATAGAATAACACGAACAGTATCCATCTTTGCCACAGGAGCAAAGGTATCATGGTAGCCGACTCCCTGAGTTTGAGTGTAGCCGCGAGCAACCAAGCGGGCTTTGCACCGTGATGGCGCAAATCTTAGCACACCGCTATAGGCGGTAGTAAGACTGCGGCACGAAACGGCAGTGTACCGATCGTTCAAGTAATATAAAATGGGAATGAATCCCCAAGTATCGATCTCAAAGGAACACAGTAAGGTGGAGCTATCTATCGAGGAAGGACTTGAGATCGAAGTCCTTTACGGATGGATGCGGAAACGGGGGGTTTTGGATTGTGGAAATAAATGAAAAATCTATCACTACTCCTATGCAATGCCGCTATGCAATGCTTCGCTTGGCGGGATGAGATTAGACAGGCCTTGAGCGCGCTGCGTCGCAAGTGCGGATGGACGAGTAGGCAAGCGGAATCACACTATGCAGGCCTTGAGCGCGCTGCTTCGTTAGGCGAGTGGATTACACGGGCCGCTATGTCACGCTTCGCTAGGCGGATGGAGTGGAGAGAACGGCGGAATGAGGGTCGCAAGCACCTCTTTGCAAAACACACCACTAACAATTGTTAGGGCGGCACAACACAACAAACAATCCACACCACAAGGCACACCTCAAATGAAAATATAACAAGATTACTCAATCACATAGACATGATTTCATACTAATGTTAACAAATAAAAGTATACTTCATCAAAAATAAGGAAACCTAACTAAGCTATCAACTGCAAGAGGAGGTGAGTGTGCGAAATCGACCGGCTCCGAAGTCTTGTTGAGGATTCACAGAAGAAATCGCCGGGTTGTCAATCCGCGTCCAAGCTCGGTCCTCGACTGCGTCCGGGGTAGAGAGAGCTGTCACTACTCTCCAATGGACCCGTCTTCTTCGTGTCACGAACCGGTGGAATGATCACACAAGCTGCTCCGATCTTGAATGTGAGAGCTAGGTTGGCTCCCTTCTTGAAGCTCTTAGATGAAGGAGATGACCAAGAGGAAGCTCCGGCGAAGATTTGGCATTGAAAGCTTGCCCGGAGCTCCTCCCTAAGGTGGGCGGTGAAGGAGGCGAAACCCTGCAAAAAACGTGGAAAACGGCGGAGGAAATCGGTCTCTCTCTGCCCTAATTTCGCGGAGCAGCGGTTTAAATAAGGAGCAGAATAAACACTGCGCACGGTCAGTGGCGCACGACCAATGGTCGTGCGCGAAGGAATCCTCTGATCGTGCGCAGACGCTCTATCAGGGAAGGGAATTAACGCACGACAACTGGTCGTGCGCCTGATCGTGCGCGAAGGAATGCGCACGATCAGAGGCTTTTTAGGCCAAAAATTGCCCCGCTCCATTCCGAACGTTCACGCGATCCCAGGGTCTGCAGGAAAAATACTAGACCACAAAAATACATGAAATCACACCAAGATGGGGCATAAATGTGCACTAAGCAATGAAATGGGCAACGTGATCAAATAGAATTAAATATGGGCCTAAAGTGAAGTGCAAGTGCATGAAACCTAGCCCAGATGAGTCCGGAAATCACTATATAAACTGGACTCATCACACCCCCAGACTTACCTGTTTGTACGTCCCGAGCAAACACATCCTATGAAGACATAATGAAGGGCTTGAGGGTCAAGCTTATCACGCTGCGGCTGATGAACGTGAACAAAACAAACACACCCGAACACCCGGGGTGGGAGATGAGCCGCATGAACCACGGAATGCGCGGAGAGACGAGCTAGGGGGGTAGAGAAACCGAGAGTGCGAGACGGGAGACGATTGATAAGGTGGGTGGCAGTCAGGATAGCATCACCCCAATATGATTTCGGAAGGTGCATGGTGTGAAGAAGGCATCGGGCAACATCAAGAACGTGTCGATTTTTCCGTTCCGCCACCCCATTTTGAGTTGAGGTGTAGACACAGGTAGTCTGGTGGATAATCCCATGACTAGAGAGATACGAGCCAAACGCACCACGGTCATCATACTCCCCCCATTGTCACTACGGAGAACACGAATATTAGCATCGAACTGGGTTTTCACCATGTTATGGAAGGTTTGAAAAACAGGAAACACTTCATTTTTTTCTTCAAAAGGTAAACCCAAGTAGTTCGAGAAAAACAATCGATAAAAGTAACAAACCAACGATAGTCATTTAAAGACACAACTGGGGAAGGTCCCCAAACATCAGAATGTATAATAGCGAAAGGAGTAGTACTAGGTGTTGAAAGATGAGATGAGGAATGTCTAACATGTTTGGACATATTACAAACATCACAGTTTAAATTGTTAACAAGATGCGACAAAGCAGGAAACATTTTTGAAAGATAAACAGGAGAAGGATGACCCAAACGCAAGTGCCAGCGTCGAGCATCCGCCACAGTAGCAATAGTAGCAGAAAACGCAAGAGACGACCGAGAGGTATCCAGATAGTGCAGTCCACCGCGGTTCCTACCACTGCCAATGGTCCGCTTCGTATCCAGGTCCTGAAGAATACAAGAATCAGAAAAGAAAGTTACGGAGCAGTTAAGAGAACGAGTAATAACACTAATAGACAAAAGGTTGCGAGGAAAAGAAGGAACATGTAAGACAGACGGGAGAGATAAAGAGGTGGAGCAAGAAAAAGTGCCTTTCCCGGCAATGGGGGCTAATGTCCCATTAGCGGAGATAACCTTCTCCTTACCTGACAAGGGAAAATAGGAAGAAAAACCTGAAGAGGAGCCAACCATGTGGTCGGTGGTGCCAGAGTCAAGAAGCCACTCATCCGGAGAAGGGGCAACAACATTCGCACTGGGCACAACAACAACAAAGGAGGAGGAAGCAGCCGGAGTCATGGCAGACTGGGACTGGAGGAGACGGCGCAGACCCTCCAACTCCTGGGCAGAGAGGGAGCTAGGAGGAGGATGGTCCTCATATATTTCGGAAGAATACGCAGCATCAGAGAATCTACCACTGTCGGGGCGCCGTCCTCCACGACCAGGCCCACGGCCACGACCACGACCGGCCGGAGCCAAATGAGGATGAAGTTTAAAGCACGCATCCTTAGTGTGTCCCCGACGACCACAGTGCACACAAGTCGGGACAGGAGTGTTGGGAGTACCCCGGCCAACACTGAGCAATGCCGAGCGATCAGGAGTGGGGGCCATGCTAAGCGACTTCCGACGGTCATCATCGCCAAGAACCATGCTGAAGGCTTCCCGAAGGGAAGGGAGAGGTGAACGATGTAAAATATGAGTTCGGACAGTATCAGACTTCATGTTCAGCCCCATCAAGAACACATGCAAGCGATAGCGGTTCTCCTTTTCCTGCAGCTTCACGGCATCGGCCGTACATGTCGCAGTGAACTGCTCAAAGAAATCCAACTCCTGATAAAGACGCTCAAACTCAGCGAAGTAGGTAGAAACAGTCATAGAACCCTGGCGGAACTCCAGGATCTGGCGGGTGAGCTCATAGATCTGAGTGGAACTCCCAATCTGCGAGTAGGTGTCTTTTGCCCGAGTCCAGATATCATATGCAGAGTCCAATAACATATAACTCCTATATACCTTGGGAGACATGGAGTGAAGAAGCCAAGATACAATCAGAGAGTTCTCGGAATCCCAGCGTTTCCATGTAGGATCCTCCTTGGGGGGCTGCTGAACAGTCCCATCAATGTAACCGAACATCTGATGACTGCGCATCACATGTTGGGCAGCATGAGACCATTCCAAATAGTTGGTCCCATCAAGGGGAACAGTGGTAATCTTCAAAGAGCCGAAGTGGCCATGGGCCCGCGGAGGGTCGCCCATTTGTGGCATAACTTCACTCACTTGTGGCGAAGACCCCGTAGAATCCCCCATGAGAACGAGAGAGATGTTGTCCAATCAAGAAGAAACACAGAAAAATTAGCACGGCAAGGCCGGATCAAGCATCCACCGACAGCGGAAGGAGAGAAGAGCCACGAATCGGACAAAACATGAAGGCCCTAGGGTTCAGAAGACGGAGCGCCGACCCCAGCAACCACAGCAGGTGCCGAGGGCGGCATTAGGGAAAGAGGAAGCCCGGACGACTCTCAAACAGGCGTCCGGGAGGCTGTCCGACGATCGGCCGACGCGGAGGAGGGCTGGCCGAGGCTGAGGAGGGGCGGCCGAGGCTGAGGAAGGGCGGCCGAGGCTGAGGATGGAGGGGCGGAGGCGGATCAGGCGTCCGGGAGGCGAGCGACGCGAGCGAGGGTCGAGCGGCGCGAGCAGGAGGCGCGAGTAGGGTTACGTCGGGAGGTTGATGATTTCACGCTCTGATACCAAGTAGAAAATAGTGTCTTGATTAATTAGAAACAAATCCCTCCCTCATATATATAGAGGAGGGGGAAAATACACAGAACGGACGGAAATAACCAAAGCGGGTAAAAACGAGAAAATATAAAAATACATAGAATGACTTGGATTCAACTGTAGGGTGTTCAAAAGTCTAGATTTTCCAATGTAAATCTATCATGCAATATAGATTAGAATGTAAGAAACAATCTAAAGTTGACTTTGGATCATTATATTTCTCTTTCATCTTTCTACTTCTAGTAATCTATAAACAAGTAGATTAAGCATTCACTCCAAATGAAAACTGATAATGATGTAAGGCAAGTTCGAAATTCAATTTCAAAATGATATTAGTGAACGTAGAGGTTGAGACTTACAACATAAATCATGAGCAATTGTTCTTCAATTTGCTAAGCATAATCTCTAATATCCTTTTAAACAATTTGACATGGATAGGTCCATATCTCATAAAATCAAATTGGTAATGTTGGAAAAGAGGATGGAAAACGGTGTGGCAAAATGCAAAATAGGGCATGCGATTAATGAGGTAGCAGACAGTGGACACGGCGAAATGTCAATAGACGGTAGGAATTTGCTTTTGGAACATAAGGGACTTAGCCACCTTGAGGAGGTGATGATTTTTTACGTTGCTGGGCAAGTTGCTGATATCCTCGCTAAGGCCTTACCTCGACCATTATATCATCAGTTTATGTCCAAGCTTGGCTCCTACGATTTGTATGTTCCAGCTTGCGGGGGAGTGTTGAAGGAATCTGTATAAAGGGTCAGGGTTTATCCTTGTGTAACCGTCAGGTGTTGCTGCTCTGTAAAGGGTCGGGCGTTACCCTTGTGTAACTGCCCTGGTGTTGCTTCCTGTTGTAGTCCGGGCAATTGCCTATATTGTAACCGCCCGATGTATTTAATCACACATCGCCATTTGTACATTCTCTCACCCCCTCTATTCTATATAAAGAGGGGTGCACTCGTGTAATAAGTAGATTTTTGGAGAATTAAAATAAACATTTTTATTTGTATTTTGGGTTTCTACAAGTAATATCTAACACAAACAACATAATGCGTACTTCTAAAAATCATGAAGGATAACATAACAAATGTAAGAAAAACATGTTCAAATGCATGTAAAAAACCAATAGTTAACAAAAAAACACAAGAGATGAATACTTGATAGAATTAAAAAGTTATCACAGTCCCTGAGAGTAATGTAACAACACATATGTCAGAGATGCCTAATAGGGAGAACCAATAGAGAAGACCAACAAAGAAGGTGACCAAAAAACATGTTTTAGAAGAAGTTACAGACAAAACTAGTTCAAAAGTTTTCTGGACACAATTTTAAAGGGAGGTACAATAAGGAGATGCAAAATAGTACATCAACGTGCCCTAGCAGTCAGTCATTTACCTATGCCGATGAATCAGTAAAATCAAGACAAGAAAACGCTGGAAATACTAAAAATGCACTACAATGACCATTATAGCTGACTATATTATTGAAAAGAGAATTCCACACCTTAGGTAATGCATAGGCATATGAGCAAATCCTCTTTGAGTATGGCACTTAAAAGGCTAGAAATTCATTTAGCATAGTAATGCAGATTAAATATAAACCTGGTCACATAGGAAATAGATGCGTGTCTAACTTTTCAAAATACTGAAAGTAGAGCTAGCCTCCGGAACTTAAAAATTCCATTAACCTGACCAGTATGATCAATGCAAACTTTCTATTCTTAGCGCTTTCCTCTGTTATTCTGCTGACTTGAAGAACTCCTTGGCTCCCTACTGCATGACTCACATTTCCTTTTGCTATCCTGCTAGTTGTTAAAGCATCACAGCTATTTTAGAATCATTCCACATAGCTTCTCTCATCAAGCATTTGTACTTTCAGTCTTTAACATAATGTATGACGAAAAGAAACCAAGTGCCAAGTAAATTTTAACTCTAAATATATACTTAAATAGCCAAGTGTCAAGTAAATTTTAACTTCAAATAAATACTTAAATAGCACATCAAATTGCTTCTAACTGACACACCAAATGGGAACCCAGTTATTAACTAAGAATAGCATGTGTGATAAGAAAAATATCCTCTCTTCATATCATAACAAAGCCAACCCCATAAGAAGAAAACTAAAGAAGTGAATGAAAGGGGGAAAATACATGAAAAGTTTTTCTTTTTTGTAAATACATGTAATCAGCTGACACAAAGCAAAGTATAAATACCTAATTGAGTTGTCTACAAGAAGCTTTGCTTCATCAAGTTGATGTCCTGCATCACATACTTCCAGCTTCTTAAGGTGGTTGTATTTGAGCAAAGCTAGTCTTCCCAAATGAAGCATGTTGGCAGCCACCTGCAGTCATTTTCAAACATAGGATTGGCCTTTATTAGAATTGCATCACACAACGTAATCTCAAAAGCTGCGTCTAATTAGAAAATTAGAAAGACTGTACTTCTACAGAATCTACCCTCAATATTCAGTGCAGATTTCAGCTTCTAGGCCCTTTTCTTAGAAAAAAGGTACCACGCTGACATTTCGCCACATACGCATAGTACAAAAATATCTAAGGAAACATAATGCAGTTTGGATCCATAAGGCAGTAGGGGGCAATAGTAGGTAGAATTACACAGCATTAACATGACGATTATGGCTCATATGATGCTTACTATTTGTTGGCTATCACAGTATTATTGGCTGAGTTAATTCCATGGTTTTAGCATCTTTGATGATACGCTAGTCCTAGTTTTTAAGCTAATCATTAGTAGTTATGTGTTATTTTGTTACAGCCTACCGTTGTGATAGGTTAAGCGGGCGTGAGAAGGAGAAATTGAGGAGGGGAAAGATACTTCCAATGAGGAGCCAACTAGAAGGAGAGGAATAGAAAGATAAGGTTAGAACATAGGTTTTGCTTGTCATTCCCTACTCCCTTACCTAAATAATGGAAAGGAGCAAAGTTACCTATCACCTTTACCGGAAGGAAACCCAATGATCCACTGATTCCAATATTACAAAAATTCCCCTCACCCGGGCGGCCGGGCTATGACATAATATGTGAGTTAAAAATGCAATGGCGCGAGAAATTATAAAAAGTTTTGTGCGAAAATTAAAATACAACTTATTCGTAGTTTAGGGCCTACTCCTGTAGTGGTATATCATTCCCCAATGTGGACCTGTAACTATTTCTCAATTAGGACTAGTTGATACTGTGCCTAATTGAATGGTAGTTGCCATCTTGAATAAGGCCTGTTTATCTGCAATGGATGCTTAAGGATTCAAACATGCTTTCCAAATTGAGAACTCAACGCCTTCCCTCAAGAATTTGGCAGCCTGATGCCCCTAGGAATCAACATCAGTAACTTCAAGATTCACGGTTCATCTTTTATTTCCCTTGTTTTTTTCTCTTTTCTCTCCAAAAAATCCCTCAGTTTACCATATTTTCATTGGCAACTTTTGAATCAGTTTAGCATTAAATCTTGGTTCCTTGCATTTGATTTCAGTAAATATTAGTTATTATTACATTCACTCAACAATTAAACCATCACTGAATCTATTGACAATAAATTCCTCCTTTTTCCTCAACCCGTGTGACGCTTTTCCCCAATTCAAAATTGTGTTTGACTTCAAAATTTATATTTGAATTCAAGTTAAAATTACCAACCTTTCATCTCTAAAATCCATCAACTATCTCCTAAAATTTCTCAACAAACCATCTAAATAAAAAATTAAACGTAAATTTCAAGTGTAATTCAAATTCTTAACCACTCTCTAAAATATCTTCCATTAAAGAAACCATTAACTATCTCGGAGGGAAGAAGTGTCATTCCTGTTTGCCCGGAAAGCCCGCGATCTAGTCTTTACAGTGCAAAATGGCGGTCTCAGCGGTCTCCAACATTTGTGATCGCCCAGATCGCCAGCCTTCAGCCTGGTCTAATTTTCTAAGTTCCAGGCAGCCGAAGCCGCTCGAGATCGCCAGTCTAAGCGGTCTGGGAATTTTCCTTTATTTTTACTATTTGCACCCCTGTATCCCGGGCAGCCCGTAGTTTTCAGTTCTGCCCGTTTGGGCAGCTCCCTCGTCTATAAATAGAGGGGTAGGGGTACCAGAAAAAGGACTTTTTGCTCTGAGGCTTCAGCTTACGACTTGTGTAAGCGGTCTCACTTTTTCGTGATCGCCATTTTACGATCGCTTTCTCTTTTTCCAGCATCTCCTGTCTTAGTAACCTGCACTTCGCAGTTTTCTCTCATCCCTCTTAGTGTGTGAATTTTGTAGGTGCCATTTTTGGTACCAACAGAACGAACACGCGACCTTCAGATTCGAAGTGTCAGGTGAAATTCATAGACTTTCAAGATGGCTGATCGCCACAGAGGTCGTCCCCTGCGATCTCCTAGCGTTCCCTCTTCCGATCACAACCCGTTAGAAGCGCTTGAGTGCCGCTTCGAGCTTCGTGTTGAACAAGCTCTCCGCGAGGCCGCCCGAGCTAGGCAGGAGACCGCCTCTGTTCAGCAGGAGATCGCGCAGTCTCAGCAAGAGGCCGCTCGAGATCGGCAAGAAGTTGTTCGGACTCAGCAGGAGTCCGCAAAGCAGATTGAGGCCATGAACCAGGTTCTGGCCGCGATCTCCCAGAAGATCCTTCCTCAAACCTCTCAGGTCGCCACCCCTGACCGCATGGCAAGCGGTCACCCGAGTGATCATCCCGTCTTCCAGCCTGCAGCTCCTCAGCGATCTCAGCATGAGGAGTTCGCCGCCCGTCATAATTCTTTCCGAGCCGCAGCCCAGGGGCCTCCGGCTCAGGCCCTGAATTTTGAAAAAGGGTTTGTTTACCCTCAAGCTCCTCCTGCTTCCTTTCTCCCTCCTCCGGGACCTTCTGAATTAGGGGAGCCTTCCCCCTTTACCGATGAGATTCGTCGGGATCCGATTCCTCATGGATTCAGAGAGCCCCGCCTTCCTGTGTATACAGGAGAGACCGACCCAATGTGTCATCTTCAAGCCTTCGAGTCTGTTGTTGCTCTCAGGACCATTTCGGATGGAGTGAGGTGCAAGCTGATGGTCACCTCCTTTGATGGGTCGGCCATGGAATGGTTCTATAAGCTGCCTTGTCAATCTATCCCAAACTTTGCTTCCCTGAGGCAAGAGCTTCTCCTAAGGTTTGCCACCGCAAAGAAAAGGAAGAGTGGTCCTGCGACTCTCTTCAAGATTAAGCAAGGCGACAACGAAACTGCAGCGCATTTTGTTGACCGCTTTCAAAAAGAGATCTTGGGAGTCAGGGATATGGATCCTGAACTTTATATGGTAGCTTTGATCAGTGGCCTGCAGGAGGGCCCTCTGAAGTTTAAAGTCACAACCAAGGAGCCTAGCTCCTATCAGGAGCTGATTAGCATTGACAATCGCTACATAGAAGGGGAGATCAACAACCTCACCTATGTGAGCAATCTGACCAACAGAGCCACTCAGAAAGGCTCTGCGGGATTCTATCCTGCTCCATCTTCCTCAAAGCCTCGACAAGAGCTCCCACCTCCAGCTCCGAGAGGTAAGAATTATCGCAACAACCGCTTCAATCGAGGTAATCAATCTTTCCCACCTCAAAGTTCATTTCTTCAAACCCCTGCTACACCTGCTCCGCAAGCTACCCCAGTCCACCAGATTCAGTACATCCAACCTCCACTTCTGGCCCTCCCGTCTCCTTACGATGAATCCCAAGAGTCTTTTACAGACTTTGGGGTTCCAATGAGTGAGGTACTCCAAACCGTTCAGAAGCAGCCTTTTTTCAAAAGGCCGGTTCCGCTGAACTCTGATCCGAGAACAAGAAATCCAACCCTCTACTGTGAGTATCATAGAGAAAGGAGTCACTTGACGGAGGACTGCAGAGCCCTCCGCTTGTTCTTGGAAAAGCTTCTGAAAGAGGGTAAAATCCCTGATCTCATTCAGAAGAGCGATCCTGCTAAAGCCTCAACCTCCAAGGCCAAGGAGGTAGCTGAGGTTCAATGGGCATGCGAGGAAGTAGATGATGTTGGCCATTTGGGCAACATCGGTTTTCCCAGCGAATGCGTGGACGCTAATGATGAGGGTGCCTTGGGCAACCTTTTCTGCATCCATGGGGGTGCAGGCCCGGAGTCCTCGAGAAAGGCAAGTCTGAAGAGAGTCTATCAATCAGAGGTTGTTGCTACCTCTTCAGCTCCGGTCCGAGGGACGGTCACTTTTGGAGATGAAGATCTTCCTAAGACCGCGAATCCCTTTGACGACGCGGTCGTCATTAAAGCTGTAATTGAAAATTATACGGTGGAGAAAATTCTAATAGATACGGGAAGCTCAGTCAACGTGCTTTTCAAGCCTGCCTTTGAGGCGTTGAAGACAGGTAAACCCCTCCTATCAACTGAAGGACCTCTTTATGGTTTTTCAGGAGAAAAGAAGGAAGTTGAAGGGCTCGTCACTCTCTCCGTAATCCTGGGGGGGAATAGTGAAGCTGGTCAAATTCATAGTCGTTGACGCTCATAGCAGCTACAACGCAATCTTTGGAAGACCTTTTCTGAACGGATATCAAGCCATTGTTTCTACCTATCATCAAGCGGTGAAATTCGCCTTGAATGGCAAACAACACCGAATTAGGAGCGACCCAAGGAAAGCTAGGGAATGCTACGTAAAGACGGTCAACATGATCGTGTCGTCTCCTCCCCAAGAAGTCATGATGGCTGAGTCAATTGAAGTTCCTGAACAAGTCCAAGCTGCAGAAGAAGTTGAGGAGGATGCAAGAGATGGAGTTCGCTTGGAACCTGCCCAAGCAACTCAAGATGTTCGGATCAGCGAGGAAGATGAGAGCAAGAGCCTCTCCATCAACGCTGAATTATCTGAAGCTGACAAGAGTCAGCTCATCTCTTGTCTTCTGCAAAATCTAGATATCTTCGCTTGGTCGGCAGATGACATGCCTGGAGTGGATCCGAATGTTGCTTGCCATCACCTCAACATTAGTCCAAACTTCATCCCGATCCAGCAGAAGAAGAGGTCTGTTGCAACCACTCTGGCTCAGCCTATCCGTGAGGAAGTAGAGAAGCTCCTGAGGGCGAAGTTCATTCAACCAATCCAATACCCTGAGTGGGTGTCAAACGTTGTAATGGTAAAGAAGTCAGGTGGAAAATGGAGGATGTGTGTCGACTTTACCAAACTCAATAAAGCTTGCCCCAAGGATTGCTATCCCTTGCCTCAGATAGATTCTTTAGTGGATTCTGCGGTAGGTTATTCTTTTATGAGTTTTTTAGATGTTTTTTCAGGTTATCATCAAATCAGGATGCATAAACCGGATATACCTCATACTTCATTTATCACAAATGATGGTTGTTTCTGTTATCTCGTGATGCCCTTTGGGCTGAAAAATGCTGGAGCAACTTACCAAAAAATGATGGATACAGTTTTCGAGAAGTCAAAAGGGAAGAAACCTTGAGGTATATGTCGATAACCTATTGGTAAAAAGCAAATCATTCTCTTCTCATCTTAAAGACCTCTCGGAAACTTTTGCAACCCTACGAACCTTCAATATGAGGTTGAATCCGTTGAAATGCGTTTTCGGAGCAAATAAAGGTAAATTTTTGGGTCATCTCCTCACTCCAGAAGGGTTGGAACCAAATCCAGACAAAGTGAAAGCTATTTTGGAGATGCCACCTCCCAAGACCCCCAAAGAAGTTCAGCAGTTGGGAGGGAGGATGGAAGGCTTGAGTCGCTTCATCTCCCGATCAGGGGATAAAAGTGCATCTTTCTTTAAGACCCTCCGGGGAGGGGCTAGGTTTGAATGGACTAAAGAGTGTGATGATGCTTTCAATTAGCTTAAAAAGCAGTTGACTTCAATTCCTCTACTCCAAAGCCCGCAAGGAGAGGATCTTTTTCTATATATGGGAGTCAGAGCCGATGCTATAAGCTCTGTTTTGGTTCGAGAGAAGAAAAAGAAGCAATTTCCAGTTTACTATGTGAGTCGAATTCTGAAGAATGCGGAGACTCGCTATCCAATCCTAGAGAAGCTAGCCTTGATGCTCGTAATTTCAGCAAGAAGATTAAGACCATACTTCAAGCTCATTCGATTCTAGTCGTCACTGACCTTCCATTGAAGAATGTCTTGGAAAAACCAGAACATTCAGGAAGGCTGGCAAAGTGGGCAATAGAGCTCAGTGAATTTGATATATCCTATGTTCCAAGGGTGGCGATCAAAGCTCAAGTTTTAGCAGATTTCATGGTGGATGCCAAAGAAGTTGAGTCGCAGAAGGGGGTCGGAGTACCCCTTGCTTGGACAATCTTCGTGGATAGAGCCTCAGGAAAAAATTCTTCCAGAGCCGGAGTTGTCTTAATCAACCCTAATGGAGTAAGATTGGATCAGGCGCTGAAGTTCTACTTTCAAGTAACAAATAATCAGGCGGAATATGAGGCTTTGCTAGCCGGTCTCAAGTTTGCTAGAGAGCTGGGGATTGATGATGTCAAAGTCTTCACAGATTCTTTGGTGATGGCTTCTCAAGTAAATGGAACTTTCGAAACTAGAGATAGTATTTTAAAGCGATATCTAACTCTGGTAAAAATCGAGGTAGGGAAGTTCAAAAGCTTTACCATCGACCATATTCCAAGGGGTGAGAACGTGGAAGCAGATGAGTTGGCAAAATTTGGACTTCTCTCGGGAGGAACAACTTCAGAATTGTTTCGCCCAGCAATTGAAGAAGGAGAGGTCATGGAGATTGATCAGCATCCGTCTTGGATGGATCCATTTGTTCTATATCTTTCAACTGGAGAGCTCCATTCATCAATAAAGGATAGGAAAAAGTTTAGACGGAAAGCGGCTAACTATTATCTTGTTGCAGGAATACTTTATAGAAGAACTTTCCTTTCACCATTAGCACGGTGTGTTTCGGAGGAGATTCCAGCGGTCCTTCAGGAGGTCCATTCTGGAGAATGTGGAAGTCACTCTGGGGCTAGAACTTTGGAGAAAAGAATTCTGAGGCAAGGCTATTTTTGGCCTCAAATGAGGAAAGATGCTGAAAAATTTGCTAAGAAATGTGTAAAGTGCCAGAAGTTTGCTCCTCTCCAAAATCAGCCGGCTCAACAACTCAAGTCGATAGCAACTCCATGGCCGTTTGCAGTTTGGGGAATGGATTTGATTGGGCCTTTCCCTATGGCAAGTGGGCAGCGTCGATATATTATAGTCATGATTGACTATTTCAGCAAATAGATAGAGGCAAAAACATTGGCCAAAATTACTACTCAAGTCGTGAAAAATTTTATTTGGGGGGAGATAGTATGTCGGCACGGAATTCCAATGGCAATCATCACGGATAACGGTTCTCAGTTCAATAATTCAACTCTTATTAATTTCTGTGATCAAATTGGCATTGAGCTACGTTTTGCTTCTGTGCATCATCCCAGAAGTAATGGGCAGGTAGAAGCTGCCAACAAGCTCATCATAAATCTTCTGAAAAAGAAAGTGGAAAATCTCAGAGGCAACTGGGCAGAACAACTACCTTCAGTTCTCTGGGCCTTAAGAACAACTCCAAGTTCTGCCACTGGAAAGACTCCTTTCAAGTTATCGCATGGTTCCGAAGCTCTTATTCCGGTAGAGTTCGAGGTAAAAAGTCTGAGGGTATTGTTAGCACAACAAAATTAGATTGATTGGATGGAAGAAAATGATGAGGAGTTGAAATGTAGCCTCGACTTAATTGAAGAATTAAGGGATGCAACAACCATCATGCAAGAGGAGGTGAAAAGAAGAATGACAAGATTATTCGATAAAAACGTAAGAACCAAGGAATTTGTTGTTGGGGACTTGGTTTTGAAAAAAGTAGATGCAGCAGCAAGAGCCGGCTCGGTTGGGAAGCTTAACCCAAACTGGGCGGGGCCATTCGTGGTAAAAAAGGTGCTGAGAAATGGTGTCTATCATCTCCAAACCCATGAGGGAGAGGAGTTGCCTCACTCTTGGAGTGGAGATGATCTCAAACTTTTCTTCTCTTAAAAAGTTCGTATTCAATTTTTTCCCATTCTATCTCTCATTCCTCTTCTTTTAAGTATTGTGTAGATACGACCAAGACATTCATGATATACATAATGAATGGCAAGTTTTAAAACAAGTTGTTCATAAAAACCAAAAACTTGTCTAGTAAGACATCGACGGGTCCTACTTCATTCTCCCTCGGCTTGTTAGCTTGACGTGTAATTCTGCCAGGACCACAGATGTCGGGGAGATTTCGAATCTGTGTAGCAGTGGCTCGCCAAGCTCGAGCGGTGAAAGTTTAGGATGCCGGGTCCTAGCTGACATCTGGCGCACCTTAGCAAGGAGGTCTGGGTGGCTGGCTCAGCTCTGTCATGCATTAAAAAGGATATTGTTATGGTCTTGATGATCTTCGGGGAAAGCAATGTCGGTATAAGCCTCATCGGCATGACCACACCTGCCCTACCGATCATTTTGATCTATAACTCTCGAATATTCATTAAAACATGGTTAGGTAAGGGAGGTCGGAAACATCTATGACCGTCGCCTGAAACGCGAGACATAATCTATCAGGGAAAGCAATGTCGGTATAGCCTCATCGGCATGACCACACCTGCCCTGCGGATCATTTTGAAATTCTCCCTCTCTCCTCTTTCCTCTTCTCTTTTCTACAAGGTCTTATTTACTTCTTAATACTGAGATCGAGCGGTCAGAGTTTGTGAGATCGCATGTTTCCTCTCTTCAAAGGGTGATCTACATTATTCATGATTAATGGCTTGATCTTCTCCAGGATCTGGATAAAAGTGATCGCCAATATTGATTTTCTAAAAAAGGAAGTTGGAATCGGCCTTGGTCTTTTGTGATTGCCAAACATGATTTTCTAAAGAGGTTGTATAAAGAGATCTTGGTTATTTGCGATCGCTGGTTCGATCTTCTCTAGGACTTGGAAGTAATTGTCAGCCTTGGTTTTCAGAAAATTGTTGGAAGAGGTCTGAGTTGTTTGTGATCGTCAGTTTCATCCTCTCCAGGACTTGGGTAGAAGTGATCGTCGTGCAAGGCTTTCCAAAGATGATTGGAATCGCCATTTAGGAATCTCGTCTTGATAGTAATCGGTCTGATCATAATGAGATCGCAATCTAGATATCTCTTATTATTCAAAGTTACATGAGAATGCTCATGATCCTTCATTTCCCATCAAGTGATAGTTGGGTTTTTTCTTCAAAGTACCGGTCTGAGTATATTGAGATCGTCACAATGATATTCATAAAGACTTATTATCAAGAGTTCTAATTTTCTCACAGGCGGTTTGATTATGCTGAGATCGTAGAGTTATCTTTTTTTTATATACAGCTTTGGATTTCTGTCAAGTTTCTAATATCTTCATGAACTAGAGAACGACGAAACCTAAAGCATTGAGATCGAATGCTAAATCTATTACGTTGTGATCGCATACGATAGAAGCCGTGATCGATTTATGTGAATAATATAGCAAAAATTAACACAGATAAAAGAGATTCATTCATGAACAAAATAATTTTCTATTCATTTCAAAAATTACAATGATTGGTGCGGTCAACGACCGGGGATTACATCATTTTTTCTAAAAACAAACTATTTCTGCTTCTTTTTTCGGGGAGATCGCTCCTCTGACGAAGAAGCTGATCCTTCTGAGGATTCACTACTGCTATCAGATTCGCCTTTTCCAGAATCTGAGACCGCCTCCGAGATCATCTCCTCACCCTGGATAGAAGAAGCGGGATCATCTTTATCTGGACTTCCCGCGATCTCGATAGACTCATCCTCGGTGGCCTCCCCGGTTCCTGATTCCTTGGCCTTTTTCATCTCCTCTGCCTCCTCGATCATCTCCGCGACCTCAGGAAAGAGATCGACAAAAGTGGTATCCTGGAAATCGGCGGTGAGACCGCCTCTTTCACGAAGGATAGCAATGGTTTTGCTTGATGCGTCTCTAACATGAGTGTACAGAGATTTGAGGTAGTCAGGATTGTGGATATCAAATGCGGTCTTCTTGAAGTTCTGAGGCAGGAAAACGGGTTAGATCGCCAGCGGTCAAGGTAAAGCAAATTTTAAAGATTACATTTTTTTTACTTACGTCGAAGCGGTCTTGCAGGCGCTCTGCATGCTCCAAAGATGCGCGACGAGACCGCCCCATATGATGATTGAGAACTAAACTTCGGACGGCCGCTTGCGAGCATATATCGGGCAGACGATCGGTCTCATGACTTAATGCCTCGTTGGCATTCTTCTTCCCGTAAAGGGCAACAGTGACCGCAAAGGCATGATTAGTCAGCCTACCTCCCCAGAAGGGAAGATCGGTAGACACCTTCAGAGAGTCACCGGTCTCACTCCATTTCAGGAGCAGTCTCCCTTTGTTGTCTTTCAATTTCTTCCCAAAGCCTATTAAAGCAAAGGGTCCTTCTTCCAGATCGCCCTCTTCAGCGATCTCCTTCGCTTTTCTCTGGCGATCTTGGCGCAATCGTTTTTCCCTCTGGGTAAGGACCTCTCCTTTAGGAGCCACAGGGTCAACATCCGGGATGGCGAAAGAAGCTGTAGAATAAACAGTTGGTAAAGAAAGATAAAGTTATTCAGAAGCCACAGGAGACCGTGGGAATTATCAACTTACTCTCTTCAGGTGTGACCGCAGCAACATCTAGCCAGATCGCCAGGTAATGAATCAGATCGAAGCGCTTGCCCGCAAGCCACTTCAAGATCGCCAGCTCCTCCTGAGAAATAAGCTTCTCTTTTCTGAAAATTCGCTCTGCTCGCGGGGAAGGCCTGCTGGGGAGACCGCCGAGATCGCCCTCAAACACCAGATACCTCTCAGTCCAAAGAGGAACTTTGTTAGGAAGATTTAGAACTTTTATACCATTGCAGCTGAAATACATCAATCCTTTAAATTCTTCTTTCTTCTGACCCTCTTTTAATATTTTAGCAGAGAAAGTTCCTCGGAAGATCATCATGGTGAACCTTATCTTAGCCGATCTCAGGTAATTGATGAAAACGTTCATCAGACCGATTGAGTTCGGTGGAAGCTGAGCCAGTACAAGGCCATAATACTCCAACACTTCAAGAATCTCCCAAGGAACAGGGATTTGAAGACCATAATAGAAGTGATCGATCGGGATGATGTACCTACCTTCATCCCCTGAGTTCAAGTCTTCGCCCTCGAACGGAATTTTGATCGCGATCTTATCATCGATCTTATGTCTCTCAATAAACGAAGAGTATTCTTCCTCCGGGGTTAGCCCGTACTCGTGATCGGAGTCCAGGAAGATTTCAGCAGCCCTGGAGCGCGCGGACACCATTTTCTGATATCGCAAGAATCAACAATCTAAAGAAAATTCAAGAAGAATAGAGTAATGGTCCGAGAAATCAACTATTTATAGAAAGAAGAGGATGATTGTGCAATGATTACACTCCTTGAGATCGCCCTGCAGATGGGTCAGACCGCCAAAAGCTATATAAGCTCGAAAATGGCAAGCATAAATAATAATTTAATCAGATAGATCACAATCCTCAGCTTTTTAGGGGGTTAACAAACAGCTCGCTTGAAGATCGCAACACACATAATTCACAGAAGTTAATAAGATCGCATTCATGAAAGCCAGAGATCGCAAAATGAATATCACAACATTAAAGTTAATACCATGAAACAGAATCAAGTATATCTTACAGACCCAGAAATTAACTAAGCAGTGTTTTTAAAGAGATCGCTAAATACAAGAAGGAAGAGCTGCGGTCTCATCTCCTCTGATCCTTTTTTTTCCCAACAAATGCCGCCACATCTTGCATCTCATTGACCGCAGTCCATGCAGATGCCAAGCTGTGATTGGCTACCATGGCAGGCCTATGGATTTTAGACATTTCGCGGTCTACTTGCTCCATAGGGATTACCACGATATCCGCCGATCTTCTATCTGGGAGACCGCTGGAAGAGCCCGCCTTCATCGACATTTGAGGGCCCCCCCAAAGGGTGGCGATCTCAGCAGCAAGTGCCGCGGCCTTCCCTCTATAGTAATCGGCATCCTTTTCGGCCTTCCGAAGTTTTTCTTCAAACTCGCCTCGAGCCTGCTTTTCTTTGACCTCAAATCTTGCAAGAATCTGCTTTTCCTTAGCTTCGAAATTCGCGGTCTGGATTCGGAGGCGGTCTCCTAGCATCCGCTCGCGATCTCGCATGACCCTCATATCTTCAAGCATCGACTTAAGGAGATCAGAGAACTCTGGAGGAATTGAGACTTTTCTTGGTATCTCACCTTCTTCGGAAGCTGAGCTCATGTTTTCATCTACAACCAGGAGAAAAACAGTCAAAAATAATCAGAAATTGTTATCAAGAAGAAAGTAAGGATTTCGTGTGAAATACTTGACAGTGTAGCAAGACCGCACTCAAGTAAGTTATTTTCAACATCTTTTGAGACCGCAGCATTGGCGGTCAACAAAAGGCGGTCAGATCCCCTTAGGCATTCTAAATTGATTTTTTCTAGTTGTCTTTTTTGTGACCGCTCTCCTTCTTTTCTTCTCCTTTTTAACTCGGCATTACTAACAAGGATATCATCAGTTTCTATAAGAACGATCTCAGGCCTCTTCGCAGGGGATGAGGGTCGGAAAGCAAGAACGGGAAGAGAATCAATCGATCTCACGACCATCTTCGCCTTACCAGTCTTAATAGCTTCCAACGCGGCTGCACGGACTGCCTCTCCAGAATCCGGGTTCTCTCCCAATTCAAGGAAGAAATCGCCGCGATCACTAGATGTCGCGGTCTCACTTTTCTCGTTTTTCTTTTTAGTTGAGACCGCCCCTTCGGCGATCTTCTTCTTCCTCTTATTCTTCTTCTCTTTCTTATCCTTTCTCCTCTCAGCAGCTAGGGCCCTCTCCTTTTCTCTTTCCTTCTTCTCCATCTCCGCTGCCAAGGAGATCGTTTCCTTCTCTTTTCTCTCCTTCTCTTCCTTGGCGACCTTCTCCTGCCTTTTCTTCTCTTCTTCTTCTTCCCTCTTTCTTTCACCCTCAGCGACCGCCGCAAGCTTGGCGGTCTCCTTTTCTTTTTCTTTCTCTTCTCTCTGCAGCTTCTTGCTCTTTCTTCTTTTCTTCTTCTTTCCTCTTCGTCTCACCTTCAGCGACCGCCGCAAGCCTGGCGGTCTCCTTTTCTGCTTCTTGCTCCTTTTTCTTTCTTTCTTCTTTCCTTTTTTCTTCTTCAGCAGCTTTTTCCTCGGCGATCATTCGAAGTTGTTCAGCTTCAAAGGGGTCCCTTGACTGAGATAATTGAGAAAGATTAATAGGAAAAATCGATCTTAAAACAAGTATATAATAATTTAATCACTTACGTCTATTACTTGATCAGCCGGATGGTCTTCTGAAAGATAATTCTGAAGACTAATGTCCTCGGCGATCATTGCTTGTCCATTACCAGTTTTTAACCTTTTAGCGGTCTGATCAGGAGAATCCGCTCCTTTTCTCTTCAAATCTTTAATTGATTGCACTTGTTCTGCGATCTGATTTCTGATATTTTCAGCTAATGTCTTCTGTTGTCGCATAGCTGCCTTGATCGACTCCGTAGAGGCGGTCTCACCAGAAGGCTCTACTAACTGACTAGTCACTACCGGGATCGTCTCCGCAGCAGTTTCAGTGACCGACAGATCAACTATGGCCTTCGAAGCGGAATCTTCTTTTTTCTTTGAACTTCTGACCGATTTTTCTTTACTAGAATCAGCGGTCTTTTTCGAAATAACTTTTTTCGTTTTCGACGCAGACCATGGAGATTTTCGAGATTGCGCCGACGCCTTCATCATATCCAGAGCATCCATCTCGGAAAAAGACTTCTTCCACGGTCTCAATAAACAGTGACCGCTCAAAGGTCAGGATTTCTCAGTATCTTTGAAGATTGGAGATCTGAGGCGGTATTTATAGCCCAAGCCGCATTTATGACAGTCGCGGTCTCAGCGGTCAAAGTTTACATTTTCGAAGTTCCAGGATAACTTAAAAATGTGCGAGGATTATGTTTGCCCAGAAAGCCCGCGATCTAGTCTTTACAGTGCAAAATGGCGGTCTCAGCGGTCTCCAACATTTGTGATCGCCCAGATCGCCAGCCTTCAGCCTGGTCTAATTTTCTAAGTTCCAGGCAGCCGAAGCCGCTCGAGATCGCCAGTCTAAGCGGTCTGGGAATTTTCCTTTATTTTTACTATTTGCACCCCTGTATCCCGGGCAGCCCGTAGTTTTCAATTCTGCCCGTTTGGGCAGCTCCCTCGTCTATAAATAGAGGGGTAGGGGTACCAGAAAAAGGACTTTTTGCTCCGAGGCTTCAGCTTACGACTTGTGTAAGGGGTCTCACTTTTTCGTGATCGCCATTTTACGATCGCTTTCTCTTTTTCCAGCATCTCCTGTTTTAGTAACTTGCACTTCGCAGTTTTCTCCCATCCCTCTTAGTGTGTGAATTTTGTAGGTGCCATTTTTGGTACCAACAATTCCCAAGTTCAATATGCCACCTGTAGAAGTAGTTCATACAATCCAGAAAGAGCCTTTCATTCAAATGAAAAAAAAATGTTGAATTCACCAGCAATCATGAGAAATCTCGAGATGTATTACGAGTGCAATCATGGGCAAAAACACAAAACAATCAGAGTTGCATGCCGCACGAACTAAAAGAGACGCTGATGCAACATAGGCTTCTCTGAGGCAGATTTACCTGCGGCAGGTAACCCATATAGCAAAGAGCGCATCATAAAACCGGTGATAGCAAACTCCTCAGTCTGCTGCATTCTCATCTACACCTGCATCTTCGTCAATCTCTTCACTTACAAGAAGATGGAATTCAATGATGACACGATGCAGGACAACAAGGCGGCCCATCTTTGGATTCACAAGAGAAAGTGAGAAGTCGAGGGTATTATACTGCTATCTTCGAAAGTTCCCTGCTTAACGCGTGCAAGGCAGCAGTCTCCACTTACAATCACGACCATTTTTTTTACAAATGGTAAGGAGATCACTATCTTAAGAGACCTGTTCATGATGCGCGATTGCTATATTCATGCAATGAGCATAATAGAAAGCCCAAGAAAGAAGACGGACCTTCCCGCCTTTAGCCTGCTTACGTCGTTCTTCAACGCTATGCAAGGTGCCACTCACTTTGAATAAAGTATGCGATCAAATCATGATGAATATAGAAAGACAATTGGCTTCTCCACCACTACAATGGGGTCCTGTAAAGAGAGAAAACATCTACTGATAGGTAGGAGTGGGGAAAGAGGCAGTAAGTTCCATCCTGGTCAAAGAGGAGAAAAAGAAGCAATGGTTTGTCGATGACATCAGTTGAGTCCTAAGGAGGATGAAGCTAAAATATCCAAACAAGGGAAATTTTGTTTTTGATGTAGGATAAGGCGGTGCTGAAGTGTAATTGTGCCCTTAGGAAATTCCAATGAACAAGTGTTAGTGATGTGTTGTGGTGATTCTAGGAATGATAAAATGTATAGACAAAATATCCGACCAATAGTTACTTTCAGTGTTGGAATTAATAAAGATGTCAGCAAACCACAATTGGCATTAGAACACTAGATAAACAAGCATTTTAAAGTCAAATTAACCTTGCAAGTAGAACAATTAAATTCAAGGCGAATAAACCTCACAAGTAGAACAATCAATGGGCAAATTTGTACGCATTAATATCTCAAAAAATAAGTTTGTTCATCAAATACACAACAATAAATAATATTGACTTCAAGCAAGAACTTACATAAGTAATGAGAGCTTGGGGACGAGATTGGTTGCTGAATTTAGGGATTGGACATCAATTTTGTGGTGTTCGGTGCAGATTTCAGGGGCAAGAGGAGCGTTGAAGGGAATTAGAGACTCGGGTGGAAGGGGTTGACTATTGGATGGGTGGGTGCAGGAAGGCTAGAATCTGAGGAAACCTGGGCAAGAGAGGGGAGTTCCCATCTGGACTAGGGTGGGGGATGGGCGGGTGCAGGAAAGATGGAATCTGAGGAAACCTGGGCCGGAGAAGCATTGGAAAGTGCATGGATCCAATTGTGGGTAGTTAGAGGCAGTTATCATAGGGGATTTAATGTGGGGGGATGAGTGGTTATTAAATGGTTATAATGGGGAGGGGTGTTATGATGGGGCTTGGGGTAATTATATGGTGGAAGTGGGGTAGTTGGGGATGGAATGGAGATGGCCGGCGGCTGAATGGCAGGAGGCGGCAATTGAGTGCATGGAGAGGGTGGGGATAGCTGGCCAAATGAAGGATGGAAGGGAGTTTAGGCTTCAGCACCCCGAGTTTCACGGAATCAACACAGTGGAGTGCACAAGACTCGAAAATCTGTCCAAATATTACAATAATGAAATCAGTCCCCCCTAGACCCCTATTTATTTGCATATAACCCACTACGAAGGGCCTAGATCAACCGATACAACAATACATGAAATACAAGAAAATAAAAATGTAAGATACAATAAAAATACATAGAATTATCTCCTCGTTACTCTGAACGCAACCACATGCTCAGATCATCCATACGACAATACTAACTCCGCCTCCTGCGTACATAGAACTAGACGGGTTCCAATAAGGGTCGGCCCACCCGTGATTCGTGATCCCATCAGTTTTTGTGCTCATCATCTCAACAAGATAATTAAGACCTTAATTTAAAGCACATTGCATCCAAGTAATCATAGTTTATCCATTCAAAATTATTATCTAAAGGAATGAATGCTCTAGCCAAATGGCAAAGCGAGCAATCAAGTTTGGAGAATTTGACTAGAAATTTATGCCAAGACTTGCGATCAATGCCCAAATTCTAGCAAATTTGAAGGCATATCTCATTCTAGGTGAAGAGGTGGAGAAGGAACAATATCAGGTAATTGTGTGGGAACTAAAGGTAGACGGGGTTCCTGGCCAATGGTTTAGTAAATGTATTAAAAATATCATCCAAAATTGTAGTCTAACAAGCAGTGAAATTATTATTTCCAGAAGAGAATCACTACTCGTGGAACTCAAGTTTGCGAGAGACTCGGGCATGCGAGACCTACAAGTCAAAACAGATTCACAAGTGGTCGTCTCACAAGTCAACGATGAAAATGACAAAAAAGAAATAAATCTATAGAAATATCTATTCAAAGTTAAAAAGAAATTGTATCTTTAAAATCATATAATTGACTACATACTATGATACTAAGAGAAGAGAACGCAAAACTTAACTCTGCTACAAAAGGAGCATACATTGCTCAACTACACCTGAATTGTCTCGACCAATTATAGAGGAGATAGGTATGTCTTGTTCATAAAGGAAGTCGAATGGAACCCTTTATCCTATTTCTATCAAAAGGCAAATACCAACTACCAATGGAAAAGTAGAAAAGCAACACATTATGATCTCTCAGATGACGCATTGTAAAAAAAATTATTGATGTAACCCGGAAGTAGCGTTTTGATTTTAATTAATAAATTTGAGATCCTTTTCGAATTATGAGGTCTAAACGGGACTTTCGCGAATAATATCATGCGACATCCGGCCTAAGGTTCGGAAACACACATAAAGGACAAACATTTGCCCGCATTAAACATTATGAAAAGATTCATCCACGGACGAGCAATGACTTCATACAACACCGAGAATGACAAAAGTATGACAAAGGGTTAATAGACACAACGATAGTTTAGGACAAGCTCTGAAACTAAAGTCAAGTAATAATTATGCATAAATGATACTACCACAATGCGAGCACAAGTGAGAGGAGAGATATAACTTTTGGCTAACAAGTACAAGGAAATCGAATCCAGAGAAGGATCAAGTGGCCTGGTTTGGGCTTGAAGGGGAGGCAACAACATACTAGTGACTGTTCGGGAAGAGGCAGAACTGGGGCTGACTGGTATTTCAAGGGGTCGGGAGTGAATTGACAGAGGCTAGTCGGTGGTGGGGGGTCAGGACTGGAGGCCTTGGATGGAGGCAGCTGAGGACTGAGTGGTAAGAGAGGATGTTGGCGGAAACCATGGATGAGGAAGATGATCGGCGTCGGGCTAGGGCTCGATTGAATTCTCGCATTCGACGGAGGGAAGGTCGGTGAGGTATGGGGAGCCTCCAGGAGGTAGCAGCGGCGGGCGAAAGTCAGTCAGTGGTCTGTTGGAAGGGATCGTCGAAGACGAAGGGCGTCGGACAAGAGTGTCGAGACAGAAAAGGAGTCCTTTGTCACATTTTTTTTGGCTTCCTCCTTTGATTTTATTTTTGTTTCTTTTTGTAGAGAAAAGGTATAAAACCTTGTGGTATATACACTTGAAAAATAAATACAAGTATGGATACAAATATATAGGAAGAGAGAGGAGGAAGAAATCCTATACAAGAGATGTGGGACTAAAAGAGAGGAGAATAAATGGGCCTAATTACTGGGCCTTTACACATGATTTCCTATAATCTCTAACACTCCCCCGCAAGCTGGAGCGTACAAGTCGTAGGCACCCAGCTTGGATAAGAACTGGAGGTATAATGGCCGAGGAAGAGCTTTAGTCAAGATGTCAGCAACTTGTTTTGCAGCTGGGACATGTTCCAATTCTATCTTCTTTGACTGAACCTTTTCCCGGATAAAATGACAATCAACTTCAATATGCTTTGTCCGCTCATGAAACACAGGATTCTTGGCAATATGAATAGCTGCCTGACTGTCACAAAAAGAGTTGCCGGAGAGGAGAGTTTGACACCTAAATCTCCCAAAAGTCCTTTAAGCCAGGTTAATTCAGATGCAACAGCAGCCATAGCTCTATATTCAGCCTCAGCCGAGGAGCGAGCAACCACAACCTGTTTCTTGCTACGCCATGTTATAAGATGTCCACCAAAGTACGTACAAAAACCAGTCGTGGAACGTCTGTCATCTGGAGAGCCAGCATAGTCAGCATCCGAGTAAGCAAGAAGAGATGGCGAGGTGGATGGTTTGTAGACAAGGCCTTGTCCAGGAGCAGTTTTTAAGTATCGGAGAATGCGCTCAACAGCTTGGAGGTGAGAAGTTCTCGGAGTGTGCATGAAGCGACTTACAACGCCGACGGCAAACGAAATATCTGGTCGAGTAACTGTAAGATAAATTAGCTTCCCAACCAGACGACGGTAGTACTCTGGATTCTCAAGGAGTTGATCAGTCTCAGAACCAGCTGCACATAACATTTGGTTTGAGTCCATAGGGGTATCTGCAGGTTTACAGCCAGAGAAACCTGCCTCTTGAAGTAAGTCAATGCAGTATTTCCGTTGGGACAGGACTAACCCATCGGGTCGACGAGCGACTTCAATTTCGAGGAAGTATCTAAGATTGCCAAGATCCTTCGTTTGAAACGCCGAGTTCAGATGCTCCTTGAGTTGTTGTATCCCAAAGATGTCGTCCCCAGTGATCAAGATGTCATCAACATACACAAGGAGGATCACAGTTCCCGTGGGTCCTTCTTTGATGAATAGTGAGAAATCAGCAGAGCTTTGTCGAAAACCAAGTGCCAATAGGACTTTGCAGAATTTATCAAACCAAGCTCTCGGAGATTGTTTGAGGCCATATAGAGCTTTCAGAAGGCGGCAAACATAGGCAGCACGAGACTCCCCCGTGGTCTCAAACCCGGGAGGTTGGTACATATACACTGGCTCCTGTAGATCACCGTTCAAGAAGGCGTTCTTGATATCTAACTGAAGAAGAGGCCAACGGCGGTGGACAGCGACGAAGATCAGCACACGAATAGTGTTTAGCTTGGCTACGAGGGAGAAGGTTTCATCGTAGTCCAAGCCTTGTTGTTGAGTGAAACCGCGGGCGACGAGACGAGCCTTTAAGCGGTCAAGAGTCCCATCGACATTTTGTTTGACAGCGAAGACCCATTTGCAGCTGACACAGTGTTGGCCAGGGGGAAGAGGTACCAGCTCCCAAGTGTGATTAGCTCGGAGAGCGACCATCTCGTCTTCCATTGCAGCACGCCACCCCGGATGTTGTAGCGCTTCCTGCACAGAGTTAGGGAGGGAAATGGAAGAAAGAGAGGTAGAAAACCGGTGAAGAGGTAGAGATAGCCGGTGGAGAGACACGTGGTGTGCCATCAGATGAGCTGTAGAGGCGGAGGCTGGATCAACCGCTGATGGAGAGGCACCAGTAGCCGAGGGCTCCTGACGGGGACCATCCTTAGATTTACGACGAGAGTATACTTGAATGATGGGAGGAGGCTGTTCAGTAGATGGAGATGGTGAAGGTACCGTAGGGGGCGGAGATGGTGAGGGAGTAGTGTCCATCGGAACAAAAGGACGAACTGTAGTGGAAGGTAAAGTGCTTGGAACAGAGGGAGAGTGGAATGATTGATCTTCACAGAACGTAACATCAGGTGAGACAACGGTTTTTCCGGTGGTTGGAGAGTAGCATACGTATCCTTTTTGAGTCCGAGAATAGCCGACAAACATATACTTGGCATCTCGTGGGGCAAGTTTATCGATAGGCGGACCGAGAAGGTGGACGTAGTAGACGCAACCGAAAATTCGAGGTGGAATAGGAAAGAGAGGAGCGGAGGGGAAGAGGAGTGTTATGGGAGTGGCAAAGTTAAGAACGGAGGAGGGCATGCGGTTAATGAGATGGCAAGCAGTGGAGACGGCAAAGTTCCAGTATTCCGTAGGAACCCGCATTTGAACCATGAGTGCCCGAGCAACATCCAGAAGGTGGCGATTTTTCCGTTCGGCAACGCCGTTTTGTTGGGGGGTATAGGCACAAGATGTTTGGTGAATTATGCCAAACCCTGTGCAGAGAGTAGAAAAGGAGCGGCCAGTGTACTCGCGGGCGTTGTCAGTTCGAATTATTTTAAGGGTAGTGGAAAATTGTGTCCGTGATTCAGTCACAAAGGCACGAAACACAGATGGTAGCTCAGAGCGATCATGAAGTAAATATAACGAGGTAACACGAGAATAATCATCAATAAAAGTTACAAAATAACGATAGCCATAAATACTTGGGACCTTATAAGGGCCCCATACATCAGAATGTACTAAAGATAGTGGAGTCGTGCTCCGGGTACATGAAGGGGAAAAAGAAGAGCGATGTTGCTTGCCGTATATGCAGGCTTCGCAGGTAAACTCGTGAAGAGGTACATCAGGGAGAGCTTTGCGGAGGACTGGGAGAGGAGCATGCCCAAGTCGGCGATGCCAGTCAGCTGTGGAGACAGTCAGGAGAGTGGTAGGTGGGAGATCCAAGAGATAGAGCCCATTCAGCAGCCGACCACTACCAATGATACTCCGTGTGCGGCGATCCTGAAAAACAAAAGAATAGGAAGAGAAGGTTACACAGCAATCAAGATCCTGTATCAAACAACTCACAGAGAGTAAGTTGAAAGGAGAGCCCGGAACATGAAGAACCGAGGAGAACATTAGAGTGGGAGTGAGGTGCAGATCAGCAGCACCAACAACCAGAGTAGTAGCGCCATTTGCAACAACAATAGACGGAGGGTGAGACGTCTGTACATACTGAGGTGGTTTCTGGGAGGTGATATGATGCGTCGCTCCAGAATCTACTATCCAATGAGAACAGTGAGATAGGCAGGTTATACCTTCAGTAGAGAAAGAAGCAACTGAGCCAGGAGAACGGCCAAGACTGCCTTGAAGCTGTTGGAACTGGGAGCGTAGGTCATCATATTCCTGTCGGGTAGGACCAGGCTGATCGGTTGGTGAAGACGCAGCAGGAGGTGCCGAAGTAGCAGCAAGATGAGGAGGGAGATCATGCTTACGGTAGCAGGTTGTTTCACGATGACCGTCACGGCCATAGTAAGTACACTTTAAGGGAGGACGGCCACCACGTCCTCGTCCCCGAGACGGGGAACGGCCACCGCGAGCAGAGGAACCAGGGGTAGGTGTTGGAAGGAGCGGCTGTTGGAGAATAGCCGGAGAAAAACTTTGCGGGGCCTCTGATGGAGGTGTAACCTTGATAAGCATGGAGCAGACAGCAGACAGAGATGGTGTGGTAGTAGAGGAGAGTATCTGAGCGCGAACGCTATGTAGATGAGGAGGTACGCTAGAGAGTAGCATAGCAATGGTCACTGCCTCTTTCTGGGAGCGCTGGATAGCTAGATCCGGAGTGGGAGGCTGATGTTGAAGCCAAGCCTCATGAAGAGTCTTTGCCTTGGCGACATGAGAGAGCATGTCATCGGGCGCGCCGGGCTTAAGATTCTGAAGGTCAGATATGATGTCATACAGATGTTGGAGGCTGTTCTGCCCAGAGTAGAAGGCATGAAGTTCATCCCACATGGCTTTGGCAGTGTCATGATACATAGTCATCCTGTACGGCTCCGAGTCCATGGAGTTGAGAAGCCACGTTTGGACACGACCATCATCCTTAAGCCAGTCAGCAGTAGGCTCAGTAGTAACCTGGGTTAAGTGAGCACCGAGTGCACCCATTCCACAAAGTTACGCTTCCCGGTAAGTGAGATAGTGGTAATTCAAAGTTCATCACGAACATCGGAGATCGGAGCAGCAGGCGGAGCAGGCGACGGAATGGCAGTGGAGGAGGAATCGCCGAGGGCCATTGGAAGGGAGACGAATGGTAGAGAAGACGGCTAGAGACAAGGAGCAGTGGCAAGAGAGGAGCGGGGCCGAGCGAGCAGCGGCAAGGGCGGCCTGGAGGAGCTGCGGTCTGGAGCGGTCTGGGGCAGCCTCGACAGGTCGAAGAAGGCGTGGGGAGGCCGCGCGAGATGGCGGTCTTGGCGAACAGCGAGCTGGCAGAGATCGCAGGATGGCGGATTGGAGGCAGATCGTGCGAGCAGGTCGCAAGCCGCAGGTCGCAAGCCGCAGCGAGATCGCAGGCGGACTTGAACAAGCAGAGATCACAGATGGACTGGGCGAGATCGCAGGCGGACTTGAACAGCGAGATCGCAGAGAGCAGGCCGCCGAGGGGAACTTCTGGCGATCGCAGAACGAGCGATCAGGAGATCGGGAACTTCTGGCGGTCAGGAGATCGCAGCCGAGTACCGAGCGGGCTGGAGCGGCGAGCTGCAAGCGGCGTTCTTGAAGGAATGGTGGGTCCCAGCGGCCGAGGGAAAGAGAAGGGTATAAGAGGAGGAGGAGGGAGACGAATGAGAGAGCAGGGAGAGGGAGGAGGGGCGCGGTCTCACAAAGAGGAGACCGCATGAAATAAGGAGAGAGGGGGGGTGGGCGGTCTCACAAACTAGAGATCGCACAAAGACGGGAAGACCGCCCAGGAGGGAGACGGGGGCGGTTAAAAAAGGTAGAGAGGATCTTGCTCTGATACCATGTAGAGAAAAGGTATAAAACCTTGTGGTATATTCACTTGAAAAATAAATACAAGTATGGATACAAATATATAGGAAGAGAGAGGAGGAAGAAATCTTATACAAGAGATGTGGGACTAAAAGAGAGGAGAATAAATGGGCCTAATTACTGGGTCTTTACACATGATTTCCTATAATCTCTAACACTTTTTATAAACGAAAAGGCTTGAGTGGAATATTGTAAAATAGGGAAAAGACACCCATGAGACTGAGAGGAAAGAAAATAAATTGGTAATTATGAGGATTCTTCTCAACACCATATTTCTAAACGAGAGCTTTTCTTCCTCTTAATTTTAAAAAGATACTTGATTAAAAAAAAATCTTGCCTAAACTATCGCATTACCTAATTTGACAAATATTTTATTCAAGGTCTTACTGGATGATCGCCTCAGTAAGTCGTAACAACGAGCGCGACTGAAATGCGCGATACAAGCATGCACACAAAGCACAAATAGCATATGCGAATAGTAAATGAGCAATGCGATGAGAAATAAATAAACATGCAGTAAAACATGTGCGATAAATTTGTAAGTAACATAAAAGTGTAATGATACGACGCGGGATGCATCAATTATTCATTATGCCAATTCACCAAATGCGTTGATGAAGATGAGGTTCACCTAATATTAGAAGAAGTCCATTCAGGAACGTGTGGTAATCACTCCGAACATGCATTCACGCAACGCATAATTTGACCAGTTTTTTTTCCAACCTTGTGATGAAGATTGTCACGCATCATATGAGGAATTAGTCGACATTTTTCAAATCGTCAAATGGATGATCCGAGACCGTGATCGCGACCGACTCGAATTTTAGTATTTTTATGCATTTTTCCTGAGGTGTATTTTGAGATTTATGTTAAGAT
The DNA here is from genome assembly GCA_033032865.1 of Dactylorhiza incarnata. Taxonomy (NCBI): domain Eukaryota; kingdom Viridiplantae; phylum Streptophyta; class Magnoliopsida; order Asparagales; family Orchidaceae; genus Dactylorhiza; species Dactylorhiza incarnata. The sequence goes on from JAWHQI010000258.1 coordinate 3,424,143, forward strand.
ATTTGATCGCGCGTTTAGGTCCATCGTATGACTTAACGTAAATCCCCCCTTTTTTTATTTAAGACGGTTGTGGCATAGAGGTATCAAGAGTTTGCCATTTCTATAGAGAGAAACCGCTCGATTGTGGGCTCGGTGTGAAGCCGTCGGATCCTGCCTCTGGGGGTGCCGACTCCCCCATCCGCCACTCCCCTTGCCTCTAATGCCCACTTCGGAGCCCGCCGTTGCTGCCCCGTCCTCACAGCACCCCGCCGCCGCCGCTTGTTGGCTTCCAGCGCCCCACCACCGTCCGTATCGCCTCCAACACTTCCGGTCAACCCCACTCCTCCATTCATCCTCTCCGTCCAGCACGTCGGCAACCCTCCACCTTCATTCCACGGCCATCCACCATCCGTCCCAGTCACGGGAACCTCCTCCGCCGCCGCCTCCTATACCCTCTACCAGCATAACAACCACCACCCACAACCTTCCTGACCTCCCCAGCCTTCCACCACCACCTCTGACACCCTCCACCAGCCTGACGACCACCCCCATAGCCTTCAAACTTCCTTTCCAACGTCATCCTGCCCTCCACAACACCTCTCCCACTGAAATCCACCCATACCAACCCTGTTCAGCCTCTATATCCCCCTTTACAACCATTCATGCCTCTAGGGGTTCCGACTCCCCCGTCCGCTGCTCCCATTGCCTCCAGTGCCCACTTCGGAGCCTGTCGCCGCTGCCCCGTCCTCCCAACACCCTGCCGCCGCCGTTTATTGCTTCCAACGCCCCACCGCCGCCCGTATCACCTCCAACACTTATGGTCGACCCCACTCCTCCCTTCATCCTCTCCGTACAGTATACTGGCAGTCCTCCACCTTCATTCCACCGCCCCTCCCCCTCAGCCACGGGAACCTCTGCCGCTGCCGCCTCCTATACCCTTTACTAGCCCGACAACCACCACCCACGACCTTCCCCACCTTCACCACCAACACCATCCACCACCGACACCCTCCACCACCGACACCCTCCACCAGCCTGACAGCCACCCCCGCATAGCCTTCAAACTTCCTTCCCAGCATCGTCCTGCCCTCCACAACCCCTCCCCCACTGAAATCCACCCCCAAACACCCAACGCCAGCCCTGGCCAACCGTTATCTCCCCCTTTACAACCCTTCCAGCCCACATTCAGCCTACCAATGACAACTTAGTCCCTTCTACCTCATCAAACAGCAGCCCCAAGCCATCCATATCATCCCCGCCACAAAATGCATCCCCTCCAAGGCTCGTCCCATCCAATATCAGCCCATTCTCCCCTCCAAAAACCCCATACAAAGCAGCCTTCTCCCTTTCGGATAGCCGCCACCACCATCGGAGCTTCCTCACCAACACTGGCATCTATCACTTGGTGAGTTATTACATTACAGTTTTCATTCCCTACATTTGTGCGGATAATTACTCATTACTAGCAATATTTGGCTTAGATTGATTTGACTTTTTTACCTCTCTATAGACGTGCAATACTTATTCGCCCCGCATTCGGCATTTCAATTTCAGTGCACTCTCAATTTATTCTGCAATAGTCGACTAATTACTAATATTAGATGGTTGTGCTTGATTGAGGTTTAATGCACGAGTATTTCAAAATTAATAATTAATTGTACGTCGCAATTAATTGTTTGATTGAGTCATTATATTTGCATCACATTAGAGTTAGCCTTCATTAGTTCATTGGTTGCGTTCGTGCACTCATTAGTATCTTCATTTTAGGGTTTGTCGTCAGTCCATTGCATTCGTCGCACGTGCACTTGCATCTCATTTAGGGTTAGGGCATTACGCGCCCATCGCCAATAGTTTTGTCCAGCGTCAAATGGTATCAGAGTCAGGTTATGAACACTCTTTTGATACGAAGTCATTGAGTCTATAGGTTCCCCCGTGGCTAATTATCATTGCATTCCTCTCCTCTATTTAGAGATCCCGATCTCATAGAGCCCCTCAGAGAGATCCTCATGTTATTACGACGATTATGGTCATCCATATCCTCGGCACGAGCGAACCGTGTTGAACATTAGGCACAACTTGACTATCTTAGGGACAATTACTGTGAGGATCCTCCATTTGAGAGAGATCTCGAGTGTAGGTTTCATGTTGTTTCCCCATCGTTTGACGGTTCATCGAGTCTCAAGTCTTTTAGTTATTGGCTCGTGAACATGGAATATTATCTCAACTATTTTGAATTATTCAGTAAGCATCGCATTAAATTTGTGAAACTTAGACTTGTAGATCAGGCAAGAGCATATTGGTCTAGCATTGGGCGGACCCGTTAGCAGGATTGTCTTCTTCGCATCACTAGATAGGTGTAGATAAAGAGTAACTTGTGTCAGAGATATTTGTTTGCATCATATCGGAGTCGCCTACTCGAGCAATTATTTACCCTTCGACAAGGATCCATGTCCTCCGCTGAGTATAAAGATTATTTTGATGAATTAGTAGTAAGGAGCAACATCCGAGAGGAGACAACTATGATCATTTCTTGATTTCGATTTGGACTTCAATCTGAGATACATACTAAGTTGACCTATCACTACTTAGAGTCCCTCGAGTAGACATGTCAGCTCGCCCTTCATTATGAGAAGTCTTTAAGATCCGCTAGAGTTAGCTGAGTGGATTCGCACCATGACCTCCCCAGTATGAGTCCCTCTCATTCCGAGGCCGCAACTTTGCCTACTCTTCTCCTGTCGGGCACGATAGAAGTGATACATAATACTGATTTCTCTCACCCCAGTAAGGTACTTAGTCTGATGAGTGGTCCGTTATTTGATTTTGACTCAGACCCTATGTAACGCCCCAAAAATTATGAAATTAGAGTGGGGTGCGAATAGCAGAGTGGGGGTGCGGATAGAGGACTCAAGTTAGGGTTTTTAAATAAAACCCTAAACCAATAACCCCCCTCAGCCCACGGGCAGCCCCTCCCGATCTCCCCTTTCTCGTTTTCCAGAAATGCGCCGCACAGCCCCTCCCGATCCCTCTTCCTCTCTCGGTTTCGCGTGAGCAGCCCCCCCCCCCCCTCCGTTTTCTCTCCTCCATGCCGCTGCCTGGAAGGAGGAGGACGCCCCGACCTCTCCCATTCTCGCGACCTGTACGCCGAGCCGTCGCCGTGAGTCGCGCGCAAGAGAGAGAGCTCTCCCTTTCTTCTCCCTGTCGCTAGAGGCCCTCCCTATCAAGGTTCTCCACCTTCTGCATCGTCTCCTAGGGGCGGGAGAAGCCCTGCACTGAGTCGTCGGAAGGGAAGGAGGAGCTTTGTCGCGACATCTACGCTCCCCGATGTCCTTCTTCGCCAAAACCTGCTAGGGTTTGGAGCTTAGGTCGTGAGGAGGAGCTAAGACCTACGAGATGGCAGCGGTTACCGTCTCCTTGATGCCTCCGCAACGCTCTACAAGGGTAACGATTTCTTTCCCCGGTCTTAGGACCATATATTCTGTATGTTGGTGTGCCTATAGTTATGTTTCGTGCAATGAGAGTCCCCTCACACCGTCTCGGTTGAGGACGGGGACTCCGCCAGGGCGTGGGATTGCGACCCCGACGTATGTTGGTGTGAACTGCACGTAGAGTCCCTCTCCCGCTACGCGGTGGAGAGCGGGGACTTCGCCAGGGCGTGTGATTGCGACACCGGTGTAGTGTTTTTGCTTTTGCTTTGCTTAGGAGGGCCACCCGCCTCCAATTGGACGCGGTGTGTGTTTCCCTCGGTTCATTGCGAACCCCCGGGTCGATTGTGTCCGTCCCCGGCATAAATGTGCATTAGTAATCCGACGCGCGAGTCTGGATTTAGGCATGCTGTGTGAAGCCTACCCGTGGCGGCAAGCCCGGATCGGTGATGTTTCTGTGATGTGCATTGCGATTTGCCCTTGGTACGCGAACGGGAATGTCCCGTGTTATTCGTCGTAGTATTATAGGAATTCGTGGGCTTTATTCGTGAACGCCCCGTTCCTAGGCGGGCCTGTGTTGGGCCCGGTAGAACGACGTTTTTGTGGGGTTTTGTTGGATGGGTGGATCCCCGTCAGTGCGTAGATTGCACTTCCTTTGATCAGTCCTCTGCCATCTTGAAATGACAATTGTAGGTTGTATCCTTCTGAACCGGTCCTCTGTCGCTTTAAAAAGGGCAGTTGTAGGTTGTCTTCTGACCAGCCCTCTATCACGTCAAAAAGGCAGTTGTAGGTCATATGTCTTCTGACCAGCCCTCTGTCACGTCAAAGGCAGTTGTAGGTCGTATATTTTCTGACCAGCCCTCTGTCACGCCAAAGGCAGTTGTAGGTCGTATATTTTTTGACCAGCCCTCTGCCGCGTCAAAAAGGCAGTTGTAGATCGTATGTCTTCTGACCAGCCCTCTGTCACGTCAAAGGCAGTTGTAGGTCGTATATTTTCTGACCAGCCCTCTGCCGCGTCAAAAAGGCAGTTGTAGGTCGTATGTCTTCTGACCAGCCCTCTGCCACGTCAAAGGCAGTTGTAGGTCGTATATTTTCTGACCAGTCCTCTGCCACCTCACAAAGGGGTAGTTGTAGGTCGTTCAACCCAAACCAGTCCTCTGTCCATGTTATGGAGCAGTTGTAGGTTTGGTCCCTTCTGTCACTACGATTGACCGAGTTGCGGTCGTACTGTTTTACTGGGCGTTGAAGTTTAGATCGTACGCTTTCAGTGTGTTCATAGCACGTGCGTGGTAGTTTGAAGGGTGACGCTTAGTGTGTCCCCTGACTCTTGGTCCTTTGTTCCTTGTTTGCATATTTTGGTGTGCGTGCGTACTTGCAGGAGAGCGATATACTCGCCCCGGAGTCCGCTAGGATGGTCGGGGGGAGGAGTCGTTACGTTGTGTTGGTCAGCCCCATGCTGACCTTCGTTGCACCGCCTGTTTGTTCTTTGTTTCAGGTGGCGGAGCTCGCAGTGGTGTGTAGTGGGCCGGAGCCCATGGGTTGCTCAGGAGCTGGCTAGGGTCCTCTCTCAGTTTTGGGGTTTTTCATGTAGCCCCTTTGGTTTGTCTGTACCTCTTTTGAAAGCCATGTAAGGCCTTAAGGCCGTGTCACTTCAGTACTGTTTTCCTTGTTGATGTGGACATTCTGGCCCCTTTGTTTTGGGCTTGTGGTTAGCTTCCATTTCTGTTTACTCTGAGTTTTATTAGCATGTTTTCTTGTATCAATTATTAACGTTCTAGATTTTGTGGATATTATATGTCGTGGGGTCCCGGCCGGACCCATGTTATATTCTATTTGCAGATCAGGGATGTTACACCCTATGACCTCAAAAGAGAATAAATATGTTTGTTAGGGGTGAGCATAAAAAACCGCAAGCCGCAAAAACCACCCGCACCGCATAAACCGCACCGACTTTAAACCGCACTACGAAGTTTCGGTGTGGCATAGTTTTGAACTTTTACAAACCGAGCGCAGTGCGGTTTTCGGATCTTGAAAACCGCAAAAACCACCAACAAATTTAACTAACTACGGACATTTATTAATAATAGTATTTAACTAATTATATTAGTGTTGAGTGCATATAACATACATGCACAAGCCGACCCAATTACTGACACGCCTGGGCACGTGCACATGTGTAAAATTGTGAAATATTCTTAAACCCAATGCCGATGCTAGCCCTAGTTCGGTAGTTCCACCTTTCAGTCTCTCTCTTTCGATTCTCTCGTGATGGAAATGATCTTGAATGCGAAGCCGAAACATAATCTCCAAAGATATTATAGCTCTTGGTTGATTTTGTAGTATTTGTAATTTGAAAATATATGTATTACAAGTTTTACATGATAATATAACTCATGTAACTATGTTTTTGCCCAAATTTTACATTATATTTCACCTCACATTATCCTTTAGTGTCTATGTAAATTGCATGCTAAGAAACGCACCGGAACCACAACCGCACTGCAAAAAATCGCACTGCGTAATTTCGGTGCGGTTTTACTCGGGCCAAAACCGCGCCATTGAGGTGTGGTTGCAGTTTGGGCCAAAACCGCACCACGCACGCCCCTAATGTCAGTATGTGCAACCCGGTGATCCTATAGTGATGTGTCCTTCACTTACCCCCGACGTTGACTTAGTTACTGCTCCAATCATAGACTCGCCTCTGCGCGCATGTTCATCTGAGTTTCCTCATATTGTCGTAGTCAGTCATATCCCGAACGAGAGTCAAGAGCATAGTATTGACTTTGTAGTGGTTGTTGTCTTTCCTGTTCTCGAGGTTACCAATATTATCGATGACACTCATCTGAAAGATCATCGTCTTACGCCTGAATTCCTTGATGAGTACCCACCCCCCCCCCCCCCACCCCACCCCCACGTTGAGCCTCTTAGAGAGCCACCTAAAGAGTTCTTCCTTTTAGGAGACATTCAGCCCACCCAAGTGTTGAATCCATGTGTTTGTCTCAAACGTCCCTTTAGATAATCGTCACATTCACGATAGATTTACTTACCCCGAGGTGAACCTTCTGAGTTACATCCTTATGTCACTATCTTTGACATGCCTTTGGGAGATTGCCTCCGTGACAATTTTTTCTATCGATCACTTGGTGAATCCCCCCCCCCCCCCCCCCCCCGATGATTCACATCCCTTGGGAGATATTTGTATGTCATGATATTACAGCTCAGTGTCACTGTCCTGGGTAGTCAGTTGGGTGCCCGTGCGATTGATGAGTATTTCTACATCCCACCCAAGGAACCTCCGAATAAGCCACCCATCAGACTTACACAATTATCTAGATTATGCACTTAGTCAGTCTATCAATGTCAGTCATCGTTTAATTAATTGTACGTCGGAATTAATTGTTTGATCAAGTCATTGCATTTGCATCACATTAGAGCTAGACTTCATTAGTTCAACGGATTGCGTTTGTGCACTCATCGATATCTTCGTTTTAGGGTTTGTCACCGGTCCATTGCATTCGTCGCATGCATCTCATCTAGGGTTAGGTCATCACGCGTGTAACGCCCCAACAACTCAATTGGTGATAAGGACCAATTTAGAGCTCCCTTATCTAGGAGGTCTGGGGTTCAAGCCCCAGCCTCAACAGAATTGGCAGAGGCAGTCAATCAGATTCGTGGAGCTGGGTTGGGGTCACTGGTCTGTAGATCTGTAGCGCACCCACAGTAGACCGGGGTGTTACAATGCGTCTGTCACCTATAGATTCGTTCTACGTCACCTTGAAGATAAATGTTGACTCCTTTTCGGAAGATATCAGTCGTGCCAAAGATATGCAAATCTTCAACTACAGTTAGCACAACGCCAAAGATATGCAAATCTTCAACTACAGTTAGCACAACGCCAAATATCTGCAAATTTTCAACTACAGTTAGCACAACAATGAAGGCAATAACCAACCTATGGACATCTGTGATGTAGGGAATGAATATTCTCGGTCCTTTCCCAGTGGTGAGTGGAAAAGGAGTGGTGAGTGGCAAAAGGAGATTCATGTTGGACATGATCGACTATCACCAAATGGATCAAAATATAAGCATTTCCAAAAATCACAATTCAAGTAATAAATAATTTCTTATAAGAAGATAAAGTATGTAGGCTTAGAGTGTCACATATGTTCGTGGCAGACAACAGAAGATAGTTCACGTGTAAAAATATGAGTGACATTCTACAAGAACCCTAGGATTGATCTACGGTTTGCCTCTGCAAATTATTAAAGGAGAAGTAGGTAGGATGAGGTGGAGAAATAGTTGATCCTCAACTAGCTCAAGAAGAAGGTTGAGGGGATAAGAGGTAATTGCGGTGATGAACTACCCTCGATGTTATCGGCCCTCACTACAACAGTGACCGGCCAAAACTCCTTTGAACTGTCACATGGTTATGAAGCCCTGATTATGATTGAGCTGGACGTTTGAAGTCCAAGGATAAAAGTAGTGATAACAGAATAAATGACAGGAATGTAGAAAATAAAATGACACAACAAATGTCGCTACTTCAGAAAGAGGAACTCCATAATCAAGTAACTATTCATCAGGAGGAAATCAAACACAGAATGAAAAAGTATGTCAACGAGCATGTCAAAAACTCAAAACTAGAGACGTTCGTGAAAGGCGGTCTGGATTTGAAGAAAGTACATGCGTGCATACGAGCATCGGCAAAAAAGCTCAATGCTGGGACATACACCTTTCAAGAAGCATGTTGACTGTCAATTTATGAAGGAGAAAATCTACAGGCAAAGAATTAAAGTGTTTCTATCCACAGCAGAAATCGGGAAAGTCCCATTGTCAGCTTAACGAAAAACAAGCTTTACAAAAAGATATGTAAATCACCTGAATATCATCATGAGGAAGTATATTTTTCCTAGCATCAAGACATCTACAAAAAGCATTTCTTTGAATTACAACAAAAGGAATTGTAAGATAAAGTAGAAGTATACAGTTAATAAAAATACTCACCTCTCTAGAAGTTCTTGCGCTTCCTCAAAGCGTTCAAGAGATTGGAGAATCATGGCCAGATCTTCAGCTGCGCTTATGGTCTCCGGTAAATTCCATCCCTATTAATCATTTAGATGTAATAGCTGAATTTCGGTGGGCTTAAAATTTCATCAAAGAGGTAAGCAAATTGAAGTACATTATTGTGAGCTCACCAGAAGCTAAAAAATAACATACACAAAGATAAAAGTATTTTCCAGCTAAAAAATTCTTTCATATGGCTTTAGATTGTCCTTTTATAAAATCTAGGCCGATATTCGATTTTTTCCGATATATCAGCCGACACGCTTTTAGAACATAGCATCTGCTAATTTATTTTATGTTATATTAACAAACTAGCAGTAATTGTTTAAATCACCTATACGTAATATATTGTGTATGTTTAATCAATTAGGTGTATTGTTTTGTTTTTTTTAATGTTTTATTCTTACAACCAATTTTGGATAATTATTTCACACAATTTTTTATTTCATATTACAAAAAAGTTAACATGTTTATTAGTGAATTTTTTTACGCTTTTAATAATATTTATAAGCTTGGAAAGACTTAAAATCATTCAAAGATATTTAACTTTTAAATCTTCTTTATTTGTAATAAACTTAGTATTATCAAAATAAAATTATTATATAATATTAAATATATTTTACAATATATCGATTTGTACTTGTTAATAATATTTTATCTTTGATACTCTTCGAATTTATTTTGGAATATACATGACTCATTATTCGTCTATTTGTTATATTTTTTTTCTAGAACATATAATTATAATTATTATACATAATTTTTTTTATAAGATATGAAAATCCGATATTTTAAAATATCTCTGACAATGTCTCCGACTTCCAACATCCGACATTTAAAAACTCAATCTAACATGTCGTCAATATCCGATATTTACAACCTTGATATTTTGTAAAAATATTTGAAACAAACACAGAAGTGATATTAGTCAAAAACAGTGTAAATATAAATCCAGCTTTATCATGTTTTCACCAAAAGCTTATCTAAAAATAAGTAAATAAATTACTACAAACAAACTCCTTGCATGTTAAGATTCTGAGAAGGATTTTAAGGCCAAGAAACCAAACTGTGCAACTGAATTGAAAAATATTCATCAAATAAAGCTACCAAATTCATAGACAACCAAGAGGTACATCACTTATTTAATTACAACTTGCATAGCTACACTGAACCCGGCAGGTTAAGCACAAAGTGCTTCACTTTTGCTGGGTTGGATCAATTTGTTGGTTATAGATGATTAATACTTTTAAACTTTAAGAAAATAAATCACGGAACCTAACTAAATTCTACAATACACATGTTAATGTGAGGCCAATAAAGGATGCAAAAACAATTTATTTCATTGTAAAAAGAAGCATTCACAAAGGATTTAAGATAAAAGAAGGACCGCACAAAAATACGAGCACAAGTTGATTTATTTGTAGGGACTTAACATCATTAGCAGCACCATTAGCGGGCTTGCTTTGTGTTCATCTTTAAGCTCTTCTAAATCTATTAGAGAAATGTATATATGACACAGTATAAAATCTTATGAATGAAGGATGGGAGCCATAAAACTCATGAAAAGGAGGAACTTTGATTCAAACCAGGTCAAGAACCGTGAAACCGCCCGATTTAACCACAAAACTGGGAACTGTTTCCAGTATCTTGGAACTGGGCATCCCATGATGCCTAGCAGCTTATCCAACCCAACAACTAATTGAATTTTTTTAATAGATAAAATGTATATACGATTGCTGGGATTTGAACCCCCAACAAACCAAATGTTCACATGGACTTCAACCAAATGTTCACATGGACTTCAGCCAACTCCACTGTAGTTTTATGGAAATGCATTAATTAAATTTTATGTACAGTATATATATATATTAGCTAACAATTATTGACAATATTTTGGTAAAATTAGATAAAATTAAAATATGCATATATTTTAGGGAAAATTATTCACAATATTTATGTAAAAATATAATACAATATTATTCATGAAGATATTTAATATCTTGATGATTTTTCTTTTTTATCTTACGAGGATTAGTAAGAAATATAATACAATATAAATATTATTTATATATATATACATTTTTTTAATGTTATCACGATCTAACCTCGTTTGGCAGGACTCATCGATCTTAAACCTTTGCCACTTTCGGTTCAAATATCTGGTCCGGTTTTTAAAATCACATTATAGTCTTTGCGAAATGATAATAACTGTTATTATAATCTTTCAATTTTTTTTACCATTACTGTCCCTAGCCTTGCAAAAATGCAGGGTGGGACCCTTCACCGGACCCTCGCCGCACGGGGATGCTTTGTGCACCGGGCTGCCCTATTTTTTACAGTCCTTAGCCTTCCCTATTATTAACCTTCTGCATATAATAATTTATAACCTTCCCCAATATCCCTACTTTTCCCTTTACACTTGGTTCCTTCTGAACAGATATTTATTTTTCTTCTAAGTTGTACGAACTAGTATTTCATTTTACCTTGCAAATTCCCCAAAATCATGCCATAAATACAATTTTAATTTTAGAAAGGTATAGCACACTCTTTAATCACAACTAGTTTAATTTGTCGTGTGTCACTTGTAGTGACGTCCTAGTCAATCACATTAATAAATCCAAACTATATGCCCCTATAACAGAAGAATCACAAAAATCAATCGAATTGACTAACCTTTGAAATTTCCAAGATATGTAATATTTTTCTTTGAAGATTTTCAGCTTCAGCCAGCCTTTCAGATTTTAATAGCATCTGCAGGATGGAGAAAGAATTGTTGAATCCAAGTTCAGTTAAAAATATATTAGTAGAAACAATATGATTGGCACAATTAATACTTAAGAATATAATAGCCAAAAAGACAATGAGTGACGATCACCAGCTGCTACTCAGTGGCATGCTTTGGAAAACAATGTATCATGCAAAAAGAAAAAGGATACTCATCCCTTCATGTTGTTCCCATGTAACCTTTCATAAAATGTGACGGGGATCAGCCGCAGGATTGATACAATTTCTATGTATTTTATTTTATTTTATTTTATTGGACTTTATTTAGTATTATTTGAACACCGGGGGTAACGACAAATCATAGCCGTTCATACCGGAAGCCCAAACCCTCTTTCATTATAAATATGGGTGATGACTGCCATTGTGAGGCATTGTTAGTTTTGTGAAAATCCAGAACCGGCAATCATATCGGGGTGCAACGCCGGGAGATCCCGGGGTGCAACATCCCGTTTAATTATTTTAGTTTTGATGTTCCTTCCCCTCTCCTGCAAGACTTCCCTCCACCCCACCCCACCCCCTCGCTACATTCATAACTGTCCATCTCTCCTCATCTGTCGCGATCTATTGCAAACAAAATCCTCCTCACGATCCTACTACAAGCCGACAACTGAAACTGCACAGTAACTCCCCTGAGAATTCTCTAGGGGGGAATAGAGATTTAAAAAACTTTTACTATGAGTGCACATAAAATTAAGTCTAATTCCTAAGCATCCAGGATTCCAACCAGAATTAAATCAATCACAGAATAATAAAGTAGACAAAAGACAATCACAGAAAATTCAGAAGCCCAGAAGACACAAAAGCTATAGTGGTTCCCCAAAATCTGGGTAGTCCACTCTTCTACCACCTTGGTAGGAATACACTATCACAGTGTCTGAGTCTTTTAATAAGGTGACTCTTAGAACCACAGAGTCTTTTGATAAGGAGACTCTTAGAACCACAGAGTCTTTTGATAAGGAGACTCTTAGAACCAGAGACTGAAAGAGACTCTTAGAACCAAACTCAGATCTTTTGATAAGAAGATCTTGAACCAACAACTGAATCCTTTGAAGAGGAATTCGTATAACTTTTTACTCAGTTTACAGAAATGAGAATTAGAGTAAGAATAAGAAGAAGATGATGAAGTGTAATCTTCTGATTTGAATCCCCTTTCAACAGTCTTCTAATGAAGTGTAATCTTCTGATTATAGGCACTAAGTGTTATGGATCCTTTATCAGAGGATGAATTCTTGCTTAGAAGAAGATGCAAGGATTATAAGCATTGATCCAGTCTTTTAGATTGATCTCTGTCTCTTTTGTTAGCTTCTTTCATAGATGGAGCAAGAAGAATCTTTCTGCATTTTGTAGAAGGAGAGTTGTTGTGCAGAGATCTGTCGGGTAGAGTCTTAAAGAAGGAGAGAGATCAATTCTCTTTTTGTTATACTCCTTCCAGGAATATGTAATAATCCTTCTGTCAATCAATTTGAATTGGAATTGAATGACTTTCCCTTTCTGATCCTTCTCCAGTTGGAATGTCCAGAGAGAATTATTGCTCTCTTTCTATCTATGTTGACAGCCCGTCAATAACCTTTTACATAACTTCCAATTTCATCACATTTGAATCTCTAGAATGATTTTTTCTCTTCTTGTACATGTGCGACCCGTTCTATTTCAAATAACTTTCATATATACCTTCTGAATAATAGGCAGAATACATTCCAGGAAGTTTCCAATTCTTTGACTGCATTCGACGTTGCATCGAATAACTGACTTGATATTGACGCACCTTTGAATTCTACTAGAAGCAGCTTCGAAATCTGCTTCAAAAAACCTCAGCTTTGAATTGAACTTTGGTATCGACGTTGCGTCGATTCATTATCGGTGTATCCGACGAGATAAAGAACGTAGACTTCAAATTCTGACTTTTGCGTCAAATACCATTCGATGTTACGTCGACTTCTAATGAAGCGTCGACTGCCAGTCTGAGTTATCTTTACTTCTATTCGAAGTTACTTCGACTCTCAATCCAAGCTGCGTCGACTTCTTTTCGACTAGGCTTTGACACTCTAAGGTGAATATGTCATCCTAGGACATCTAAAGATCATATTGCCCTCACTATACAACATGGGTAATAAATCATAGAGAATAATATCACTTTTACAGAATTTGTAAGGTAAATCAATATGATGTTTTTTTCCCAACAACAACTCTCCTGAAACACCCCATTTTCCCAATGGTAGAAAGTCAGTGCATATCGACTTGAAGAAAGTGTGCATATCGACTAGAAAATAGTGCATATCGACTTGAAGAAAGTCTGTGCATATCAACTTGAAGAAAATCTGTAATTATCGACTAGAAGTTGGGTATCAGCTAGACAGAGTATCGACTAGACAGAAGAAATGTTCACTGCAAATGTCGACTAGACCACTAGTCGACAAATGCAGTTTGTCGACTAGAGGTCTAGTCGACAAGAACAGTTTTTGCAAATGTCGACTAGACCACTAGTCGACATTGGCAGTTTGTCGACTAGAAGTTTCTCGACAAGAGGTCTAGTCGGCAAGCCCAGTTTCAGAAAGTCTGTTAAATGTCGACTAGACCTCTAGTCGACATAGACAGTTTGTCGACTAGAGGTCTAGTCGACAAGTTCAATTCAGAAGTCTGTTAAATGTCGACTAGACCTCTAGTCGACAAAAGCAGTGCGTCGACGAGAGGTCTCCTCGACACAGACAGAGCGGTGGATTTTTCCTGTTTTACTTTGACGGGCCCGTGGCTGTCTATTTTCACCTGAACTTTAAACCTAATAGTGGGGGCTTGATCCATAATATATAAGGTTGCTTGGGGAAAATGTTAAGACTACTTTTCAGCCATCCTTCTCTCTCCAAGCTCGAGATAGAAGAATTACGAGGAAGAGGAAGAAGAACTCTTTTGGCCATTGTTGGAGCTTCGGAGCTCCGAATAGCGAACCGAGTTCAGATCCACGAAGAGGAACCCGCAGCGATCATTTCCATCCGACTGATATCTTGGATTCATGGCACCAAAGAAATCAATAAGGGTAACGATCCTTCCTCCCGGTCTTAGGAGGTGTTTGGTCCTCTCATTCCTTTTTTTATGCTTGCATAGGGTTGTCTCTTTCACTAACTAGTGAAGTGTAGGACTCCCTTTAGTTCTTCGGAACTCCGGGTAGATTGTGTCCGTCCCCGACATATATTGCATGTAAAAATCCGGTAGACGTACGGATTTAGGCATTTTATGTGAAGCCTACCCATGGTCGTTAGCCCGGATCGATGATGCTTGATTTGTGACGTTGTATTTAGGTTAAGAGTAGAATGCGTGGCAGAGAATGACTCCGTGAAATATGTCATATTGTTAAGGGACTTGAGATTTATGTGTCTCTTGGAGTACCTAACGGAAGCCTATGATTGTGATGTGGTTGAATGTAAACATTCACCACAGATTCGTAGTGGAGTTGACTTGGACCTCCTACATTGGTTGTGCTTGCGAAGCCAAAGTCCTCTTGTATGGATTAGGTGCGTGACTAGTTATTTTGGTAGCACGTGTATGTGTTGAACGTGCACGGGACGAGATAAAACCGCACCCGCATTGTGTTGTTAGTGACGATGATTTGAGCAACAAGCACAAGCTGAACTGAACACGCACCATGCAGTTCAGCTCGAGGTTAACCCTCTGGTATGCTGACAGAACATGGGAGAGACAGGTTTATGGTGATTTTCTCCGATCAGTAAATGCTCAAGCGATAACTAAGTTTCATAGCTTAATTTGGAAGTAGTACTCGTTAAGGGTACATTGGAAACATGTCTTGAGTGCATGAAACGTGAGTTCGTGAGTACCCACGTTTGTGATGCGATGAATTGATGTTATGTTAGCCTAATGTGGTTGCTTAGGCGGTTGTGAGGATCCTCCGGGTGCAAACAACTGATAGGAACTACTAGGGCAAACTAGAAAAAGTAGACTAGAGAGGAAGAAGACGGCTAGGGTTTGCTAGAAAAGAAAAATACCTGAAATAATTATGCATGAGCACCAAAAGAGGGGGGAGATGGGTATTTATGTGAACCCTCTCCCCCTAGGGCCGGCCGGCCCCAAGTGAGGGCTGAACCGGTTCGGTTCAGCCCTCCTTCTCTTATTTAATTAATTGCGGGCTGAACCGGATGGTTCAGCCCGGTCTTTTCCCGGCGCTCCTTTTGGTCTTCTGGCGTACTTGAATCCTCGAAAGCGCATAACGTCTGGGGGCATAACATTCCCCTCCCCTTCAAGAGGCAGCTTGTCCTCAAGTTGAAAGTCTGGAAAGAACTCCCGGAACTCCAGTAAATCCACCCATGTGTTGTGGGCCTCGGACAGATCCTTCCACTTGACCAGAACCTCTGAACGGTATTCCGTGCCATGTTTCTTCCAGCGGAACAGCAGTATATCCTCGGGACTGGGGCGTAGCTCGCCCGTCGTAGTAGCCTCGGGAAGGGAGTCATAGTGACCGCCGCTCCCAGCTTCTTCTTCAGCAGCGACACATGGAACGTGGGATGAATTCTGGACCCTTCAGGAAGAGCGAGAGTGTAAGCAACCGGTCCCACCCGATGAGTGATGCGGAACGGGCCATAGAACCGGGGAGCTAACTTCTGATTGGCCCGGCGAGCAGTGCGAACTTTAAAATGATGGCCCAGCAGGTATGGGCGCCACAGCGTCACGGCATGTAAGATTGCCAGCATCTCTTTCTCGTACGTGGAGAGGCCCAGGGTCCGAGGTGCCAAGGCCTTGCTGAAATAAGCCAACGGCCTCCCCTCCTGCATCAAAACCGCCCCAATGCCAACTCCGGAAGCGTCCGTCTCCAAGACGAACTCCTTGGTGAAATCCGGCAGGGCGAGCACCGGTGTGGTCGTCATGGCCTCCTTGAGAGCGGAGAAGGCCCGCTCGGCCTCATCATGCCAGGTAAAGGACTCCTTGTGGAGGAGCTGGGTAAGAGGGCGTGCCAACTTACCATAGTCCTTCACAAACCTCCGGTAGTAACCAGTCAGGCCCAGAAAGCCTCGTAGCGCCCGTACTGTAGTGGGTCGCGGCCACTCCACCATGCTCTCGATCTTCTTTGGGTCCGCCCTGACCCCCTGGGCCGAAACCAGATGACCCAAGTACTCCACCTCTGGTTGCCCAAACGAGCACTTCGACAGCTTAGCGTAGAACTGATGCTGCCGCAGGATAGTAAGAACCTGCGCCACGTGTTCGATGTGCTCCTCCCACGTCCGACTGTAGATCAGGATATCATCAAAGAAAATGAGCACCGATCGCCGAAGAAGCGGCCGAAAGGTCTCATTCATCACCGCCTGGAAGGTCGATGGGGCATTGGAGAGCCCAAAGGGCATCACCAAGAACTCATAATGCCCATCGTGCGTGCGAAACGCGGTCTTGTGGATGTCTTCCGTCTTCATCCGTATCTGGTGATAGCCGGACCGAAGGTCCAGCTTGGTAAACAAGCTCGCCCCATGCAACTCGTCCAAAAGCTCCTCTATCATCGGAATCGGGAACTTATCCTTGATCGTGGAATCATTCAAGTTGCGGTAATCCACGCAGAAACGCCAGGACCCGTCCTTCTTCTTCACCAAGATGATAGGGGAGGAGAAGGCGCTGGTGCTCGGCCGAATGATGCCGGTCGCCAACATCTCCTTCACACTCCTCTCGATCTCGGCCTTCTGGATGTACGGGTACCGGTAGGGCCTGACGTTTGGGGGAGCAGCCCCCTCTTTCAATTGTATGTCATGGTCCCTGAATCTGGCCGGCGGGAGGCCCCGAGGCTCCCGGAACACATCCTCGAACTGGGACAACAGTGTCTGTATCTCCTCTGGAATGTCTGGGAGGGTTTGACCCAACGTCTCCACCCCCACCACCATGGCCATTGGAGAGCCCTGCTCCTCCAACAGCTGTAAGCTCCTCACGGAAATCTCCTTTAGAGGGGAGGACCGAATGTCCTGCAAGCAGTAGTCCTTCCCTTGCTGGGTGAACTCCATCGTCAGCCGCACCCAGTCGGTGGTCACCCTCTGTAACTGCCGCAACCACTGGACTCCCAACACCATGTCCGAGCCTCTGATCGGAAGCAAATACATGTCCGTATGGCACAAGTAGCTCTGTACGCGGATTTCCACCCCCTTCATCACGCCCTCGCATTTCAGCTTGCTTCCATCCGCTACCATCACCTGGAACGCCGCTTCTCTATCAATCGCATGCCCCACCTTCGAAGCTACGGTCAGATTGATGAAATTGTGGGTACTCCCACTGTCCACCAAAATGGTCACACGCTCCTTACCGATCCGGCCTGTGAAACGGAGAGTCACCGGGGCTGATCCCCCCTGCATGGCCTGTATAGAAACTCCAAACTCTGTCAGGTCGAGTGCCTCAATGTCGACACTCTCCAGTAGATCCTCCTCCTCATCCTCCTCTCGCAGCATAAACACCTAAATTTTCTGGCAGTTGTGTCCCCTTGTGTATTTCTCATCACAATTAAAGCACAGGCCCTTCTCCTTCCGAGCCTGCATCTCCGGCCAGGTCAACTTAGTCACCGTGGGACGAGTGGGAGGTAGTTGATCTTTTCGTCCCGCTGCGGGGGCCGCGAGTGGCCGGGTCGCCGTCCGGTTCCACTGCCTGTTGTAGCGTTCCTCCTGTATCCGCGCGATGCTAATAGCATGGCTCAGACTGCGCGGCAAGTACGCGTGCACCTCGTCGCGGAAGTAGTCCTTCAGACCCGAGATGAAACAGCTCAACAACGTCTGCTCTCCCCAGGTGACCCGGTTGGCCAGTTTCTCGAACTCTGTCCGGTACTCCGTGACTGTGCCCCGTTGGCGGAGTTTCTGTAGGCTGGCCTCCACGTCCTCGTACTCCAGTGGTCCGAATCTAGCCGAGAAAGCCTCTATGAACTCGGCCCAAGGAGCGTGGGCGCGCCCCCGCAAAAACCACTGTGTCCACTGGTACGTGTCCTCCTCTAGATGGAAGGCCGCCAACTGTACCCACTGAGCCGCTGGAACCTCCTGATATCTGAAGAACAGCTCGGCCTTCTGGATCCACTCGAGCGCGTCGCCTCCCCGGAACTTCGGAAAGTTCATCCGAGTCAGCTTGGGTTGCATGTAAGGTCGCTGAAATGCCCCACCCAAACCGCCTCCATTTTGGCCCAACGGTCCGTGTTGCTCATGATCTCCTTGAAGTCCTCCGTGATTCCACCCTGGGGGTCTCCCCAGCCCCATGTTGGCCGGTCCATATCCTCCGTTCGGAGCGTTCGCTGGTTGGGGAGGAAAAAATTCCGTTGCGCCTCCGAGAGGAACCGCATTCGCCCCGGTAGGGCGAAACAGCCCAAATCCTTGGTGTTGCGGCCTCCAGGGTTGTCCTGCGTGCTGTCCGGGTCCAAACGGAGCTCCTCCAACCTGTCCGGAGCCCCCTCCATGTCGCAGCAGGCCTCCGGGTCCCTGCAGGGGCTGTTCGAAACCCCACTGGGCCGCTGCGCCTCCGCCGACCCCCCACTGGGCTGCTGCTCCTCCGCTGACACCCCAGGAGCCTCCTGCGGCCTCCGTCGGCCTGCTGGAGCCAAACCGGAGTGGCTCCGGTATCTCCCGACCTCCTGGGTCTCTGCCGCACAGCCCCGAGGCGTCCGGATGCCCGCCTGGCCGGAATGGGGCCCCGCCTCCCCGAGCGGCGTCGATCGGGTCTCCCGCGCCCGAACCAGAGTCGGACGCTCCAGACGGCAGCCCCCCGCTATTTCTCGCTCCCGTGCTGCCCTCATTCGGCGTATTGGCTGCCCCGGTGTCGGATCCATCGTCGTTCGCCGCCTTTCCTTTCAGCTTTTGCAAAAGGAGAGATTTCAACTCCTCCATCCTCGTCTCGAAGCGTTCCTCCAGATTTTGTTGCGAGTTCTTCACGCTTGCTTCGATTGCCGCTGCGGAATCCGTCAAGGTGACGTAGTTCTCCTCGATGGAGGCCAAGCGCGTCATTTCCGCCTCCGTACGGGTCACCATGGTCGCAGGAGGGAGGCTCTGATACCAAATGATAGGAACTACTAGGGCAAACTAGAAAAAGTAGAGACTAGAGAGGAAGAAGACGGCTATGGTTTGCTAGAAAAGAAAAATACCTGAAATAATTATGCATGAGCACCAAAAGAGGGGGGAGATGGGTATTTATGTGAACCCTCTCCCCCTAGGGCCGGCCGGCCCCAAGTGAGGGCTGAACCGGTTCGGTTCAGCCCTCCTTCTCTTATTTAATTAATTGCGGGCTGAACCGGATGGTTCAGCCCGGTCTTTTCCCGGCGCTCCTTTTGGTCTTCTGGCGTACTTGAATCCTCGAAAGCGCATGTCGTCCGGGGGCATAACAACAACTAACATCATTTGCATACCTAGGTTCCCCTTACTCTAATGCTCAACCTAGAAGATTGATTGTGCTTGAAAATTCACCTTGTGTAGAGTAGATGCACTTTCTTTATTATATTACATGTTGCATGTACGACTTGCTTGCAGGTGAGTAGTGCCCCGCTCCGGAGCCGGCTACAATGGTTGGGGGTGGGATCGCTACGCGGTTAGTTTACCTCTTATTTGTAGATGGTGCGGGTGCTAGTGAGCCGAGCGGAAAATAGCGGGTTGAAGCCCATTGCTGAGTTGGCCCTCGAAGGCAAGCCTATTTTTACTGCTTTTCATGTATTGTCGGTCTGCGTGCCGATGTATGTTTTAGAGTTTTGTTACATTGGTTGAATGTAAGGCCTTAAGGTCGTGACTCTATTATTAATTTCATGAGTAGGTGGACATTCTTATGAAATTGTTTAATGAAAGCTTCCGCTAGTGCTTGTACACTCTCGTGCAGTAATGCTTATTCTGTTTATCATCTCAAAACGTCTAGCTAGTGTGTTCAATATGGCGTGGGGTCCCGGACGGACCTATTGTTATATTGTTTGTACTGGCAAAGTGTTACACATCCTCCAGTTTCACGCACGCCGGCCCCATCACCAATCCCCCACCGCAAACACAACGTCTTCCTCACACTAGTCTCTACCCGCAAGGCCTTCACCCTAATTCCTGCCACCAACCACCAGTTCCGCTTCCGACAACACGGCAACTGCACGCCTCACTGCAAACACCGCAAGATCTGCGTTCCTTCCCACTTTCGTCGCGCGTCCCCTAGCAACCAGTTCCTGATACGACTTCGTCCATCCCTACTACCGCCACTCACCGCCCTGTTTCCGATTCCAACCGGCGCCCCTCCACAACGCCACAGCCCCCTCCAACCCCGGAGGCCCTATTCTATTTTATCACTGCTCCAGCAATTCTTAACGATCCAAACTGAATACCAACATCCATACAGTGTCTTCTCTCCACCGCCTGGGTAGATTACAGTTGCCGCCTCTGTCTCCAGGATCTCCATCTGCCAACGTCACTGGATCTTCCCACTTGTGAGTATCTAGTATTGTGTTTTCTCTTTAATATTGAATATTTGGATGAATATTGCATAATTGTGTGAGAACCTTGATTTGTTAGCGCTACTGCTTAATTTCTTATTATTTTATAAAAACTTATTTGTGAAAGTTGTGGTTGAAAGTACTTCATGTGAAGAAAAATCGGTCTTGCTTGCTTAACTGAAAATCATGGTGAATGTTGTGTCGTGTTGCTAATGTTATATAGTTTTATTGCTCAATATAATTCCGGATTAATTCAAGTCATACACACATCATATAGGTTAGAATCGTTTGGATCAACCTCACACAACTCACATAGGTGTGCATTAGTGTCAGTCCACTTTCACACCCTACCCTGTGTCAAAATGCCTCAAAAAAAACATTAGGGACAGTTGATTGCACCAAGATGTGCCCATTCATACAAACTAGAAAACATTTTACTCTAAACAAGTTAAGTGTTTACAAATGCAAAATATACAATATACAATATAAATGAGAAACAAAAAAGTGAAACCATTAGAGATACATTGTCATCAGTATTACCGAAATCAATGACTGCTGCCAGACAAGAACTACTATATAAGGTTTTAGAATCATCAGTTACATTTTGGTGCATTGGCGAGGTAAATCTTAACCATTTGAGAAACAGAGGTTAATAAGCACCTAGCAACAGTTAACTATAGTAATAGGATAATGATTCAAATACAAACAAATAAAGAAGCTAGATAACACATACTTGGGTAAGATACCGCATCCTCCTCAAACAAGTTATAGTTTCTCCCAGGCCATTTTCCTGAAGGAAAAATAATTCATGTCAAAATATTCCAAATTTAGAGTTGAACAAGCTAAAAGCTAATATAAGTGAAAACAAGAAATGGTATCAATAACCTCTAAAATCCTAATAGACTCCTGTAAAAGTGCCTCTGAATCTTTCTCCTTTCCCTGCAAATAAAGTGCCTGAAACACACAAAAATAATACTAATTTGAGATATTACCGTGAGACCCCAAAATTATTTTTAAATTAAAATACCTATAAAAATCCCCATAATGATGAATGCAAATCAAATGTGAAGTACCAAGTATGTGCCAAGTAGATTTCCTTTATTTTGAGTTTTTTTTTAATTTTCATGCAATTGATTTGTGGTTTTGGAAGCCGTATGTGAAGGTTAATTTTGATATATATTTATCTTGGGCTTTATTTGATATATTGAATCAGTTTTATAGATATTGAGGTCTCAATATTATATTGGGATCTTTTGAATATGGGTCTTAATTACTGTCCAAATTCAATTTCCTAATAATTTGGGCTATTATGATGATACCTCAATGTGGGGCTTTAATTGGTGATTAGGTGTCATGTATGGTTGGGCTTTTATATGGTGTCTTAGCTTGTATGGTTGGGTTTTATATGGTGTCTTAGCTTGTATGGTTGGGTTTTATATGGTGTCTTAGCTTGTATGGTTGAGCTTTATGTGGCGGCTTAGCTTGTATGGTTAAGCTTTATGTGGTGGTTTAGCTTGTATGGTTGGGATTTACTTAAGGAAAGGGTTATTGTTGGGGCTTAATTCATTTGGCCGGCCCCCTTATGCATGCCTTACAGCTGACTTTGATTTTGGTATTGAAATTTAAATGGTTCAATTAAAATGACCACCATCTTGGGTAGGATGTTTTAGTGGATTGGTGTAATGGCTTATTAGCCCCTTGGTGTAGGCAAGGTGGCTTGATCTTGACTCTTGAAATGAAATCTTATGGCTTATGTCTTTGGGGTTTTATGGAAATGGGCCTGTTTGCCTTGGGAATGGTTTTGGGAAGTAGATTAATAGCTGGTTACCCTCTTCTTCTCCTTCATTCTTCTCTCCCCATCCTCACGAGCTTGGTTCTCTACCACCTCTTTCCTCGAGCTCTGGTTTCTTGAGTACCCTGGTTCTGGATTTGGCTATTTGATGCTGGAGCTTGCTGCTGCCTTCTTTCTGGATACTTTCCTTGCCTGTCTTCAATACACGGCTGTTGTAACTTGTATGTTCCTAGCTTGGTTTCTTTGGTTGCTGTGACTAGATTTGTGGTTGGCTGCTGCCGTGAGCTTCTAGCCTGGGTTCTTTGGCTGTTATTAATTGTAGTGATGAGCTCACTAACCTAAAACCTTTAAATTAAAATTCTGGCCTGGTTTTGAGGAGGGCTGTTGCTTTAATTTTTGGGGGTGTTGTCATGGTTTTTATTTAGGATTGCTGTCCTAAATTTATTAAAGTACTGTCCTAGTCTTCTGGCTGCTGTCCTTAAGATACTTAGCTTTAATTTGGCACCATTAATAGCTAGAGATGGCTGCACCATACTTAGCTTTAATTTGACACTTAGCTTTAATTTGGTTATTTGGACTTGCTATATTGTCTTTGGTTTGGTGGCCTTTTCATGGCTTTGGGGACTCCATATGGCTGTCCAAATCCTGCATGCTTGCTGATTTTAGAAATATTATCCTTTAATTTGCTGATTTCATTATGCCTTGCTGATAACCCTAGAGGAGGGGTGAAATTCCTACCAACAGATATGGTGCAGGTGTCCTTCGGGACTCCATGATAGTGGACATACAACATATGCCCAGAGGTTGACAGCAACTAATAGCCTAGCAAATTTTCACATGAGCTAGGCCTTTATGAAAGAAAGAAAAGCAATCAACTCTTAGCCTTATCATTATAGAAAAAGAAAAGAAAATGAATAAAGATAAAAAATAATGTAGTATATTTTATGACACGATATGATAATAAACACTGATAGTAAGAGTAGTAACCGTCATTAGCACTATGAATACTTATATGAATCAAGATTTATCATATGTTATTCACTATGTCTTCTTACAATGCATTTCATTATGAATTATTATAGTTCTTTACATACTGTTTTAAGTGTCATGCAAATTTTCAGTTTATGAATATGTAAATGTTATTTTCTTCTCTACATTTTATTTATGCATATTGGTACTAACCCATAATTGCATGTAAGCAGCTAAAGAAATGAGAATTCACTGAGTTAGTGTGACTGACAGATTTATTCATAAATATCTTGGGTAAAGGAAGGTGAAGTGAGCAGTAAGCTATCTTAGGAAGGAAAGCCTTTTAAGAGAAGAAAATATTGGTTATAGGTTAAGATCATCGCCGCAATCTCCAAAGTTATAGAAGCACATAGAAAAAAAATGCAAAGATGAGAAGTGTCATGTTGACATTATGTTACTTTTTAGTAAGTTAGGATGTGTTGGGACTTTTGCAAGAGGGATGACATGACTATTGTGGGCAGATGTTGTCTAGTGACTATTTTGTGTACTTAATCGTCACTAGTCGGAAGGATATATCCTGCCAAGGAATGAGTGTATATGTTATGAGATTGTTGTACACTGGATCATGAGATTTTGATGTATTATGAATCATGTGTGTGTGTATATACCATATAAAGAAATATCATAATCACGAATTATAAACCCATTGAAGAGATGGCGGAAGTCAGATCTGGCTTCATATTTCATCAGCCGTTTGTTCTTTTCTGATTAAAAAACTGAAAATCTCTAGATCTCCTAAAGCTACAGCCGGAGAAGGATCACAGAGAAAAAGAAAGAGAGGGACAGAGAGAGAAAGAGAGAGGAGAGAGAGAGGGAGAGAGGGCGGCGAAGGCGGTATAATATTATATATATTAGAGGGAGAGAGAGGACAGAGGGGGAGAGAGGGCGGCGGATAATGATGAAAGAGAGAGAGGGAGAGAGTGCAGCGCTGAAGGATCGAGAGAGAGAGGGGAAGGGAAAGAGAGAGAGGGAAAGAGAGAGAGAGAGAGACAGTGCGGCGGGGAGAGAGAGAGAGGGCGAGAGAGAGAGAAAGAAAGAGAGGAGAGAGGGGGAGAGAGTGCGGCAGAGAGGGGGAGAGAGAAAAAAGAGTCTTTTTAAGTATATACGTATATTTGTTTACAAAATAAATATTGTAATATTGATGTATATTTTTTAAGGTCATTTGGAGTACTCATATGTATATGTTGCGGGCGCAGCCCGCAGACGCATCGAGCACGGGCAAAGCCCGTGCGGAGGCGGGCGAAGCACGCCTGGATGCGGCTGAAGGCCGCCCGACAGCATCGCGCCAGGCGGGCGAAGCCCGCCGTCGCCGGCCGGGTACTGTCGCGCTTGGTCGTAGGGGCGGAGCCCCATGTCGTGCTTGGTGCTCTGTTTAATGCTTTATTGTTTCTACTGCTATGTAGTATATAAAAAAAATCTGTCTCTAATGTACGGACGAAAAACATTTAAATTATGACGATCTAGCGGTCCTTTACAATTACCAGCACAGACATTTCTGAAGGGCATCTCAGGGCAGTAAGTTAGAATTTCTAATACTAAATCAATGTAGTTGTATGATTGGCTTATGAGAGATCTTAAGATCCCCTAAAACAAAACTAGGATGAGACGTGCAAAAATCATAAAAATATATGCAATTCATAGTTCGCAAATGTTCATAAACACTTAAATTAGATAATTATTTGTACTTTATATGAAAACATAAAACATTAGGAAATTCATCGCACATGATAATTTAAAAGTCTTCTATTTAAAATTAAAATTAAGAAGCATAAAAATCATATGTTTAATTGAAAATTACAACATAAAAAACTTAAAAAATACACTCGACGAGTCACAAAAAACGTTACTAGTTTTTTTAAAATTAAATGGTAAAAACAAATTAGTTTTGAAAGTAATCAATGTTGTAAGAATGCCTAATATTAGAATAAAATCGTTAGACGGAGCTTACAAAATAGTTCATTTACAAATTCCATCTCATAAAAAAATTAAACTTCTCAACGGGGAATCGTACTCTATCATCATAAACCCCAAAAAGCTTGTCTCCCTGTGAACATTATTATATCCCAAACCATATTTTTTCACCCACATTATTTTTATGACATCTTCTAATGTACTATGCCAAGACAAAGATTCCATTACTATAGCGATAGATCAATCTCAAATGTTGTACATTCTATCATGGGCATTAGTTCTCACAAGTCACATTTATACTCCATGCCCTCTTCTTCTACAAGAAAGAATTGATTCTCTTCATCCCATATTTCTTTTCTTCACGTTAGCATCATTTAAGCCATTCAAAAATAAAAAAAAAACTAAACAAACAAACAAAAACTATTTGAACAATAACACTATCAACCAAACAACAGCCAGAGTGCAAGTAATTTTCTTTGATGTCTTGCTCTGTTATTTGAGTAAGAGGTAAGCCTCACCATAGTATGAGTTATAGCATAAGGTATTTGCACTCTTAACAAGAATAAGCACAATATTTTGTGCCCAAAATGTCAGAAGAAGCACACACAAAATTAGTATAAATAACTTTACATAGTAAACATAGAGATATTTACATAGTGCAGCAAAATTACCATTCCAAGATGATACATTGTATTTGCATAATCTGTGTGGCCATATCCTAGAACACGTCCCTCTATCTGCACAAGTTATATGAAATTGTTTGTCATTAAACTAAAAGAAACAGGCAAATTAAGAGTATACTGATATAGCTGGATGTAAAAAAAGGAATGGACCACCGTGATAGAAAGTGATTGAGAGTTTGGAGAAATCCTTCCAAAAACTACCTTTAATGCCCTCTGCAAAAAGAAAGAGCATATCAGTGAACAGAAATGAACAGATGCATACAATCACACATACAGGCATGATACCATTTGATAACCTATCACTATATCCTGTATTTCCATCTATCTCGGTTGGAGAATTTTGAAGAGCTGAATCTTATAATATTTTGTATAATCATTACCTTAAAACAGATTTATACAATTTGTTTTCAATAACTTGCTTTGTTACACCAGAATATTTGTAGAATCATGCTTTTTAAGAGCTTATCACATTGGCAAAAATTTCATTCATGCTTGTGATTGCTGAGTTACAGTCAAGGTCACTTATTGCTAGGTAAGGGTCATATTCCATTTTAGGAGGACGAGGATACTACAGGGGGTGGACTGCCCCGATACTTAAGTCGGTCTGAAAGAGAGAGAATAGGTAAGAGAAAGAACAGCCCAGCCCAAGTTTGGCATAGGGTCTGTGGTTGAACCCGGATAATCAAGTAAATGAGCATTCAGATATTAGCAAACAAAAGAACTATGCACCAATGGCAGCTCTAATAGATTAAACAAAACCATACATAAACTCACTGCATACTAAGACTTGCATTGCATGGAATACTTTATGGTCTTCATATTATATTCAGTGTTTTAAATGCTCTCCAGCATATCCAACATGTAGATTTTGGGGGAAAATGTGAAGAAAGAAGAAAAACGAAAAA
Organism: Dactylorhiza incarnata; assembly: GCA_033032865.1. Classification (NCBI taxonomy): domain Eukaryota; kingdom Viridiplantae; phylum Streptophyta; class Magnoliopsida; order Asparagales; family Orchidaceae; genus Dactylorhiza; species Dactylorhiza incarnata. The sequence continues at coordinate 3,451,118 of JAWHQI010000258.1, forward strand.
TGAAATGTTAGGAGGTACAAAATTAATCGGGGCTGGAGCTGCTCGATACTTTTTCCGTGAAGAAATAGGTTATGTGTTATGAACTTGCTAGGGGAGAAGAGAATACCTTGAGAATAATGATTGCCACCCCTCCTCATGAAGGGGACCCGGGTTTATACTCACCCGGGTCCTGAGGGGGGCCGGCCGGCCCCCCCCCAATGGGGCTGAACCGTTGGTTCAGCCCCCCCCCCCCCCCCCCCCCCCCGGCCGATTAATTAGAAGTGTGGGGCTGAACCGCCGGTTCAGCCCACTTGTTGCTTGTGCCCTCCTTCAAACGGTGACTGTAGTGTTGTCCAGCGAAGCGACCCAAGGGGGGCGTAACATTCCCCTCTCCTTCAAAAATCAGCTTGTCCTCAAGATGAAAGTCCGGATAAAGCTCTTTGAATCCATCATGTCAACCCAAGTGTTGTGCACCGCCGTCATATGCTTCCATTTGACCAAGACTTCGGGATGGTACTCATTGCCCCATTTCTTCCATTTAACCATCAGAACATGTTCGGGCAGCAGCCGCAACTCGACTGCTGTGGTGACTTCTGGTAAAAGTGGGTTGGCTTGTGCTGACTCGCCGATTTTTCGCTTGAGTACAGACACATGGAAGGTCGGATGTATACGTGACCCTTCTGGTAAAGCTAAGGTGTAGGCCACGGGTCCTACCCGGCGGATGATGCGGAATGGGCCATAGTAGCGTGGCGCTAGCTTCTGATTCGTCCGACGGGCCACCGAGAGTTGCCGATAGGGCTGGAGCTTGAGGAAGACCTCATCGCCAACTGCAAATTCTCGCTCAGTGCGGTGCTTGTCTGCCTGGAGCTTCATACGATCTTGTGCTGCGTGAAGGTTGTCCCTGAGTGTAGCCAGGGTACGATCGCGGTCCCGTAACGCCCGTTCCACTGCAGGCAACGCGGTACTTCCTGGCTTATAACTACTCAAAGAGGGAGGTGCACGGCCGTAGACTGCCTTGAAGGGAGTAATCTTGTTGGCGGAATGGTAAGCCGTATTGTAGCAGTACTTGGCCCAATGTAGCCACCGGGTCAACGTCTGAGGTTCGTCCATCACAAAGCAGCGGAGATAGGTCTCCACTCCGCGGTTGAGCACCTCTGTCTGGTCATCTGTCTGGGGGGTGATTTGCGGTGCTCATGCGCAGACAAGTGCCCTGTAGGCGGAACAACTCTTTCCAAAATTACTCACAAACGTAGAGTCCCGGTCCGAAATGATGACGCGCGAAATGCCGTGAAGCCGGACGATTTCCCGCACAAACAGATCAGCTATGGACTCGCCGGTGTAAGGATGGCTCAATGCCAGAAAATGCTCATACTTGGAGAGTTTGTCCACCACAACCAAGATCACGGATTTGCCCTGCAACTTGGGCAATCTGTCAATAAAGTCCATAGAAACCGTGTCCCATATGTGTTGAGGTATCTCCAGGGGAGTGAGTAGGCATGTTGGCGTCGTAGTCTCATATTTCTGTCGCTGCCAGATGTCACACTGCTGAACGAACTGCTGAACATCTTGCTTGAGGCCCTTCCAAAAAACATTTGTCCGTAGGCGCTGGAGTGTCCGTAGTATGCCGGCATGTCCACCGGTGGGTGAAGAGTGAAACTCGTGGAGCATAACCGTCTTCCATGGAGAGGCTGACGGGATCACCACACGGTCCTGGTAGTACAGCCGCCCATTCTTCAACTGGTAGCCAGGGATGGAAGATTCCCCGCTTTTTAGAGCCACTACAATATCTCTGAGCTCGGCATCCCGCATGATCTCTTCCTGGATCTCATCCAAGGATTCGATGAGGGGACCAGAAATCTGATGGAGAGTGCTCTCCGGCAATCTAGACAGTGCATCAGCCACCACATTCTCCTTGCCCTGCTTATAGATGATCTCATAGTCATACCCCAGTCATTTGGTGACCCACTTTTGCTGAAGGGGGGAAGCAACCCATTGATCTAAGAAGTGTTTCAAGCTCTGATGATCTGTTCGGATTTTGAAGTGCCACCCAAGTAAATAAGGCCGCCACACTGCCACAGCATGGAGAATCGCCAACATCTCCTTCTCATATGTCGACAAGCCAAGAGTACGGGGTGCCAACGCGCGATTGTAGAAGGCTAGAGGTCGGTCTTCATGCATCAAAACTGCCCCGATGCCTACCCCGGAAGCATCAGTCTCTACCACAAACTCTTTGTCAAAATCCGAAAGTGCGAGAACTGGAGTGGTCGTCATGGCCCCTTTTAGAGCTTGGAAAGCCGTCTCCGCATCCTCTTGCCATAGAAATGCATCCTTCTGTAAGAGTTGTGTCAAAGGTCGTGCAATCTTTCTATAGTCCTTTACAAACCGTCTGTAGTAACCTGTGAGGCCCAGGAACCCTCTGAGTGCTCGGACCGTCTGTGGTCGTGGCCATGCCACCATACTCTCGATCTTCCTGGGGTCGGCCTTGACGCCGTGCACGGAGACCAGGTGACCCAAATACTCTACCTTTGGCTGTCCAAATGAGCACTTCGACTGCTTGGCGTAGAGTTGATGCTGACGGAGGATGGTGAACACTTGCTCCATATGAACCAAGTGCTCCTCCCAGTTGGTAGTGTAGATGAGGATATCGTCGAAGAAGATCAACACAGACCGTCGAAGCAGGGGTCGGAAGATCTCATTCATCACTGCCTGGAAAGTAGACGGGGCGTTAGTGAGTCCGAAGGGCATCACAAGGAACTCGCAGTGCCCATCATGCGTCTGAAATGCTTTCTTGTGGATGTCCCCTTCGTGCATGCGGATCTGGTGATAGCCGGACCGCAAATCCAGCTTGGTGAACAATGAAGCGCCATACAATTCGTCTAGCAGTTCTTCGATCACAGGAATGGGAAACTTGTCCTTGATGGTTGAACTGTTCAGGCCCCGGTAATCAACACAAAATCTCCAAGACCCGTCCTTCTTCTTTACCAAAATGATGGGAGAAGAAAACGAGCTAGTACTTGGGCATATGATCCCTGCTGTAAGCATCTCCTCGACGATGCGTTCAATCTCGGCCTTCTGTATGTGCGGGTATCGGTATGACCTGATGTTCGTCGACTCTGCCCCTGCTTTCAACTGAATCTGGTGATCTCGGAACCGCAGTGGTGGCAGTGTACGTGGCTCCTGAATTAAGTAAAAATACTGATCCAACAGACCACGCATCAGGGATGGAATCTCCGCCGGAACCGTAGGATCCGCTCTAATCTCCATGACAACGGCCATCGTACTGTCCCGTTCCCCTAGCCGTTCCAAGCTACGGAGTGATATCTCCTTCACTTGAGACGACTTGAGGCATCCCAAGCAATACTCCTTCCCACCCTGGACGAACTCCATAGCCATCTGATCCCAGTCAAAAATTACCCGTCTCAGCTGTCGCAGCCAATGTACTCCCAATACCATGTCCGAACCTCGGATCGACAATAAGTAAACATCAGTATGCCCGGTGTAACCCTGTACCCAAAGCTCCACCCATTTCATCAGCCATTCACACTGCAGTTTACTTCCATCCGCTACCATGACGTGGAAAGCCGCGCCTCGATCTATGTCGTACCCTGCCTTCTGAGCCACAACGGGGTAGATGAAGTTGTGCGTGCTCCCGCTGTCTACTAAGATCGTCACCTTCTCCCGGCCAACCCTTCCTGCCATCCGTATAGTAAGGGGGCGCGACACCCTTCCATCGCCTGTATAGAGACCCCGAACTCTGTCAAGTCTAACTCCTCCTCTAGGTCGGCATCGGTCGAGTCCTACTCCTCGGCCTCGTCACGAAACATGAAAACTTGCACCTTCTGGCATTTGTGCTCTGGGCCGTACTTCTCATCACAGTAAAAACATAGGTCATTCTCCTTCCGAGCCTGCAACTCTGGCCATGTCAATCTAGTAACGATGGGTCGGCCAGCTGTCGGGGTATCCCGCCGTACTGGAGCCGGTGTCACGGCCGCACGGGTGGTGGTGCGACTCCGTTGTCGATTGAATCGCTCCTCTTGTATCCTTGTGAGGCGGATGGCGTCGCTGAGGCTGCGTGGCATGTAAACATGGACCTCGTCTCTCAAGTAGTCCTTCAGTCCCGAAACAAAGCAACTCAGGAGCGTCCACTCTTCCCACTTCACCCGATTGTCTAGTCGCTCGAAGTCGGTACGGTACTCTGTCACCGTGCCCTTCTGCCGAAGCTTCTGCAGCGTTGCCTCGACATCTTCATATTCTAACAGTCTGAAACGGGCTGAGAACGCCTCCACGAACTCCGCCCAATGAGCATAAGCGCGACCGCGTTGGAACCATTTAGCCCATTGGTGGGCGTCATCTTCCAGGTGGAAGGCTGACAACTGGACTCAATACTCCTCAGGAATCTCCTGATAATCGAAAAACAACTCTGCCTTCCGCACCCATTCCAAAGCGTCCCCGTCCGCTCGGAACCTCGGGACATTCATCCGAGTCCGCTTCGGCTGCATATACGCCCTTTGGTGAGCCATCCTGTTTCCCCCAAGATTCTGGCCCGCTGGCCATCGTTGCTCGCCCGATTGGAAGGGTGGCCTCTGTGGTGCTGTAACCGGCATTCCCATCTGGCCCTGCACGGGGGGTAATCGCCCGCGATCCGGTCCATTGACTGTATGTTGTCCTCCGCCCCACTGATGGGCCATAGGTGGCCTCTCTTGCCATAGATTCCCATTGTTGTATCCCGTAGGAGGGGCAAAACCCTGTGGAAGTGGTAAAATCCCTGCCACGCCTCCGATCGGAACCGCTTTCGCTCCCGTGGGTCGAAACGAAACCTCCCCCTGCCTGGGGGTCGCCAAGAGTGATGTTGTTGAGTTCCGGCCCCATTCCAGGCCGGTTGACCTACTCCCAGGCCGATCGGCCATCCTGGAGCTTCTGTCGGCCTCCAATCTCCAGGCCAGTTGTAGACGGCCTCCAGCCCCCCCCCCCCCCCCACACCCCCCGGTGGCCGCCACGGCTTCCCTGCGCGTCTTCGGTGATGCGTCCCCCGTCCGGCAATGCGGGCCGCCGATCCTGGCGGGATCGATGTCGAGCCATATTTCTCCTGTCGATCCCGATCCGGGGTTGAATCCGCCTGTGGACCCCGATCCGACGCCATGCTGCGTCCAGCCCCCCGATCCCACGTCGTAGGGTTACATCGGCGGTTGGTACGAGGCGTCGGCCTCGGATCCGTCCCCCACGGTGGTCTTTCCTTTCAGATTTTGCACGAGGGCTTTGATCTCCTCCATACGAGCGTCCAAGCGTTCCTCCAGATTTTTTTGGGAGGATTTCACTTGTTCTCGATTTCCGCCACCGTATCCGGCAACCCAACATAATTTTCTTCGAGAGATGCGAGTCGCGCGATTTCGGCCTCGATCCATGTCAACATCGTCGCAGGAACGATGCTCTGATACCAAATGTTATGAACTTGCTAGAGGAGAAAGAGAGATCTAGAGAGAGAGACTAAGGAGAAGAGGAGAAATTAGGGTTTGAGGGGAGGGAGAAGAGAATACCTTGAGAATAATGATTGCCTCCCCTCCTCATGAAGGGGACCCGGGTTATATACTCACCCGGGTCCTGAGGATTAGAAGTGTGGGACTGAACTGCCGGTTCAGCCCTCTTGTTGCTTGTGCCCTCCTTCATACGGCGACTGTAGTGTTGTTCGGCGAAGCAACCCAAGGGGGCGTAACATTATGTCATTTAGTAAAATATAGGCCAACATTCCCCATTTTTTCCGATATATAGGGAAATACAACTTTTGAAAACATAGTCCCCTATTTTATTTTAGATTATATTAGTAGTATACTTATTTAAATCATCTCTATACATGGCATTATATGTACGCTTAAATTGATTATTGTTTTGTTCGCTTTTATAGATGTTATTCTTATAATCAAGTTTGCATTATCATTTTACACTGACACACTATATATTTGTTAATTTATATAAAATAAAATATTAAAATATTGTATACATAGTTAATTAATGATTTTAAGCTTTTAACACTTTTATTAAGCATAAGAAAATTTATTATTAATCAAAGACATTTAACTTTTAGATATTCTTTACTTGCTAAAAAAAGTTAGTGTTATCTAAACAAAAATATTATACAATGTTAAATATATTTCACAAATTTCTCTATTTATACATTGGTAGTTGTATGACAAAGAATCATGAGTTGGAAGAATCATTTTTTTAATTATTTTGAGACATGGGTACCGATAACCGAACCGGAACCGAACCGGAACCGAACCGAAGTGAATGGTTCAGATCCGGTTCTGTACTTTAGTATTGTGGGTCGGTTTTGGTTTCAAATATTTGGAACCAAATCGATATGGATCGGTTCTTGGTTTTGGGTGGAACCGAACTGAACCGATCCGAGTTGCACCTCTAACAGATAACATATCCTTTAAGTAGGACATTAACACTTAATTCAACAACAAATATTGACTTCAAACTAAAAACTCACACAAACCAGTAAGGAAGGAGGGCTGGAATAGGTGTAGTGGACTGAAAGAGGGCCTCTGAGAGGCTTGATGAGCCAGGACTGAATAACCGCAAGGATGTATGCTCTGGATGGCAATGAGTAGGCTGAAAGGGGACTGTTTCAGGAGGCCGAGTAGCTGGATAGCGACTTATCGGGTGGCTGAAAACAGTTTCAGCAACTGTGCTTACTGGGGAGAGGTCATGGAAAACAGGTTTGTCTTTCAGAAGTAGAATGGAGTGTTTCCAAGGACGTGTAGTTGGGTGGTTGTGGGTTCTGGGTGGTGGGATGGGGTATGTGGTAATGTCGGGGGCTGATGGCTGCTTGTAGAGGGAGGAGGCTAGGCTCAGGTGTGGTTGAAAAGGGGGTTGGGTATGGAGAATTGAGGAGGCCGCCTGTTGAGGATGAGGGGGTAATTGGGAAGGTGGTTCCATGTAACACCCTCCCTGTTACAGAGAATATAGCAATAGGTCCAGCCGGGACCCCACGCCATATTAAACGAACAGAAGAGCGCGCTACTGAATTGAATTTTTAAACAGTTACAAACATAACCATCTCAGCACACAGAGCCGCATAACGGAAGCATTTAATTTATTAAGATAAAAACCAGTTCACAACTTGTCCACTTATATACAAGGAATGAAAATACAACCAAGTTTGTCTATTAAACTGTTTACAACAAGTAAGTGGCTTCCAAAGATCTGCACGCAGGTCGGCCACACATGAAAACAGTAAACAAATCACTTGGCCTTCTAGGGCCAGCAAAGCTCAGCAAATGGGGTCCACCCCGCTATTTCCCGCTCGTCTTGCCAGGACCTGTAAGTCATAATCCACCAAACGGTGGGAAAAGAAGTAACCGGTGAGCTTTAGCTGACCCAGAATATAACGACCCCACCCCATGCTCGGGGCAGCGGTGCTCCTTCCCTGCAAGTAAGCCATAACAACATATATATTTCACAGGTGCGTCTAAGCACCGCATAGAAACATTCATCACACGGTGACGCCAAGTCACACGTCATGTGTACTCACGGCACGTCATCCTCAAGTACTTTTTCAACTTGGATGATCAGATTGAGCTAGGCCGTACACACGAAGTTCCGGCACGATCGTTATGAGCTAGATGTCAGGATTCACCTATGCCTGGCCCGGGTTCGGTTCAGATTGTGCCTGCGCTCATAAATGTCAGGATTCAACTTAGCCTGACACGGGTTTGGCTTCTCCTTGTGCCCGACAAACTATAACCTCACAGGGTCATCACCTCAGCCTCAGGGGCTATTTTCGAGTGCCACAAGCAATCTCAAGGAACACTGGCACTAGTGTCGGCGCTAGCGCCGGGCGCTAGCCAACAGAACGCATATCTGTTAGCTCTTTCGGGTATTTCCTGAGGGTAACCTCCAGGACTCCCTGCAGTAGAATACAGTACCAAGAACCCGAAAACATACATACGCGGAGTCTTCTCCGAAGTGCAATATAGCATATCAACATCACCATTCCAGACCAACCTGTCCAGAAGGGCTTCACACAACATGTCTATGTCCGTACTGCCATTCCGGACTATATATACAATTTCTACGGGGATAACATCGACCCGCCGGAAGAACCCATCTACTAATTAGTAGAAATCTTCCAAATCATGCAAATCAAAGGACGCACATGTCCAAATATGTATGGAGGAGAATCATTACCCTCGGCGCTTGTTTCGGTGTCATAGAACTGAGAAGGAATCGGCTGAAATTCTTTGAAACAGCTTCCTCTTCACAGGATCGACGATGGCACAAGCACGCAAGATCTCCTTCGCGGATTTGCCCTTGGCACAACGATCTTCAGCTGACCTCCTTCCCTGCTCTCAACCCGCTGCTCTCAGAAAGGTAGAGGATTCTCAGAAAAATGATAAGGAAAGTCGAATTTGGGTCTTATATGGTTTTCCTGCTACCATTGGCGCTAATGCTAGCGCCTGGCGCAAGCCCAGAGGCGGTATGGCCGAACTTAGCCACAACCGCTGAAGAGAGCCGCTAGCGCTGGCGTTAGCGCTACCGCCTGCGCTATCTTTCTTCGACGAATTTCTCGGTAAATGCCACATTCTTCGAGAAATGTCACATTCTTCGAGAAAGGACACATTTCTCGGGAAATGCACTACCGTCGGCGCTAACGCTAGCGCCTGGCGCTAGCTCATTTGCTCCATTCGTCGAGAAAGAACACATCTCTCAGGAAATGCACGGCTTCCTCGGGAAATACACTACCGCCGGCTCTATTCCTAGCGCCTGGCGCTAGCTCATTAGCTTCCGAGCACTCCCACTTTATTTGCACACGAAACTTGGGGTCTTACAATTCTTCCCCCCTTAGAAGAATTTCGTCCCGAAATTCTAACAGTGCAAATAATCAAAAAGATACAAAATATGACTTGTACCTCAATGGAATGGCTCGGGAAACTCCTCACGCATGGTTTGCTCGCGCTCCCATGTAAGCTCCTCACGACCGCAGTTGTTCCAGCGGACTTTGACCATCTTGATCAGTTTATTCCGTAGACGCTTGACATCAGTGTCTTCGATGCAAATAAGCGTGACCAACGCCTTCAGCCCATCATCGACCGGCACTTGATTCGCCACCAGCACATGGCTAGGCTCTGGCACAGCTTTCCTCAGTACAGAGATGTGAAACACATCGTGCAAACCGCTCAGCTCCGCCGAAAGAGCGAGCCGATAGGCAACTTCACCAACACGCTCTAGTATCTCAAATGGGCCAAGGTATCGTGGACTCAGCTTTTTCAAGCGTCGAATCCTTGACACTCCCTTGAAAGGCTTGATCTTGAGATACACCCAGTCGCCCACGGCGAACTCAACGTTTCTGTGCTTGGCATTGTAATATTTTGTCTGTCTATCTTGCGCCACCAACAATCGTTCCCGGATTGTTCGGATAGTCGAATTTGCATCTTCGACTTCCTTCCGCTTAAACAGCTTCGTTTCGCCCGTTTCCGCCCAAGCCAAGGGGGTACGACAAGTTCTACCATAGAGGGCCTCGAAGGGCGCCATCTTTATACTTGCTTGATAGCTGTTATTGTAAGCGAATTCGATCATGAACAAATGATCTTCCCACTTCTTACCGAAGTCTAGGACGCACATGCGGAGCATATCCTCCAAAGTTCTGTTAGTACGTTCAGTCTGTCCATCCGTTTGAGGGTGGAAGGCAGTACTAAACTTCAATTTTGTACCAAACAACTGGTGGATTAGCCTCCAATCTTTCGAAGTAAAGCGCTCATCTCAGTCACTTACAATGCTACGGGGCACACCGTGCAATCGTACAATACTATCAACATATAGCTTTGCTAATTTCTCCACTGAATCGTCCTTCCGGTTTGGAATAAAGTGGGCTACCTTCGTCAAGCGATCCACGATCACCCAAACAGCATCATTCTCACTCTGCGATCTCGGCAAACCGTGCACGAAATCCATCGAAATGTCGTCAAATTTCCATTCCGGTACAGGCAACAACTTCAGGAACCCTCCAGGTTTCTGGCATTCGGCCTTCACAAGTGCGCAAGTTTTACACTTTGCCACATAAAGAGCGATGTCCTTCAAACCTGGCCACCAAAATAGCATTTTCATATCTTGATACATTTTTGTGTTCCCCGAGTGAATTGAGTATTTTGTGAAATATGCCTCGTACATCAATTCTTCCCGTAACTTGCTCACATTTGGGACGCACAAACGACCGTCTTTCCACATAAGACTGTCGTCCAATACAAATTCTGCAGCAGACCCAACCCCAGTCTCTGCCAAGTAGCGTTGCATGCTCGAATCAAGCTTCAAGGCCTGTCGTATTCTGTCTGCGGGGTCGTATTGCATCTCCGTCCAGTTTAAGCACGCACTTGCACTAGAACTCCGCTCCACACAGGAGATTTCTAAGGCTTCCAGGTCTTTGATCATACGCGAATCATGTATCCGAATCCAGCTGGCCTGAGCAGAAGCCCTTCGACTCAAAGCATCTGCGACGACATTTCCCTTCCCGGGAGTATAATGTATCTCGAAAGTGTAGTCCCCCAGGAACTTCATCCACATTCGCTGTCGCATATTGAGCTCTTTCTGATTCAACAGATACTTTAGGCTCTTATGGTCTGTAAATATATCCTCCGTCACACCATACAAATAGCGCCGCCACAATTTCAGAGCGAAGATCACGGCCGCCAACTCCAAGTCGTGGACCGGATAATTCCGCTCATGCACTTTCAATTGACGAGAATCATAAGATATCACTTGACCATTCTGAAGCAGTACGCGGCCTAAGCCGATTCCTGAGGCATCGCTGTAAATTTCATAGCCTTCTGTACCACATGACAAACATAAGATTGGTGTCGTAGTCAAACGACTCTTTAACTCCTCGAAAGCTTGTGCACACGCTGGTGACCAAACAAACTTCTGATCCTTCCTTGTCAAAGTTGTGAGAGGAAGAGCAATCCGCGAAAAGTTCTCCACGAAGCGCCTATAGTAGCCAGCAAGTCCAAGGAAACTCCTGACTTCTGCTACTGTCTTCAAAACGGGCCACTCCTGGATAGCAACTATCTTCGCTGGATCCACTGCGATACCCTCACCACTAACAACATGACCAAGGAACGCTACTGAGGCTAACCAAAACTCACACTTGGAGAACTTGACATACAGCTGACTCCGTCGCAGGGTCTCCAACACTACGCGTAAATGAATCGCGTGTTCTTCTTCAGATTGAGAGTATACCAGAATATCGTCAATAAAGACGATCACAAACCGGTCGAGACACTCTCTAAAGGTCCTATTCATCAGATCCATGAACACTGATGGCGCATTCATCAGTCCAAACGGCGTCACAGTAAACTCGTAGTGCCCGTAGCGGGTACTAAATGCCGTCTTGGGAATGTCGCACTCCCGAATCCGCAACTGGTAGTAGCTAGACTTAAGATCCAGCTTCGAATACACCGTTGATCCAACTAGCTGATCAAATAAGTCATCGATTCGAGGAATTGGATACTTGTTCTTCTCAGTCAGCTTGTTCAATTCACGGTAGTCGATACAGAGACGTAGGCTTCCGTCCTTCTTCTTCACAAAGAGGACCGGAGCACCCCAAGGGGATGAACTTGTGCGTATATAGTCTTGCTCTAGCAACTCCTGTAACTGAACCTTCAGCTCTGTCATCTCCTTTGGCGCAATACGGTACGGAGAACGTGACACAGGTTTAGCACCTGGCACCAGCTCTATTGTGAAGTCAATCTCTTACTGAGGTGGCGCCCCAGGAAGATCTTTAGGAAACACATCTGGATACTCCGAGATAACAGGAACGTCACTCAGACTGGGCTGAGGCTTTGCAGCCCCAACAAGCACAACACACAATTCTGCGCCCTGCCGAACTACCTTGACTACTTGGACAGCAGACATCAACGTCTTGCTCGAACCACGCAAACCAGCAAACTTAGTCGCACGCTCGGTATTCCGCCCCAATGTGACCTCCTTAGTAGTGCAATCAATGTAGGCCTGCTGCGCCGACAGTCAGTCCATACCAAAGATCACATCGAACTCCGAAAGCGGTAGTATCAGTGCTTCCAAATCAAAATCGTGGCTTCCTATTCGTACCTTTATCACACAGCCTTGATCCACACACATAGAACACCCATTGGGCAGCATCACATCTAACCTTTCCTTTATCATTGTTGAAGGCACTCCAAGTTGTCGTATGAAGGCCTCCGAAAGAAAGGAATGCGAAGCTCCCGTATCAAACAGTGCTCTCGCCGTACAGTTAAATATTAGGACAAAGCCTAACACACATAAGGTTAACAAGCAATGCACAAGATATGAAGTATAAAAAGCTACAAAAGTTGTATACTAACGCATACCTGTCACCACATCGCTTTGCTTTATGGCCTCCTGCTGGCCAAGGTTGTATACTCGCGGTTGGGCTGGAGTGTAGTGGGATGTAGATGACTCCGCTGCTTTCCCTTTCTCCGCCGCATAAGCCGCAGCTGCCTTTTTGCCGCCACGACAGTCTCGGACTATATGTCCCGGCTTACCACAATTAAAGCAAATGATTGGGCCTCTCCCAATCGTTGCTCCCGAGCCAGCAGATTGAGCTGACCCAGAAGGTCTCGCTCTTTTCCTCCATCTGCTTTGCCCAGACTTCGCAGAGCTCGGTACTTTTGAACTCTGGCTTTACCACAGCTAAATCATTTCTGCTTTGGGACCGCTTCATGTCCTTCTCCAAGGAACGAGCCGTGTTGACCAGAGTCATAAATCTTTGCGTCATTGGCACCGACAGAAGGAACCGCAATTCTTCCCGCAGACCTTCGTAAAACCGATTAGTCTTACGAGCTTCATTTGCAAACGTTGCGCCTGCGTACCTCCCCAACCGGGTAAACTCGTGCAGATAGTCATCAATCATACTATCACCTTGCGTTAGACGGTTGAACTGGTTCTCCATCTCAATCTGTTAAGCAGGAGGGAGATATCGCGCCAAGAATAATCTCGAAAACTCCTCAAAAGAGATGTTTGTCAGCTGCCTTCCCGCTAGCTGATGCAACTCCAACTCGTCCCACCACAGTTGCGCCTCCCCATCAAGAAAGAAGGTTGCCAATGTCACCTTCTGACCTTCCTCCGTATCTGTGGCCTTCAAGGTCTTTCGCACTCTTGATAGCCAATCCTCAGCTTGCGTCGGGGTCCCTGCCCCCGTGAACGTCGGAGGGTGGAAACTCAGAAAGTACTGCAGTTGTTGGTCCGGAGCTCTTTGTGCCCTCACCGGCACTGGTCTCTCGACCACTGGTTCAGCTGCCACAACCGGCACTGGAGCCACCCCGAGAGTAGGAGGTTGTCCAGGGACATGCCCTCCAGGTTGTGCAGTGAACATAGCAAACACCGCTTCAGCTATCAACCTCACTGTCTCAGCAGGAGGAGTAAGCACCTCAGCTGGTGCACTGCTCGCAGTCGAACGCGGGGGTCGAGACGGCCCCGCTCCACTTCCAATCGCCTATAGATGTGTACAAAACACAATTAGCGACTACGAGATAACATGAATCAGCAAAGGAACGCACACGTTCCAACACAATGCTTCAATCATAATTGTACTTCATTCCTAAAGGTGACAGTTACTGGTTATTTACATGTCTTAACGGCGACGCACACACGTGCTCACCACCCCTTAAAAGAATTCGACCACGAATTCAGATGGAAAGGGATCGAAACCTAGCTCTGATACCAATTTGTAACACCCTCCCTGTTACGAAGAATATAGCAATATGTCCGGCCGGGACCCCACGCCATATTAAACGAACAGAAGAGCGCATTACTGAATTGAATTTTTAAACAGTTACAAACATAACCATCTCAGCACATAGAGCCGCATAACGGAAGCATTTAATTTATTAAGATAAAAACCAGTTCACAACTTGTCCACTTATATACAAGGAATGAAAATACAACAAGGTTTGTCTATTAAACTGTTTACAACAACTAAGTGGCTTCCAAACATCGGCACGCAGGCCGGCCACACATGAAAACAGTAAACAAATCACTTGGCCTTCAAGGGCCAGCAAAGCTCAGCAAATGGGATCCACCCCGCTATTTCCCGCTCGTCTCGCCAGGACCTGTAAGTCATAATCCACCAAACGGTGGGAAAAGAAGTAACCGGTCAGCTTTAGCTGACCCAGAATATAACGACCCCACCCCATGCTCGGGGCGGCGGTGCTCCTTCCCTGCAAGTAAGCCATAGCAGCATATATATTTCACAGGTGCGTCTAAGCACCGCATAGAAACATTTATCACACGGTGACGCCAAGTCACATGTCATGTGCACTCACGGCACATCATCCTCAAGTCCTTTTTCAACTTGGACGATCAGATTGAGTTAGGTCGTACACACGAAGTTCCGGCACGATCGTTATGAGCTAGATGTCAGGATTCACCTATGCCTGGCCCGGGTTCGGTTCAGCTTGTGTCCGCGCTCATAAATGTCAGGATTCAACTTAGCCTGACACGGGTTTGGCTTCTCCTTGTGCCCGGCAAACTATAACCTCACAGGGTCATCACCTCAGCCTCAGGGGTTATTTTCGAGTGCCACAAGCAATCTCAAGGAACACTGGCACTAGCGTCGGCGCTAGCACTAGCGCCGGCGCTAGCGCTAGCGCCGGGCGCTAGCCAATAGAACGCATATCTGTTAGCTCTTTCGGGTATTTCCTGAGGGTAACCTCCAGGACTCCCTGCAGTAGAATACAGTACCAAGAACCCGAAAACATACATACATGGAGTCTTCTCTGAAGTGCAATATAGCATATCAACATCACCATTCCAGACCAACCTGTCCAGAAGGGCTTCACACAACATGTCTATGTCTGTACTGCCATTCCGGACTCTATATGCAATTTCTACGGGGATAACATCGACCCGTCGGAAGAACCCATCTACTAATTAGTAGAAATCTTCCAAATCATGCAAATCAAAGGACGCATGTGTCCAAAGATGTAGGGAGGAGAATCGTTACCCTCGGCGCTTGTTTCGGTGTCATAGAACTGAGAAGGAATCGGCTGAAATCCTTTGAAACAACTTCCTCTTCACAGGATCGACGATGGCACAAGCACGCAGGATCTCCTTCGCGGATTTGCCCTTGGCACAACGATCTTCAACTGACCTCCTTCCTTGCTTTCAGCCCACTGCTCTCAGAAAGGCAGAGGATTCTCAGAAAAATGAGAAGGAAAGTCAGATTTGGGTCTTATATGGTTTTCCCGCTACCGCCGGCGCTAATGCTAGCGCCTGGCGCTAGCCCTAAGGCGGTACGGCCGACCTTAGCCACAGCCGCTGAAGAGAGCCGCTAGCGCTGGCGTTAGCACTACCGCCTGCGCTATCTTTCTTCGACGAATTTCTTGGGAAATGTCACATTCTTCGAGAAAGGACACATTTCTCGGGAAATGCACTACCGCCGGCGCTAGCTCATTTGCTCCATTCGTCGAGAAAGAACACATCTCTCGGGAAATGCACGGGTTCCTCGGGAAATACACTACCGCCGGCGCTATCCCTAGCGCCTGGCGCTAGCTCATTAGCTTCCGAGCACTCCCACTTTATTTGCACACGAAACTTGGGGTCTTACAGTTCCACGTGAGTTTTAGGGAGCTATGGGGCTTGGTTTGTGAGAGGAGGGGTTGGGGGTGAGGGGTGAGGGGTTATGGGAGCCGGCTGTGGGAGGGTGCAATGGGAAGTAGTTCGACTTGGAATTGAGGGAGAGTGGGACGGCTGTTGTGGAGGAGGTGGAAAGTGTGGTAGTGAAGGAAATTTAGGAGGAGATCCTAAATTTTAGGAGTGGTGGTAGTGGGGTAGTATAGGAGGTAGCTAAGGTGGTTATGGGGTGGTGGGGTGGTGGGGTGGTGGGGTGGTGGATGGCCGGAGGTTCTCCTATAAATATGAGCCTTATACGTCCTTGAAGACTCGCTTTAAAACTCATCGGGCATAGAATAATAGGTTCTCCTTTGTCATGACAAAACGTAATGAGATTCATTGCCTAAGAACCTCCAACTGCAACTCATTTGCTTTGGCATTACAGTAATGTTTGAAAGGAGACAAAAGAAAGGACTTTCTCCTCATATGGATGCTGAGGATTCACATTACAATGCTGGGGAATTTGCATCTTACCTGAAAATTTGTTTTTCGTATATTTATTCAATTTTGTGCATCTTTATTTCCACTTCTCAATCCTACTATGTGACCTATCAGTCACGCTAATTCACCAACTCTAAGAACTCTGGAAACTAGGTTGGATTAAGAATTTAAGCTCTTATTTCTAACTGTAGACTTACTTTGCTAGCTCAATAGCTCCAACATCCAAGTCAGCATTTAAAACTCAATTTCACAAGCCTAAGAACTGAGATCTCGCATATTCAAGAAGCTCCTACAAGCGAATCAACAAGCAAACCCATCAATTTGCAAGCCTAAGGATCATTCCTGAGTTGACTCACAAGCCCATTGTCCGAGCTAACAAACAATAATTCAACAACCCCCCTGATCAATGGGAAACAACTCACGGCTGTTAATCAAACCCCCAAAATTCACGGTAACAAGTTTTATGAGTTTGATAAAGATTAGACATTAGGTCAACGATCATGAAACCATAGGATAGTGATCAGGTTAACCATACATCCTTTTCGTACAAGTACTAGCCATTACATAAATTCTGAGTACAACATTACTAGTGCGATGTAACAAAATTAATGAATGAAAATGCAGATAAAACAATTCAAGTATTCAGGCGGTTTAGGACTTGCTCCTACGATGGTACGCGACTAACTCCCTCAATGTGACCTCATAGCATCTCCTTCATCTTGTTGATCAAGCCTTTCCTCAAGCTAAAATGAAGGAAATGTTGACCGCAAGTAAGCTCGATCCTCCCGGGTGGCCTCCATAACATCCTTGCCTTCAATATTGGATGAGGTCTTTGATCATGTCCGCTTTGTTCCTGGTACCTACTGTTTGAGGGGGTTTGCGTGCCAGCTGGCCTTCAGGAGCAGTTGGTAATGAGAGGACCAGAGCACATAGAGCTTTAATTGTGATACATACAAAAACATCATGGATCCCGTGGATAACTAAAGTTTGGACACAACCTCTCCTATTTTGCGCGTGATTTGAAAGGGCCCAAATTACTTGGAGGAGAGTTCATTGCACATGGATTTGGAGGAGGATTGGCGGTAGAAGCACCGTTTCAACCAAATTCATTCTGCTGGTGTGAAGAAGACCTCTTGATGAACTTTGGCATATGCTTTCTCCATGCATGCCTGCGCTTGATGTAATCAATTGTGTTGTCGGCAGTATGTGATCACGATCAAGGAGAGCTTTATCCACTTCATCCACCACTATGCTGCCTCCTGTATATGTGATGAGTAATAGGGGATCGAGCCCATACATGATTTTAGAAGGTGTTGTCTGTAGGGAGCTATGATACGAGGTGCTGTAGCAGTACTCTAACAATGGAAGTCATCGTACTCAATCCTAGGGTTGATCCTAGTAGTGCACCTTAAGTGCCTCTCTACTAGGCGATTTACCACCTTCATCTACCAGTATGACTATGGATGATAAGAAGAGGATCAAGATAACTTGGTCACACTAAGTCTAAATAACTCCTCTCAAAAGCAACTAGTAAAAGTAGTGCCCCTATCAGAGGCGATGTTTTAGGGAGATCATGGAACTTGAAAATATGATCAAAAAATGTTTGCGACACACTGCACGTTGTGATGGGTGAGACATGGGAATGAAGTGGGAGCCCCATTGGATATGCGGTCTACTACGACAAACATTACAGATTTCCCGTAGAGGTAGGTATCCCTTCCCTGAAATCCATAGAAATATCAGCCCAAAGTTGGATCAACACCAGTAAAAGTTGTAACAAACTGACCGAGTGGAGATGGTCTTGTAATGGTGTTGCACTACAGAGTGTGTTATGAACTCCTGAACCCTGCCCATGAGCCCCTTCCAAAAAAAAATTAGCATGTGCTCGATGTACTATCTTGTGTACCCCTTCATGACTCAGCCTGTGAGTTGCTTACGGTAATTGGGTGATCAGTGGTGATGTTGGTAAGAGGTAGAGTCTCCCATTGAAGAAAATGAGATCATCCTTAACCACTCACACATGGGCTTGGAGATGGTAAATAGTGACTCTTCACGTGTCTCCATATGGGGCAAGGCATACATAGTGCAATTTAGAAACCCTGCATGGTATTCCACCATGAAATCGAAGCCTAATAACTTGTTAACTCATCTATTATTGTGCGGTGGTGAGCTTCTACTCTAGTAGGTACCTAAGGCTAAAATGATCAGTGTGGACCAAGGATATCTTCCCCCATAGGTAATGTCGATGTTGCACAAATTTGGCTAGGCCTACGAGCACTTCTTCATATGTAGGTACCTTACGATGATGCATCCTTGTCTATCGCTGAAATAAGCAATGGGATGGTCGGCCTATTGCAACACTGCTCTGATGTCATCCATGGATGTGTCACACTCCACATGGAATTTCTTCACAAAAATTGGAAGATGAAGAACCGGTGCTAAAATCAATGCACACTAGAGATTCTCAAAGGCTTGGCTGGCCTCACTCCCCCACTGGAATGAGTTCATCTTAAGTAGCGTGACTAGGGGTGATGATCTCACTATAGCCCCAAATAAAGCAACAAAAATACTCAGTCAACCCAAGAAACCACAAAGCTTGTGCGGTGTCTATGGCTCCCATCAGCCTGTCACAGCCCAGATCTTCTTGGGGTCAGTCAACACCCCTTCCTCGTGCATGATTGATATTGCATGATACCTCTCTGGTATCAAGGAGGATTCGGCCCTTGAGGGAGGACGGTCGGATGCTAGGAGGGAGAGAGAGAGAAGGGAGGTAGAGAGAGAGAGAGGAATTTAGAAGGGGAAGCAAAAGGGGGCAGCCCTCACAAACCTAATTGATCCAAAGATACAATAACCCTAAAGATGTCCCCATATATAGGAGGAACCATCATGAGTCCAAAAGCATAAAGTAAAGTTCCAAAATTAAAAATACAAGCTGAAATTTAAATGAAGATAGTGGACCGGCCGGCCCCCCCTAGGCCGCACCCGCCGAACAGCTCGGTCCTGCGCCGTCGTTGCTCGCTCTTGTGCGCGTCCTTCTCGAGTACACCTGTCACTCTGGCTCGTCCGCCTGGATGTCGGTAACATATTGCATGATCATTTGGAGGATGCTATGCAAAAGAGTGAGGTGCACTTCCCATGTGACATTGTGCACTAGAATATCGTAAAAAAGAGCTCAAATTTAGGTACAAGAGCCTGAAATATCGTTTTCATGAGCGCCTAGAAGGTATAAAGTGTGTTGGTGAGCCCAAACAACATCACCAAAACTCAAAATGTCAATGGTGGGTTCTAAATGCCATCATTTCCACGTCATGCGGCGCCATGAGCATCTGGTGGTAGTCAAATCATAGATTCAATTAGGAAAAGGGACGAGTCCCACAGCTCATTGAGGAACTCCACCAATTGTATAGGAAACTTATCCATGATTGTCTTACAGTTCAATTCATGGTAGTTCGCCCAAAACTGTCATGCCTCGTCCTTCTTGCGAACAAGAAGAATGAGGAACGAGAAAGGGAAGATGTTGGATCGTATGATCTCATGTTGAAGCATGGAGTCAAATCGACACTCTATTTCATCTTTTTGGAAGAATGAATAGCAATAAGGTCGCGCTATCACTGAAGGTGTCCCTGGTAAGAGGTAAATTTGATGATCTGGCAACGGGGTGGCGGTAACCCATGGGGCTCCTGCATTATTGGTCCAAATTCGAACAGTAATTAGTCCAAGCAATGACCATCCATAGTCTATTTCTAGACACAATGCTCAGCTGAGTCGCAGTCGTGCAACCGTGCCATTTTCAGACTTCAACACCCAATTACACTCGCATCATTAGGCTATTAAAGTCCCAGACGACCGGTCCAAAAATTCATTAACCATTTGACTTCAAATACCACGTCGAACCCTTGCTACTGAATGACGAGCAACTCCGCATAGAACTTGGCGCCCTTGATCAAAATCATCACGGTCTCACATATATCGGGGCTCTCCATCTTATTGACATTGTCGCAACTTTGATAATGACGGGAGGGACGTGTGACCCGCAACTGCAGTTGACTAGTAGCTTGATTAATAACAGTGTACCGTCGGAGTCCATTAGAGAGATGATGGTCTGACAAGATATGGTCACGAGCATCTGCATGGTGTGTCCCTGCTTCCTCCTCATCCTCGTCTTCATCGGATAGATCATCAATCTCTAGCCCAAAGAGTCGTTTACACTTATGTGCCCATATATACGACTTGTCGGCGCTTTGTCATTGCTTATCTAGTCAGACGTTTGAAGAATGAGTTGTTGATGGAATCCTTGCCCTTGTGAGTTGTCGGAGTACAACCTGAGTGGTAAGGAAAGTTATCTCCCCCATGGTTGCCCCTTCCCAGCCGCAGCAACCGCTATATTGAGGGGGTGTTTCTTATAGATGTGTGCTAGGTTCATAATTGTGATAAGGTCTGACAATACTTTGAATTTTATGTCGAGGCAGATTCTATCATGCAAGCTTGCAGTGAAGATGGTATTTGGTATTCCGGAAGGATGGTGTTGGTGCGAGCCAGCGGGTTTTGGAATTTTTCCAAGTATTCATCCATGGAACCCACTTGTTTCTAAGATATTGACTCACCGACCTCATTGCTACAAAGTGTTGATCTGAATAGTATAATGCAGTAGAATTTGAAATCTACCCAGTTCATATTAGGTTTCTCTTCGAACATACATAAATTGTGAGTTTAAAGTTACTAGTGCAATGCAAAAAAAAATACTTATGAAAATGCAGATAAAAATACAAGTTCTCAGGGGGTTTAGGACTTGCCCTTGAGGTGGTATGTGACTCCCCGACCTAAACCCGTAACAACTAGAAGGAAATAAGTAAATAGTTGTAATCTAGAACATATAAATTTATTATTTAAATCTACAATTGGTTCAATTTAGGCATGCTTGGCTGTTAAATAAAAGTTTTGCTAAAAGATATCTTAGGAAATAAAAAACCACCACAGTTGTTCTCCCAAATAAATAATATTGTTTCACCATTTTTAATAGCACTGGAAATAAAGTTCATTCAGACAGTTTACAATTTTTCATATCATAGTTTCCCACCGCTCCTTTTGTAACCGTCACAATTCCCTAAAACTGAGCCTTGTAAACGTCACAATTCCCTAAAACTGAGCCAACGTTGAAGGATTAAAAAGGGAAATAGTATGGAAAAAGTATGAATAGAAGTAGCACAAAAATTGTTGTAAATTAGATTTACACCTCATGTGCATCATCAAGAACGAATGGAGATTGTGCATTCCTAAAGACGGCACCAAATATTTAGGATAATACTAAAGATGATGATAGACTTTCTTGGGAATAAGATGAAGGTAATTTTGATTTTGTCCATATTTCACAAATTTCTCTCTAAAACATCAAAAAGAAACTTTCTTGGAGCATTTAGGAAAGAAAATTTAGATCTAGGCCTAAGATATTTTGACCCCGCATTACACAGGCTAACATTTTTTTCAAAACATCTACCTAAGTCCTTTAGAAGATTCTTTCACAAAAGTCTTTATGTTGATAGAAATGTTAAATAGGAAAAAATGACAAAATACCCCTAAGATTTCTGTCCACTTCCACTTTGTTATGATTCTAAATTCTAATGCAGACAAGCACCATCTTCATCAGCTCCCTAATACCTCCACCACTGGCCATCTTCAGTTGAAAGCAAAGTCGAGGATGGAAAAACTCTAAGCTCTCCCTTCGACATTGGCTCAGCATCTCCTAAAAGAGCACCATGGTTACAACACCATAAAGAACCTCTACAAGTCCAGAATTTTTGATGGCATCTTCCAATCTTCACAACCGACGAATTCATGCTCACTAAATTTTCACTTCTTCAAACTGCAGACGTCTCCTTCAACTGGTAAGAACTAGCAGCAATTTGATTTTGAGGTCGAGAGAAGTCTTTGGAACCCCAACATCAATATCAGAGCTAGAATATATCGTCGAAGAACCCTAAGTCCAAAACATGATTATAAGCTTTGAAGAAGGGTATTATGGTCATAAAAATTAATATCAGTGAAAAATATTTATCGCATAAGCTTAATTAACATGATATTTAATGTTATAAGAAAATAAACTCTGTAAGATCCAGAAATAAGCTTGGGGCGGGGTGGGATTAAGACCATAGTCAAATCTCAAAAGGCTCTACGGACCTAAGTAGAGGGGTTTTCAAATATCATGTGAAGTTCATTCAAAGCTCAGAGATAGATGAGATATTTACATGCAAAAATTATAAAGCTAGAATCCAAGTATACCGTTATTATGATCAAAACAAATATTAGTCCAAGTTTCAACAAGGAAAATTTGATATCCGTTGGAGATTCTGTATTTGTTATGTTGCGTTATTTTATAATTTGTCCATCTTTAGTGTCTTTACCCCTGTACTTTTTTCCCACTCCTATATATTCAAGAGTGGTGCCGAACAATAATTAATTCTCTCTTTTCAATCGACAACATGGTATCAGAGGCTTAGGGTTCTCGTACCTCCTCCCGATACCGCCGACACTACCTGATCCTGCTTCCGTCCGGGATTCCGCAGCCGCTCCCGTTCGTGATTTCGCTGTCGATCCCTCCCGCGATCGCTCACTGCGGTTGATTCTTCCGCTCCTGCGCGCACACCCGCGTCCGCCCAAGCTCGTGCATGTCGCGCCTGTGTCGCCCGCCCCTTCCAGACACATACGCACCTTCCGCCGACTCCAGCCACTCCTTCCCACGCCTCCAGCCAACAGTTCCGTCCATTTTGCAACCAGCGGGAGGTTCTCTCCCGTCCTCTAGGAGCGTCGGTGCCATGGGCTCTTGATTCCCCTGTTTCGGCGTTCCCTCTTTGTTTACTTCCATCACTATTGGAGTTATGGTTCCTTTCCCTCTTTCTATGAGGGCGACTATTATCTTGCGATACCCTTTGTGTTTCTGTGTGCCTTCACCTCGATTTCTATTCGAGGTTTTCTATGTCTGCGAGTGTTACTTGCTTCAAGCTTCATGGCTTCCCTTCTCCCATAGGCGGCCTTGCACCTCGTGGTGGCCGTGGCTCTGGCCGATCCCAGACTAGATCATCTCTGTCCAGATCTGCACACTTGTCTGATGTTGTGTAGGACACCTCTGTTCCTCACTCTCTAGATTCAAATGCGGCTCCCCCCGCTCTTTCTGCTGAAGAAATCCTGGATTTCCGTCGCTTGATGCATGTTCCACCTGTTGAGCAGTCCAGTTCATCATCCTCTTCATATGCCCACTAGAGCCCTCCAGGTGCTCATTCCACTTCCATACTCCTGTCCTCACAGTGGATCATTGACTCAGGAGCTACTGACCACATGACTGGGTCAGGCACAGGTTTTGTGTCCTACACTCCCTTGTCTGGCCGAGACAGAGTGAGCATTGCTAATGGATCTCTCTCCCCCATTGCTGGGAAGGGATCTATTCCTTGCTCCTCTCTTACTCTCTCCTCTGTTCTTCATGTTCCTGCATTCACTCGAAATCTTTTGTCTATTAGTCATTTGACTAACTATATGAACTGCTCAGTAACCTTTTTTCCTACCTCTTGTGTTTTTCATGACCTGAAGACGGGGACGGTGATTGGCTATGGTAGACTATGCAATGGTCTATATGTGTTCGACCCTTCCACCTCATCACGCTCTAGCCTCATCCAGTCTCCAACGGCTCATCATGTTGATCGGCTCTCTGATTTAGATGTCTGGCAGTGTCGTCTTTGCCATCCCCCTATCTCTACTATGAAGTTTTTGCTTCCTACTATGTCTACTGTTTGGTTTAATATTTTTTATTGTGATGTATGTGAACTTGGTAAACATTAACGTAGTCCTCTTCCTCTTATGTCTCTGTGTAACTATGTTCCCTTTGCTCTTATTCATACTGATGTTTGGGGTCCTAGTCCTACTGCGTCTATTTCTGGTTGCTCATGGTTTGTTTCGTTTATTGATTGTTACTCTCGTTGTACTTGGGTATATTAGATGAAGCATTAAAGTGACGTGTTTTCTCTTTTTCAACGTTTTCATAAGATGGGCACTACTCAGTTTAGTGCTACCATTAAGGTCTTGCGTAGTGACAATGGTCGTGAGTATATTGACTCACGTTTTGAGAAATACCTGAGTGATCTTGGTATCATACATCAAACTTCATGTGCTTACACTCCAGCTCAAAATAGGGTTGTGGAGCGCAAGAATCGGCACCTCCTTGAGGTTGCCAGATGTCTCCTTCTCCGAATGAACCTCCCGAAATATTATTGGGTTGATGCAGTCCTCACTGCTGCCTACCTCATCAATCGCATGTCTACTCGTGTTCTTGGGTTTCAGACTCCTCTAGCCACTCTCGGGGTTAGTCCCACTTCTCTCTCGCCTCGTATCTTTGTGTGTGTGTGTGTTTTGTGCACATCCATCCCAAAACCAAACTCGACCCCTGCGCTCTGCGGTGTATTTTTATTGGCTACTCACCCACCAAGAAAAGCTATAAGTGTTTTCATCCCATCACCAAGCGGACATTTGTCACTATGGATGTCACTTTTCAGGAATCTGAAGCTTACTATGGGACCTCTCTTCAGGGGGAGACAAGTACTAGGGAAGTGAGTTCCCCTGCTTCTGTTCCCTTGCCTATTCCTCCTGCTTCTGTTCCCTTGCATATTCCTCCTGCTTCTGTTCCCTTGCCTATTTCCCCTGCTTCTGTTCCCTTGCTTATTTCTCCTCCTCCTATCCCTAGTGATCCGGTGATGCCTCTACCTCCTATGCCTCCTCCATTGCAGGTTTACTCTCGCCGACGATGGAAAACGAACACACAGGCCTTGCCCACACTACCTGGGCCACCACTTGATCCATCTTCCGGTACTGACAGAGATAATAGTATTTCTACTCAGCATCCTCTTTCATATTTTGTGACCTATGACTATTTGTCTCCTTCACATAGAGCATTTGTCACCTCCTTGTCTTCCATATCTATTCTCCGTTCTTGGCAGAAAGCTCTTGAGCACAGTGAATGGAAGGCAGCTATATTGGAGGAAATGGTGGTCATTGACAAGAATCATACTTGGGATCTTGTCCACCTGCCTAAAGGGAAAACCGTTGTGGGTTGTAAATGGGTCTTCTCTGTTAAGCAGAACTCCCAAGGCCTGGTTAAACGGTACAAAGCTAGGTTGGTTGCTAGAGGATACACTCAAACAATTGGCATCGACTATCAGGAGACATTTGCTCTGGTTGCTAAAATGAATTCAATTCGGATATTGCTTTTTTGTGTCGTGTGCAAAGGGTAGAGTCTCAGTCAGTTGGATGTGAAGAATGCATTCCTTCACGGTGATCTTGAGGAGGAAGTCTACATGTCCCTGCCTCCTGGTGTTCTTTCAAAAGGGTCAGCAGGGAAAGTTTGCGGGCTGAAGAAAGCTTTGTACGACTTGAAGCAGCCGCCTCCTGCTTGGTTCGGGAGATTTCACCGGGCAATGATGTCTTTTGGGTACAGGCAGAGCAACGCGGATCATACCTTGTTCGTGAAACACCGACATGGCAAGGTGACTGCCCTTATTGTCTATGTTGACGATATAGTGATAACTGGTGATGACATGGAGGAGATTGAGAACTTAAAATCTAGGCTTGCAAAGGAGTTCAAAGTGAAGGACCTTAGGACTCTCAAATATTTTCTTGGCATCGAGGTGGCTAGATCCAGACATGGGATCTTTATATCTCAAAGGAAGTACATTCTGGATCTATTGGAAATAACTGGAATGATTGGGTGTAGACTCGCTGACACCCCAATTGAAGCCAATCACAAGCTTGGTAGAGATGGTGGAGAAATGGTTGATGGCATACCAGGTTTCCAGCGACTGGTAGGAAAACTTATCTATCTATCTCATACCCGTCCGGACATATCTTATGTTGTGGGCGTTCTCAGCCAATACATGCACTCACCGAAATCACATCACCTTGATGCTGCATACAGAGTCCTGAGGTATCCCAAATCCTGTCCAGGGAAAGACATATTGTTTACACCCAGCAAGGCATTAACGGTAGAAGTTTACACAGATGCAGACTAGGTAAGTTCTATTGATGATCAACGATTTACATCAGGATATTGCTCCCTTGTTGGGGGCAATCTGGTGACCTGGAGAAGCAAGAAACAACATGTCATAGCCAGATCCAGTGCTGAGGCGGAGTTTCGGGCAATGCCGCTTGGGATATGCGAAGGGTTATGGATTCGGTCGATTATGAGGGACTTAGGTGTGGAATGCGGTGGTCCAATCAGGATATATTGTGATAGTAAGGCCGTTATTAGCATTGCCCACAAACCAGTCCAACATTACCGTACTAAACACGTGGAGATCGACAGGCACTTCATTAAGGAGAACATAGTAAGGGGAATGGTGTGTACTCTCTTTGTCCCATCAAACCAGCAGCTTGCAGATGTGCTTACTAAGGGACTGAGTCGGTGCTCCTTTGACAAGATATTGGGCAAGTTGGGCATGGTTGACATTACACGCCCAACTTGAGGGGGAATGTTGGAGATTCTGTATTTGTTATGTTGCATTATTTTATATTTTGTCCATCTTTACGGTCTTTGCCCCAATACTCTTTCCCACTCCTATATATTTAAGAGTAGTGCTGAACAATAAACTAATTCTCTCTTTTCAATCGACAACAATATCACTCAATGCATTTTTGAGCCTCCAGTACTTCTTGCAAGTGATTCAATAACAATATTTGCATCTTCTAAAACACTAATGCCAATCTTGTTATAAGCTAAGATCACTGCATATTATTCAGTTCATTGTGTGAGCATCAATCAACTGTTATATGAGTGTCCATAACCAAAAAATAACCGTAAATCAAGGGGTAGTACTAGGAACATATGCCAGCGGCTAGTGATAAGTTATGCGGAATAATGAAGGTTTTAGGTGGATCTCCCCTCTCTCCATTTCTCTCTATAAACATAATAAAAAAATAGAAAGAAAAGTTATCGAATGACAGCAAAAGGAGAGCATTTTATTTATTTTTGTGAAAGGTGATTACAATTCTAGTAGATAAATATCCAATCTCTAAGGTTTTCACAATCTGATCCTCCTCAATGTACGCAAGCCCCCACAACAATTAAGCTATTAGTCTAAACTCACGTTCTAGACAAAAAGAAAATAATAATGAGAGCGAACGACATCTTAGTGTTGAGAATAACAGACTCCTGGATTCTCGATTGACTAAGCTTGGTGTCAATTACAGCTTTTCGGGCTGCATGACTAGTCTATTCAGATCCGCCGGAGCTGAACTAGTCACCTTGCTAATTTAATTAATTGTCGAGCTCTCTTCATGTCTTCTTGTTTCTTCTCCCAAGTCACTCAAGTTCAGTGTGTTTGTTTGGTTGCTGCTGACTCATCCCCTATTGATGTCAACTTCATCCTTAGGGTTTTTTGAGTGACTGTCATCTCAAATTGATTAATTCATGTATTGTTGGTTGTATTCCGCATTAATGTACTCGATGGACTTCCGACTTCTCCGTTGTTGACGGTTTTAAGCCAAATGTTGTTTTGTCTATACTCCCCTTTGAGGACTTCTTTCCATGTGGTTTGTTCTCGGATAATCCGCAAATTCGCTTGGTCTTTAAAATATGTTCGGCTTGGCTTGAGTTCTTCTTCCACTCAGCTCAAAGTGACGAAGTTCAATCTTCTCGGTTGAGGTGGCAAATTGGTGGTGACTTACTACACACTTCAGTGATGTCACCCTGGCTTTAATATTCTGATTAATCTCAAGGTCCACTTCGCATATTTCCCAACCTCTTAGAGTGCCAGCACTTAGTTAATCATAAAAGAGTTCCTACCCTTGGCTGAATGTTACAGATGGCAGCAAAACAAAGAAGAGTTTCTACCCTTTGCTGAATGTTACAGATGGCAGCAAATCCTGTGTTGCTTTAAAAAAAAATTGCTCTTTAAAAAAAACTTAAGGGTAATGCCTATCATTAATAGCCTAGCTATTTATCTAAAATAGCTAATTTAGGTCACCTGAACAGATTTTGATGAGTGAAAAGTAAACTTAGTTGCATATTATATGTGATGACTTCCATAATTCTTGAAGAGATCCGGGGAGAATTAGAGGCAACAAATATCCTCTTTACTAACCCCACAATACCTTTTCGTTTACCCAACCTCACCTCACCTCATCCAACAATAGCATCCCCTCTAGCACCCATTTCTGAGGTTAGACACCGATATACATCCTTTCTTGTGATATCGTAAATGGCAAACCTCTATTTTGTGCAGCTACATTACTATATTTGAGTTTGGATTAAAACAAAAATCTACCTCATAACACTTCTGAGCTTGCTCAAATTTCCTCTGTAAAAAATAAAACTGCCCCAAGTTGTGCAGTGTGGCTCCTACACTGAAGACATCAACAAAATGAGTTTCTTTTCTTTCTTTTTTCCCTTAAGAAAGTTCACAGAGCCTATACATGCATGTAATACAAATGTGAAATAAAAGTTGACAGCATGAAATGCTAACTATAGTATGTATCTCAAGGAAAAAAAGTTCTCTGTAACATGTGTAAAAAAGATTTTTGTAGTCCGAAAAACAAGCTATTGATTTTTTTTCTTACTCAACCATTAGTTATGTAAGGAAAAATCAATCAGAACTTCAAACTCGATTCTACTATATACCACAGCAAAGCGTAAAATGGTAGGTAAATATCATGGAGTAACAGACCGGATGTCATCAGTCCCAAATGATTCCTCTAGAATGTTAATTGCTTCCAAATATAAAGGTTCAGCTTTATCAAATGTCCTTCTCGCCCTGTAAATTTCTGCCTGCATCAACCAAATTTAAAAAATGAAAAGAGAGAAAACGCAAAAGTGTTCTCTGTACCAGATAAAAAGAGGTTTACTACAGGTAAAAAAATATGAGGCAATAATCTAAGAAGAAAATTAAAGAGTTTAGTTAGTATAGCTTAATAGATAGGCATCTTCTTAAAAAAGAAGATACTTCTCCTCTCTCATGAGAAGCAAGGCATCTGATGCATTGTAGACACTTATTCAGGACTCTCATGACAATCAACTTGTCTATTAAACCAGCCATGACGCAATCAATCCAACACAATAAGTCCTACTTGACAAAAATTACTTCTCTTATTTAAAGAAACAGTTCCAAATAGTCAAGGAACTGTTAGAGTTGGAGTACCTGCATGGGAAGGCCGCTAGTATGGTCGACCTCTCTTTTGAAGAAGGCACGCTCTCAATCAGGTCTTAATCTTAAGAACAAAAAAGAATATATGTAATGAAGGACGAATCTACAGATGACAGGCGCGTGATGTCCTAACCCTAGATGCAATGCAAGCAACCATGACGAATACAATGGAACCACGACAAACCCTAAAATGAAGATGCGGAAGAATGCACACAATCCGATGAGTGGGCTGGCACGACAAGAACACTAATGCGATGCGAACAAGTGATTCAATCATGCAAATATTTTTTAGGCGTCATTAATTAAATAATAAAAGACGTAGATCGCACAATTGAGTCACAGATCATAGATATTTCAAATTAAGTAAATAAATGATAGTTGCAAAATATTTGAGATTGCACTGAAAATACATGCACGGTGAATAGTAACACGCGTCTAATGAAAGTGACAAGTCAAATCAATACGAGCCAAATATTTCAAAAAATACAAGTAGAACTCGTATGATGCAAAGGAAATGAAAACTGAAAAGGAAAACTCACAAAGTAATCAGTGTCGGTGATGGAGGAGAAGATCTGGTGGCGATCATGGCTTCCTGGACGAGAGGATGTTGTTGTGTGGGTTGTTGGAGGGGAGAACGGGCACGACTAGAGGTATGATGGTTGTGAGGGGGGCTCAAAAAGTCGTATAGTGGCTGGAGGGGTCGGGCAGACTTAGGGGGGTGTTGGTGGCTGTGGAAAACACGAAAAAGAGAGAAATAATCCAAATATTTTATTAATTTTTTCACACACACATACATACAAGTATTTGTACACTAATATAGGAAGAGACGAAGGAATTACAATCTCAGACTAAAACCTAAAGAGGTAAGTGGGCTCCAGTTGGGCCTTGCTATGGGCTTTTGTACATAGTTTATTTAACACTCCCCAACAAGCTGAAGCATACAGATCGTAAGCATCAAGCTTGGACAAGAACTGATGATATAACGGATGTGGTAAGGCCTTAGTAAGAATATCAGCAACTTGCCCAGCAGCTAGAACATGTTGTAATTCCAGTTTCTTTAGTTGAACCTTCTCCCGAATGAAGTGACAGTCGGCTTCAAAGTGTTTGATATGTTCATGAAATGCGGTATTCTTGGCAATATGTATAGCAACTTAACTGTCGCAAAAGAGAGTAGTCGGTGACGGAAGTTTAACACCCAAGTCACATAGAAGACTTTCCAACCAAGTAAGCTCGGACATAACAGAGGTCATTGAACGATACTCAGCTTCGGTCGATGAGCGAGCAACCACAGACTGCTTCTTGTTGCGCCAGGTGATAAGGTGTCCACCAAAGTATGTATAATACCCACTTGTGGAACGACGATCATCCAGAGAGCTAGTGTAGTCAGCATAGAGTAGGCAATAAGAGATAAGGAAGAAGAAGAAGGCTTGTATACAAGCCCTTGTCCAGGAACAGTCTTCAAGTATCAAAGGATGCGCTCAACTGCCTGAAGGTGAGAGATCCATGGAGCATGCATGAATTGGCTGACAACTCCAACAGCAAAGGATATATCAGGTCTTGTAACTGTAAGATAGATCAGCTTCCCTACAAGACGATGATAATACTCTGGGTTCGGAAGGAGTAGATCGGAGTCTGAGGCATGAGCGCAGAGCTTGTGATTTACATCCATAGGAGTGTCAGCAAGCTTGCATCCAGGTAGACAACATCATGAAGCAGTTTAAGACAAGACTTCCTTTGAGATGGAACAATGTCATCACGACGCCAAGCTACCTCGAGACCAAGAAAGTACCGAAGATTTCTCAAGTCTTTAGTTTGAAAAGCAGAGGCCAAGTGATGTTTGATCATATGTATTCATTTGACATCATCACCCATAATCAAGATATCATCGACATAAATAAACCAAGAGAATGATTGTGCCAGTCGGACGATGTCGAGTAAATAGAGAGAAGTCAGTCGAGCTTCGAGTGAACCCAACACCACGAACAACCTGACTAAACTTGTCAAACCATGCTCGAGGAGACTGTTTGAGACCATAGAGAGATTTTTGTAAATGATATACAAGGGACTCCTCTGTGGTCTCAAGCCTGGGAGGTTGTTGCAATGTAGACGGTCTCCAGCAGATCACAATTGAGAAAAACATTTTTGACATCCAATTGATGCAACTGTCATTGTCAATGAACGGCTAGGGAGGTCAAGACACGAACAGTATTCTGTCTCGTCATAATCAAGGTCATGTTGTTGAGTGAACCCACGAGCCACAAGACGAGCCTTAAGTCGTTGAACTGTCCCATCCGGACCATGTTTGATGGTAAAGACTCACTTACAACCCACACAAGGTTGGCCAGGTGGAAGGGGAACAAGAGTCCAAGTCTAATTTGCCCAAAGAGAAGACATTTCTTCATCCATGGCCGTCCTCCACCCCGGATGTTGAAGAGCCTCCTGTAGAGAGTTAGGGATGGAAATAGATACCAAAAAAGTTTCAAATTTGTGAAGCACCGGAGAAAGGCGATGTAAGGACACATAATTCACCATAGGGTGAGCGGTTGATGCAGGTGTCGGATCTTCAAACCGCGCGATATCATTTGTAGAGGGCAATTGTCTTAGGGCATCAGAACGAGTAGGACGACGAGTGTACACACGAAGAAGAGGCGATTTTTAGGGTACGATGATCGGTGTCGAGAGTAAGGTGGTAGATGAGAAGTAACAAGAACGGTAGGGCGTGGTAGTATTGTAGGTGTTAGAGAAGTTTGGTGGGAAGAGGGAAATGACTGGTCTTCGAGGAAGGTCACATCTGCAGACGTAACAACCTTGTGATCGTCGGGAGAGTAGCAAACATAACCTTTTTTAGTGTGAGAGTAACCAACGAACATATATTTGGTAGCACGGGGAGCAAGCTTGTTGGTGGAGGGGCCAAGGCAGTGGACATAACAGGTACATCCAAAGACGCGAGGAGTGACTAGAAAGGGAGGTGTGGAGTGAAATAAAAGACAAAAGGGAGTCGCATAGTTGAGAATGGAGGGGGACATGCGATTGATGAGGTAGCAAGTTGTAGAAACTGTGAAATGTCAATAAAGCTTGAGAACCTGCATTTGAAACATAAGCGAGCGACCTCTAGCAGGTGACGATTCTTGCGCTCAGCTACACCATTTTGTTGGGGGTATAAGCACATGAGGTTTGATGGATGATCCCTGACTCAGTACATAGATTATTAAACTCATGACTCGTGTATTCACGTGCATTGTCGGTCCGAATCATTTTAATGGAACTTGAAAATTGTGTACGAGTTTCAGCAATAAAGGCACGAAACACGCGAGGGAGTTCAGAACAATCGTGAAGTAAATACAACCACATTATGCGAGCGTAATCGTCAATAAATATAAAAAAATAACGGTAACCAAAAACACTAGCCGTTTTATAAGGTCCCCAAATATCAAAATGTACTAAAGCAAAAGGAGTATCGCTCTGAGTACAATGAGGGAGAAAAGAAGAACGAGGTTGTTTTCTAAATATACAAGATTCGTAAGTGTCAATCAACAGAGGTGACAGAGAAGAGAACTGTGGGAAAACGTTCAGAATGTAGAGCCCGTTGGACAATCGTCATTCACCAATAATATTTTGTGTTAGTCGATCTTGCACAACAAAAGAAGAGAAGGAGAAGGTTATAGCGCAGTCAAGATCTTAAGTAAGACGACTAGCAGAAAGAAGGTTGAAATGAGAGCCCGGAACATGAAGAGCTGAGTGAAGGGAGATGGATGAAGTGAGGGACACATCAGCAGAACCAGAAACTGGGGTGGTATCACATTGGTCACTGTGATGAACTTGGGATGCACAGAGTTCAAGTACTGAGGTGGTTTTTGCGGAGTGATATGATGGGTGGCACCAGAGTCCATAATCCAAGTGGAACTGTGGGAGAGACAGAAGATACCTTCATTGGAGATACACGTAACAGAGCCAGATGAACGACTGATCATCCCCTGAAGATGTTGGAGTTGTGCGCGCAAGGCCAATGCTCTGAAGAACACGACGAACGGAGTGCACCCACTTAACAAAGTTATTCTTCCCACTAAGAGATAGTGGTGATCTGAAGCTCATCACGAACTTCAGGTAGGGAAGTCGCAGCACTGGCCGGAATGATGGTAACGTCGAGGTTGCGGTCATACTGAGGAACTGAGTGGGAGCAAGGCAGGCGAACTCGCGGCGAGCAGCAGTGGAGACCTTGGTGAGCAGGAGAGCTTGCAAAAAACAAACAGCGGCCACGAATTTGGCGAGCAGGAGAGCTCGCGGGAAATCCAGCGACGACGAACTTGTGGAGCAGCAGCGGTTATGACATGGTCGTTGTCACGCCGAGGAGATGAGCAGCAGGTGCGACCTTGGCGAGCAGGAGAGCTCGCGGGATAAACCAGTGGCTACGAATTTGGCGAACAAAAGAGCTTGCGAGAAATCCACGTAGAGACGCAGTCACAACAGACGAACAGAGCGGGCAATCACCTGGTCGCGGTCACGCCGAGAAGATCTGCAGGCGCAACGCGAGCTCTGCGACTTGAGGGAGCAGAGGCACGAGCGGGAGAGGAAGAGCGCAAGCACAAAGTTACAGCGACGAGAAGAGGCACTGCGACCTGAGTAGTCTCTGCGGCTAGAGGAAGAACGCGATCACTGGGGGCCAGCGACCTTAGAGAGATCGACAAATCAAAGATCGCGGGAGAGCGTCAGGTGAACAGTGCGGGTAGGAAAGAAGAGGCCGCGGAAGACACCAAACTGGCGGGGCCCGATTTGCAGCAGAGAGAAACTATTTAAAAACGAAGATGGAGGGAAATTGCAGAGGAGAACGGTGAGGGTCGGAGAAACGTTTCAAGTGCGGACAGAGAAGAACAGACAGCACAAAAAAGAACAGTGAGGCGAGAGAAAGACCACCAAAAAAAATTCTGGATCAATGCTCTAATACCATGTGGAAAATACGAAAAAGAGAGAAAAATAATCCAAATATTTTCTTAATTTTCTCACACACATACATACAAGTATTTGTACACTTATATAAGATGAGAGGAAGGAGTTACAATCCCATTCTAAGATGTGGTGGAAGGGAAAACAGGGGAGGAAAGGTGGCTAGACGGGGTAACGGAACTGGGAAGAACCTGGGGAGGGCTGGCCGGAGCAGGGAAGGGTCGGTTAGTGGCTGACAGTGCTGGGAAGGTCGAACGGCGATGTCGGCACCGGGAATGGTCAGTGGAGGCGAGGAGGGGTCGGTGACTGAAGTTCTGAAGTGGGCAGAGGCAAAAACGAGATCGACTGAAGCAAAAGGGAATGACGGTGGGCTCTGGACAAAGCGGGTGGCGGCTGGTGGAGGAGGCGTCGGCATCAGTCATGGCCGTGGGAGGCCCATTAGCGTCAACACCAAGAGTTGTGGGCATTGGCACCTGCAATTACCGAGTGGTGCATTTTGGAAACCAACTCTCAATATCTAAAAATATAAGATAAGTGCATATATATAAGATAGATTTAGGTTAAGAGGATTTTATGGCTCAGATTATCCAATCGAACAACTTAGGCTCTGTTTGGCTCAGCTGCAGCGACTGGAGAAGCAGTGGTAGGAAGCAGTGGTGGAATAATCAACTGTTTTGCAGAGTGGTAGCAGAATCCGTGAAACTGTTTGGCAGAACAACGTTTGCAGTGCTGTTTCAAACGGGGAGCTTGGATAGCTCAAATGATTTTGATGATCTTATATGAGATTCATGACATCATTTAAACAATTTTCTATAATCCAAAATAATGAAGAAATTTGTGTTCTGTGATCTTATATGAGGATCATGGAACTAGCTCATGTATCGGCTCACCTCGCGAGAGAAAGGAAAAGAGAGGTGGCTAGGGCTAGACGACTCCTTTGCGGCAACTATCGGGAGGAGGCGCCAACGTTTCTACTGGAACGAGAGGAGGAAACCAACGTTCGGGCGTGTCATCTGCGAGAGGAAGGAAAAGAGTGGCGGTTTTCGATCGTGCGCTTACGAGAATGATAATAGGCGTGAACCAGGAGGAGAGGGAGACGGGAGGGCGATGGTTTGGGAAGGAGAAGTCGATCGGGAATGCTTCGCGTTTTTGGAGTCGTGAAAAAAATTCACGACTCCAAATCATTGTTTTTCCGTGATTTTAGGGCGGTGGATTTTTTCCACTGCTAGCCTAAAATTTACTGTTTGGCGGGGCGGAAGAAAAAACAGCGGCACACCACTGTATAAACGCCCCGCCAAACAGAGCCTTAACCTAACTCTCATAATAGAGCTCCGAAAAATAAAATAAAAATATATGAAAATGTCCATACAAAAATCCGATTGCATCTGTAGGCTCTAATCATCCAAAGACATCATAAAATGTCGTTTCCCAAGATCAATGAGATAAATTACCACTGATCCCCATAAATATGTAAGACTATAGAAGAGAAAACTCTAAAATCATGTTGGACTCCACATGAGCATTGAACCAGTTGAATCAAATTAGTTGTTATCTTCCGGTAGGTTAGCTTGAGACCCTTGGGAATATTAATATTAGCACCCCCTCGCAAGCTAACATTGTAAATGCCAATAAACCACAATTCGGTGCAATTATTTTGTATTAACATTATAAATGTCAATAAACTGCAATTTGGAGCAATCTTGTAGCCTTTTTCCTGGCATAGCTTTGGTAAATGCATACCTCAGAGGTGACAACTGTGAGATAAATATGATTTTAGATTGATTTTTCTCTCAGAAAATGATAATCAACCTCAAGGTTTAGTTCTCCCCTGAAAACTGGGATTGCAGACAATATGAATAGTTAATTGATTATCACAATGTAGCGTCAAAAATCCTTTCACTTAAATTTCAAGTTATTAAGTTCAAGTTCCCCTATGATGGACTTAAGTCAAATTAGTTCACAAGTTGTCATGGCAATGGCCCTGTATTTAATTTTAGTAGACATTTGTGCCACTACAAAATGTTTCCTGCTCTTCCATGATACAAGATTTCCTCTCGAAAACAGATATTCCTTAGTAGATCTCCTATTATTAGAGGAACCAACTCAATCTGCATTGCAATATCCAGGAATAGCAATGTTTCACTAATCTTTATGCGAAAAAACCTTTCAATGGCGATCCTTTCTAATATCTATCTTACAATTGGAGGATGGACTAATAATGAACTTTCGGGGCATGCATAAATTGACTCACCATGGACATCAAAAGAAATATTATTCCTGATAACAGACAAATAAAAACAACTTCTTAACAAGTATTTGGAATTCTTTTCAAGATCTTGAGAGTTTTGTTTGTGAATATCATAATTCGAATCAATATGGCTCTTAACAGGCTTAGTAACTAGATGCCAAATTTTTTAAGCAGATTCAAGGCATATTCCGATACAGAGAAGTCGTATCAAGAACGAGAACGAAGAACTTGCATTGTATTAAACGAAAATAAAGATACAATCAGGAGATAACTCATGCCAAACATCCGGAGGCGGGGTCCTCCTTGACACTCCACTCTCCAAGAGAACCAAACATCCAAGACTCAAAAGATAAGCAAGACTCCACCCCTATGACTCCTTATATAGATGGAGCCCTTACTACCAGACACAATACATAATAATGCGCATACGTATCACCACAACCAGCCTGAAAAGCGACCTTGTCACCAAGGTCAATCCTGAAAGGGTCCCATGGGCGCACCGGCGAGACTCGGGCGGCTCCTCTGGTGGGCGGATCAGGTGAAACATCAGAAGCGTAGAGGCATCGTGGCGGACCAGTTGCTGCAGTTTTGTGGTACAGGTGACCGAAACGGGCGTAGAACTCGGCATGAGACTGCCTGAAAGGTGAAACATTGTCATGCCCGTAAAATAGCTCATCCTCAAGGACGAGAGATGAACACGCCCAGTTGGGACAGGGCCGCGGTCGGAGGCCAGATGCTATGAAGACTGATGGGGAAAACCCATCCAGGTCTGGAATGAGGGTCGTAGGGCCAGACATTAGGTCGATGAGGAGTTGGTAGTGATGTTTTGGAAGGAGTCCCGATAGGAAGGCTGGTCGACGTGGGAGAGTGACAAAATGTGAGGGTAGGGTAACAGTGTGCTCGATAGATGTGGGAAAAGATGAGTCAAAAGATGAGAGAGCTAACGGGAGGGCGAGGGTCTCCAAGAAACGGCGGTGAGCTAAAGAAGCATGTGGCTCTGTGTGAAAGGCTGGCGAGCCGCCAGGTGGAGCCTCTGTCACGGGCTTGTCGGAAGGCGAGCAAATTGGAGGTCAACCGGTGCAAATCAGAAGATGGGGAGGTATTGCGGAGGTATGCGGCGGTGGGGGGGCGCGGTTAGCAGTGGGAGAACGAAGGGGGTGTTGGGAAGAGAGGAAGAGACAGCGGTTCTAATGGTTGAATACCCACTGAGGGTGGCGGTGGGATGGAGGGAGGAGGAGGCTCGTCGGGAAGCGGAGAGGCGGGCATGGGCTGTAAGGGGGCATGTGGAAGAAGCCGACGACGAATTTCAAGCGCCATGACAAGGAGATTATCCAGGGCAGCGCCAATTCGATCGAAGCGAGCATGCACTGAGTTCAGAAGGAGAGCCATGGTGGGAAAAGGTGGTCAGGGCCGACAGAAAGCAGCAGGAGGCTCTGGAGGGCTGCCGGAATGCTGCAGACGCCGCCAGAGGGCAGCCAGATTGATGCAGGAGCCGCGGAAAGACTGATGGAATGTTGCAGGAGCCGCAGGAGGACTGCGAGGGTGACAAGCGGACGTTGGAAGGCTGCAAGAGTGTTGGCGGGCCGCTGGGGTGCTGGAGGGCATGGCTGGAGAGAAAGAAGAGTCGGCTAGAGGCGCCGAGAACCGAAGGCGCACTAGAATCGTGCGCTGGAAGAGGGGCCGGTCATTGCGAAGTCGTTCGAAGTAGGAATCGGTTGTTGAAATTGATGGAAAGATGTCTGTGACGAGTGTAAGAACTGCAGTATTGGAACAATGTTGGAGGAGTCAAACACATAGAGGTCATAGCACAAGCTACAAGAGTCAATCACTGTCCCTATCTTCAGATCCTGAAAACACAATGAGATAGAAAGAAAGTCATCGAGCAATTCGTGGAGTTTGTGTTATTGTTAATGGACAATAGATTGTGAGTAAAGCTAGGTACATGAAGAATGGAGGATGAGTAAGTGCAGAGCAAGGAATGGATCCTTTTCTGGCAATGGAGGAGAGGGAACCATCAACAATTTTGTCTCTTCCTAAAAGGGAGGAGAAGGATACAAAACCTGATTAGGAGCCACTCATGTGATCAATGGCTCCAGAGTCAATGATCCATTGAATAGGACTAATTGTGGCAGTGAGCACCTAGTATACCTGAATGAGTATAGGATGAGGAGGAGGTGGGCACATACTCAATGGAAAGACCCTGCATCAGGAGATGGAGAATCGGTATCTCTTTCGCAGAGGAGTCGGGGATAGCAGAAACATCAGAAACTCCCCGTGTAAAGGAGCTCTACTTAGTAGTGTCGGAGAAATGTGCAGATTGAGGAGTAGTCTGTCCCTGTGAAAAAACAGGTGCAGGATCTAGTACGTTTTGCCGATGCCTGAGATGGCAGTGGTTATTCAAAGTGCAACTCGGATCGGTTCGGTTCTACCAAAAAGGCGAAAACCAAGAACCGACCCATGTAGGTTCGGTTTTAAAATTTTGGAACCAGAACCGACCCATGGTTCTAAATTATGGAACCGGATCCGCCCAATTCGGTTCGGTTCGGTTCCGGTTCGGTTCCGGTTCGGTTCTCGGTTCTACCCACGTTTCATAATTATTGGAATAATGATTTAATTGTGCAGCAGCATTTATATATATCAACAAATTTAATCACAGAAGAAGTAAATTGTACTATAAGATAAATACAATCACAATTTTTTTCTAGAAATAACAACATTAAATTGAGATTGACTTAACTGTTCGTAGTTGTTGGAGAAGATGGACTGATGTTGGAGCAGGTGGGCTGCTGTTATGAACGACAATATAGCAAATGAATGACAATGTTGTTAATTCTCAATATGTTGTTATGAATTGATAGTTGACAAGCAAATGAATGACAATATAGCAAATAATTCATAACCCAAAATTCATGTAAAAACAACATTACCGCATGACTTAACTATAAAATTCATGTATAATTCATAACCCAAAATTACAGAATAGGAACAAAAACATCGGAACCTGACTATGTTATGATTTGATAGTTGACTTGCTCTCAACCAATCTTTTATATTGTATTACATTCAACATTCTTTTTCATAAGCCTCCTGTTCACTACAAATAACTGGTAAAAACAAAACAAAATAAAGAGTTAACGCTAATGAAAAATATATTATTCACAAAAATAGCATAGATAAATATTAAAAGAAATTATCACTCTCGAGTTCTTCAATTTGATGCAAGTCCTCTTCAATTTGCATCGGTAATGGACTGGCTCTCAACCAATCTTGAGTGCATACCAACCCCTCGACAATCTTTGGCGAAAGAGAACTACGAAATTGATCAAGAATACGGCCACCTGTACTGAATGCTGCAGATGCAACAGTAGATACCGGTATTGCCAAAATATCTCTAGCGAGCAAAGAAAGAACCTTATATTTGCTGGAGTTCACTTTCCACCAGTTTAATATGTCCAACTGCTCAGAATGTTCATCCAAGTCACAATCATCTTTCAAGTATTTATCCAACTCCGATTGGTTTGAAGAAATTTGAAGGGCCTTCTTTTTCTTATCAAATATTGTTCTTAACTGTTTCATCTCATTTAATGAAGTCTTATGAGAAATATGTGGTGTATCCACTTCCATGATGTCATTCTTAGAGCAGTTCAATTTTGAAGGTGTAGAATCAATTTTTTTATAATATTCGAATAAATCCCTCATAACATCTACTACCTTTTTCATTAACTCATCCACTTGCTCGGATTGGTAAAAGAATTCATAACAATGTCTCACATATTCAAGTTTATTTCGTGGATCTAGCACCGATGCAATGACAAGCAAAATATTAACATTCTCAATAGTTCCCCAATATTTATCAAAATTTTCCCTCATTCTCAGTGTCATTGATTTATGTTGAACATCTGAAGAGGAAGCCCACATGTCCAATGCATGTTCCATATAAGAAACTTGTTCAAAATAAGAAGTAGAGGTGACATAAGTTGAGCCTGAGAATAAATTACTTGCAATATAAAATTTCTCTAAGAAGGAAACCAACAACTTAGCAGTATTCCAATCAGAAGCTCGCAGCGGTCCATTCTCTAAATCTGCAGCAAAATTTGTCACTTCATCCTCATACCTTTCGAAGGCCTTTTGAAATTTAATTGCTACTTTCAACATCAAATAAGTAGAGTTCCATCTTGTTTGCACATCCAAGCAAATTGAACTTTTATAATCTATTTTTTCTTTCTCACAACATATTTTAAATTGATGCGATCTCATAGGAGAACTTCTTATATACTTCACTACTTCTCGAATTCTTGCCACCGTGTCAATCTTTTCATGCAAACCATCTTTCACAATCAAATTTAAGATATGACAAACACATCTCATGTGGAAATAAATTTCATTCAAAGGCAAAAAAGACTTTTCATTTAGTTTTTTTCTCAAGTGTTCAATGGCAACTGCATTGGAACTAGCATTATCCACTGTGAGCGTACAAACTCTATCTATTTCTCAATCCAAAATACATGATTCTAACACTTTTCCAAGTGCTTTACCCTTATGACTTGAGATAACACAGAAATTAAGAATTCTCTTTTGAAGGTTTCAGTCATCATCAATAAAATGTGCAGTAAGACATAAATAAGAAAGATTTTGTAAGGATGTGCAACAATCCGTTGTCAAACTAACAGCGGACTTCATATTCACAAGGGGTTTTTTTAACTTCGTCTTCTTAGTGGCATATAATTTCATGCAGTCTCTTGTTAATGTTGTGTGTGATATTAGCTTAAACCTTGGTTGTAACATTCTCATTAGATACAAAAAACCATGGCTTTCAATGATTTTGAATGGCAGCTCATCCGTAATGATCCATTTAGCAAGGGCTTCCCTACATAATTCTTGATCAAACTTCCAAGTGCTAAAAAAGCCTATTGAGCTAATATCACTTCCCTTTTGTCCACCTTTGTTTTCAAAAGACAGTATCTTTTGTTTTTTATCAACCTCATTATAAGGATATTTACTGCAAAGCTTCAAATGTTTCCACATGTTACTTGTGTCATTGGCACTAGCACAACCGTACTCCCTATTACAATAATTACAAGCGACTTTATCAGATTTCTCATAATCCTTTTTCTTCATCTTAGTAAAATGACCCCAAATGTTTGATTTAGCTTTATATTCCCTTTTACGATTAGGATCACACGTGCAAGCTACATTAGCATTGGCTACTTCTTCAACTACAGCAGGCCCAACAACAACACTATCAAGTTCGATTTGTCCAACTGTGCAAGCATTCGTCTCCCCCACACTTGACATTGCCACACTATGAAATCAAAATTATGAACTTTAATCAATAAATAAACACTTGACATTTCAGATTAGATCAACTAACACTTGACATTGACACACTTCACATTGCCATGCTATGATGAAATAAACTTGATGAAATCAACATGAGATACCTTCCTGAAATTGAAAATTACAGAACTCCGGAACTTGTTGGCTGTGGGATGAAGAGGCGAGAACAAGCTTTGGCTATGAAAACTCCAGAAAATTCAAGAAATCCTGAAATTAAAAGATTTGGCGGTGAAAAATCCAGAAAACTAAAGATCGAATGGAGGAGGCCAGGAGGTTAGATTCTTACCTTGGTATATTAGCTTAAACCTTGGTAAAGCACTTGGGAGTTCTATAGCAAGCCTGCTTGTATGCTTTGGACCTTTGGATGACTTGGATCTATAGTGTGTTTATGGAGAGAGATCAGAATCAGCGAGAGAGAGATCAGAGTGGTAAAGCACTTGGAGAGAGAGAGAGATCAGAATTAGCGGAGCAGGTTTGATTCTTACCTTTCGGCCCTTGCCTCTCGGAGTCGGCGAGGAAGGCTAGAGCAATCAGGCGAGGAAGGCTAGAGCAATCGGGCGAGGAAGGCTGGAGTCGGCGAGGAAGGCTGGAGTCTCGCCGGCCGCCGGAGGAGGAGTGGTCAGAAACAACGCCGGGGGTCATCGGGGAAGGTCGAAGATCGGGAGCGGGGATCCTTCAGGAAACAAGGAAATGAGAAATAGGCTAGGGCTTGCCGGCCTGGGCTCAGCGCTGAACCAAAAACATTTTTCACTGATCAGCATTCAGCGGTGCCAACTTTAATATGCTAAGATATATTTTTTATTTTTTTATTTTTAATTTCCTATGCGGGTCGGTTCTCGGGTACCCGACTGTAGGAACCGAGAACCAACCCGAACCGCCGGTTCTCCTATTCCTGGATCCAGACCTGAACCGATCAACACCGGAACCGACCCGAACCGACCAATTTG
The DNA here is from genome assembly GCA_033032865.1 of Dactylorhiza incarnata. Lineage (NCBI taxonomy): Eukaryota > Viridiplantae > Streptophyta > Magnoliopsida > Asparagales > Orchidaceae > Dactylorhiza > Dactylorhiza incarnata. The sequence continues at coordinate 3,493,849 of JAWHQI010000258.1, forward strand.
GTTCGGTTCTCGGTTCTTCGGTTCCTTTTGCACAGGGCTAGTGGTTATGCAGTAAGAAAAATGGTAAAGAAAGAGCATGCAGTTGTGGTAGATGAGAACCAAATGAAGATGGATCTGTATTAACTTCGAGCAACATCAAATCTGGGAAGAATTCGATAAGCACAGAGAAGTACTAACTTAATTTAACCAAATGGGGTTAAGGGAGAGAATATCAGAAGAGGGGAAAGGGCAGCTTAATATCTGAGCGAAAATTTTATATTCTTGTAATTATGGCTCAGTGTCCGAACCGAAGGTCCAAACCCGAAATCATGTAGAGTCTACCTTTTGTAACAGTCGAAATCATATTACTCTGTGTTTGTTGGTATAGGCGACATTTGCCAAATAATATAAATGTGTAATGTGTACGTGACTCTTAACTTCGGTTTTGTGATTTCTCGTGAGCTAGATTTGTCACCCCAAAACCATCAAAATTATTGTTGGAATATTTTTGTCTATGTTGTTAAAGACGTGCCTAAGGCTCGAGACTCATCAGGCTCGAAGGTCTGCGCTTATAGCCATGGCGCATGCCTTTTTTGCACCTTTGGAACATAAAAGGCTTTTGAGTGAGATTTTTGTTGTAAAGCTATTTTTTTCAAAAGAAAGAAAGAAATAATGTAACAGCTCAACAACATTTGAATGATTTAATATTTGTGTCATATAATTGAGCGTTGAGGCTTCGATATTACACAAGTGACCGCATTGATCAAATTTCTTAAGAGATATCTATGATAAAATGAATGATTGATGATTAGAATGGATGAAGAATCTAATCGATAAGATGAATTGGTGTTTGATGAGGATTATTTAGAATGGGAAGCGGTTGTGCCTTGCTTTCATCAGGCATGCACTTGCGCCTTGCGACTAGGCTCCAGGACCCATTTGTGCACTGATGCACCTTGGGCCTTTAACAACTATGGCCTCAATAAGGAGACTAGTCAAAATTTGATGAAGCCAATTCTACTGCAAGGATTTGAAAGTTGAATAATGAAAAAAACAAAAGGGAGATCGCTCTATAAATTTTGACAACAATAATCTAGGTAAATTATGTACAAATTTTGGAATATCACAAAAAGAATCAAATTTTAGATAAACGAGAATATATTGAGATAGTTCACATGTTTGATGGAGATCAAAGGAAGCAGTGCTAAGATGGGGTAGGATTAGAATAAAAGGGCCAGAAAGTGAAAGGATAGACACAACTTGGCATGCTCGGAAGTCTACAAAGAATGTTTTCTTATCATTAGCATTTGCAGTAGTGTCCAGAGACTAGGCTTCATCAGATATATACACGTGCAGTGCAGTTTCCCATTTTTTTTAATATGACTTCATTCTATTCATTCTATGCTCAGTTTAAGCTTTTTTTCTCCATGAACTCTTGATCATCCTCTTGTTTATGCCATGAAGTCAATCACATGTTAATGTAGGTGCATTAAAGTTGCTTGTCTCTAAGTACTCATCTTGAAACCTTTTCCTCCTCGCATGCATGATTCTTGCTTAAATATATACAAATAATATGCACAGATACGTAAATAATTTCAGGGGGAAGTTAATGCAGTTCAAAGTACATGTTCCTCAATCTTCAGAGGACAACTACTATAAATTCATATTTTTTACATTGCAAAACTCTCCAGTTAATGGAATACAAGATTAATGAATTCAAAAAATCGAAGTACACAAAACAAGAAATAGATTCAACATTTTGTTTACAAGATGCAGGACTAAAGAACTCCATACTTGGATAACTTCACATAAGAATGGTGAATGATAACACATACCAGATTATTGCATGCTGATGCAACATGTGAATCTCTTGGCCCAAATCCTATCTTGGCCTCCTGCAAAGCTGACTGAAAGTATTTTTCTGCCTCGTCTAATTTACCCTACATGTAAAGCAGAAATAAAGAATATTTTAACAGGAAACGACACTAAGTGATCAACTCATGAATCCAATTATAAATATATATGAATGCAAGGTTTACAGCTTAAAAAACATTAGGTCAACAAGGCATCAACTATCAAGCAAGGCATACAAGCCAAGGATAAGGTAGAGATCAAGGCGAAGAGAATTTTGAGTCTAATTGATACAAAGCTAAGAGATATTTCAATTTAAATGGATTCACAAAGAGACAAAATTAAAATGAAGAGTCCTGAGTTCAAAGGATGGTCTTCCCTGCATGAGTTTATGGAGTGAATCTAACGTCATGAATATATTTTTGATTCCGTGTGTTCTTATGATGGTGAAAAATTCAAGAAAGTAATCCCTAAGTTGGCAGATCATGCGTACCTATGATGGAAGAATATGAAAGCTCAAAAAAGACATGAAGGGAAGAGAGATATCAGGAGTTGGACGAAGATGAGGCATCTCATGATTAGCCGTTTTGCTTTGGGAGAGTGTAGGCAAAATGCCTATTTGAGACTAGTATTAGGTAGGATACGAACTTAACTAAATATTGCACTATAATTGGAAAATGGATACAAATTGCGAGGTATGCTCACGCCAACCTCATGAGGGCTGACTCCCCTCTTAGAGTTCCCCTCCAAGAGAGATATTAGAAGACTTCCCAGATGATCTCTAATCCTCCTCTACACCCTCATATACAGGGAAAGAACACTCAAATCGCTAAATTACCAAAAGGTCAAATTACATAAAAACACAATACTAATTAAAAGACAATATTAAATATTAATAAGCAGTAAATGGAGAGAGAGCTCTGAGTCTTCAGTAGTCGCAAGGAAGGTAGTCCGACAATGCATACTCGTATTAAAACTCTTTTCAAAATCAACCTTGCCCTTAATTGAGTCCGAAAGTCAGAGTGGCCTGTTGGAAGGGGGTATTCGTCAACGTGAAGGGGGAGGTAACGGAAGCCGGAGATGGACATGCTGTACAGATTTTTTTTTTATTTTTTATTTTTTTTTGTGTGGGGGGGGGGGGGGGGGGGGGGAGTTGGGCTCTGTATCAAGCTAATGAGGTATCTCCAAGCTCAACTAGAGAAGGAAGTACGTTGTCGGGCTGAATGAAGAGGGGTAGATGGAGGCTGCGGTGACTGATGACCAGACCGAAAGCGACTAGCGGCATAAGGGACTGTATAATAACTATGCCGGAAGCGCATGGGCTATGTATCGAAATGGGGGCCTGAAGGGCATGTGGGCTTTGTATCAAGCTAATGTGGGCATCTGCGAGCTAGGCTAGAGAAGAAAGTCCATTGTCAGGCCGAACAAAGCAAGGTGGATGGAGGATGCGGGGATTCGATGACTACACCAGAAGCGATCAGTACATGATATAAGATAAAATAAAATAAGAACGAAAAAGATATCTGACGCGTGATGGTATCACACTTCCTCAGAAGTGGCGGAGGTTGCATCACATATTTGACCACTGCATTTGTATCTGCCCTAGCATCCGGATCATCAGGACCCTCAATAATTGAATCATCTCTTGTAACCACCTCAATCAATAATGGGCTCGTAAGGTATGCCTTTGCAATTGTAGATAAACCTATAACCGAAATTCCAACTCTATAGGAATCAACTACAACCCCTCTCCTTTACTTGTTCCTCAAAATGTGGAAGATCATAATACTTCTTTGACCACACCAAAATTTGCAGGCCTACCCTTATCGAATACGCACTGTCGGATGACCATTCTCGCCGCTACTGAAAATTCAAAGTTGTCTCTGCATTTACCTTCTATTAATATTGTCTTTTAATTAGTATTGTGTCTTTATGTAATTTACCTTTTAAATGACATTTTGGTAATTTAGCAATTAGAGTGTTCTTTCCCCGTATAAGGGAAGTCATGTAATTTACCTTTTAAATGACCATTGAGAGCTTGGCGCAATCATTCCTCATGAGTTGTATCCATTTTCCAATTATGGTGCATTCTTTCGTTGAGTTTTATCAATTCGTCTGAATTGCCCACCTCGGCTTGCCACCGAGATCAAGCCCTTACCACTGGGCCATGTATCCATGATTGTTAGGGTTTCAGCAACACGCTGCATGTCTTTGTTGACCACCCAGAGCTAGCCTAAACCGTTCCATCCAACACACAAGATGCCAACCTCCCTCTACCATGCTTCGCTCGACCTGACAACAAGCCTCCCGGCCTATCCGAGCTCGGAGACGCTCCCTCCCCGCTCGATGCAAAGTCCACTTGCCTCGCCACGATGTTCCATCATGTCGCGGTTCACTTTTACTTGGCCACCGGGTCCCAACAACCTCCCTATGCTTTGCTTCTAGTCGAGCTCGAAGGCTCCCCCATTTGCTTGATGCAGATCCCACACGCCTATCCAGCGCCCCCATCTCGGAAGTTATGTAAGTTCTCTCTTGGAGAGGAACTCTTAAAGTGAACCAACCCCCGAGAGCTACATACGAGCATACCTTGCGAGTTATATCCATTTTCCAATTATAATGCAATCTTTCATTGAGTGCGTATCAATTGGTCCGACTTGTCAATCTCATCCGACCGCTGTGTCCAACCCTATCACCATTGAGGGAGATAGCCACGACTGCTAGAGTTTCAACGACACCTTGCACATCTTCGTTGGCCAACCATAGCTCGCTCAAACATTTTTGGTCAACGCACAAGACCCTAATCTCTTTCCTCCCCGCTTTGCTTTCCCGACAGTGGGCCTTTTTCCTTAGGAAAGATGCTTTCTATCTTAAGGGATGATGGTCTTCCCTTGGTTTGGGCCTATTTTATTAGGTTATTGCCCCCGTGTAGGAGTGTTTCTATCAAGAATACAAGTAAAATAACAAAAATGTTTAAGCCGTCGCATGCATGCAAACGATGAAGTTAAGGGTTAACCCAAGAAGAGGGGTGAAATTCCTACCACATGTGGGTGTCCTACGGGGCTCACAACACAGTTGGTCATGCTACAAATGCCTGGAGGTTGGCAATCAGCTAGTGGCCTACCTAGCCATTTTTGCATGTGACGGGCCCATTATAAAACAAAGAAAAACAATCTATCATTAATCTTATCATCTAAAAGAGAAAAAAAATATAGAAAATAACGTAGGATATTTTGTGACACGAAACGCCGATAATATAAATAGTACTCATCGTTAGAATTACGAATATGTTATAAATCAAATTTATCAAAAAAAAATATCCTATGCCATTCACTCTGTTTTCTTACGGTACGTTTCAATGTGGATTGCTTTGATTCTTTATATATTGTCTAAAAGTGCCATGCAGTTTCAGTTTATGATTAAAAGATGATGTTTTTCATACTTTTGTTTATTTATGCATATTGGTACTAATACATGAATTACATGTAAGCAGTTAAAGAAATGAGAATTCACTGAGACAGATTTAATTCCTAACTATTTTAGGTAAAGGAAGGTAAGGTGAGCAATAAATTGTCTGAGGAAAGAAAAAGCTTTTACGGGAGGAAAAATATTGGTTATGGGTTAAAATTATTACGTCAATCTCTGAGGTCATTGAAGCGCATAGCGAGAAGTGTAAGGACGAGAATTGTCAGCATGACGATATAAAGTTATTTTTTTGTTAGTAGTGGTGTTGATGTCTAGGTGATGTTTAGTGACTATTTTGTGTATGGAATACGTCACTAGTAGTAGTGGGGGTGTTTTGTCCCTGTACTATCATCTATTATGAGTAGTTGTAGGTTGATCTATGGATGATGTATATTGAATCTTGTTCATATATATACTATTGCAAGTTTGATCTACACTACATACCTGCAACATATTTGGTGTACTTATCTAATGCTAAAATGTTCCGTTGTGCTACAATATATATACATAAAATATTCTCTGCCTTCGATGTATAAACGTTATGAATGTTAAATTGTGGCGGCCTAGCGTTACAAATTGATGGTTCAATGATTGGTGGGCCAGTTGACTTTGACACTTATGATATTTTGGGGTATGAGAACACTGAAGATTTATTGTTGCCTTATGTTTTAGGAAGAGTCAACACAGAGGAAATGGACGATATTGTTGTTTCTTCAATTCCGAATCCCATCTTCTATGTTGGAGAGGATCAAGAGTGAGTTAATGCCACTATGACTAATCCACTTGTGTTTGTTGTGATTCCCTATGTTGTGGAGTTTATAGTAAGTGATCATGCATTGGTTACTATATGTTGTCTTGGAATAGTAGGTTAGAGGTCATGAGTCATTTCAATGCCACGTCACTTAGGGTGCGTTTGGTTGGGCGTTTGGCTCCGGTGCGGCAGGATAAAAACGGAGGTTGCTGGATAAGCAGCGTTTGGGTGAGCTGATCCAGCAACCTCCGTTTTTAAGTAAACGCCGGTTCCTTTATACGCGCAGCCGCGGCTTAGAGCTCCAGTCCAGACGCACGGCCCCTCCCTCTCCGCGCGTCGTTCTCCCCCGATAACCTAGCGGGATCCCCCCCCCCTCCTTCTCGCCCCGATTTCGCCGCCGATGAAGGTAATGCTCCTTCCTCTCCTCGTCGTTCCCGACTGCATCCCTATTTGCTCTGGATTTCCTTCCTCTTCTCAACGTTTTGCCCCATTTTTGCAGGGTTTTGTAGCCGCCGGTTGTTTGTTGTCGTTGATTTTCACGCCGCCGGCCACCTGGACATTTTCGGAACAGATACCTCCTCCACGACAGGGATCCCTCCTTCCTCCAGTCCAAAATCAGGTATTCCACTTCATTCCTCCTCCTTACCTTATGTGTGTGTTATATGTGTTTATGTTTATATGTTTGTGTGTGTTTATGTTCATATATGTGTGTGTGTTTGTGTATATATATGTGTGTGTGTGTGTGTGTTTATGTTTATATATGTATGTGTGTGCGTGTGTGTTTTTATATGTATATGTGTGTGTGTGGTATATGTATATATGTTTGTGTGTGTGTTTATATGTATATGTGTGCACATGTATGTTTATATATGTGTGTGTGTGTGTTTATGTATATATATATGTGTGTGTATATGTGTATTTATGTGTGTATATTTATGTTTATATATATGTGTGTGTACATGTATGTTTATATATGTATGTGTGTGTTTATGTTTGTGTTTGTATATATATATGTGTGTGTGTTTATGTTTATGTGTGTGTGTGTGTGTGTGTTTATGTGTGTGTGTGTTTATGTTTAGGGTTGTGTGTGTGTGTGTGTTTATATGTTGTGTGTGTGTGTCTGGTATATGTTTGTGTGTGTGTTGTGTGGTTATATGTGTGTGTTTATGTATGTGTGTGTGTTTAGGTGTGTATTTATATGTGTGTGTGTGTATTTATAGCCAGTTTGTGTGTGTTTATGTGTGTGTGTTTATGTTTATATATGTGTGTGTGTGTGTTTATGTTTATGTTTATGTGTGTGTGTGTATGTTTGTGTATTTATATGTATGTGTGTATGTGTGTATTTATATGTGTGGTCTATATGTGTGTGTGGTATATGTTTATATGTGTGTTGTGTGGGTATATGTGTGTGTTTGTGTATGTATGTGTGTGTGTGTTTATGTTTGTGTGATTGTGTATGTGTGTGTGTGTTTATGTTTATATGTTTGTGTGTGTGTGTGTTTATGTTTATATGTGTGTGTGTGTGTGTTTATGTTTATATGTTTGTGTGTGTGTGTTTATGTTTATATGTTTGTGTGTGTGTGTGTTTATGTTTATATGTTTGTGTGTGTGTTTATGTGTATATATGTGTGTGTGTTTATGTGTATATACGTGTGTGTGTTTATGTGTATATATGTGTGTGTGTGTGTGTGTGTTTATGTGTATATATGTGTGTGTGTGTGTGTTTATGTTTAGGGTTGTGTGTGTGTGTGTGTTTATATGTTTGTGTGTGTGTGTGGTATATGTTTGTGTTTGTGTGTGTGTGTGTTGTGTGGTTATATGTGTGATTGTGTATGTGTGTGTGTTTATGTTTATATGTTTGTGTGTGTGTGTGTTTATGTGTATATATGTGTGTGTGTTTATGTGTATGTATGTGTGTGTCTTTATGTTTATATATATATATATATGTATATGTATGTGTGTGTTTGTGTGTATGTGTGTGTGTGTGTTTATGTGTATGTTTATGTGTGTTTGTGTGTGTGTGTGTTTATGTGTGTGTGTGTGTTTATGTGTGTGTGTGTGTTTATGTGTGTGTGTGTGTTTGTGTGTGTGTGTGTTTGTGTGTGTGTGTGTGTCTGTGTGTTTATGTGTGTGTGTTTATGTGTGTGTGTGTGTTTATGTGTGTGTGTTTGTGTGTATGTATGTGTGTGTTTGTGTGTGTATGTTTGTGTGTGTTTGTGTATGTACGTGTGTGTTTATATGTTTGTGTGATTGTGTGATTGTGTATGTTTATATGTCTATATGTGTGTATGGTATATGTGTTTGTGTGTGTGTGTGTTTATGTGTGTTTATGTTTATGTGTGTTTATGTGTGTTTATGTTTATGTGTGTTTATGTGTGTTTATGTTTATGTGTGTTTATGTTTCAAAAACTCCATTTGACCCAAACAAAATTTATAAAACTTCATTTCAATAAGCACTGAAAACTCCATTTCACCCAAACAGTTTTCTAACAAAACTTCATTTCTCAGAAACAGCTCTTTTTCAAAACTCCATTTCTGATCAGCAGTTTTTCATCAGCAACAGACCAACCAAACGCACCCTTAGTCATTTTACAAGTATTGGTTCATATGCTTTCCTTCATATATAAAAACAGAACATGCAGAGGCTATATGAAAAAGACACAAGATGTGTATTCATTGGATAAAGTTTGGAATCAAAATTAAGACTACCAACTATATGATCCTCATACATAGAATTTAGTAGTCTCGGCAGATGTTACCTTTGATGAGGAAGAAAACAAGCTCATCATATATCATCCACACAATTTTCGCTCGGCATGAAGCGTCTGGCCATGAAGATTATTCTATCAGTCATGACTCCTCCCAAGGTCTCCCAACAAGCGTGAAAATGAGGATGATGAATCAAACTCGGACTAAGGTCCCGTTTGGTTTAGCTGATCCGCTGCAGTGCGTCTGGACAGAAACGTCGTTTCTGTGAAACGCAACATTTGGTTCGGCGGTTCGTTGCAAACGCCGTTTTTCAATAAAGTGTGTTTCTTTTATTACGCCAAACGGGGGTCCTTCTACCAGTCCAGACGCGCGGCTGCTAGGGTTTGACGGAGCGCTCCCCGACGATTCTCCTCGACGCATCGATTTCGCCGGGTTTTTCGACGCCGATGCACGCCTCCTCCACTCTCCGACGTCGTCGATGCACGCCGCCTCCACTCTCCTTCACCGGCATTTCGAGCAAATTTCTTCCCCTCCCATTTCCAATTTCACGGTTTTATCGGCAGCCGATCTCCTCCATTGCTAGGGTTTGGCATCGACAGTGACAGGAACTCCTCTTCTCCACCACGGCTGGGCCTTCTCTTCTCCAACAAGGGATTTTTTGGTATTCCACTTCACTCCCTCCTTAGCTCCTTATGATATCTCATTTTGTTTAATGTTTGTAGTGGTTGTTTGATTGTGTTTGATTTTATTGTTAGTGTTTTTTTTGGTAATGTGTATGTGTATGCATGTGTTTGTGTTTATGTATGTGTGTGTGTTTATGTATGTGTGTGTGTGTTTGTATGTGTGTGTGTTTATGTATGTGTGTGTGTGTGTTTGTATGTGTGTGTTATATGTGTATGTGTTTGTGTGTGTTGTATGTGTGTTTTATTTTGTGTATGTGTGTGTGTGTTTATGTATGTGTATGTGTATATGTGTGTGTTTATGTATGCGAAAAAAATTCATCAAAAACTTCATTTTACCCAAACAAAATTTTCAAAACTTCATTTCAATAAGCAGTGAAAACTCCATTTTACCCAAACAGTTTTTTTGACAAAACTCCATTTCTCAGAAACAGCTCTTTTTCAAAACTTCATTTCTGATCAGCAGCTTTTCATCAGCAACAGCCCAACAAAACGCACCCTTAGTGAGGATACAATTCTCACTGGTGGAGATTTCTTTGAACCAGTTTCTTAATTTCTACTTGATGTCTCCATGACTTGCAGAGTTCAATTTGGTAAGAGAGATGAGTAGTACTACGGGGTTACAAGGCTTGTTCAAGTAGAGAGCATATAAAATGATAACCTCAAGTAGGAGCAAATTACCTATGGACGTTCAATAGTCAGCGACTGACAGTTAATTCCACGTTGAATCTTTTTGTTAGTTTGATGATCTTGTTGAGTTGGCTATTTAAGGGAGATCTTAATGAAGCGCTGAAGCAATTGGGTGGAGTGTAGGAGATGTTGTTTATAGTGTTTACTATGACTGTGTGGACTCAAGTACTAGGGGGCATGGTATTGTTGTAGTTTGAAGATCCACCCAATTTGAAGACCAATCCTTTTCAAAAGAGGGGTTTGATGCATTTTCGGGTGCATCATTTTGCTTTGGAATCCAAGGAGGGAGAAAACAACAAAAAAGGAGATCAATGCTTATTGAACATTTTCAAAATGCCAATGGAGGAGCTCGAAGCATCGGAGCTCTTTCGGATGCAGGAGAGGCGATGTTCAGCAGATTTACGTGTTGATTCAATGCTCTTAGTCTTGGTGCTTCTTCTGGACAAGTCAGCCCAGGGATCTACTTTTAGCTTTACTTATGTGTTGTTTTTAGGTTTATAACCTACTAAGAGTTGATTTTGTAATAGTGAATATAAGTATTTTAATTTATAAAGGGGGTAATTTTCTTTCCCTTCAAGTAGAGGCTGATGGCCTCTAGGTTGACAGTTCTTCTTATCTGGTGAATCAGTGTCTTCAACTTATTCCCTCGATTGCAAGTTCATTCCCAAAACCGCAGACCAAGATTTCTCCCATATTTTTTTTAACTTTATTGTCCTGAATTTTAAGGTGCAATTATTGAGTTTCAAAGTTGAGCATTTCATGTGCTTGCAAGGAACTATGGCTCATATGAAGGCATATGGATGTGGAGTATTAATCCAAGATTCTACTTTGTTTTTAAACTGTTTCTGCTATTTTCTGGTTCTGAAAACCTCATGCTGCTGTCTAAAATTTTTAACTGCAGTTTTTTTTTGCTTGGAGATTTCTTATTTGTTACATGGTAGTGAATGTAAAGGATGAAATCTTGAAGTTGATATGACCCTTGTTGATGTTTGGAAGTAGGTTGGAAGCAGTCTTTGAATTCATTCACGTACGGTTTACTGGAAAAGAATTCAGAGCAGAAATTGGGGTTGATATCAAACGAGTTAATGAGCTATTGCACTTGAATTCCTGTTAATATTGGGATAGCATTGTTATTGTTTGTTTTCAGTTTTTACAAATTTTCCTCTCTTGAACTACCCTGGAATACATCAAGAAAATATATAATGTGTCCTCATTACATATTTAAAACAGGTAAATATATATATAAGAAGACGAACTATGGATAAGGATGATGACCTGTATATAGAAGATGTGATTGCTATGACTGCCTGAATCAGTATCCTCACAAATGAGCCTGCAAACTCTAGTGGTATGTGTTACGCCGGGCGTCACAACCAGATTCGGAGAGTATTACTGTGCACGTCGACCAAAGGAGAAGGCGGAGGAAGACCGGGCTGAACCATCCGGTTCAGCCCGCCAATACTAAATAAGGAGCATTGGGGCTGAACCGCACCGGTTCAGCCCCTATGGGGGCCGGCCGGCCCCCATGGGTCCGGGGCTATATATTACCGGACCCTCTTTGGAGAAGATCATAAAATGAAGTATTATTCAGGTTTCCTTCTCTTCCTCCTCAAACCCTAACCCTAATCTCTAGCTTCCTCTCTAGTTTCCTCTATTTCTCCCCTTTCTTCTTGCTAGTTCATAACATTTGGTATCAGAGCATCCTTCCTGCGACCATGGTGACACGTACCGAAGCCGAGAATGCGCGCTTGACCACCATCGAAGAAAACTATGTAGGGTTGGCGGATTCGGTGGCGGCAATCGAAGAACAAGTGAGAATCTCCACAAAAAATTTAGAGGAACGGTTGGAGGGACGCATGGAAGAAATCAAGGCGTTGTTAACGCAATCATTGAAGGGCAAGACGGCAATAAACGGCGAATCTGAAGCGGAGGCGTCACATACAGCGCCGACGACGACAAATGGAGCGACGGGGGGCTCGGGCGTGACTCCCCAGGGCTGGCTAGGGCCGGACATAGGCCGCACGGCCGGCCAGTGGGCCGCAGCGCCGCTTCCAGCCCTAGGGCAGTCGATCGGGTACGCGGGATCGTCGGGGAAGCGGAAGGGTTACGCTACACCCGACCGCACCAGGCTGGGTCGGGACGCTTCCAGCAAGCAGCGGCCGCCTAGACCGGCCTCGAAGGGGCCGGCGCCGGCAATGAGGCCGCCGGAATGGCCATGGGGAGGGGCCGGGAACCCCTACCAACGCAATTCCAGCCGGCCGGGACCATGGCCGCTCCTTTCAGGGGCAGAACTGGGTTGTTACCTACACCGCCACCTTTCGGAGCCCCGATCAGGACGGGACATGACGAGCAGTGGAGAGAGCGACCTCTGTGGGACGGATTTCAAGGTGGAGGACAGCAAATGGGCGGCGGACATGGGGGAATGCATGTCTTCAACCCCCAAGGCCGGCCAAATCAAGTTGCAGACCAACAGAGGCCGATGATGCACGGGCCAGAGCAAGGGAGGAACGTGGACATGCAACCGAGAGCTTACATGGCTCCGAAGAGAACCCGCATGAATTTTCCGAAGTTTCGGGGAGGGGATGCCTTGGAATGGGTGCAGAAGGCGGAGTTGTTCTTTACTTATCAGGAAATTCCCGGAGACCAGTGGGTGCAGCTCGCGGCCTTCCATCTGGAGGACGACGCGTACCAGTGAGCACAGTGGTTCCTGCGGGGGTATGGATACGCGCTGTGGGCTTACTTTGTGGAGGGGTTCTCGGAACGTTTTGGACCCTTGGAGTACAAGGATGTGGAGGCGACGTTACAAAAACTCCGGCAAAAAGGCATCGTGATGGAGTACCGTACAGAGTTCGAGAAGCTGGTCAATCGGGTCAGTTGGGAGGAACAGGCCCTCCTCAGTTGCTTCATATCAGGGTTTGCGGGATGAGTTGCGGGATGAGGTCCACGCTTATATGCCACGAAGTCTGAGCCATGCCATCAGTTTGGCAAGGATACAGGAGGAGAGATTCAACCGGCAGAGGACCCGTACAGCGATGAGAGCTCCTACGGTTGTACACCCTCCTCGGGGGGCTCCCCCGGCCGAGGGCCGGCCGACAGTGACAAAACTGACGTGGCAGGAACTTCAGACCAGGAAGGAGAAGGGGTTATGCTTCAACTGTGATGAGCAGTACACCCGAGGGCACGCATGCCAGAAGGTCCAGGTATTCATGCTGCGAGAGGATGCGGACGATGTTCCTCGCACTGAAGAGGAGGGAGAGTTGGTTATTGAAGACTTTGGAATATCCATCCAAGCTCTGGAGGGGGGTACCCCATCTCCGACCTTACGCATAGCCGGGAGGGTCGGCAGGGAGACGGTGAAGATCTTGATGGACAGCGGGAGCACTCACAACTTCATCCAACCCGTTGTGGCCCAGAAGACGGGATATGACATAGATCGCAGCACCGCTTTCCACGCCAGGGTAGCGGATGGACGTACACTGCAGTGTGAGGGAGTGATGAAAGGGGTGGAGCTCCGGATACAGGATTACACTGGACATATTGATGTTTACTTATTGCCAATCCGGGGTTCTGACATGGTGTTGGGGGTACCGTGGCAGCGGCAACTTCAGCGGGTGAGTTTTGATTGGGAACAGATGGCTATGGAGTTCAGCCAGAACGGGAAGGGGTATTGCTTGGAAGGACTCAAGTCATCCCAGGTGAAGGAGATCTCACTCTGCAGCGTGGAACGACTAGGGGAACCGGATAGTACAAGGACCATCGTCAGGGAGATTAGAGCGGAGCCTACGGCTCCAACAGAGATCTCGTCTCAGATGCAAGCCAAGTTGGCTCAGTATTCCGACTTATTCCAGGAGTCGCGCGCTCTCCGCCTCCAGCTTGAGGACAAGTTGTCCCTTGATGGGGGAGGGAATGTTACGCCGGGCGTCACCACCAGATTCGGAGAGTATTACTGTGCACGTCGACCAAAGGAGAAGGCGGAGGAAGACCGGGCTGAACCATCCGGTTCAGCCCGCCAATACTAAATAAGGAGCATTGGGGCTGAACCGCACCGGTTCAGCCCCCATGGGGGCCGGCCGACCCCCATGGGTCCGGGGCTATATATTACCGGACCCTCTTTGGAGAAGATCATAAAATGAAGTATTATTCAGGTTTCCTTCTCTTCCTCCTCAAACTCTAACCCTAATCTCTAGCTTCCTCTCTAGTTTCCTCTATTTCTCCCCTTTCTTCTTGCTAGTTCATAACAGTATGAAATTTAATAAAAAGGAACAGAAAACAAAAAACCTAAAAGGAAAAATCAACTTGGATTTGCATGAGTCTATATTTATAGTAAAACCACCTCTCCAATCTAATTTCTTAGTAAAAAAACAACTAGAACCAATGATGCCAAATTACTGGCTAAAAAAATTGAGGGGGGGAAATGCAATCTAGATATATAAACAGAAGCATGCTAGCATAAAAAAGGAACACATTTAACATCAAATTACGTACTTTTTGAAAGAGATCCTTCCCATTATCAGTGAAAATTCTCCATTTTATAGTATGAGAATTTGATATTATAGAACCATCCTCTATTCTGCGCAAGCCAGTTACATAATTATCTCCTGGATTATTATTGATGGTTAAGCTAGATGCTGAAGCATCATCAGCTAGGACAACATTCCTGCTTAACCCAAGAGAGATAGCTGCAAGATCACAAGACAAAAGAAAAAAAATAACGCAAGAGTCTAAGCAAATTCATAAAAGTGGAAGGTAATCAAAGATTGAAGAGAGTTGTATAATCCTTTAGAAAACAATAACAGTCCATTCAGTTGGACTAAATTGGGGCATTGGAATTGGAGGTCCAATTTCAATGAAAACGGACATCCAATTTTAATTCCAGGGCCCCAATTCCTCCAAACGAGCAGACCCTAGGTGTGTGCATGTAGGTCAATGATGCAACCCAAGATGAAGCTTGACTTTAGTATTTTAATTTGAATAAGAATTATTTTGTTAAATATATGTTTGTGGATAAATATTAGGTTGCATTTATAGTAAAAATAAACATATAAGTATCATTTTGAAATTGCACATTGTTATAATTAATTATTATTTTTAGATAATTCAGGGTTTAGATCAAACTAAATCTTGTAGCCTTTTTTTACATAAAGGGAAATCATGGCATGTAATTAAAACTGCTAATGTTGATGGATTAAAATATAAGTTGTTTTTTGAACCATGTGCAATGTTAATGACAAAAGTTTGGGGTGATGATCAATAGCAGTAACCAAGAGAACATATGGTTGAAGCTACTTGTTTAAAAATAGAAGCACACCCTGACATATATTCCCTGAATGAGTTTATGAGATTCAAAATGTTAGGGTGACTGAAAGTGTCGAGTGTCTTTCTCCTTCGACACCTACGAACACTAGAACCATTTGTGATGCGATGGGCTTGACGTCAATCAGGTGTTAATTGGGTTTGGTGTTAATTTTGAGCATGACGAATATCTCACGGGAGGAAGGAAAGTTTGTTTCTTTAACCCTCCCTTTGAAATAGACAGAAGAAGAGTCTAAGAAGCATGTTACAACTGTAATACCTCGCCTCGCTTAAGCCTAAAATTTGCTATTAATTTTACATGAAAACTTAAGTCTTTTAAATTATGTCGTAGCGCTCAAGATTTTCAAAATAATTCACAAAATTAACGCAAGTAGACATTTGAACGTGAAATCAATATAAAATCTATAAAGACTCCCTGATGATGAATAAATGAGGTGGCTGAGAATTATGAGAATTTCATGAGCAATTTTAATTTATTAAGTTATAATAATAATCTTGAGTTTATATAATGTAGTATAAAATGATTTTGAGTTATCTATACTATATTAAAAGGGAAAATATGTCTTTGGTTAAACATTAGGACTTCCGAAATTACCCTTTCAATAAAAAAATATTATTTTGAAAGAGGGAGAGAGAGAAAGAGAGGAGAGGGGGGGAGAGAGTATGGCGGAGAGGGAAAGAGAGAGGGAGGGAGAGAGAGAAAAAATAATCTTTTTAAGTATATATGTATTTTTTTTACAAAATAAATATTGTAATATTAATGTATATTTTTTTACGGTCATTTCGAGTACTCATATGTATATGTTGCGGGCGCAGCCAGCAGACGCATCGAGCACGGGGATCCCCTTCTGGCGGGCGCGGGTGAAGGCCGCCCGACAGCATCGCGTCGGGGGCGGGCAAAGCCCGACGTCGTCGGCCGGGTACTGTCGCGCTTGGTCGTAGGGGCGGAGCCCCGTGTCGGGCACTCGTTATATTAAGTATGAGTTTAGTTATTGTCATGTTTATGACTACCTCTTTATATTATAGCATTTTTCGGAACAGAAAAATGACGAATGGGAGATACCAGTAAGCTATCAAAGGAAGTACGACGGAAGATGATAAAAGGCAAATACCATCTATGGGTTCAAGTTATCACAGGGATGTTGGAAAAGTTGGACGAGTACAACAAAGACAGAGAAGACCCTTAGTTTAGACTAGAGTTTATGGAGAGTCTAGTTTTAGATATATAGTAGCTATGATGTATTTTGCCCTACTTTTGTACCTTGTATTTACGGGCACGTTTGAGTATGTGTTTATGATGATGTAACTTGAATCTTTTGATATATTATATTATAGTTTATGCCTCTTTACATTCTACGGTGCTCATTCCTTTGAGATTAGAATTAATTAGACATTTATGGTGCTCATTCCTTTGAGATTAGAATTAATTAGACATTTATGTCTAAACTGCACACTAATACAAAAAAACAAGTATGAAATTATATTAAGGCCAAATGAAGAAATTAAATAGTTAATTGTGGCGGTTTAGACGGACTGTTACAATAACAATAAAGTATGTGTAGACCCGAGAATTCTACTAAAGGGGAGCAATTCCAGTGAGGTAGAAAGGATTTTAAGAGAATTCACCGACTCACTCCTGGGGAGTTTGTCAACTTTGTGAGACAATCAACATCGCATCAACCTTATTAATGGGATAGTTTACCAAACTTTTCGTATTATCTCATGAATCTGCAAAAAAATCAAATTCATCTTGCAGAAGAAATATTGCAGAAGGGACACAAAATCCACGAGGAGGTGTAAAGATGGCTACAAAAGGTGAATGCAAAATACAATTCAATAGCATACAAGCTGATGCATCACACAAACTTGTGCTCGGGTTCTCGACAAAAGAAAGTGTCTGACTCGAACGACTATACAATATGGATCTCATCAAACTTCAATGTTGTGTACCTCACTACTCAGATAATGAAGAATTGTACCATGAAGACAAAATGTAGAACTCGCGATCGAGTTCTCTACAAGAGAAAAGGTTTGATGTGTCCACTCTCACATGAACTCACTTAGCAAGTAGACCCCAAATTTGGCAAGCTGTGCAGCTGGCAAATAAGTTGGCATATAATGTCGAGTACTCTTGCCAAGTAGTCAAGCCAAAGGGCAATTCTCGAGTCTACCATCTAAGTACTTACGTAGGGTACTCATACATGATGGGGATCGCAACATACATCGGCCTACACGACGATGGTACTCCATTTTATGCGGATCGACGAGACGAAATTTTTAGTTATTTTCCTTTTTTCATGTATTTTAGGGTCGTCGTGATCGGAAAATCATGACTTTCCATGATGACCCTGCAGTCTATAAATAGGGGTAGAGGGCTCATATTTGAGGGATCGAAAGTGGAAGAAGAAAGTTCCTCCTTTTGGTCACCCGATGCCGAAGCCAAAAATCCAAGTGCGAAGCTTGAAAGTTATCTCCTGGTGCGAAGCCGGAAAGCCAGGTGTGAAGCTTGGAAGTTATCTCCATGTGTGAAGCCGGTAAACCAAGTGCGAAGCTTGGTAGTTATCCCTCCCTTTCCCTCTTTCCTTGGCCGGCCACACCTTCCCTCAACCATTCCCTTGGTCGACCACCCCTAGTCTCCTCCTTGTCGTGGAACCACCTCCCTCCTCCTCCCACCACATAGCCGACCACCTCTCTACACACCCCTCTCCACATTTCCAAAAACAAACCTCAAAATCCTCTCTAAAACCCCTTATTCCATCTCTGGCCATCTCCGGCCATCTCTGGCCATCTCCGGCCATCTCCAGCCACCTCCGGTGAACCACCGCCACATTCCCCTCCATTCCCTTTCAATTTACTCCATTTTCAGTTGTTCACCTCCGGCCACCACCACCACCTTCGGCGACCCTCGCCGGAAACCACCTCCGGCAGCCACTACCCCTCAACCACCATAACTACCTCTCATTAACCCCACTACCTCATTATCTCCACCTTCCTAAAATTTAGGCCCACTACTTCCTAAATTCTCTCATAGCCTCTCATCTCCAACTACTCCTTAATTCTCTCTCATTCCCCAACCGGACAGCTCCCCTCCATTTCATCCACTATCTATTAATTTCCCACTTCGTCCACTCCACTTCCCTCTCTACACCCCAACAATGCCTGGATCCCTCTGTGATCCTCTCCTCACCTAGCAGACGGCTGAAAAGCCCTCCACCTCCCCATCTTTTCCTTCAGTTATCTTCTCGCGTGGAGCCTCAAAGCCAGCCCCCAAACTGACCCCACTCCCCCCATTCAGCAGCCCCACAGAATTCTCACGTGGAGCCACAAAACCGGCCCATAACTGAACCCCATTCCCTCCATTCAGCCAGCCAAACCTCCCCAAATCCTTCCCCAGACCAAATACATTTCCAGCACCCCTTACGTGGATCCACACTCTCAGAAACCCAATTCTAGAATTCCTACAGCCGACCACTCCAATATCCCAGCCCAGCCCTCCAACAGCTTACAGGACTCAGTCCAGGGGGTTGACAGACTCTTCCTACAGCTGGAATCTCCTTCCAGGCCTCAGTTTTCGCTGCTACAGCCCCTCTAACCCCTGTCCTTCCCTCATTCTGCAGCAGCCTATCCTTTTTCAGCCATCCCCGCTGCTGAAAGTGACTCCTCATTCCATTTCTTGCAGCTGAACTGCATCCCTGAGCCTTGAAAATTTAATTCCAGCACCCAGGAATTTAATTCTTGCTGTCAGAGCTCCCCATTCCAGCAGCCGAGCACAATTCCAGCAGCCCCGAAACCCCTTTCCAACAACCACAGGGGCTCCCGCTACCATCAGGCACATCAAGCTTCCTCTCCAAGCCATCTACCACTATTAGTTGTGTAAGCTTCGAGATGGTTGTCATTTATTTTATGTTGAAGTTTGGGAATTTTCTACTCAGAATAGTGGTTTGTAATTGTTGTTTCAAAACATTTGAAGCTTTGTGTATTCCTGTTTATTTAGTCATTTAATTTCCTAGCACTCGCATATATACAACGTCATGTGTTTTCAAATTTGAAAGCTTATAATTTTTTGTGGCAAATTAAGTTCATATTAATTTATAAATATAAATTATTGCAAGTAAACAAATCGTCGGATCTCATATAGTTGCATGTATGAGTTTACAAATTATTTCTCCATCATATAGGACTGTCCTGCGTCACTACCTAGGAACATATATCAGGTACTCCTGTTGAATATTGACTGGCACTCCTGCCAAAAACTCACATTAATTGATTGCTCATGTACATTATTCGTTATCGAGCTTCTTGACCTGAGATTCTCTATAGAATAATTACTATCAAAATTTTACGATGAATACTAGAACTCGGGACTTCCACTGTATATTTTAAAACTTGTTCTATTTATTATTTCATTTGTTATCAAAGTTTTATGGTTTTCTCATATATAGTACTGGGTATTTATACTTCCTAGCACCAAACCAACGGGCAAATCGTCTAATCTATGGCTTAAGTGTTTAAATTACTATAGGAAAAAAATCCCAAGCCTTAAGCTTACATTCCTTTTTAAGCATATGTTGTATCTTCCTATGCTATCTTCTCCATAGAATGCAATAGCGAAGTTATCTAGAAAGTGATGGGGATCACGACAAATATAAGCCTACATGACGATCGGAGTCGAGCATTTTTTGCGGATCGACGATCCATACTTTTTAGTTATTTTTTTTATTTTTCTGATTTTTATTATCAAGTATTTTGAGGGTCGTCATGATCGAAGAATCATGACCGTCCATGATGGCCCATTAGTCTATAAATAGGGATAGAATGCTCATTTAGAGGTTATTGAAAGATTGAGCAAGAAAGCTGCCTTTTGATCTCTCAGTCCCGAAACCGGACTCAAGTGTGAAGCTTGGTAGTTACCACCATTCCCCCTCTCACAGAACCAACCAACCACCCCCTCTCATCCACCCTCCTTGGTCGGCTTCTGTTACGACGATGCATCCGCACGAGTCTGAGAAGCGCTTATGGAAGCCGCTGATATCTTTCTTGTAATATTAATTAAATATGATTTCATGTTTAGTGTCTTGTGAGCCCCCCCCCCCCCCCCCACCCACCCTCCCTATATAAGGAGTGGGTATGGAAGTGTTTGATTATCTTGAGATGTATTAGGGTTTTGGCTCTCATTTGAGAGAGGGGTCTTAGGAGGAACCAGCCTCCTAGATCTTGGTCAGAGTTCGCTCCGGGTTGTATCTGTTTTCCGGTTTAATGCAAGCATGTCTCGTTCTCTGTTTGATGGCGTATCAATGGTCCGACCTGCCGCCCCTGTCCGCTAGTTCCAAGCCGTCGGGGATCGTGTCACGATGGACAACCGCCTCAACTCCATCGACCGCCATCTCTCCTCCATCGAACGCCGCTGCGACATCCACGACAACCTCCTCGCCTCGCTGTTTGCATCCTTGCAGGCCTTGCTCCACCGCCAAGAGATGGTTCGTCTGGACAGGTTCCTGCCTCCGGACAATACCTGCGACAAACCCAGCAGATCGGGAACGATCAAGCTTCCAGAGCCTCTCGGCCAACCGTTCATGTCTGCACTAGGGCCAGCCGCTCAACGCCGAGGCTTCCAGCCGTCCCACAGCAGCGGCACTCCACCGCCCGTGCTAGCGTCGCCACCTCCTCCCTCAGAGCCGCTACCTCCCGACCTCCGCTTCCGCCAAGAGGCGTCCCCGCAGCAACGATCGAAGCAGGAGCCTATGCTTATCGCCTTCGACGCCCACGCCCCCTGCACACGGGACATTTTTTCCTTCACACGCCACCATCCCGCTGCCTTTTCGAGCCCCCGCAGGTCTGGCATTCTTGTCGGGTCGCCTGCCAAGCTTTTCATTGGCCTCCTCCTTTCACCCACTTTTCTACCCCCCATAAATGCTTCCGCCTCTTCAGATATGTAGTGCGCCCCCACCTTCATCTTTCCCATGTCTCCATCATTTACTCTCACCTTCTTCTAACCGCACCTCACCCCCTCTTTCAATGACAAAAACAGTCTGCCATCGTTCCTTTCGATTATACCCACTACCGACATTTGGAAGGACCCTGACAAAATTTTGACTTGACCTTGGGGACAAGGTCAATTTTGAAGAGCGGCCTATTGTTACGACGATGCATCCGCACGAGTCTGGGAAGCGCTTATGGAAGCCGTCATGATATCTTTCTTGTAATATTAATTAAATATTATTTCATGTTTAGTGTCGTGTGAGCCCCCCTCCCTATATAAGGAGTGTATGAGAGTGTTTGATTATCTTGAGATGTATTAGGGTTTTGGCTCTCATTTGAGAGGTCTTAGGAGGAACCAGCCTCCTAGATCTTGGCCGGAGTTCGCTCCGGATTGTATCCGTTTTTCGGTTTAATGCAAGCATGTCTCGTTCTCTGTTCGATGGCGTATCAGCTTCCCTCCTCTCCATCCACCACCTAAGGGCCGGCCATCCCACCCTCTCCCAACCTCCATCATCGGACACTTTCACTCTCCTCCACAAAACTCCATCACCGCCACTTAATTTTCATCCATTTTTAGTTTTCCGACAATCGCCGGAAACCATCTTCGGCCACCTGCCTCAAGCCACCGTCACTTCTGCAAAACTCCACCACCACCACACTTAATTTTTATTCATTTTTAGTTTTCCGACAATCGCCGGAAACCACCTCCAGCCACCACCACCTCCAGCCACCACCATCACCTCTGGTGATCTCTAGACGCCCTTGGTCGGCCACCACTCTCCCGCCATCATCCCCACTCCCTAGCCAACTCCCCACTACTCCACTACAATCAGCGCCTACAAAATAGGCCCACTACTCCTACATTCACTCCCTCTCTCCCATTTCCACACTCCTCACTAATTCCTCAACTCTTTCACATGGAACCACCTCCCTAATCCCCAACTGAGTCCCCCCATTACTCCCAACCAGCAGGCCTCCATTTTCCCTAACTCCCCAACCTCTAGAACACCCCAAACCCATTGAACTGCTGCAGGAAATTGTCCAAGGAGGAGGAGCCAAACATCCAGAGCCTCGAACTGATTCCTGTGGCCGGTTCCTCTGCTCCTCAGCCCTCCCGGGCCTCCTGAACTCCAGTCAGCTCCTAGAACTGCACATCCAGTCGTCGCCCTATCATTTCTCAACCCCCACTTTCAGTTATTATCTTCCCAGACCCCTGCTACAACTTCAAACAGCTAGTCTGCACCCATAATTCCCCACAATTCTAGTTATCACTGTCCAGCACCCATTCTGGGTTTCCCACACTGCAGGCAGCCTCCTCCATCCCTCCACCACCTCCAGCCAGCCTCTGGACACCTCCAAACAGCCTCCCCGACCCCTTCCCAACAGCTGTTCCAAGTCTTCGAGCCCTGCAACAGCCTTGTTCAACAAGCTGAGCTCCCCGGAGGCCCTAATCTAGTCTATGCTTCAACCCCGGACACCGATAACTCCTCGTATATTCACTAAACCTTCTATCCCATAAGGGTTGTAAGTTTATTGATTGGTTGTCATTTTCTTTGTGTCGAATTGTATGTATATTTCATATTTTCGAAAATATTATTTTATAATCTTTGTGCCAGAATTATCCGTCACTTGCCGGATTTTCTTTGTCTAATTATTTGATTTCTAACACTCTTGCATGTATATTACAATATGTGTTAACTTTCTAGAAGCTTTGCCTAAATTGTGGTTATTATGACGTATTATTTATAATGTTCATTGTTGCAAGTTTAGTAGCCAGAAAATTGTCAAGTTCATTTAGGCATTCATAGAATCGACATATACTTCTGCTCACATTTGTCCTGCGTCAGAAAGCTTAATCCAAGTAACCATTATTAACAAACCTATAACTAGCATACAATATAAAACTAAGATCAGTGATTGCAAAGAAAGGAAGGGGTTAATAATAAGGTAAAATTATGGAAGCGCCAAACAAAATTTAAAGAGACAGCCAAGTGATAAGCCATAACCATTAGATGAATAGTAGATACATACCGGTAGAACCAAATAGTAGAATCTTCAATATTGCGTGCCGCGAATTCTTATTATGTGAAGACAAAAAGGGATCACAACATTGCACACCAATAAAACCTACAAAAGATACAGCGCCGCTTAATTATTGCATTTACATTTTTTTCCTTACAAATGTAGAGTCTAATCCAAACACTCTCAATAAAAAAGTATCATAAAATTACAATTTACACAAATAGAATGACCAAATTTATACCACCAATCACCAATTATTTTAGGAATTTAAAAATCCAATGCTTCCCACCCAACAATTAAAACAATGATTTACAAAGAAGATGGACCATATGGTATAAATTCAACCCAAGTTTTATAACTCAACCTTTGAGGTGGATTTAACCTTCTTCCTTTTAGGGAAGTGAAGCTAAAAAAATGAAATGATAGTACTGTCAAGGGGAGGGCAATATATGATTTTAATTTTCTACATTAACATCTGATATTGGAAAAGTAAATACATATCTATACTTTTTATACTATTTAAAAGCGAAAACTTTGTGGCTTTGATATATGGGCATTGGGAAGATCTCAACCCTCCATCCAAACTCCTCATTCACCTTGATTTCTCTATTACCTTTAAATTGAAAACCCAATCATCTACCCCTCCCGACTCTCCTCAACCTCGCGTCTTCAAAAACAACGAAACCCTCCCGATATTCCATTTCGTTCAGCCGCTCGCCCGCTTGCCGCACGCAAAACCATGCCTTCCTACCTCGATCCCTATTTGAGTCGACGATATCATCGTTCCCATTTTGGTTTCATGTGGGAATTTCGCACTGCAGGGGGTTTTCTTCCCCAGTCAGAGGCATCTCGCAGTTCTTGATTTTGTGATCTTCCTCCTCTTCTAGGTACGCACCATTGAGTTGGATTGTCACTGTGCTGCATATCGAACTTATCGTCCTCTTCAACGTCATCTGAATCTCAACACTAGGCCATTAACAGGTTCGTCCCTTTCCTTTTTTTTACTTCGCCTTATCATCTTTTTTGTCCCGACGAATACCTAGAAGAGATTGTGTCCCCGTCTTTCTCGCACACATTGATTTGAGGGAAAACGCAGCCAAGACTCTTCAGTTTCTCCATTTCCACTTTCGTAGATCAAAAAAATAGAGTAAGCCATCATCTGACTGTTCTGATTTGAGCAAATAGGTGGAAAGGAGAAGAATCTTGTTTTTCTTCTCGCTTTGGAAGAGATCGACAATGGCGTTATTGGTTCCATTCATCTGACTATGGCGTTAGTGCTTTTCATGAGAGATAGTCAGATGATAGCTTAAAATGAGAGATATATAAGTCCAATTAATTTTACATTCATGGCATTTTACATGCTTAATTGTGCTCTACATTTCTTAAAATGAAAGATAAATAAGTCTTTGGGTTCTTCATTCAAGAATGAAGGAGAAGTTTTAGTTAGTGTTTCTCATAAAATGAGAGATACATAAATTAGAAGATCGAAAAAATGTTGAGTTAGTGTTTTTTAGATGTGGTTCCATTTCTGTATCTCCAGTTTCGTTATCTTCTAACGCTGGATTAGTGTTTTTCATAAGTTATTCCTGACAGCGTTTTTCAGATGTGATTCCATTTCCTACGCATAAATTTTACATCAAAGTTTAGTATATCATTCTTTGATGTATAGTAACTATTCTACTGAAATTTAGGATGACATTAAGGTTGAATAAATTTGTTGTGATGTGACTTTGGATCGCCTCTGCCAGGTATCCTCCAACCTACTTCTTCTTCATTTTAGCAATCCCCAATGTTACTTGACATTTTCAATTTAAAAGATACTAATTAATGTTGTTACCACTTGAATCACACTTCATCGTCTCATCATATTACTTTTCTTGAGGAAAATCTTAGGTCAACGACATGTAGATTAGATTCACATTTCAAATGGATTTAATATTCTTTTTTAAAGGTGCTTCCAACCTTTTATGTGCACTCAATCATGATAATACATATACACTGGATGCGGGCGAAGCCCGCCTGGATGCGGGCGAAGCCCTCCTGGATGTGGGCGAAAAACGTTGAATGATACCGCCCGACGAATGATGTCGGCGCCGAATGATGCTACCTGTCGAGTGATGTCGCACGCCGAATGATGCCGCTCGCCGAATGATGCCGCCCGCCGAATATTTCCACCTGCCGAATGTTTGCCGCACGGGCCTTCGTGCACTATCACTCATTTTAAAAAATGAAAAAGAAATAATCAACAATGTTGCCATATAAATCACAAATAGATTTTTTACTTTGAGGAGAAAAACTTTTTCAAAAATATTATAAGTTCATTCCAAAAGTTTAATCATACAAAATAAAGTACTAGTTAAGTGCATATTTAAGAGTATAAAAAACAATCAAGTTCATGAGTCCCCGGGTTTACATGGTGGAGACATGGAGCTTGAAATATGAAAAATTGTATGATTTCAAGATAGGTTGTTAAGGGAGGAAAATTGAAACTCTATAGTTAAGTAGGAATTCATGTGGGTAGGTGGTGGGTTGACTCCTCTTTCAAAATCATTCTTTTTTCTTCTTCTTCTTTGTTTAACCTCAATTACTTCAATAATTCATCAGAGGGAGATTCCAGTTGCTCGATCTTAGGCAATTCACTACTCTCCATTCAACACTCTTCGATGGGATAGCGTAGAGATATATTCAAACTCCACAGACAAATTAGGATCCAACAATCATCAATTTTGATAAGTAATAGAGTTAGTGCAGGTTGATTCTATTCTAGAAGTAATGCCACCCACATAATATGTACAGGACTTGAAACTCGATGTCCTGAAAATGGAATTAACGGTAATTAATAAAGTAGATTCGACGCATTCCATGGTTCATCATTTGACACTTGAAATTTGAGATGTTTTGCAGAAGTTATTAAGCGCATAAGGTGTGCAGGAACCATTGGAAAATATATAGCTACTAATTTCGTAAAAGTAAAGAATGAGATCAGTAAAGTACCCTGCCATGGACAATCCGCGAGGGGAACAGACCTTTCCAAACAGAGGAAACGGAGAGAACTTAAAATACCGGTACTTGGCAGAATTCGCATGGTTTGATAACCTGAGCCAGATAGAAAACAATGAAGGAGTCCTGGAAGGGTTAGGTTGGAGCCCGTTTGTCCAGTGAGGGGAAAGCTATGCGGAAAATCGGACCTACGACCTGTTACGAAATGGGTAGCGGCAGAGAATTGGCTCCGGGGCCGCCAGATGAAGAAGACCAGGAGGACGTCAGAAGGAGAAGAGACGGTGATATTTTTCTGGTCCAGCAATTTGTAAGAATCATATATACCTGAGTCGAGTGTGCACCCTGAAAATTTGACAATTTGCCCCCAAATTCAGGGTAATTTGGTCCAATTTGACAACTTGCCTATATATTGGCTATATACCCCCTAAATTTGACAATTTGCCTATATATTTGAGAATTTGACGATTCAGGGTAATTTGGTCCAATTTGACTATATACCCCCAAATAATCCAATTTGACAATTTGCATCCTGAAAATTTAAATAAGACATTCTCTCTCTCCCCCCCCCCCCCCCCCCCCCCCGCATTTGCATATATTTTGGCACTTTGCACTTTAGGCTCAAAATTCAGGGTAATTTGGTCTGGTTTTTCGCTTGAGAAAAGGGGGAAAGGATTTCGGGATTTGGGGCACTGAGAAGGAATCAAGCATACATGTCTATTGATAAGGAAGCTGGACGAAAATACTCTTCATTACAATAATCTATGGTGCAAAGTGTCAAAATATATGCGAATGGGGGTGTAAAGTTTCATATTTAAATAACAACTTTCAATATGAGACCCATTGTACTCAGCGGCGGATCTAGGGGGCGGCGGGGACTTGAGCCTCCCCCCCCCCCCCCCAAGAATTTTGTAAAATCATTAGTAGATTTGAATTCTTCTCGTCGAGACAATGAATTTTAACTACTTACACGTCAAAACAATGATCGGATAAGGGAGAAATGGTTCCGAGAAGATGGAAGCCTTCAAAAAAATTTAAAGAGAGGAAGATGATGCCTGCCCCCACCCCCCCCCCCCCCCCCCCCCCCACCCCCCCACCCCCCCCCCCCCCCCCCCCCCCCCCCCACACACACACTTCTACGAAACAGCTGTCATTTTGATTCACCCTGTTTCTTCGGTTCCTGCAAGCGTGCAGCGGCCTCTACGTTGGTGGACGAGCACAACATTTTGTGTGTTGTCTCCATCAAGCACATCGACGTCAGCACGACTGACGCGTCTGTTCCCTGCATATGTCGTCTCCAACGCCTCCATGATCTCTATGGTCGTCGACGAAGACATCCATTTGGTAAACGACGCACTTGTCAAGGGGAAACAACAACGCTCGTCGTTTCGTTTTCATCTTGTTGTCGTCCCATCGTCCCCAGCCTCCATCAATTAATCTTTCCTTTTCAGCGCCCTACCAGCAGCGCCTGCTCACTCCTCACAAGATCCTTACTGATCGAATCCGCTCAATCATTTGTGTGCGTCATCCTTGCTGATAACACGGGGAAGATTGACCTTTTTTGAGTCTCAGAACATCTGTCATTGACACGCCTGTCGTTTCTTCTCAAGCCGCTCGCTGCTCGTTCCATCGAGCCCAGCCTCATTTGGTAAATCATGTGGACCCATCAGTTGCATAAAAAATGATTTTATACATTATAATTGGGCGTACATCGAATTCATCTCGACGTACGCCGAATGCTGCCTTACGTCCCTGAGTCGAGTTCCACTATATTCATGCATGAATTCAGCTCCCTCCTTTGACCAGCGCCTCGAAATCGATGCAGATCAATTTCCGTGCACCGACTTCTACCTTTGCATCGATTTTATTCGACAATCGTCGACACGCAGACATACTGCCTTTTATAACTCGTAGTATGTGCGTCGTGTGCAAGTCGGCGTACATCGACTTCTCCTCAACAAACACACGGGTTGTTTACGCACATGTTTTCTGTACACGCTTTGTTTATTACCATTAAATTTTATATCAACTGAGATTTATTTTAATGGTCATTCCAAATTGATATTATACATTAGAAATATCAATTTCTTTTTACCATTAATTTACAATTATAACCGTCAAAATAAATTACGTGTTAATTACTTGCAGTTTTTTTGAGATTCCTTGTATATGAGGTTTTTTCTAAGAACTATATATGCTCTCAGTGTCTAACACACTTTACAATTCTCTGTATTCTCGTTCATGTTCTTCTTTTGCGTTTACTTCTAAAGTGAAAGTTTGAGTACTCTGTGATTCTTCGGTGTCCATATATATTAGAGTTTTGAGATCTAATCGGGTGTTGTACCTTGAAGAGCAGTGATCACGCGCACTACTCATGCTATTCTATAGATCCTACTATTATATTAAATTTTAAAAATGAAAAATTTATACTATTTTCAGTAAACATATAGAAAAAATTCCAACATACTGTGCTCGCAATTCGTCTTTCACATTCTTTCGGACCCAACTAAAATCTCATGAGCAAAGACTTGCTCTTTACTCTTCTAGATCACTTGTATATCTTACTACTATTTTGATGATGCTTGTTGATCAGCTTATTAATAGTCATCATACATCCCTTGGTGAATATTTGAACTCGCTCACGTGACAATAAGTTCGTCGTTTCATTCAGAATCATGTTACTCATAAGACTATTTGCGTTCAACACATTTAAAATATTTCTAAAGCTGCAAATATTTTTGAAGTCTTATCCAAGAAATCACTTCAATCTTTTTGTAACAAATTAATGTTCCGTTTGGCGCGATGTTCTTGCCCTAGTGAGTTTGGACAAAAAACGCAACTCTCATAGAATATATGTTTGGCATGACAACAGTTATGACCACCACAAAGAAAATAAAACTACTTTTGAACATAAGTGAACGAAATTCCTTAGATGAGATCGGGCATTCACGAACTATGATTCATAAGTCATAACGATTAAGTATAGATGATATCATAGCATTATTTATTTATTTATTTATTTATTATTTACTCCTGTCTTACATGCATATCCACGTTTTATTTGTTTTTTATTATTATTTAAAACCCTAGCATGATTATACAATACATTCTACCAACATTAAGAAATCTCCTAGAAGAAGCAGATGATGATCTTGTTGATGAAACCAAGAATTAGCTCTAGTCCATGGAAACCCTAATGTGTATACCAGAGTTTTATTTATCTATTAAAAACTGTAACATGCTTATATTATCTATACAAACCCTAGAAATTACTAATCTTCCTCATCAAAATCTCAATTAGCCTTCTTGGATCTATACATCTTGGCACAGAAAACATAGAAGATGAGGTTGAGGAAGGAGAGCCCGGTAAGAAGCCAGAAGAAATTATCAAGATGCCCCTCGTTGAGATTATCAGGAATCCATCCAGGCTTCCCTCCCCTCGCCGTCACCGAGGTCACAACGGTCAGAATAAAAGAACTCAAATAATTCCCAAACGCCGTTGCCACGAGCGAGAACGCGCTGCAGAGGCTTCTCATGGCGTCCGGCGACTGGTCGTAGAAAAACTCCAGCTGCCCGATGCTGGTGAATATCTCCGCCGCGCCAGCCAAGAAAAACTGAGGAATCTGCCACAATATGCTCATCGGAACTGCGGATTTCACATGCGCCAGGCCTTCGGAATCCGCGATATCCAGTCGCTTCATCTCCACCGAGGCGGCGGAAGCCATTGCCAGCATCTGAATGAAGATGCCGATGCCCATCCTCTGGAGCTCCGAGAAACCCCGCTCTTTTCCGGTGAATCTTCTCGCGATCGGCACCAGGACGCGGTCGTAGACCGGAACCCAGATGATAACGCTTATGATGTCGAAAGTCGCCAGCGAAGCAGGCGGAACGGTGAAGGATCCGACGACTTTGTCGAGGACCATGCCCTGCTCGATGAACATGGTCGACAGCTGGGCTTGCGCCGCCGCGAAAATGACGCCGGTGACCCAAATGGGAAACATCCTGGTCAAGATCTTTAGCTCTTCCACTTGAGTTACGGTGCAGATGGCCCATGGGTTAGAGAACCTCTCGGTGCTTGCATCCAGATCCGACACCGTTGCAGCCTTGTCCAGAAACCTGCATTGGATTTTTGAGATTAATCATGGTCATGGGTAAGGGAGAAAATTCTCAAAGCCAACTGTTTTTTTGAAAACACTCACATAAGTTTTCTACTGCTTTAACTTTCTAGATTCTTGCAGGAGTTGTCGAGAATCCAAATGCATTAAGAAGATAATGCGGTAGGCATACGAAGAAGAGGTGGGCATGTCGAACCCAACTAACCCTAGTAGAAACTAAGGGGGAACAATATGGATTCCACCGGGTAGAGGGATTAACCTTAGCTGTCCCAAAAGATATGATAGTCATTCTTAAATAGTTAGGGTTGAAAGCAGCTAAAACTAGATTAAAACAACTGAAATTAGTACTCTTCGGGGCGTAACTTTCAAATGAAAAGGAATTCGAGCTCGAATAAATGGACCAATGACTAGTAGGGCTCTGGATGAGCTCTCCATAATGTGGTCTTAATGCCTCCTGGGTCGCAGGTTCTACATAAACAGACTGAACTTGACAGAAGAAGCATTTATAATTTTGCTATGAACTAGATTGATTCTTGATGATGCTGATTATGTTATTAAGAATGCAGTTTCTTTGTAAATATCGCATTCACAGACACTCACGCTCGCCGCTTCCCCCCTCCTTTCTTATTCCTTCACATCACTGATGATCCCGTCCACCTCGTCGCCAGCCGCCGCCTTACCAGTTCCCCTCCACCTCCTCCATCTCCTCTTTATGAAGGCCTGTGTTTCAAAATAAAATGATTTCTATGGATCTATGAATGGAGATGGTTTGATCACAGAAAAATCTACCATTACAAATAATTGAAACATTATGGCTCCGTTTGGGGGGACTTATTTTCACCGGTCAAGCGGTTACGACCGCATGAGTCATGCGGTTAACATGAGCTTAAATCTAGTGGACTAGTAGAGAGAGTTCAGAGGCTTACTTAAGTTCATCACTATGCTCCAGTTTTCTACTGCCTTTGATTGCCGAAGTCTTATCAGGGAGCTCATACAAGAGGGAGCTATCAATAGGAACCTTGACATTCCACTTGCGAAATGAAGCGACCAGCACTTGACACATTCGTGTAAGCGGGCTTCCGCTCGGTCTCTGAAACCTGTAAAGATGAGTTCCGCAGAAAAAAATTCCGATGGACAGTCCCATGAACAACGTCGGGATAGCGAATCCGAGACCCCAACCAAGGTTATCTTGCACCCACACCAAAAAACTGCTAGACATAAGAGCGCCGATGTTGATTGAGAAATAGAACCAATTGAAAAAAGAGCCCTTTTTAATCCTTTCCTGTGCATCAGTGTCATCGAATTGATCGGCTCCGAGAGATGAAACACAGGGCTTGATGCCGCCGGTTCCTAATGCAATTAGATAAAGGCCAAGGAAGAATATAGCATATTGGGCTGCAGTGGCTTCCGGACACACGGAATCTATACAAGCAGGAGGCTTAAATTGTGGAACTGATGCCGAAAGTGTAAGTATGCCCATTCCCTGTTCGAAATAAAAACACCATCATCAGAGGGTAAGGAGAATCGCGAAGAGAATAACCCACAGAATCATATAATGCAAGATAAATTAATGAATGATTATATAGATGAATAGTTGTCATAGTAAAGTTAGGGCAAAGCATAATTAGAGGCATGGTTATCAGGATCGCGTAAATCGATCCGGATCTTACCTAGGATCTAAATCGGCACATCTACGGCTGGGATCGCGATCCAGATCTTAGGATCTTTAGAATCGCGATCCCGACCCGATTCTACCGGTCCGACCAAAGGGAACTAGAAACATGTCCAATCCTATTCCGACCTCATTCAACCGGTCCAACGTCCATAACTCATTGCTTAACCTTATCCCAATCCCGCCTCCATACCCCATCACAGAGTCATATCATGTTGCTTTACCGTATCCCAAGTGTCGATTGCCGACTGCAAACGGAGGCCGAGAGCGACGTCTTCGGTCGCTTCCAGTCCAGATAATGTCTTATTTTTTCCTTCCTTACCAGGTTCCAATTCAAGTGGTGTCAGTGTCTTATCTTTTATTTCTGCGTATGAGCAATTCAGTGGTCGATAATCCAGCGGCTTCCTGCTTCCTACTTTCAGGCCGACATCTTCTCTTTCTTTCTAGCGTACGAGCAATCTAGCAGTTATAAATCCAGTATACGAGCAATTCAAGTTTCCTGCTTCTAGCGTACGGGCAATCTAGCAGTCTGGGTTCGTCTTCCTGCTTCTAGGCTTCCACCAATCCATCAGTCCAGATTTGTTTTTATTGTTAGTAGACATTGAGTGTCCTATCTAAATATGAAAGTGAACTTAGTATGATATTATCTTTTTGATTTAGTTACTCAAAATTTTTTAATATAATTATTCATATACTGCTCAATTTATTGATTTTTTTGTTAATTGAGCATGTAATCGTGATACAAAATTCAATTTTATATTTTTAGTCTTAATTTATGAATGTTGTAGGATCTTGCGATCCTCGATCCGATCCTACGATCCAACCTCGAAACGATCTCACCTAGGATCTCAATCCTGACAACCTTGATTAGAGGTTTGGACATGTTCAAAGAAGAGTAAAACATGTACCCACTATAAGAGTATATAAAATTAGTGTCGATAAATTACGAATGAAAGACATGAGATAACATGGATAAACATTGTTCAAAATGATTTTCAAAGAATAGGGTAAGGTTTGCCTACATTTCACCCTTGTGGAGGGAACCTTCCCCGGACCCTCGCTGCCCAGGGATGCTTTGCGCACCGAGCTAAACTTTTTTTTTTTAGGTTTAACACCTCAAACAGTAATCAAGATAAATGAATGAAAAATGAGGATCTAATGCTAATCCTAAATATTTGGGATAATGCTACTGATGATGATCATAATGATGCACTTTCGTAGTTAGACTTCCACAACATTCTATAAATTTATGGCTGCATATGATTTCTATATTCTTGAAGGGGAGCCTTGGCGCATTGGTTGAGGTGTTGCCGTGTGACCTTGAGGTCACTGGTTCGAGTCCTGGAAGCAGCCTCTTGCAAAAATGCAGGGTAAGGTTTGCCTACATTTCACCCTTGTGGTGGGACCCTTTCCCGGACCCCCGCTGCGCGGGGATGCTTTGTGCACCGAGCGGCCCATATGATTTTTATAGTCTTATGGTTTTCATCTAAAAGCACGCACCACCATAAGATAAATCCTGAAAATAAGCAAATCACAACCTAACATGGAAGCTCTACGTGAAAGTACTGGAAAAACTAACCATTAAACTAAAAAACAATGTTTTTTTCTCTCTCAAATAACTGGCACATATTAACAGTTCATTGAAAAAGTAAATCATATTACCGCAAAAATTAAGCATCAAATCCAAAACCAATTGGTTACAGTTGGAGAGACCCAGAATCTATATTATGTGCGCAAGACTACATTAGTTTCCTAAATCCTAAAACAAGACCATATTTTAAATAAATCCCATCCGATCTTTGGCCTCAAACACGTGAGCGTTGCGAGAGAGCCACTAAGCCTAGCCTGCTCTTATACCATGTAAAGCCTAAGCATCCAACCCAAAATCAATCGGTTATAGGCGAAGAAGCTCAGAATCTATACTAACAAGTTCACAAAACTTCTTGAACTCTCCAAAACACGTGAGCGTTGCGAGAGAGCCACTAAGCCTAGCCTGCTCTTATACCATGTAAAACCTAAGCATCCAACCCAAAATCAATCGGTTATAAGCGAAGATGCTCAGAATCTATACTAACAAGTTCACAAAACTTCTTGAACTCTCCAAAACACGTGATCGTTGCGAGAGAGCCACTAAGCCTAGCCTGCTCTTATACCATGTAAAACCTAAGCATCCAACCCAAAATCAATCGGTTATAAGCGAAGAAGCTCAGAATCTATACTAACAAGTTCACAAAACTTCTTGAACTCTCCAAAACACGTGATCGTTGCGAGAGAGCCACTAATCCTAGCCTGCTCTTATACCATGTAAAACCTAAGCATCCAACCCAAAATCAATCGGTTATAAGCTCAAAAGCTCAGAATCTATACTAACAAGTTCACAAAACTTCTTGAACTCTCCAATGTGAAACTATAATCTCACCGTTCATACTTACAATGAAGTGTATGGTTGAAAAGATTGCAATGGTCCAGTATCTACCCCAGTATGCATCAGCTAAAACAGCACCAATGAGGGGGGCAAGGTAGACAGTACCTTGCCAAGTTGTAACAGTTTTTGCAGCTGCTACATTGCCTTGATGCAGCCTTTTGGTCAGATAAGTTACAAGGTTCATCGATATACCATAATAGGCCAAACGCTCGCAGCATTCAGTTCCTGAATTCAGACACCAAAAAAATATAAAATAAGTAGTTCAGTAAAGAGAAAGGAAATATATCAACGAGCTAACAAAACTAACAAAGTGGTGATAGTACCTAGAATGAAAGGGCATGCTTTCCAATTTCCTGTTTTGTGCTTCATTACAGGGTTACCATTGAAGTCAACAGACCCATCTCCTGTGTAGAGCCCTTCACCTCCATTCTAAGATTTAAAAAAAACATTAAACAATTGGTGAATTAAGCATCACCATTTGCAATGGAAGTGCTTTCACCAGCATTTTTCGCTACATAATTTTATTTTATATTCATGTTTTATTTATTATGTTTAAGGTTTTCTTTTTTTATCAAAATTTGAGTGCAGATAGCAATCTTGCTTGCAGTTAGTGATTTCTGAAATAGATGCTTGCGGACAGTCAAAATTGCGGATAGCCAAAAGTGCGGTGCTAATAACAATGCCCAAAAAATAAGTGTTATACAAGTTTCAAAATATTGACTTGTGGATATTTCAGATAATATTAAAAGTCAAAATTGGCAGGCAACAACAGTAATAAGGATGAGTTTTCAATGAGAAAGTGTGACAAGCAAACTAGCATCCTCTTTCAAAAGAAAAGAAAAGAAAAAAAACAAAGACTCACTCAGCAGAGTCTAGTCAAGGGTAACATGAGAGATTCAATAGGAAGAGAGAAAAGAAAACAAATTTGAATTTCAAAATAATGGGCAAGTTCAGGAACATGAAAACAAGCATGCATCTAAAAACTTGTACACATTCAGATCTCATCAAACAACTGGAAGAAATCAAACAAAGCTCAAGCTATACTTATCGAACTCAAGATTAGTTCCCAATCACCAGCCTCTAATCCTCGCTTCTAACACTGTGTTTGTTATGGCGATTCTAAGGAGGAAGGGGGAGCCTCTGGAGATTCAAGAGCAGGAAGAGGGAGAGGAGAGAATTGAGGATGAACAAGAGAGAAACAGAATCGGAGAAACCAAGGATTATCGTGTTGCTGGGCTTGTTTTTTGAGAATTTCTGCTAACTGGTGTTTCAGCTCTTACAACCGAAGTGAACAAAGTGAAATGAAATCCAAACAAGTTAATAAAAAGTGAAGAAAGGTATGCGACCTCCAGCAAGAGCCTGGCGTCGGGCAGTTGCCGCTCCTCTTCCCGGTAACCCATGGCGATCGAGCGCGGCGGAGCACAGCCGCTGGTCAGATTTCCACTACGCCGGAGCTGGAGGGGAGGTATTCTGGTTCGATTATCGAATGGTTAAGAATTTAAAGAACCTCAACTCAGTTTAACTTCCAGGCTCTGAGTACAGCTCATGGAAGAAGTTTCTACTTCCGTTTCTCACAAGAAATCATCAAGAATATTCCACATTTAAATTATTCGAAATGGACCAGATTCTGGGACCCATTAGGAATTTAGGCGTAATATCTATATACTCACTTTTAGATTTTAGCCCTGAAAATCTAGGTTTTAAAATTTATGTGTTTTTTTTTTGTTTTAAAAATGTGCTCTCATATAAATAAAATCATCTAAGTACAATAGAAAATATGTTCTCCCTGTGCACACCGCAAAAATGAGTGACGAACGGAATACAACGCTCAGGGGTTTGCGAGCGGCGGGAGCGCTGTCACGACGGGACAATGTTGTAGCCGCGCGGGGCACGGGGCCCCCCGTGCACTATTGTTGTTGATGTACTGCCACTCGTTACTTTATAATTAAAAATTAGATGTGATTATGTGTTGGGTCGGGCGGGTCAGGTCTGTTTGGGACACATGTGGTGGCTGGGAAGGGAAATAAGCGGACTGGAGGTAGGGGCGACGGC
This sequence comes from Dactylorhiza incarnata, assembly GCA_033032865.1. Classification (NCBI taxonomy): domain Eukaryota; kingdom Viridiplantae; phylum Streptophyta; class Magnoliopsida; order Asparagales; family Orchidaceae; genus Dactylorhiza; species Dactylorhiza incarnata. Next base: position 3,530,546 of record JAWHQI010000258.1, read on the forward strand.
AGGGAACTTGGCTACTTCGCCGTTCTTTGAAGGCCGCGACTTGTAACGGCGGCAGGAAGGCGGACTGCGGTGGCATTTGCTGCAATCACACCGAAGGGAAGTCGGATTCCCAAACAGGCCCTAAAACTGAGCATGTGCCTGCCGATTTTTTGTGTCTCCGAAATAATCTCGTGATATCATAGCGATCACTCGCAATATCATAATGATCATGTGAGCCATCATAATTTGATCACATGTTCCATCGCGATGGTTTTGTACATTGATGTGTTCATGTGTATGAGATCCGTACCGAAAGATTTCGCTTAACTCATATCGAACCTACACACTTAATTTCGGGGCTAGGCCCAGCGTATAAAGAACTCTAAAAAAACATTAGGTTGGGGTTGCGTAAATCATGTCTAGCGCAGTCCGGTGCACAAAACATCCCCACACAACGAAGGTTTGGAGAAAGATCTCACCACAAAGGTGAAATGTAGGCAAACCTTATCTGCATTTTTGCAAGAGGGTGCAAAAATGCAAGGTAAATCATGTCTAAATCTCAAAAAAAAAAAAAAAAAAAAAAAGAGGTTGGCGTTGGGTAAGCATTCACTCAAATTAATAATGCTCTAATAAACCTAAGATTATTCTCCATTGACAAAATGTATAAATCAATCTCTCAAAATTAGCCTAAGTTTGAAATATATTCCTATTTTTTTTTCTTGTATTAGTCTAGACACCTTCAGCAAGTTTGAAATATTTCCCAAGACTTATGCTAAATATTTAACAATTTTAGATTAACTTATTTCCCAAGTTTGAAAAAAAAATTCCTTACTATTTTATGCTTCTTTGTGACATAAATTCTAGGCTCCATATACGATCTCCGTACAAAATTTTGCTCCTCTAATAGCATAGTATTACAGCTTAGAGTCTACCTTTATTTAATAACTCTATATCACTAAACATTTCTTCCATTATTTGAATTTTACGAAATTCTCGCCAAATAGAATCTAATACATACATGAAATATATTAAGGTAATTGTTAAGTGCACGTCACTTTTTGCTATATTCATCGCATTATTAGAAAATATTAGGTTTTTTTTACCTTCCCCTACTTTCTTTACGCGCGCAACAGACGAGATTTGCGAAACTGCGAATGACGTCCTCTTTCAGACGAGATTTGCGAAACTGCGAATGACGTCCTCTTTCTCTACTGCCTACTATGCCCGCCGACCAAGCCGCCGACCAAGCCGTCGCCGCCTCTATCGCCGTTTCCGACGCACAAGGAAGCCGCCTTATCTGTTTGCCTCCGATAATCTCTACCTCGCCGTCACAGTGATGATTGAGGCCGCATTAATTATGAATTGGAATGCAGCTCGCCGTAGATTTTAGTGTCAGTGATTGAAAACCAAACGTGGGGGATGATCAGCCGTCTGTCTTCTTGTGATAATCTTGCCAAATCCGCCATTGATTTCTATTGATTGAATATTTGATGGGGGTCTTCTCCATATTTTGTGATCCGATGATGGGATCTGTGTTCTCCTACTCTAGGCGCCACCTCCCGGCCCAGATTTGATCCAAGTAACCATAGCTGCTGTGGTTAGCAGTTCGCCGCCACCAACCCACGTCAAGCCCGAGCATCGGTTTGTTAGCCGCCACCGACCCACGTCAATACCCGATGATACAAGTGGGAGAAAAAATGATGTACGATCATCGGTTTGAATTGATATGTTTGATATGAGGAATGATTTGTTGTAAATAAACATATGCGGTGCATATAACAGTTTTATGTGCCCTTAGCGTGATGCGATGCTTCTAACAAAAAAGTGCACGTAGCCAAAAATAAAGTGCACGTAACAATTCCCCGTAATAATTTTGGAAATCAGTGATAGAGTATGGCGCACTTCTTCGCCTTCATCCCAATTTTCTGTGTGCTAGTGTCATATTTCCGGCCTTGTACTTCCTCTCCTGGCAAGCTCAATGCTTTCCCTACGAAATAACTTATCTCGATTTTTGGGAGTTGGGTTGTTTGAAGATTTTTTTTGTTTGAATTTGATTGAAAATTTGAGTTGGTTTATATTATTTTCCAAAATTTCATTGTTGCTTCTCTTCTAAAGTTTTGGAAGAAGATGAGTACAGTAGTTATATGGACACGATTTTGTTGCAGCTGCAGGGTTATTTTCTTGCTGCTTCTATCACTATGTTTAATTTCAGGAGTGAAGGAAAAACCTTGGTTACAGAAATACTCACTTGCTTCAGCATTACTGCCATTCACTATCCTCTAGGGTACCAAGGATGTCCAATTTTTTCCTTTGGGGACAAAGGTTTTGAGTTTTGGTTATTTGGTGTTTTCATTCAGCCGTGAACATAAAGCCCGATCGGGCCGGCCTGGACCGGGCCCAATCGGGCTTTTTCCTGTAGCGGGCCGGGCCGACTCGGTCCTCCCCTGGATTCGGGCCGGCCGGGCTGGCAGGCAGCACTTATGTGCTGCCTGCTCCGGCCCTTCAGGCCGGGCCGGGCCGGGCAATGCCGGGCAAGACCGGGCCGGTCTCGGGCCCGATCCGGGCCGGCCCGGTTTTTTATTTTATTTTTTTTATTTTTTTTATTTTAATTTTTATAAATAATTACATATTGAAAATTTGAACGAAAAATTTAAAAAAATTGAAAAAATTTAAGTTTAGAATTAGATTGTATTAGTATTGAACAATTGGAACGAAAAATTTGGAACAAAAAATTTTATTAATATTAAAAATTTGGAACAAAAAATTTAAAAAATTACAAAATTTAAGTCGTACAATTGTACAAAATACAAAATACAAACCTATGAAGGTTATGATTCTTATAAAATTTAATTAAAAAAATTACATATATAAAAAAAAATTACATTTAGATTTTAGAGTGCTCGATTTAATCATCCTGTAGATTCAAGTTCAACGCGTCCATTTCGTCTTCTATCTCCTCCGAGCTATCCTTCAATGTTGTTATGTGTTGCTTCCTCTTTAAACTGTCCAAGTAGTCCTTGTAGCATATGCAAATCTCCAGCGAATCTTCGTTAAGCCGGCTCCTCCACTCGTTCAAAACCCTACCACTAAGAGAAAAAGCGGACTCTGAAGCTACTGTACTAGCGGACTCCGAAGCTACTGTACTAGCTTTACCTTTCCACCAATTTAAGAGATCGAAGTTTTCGATCTCGTCCGAACTCATAAAATCGCTAAATTGAGTTTTTGTGTATAATCCTAATTCATCTAAACTACCAGATGTGCGCGCTTTTTTTCTAAAAGCTAAATCTAAAATTTTATTTTTAAGACTATCCTTCGTTTTGTGTTGCGTTATTTCTTCGCGGGGTCGTGACCCGTATAAGTTATTGTAATAATTATAACTTTGCGTAAAAAAAGTAGTAAAACTTGTACTACTAACTGGGTCATCCTCATCATAATTTATATTTAAGGTTAGATTAGTATTGATTTCGTCGATCAAATTTTCTACGCCTTCTACGTTAAGTAGCGGATTTAAAGCGGCGGCGCACGAAAACATAGGCGGTATTTCTCTATAATATTTTAAAATTTTTTCTTCCATTACTTTAATTAAAGGAGCCCAACCTTGGTGTTTTCTATAATAACTAAATCTTTCTGTGATATGTACGAAATGTTCAATTACTAATGCGCTCGATGGATAATACACTCCAGATAAAGAAACGGTGGCCCTATAAAAACACTTTAGTAAATCTATATAATATTCTATAATATTCCAATCAGTTTCACATAAACCGTGTTCAATATTAAGCAAACTATAATATTCCATTAGAAGATCCTTTGTAGAACGGCTCTTTTTAACATTTTATAGGTTGAGTTCCATCTAATAGGCATATCTAATTGTGGTTTCAAATATTTTTGATTTTGTGCTTTACAAAATTTTCTAAAATCTTGAGCTCGTTGTTTAGTACAATAAATTGCTTTTAACATGTCGCAAATTTTATTAATATATTGTGACATTGCCTTTAAACTATCCTGTACCACTAAATTTAGGACGTGACAAACACATCTAGTATGAAAAATCGCGTCGTTGAGAAATTGTTTTAAATCTCGTTTTAACAATTCAATTGCGGCGCCATTATTGGAGGCGTTATCAAGAGAAAAACTAAGTATTTTATCGTTTATTTTAAATTCTCGCGCACATTTCATAATAACCTTATATAAACCTATAGTCGTGTGCGGGAATTCAAAACCTGTAAAACATATTACGCATTTATTTTGCTCCCGCGAAATGAGATCAATCCAATGACAAGTGATGCAAAGATAAGCTAATCCTAAATTTAAATTACTCGTCCAAACGTCGCTCGTTAGACTCACACGTCCTTCGAAATTTTCAAAATACGTAATTAATTCTTGTTTTGCTTCTAAATATAACCTAATCGTGTCGCGCCTTAAAGTAATTCTACTAACCTTTTGGTATTTGGGCTGAAGCCCCCCATGTATGTACTCTGTGTCGTCGTCATTGTCGAAGACGCTGAATGGCAGCCCACGTTTGAAGACTAACTTCGCCTGCAGCTCTCGCTGTCGCATTTGATTGTACGTCCAAATCTGTCTGGCTCCAGAAGACTTGACTCGGGAGGAGCTTGTTTCGACTCGCAAGACTTTTGGTGTCTAACGAGCGTCGAGTTGCCGCTGATGGATAGCAACTTCGAGCACATCTTGCAGCGCGCTTTTCTTTCGGTCCCGACTTGTACCATCTCGAAATGCTCCCAAATACTCGTTCTACGGTTGTGCTCCACCACCGAAGCCGTACTTTGGGAAGACGACACTGGAGCTGAGGAGGACGACGCCATTGGGAGAGCTAAGAAAGAGAGAGAGAGAGAGAGAGAGAGAGAGAGAGAGAGGTGAGGTGTGAGAAAAGAGAGAGGTGAGGGGGGTATTTATAGGATTTTTTTGTTTTTTTTAATTAAAAAAATAATAAATAATAATAATAATATATATTATTATATATAAAAGGCAGCCAACGGCTCTAATAAGAGCAGTTGGCTGCCTCTCATGGCAGCATGGCTGCCATGTCATGATGAGCCTAACGGCTCTAATAAGAGCCGTTAGGCTCAATCGGGCCTAGTCCGAGACCGGATCGGGCTATGTCCGGCCCGGTCTCGGGCTAGCCCGATTTTCGGGCTTTACCCGGCCCGGACCAGGCCGGGTACCGGGCCGGGTAGTGCGGCCAAACCGGGGCCCTTTCAGGGCCCCGGGTAAGGGCTCGGCCCGGTTCGGGCCTGAACCGGGCCGGGCTTGGCCGGGCCTTGACCGGGCCGGTCTCGGGCCAGCCCGGCAGGCCCGGTTTTTATGTTCATGACTATTTTCATTATGAAAGTCACAATTACAAGTCTTAGGTTTTGACTATTTTGGTGTTTTAATTAAGAAAGTAAGAATTTGTGTTTTGATAATTCAATTTTATCCAAAGCATGTATTTATTTGGCTTTTATGAATGCTCTATTTGACTTGTTGATTTATTTAAGAAAATATGAATTTGATTTTTGAATATGACTTGTAGATATAAAATTTGGCATGCATGAATAATTATTCGACCTGCATAAAACCAAAAGCGGCCTGCATACAACATTGCTCTTTGAAATAAACATATTTCATACATTTTTATAGAAAAAAAAAATTTAAGACACGCAATATTGTCTCAAATCATAATAGGTGACAATAATTTTATAAAAAAAATCTGACTTAATAATTGAAATTATATATTTTTAGATTTATATAAACTTCTTAATATTTAAAATAATTTTATGTATACATAAATAAAATTAGTGCCTCCTCCAAAGCTCCCTACAGATAACAAATTATTGACACTTGTAAAAATATAATCAAAGTACTCGGATTGACGTAGGGTTCGACTTTGCCGAGCACGAGCTCGACGAGCTCAAGCTCATATGTTCATGTTTAAAAACTCGCGAGGAGCTCCAACTCGCGAGTTTTTCAGCTTGAAGTCAAGCCATAGAATACAAGCTCGCGAGCTCAAATAGCTAGCTCAACCTCGTGAATTTTGTCAAGCTCGGCTTGTCTGCACACATACATTGAACCAAAACTTCTATGAACTTGTCCACCTCATCGAGATAATTCTGTAAACAAAAAAAAGTGTGATTCCGAATCTGGTCGACTCAAACGGCTTATCCAGAAATCGCGTGATCCGAACAAACCTGAACTATGATCAAATTAGTCCAGGCCCCAACCTGTTCAATCCACGCGGTTAAGGTAACGACTTCGGGCATGGCCAGCTCCCATAGTGTGACGGGCGGTGTGTACAAGGCCCGGGAACAAATTCACCGCCGCATGGCTGACCGGCGATTACTAGCGATTCCGGCTCCATGCAGACGAGTTGCAGCCTGCAATCCGAACTGAGGACGGGTTTTGGAGTTAGCTCACCCTCGCGGGATCGCGACCCTTTGTCCCGGCCATTGTAGCACACCTGCACTAGGGCTCAAGCACTAGCACAGTGCGTGATTGTCCAAAGGGGGGATCTATTACCCCTGGCATCGGGAGCCCCAAAGGACCGGTGGTATGCGCCCAAGGTTCGACGAAGAACTGGTGGTCTAGGCTTAGGGGCTGCCGACAATCCCCATTGCCCGAGCTTGATACAAAGAATTTCTAGAGGTGATCGTGTCACACACAGTAGACGAATCAAGAAACAATCTCACATAATTTTTTCTCCAAAGTAGAAAACAACAGGCACCTCAATCAAACAATTTCATAAAGTTTTAGGGTAGATCAAAATATGTTATTTTCCACTTCACTAGACGATTACAGGAGATTGAGAGCTGTAATACAAGATTCGTCTCTGCGAATCGTGGCATCTCAGTCTAAAACAATCATATGACACGAGTCCGGTCGGTCCCACTACATAGACTTCAGTAGAAGGTCATTAACGACGATAAAAAGAAAACCAACTGCGCGTCTATCATAGTAAGCCTAACATCAGAGACAACAAAAAATACGAACCAAACATGAGCTTTGTAGGATTCGTCTGTGCTAATTGTGGCATCTCATTCTAAATCAGTCACATGACATGAGTCCGGTCAGTCCCACAACATAAACTACAATAGATATGTAATTAAAAACGATAAAAAGAAAATCAACCGCGCATCCGCATAGTAAGCATGACATCAGAAACAACAAAATATGAACATAGAGCCAACTGACATAAGGGACAACTGCAATTACCATATTTTATCACATCATCCACTTGATTACAAGGATGCAGACAACATGAACGCTGCCCATGACATAATAAACATAATACATGATTTACAATATGATTACATAACATTAATTTTACTTTAAATTTAATTGGGGAGAGCACATCATCCTACTCTCGGGTGAACTTGCATTCACAAATTATTTTAAACGAGAGTTAGCCAAAACTGGCTATGCAATGTGTAATGACCCAACCCCTGTAATATCAGAAGTATTGTCCACTTTAGTTAATCTCAGCCCATACTGAGCTGAACCAGATGATTTTACCCTTTTTTTCACAAGTGACCTACGAGTACTTCCCAGGGGATCATCTATCACATAACTGCTCCCACCGGAGCACGCTTAACTGTGAAATTTTTATACAAGTTTTTATACACAATTCCACCATTTACTTAGGGCGCCTCTGATATTTGAGGATTCAAATTATTACTTAAGCCTAACAGATGTGCAATTCAGTTCATTCTTGCACCTCCTTTCACCAAAAAGTCTGTCATCCTAGAAGCCTTTCAGGAGCTGTTTTGTCTGGGCTTCACTGCCGCCAAAGAACTTCCCGCCCTCATGGGACCGCCATCATTAGATTCAGGATGTTATAGGCCCATCAGCTTCCATTTATTTCGTCCCCGAACCACACAACGTATTGCATGAGACTTGACTCTGATACGATTTGTAATGACCCAACCGCCACACTATCAGAAGTATTGTCTGCTTTGATTCATTACAGCTCACACTGAGCTAAACCACACGATTTTACCTTTTTCGACAGGTGACCTACGAGTACTTCCAGAAGATCACCTATCCCAGGACTACTCCCACCGGAGCATGCTTAACTGTGAAGTTTTCATACACAACTCCCTCATTTGCTCCAAAAAGACGTATTTAATATTTGAGAATTCGAATTATTACTTAATCCCAACAACTTTCCCTCCAATTCCGATGTGCAAATCAGTTCATTCATGCAACTTATTTCACCTAGAAGCCAGTCATCCTAGAAGTCTGTCAGAAGCTGCTTTGTCTAGGCTTCACTGCCCCCAAAGCACTCCTCACCCTCATGAGTCCGTCCTCATCGAATTCAGGATGTTGCAGGACAACCAACTTCTGCATGGTTTGTCCCCGAACAACACATCGTAATGCAGGAGATCTGACTTTGATACCATTTGTGATGACACAATACTCACAATATCAGAAGTATTGTCCGCTTTGGTTCATTCCAGCCCATACTAAGCTGAACCACACGATTTTGCCCCTTTTCTAAGGGTGTCCTACGAGTACTTCCCAGGAGGCCAGGTCACTCATCCTAGAACTACTCCCACATGAGCACGCTTAAATGTAGAGTTTTTATACACCACTCCATCATTTGCTCTGAAAAGACGCCTTTTATATTTAAGGTTTCAATTTTTTGCTTAAGCTCAACAACTTTCTCTCCAATTCTGATGCGCGATTTGGTTTATTTCTACACCTCCTTTCACTTAGAAGCATGTCAGAAGCTGCTTTATTTGGGCTTCACTGCCCCTAAAGCCTATCCGTAACCAAAAGCACCTTCAAGTACCCAATAGAGTTGTATCCAGAGATCCTCTCATCCCTACTCATAATCCATCAACGAGACTTCTCACTAAGCCACAGTACTCAACATTTATCAATACATACGAGTAATTTAGGCCCGTCCAAAGATAAGATATCTGTAAGGTCATCTCATTCTACCATTTTCAGTGGCTCAAATGATTCTCACAGTGCATCACAATTATAATGCCCTCCAAAGTCTTAGGCATCAAATCCAACAACCATAGGTCACCAAAAGCCAATTTAATCACCTCAGCAAACCCCCCAAACCTCCTATGATACTGTTTGAAGTTTTCTAGGTCATTCAATTTTCCACTATCAAAACCCCAGAGTCACAATCCAACGGATTAACCTCCATGAAATTCGGTGTACATCAAATCACACAAAATGATATCGGAAGCAAAACCATAGATCCTGATCAAATCAACCTGATTGGCTTCATCACAAAATATCCAGCTCAAGGTTTCACTGCCGGGAACAATCATCTAACAATATGCGATAAGATCAGGATCACATGCCACCAACCGAAATATAAAAACAGCAGTGTTTAGCCTATGGGCTTAATCTGGTCATGCCATGACAAATCAAATGAATAGAGAAAATACATCGTAAAGCTAGGAGAGAGAGGTTGTATCGTCGTTCCGAGACTTTCGAAGGTGATAGTTAATCAATCTGATCGTCATATATCCTATAATCTCCATCAGTTCGCCTAAAACGAAAAAATAAAATAGAAGTTATTGGATCATCCTCAATTTTCAGGAAAGCCTCTTCTCATCGTCCCAAGATCGCTCACGGTGACGGTTGGGAGAATTTGATCCCCCCCCTCCCATCCCAACCTGCCAAAATGTATGAAATCCTTCGATTGAAGAGTGTAACTTGTGCATTTTTTTGAGAGGATTCCAATGACGCTTTTGAATTTGAGTTTCATCAATGGTTAAGGAGAAATCTAGTTTATCAAGAACTATTACTATCAACCATACATTACCTTATTTAATTAAAGTGGTGTTGATATTTTATGCTATAACAGACTTTAAAATTGAGTAATTTCATAGAGTAATAAATTTCTTCGTTATGCAATGTATTTTAGTTTTGCCAAATAATAATTCCAAAGCAATATTGTACTTTACCGTGATAATTAGGGCAATAATCAAGGAAATGGAGCATTTGACAGCCCAATCCTCACTCATTCTCTTGCAATTCCTCATATAAAAAGCTAGTATTAGCCATTCAACATAAACTAACATGAAGCAAACCCTAAACGAAGCATACATATTTGCAGAAGGCATGAAATTGTCTAAAAATAGTGAATAAATATCCAAATTAAAATAGCATATTTACATTCTTTTGAACAAGTATAAAATGCATACCTTGACCATCTCATCCAAATCTCAATTAGCCCTCTTGCAGCTATACCTACTGGCACAGAAAACATAAACCAGCAAGTTGAGAAAGCAGAGCCCAGCAAGAAGCCAAAAGAAATTATCAAGATGCCCTTCATTCAGATTATCAGGAATCCATCCAGGCTTCCCTCCCCTTGTTGTCACTGAGGTCACAACGGTCAGAATAAAAGAACTCAAGTAATTTCCGAGCGCAGTTGACATGAGCGAAAATGCGCTGCAAAGGCTTCTCATAGCATCCGGCGACTGATCGTAGAAAAATTCTAGCTGTCCGATGAACGTGAAGATCTCCGACGCACCAATCAAGAAATACTGTGGAACTTGCCACAATATGGTCATTGGAACCGCGGATTTTACGTGCACCAGACCTTCGGAATTAGCGATACCTAGTCTTTTGATCTCGACCAATGCGGCAGAAGCCATTGCCAGGATTGAAATGAAGAGGCCAATGCCCATTCTCTGGAGCTCAGAGAAACCCCGCTCTTTTCCGGTGAATCTTCTCGCAATCGGCACCAGAATGCTGTCGTAGACCGGAACCCACACGATGACGCTTATGACATCGAAGGTCGATAACGAAGCGGGAGGAATGGTGAAGGATCCGATGGTTGTGTCGAGGACCATACCCTGTTCTACGAACATGGTTGACATCTGGGCATATACGGCGGAAAACATGATGCCGGTGGCCCAAATGGGGAACATCCTGACCAAGATTTTAAGCTCTTCCACCTGAGTTACTGTGCAGATGGCCCACGGGTCAGAGAACCTCTCAGCTTTTGTATCAAGATCTGACACGGTTGCGGCCTTGTCCAGAAACCTGCATTGAGTTGACCAGAGTAGCCATGGTCATGAAAAAGAAAGAAAATCAGGAAGTTTGCTGAAGTCCACTCTTAAGAAACAGTCCATTTTGGATCCATAGTGATCTGTTATTTTAGAAGCTGGTCCAGGAGATTAAATGCTAGTCTTTATAGATGTAATGTTTTACTAATAATGCTAAGTTCTCTATTACATTACCTTAATTGATGCATTTTTTCTCTTACTTTTAATCATTTTTTGTAAATAAAAGAGCTTCATGAAAGAATCTTGTATCAAAATGGCTGGTTTTTAAAAATACGGACCTACATATACAACAACAACAACAGAACCCATATAGTCCCCAATCATTGGGGGTATGGGCGGGGAAGATTGGAAACAGACCTAACCTTTGGCACTATGCACAAAGTGGCTTCTCTCAGAGGAGAAAGACCTAACCTTTGACAATAAATGCACAAAGTGGCTGCTCACAGAGTACCACTGAAATAGTGGCCCCCTATACCGTCGCGTTTGCTGCGGAATCATGCCCTCAAATCAAAGTCAAAGACATCAGAGAGGGCAGACCCAAGAATCCATTTTGATTTATGTGCACATAACCATGCTTCCTTCATTCAACATCCAGAGCATTGGTGAAGCACATATATGCGGACCTACATATATGCATAAAAATTGAGATAGTGATATTTACCTAGAAAAGATACAATAAAATGGGAACAAATGCACTGTTGATAGCATAATCAGCAGAATCAAGACATTTAGAGCCGCACTACAAAACCATGCGACTCCTAAAAGAACTAACAGGTTACACTAAAACACATAAGATGAGCATAATTAAATCTAGTGAACTATTGGAGAAAATTCAGAGGTGATACTTGCCTACACTCATCACTATGCTCCAGTTTTCGGCTGCCTTTGATTGCTGAGGTCTTATCAGGGAGTTCATACAAGAGCGAGCTATCAAGAGGAACCTCGACACTCCATTTGCGAAATGAGGCAACGAGCACTTGGCACATTCGTGTAAGCGGACTTCCGCCTGGTCTCTGGAACCTGTAAAGATAAGTTCCGCCGAAAAAACTCCCAATAGCCAGACCCATGAACAATGTCGGGATACCAAAGCCAAGACCCCAACCACAGTTATCTTGCACCCACACAAGAAAACTGCTAGATATAAGAGCACCGATGTTGATTGAGAAATAGAACCAATTAAAAAAAGAGCCCTTTTTAACTCTCTCCCGTGCATCGGTGTCATCGAATTGATCAGCTCCGAACGATGAAACACATGGCTTAATGCCACCAGTTCCCAGTGCAATTAGATAAAGACCCAAGAAAAATACAGTATATTGGGCTGCAGTTGCTTCTGGACATACAGATTCGACACACACAGGAGGCTTTAATTGTGGAACTGAAGCAGAAAGTGTAAGTGTGCCCATTCCCTGTTCAAAAAAAAGAAAAATCATCATAATCATGAACAAAATAATGGACAGAATCATAGACCATAGAGTTTTTTCAAGAGAATATCAAAAAAGATTGAAAGATAAATTTTATAAACTATAAATGAAGTATATAGAAGTAGTTGGATTTTAAGGAGTGTGGGACATAAATGAGGATGCTAACATTGATATATGAAAAAAGCAGAAAAGATAACTTAAGGAACAATCATATTAGAAGAATGTTTGGAAAGGCAAATACAATTACCGTCGAAGAATAAGGAGAAAGTGTAGACCTAAGATAACATGCATAGAAATTATTTAAAATGATCTGCAAAGAGTAGGTTTACCATCTAAGGCAACAAGCAACAAGAATGAATGAAAAATGAGAATCCATAAAACCAATTTTAAGTCATTGTTATGAGGCTAATGATTACAATAATCATAATTATGCACTTTTGTGGTTCGAATTCCATAGGATTCTAGATGCATAGTTGCATATGATTTCTAAGGTCTAGTGTTTTTCATCTAAAAGCATGCAGTAAAATAAGACCCATCCTGAAAATAAGCAAAGGGTTTATTACCGGGACCTCCACTGTGCATTTACAAAAGTAAAAGGAACTCCCCTCTACTTATTGAAATTATCAAAACCTTCAATCCGAGTTTACATTGTTTATTTTTAGTACAGTAAACCTCCCTTTGTGAGGGGTCCACTTTTAATATATGTTAACTAAGCAGAGGTGCCTTGTAATGTTGCAAACTCAGATGAGAGGTTTCTGTAATTTCAAAAAATAGAGGGAGATTTTGTAATTATGCAAAGTAATAGGGGAGGTCCAGGTAATAAACCCAATAAGAAAATCACAAAATACACAAGCACTACATGCAATCAATGGAAATCACCTATCATTAACTAAAAAAGAATGTTTTTTAATTCAAATAACTGGTATATATTGACAGTTCGTCACAAAAAGTAGATAATGTCACATCCTATCTTACAATGAAGTATATAGCTGAAAAAGCTGCAATGGTCCAGTATCTGCCCCAGTATGCATCAGCTAAAACAGCACCAATGAGGGGTGCAAGGTAACAAGTCCCTTGCCATGTTGTAACATTTCTTGCAGCTGATACATTGCTTTGATGTAACTTTGTGGTTAGATAGGTTACAAGGTTCGTCGATATACCATAATAGGCCAAACGTTCGCAGCATTCAGTTCCTGAAATTTAAACATTTTAAAAAAGATATAAAATAAATAAGTATAAAGAAGCCGAACTACAGACAAATATACCAAAGAACAATAGGCTAAAAGTTAACAAAATGGTGTTAGTAGTTTAGTACCTAGAATGAAAGGGCATGCCTTCCAGTTTCCTGTTTTGTGCTTCATTACAGAATTACCATTGAAGTCGACGGACCCATCTCCTGTGTAGCGCCCTTCACCTCCGTACTAAAATAACAAAACATTAAAGAAGGGTTGTAAAACCAATATGTTATGAGCCATTTCTTCAAAATCTACCAGTTCAGTCAGAGTTTGTAAAGCTATCTCCTAGCAGATGTGTAGACTAGTAGAGTGACTGAAATCAAATGGACAGAATCTGGAGAGGATGTCGGCTTCATGGAGTGCTCTAGGTCATGGTCGAACAGAATGTTCGAGGCTAGAGGGAAAAGTGTCCAAATAGATGTATGGTCTAGCAGAGCGCTCAAGGTTGGATGAACAGAACCAATTCCATAGACTTGTAGTCTAGCAAAATGCACACGCATGGTCGAACAGAGTATTCAAATAAGTGTTTAATTGAGTAGAGAGCTCGAGGCCACGTGGACAAAAAATTCAAGTACATGTGTGATATATTTGAGTGCTGGAGGAATTGTAGATATGTGGCTGAGCAGAGTGCATGAGGCCGGGTGGAAAAGATCCGAGCAAAAGTGTGGTCTGAGATCAATGGATAGATCATCCAAGTAGATGTGTGACAACGCAGAGCCCTAAGGATGGGTGAATGGAACATTCAAGTAAATGTGTGGCTGAATGAAGTGCCCCAGGATGAGTGGATAGAGTGTTCTTGTAAAAGTGTGACTGAGCTGAGTGCTTGGGGTCGATGGATAGAACACTCGAGCAAAAGTGTGTCGAGCAAAATGCTAGAGGACGGGTTTGTTGGAGCCGAGAACATGGCATAAAATTTGGACCGAAAGGATGGCGAAGGTTACTGACTTTAAGATTAGCAAGCACATGCACGTAACGAACTAGAGAGAGATCGAAAGCCCACATTGATTATTGTCACAACGTGGAGGTCTCACCGCACACCCATGAGCGTATAGGAACTCCCCCTCTCAAACGAAGTCCGAGATGAGTTTGGGAAGAGGCTGGCGGGGGCTAGCTGGCTGTAGGCGCATAAGCCAGTGGGTCGTGAATGTCTGCCCTTCCCCATACCCTTGGGTCTTATTTTTAGGCAGTTGGGTCTAGTTATGTGTGTGTGTGTGGTGGGGGGGGGGGGGGGGGGGGGGGGGGGTACTTAGTTGTCATTGGGTGAACCCTACCCCCCCTGCAAACTTGATCAGCTAGTCCAACGAGCTGATCCATAGCTAGGGCGAGTTACTGTGGCCAGAGGGAAGTTGCTGGCGAGTTGTTGGAGAAGGTCAGGCGAGCACTAGGCAAGTTCCTTACGAGTTAAGTTGAGCTTCTGTATAGCTGTCCTGGGGTCAACAGTTAACCCTCCGCCGTCCGTATTGTACTCGATGAATAAGGATTATACACAATCCCCCTTTTTACGAGCTCAACACGAGCACAGAAAAAACTGTCCAACCCGGTTCGACGAGATGCAAGTCGGCGAGTTGGAGTCATTGACTCTTGGAGTATCAACGATCCAGGTCATTCGTGCAGAGGGTAAGTTCAACTGGAGGAGGTGGATAGGAGAGTTGTTGGTTGCGAAGTCGATCTCAGACATGTAATGTCAACACACTTTCAGGTTATTCAAGCAGAGGGCGAGCTTAACTGGAGGAGGTGGATATGCGAGTAGTTTGTCGCGATGTCGGTCCTGGACCGGATAATGTCGACACGCTACTAGGCCATTCGCGCAAAGGGCGAGCTCAACTGGAGGAGGTGGATAAGAGCGTTGTTTGTCGCGACATCGGTCCCAGACTGGATAATGTCGACACGCTCTCGGGCATTCACCCAGAGGGCAAGCTCAACTGGAGGAGGTGGAATGCGAGTTGTTTGTTGCGACGCCGGTCCCAGATTGGATAATGTTGACGCGCTCTCAGGCCATTCACGCAGAGGGCAAGCTCAACTGGAGAAGGTGGATAAGCAAGTTATTTTTCGCGACGTCGGTCACAGACCGAATAATGTCGACACACTCTAGGTCCATTTGCGCAGAGGGAGAGCTCAAGTGGAGGAGGTGGATATGCGAGTTGTTTGTCCCAACGTGGGCCCCAGAGTGGATAATGTTGACACGCTTCCAGACCATTCGCGCAGAGAGTGAGCTTAACTAGAGGAGGTGGATAAGTGAGTTGTTTATAGCGACGTCGGTCCCAGATTGGATAATATCGGCATACTCTCAGGTCATTCACGCTGAGGGTGAGCTCAACTGAAGGAGGTGGATAGACGAGTTGTTTCTATGGACCTTTGATCGACGAAGTTCTCTAGAATGTCCCTCCTAACTCCTGGTCAGTGGTTAACGAGCGGAAGGGCACGAGCACCCGAGGTGTAGGCAACCAACGTGCAAGAGGGGAGCTGATCTCGGTTGACAATGCAAAAGCTTGGATTTAGAGACATGCACCCTGGGGCGTCGTCCGTTCGCATGATTAACACTTTTCAGAAGATAGAGGTTGTGCCCATCTAGGCAAAACTCTAGAGGTAAGTCGTCCCGGTACGGGAGATAATGACGTACCAACCGGAGATAGACAACCAACATGCAATGGGGGAGCTGATCTCGGCTGACAATGCAGAGGCTTGGATTTAGAGTCATGTCGCTCAGGGGTAGGTCAATATCTCGTGCTTGACCTGGATATAAGTTCGCAGGAGAGCATACATGATCATAAGAAATATGGAGACAATGTTTATCATTAAGAGAAACAAATTGAAATACACGTGAGGTACCTTCGCGTGTCTTACAAGATGGGATCATGGATAATACCTTTTCAAATTGTCGTCACTCTAGGTGTTTGCGAGGTCCTGGCCTTCGAAATTCTTTAAGTGGTAGGCTCTGTGTTGTTATGCCTTCTGGACGACGTAAAATCCTTCTCATGCGAGGTTAAGATTTTCGAAGCGACTGATCTTTCTGCAACGTTCACTTTCTTAAGGACAACGTCCCCGACTTGTCAACTTGTGGAAGTGCCTCTCTATCCTCCGCTTGATTTCTTTTTGTCGGATCATGGCGAGATCCCTGAGCTCTTCAATGAAATCTAGGGAGACTCTTTGTGCTTCTTCATTCTCAAGTCACCACTCTTCATCTCTGTCTTATGCGGCAATTACTCGGGGGCTCCCGATCTCGAACTCTACTGGGAAAAGTGCCTCTGATCCATGGGATAGTTTGAAGGGGGTTTCCCCTGTAGCCGAATTGGGGGTCGTCCCGCGAAGCCCATAAGCTTGAAAGGAGTTACTCCACCCAATTCTCCTTCATGTTCTCAACCTTCTTTTGATCAAATTCAATATCAACTTGTTGGCCGCCTCAACCTGATCATTGCTCCGTCGATGGTGGACTGAGGTGAAGCATAGAACGGTCTCCATCTGCTTACAGAACTCCACCAACCCCAAGCTCACAAACCGAGGGTCGTGGTCGGTGATAGCAAGGGGTACCATGTACCTGCAAATGATTTCACCCCAAATGAAATTCTTTACAATCTACGTGGTAGTCTTTGCCAGAACCTTCGCCTTGATTCACTTGGAGAAGTAGCCGATCATGACCAGGATGAATTTTCACTGACTACTAGCCTGCAGTAAGCCGGTAAGGGTCCGAGCAGATCCATTCCTCGGAAGGCAAAGGGTCAGGGAGTTATGATGGATCTTTAGTGTTAGGTTGGATGGAGTTGAAGAGGCGCGTAAAGTTGGCATTTTGGCATCTCTGAGCGAACTCCTCGGCATCCCTTCGGATATTCGACCAAAAGTATCCTTGTCTGAGCACCTGCATTTCCAGCGTGCGACTTCCAGAGCGACTCATGCATTCTCCTACATGAATCTCTTCGTGGAGTCGGGGCACCTCCTTCTCCGTGACGCACCTGGCCAAAGGTTCAGAGAGAGTTTTTCGATACAAGTTCCTATTGTGGAGTAAATAATAGCCGACTTGTATTGAAACCGTCTTCTACCCCCTACCGACTCGGGGAATGACCATGTTGTCAAGAACTCCACGATCGGGCGATCCACGAGGGTTGTTAATTGATCTCATTAGCCCCCTTCTTCGATGGATGGTCGGAACAGCTCCGTCAAGGTCCCTCCGACCTTCGGACCATACTTCACAAGCCCATCTATAGCACCATCGTCAAGCCTTAGAATGTGCTGGATATTGAAGGATCAGAACAACTCAATGAGTTCCATCACCTTCGCCAAATACAATTATAGTGTCGGCTCCCAGACTTTCAACTCTCCCCGGAATTGTGATGCAATTACTAAGGAATCTGTGTGAGCCTGAACATCTTTCATCTCTAGCTATTTCTCCATTCGCAGGTCGACTATCAAGGCTTCGTATTCTGCTCGGTTGTTTTTTTACAGGTAAGTGAAACTCCAACGCTTGCTCAATCTTGGTCCCGTTCTGGCTAACTAGAACAACTCTGGCACCGAGAGAGTTCCCTCCCGAAGCTCCGTCTACAAATAAGGCCAGGGTATCGACACCATCGAGCTATCCCCAACCCCGACATCTATAACAAAGTCAGCCAAAAAATCGACCATTGCTTAGCTTTGATGACCATCCGTGGCAGGTATACGATGTCAAATTCCCTGGGCTCCACTGACCATTTGGCGAGCCACCATGAATGCTCCACTCTCTCCAACACGTTCCACAGGGGGTGGTCGGTCATCACTTTGACGGTGTGTGCCTGGAAGTAGGGCCTAAGCCTTCAGGACGAGATGATCAGTGATAAGCCAACTTCTCGAGGATTGAGTACCTGAGTACCGCCTTCCTCAGGGTCCCCCCTGACATAATAAATTGGCATCTGTCGTGCCACCACAATCATATTCTCTCCTCGCTCTGTTCACCCTCGCCACCAATTCGCGGAACTCCTGACAGTTCGCTATGTCGTGCCCTTCCACTCGATGAAACTTGCAAAAAGGTACGAGGCCTCTCCCCAGCTACTGATGCGCTCTACCACCCTTGTGACCCTCCTGACGTCGTGTGACCTCCATCGACTCGCGAGGCAGTGTTATGTTGCACCTCATCTCGTCATCTCGCCCATTAGGCGAGTTATGGCGGGCTCGTCGCTCCGTCGAGTTGCGGCAATCTCGCCCGAAGTGGCAGTGTCCTGCTGGTCTCCATGGCGACCTCGCGAATGGCGCCTAAAACCTCCTATCAAGTCGCGGGGGCTCCGATACCATCCCCGATCTTCTAAACTCCCCTCCCGACCTTCTCGCCTGTGATGCGGCTGGCGGCTCCTCAGTCCGGGTCAACCGGGTTAGTGAAGCCAAGAAGTTGTTGTTCGTGGCCTCTCGCTCAATGAACCGGTTGGTACGGTCAATGAGGTATTCAAAAGATACCCGAGGGTTGCGTCTGACTTCCAACGAACAAGATTTCCTGCAACCCTCACATCAGAGCCATCTGCAGGGTGTATCTATCCACCTCCTGAATCTCCATTACTTCCGCCTAGAAGTGGTCGATGTAGCATCCCAGCGATTCCTGTGCTCCTTGTTTGATTAAGAAGAGCGTCCACGGGCCCTTCTTTCTCCTCTTTGATGTGGCGAACTGCAACATCAGCCCGCAACGGAGGTCGTCGAAGAAGTAGATGGAGCTCGCCGACAGTTGGTGGAACAAGCCACGGGCCTTACCCTTGAAAGTGTTGGCGAGGTGGTTGGAAGCGCTCATTCTCAAACTCGTGAGGTCACAAGGTCGTGGCGGCCGCAATATGAACTCATACCTGCAAGAAGCGCTCATCCTCCGTGGCGTGCTCCTTCCCAGCTCACCAAGAGGGCTTAGGTGTATCTGACGAGGCAAGCACGTGGGACAACGTCGCCGCGAATTCAATTAGGGGCGCGAGATAATTGCGCAATATCTCCTCTATCATCCGACGAAAGTCTCCGTGCGACTAAGTCACCCACTGCGCGTGAATTTTCCCAATCTGTTTCCTGCAGTCGTTGTGCGTCATTGAACTTCTCCGAATGTGTTTTCTCCTTCGACCAAGGTCCACGCTTACAATACCAAGATGTTGTAGCTGAGAACTCGGGTCACAAAGTTCAGGCCGAAAGGATGGACGAAAGTAACTGGCCTTCAGATTAGTATGCACATGCACTTAACTAACCAGAGAGAGATCGAGGGCTCGGGATGCTCACAAGTACGATCCACATGTCACGGCGTGGAGGTCCCACAACCCACCCAAGGGTGTATAGGAAATCCCCTTCCCAAGCCAAGGCCGAGATGGGCTCGGGGAAGAGACACGTGGGTTAGCTGGCTATAGGCGAGTAAGCCCGTGGGCCGTGAATGTCTGCCCTTCTCCCCTTCCCCATACCCTACGAACGTATTTGTAGGCAGCTGGGTCAAGTGGGGGGTACCCAATTAACAGTGGGTGAACCCTACCCCCTAGCAAGCCCAATCACGTCGCCTGACAAGCTGATCCATAGCTAGGACGAGTTGTTATGGCCGGGGGGAAGTCTTTGGTGAGTTGTGGAGAAGATCAGGCAAGCACCCTGCGAGTTGAGTGGGGCCTCCGTACAGTTGTTCCAGGGTCAACGGTCAACCCTCTGCCAAACGTATTGTACTCGCCAAATACGGGTTGTACAATGATGGTAGAGCATCTGCCTAGATATGTGGTCGAGTAAGGAAATCGAGGATAGTGGACTAAGCGCCCACTTGGAAGTATGGTTGAGTGGAATGCTGAGTCCAAGGCTACTATCTAGGCGAACATGGTCCTCAAAGGAGCGAATATGTTCCTCTCCTGGAACTTGTTCGGAGATCAACAATCAAGGGTTCGTTTCTAAGTTCCACAATCCAAGGTGTATAATTCAGGGATTTAATGCCCTTATATAGTGTTTGGACGGATTTATGGTGACTAAATAGGTGAATGATCTGCCCTTAAAAATATGATTTATACAAGTTTTAGAACACCATTTAGCGGAAAGCATTTCAGTATTACGAAAAGTTCAAATTGATTTGCAACGACAATCATAAGGGCGGGATTTCAATAAGAAATTGCGAGAAGAAAAGTGAAATGCAATACATAGATAGCTATTTCGATTTGAGTCACCTCTCCTTCTGTAGGCAAAATCACCTGACTAGAAAAAAAGAAAAAAGAAAAGAGAAAAAAAAAATCCAGATAAATGAGACTAGTTTACAAGGGGTTATCTTACATGGGGGAAGAGTAGATCAGAGTCTAGTAATTGGAAACATGAGAAACTCACCGAGCAGAGAAAAATGGGAAATAATATGAATTTGAAAAAAATGTACAATTTAACAGATTGTAGGGCGAAATCAAGAACATGTAAGCAGGCTTAAAATGGTATAGGCAAAACTGGGAGTAACAGCCATAGATATGGCATAGACAAGCAAGGTGAAACTCACATACATCCCATCCAAGAAAATATATACACATTTAGAACCCATTAAACGGAAGCCCTAAGAATTTGTTCGGTTGGACAGAATTGGTGATTTGTAATTGGAATTGGAGTCCAATTCCAATTAAATTAGACCTCTAATTCTAATCTCTAATCCTCAATTCTAACAAGTCTGATCCTCCGCCAATCATTGGAAACAAACACCTTCGCACAGATTCACATCTCAAGGCTTCGCTGCATTCAACGGAAGTGAACAGATGAAGAAATGAAATCCAAACAGGTTATGTGTTGATTAAGAAGAATACGCAAGTGAACAGATTCAAGCTTTACAATCAACTTTTTTTTTTTCATTTCAACCCACTCAAATCCCTAGCATCCAAACACATCAATTCGGGAATTGCATATTACGCCATTTGAATAGGACAAAATCGCCGCTATATCACATGAAGCGTCTCCGTAATCGTAAATCCGTTGAAAGAAAGCACCGAAATTCAATCAACTAGAAGAGAAAAGACCAAACCTAAACCTTAATCGCACCAAAAGGTAGAAAGGTAAGCTACCTCTAAGAGCCTTCCTTCGAGCAGCATCCGATCTTCTTCCTGGGAACCCATGGAGATGAAGCGCAGAGTCGCCGGACTTCCACTGCAATTCAGATCCGGATTCAAGGTATTCTAGACCTTCTAGTTGGATAACCGAGTGAACAAGAATCTAATAAGACCTCGATGACAGCCCAATTTTTAGACTCCGGTTGTCACAAGATATCATAAAATAGAATTCAACTTTTCAACTATTGGATAACTTCTTGGAACTAATCACTCTGATATTATTATTAATTAAAAATGGATTATTATTTTGGCAGCTCAATCCCTTCTTTAATGCAACACAGTCTCAAACAGTTAATAAAAATTGTTTTGCCCGTCGAATATAAAAGTTAATAAAAATTGAAGAGTTGTAATTGGTAATAAAAAGAGAGAGAAAATTAGAAAGATATAAATGTTTTATTAAAAGAATATTTTTACTGTCCCGAAGAAAGAGGAGGCTGATACTATCTCGAAAGAAGAGGCGGGTACCCGAAGGAGGAGGTTAATCATCTCAATCCCACCCGAGATAATTTTCACAAATCATCTTTAGAGCGGCTTCATTGTTTTGGAATATGGCTTCAATGTTAGTGATGAAAGAAGCTCCTCCAAACATGATCTCATCTCTTGTGAGTTGTTATTGTTGAAATTGTGGAGGAAATTGGGGTTTGAGCGCATTTGATTTTAGTAGTTTTTTTAGGGCGAGTTATGCAAAACTCACAAATGCTATTTTTTCAGATTCTTTAAAAACATCATTTTTTATTGGATTCCAACCGAAGGGAGGAAGGTTCATTCAAGAACACCGTTTCATTTTGTAAAACAATTTAAATTTTAAAAAAATCGCTAATAACAATTTTCTCGCACCCGCCACCGCAGACGGCTCCCACTTTTCATTCGAGATGCCTTCCTCCCGGGTCCGAACAATGAATAATATTTTGTTTTGTTTTGTGGTGAAATGATAAATAAAGACGCCAAATTATTTACAAAAATTTTGGGAAACCAAAATAATATATTGTGATTACAAAAGAGAATTATTGGGAAAACAAAATAATTTTTTAAATTTGTGATATTACATTTTGTATTACTCTACAAATTTGGTCCGGAGACGATGAGTATTATCGCGCAGGGCATGGGAAATCCTGTGAACAACAATTTGTTTACTATTATATAAGAGAAAAACATCATTTGATGAACATTCATCTTTCTAATTTTATCTCTTCTTTATTTCTAATTTTACAAATTTTTATAATTAAATCTAATTTATGCATTTTATTCTACTTTTAAAAAATATGTCATTATCCCTTTCGTTTTTACTAAGTCTTATATTTGGTTATATAAAAAAGTTTGGGAATGATGAATGACAAACGTAGTGTCACGCAACGGGGAAACCACGTGCTAACCACGTGCTAACCACGCGCTTGGTTATAAACTTTGCGATCACCTTCTCTAAGACAGGAACAACTCGAGGACCTTTATCAGCAGGGGCGAATTCCTATAGCGAGCTCATGCACAATGGGTTCATCCTCAAACCACTGGTTCAGGCATAACATAGGGTCCATCATGCAAGGTCTCACAGCGCATAGACAAAACTCACCGACCATATGCTAAGAACTCGTTGACCACATGCCGGTGTCACTCAACCTCTGCTAAGTATTCGTCGAACCTCGCTAAAACTCACCAATTCTACTGGAAACTCGCAAGATCTATTTCCAGATCAGCCAGCTCGTGGACTCTCTTGTATTTTTACTTAGCATTTCCCCCCTCCATGTAAGCAGTGTAGGAATATTTTGTAGTATATTCCAAAATAATGTATAATTTTCATATTTGAAAATTGCAGAAAATAAAAATATGAGAACAAATCTAGAAAACTAGATTATTAAAACTTTAAAACAGAAGTGATGAGAATCAAAATAGATTAGTTAAAGGATAGTTTAGAATCGAGCCTGGGTAAGGCGTGTGATCACTGCCCTAAAGAAGTTGCACCACCCTCCGGCAGGGCTTTCAACCGATGCTCACTCCTCCAAGGTACAACATCCGGCTAGATCCCGAAACTCCGATGTGTGGGGACACCGAAGCAGCACAGAGCACCCGAACAACCACTTGATGAAGCAAATGTAAAGAAAAGAAAGCACGTAGAAGATCGTCGCCAAGACCAGAGAGTGAGAGAGCAGAAGAACATCTTTCAGCGTATATTCTTTCTGAAGAGGAACGCCAATATATAAAGACAGTAAATCGCCGGAAACGGAATCTTGAAAAATGGCAACATTAAAACCGTAATCAATTATAATTGGAAAGCACATAAAAATGTTGAAAATTTCCAACGTAAATAAAGGCGAGAAACACGCGTAAATGAGCGGTTAAGAATACGCGTAAAACTGCGGAGAGAGAGAGCGCAGAACGACATGATGCGTTGAATTCAATTAATTCAATTCGACGTTGCGTCGATATCATATCGACGCAAGTCCTATCGACGCGAGCGTCGAAGACATATCGACGCAGGTTGGGTGCGTCGAATTCCATTCGACGCCTCCAACTTCAGCGGGCTTGTCGACGTTGCGTCGAAATCTATTCGACGCAGCTCTGATTTCTATTCGACGCAACTCCAAGTAAAAGGCTCTGAAACTATTTTGTACAAAAAATACAATTCAATTATTCCCCAAATCCAAATCCGGGTCCGGGTCCGGGTCCGGGTCCGGTCCGGTGCGTGCGCGCGCGCGCGCGTGTGGTTCATAGTTTCTCCTTATGTTCTTTTGAACAAATAAGAAAGTGTGAATTTCTTTATATACACTTAAGGGAAGAAGGAGAATTGTAAGGTGGGACTAAAGAACACCCTTTCATCATGAAAGGCTTCCCTCCAAATATTTGGATTCCCTCCAAGTTTGGTTTTGAGTTTTTCCATCATAATGAGGAGCCCAAACACCAAACACCATTTAGCTCCAATCAAAACATTTAATTTTATAATGTTTTATAATTAAAATTTCTAACAATCCCCCACAAAAGCGATAAACCAAAAGCGAACTTCATAAATATGATATTACTAATAATAAATAAAATTAAATACAAATTTGCTTCATCAAGTTCTATCTAATGCAATGGGTATAGATGGATTGGTTATCTTGAATCTATACTTAGTACTTACTCCCTCTACCGAAGAGTATAATGTGCCAGAGGTTTGAATTATAAACTTTTGACAGGTAAATTAGATAAGCACACAAAAGATTGGTTGTTCTTGGGTTATGGCGGTGAGCGCGTTAATGTCCATGCGCATTCCTTGATTTTTCATGAGAGTTATTTTGGGTTCAGCCCGGATCCCAAAGTTGCGGCCTCACAACAACCCCCACATAGGTGGTGCCTCAAGAGATATTCGTAACCAATATCTCGCAAAGAAACATGCCTTTGGCAACCATTAAGAACTTAATTAAGTTCATCCTAACTTGTTACGTAGAGCACAACATCATAGGAATGGGGAGAAGGTTTTCTCAACCTTTTAAATTTGTGCTCCCAACTACGCTACATCAACGGCTTCGTTTCTACCACATTGAACCCACTTCATGGGATCTCCAATCACATGGGTTGGGTATCCACCGTTGGCAGCAAATTATGTGGGCTTAAGCCCTATTCCCCTCGATGACAACAATATCTCCCTTCGGGATAATCCCTTGGTAAGATTATCAGCCAGATTCAATTCTGACTTTACATAATTGAGTGATATCACTTCTTTTCTTCTTTGCTTCATGGACTTGTACCTGATTCTCATGAACTTATTCATTTTGGAATTAGTACTATTAGAAGCAGTTAAATCAATAACACTTTTATTATCACAATGTAAAGAGATAGCAGGCATTGGGTTTTCAATTAATGGAATTTCACTAAGTAAATTTTTAATCCATTCTGCTTCGGCACATGTAGTGTCCAAAGCTATAAGCTCCGATTCCATGGTGCTTCTAGAAATAACTGTTTGTTTTGTAGAAGCCCATGAAATGGCAGTACCTCCAAGGAGGAATACATAGCCCGTCGTTGACTTAACGTCTAACGAATCAGTTACCCAATTGGCATCTGAATATCCTTCTAGTACTCCGGGAAATCCCGTGTACACTAAACTATAATCCATAGTTCCACGAAGATATTTAAATATTCTATTTAGTGCTATCCAATGTTCATCACTTGGATTACTAGTATATCTACTAAGGTGGCCTACGACATAGGAAATGTCGGGCCTAGTGCGGTTAGCTATGTATAGGAGTGATCCTATCATTTGTGCATACCTATGTTGATCAACAGGTTCATTAGTATTTTTACAAAGTTTTACACTAGCGTCATATGAAGTAGAAGCGGGAATGAAGTCATATAAGTTGAATTTAATCAACATTTTCTCAATCGAGTGTGAAAGAGATAATGATACGCTAGAATCATTTTTAACTAATTTCATTTCTAATATAATGTTTGCTTCCCCCAAATCTTTCATATCAAAATTGGATGATAAATTATCTTTGGTTTCATTAATAATTTTAATTGAGTTTCCAAAAATTAAAATGTCATCTACATAGAGACATAACAAGACAATTTCATTTCCGTTTTGTTTGGCATAAATACATTTATTAAATTCATTAGATTTGAAACCAAAAGTTAAGACTACGGAGTCAAACTTTTGATGCCATTGTTTAGGTGCTTGTTTTAAACCGTAAAGAGATTTAATTAATTTACAAACTTTGGTTTCTTGGCCTTTGACCACAAAACCTTCAGGTTGAGACATGTAGACTTCTTCTTC
This sequence comes from Dactylorhiza incarnata, assembly GCA_033032865.1. NCBI lineage: Eukaryota > Viridiplantae > Streptophyta > Magnoliopsida > Asparagales > Orchidaceae > Dactylorhiza > Dactylorhiza incarnata. The sequence goes on from JAWHQI010000258.1 coordinate 3,556,979, forward strand.
TAAGTCTCTATGCAAGAAGGCGGTCTTGACATCCATTTGATGAATGATCATCCTATGGATCGAAGCCAAGGCGATTAGAATACGAAGAGAGGTTATTCTAGCTACGGGAGCATATGTGTCTAGATAATCTATTCCTTGTTTTTGGGCATAGCCTTTAGCTACAAGGCGAGCCTTATATTTATATATGGATCCATCCGGATTTAATTTCTTTCTAAAAATCAATTTACATCCTATGGCTTTGGCACCGGGAGGTAAATCGGTTAGAATCCAAGTTTTATTTTCTAAGATATAATTAATTTCTAAATTAATTGCTTCTTTCCAAAATGGATAATCAGATGGGGTCATTGCTTCCTCATATGTATTAGGATCTCCTTCAACTAGATAAGTGAAGTAGTCCTCCCCATAGGATCTTTCGGTTCTAACTCTTTTGCTTCTTCTAGGTTCATCATTTTCTAATGATTCTATAGAAGAAGTGGAAGGTTGGTTTGAGCTAGTTGAAGGTTGAGATGAGTTATTTAGTTTATATGGAAATTTATCTTCAAAATAAGCTGCATCTCTAGCTTCTATAATGGTGTTGTTAGATATTTCACTAATTAGGGAATTAGTGATGAGAAATCTATTAGCACTACTATCGGATGCATATCCTATGAAAATATAGTCTAATGTTTTTGGTCCTATTTTCTTTCTCTTAGGTTCAGGAATTGCTACCTTAGCTAAACACCCCCACACTCGAAGAATTTAGAGGTTAGGTTTTCTTAATTTGAATAATTCAAAAGGTGTCTTATCGCTTTGTTTAGATGGAATCCTATTAAGGATGAAGGAGGAAGTGAGCAACGCTTCTCCCCAAAGATTTTCTGGAGCACCAGACTCGGCTAACATGGCATTGACCATGTTCATCAAGGTCCGATTTTTGCGTTCAGCTACACCATTCGATTGAGGAGAATATGGAGCAGTCACTTGATGAATAATCCCATGTTCTTGGCAAAATTGGGTTAGTTCATTCGAAGTGTATTCTCCACCTCGATCGGATCTAAGAATTTTGATTGACGATCCTAATTGTTTTTCTACTTCGGCTTTGAAAATCTTAAAGTATGAAAATACTTCATCTTTGGTTTTTAATAAATATATGTAACAATACTTTGTAAAGTCATCTATGAATGTTACAAAATATTTATTTCCACCTCTAGTAGGTTGGCGGTTTGAATCACATACATCCGAATGAATTAGTTCTAAAGGTTTTGAAGTTCTATCAACTGATTTAAAAGGCTTTCTAGAAAATTTAGCTTGCACACAAATTTCACATTTAGCACTTGGTGCAATATTAATTCTGGGAATCAAATTTAAGGACATCATTCTTTTCATGCAATCAGAATTCACATGTTCTAATCTAGCATGCCAAAAATCAGGAGAAGAATTTGAAACTAAGGAAGAAGAAGAAATTTGATTTACTTCTAAATCAGCAATATTCAATTTAAATAATCCATCACATACAAAACCTTTGTCAATAAAATTGTCATTCAATGTTATTACAACTTTATTAGATTCTAAAACAATCTTGTAGCCTTTCTTCACTAGCAAAGATCCGCTAACAAGATTCTTCCTAACTCTCGGCACATAAAGCACATCATGCAAGGCTAGTGTCTTCCCGGATGTCAACCTAAGATCCACTCGCCCACGTCCAAGTATTTGTGCCGATGAAGCATCTCTTAAGATCATGCTTCCTCCACTGATGTCCTGAAAGGTGGCAAAGCAAGAACGATCAAAACAAGTATGAACATTTGCTCCGGAATCAAGCCACCAATCTGATGAACAAGTGAGAAGAAGACTAGGAGTATAATCTAACATGAAGATAGGTTGATCCGGTGCTTGGATCATGTTGGCCTGAGGCTTGGAGCCATGGGATTTGCCGACCACTGGTTCAGTCTTCTTGTAGAAGCAGTTGGTTGACAAGTGATTTGTGAGGCCACAAATGAAGCACCATTTCCCTTTACCTAGATTTTGGTTTGAGGAGCTAGGTTTGGAACGATTGAGTTTTTGATGGCGGGAACCTTGACCGAAAGGTTTCTTGAAGTTCTTTCCTTTCCCTTTGTGGTGTTGGTGAGAGGAATGATTGCCTTGCGATTCGGTGAGGTTTACTCTTAGAGCAAGGTCTTTGGGAACTTTAGAGTTTTTACTCTTATGTTCCTCTTCAATGCGGATAGCATTTTGGATCTGGACATAAGTAAGATTTGATTGGTCATGCCTTAGTCTAGTGCTAAAGCCGGACCATGAATCGGGAAGAGAATCAATAAGACATGCCACAAGATAATTTTCGGAAAGGATTGAGCCATCGGCTCGGATCTTGGACAACATCTCATCTAGTTGATGGAGTTGAGGATTGATAGGCTTGGAAGCATCAATCTTGAATTTATGAAGGTTGGAAACATTATAGCGTTCTATACCTGCATTGTCCAGGTTATAACACGCTTCAAGAGCATACCATAAATCCTTAGTCGTACGATATTGGAGGAATACATCGTAAAGGCTGTCGGACAAGGCACTAAGAATGCGGTTGCGACAATGATATTCAATGTCCACCGGATCTCTATAAGGAATACGTCTAACGTACGTACTAGTGGTGTTTGCATTTAAGGATGAGGATGATGGTAGAGTCGAGGCAACTGCATTTGCAGCGCTAGGGATTTCAGTTTCTGCAGCGGGGGCATCGAAGATGGCAGGCAAAAGGCCTAACGTATTAAGCCAATATTCTATCTGAGCTTGCCACCGACGAAAACCATTTCCATTGAATTTCTCGGGTTTGATCCCGACGGAGTCCTCAGATCTGGATGCCATTTTAGTTTTATGAAATTTTAAATAGATAAAATAAATTGCTATACATATGAGAATGAAAGCAGATGTTATCATTTTGACTATTTGATTTTATTTAGCTACAACTTCTTTAGATTGTAGGGATATTTTGTAGTATATTCCAAAATAATGTATAATTTTCGTATTTGAAAATTACAGAAAATAAAAATATGAGAACAAATCTAGAAAACTAGATTATTAAAACTTTAAAACAGAAGGGATGAGAATCAAAAGAGATTAGTTAAAGGATAGTTTAGAATCGAGCCTGGGTAAGGCGTGTGATCACTGCCCTAAAGAAGTTGCACCACCCTCCGACAGGGCTTTCAACCGATGCTCACTCCTCCAAGATACAACACCTGGCTAGATCCCGAAACTCCGATGTGCGTGGACACCGAAGAAGCACAGAGCACCCGAACAACCACTTGATGAAGCAAATGTAAAGAAAAGAAAGCACATAGAAGATCATCGCCAAGACCAGAGAGTGAGCGAGCAGAAGAACGTCTTTCATCGTATATTCTTTTTGAAGAGGAACGTCAATATATAAAGACAGTAAATCGCCGGAAACGGAATCTCGAAAAATGGCAACATTAAAACCGTAATCAGTTATAATTAGAAAGCATATAAAAAATGTTGAAAATTTCCAACGTAAATAAAGGCGAGAAACACGCGTAAATGAGCGGTTAAGAATACGCGTAAAACTACGGAGAGAGAGAGAGCGTAGAACGGCAGGATGCGTTGAATTCATTTAATTCAATTCGACGTTGCGTCGATATCATATCGACGCAAGTCGACGCAGGTCCTATCGACGCGAGCGTCGAAGACATATCGACGCAGGTTGGGTGCGTCGAATTCCATTCGACGCCTCCAACTTCAGCGGGCTTGTCGACGTTGCGTCGAAATCTATTCGAAGCAGCTCTGATTTCTATTCGACGCAACTCCAAGTAAAAGACTCTGAAACTATTTTGTACAAAAAATACAATTCAATTCAATTATTCCCCAAATCACAAATCCAAATCCGGGTCCGGTCCGGTGCAGTGCGTGCGCGCGCGACTGGTTCATAGTTTCTCCTTATGTTCTTTTGAACAAATAAGAAGGTGTGAATTTCCTTATATACACTTAAGGGAAGAAGGAGAATGGCAAGGTGGGACTAAAGAACACCCTTTCATCATGAAAGGCTTCCCTCCAAATATTTGGATTCCCTCCAAGTTTGGTTTTGAGATTTTCCATCATAATGAGGAACCCAAACACCAAACACCATTTAGCTCCAATCAAAACATTTAATTTTATAATGTTTTATAATTAAAATTTCTAACAAGCAGGGCAGCCTGTCTTTTTGACAAACTGCCCGCAGGTAGCCCATTGTTTTCCATAAATAGGTCGTGAACAGTGTCGGTATGGGCATCAACTGCTGGCTCACGAAGCCCTCTAGTACTCGCTAGTGTTGGCGAGCTCACTTCAGAGTACTCACGCGATCTCTTCACGGTACCCGCGAGTACCATCCAAAGTACTCGCGAGCTCTCTTCTGGGTGGCTGCGGGTACTATCCAGAGTATTCACGAGCTCTATTTTAAACTATGTTTTCAACTTGTAATTTGATGTAACCTGAATATTTCTATGAATAAAATAACGCACAACTAAAGGTTCACGTTATGCGACACCTGACCTCGCCGCCCGTGACATCTTCTCTCTCGCCTTGTTATTCGTGACCGGAAGTATTATTCCACATACAATACTTCTCTCTTGTAATCTTTTTGGTGTACAACAGATGCACTTTCAGCCTCAACAGAACGAATAAAAGATCTTCAGATCAGGATGGTTGGTGAACATCGTGTTGAAATGACTAGACGAGATTCAATAGGGGAAGTCTCCTGAAGGTTCTCACGATAAATCAGACATACCTATTAGTAGGAGCGAGTTCAACCTCCTGCTGTTTGTGGTTACCCAACTCTCAGAGCAAGTTGTCTCTTACTGGGGGTTCAACGATTATTGGTGTTTACCCACAAGAAGAACAGACAATGCACAGGTTGCGACCTGACAATGAAGAACTCGCCTGCACCAGTCACGAGTTCTATAAGGTGGCAACGACTTCAGGATCCCTTGGCTTTGAAGAAATAACAGATTCGTTGGAGGAGGAAGAACCTACCCTCTTCTCAGATGCTATCTGTTGGGTGCTTGTTCCAATCGGATTTACAAAACCTCATCTCCCTCTCTTCATTGGGAGAGAAGATCCGACTCAACATTTGCAGGCTTTTGAGTATGCCATCTCACTTTGGATTTTGTCTGATGGCATCCACTGCAAGATGGTTTCTATGATCTTCGATGGAAGGCCAGAAATCGGTTCTACCAACTGCCCTCCCGATCTATTAGCTCACTTGGGAAACTTTGTAGGGAACTACTGTTAAGTTTCATTACCTCGAAGAAACAGAAGAGCGGTCCTCAAGCGCTTTTTCAAATTAAACAAAGGGAATCTGAGACTCTACGTCATTATGTCGATAGTCCATGAAGAAATTCTTGAAATACACGATGTTGATGTGTCCATGTACCAAGTTGCCTTGGTCCGTGGACTTCAAAAAAGCATTTTTTATGTTCGAAGTAAGCCGCAACTCCTACATATGTTGACCTCATCAATATGACCAATCACTTCATCGAGGGAGAGACGACAAATCCCAATTTCATCTCCTCTCTCCCAGATGGTGCAACAACAATGGAAGGGGAATTCCTCTCTCATGCAACCTCCGACCAGCTATCAAAATTGTATTCCTAAGTATAGCACTAAGTCCATACTACTGATATCACATCATGGGAAGAGCTTCTGCCATCAATGTCCATATGCACCACAACACTTTCTTAAGGAAAAATAAGAAGGGATAAGGTAGACTGTACTACCACTACTTCATTTCATAAACAGAGGAAGTACAACCTTCAGGCAACACTGCTCCACTAAGCTAGCAACAACAACAAAAAAGAAACTGGATACAAACTTCACACTTCCATCCAACAAGGGAGGAGCTCTGCTAAAAAAAAGGAACAAACAAGGGTCAAAAAGGTAAAACGCAAAGTGCACAAAACGATACAGAGCTGAATAAAAAATTGCGCAGTTCAGCTCAGGGCTCAAAGTCTTCTACCTCTTCCTTCTCTTTGTCTTGAGGCGTAGCATCCCTGATGTGAGTTTCTTGTTGATGGCAGGATCTAGCTAGAGAGGAAGGGAGCATGGGCATCCGGTTGACGGGATTACTTTCTCCATATCCTCTCATAATCCTGGAAGTCGGGTTGATTAATTTTTGTCGAAGACGATCAAAGTGTCGTTGGTTAGTGGCTTGGTCAATATATCTGCGGCTTGATCTTCTGATCTGCAGTAAATAATGTTGATTTCTCCTTTACTAACATGATCCCTGATGAAATGAAGCTTTAGATCCAGGTGTTTTGACCTTTTGTGAAACACTGGGTAATATGCTAGGGCAATGGCAGAGGAGTTGTCAAGTTTGATACCTGTAGGTTCTTTCATTTCCACTAACATTTCTCCTAACAAATTTCTCAGCCACAAAATTTCTTTGACAACTTCACTAAGGGCTGTATTCGGCTTCAGTAGAAGAGAGAACACCTGTTCTTTGTTTGCTTGTGCTCCAAGAGATGGGGTTTGTGCCCATAAGACCACAAATTCTAATGTGCTTTTACGATCATCTTCACATCCTCCCCAATCACCGTCTGAATAGCCCATAAGAGCATTGCTTTCTTCTTTAGAGTAGCGAAGACCATGATATTTAGTCCCATTAATGTAGCTGAGAATTCTCTTCACAGTTGCTAAGTGTTGGATGGAGGGTTCTTGCATGTATCTAGATACTATACTCACGACATGTTCTATATCGGGATGGGTATTTGTAAGGTATACGAGGGACCCAACAATACTGCTATATTCTTCCGGGTTTGCTTTCTCAGAGTCATCCATCTTCTTTAACTTTCCCTCAGTGATCATTGCTGTGGTGCAAGGTTTTGAGTTAAGCATTCTTGTGCGGGTGAGGATATCCTCAGCGAATTTACCTTGAGAAATACAAGTGCTGCTTCTTTCTTGAGAGATTTAATTTTCCGGAAATACTTGGTCACTCAAGTTATGTCATTTCAAATTCTGAGTTCATGTGAACTCTAAATTTGATGATGATCTTGGGAATTACCTGTAATAAGTAGGTCATCAACATATAGGCACACGATAATATACTTATCTCCTTCTTCATTCTTTATGTACATGGTTGGCTCACTGGTTGTCCTTATGAAACCAATGTTGAGAAGATGAGAGTCTATCTTGAGATTCCAAGCACGAGGGGCCTGCTTAAGACCATACAAGGCTTTTTTTTTAGTTTATAAACTTCAGCAATTTCTCATGGTAGAATATATCCCACAGGTTGTGTTACATAAATTTCCTCTTTGTTTCACCATTTAAGAATGCAGATTTTACGTCCATATGAAATATCTTGAGATTGTTTTTGGTGGCAATGGCAATGAGAAATCTGATAGATTCAAATCGAGCGACTGGAGCAAAGGTATCAAAGTAATCTACTCCAGCTTTTTGTGTGTAGCTCTTGGCCACAAGTCTAGCTTTGTATTTTGATATCTCCCCAAGTTCATTATATTTGATTTTGTATAGCCATTTCACTCGTATTGCTTTCTTATGAGCGGGTAGGTTGGTAAGTTCCCATGTATCATTTTTGGCAATCATCTGGATTTCTGCATACATGGTTGTTTTCCAATTGGGATCATTGGTTGCTTCTCTGAAGGTGGAGGGTTTTGTGGCAAGGAAAGCAAATTGACAATTTTAGTAGACATCGGAGAGAAGTCGAAACTTTTGTAGCGCTGAAGGAGTTGATGAATCTTGAGGACTGCACTGCTCCAAAGGAGAGTTCTGATGGGTTTCTTCTTCCGGAATGGATGGCAGATAATCCTCACCTATTTCTGGATCAACTGTAACCGTCAGCCTAAGATTCTGATCCCGAGCCACTTCCCAATTCCAGCGGCTATTTTCATAAACAATGACATCCCTAGTAATCAACATTTTTTTGGTAAGAGGGTTATATACACGGTAGGCCTTTGAGGTATCGTTGTAACCCAGCAGAATTCCTTTTTCCACTTTCTCAGCAAGTTTATCTCTCCCCTTTTTAATTTCTAAGTTGAATGTTATACTGCCAAAGGTTTTGAGATGCTCAACTGAGGGTTTGTTATCTGTCCATGCTTCAATTGGAGTAGAGAGATGAATGGCACGTCATAGTGCCCTGTTTAGGAGGTACACAGTTGTGCTTGCAGCTTCAACCCAATAGGACTTTGGTAGCCCCTTATCGTGAAGCATGCATCGTGCCATCTCAATGATAGTTCTATTTCTTCTCTCGGCAATAACATTTTGTTGAGGTGTGATTTTCACTGTTAGCTCCCTCCTAATCCCTTGTTCTTGACAGTAATTGCTAAACTCATTGCTTAAGAACTCACCACCTATCTGTTCTTAAGGCATTTACTTTTAGACTTGTCTCTCTTTCAACTTGGTTTTTGAAGATTTTGAACTTTTGGAAGGCATTAGATTTATGAGCTAAGATGCAGATCCACATCATCCTGGTGAAGTCATCTACTATGAGTAAGTAGAATGATTTTTCTGAAAGTGATAGGGTCCTTGAGGGTCCCCAAATATCAGCATAGACAAGTTCTAAAGGTGCTGTGGTTTTTTTGGTGGTGGATACAGTGAAGGTAATTTATGAATTTTGCATAAGGCACAATCTTCACAAATGTTCACAAGATTTTCAATCTTTGGTAGACCAAGAACCAAATTTTTTACTTTGAAGTTCTTGCAAGTCTTAAAGATTTAAATGACCATATCTTTGATGCCATTTTTTAGTTTCAGAAGTTTCAATAGCATGCATACTTCTTTCTCCTTGAGGAAGATTTAATGGGAGGACTTTGTTGTTGGTCATTTTGATCTTAGAAATTATGTGAGATGAGTCTTTATAAATTATGACACAGTGGAGGTTATCAAAAATCATTTTATAACCCTTTTTAACTAACTGTCCGACACTAAGTAAGTTTTGGGCTAACTCTGGAACATATTGGACTTCGGCTATGTGCTTGTATTGACCCTTTTGAGTTCTTACAGCAATGGTGCCCTTTCCTTTTATTGCTTTTGTGGTTCCATCTCCAATCACAACTTGTGATTTTAGATCTTCATTTAAATAGATAAAGGCCTTTTTATTATTTGACGTGTGGTTGGAACACGCACTATACAAATACCATATGTCGCTCATTACTTCACCATTGCCATCACAAGAGTAGAATATTAAGTCCTCTTCATCTTGTTCACTATAGTGAGCTTCGTCCTTGGGACGGTATTGTGGTTTATGTTTTGTACAACAATCTTTGTTTAGGTGTGTTGGGTTCTTACACCTTTTACATCTATCGAAACAATCATGTGCCTCATGATTGTTTCTTTGCATAAAATGCAATATAGCTGTCTTAGTTTATTTTCTCTCATATTAGCTTCACTTTCTGGTTTATTTGGAATTTTAATGTAGGCTTTACTTTGGAAGGCTTGTTCAAGGGATTGATGTTCATATCTCTTGAGTCTATCTTCATGAGATTGGAGAGATGCTAACAGGTCTGGGAGAGTTAGGATGTTAACATCCTTGACTTCTTCTATAACTACAACAAAAACATATTTCTGAGAGAGGGTTTTCAAAATTTTGAGGAGTATCTTCTTTTCTTCTAAAGCATCACCATAACTCCTAATTTGATTTGTAAGAGGATATTCTTGAGAATTAAGAGTGAGCATTCTCATCTTCCCTCATATTTAGTGTAACACCCTCCCTGTCACATAGCATATAACAGTAGGTCCGGCCGGGACCCCACGCCATATGAAATGAACAGAAGAGCGCATTACTAAAATTAGCATTAAATAGTTAAAACTATAACTATCTCAGCATCAGAGTCGCATAACGGAAGCATGTTTAGATTCATTTAAAACCAGTTTATAATAAGTCCACATTACTACTAGGAATGAAATACAACAAGAGTTATTTACATGAGTTTGTTTACATAAAAAAGGTGGCTTCCAGACATCGGCACGCAGGCCGGCCACACATGAACAAAAGTAAACAAAAGTTTTGGCCTTCAAGGGCCAGCACAACACAGCAGCAGGGGCTTCAGCCCACTATCTCCCGCTAGTCTCACCGGGACCTGTATAAGCAAATCCACAAATTGGTGGGAAAACAAGCAACCGGTCAGCTTTTGCTGACCAAGATTTATAATGACACACTCGGGGCGGCGGTGCTCCTTCCCTGTAAGTAAGAGTCAGCAGCATATATATATATATATCCGCAAACAATACCAACGGAGGCAAACCAAGCCACCCGCTTCGTGCTCTCAAGGCACACTTTGGCATACTCCCTGATTTACGCCCTCACTCTAAGTCTTATTTCAACTTAGACAAGAAAATTGAGCTAGGCCGTACACACGAAGTTCTGGCACTCTTCCATAGTCTGGTGCACCAAGGTGCGACCTCTTCACCACTACTATGGGCGGGTTCGGATCAGCTAGGCCCGTGCTCAATTATCGCGATTCAACTCTGCACGATACGGGTAAGCATCACCTTGTGCCCGACACTTAAAGCTGGGCTTTGCAAATTTCACAGCTTTATCTGATATATATATCCAGTCCCCAGGACATTGGGTAACATTGAATCACACAAGTTGCGTGCTGGGCGCTACCGCCGGCGCTAGCAACAGAACCCAGTTCTGCCCGGCACTGGTAACAGAAGTCAACCCTGCTACCTCTGGGAATACACCTCCAGACATCAACACTGGTAGCTCACCTGGAGCTACCGCCGACGCTAACGCTAGCGCCCGACGCTAGTGACAGAACTCAGTTCTGCCACCAAATTCGGGTATTGCCTGGGAAACGCCTCCAGGACCCTTTTTCTGTACAAAACAGTACACATGACCAGCAACACAACACGTACACGGAATTATTTCCGGCACTTTACACGCACTAATCATCACCAATCCGGCTCGACCTGTCCAGATGGGCTTCACACAGCATGCCTATGTCCGTAATACTGTTCCGGACCCTATATGCAATTTGTGGGGAAATCACTTCAACCCACCGGAATAGTCGATCTACTAATTAGTAGAAGTATTCCAAAACAACATGTAAATCAAAGGACATACATGTCCAAAGACTAGGGAGGAGATTCGTTACCCTTGTAGGCCGTTTTAGTGCCATAGAATTGAGAGGGGAATGGCTGGAATCCGCGATGGCACACGCACGCAACCGAAGCTTCACAAATCCCTCCTGGCACGACGAAAACTCAACGCCTATGGATCTCCCTCCTTGCTCCCAGCCCTCCGCCCTCAGCTCTTCAAAGGATTTCAGAGAAAAATGAGCTGAAACGACGAATTTGAGGGTATTTAAGATTTATCGCTAGCGCCGGCGCTAGTGGCTAGCGCCTGGCGCTAGCCCTAAGTCGGTACCGCTGAGAGGCACTACCGCCGGCGCTAGCACTAGCGCCTGGCGCTAGCTCCCTGATTTCAACTCTTTTTCATTTTTTTTGGTATTTTTGCATGCACATGTATTTTGGGGTCTTACAATTCTCCCCCTCTTAAAAGAATTTCGTCCCGAAATTCTAATAGTGCAAATACTCAAAAAGACATAAAATACGATTTGTACCTCAATGGAACAGCTCGGGGAACTCCTCACGCATAGTTTGTTCGCGCTCCCATGAAAGTTCCTCACGACCGCAGTTGTTCCAGCGGACTTTGACCATCTTGATCAATTTATTCTGCAGCTGTTTGATGTCAGTGTCTTCGATGCTAATAGGTATGACCTTTGTCTTCAACCCATCATCGACCGGCACCTGAATAGTTACAAGCACTTGGCTGGGCTCTGGTACAGCTTTCCTCAATACCGATATGTGGAACACATCGTGCAGACCACTCAACTCTGTCGAAAGAGCGAGCCGATAAGCAGCTTCGCCAACACGTTCCAGTATCTCAAACGGTCCAAGGTATCTTGGTCTCAGCTTTTTCAAGCGTCGAATCCGGGACACACCCTTGAAAGGTTTGATCTTGAGATAAACCCAGTCGCCCACGGCGAACTCGACGTTTCTGTGCTTGGCATTGTAGTATTTCGCCTGCCTATCTTGCGCAATTAACAATCTCTCACGGATTGTTTGAATAGCCGAATTTACCTCTTCGACTTCCTTTCGCTTAAACAGCTTTGTTTCACCTGTCTCCGCCCAAGATAAGGGAGTGCGGCAAGCTCTACCATAGAGGGCCTCGAAGGGTGCCATCTTTATACTTGCCTGATAGCTGTTATTGTAAGCGAATTCGATCATGAAAAGATGATCTTCCCACTTTTTACCGAAGTCCAGGACGCACATTCAGAGCATATCCTCCAGAGTTCTGTTCGTACGTTCAGTCTGTCCATCCGTCTGAGGGTGGAAGGCGGTGCTAAACTTCAGCTTTGAACCTAACAACTGGTGGATTAGCCTCCAATCTTTCGAAGTAAAGCGCCCATCTCGGTCACTGACGATGCTACGGTGCACACCGTGCAATCGTACAATGCTATCAACATAAAGTTTTGCATACTTTTCAACTGAATCGTCCTTCCGGTTTGGAATAAAGTGGGCTACCTTCGTCAAGCGATCCACGATCACCCATACGGCATCATTCCCACTCTGTGATCTCGGCAAACCGTGCACGAAATCCATCGAAATGTCATCAAATTTCCATTCCGGTATAGGCAACGACTTCAGGAAACCTCCAGGTTTCTGACATTCCGCCTTCACCAGTGCGCAAGTTTTGCATTTTGCCACGTACAAGGCGATGTCTTTCTTCAATCCTGGCCACCAAAACAGCTTTTTCATGTCTTGGTACATCTTTGTGCTCCCAGGGTGAATTGAGTATTTGGTAAAATGCGCTTCGTACATCAATTCCTCCCGCAACTTACCCACATTTGGGACACACAACCGACCGTCTTTCCACATCAGACCGTCGTCTACCACAAACTCTGCAGCAGTCCCATCCCCAGACTCTGCTAAATAGCGTTGCATGCTCGAATCAAGCTCCAAGGCCTGTCGTATTCTGTCGGCGAGGTCATACTGCACCTCCGTCCAGTTTAAGCACGCATTCGCACTAGAACTCCTCTCTACACAGGAGATCTCCAAGGCTTCCAAGTCCCTGATCAGTCGTGGATCATACATCTGAATCCAGTTGGCCTGTGAAAAAGCCCTCCTGCTCAATGCATCTGCGACGAAATTCCCCTTTCCAGGAGTATAATGTATATCAAAAGTGTAGTCCCCTAGGAACTCCATCCACCTTCGTTGACGCATATTGAGCTCTTTCTGCGTTAACAGATACTTAAGGCTCTTATGGTCTGTAAAGATGTCAACCTTCACACCATATAAGTAGTGTCGCCACAACTTTAGAGCGAAGATCACGGCCGCCAATTCCAAGTCGTGGACCGGATAATTCCGCTCATGCACTTTCAACTGACGAGAGCCATAAGCTATTACTTGACCATGCTGAAGAAGTACGCAGCCTAAGCCGCTCCCTGACGCATCACTGTAAATTTCATAACCCTCTGCACCAGATGGCAAACACAGAATTGGTGCGGTGGTCAGACGCCTCTTCAATTACTCAAAAGCCCATGCACACTCCGGTGACCAAACGAACTTCTGATCCTTCCTCGTCAAGGTGGTGAGAGGTAGAGCGATCCGCGAAAAGTTCTCCACGAAGCGTCGATAGTAGCCGGCAAGTCCAAGGAAACTCCTGACTTCCGCTACTGTCGCTAAAACGGGCACTTCTGGATTGCATCAATCTTTGCCGGATCCACTGCGATACCCTCGCCACTAACAACATAACCAAGGAACGCCACTGAGGCTAGCCAGAACTCGCACTTAGAGAACTTGGCATATAGTTGACTACGTTGCAGGGTTTCCAAAACTTCACGCAAATGAATCGCGTGCTCTTCTTCAGACTGAGAGTACACCAAGATATCGTCAATGAAGACAATGACAAACCGATCAAGGCACTCTCGAAAGGTCCTATTCATCAGATCCATAAATACTGACGGCGCATTCATTAATCCAAACGGCATCATTGTAAACTCGTAGTGTCCGTAGCGAGCACTGAATGCTGTTTTGGGGATATCACCATCCCGAATTCGCAACTAGTAATAGCCGGACTTGAGATCCAACTTTGAATACGCAGTTGACCCAACTAGCTGATCGAATAAGTCATCGATTCGAGGAATCAGATACTTGTTCTTCTCGGTCAGCTTGTTCAATTCTCGGTAGTCAATGCATAGACGCAGGCTTCCGTCCTTCTTCTTCACAAAAAGGACCGGAGCGCCCCAAGGGGATGTACTTGGGCGTATATAACCCTGCTCTAACAACTCCTGTAATTGAACCTTCAATTCCTCCATCTCCTTTGGCGCAATTCGGTACGGAGCGCGTGAAACAGGTTTGGCACCTGGCACCAGCTCTATAGTGAAGTCAATCTCTCGTTGAGGTGGCGCCTGTACAACCCTCATTCTCCGAGGGTGGACCCCCCCCCCCCCCAAGGCCACGTAGACAGAAGTCAAGGTCAAAGGGTCAACACAGAGACCAGCAGTCCAAGGCAGAAGCAGAAAAGACCCTGGCGAGTATGCAGGCAATACTCGCCAGGTAGGCGAGTATCGACCAGAAGAGCTCGCCGCGCGCAGAAGACAGCAGAAGCCCTGGGCGAGTATTGGCCCGGCGTGTGCGAGCAGCACCCAATACTCGCCAGATGGGCGACTTTGGCATGGTACTCGCCGAGTAACCCATAGTCGTCGGGTTGGGGGCTGGGCTATAAAAAGCCCCCCTACCCTTTGGTTTTCCTATAAATAGGACCCCAGGGGTACTTGGATTGACACCAGGACTTGAGCTTTTGGACCCCGATTCCCGAACTCTCGAGCCCGTCACCCTTGCTTTCTAGCCAAGTTGGTGCCTTCCTCGTACCCTGCTCGGCCATTTTGGTCTTGGAGGGGAAGTCTCTTCGGAGCTTCTGGGTACGTGGTGGGACCTCCCTGCCGCAGCGACCTGGGGTCCTGTTTATTGCTCTCATAGATTCCTTGTAGTTGCCAGCTTAGTCATCTCGACGAGCCACTTGGCAAGTAGTCTCCTGCTGCATTTGTCTGAATCTTGAGGTTAGGATTTTCCTGGCGTAAACAGCGCCCCAGGGAGATCTTTCGGAAACACATCTGGATACTCTGAAATCACATGAACATCACTCAAACTGGGTTGAGGCTTTGCAGCCCCCACTAGCACAACACATAACTCTGCGCCTTGCTGAACCGCCTTGACCACTTGGACAGCAGACATCAGTGTCTTGCTCGATCCATCCAAACCAGCAAACGTAGTCGCACGTTCGGTATTCCGCCCCAGTGTGACTTCCTTAGACGTGCAATCTGTAACATCCCCCAAACTGCTAGACCCATAAGTTGGTTTTGTCATGACTAGGTCATGACAAAACCATAGGAAGAGCCATTTGACCTTGAGAGCTTAGGAAAGAAGGAGGAAACCACCTTGGTCTGCAAATAGCAATTTCCATTTACCAAGCTTAGGGTTGGACTTTAGGGCCTCAACTTGACCTTTTGACCCCACCTTAGTATCCCTAACCCTTTAGGGGTCCCCTTAGGGCACCAAGGGCCCATTGGGGTCAACCTAAGAGGCCAAATTGACCAAAGTCAACCTAAACCCCAAATTGGTCAAAGTAGCCTATTTAGAGCCAATCAACCTTCACCATGTCAAATTGATCACACACCTAAGCCTGGAATACCATAAGAGACCTAGTAGACCTAAAAGCGCCATCATGGGACCCCCCCCCCCCCCCCCCCCCCCCCCCCCCGGGTGCAAATTGACCAAAATGCCCTTTTTAGGTCAAAATGACAATTCTCCACAAAGTACCCTAAGTGACCATCACCATATTAAATTGACCCTACCCATAGTGTTATCATATCATAGGGGACCCTGTGGACCAAAAAGCCCCATGACCAAGTCAACCCTAGGGCTCAATTTGACCAAAGTCAATTTAACCTGTTTTGGTCAAATCAGCTTAGATTGGGTCAACTAAGACTCATATGACCAAATTGACCCCACCAATAGTTTCTAAACTTAATTTGGAACCCAATGGACCCAAAAGCCCCAATCTAGGGTCACCCAATTGGCCAATTTGACCAAAAGTCAAAATTGCCCAATTTAGGTCAAATCTCCTAAACCTAACCCAATCCCTTTGGGCTAACTCATTTGGTTGGTCAACCAGCCTAAGTAGACTAGCATTAAACTCAGGAGAGAATAGAGAAACTGGCCATGGTGATTAGGAGAGAGAAAATGGAGGTTTCCCCATTTTTGAGGTGAGAGAAAGAGGCCATTCATGGCCATTAAGGAGATTCACTCTTTGGCCTCCCCCATTAACACTCCCTTTCATCTCCTCTGCCGATTGTGAGGAGTTTCCAGCAAGTTCCAAGAGTGATTAAGGCAGGGGGAATGAATGGGGGCCGGCCTTGGAAGAATTCGAAGAGGCCATTAATGGCAATGGTGGTTAAAGCCACCATCACCTTCATTCGACCCCCCCACCATCTTCAGAAGCCAGAGAGGAGAGAAACCCCCAAGTTTTCATAGGAAATCGTGTGCTGTAGGCTTGAATCGGCATGGCACCGCAACCACCCCGAGCTCCCATGGTGTACACGAGGACAACGCGACGGCAAGCCCATCAACAGGTCCGATTCCCTTCCCTGACTCCTGAGGATTAGATCCCAATCGTCGGCGGCTCGTTTCGTGGCCAATTGGCCGGGAATCAAGCCAGCCAAGCCTCCCGTCGATCGGGTTGGGCTTCTCCTTCCAGAACACGATTCCGGCCACCTCCGGCCGAGCAAACACAGCTCATCGCCGGCCACCACCTCAACGGAGGTGGTGGTGGCGTTGGTCGGCCGGGGCGGCGCTCAGGTGGCTGGGAAATCTAAGATATTTCGGTCCAAGCGCGGTAGATCCCAACCGCTGGTTTATCGGGGACGAAGGCCACGCGCGCTTGGATCTGCTTTAAGATTTGTGCGCCTCCCTTTGTTAAGTTTTGATTCATGTGATCTATTATGCAGTAGATAATTAATTCTTTTAAAAATACTTAGAGGCTCCTAGGGAAAAATTGTCCAACATCAAAGTTGGAGCCTCTGATGTCTAGTTTAATCCAAAATTGAGATCACTCAATTTGGAGCCCTGGTTAGGGCACAACACTCATTTTGGTGAGGTCTGTCCATAAGGCTAACCAGAGTTTATTTTTGATGCCCACACCAATCTAGAACTCCAAATTACTTGAAATTTGGGGTGTAGGCTAGTCTTTTACATATGTAGGACATGTCCAAAAATCAGATTGATTGGAGAACTTTTCCCCATAATTTTTGGAAAAGTTTAATAATCCTTGTGGGACCTAATTAGGTGCCCTAAACACCTCAAAACCCTTCCAAACTTGTATGGGTGGTCCTAGAGAGTAAGTAGGGTCCCTGGTTAAAATCGCATAATTTTTAGAGTTGATTTGGTGGGGTAATTCACCAAGACAACCTTAGGCTCCCTAGGTTTAGGCAAAACTTTGGGTGAGTGCCCCCACTCTTCCACAAAGCCAATTGGCTTCATATTTGGGGTGCACATCACCCTCCCCCATGCCAACCTTTGGTCCAAATTTGGTGGCCATTGGAGGAGGTTTACCCTAGTATTTTGCAAAGGGGCTAAATGCTATTTGCACCCCAATTAGGTACCCAATAGAACCCCACTCCTCACCAAATGTTGGTAGGATCTTGGGTGGTCATTCACTGACCCCTGGCCAGTGTAGTGAGTAGTTTGGACTTGGGCAAAGTAGGGAGTTTCCCTTGGACATTTGCTTGCTTAAAGGTTATGTTTAGGGCAAAAGTGAACTTAAGTAAATTTTTGAAGTGTGGAGGGGCTTCCTCCCACTGATTGAAGGGGTGACCTTGGTCACTGACTTGGGATATATGGGACACCCCAAGGAGCAATTTTGGATGAGTTAGGGCTTAGTGTGCCCTTAAACCCTAGTGGTTAACCTTAGGAGGCCCTTTAGGGTTTGTGAAGGGCATAGGAGTGGTTGTCCTTGGAGAGGTGTGTAATGGACTCCTCTGGGCTCTATGAGTCCTATAATACCCTCACAAGAAGTTTGGATGGATTTGGAGAAGTTTAGACCCTAACCCTAGGTTAAACCCTAAAGGGGTGCAATTAGAGGCCAATGAAGGAAGAGGGGGTCAAACCTTAATGGTTTGACTTGAAATTTTGGGGATATGGTCATGGTGACCAGATAATGCTACTGTGAGAAATTGGAGGTATTTGGAGTTGCCAATCCTAGGTATTAAATCCTTGGGTAGATTTGTAATTACTTAGGTTTTGGGGTTTTAGGAAGAAATAATACTTAGTGTCTAACCATCTTCTGTCACCAACTTAGTTTTGATGTCATAAATCTCTGGAGATTCTATTAGATCCATTAGAAAACTTCTGGAGGTTCAAATTGCAATTATTCATATTGTTGGCAATTTTTGGAATGATTAATTTTAGGGTGTTAATTTTCTATAATTGCATGAAACTTTGCTGGATGACATTTTATACCATCATAAACCCACAGTATTTTCCTCATAATTTATGGAGTGATATTTTTGGTACCTCTAGTTCAATTTGGAATTAATTGCAAATATGTCCTTTGTATACATTACAAATGTACCCCCTGTGGAACATGATCAAATTTTGTAGGGCTGAATATTTTATTATGAATCACCTCTGTATAAATTTGCATAAGGTTTGGAGTTCATATGAGGGTACCTCCTTTGAAATTTATTGGAAATAAATGGGTTTTGGAATTTTTAATAATAGTAAATCTTGCTAGATTTTCCTAAAATTTCATATCTACTGATTATTAGGTACTCTTGATTTATTTAAAAATTGGGGTAGGCATTCGAAGTTAGAAAAGTACACTTGTAGTTCAAACCCTAGGAAGTTGCCCTTGGGAAAAATTGTTTTAAATATTAATATTGTTGGAAAAATTATGAAACTCTGAATTTGATCTTAAATATGTAGCATGGACCCCCAATAAATCCATTGGGTCATAGAATTGATTATTTAAGGTACCTTCCTTCATGAGCATCAAAACGTTAAGGGTGGTCTGCGTTTAGCAATTTGACAACTTTGGGGTTAAGGGTCAATTTGGTGGTCATTGATTTGGAGATGTGAGGGTTGAGTGGTAATCATATAATTATGTGAGGATCCCTGGAGTAATTAGGGTTGGTGAGTCCTAGGGTGGTGGGGTGCCACCCTTGGGGTCGGTCGTCCTGGGATTGACGAAAGATCGTCTTTTCCCGTTAGCGACTCAAAGCACCTAGGTTTAAATCAGATAAGGTGTTATGAGGGTTTTTTTATGGGAGTCTAGCCGGTTTAGTCCGGTGAGCTTGTGTCTCTGAGATGTTGGTTGGTGACGGGCGGGCTAGCCCGGGGAGCTTGTGGCTCGGAGTTTGTTGGAAGACATGTTGCATGTGCATAAAGTGGTGGGTCCTTTGTGTTGGCGATCGTTGCACCGACGTTGATACTCGGGCTCGGCAAGTGTGGTATTTACACTTAGCCATAAAAGTCTGGCGGTCCAGTCAGTAAGAGTACGCAGACGCTCCGCGGGTTTTGCGGAGGCGTACGATAGGTCTAGGTTAGGTAGTGCATATACCAACCTAGAGGTGGGCGAGGCCCAACCCACCGCTTCCGTTTGCCACTACGGGAGTATCCTGGGAGTCTTGCTAACTCCAAAAAGGGGAAACTAAAAGTCTATGCGCATAGAGTCGTAGTGAGTGAGTTGCACTTGTATGATCATAGCATAATAACATACTCTGCATGTCATGGCACAAACATAGCATTCAACCCCTGTCACCTATCGTATAAATTGGTATGGGACTTTTTATACGATAGGCCCTGCTAAACGACCCCTTGGTCTATAGGTTTGTATGGGCATTCCTATAAATCAATGGTTATTTTTATAATATTTACTTGTCACTATACTTACTGCTTACTGTTCATTATATTCTTTTACCGTGCTGCTTTCTATTTCCTGCTTCAATTATATATATACACCTGTGTAGTGTAGAATTCACCTTGTCATCTGCTTGTGTATTACCCCTTGTTTGTCCTCCACTTCCTCCTCCCCATACGGTGCCTAGGAGCCTTGGGGGGAGGGGTGGGGAATTGGCTGAGTCATTTTGACTGACGGTCGGTGGACCTTATCATTTTAGGAGACCGCGGCGACGAGGCAGCACCAGAGGCCGGTGCAAATGGAGGCGGGGCAGTCTAGCTCAGGAGCACAGATGACAGGATCCGTGAGTGTTTGTTATAGTTGATTTGCTTCCGCGAGTGATCTTTGTAGTGAGGCTATTTTGTATCAGGCAGAAGCCCTTGTTATCGTATTTTTTCTGTTTCAGTTATGTATGTGGACATCTCTTGATGGTTTAATTATATGTGATGTGGACTTAGCTTATTTAATCATTTAAACCTTACTTTTCTTTGTGATCGAATTGGCCGGCAGGATCGACATTTTGTAGTGGCGACCTTCCCGAGCGAGGGTGTCACCGCAAAACGGCGGTTCTGGGCCTAAGACCCGGTGGTTTTTGCAAAATAAAGGGGGTCTTACACAATCAATGTAGGCCTGCTGCGCTGACAGCCAGTCCATACCAAAGATTACATCGAACTCTGTGAGCGGGAGTATCAGTGCTTCCAAGTCAAAGTCTTGACTCCCTATTCGTACCTTTACCACACAAACTCGATCTGCGCGCATCGAACACCCATTGGGTAACAACACATATAATCGTTCCTGTCTACACGACGAAGGCACTCCAAGTTGATGTATGAAGGCCTCCGATAGAAAGGAATGTGAAGCACCCGTATCAAATAGTGCTCTCGCCGGATAGTTAAAGATCAGGACAAAGCCTAGGACATCAATGGTTAACACGCAATGCATAAGGTATGAAGTATAAAAAGCAAGAAAAGCTATATACTATCACATACCTGTCACCACATCGCTCTATTTGATGGCCTCCTGCTGGCCAAGGTTGTACACTCTAGGCTGGGCTGGAGTGGCGTGGGATGCGGTTGACTCTACCGCCTTCCCTTTCTCTGCCGCATAGGCCGCAGCTGCCTTCTTTCCACCACGACAATCACGAGCTATGTGTCCCGGCTTGCCGCAGTTGTAACAGATGATTGGGCGATGCCCAGTCACTCCCGATGCTGAAGATTGAGCTGACACAGACAGTCGCGCTCCTTTCTTCCATTTGTCTCGTCCCGACTTTGTCGAGCTCGCTACTTTGAACTCTGGCTTGACTACTGCTAGCTCCTTCCTGCTTTGGGACCGCTTCATATCTTTCTCTAAAGAACGAGCCGAGTTGACCAGGGTCATAAACCCCTGCGTCATTGGCCCCGACAGAAGGAACCGCAACTCTTCTCGCAAGCCTTCGTAAAACCGATTTGTCTTACGAGCTTCATCCGCAAACGTCACGCCTGCATAGCGCCCCAACCGTGTAAACTCATGTAGATAGTCGTCGATCATTCTATCACCCTGAGTCAGACGGTTGAACTGATTTTCCATCTCTATCTGTTGGGCCGGTGGAAGATACCGCGCCAAGAACAGTCTGGAAAACTCATCAAAGGAGATATCTGTCAGCTGCCGTCCCGCTAGCTGATGTAACTCCAACTCGTCCCACCACAGCTGCGCCTCCCCATCCAATAGGAAGGTTGCCAAAGTAACTTTTTGCTCTTCCTCTGTAACTGTGGCCTTCAAGGTTTTGCGCACCCTTGTCAGCCAATCCTCCGCTTGCGTCGGGGTTCCTGCCCCCGTGAACGTGGGAGGGTGGAAACTCAAAAAGTATTGCAGCTGTTGATCTGGAGCTCTTCGTGTAACATCCCGACTTCGAAAAAGGGGTCTAGCCGGTTCAGTTGAACCCTTGGAGGAATCTAGGCCGGGTCATCAGGCAATCACGACCTGACCTTCACCGCATAGAGGTGGTCATTTAGAGAATTGACTGTTTTGGGTAGCATCGTGCTTCGCCACAACGTCAAAGTTGTTTATTGAACATACGTACTCCGAATCGACTTCCGTCAGTTACGTTAGACTCGTATAGTTGACACGAGTGCAACGGAACTCGTTTCGTTTCAATCAGAGGTCATTTAGTGAAAGTGACCGTTTTGAGTATCGCAGCGCGTCACGACGACGCAGTTTTAGAATATGGAGCATACGTGCTCCGAATCGACTTCCGTCAGTTACGTTAGACTCGTATAGTTGACACGAGTGCAACGGAACTCGTTTCGTTTCAATCAGAGGTCATTTAGTGAAAGTGACCGTTTTGAGTATCGCAGCGCGTCACGACGACGCAGTTTTAGAATATGGAGCATACGTGCTCCGAATCGACTTCCGTCAGTTACGTTAGACTCGTATAGTTGACACGAGTGCAACGGAACTCGTTTCGTTTCAATCAGAGGTCATTTAGTGAAAGTGACCGTTTTGAGTATCGCAGCGCGTCACGACGACGCAGTTTTAGAATATGGAGCATACGTGCTCCGAATCGACTTCCGTCAGTTACGTTAGACTCGTATAGTTGACACGAGTGCAACGGAACTCGTTTCGTTTCGATCAGAGGTCATTTGGTAAAAGTGACCGTTTTGAGTATCGCAGCGCGTCACGACGATGCAGTTTTAGAATATGGAGCGTACGTGCTCCGAATCGACTTCCGTCAGTTGCATTAGACTCGTATAGTTGATACGAGTGCAACGGAACTCGTTTCGTTTCGATCCGAGGTCATTTGGTGAAATTAACCGTGTTGAGTACCGCAGCGCGTCACGACGACGCAGTTTTAAAATATAGGGCGAACGGACTCGGAATCAACTTCGGATGCTTTCATTAGCTTTGTATGGCGGACACGAACACAAAGACACACCCCACACTTTTTTTCCCGCATCTAATTTAGAAATTATTAAGATATATGTATGCATATATATATATATATACATACTTACTAATATAAATAATCATATATATATATATATAAATATATATCCTAACCTAAAAGAACGGGGGAGAAGGAGACGGGCTGAATCGAAGGGCGGAAAAATGGCCGAACTCTGGCATGGGAGAGATCACGGAGCTCCGGCAAGACTCGAAGCTCGAACCTCCTCCTAGACGGGATTTCAGGGAGATTCATCGGCCATAGGATGAAGGCCACGTCCTCATCACCGAGGCTCGTGGGAGCTCTTGATTGGCCATCCATGGCCATAAATCAAGCTGGTTTTGGTACTCGAGGGGGAGAGCTTCATCTCTTCCTCCTCCGGCAATGGTAGACTCTAAACCTTCTCTAATTTCGTTTACTCATCATCTTGGGTTATCATGAGAATGGAAAGATATATGGTGCTCTGGTTTAGAGGTTTGGGTTTTCTTCCTCTTCAAGGAAGGATCTCCTCTTCCTCTCACTAACTACACGCTCTTCCTCCTCCTCTTCCCCTCCACGAAGCTCTGTTCTGGCAGAGGGTTTCACGGCAAGGGGAGCTCACGGCAATCTGTGTTTTCCTTTTTCTGCCTCGTTGGGGAATTTATTCTAGTAGTTCCTTGCTTCCCAAGTTGATTATCAGGTTTGGAGGCACTTTTGCTAGCAGTTTTCGCCAAATTTCTGCAACGGTTTTGCTTCCTAAATCGATTACTGCAGCAGTTGTTGCTTCCTAATTGATTATTAAGTTGGGGAGGGGCCTTACCGCTAGCATATTTATGTTGAATCTTGCGGCAGGTTTGCTTTCCTAAGTTGTTTGCCAGGATAGGGGGCTGCCTTTGAATTCCTGTTGGCAAATTTGTTTGGATCTTTATAGGGGGCTGCCATGTGCTTGAATTTCTGTTGGCAATTTCTTGGATCATTATGGGGGCTTTAGTTGGTTAACTTGCTAGCAGTTTTCCTAGTAGGTTGGCAGATTTTTCCTAGTATTGTTAACAAATTTTGGGATTATTTTGCTAGCAGTTTTTCCTAATTAGGTTGGTAAATTCCTCCTAGTTTTTGTTAACAAATTTTAGGATAATCTTTGCTGGCAGTTTTTCCTAATACGTTGGCAGGTTTCTCCCAGTTTTTGTTAACTGATTATGGGGATTTATACTTGTGTTTCTCCCAGCTTTCGTTAACCAATCAATTGGAGTTTATGCAAGTAGTTTCCCAGCTCTTGTTAACTTAGGCTTGGAGTTATGCTAGCAGCCTACCTAGTGCTTGGTATCAGATTAATTGAGCGTGCGCCGGCCGTTTTCCTAGTTAAGTTATCAAAATGTTCCTAAATTGTGCTAAACAAATTCCGGGCTGGTTTTGCTAAAGGTCCGGACGGTTATATGCTTGGTTCACATGGCTAGTTCCGGGGTTTATGCTAGCTGCTTTTACAATTCCTGTTATCATGTATGATTGGGATGTGCTAGTGGTTTCTCCAAGCTCTTGTTGTCATTTATGTCGGGACCATCTTGATTATTCGCGGGATTCATATGGGTTAAGTTCCAAATCCTGGTTACTTGTTAAAGTCTGCATATTCCTCATTTAATTAGCTAAAGGTATGGAGGGTTTGCTCATATGTTTGGGGTGCGGTTGTGAGAGTCATTTGGTACTATTCTCTTCCTCTCCCTCCTCTTTCCCCTCCCCACTTTCCTTCTGTTATCTGAAATTGGTGGTGGAACTCTTCTCTTTTACCTGATGGCTTGATTCCTGAAGGTTGGGCTCTACCTAGTTTATGCTGAAAGTACCCCTTCCTGAGGCTCGGTTTTTTGTGCTAGATATATGATGGATCTTCTTGGTTATTATGCTTGAAATTTCTGGATGGTTATCATCATTTTTGGTGATACCTGCTAGCTGGTTGGTCTTGCATTCCAGTTAAAATCGGGATGGTTGCTATTCTCTTTTCTTGGTTATCTATGCTCGGTTCATTGGGCTAGTTTCTAGTGGCGATCAGTTGGCTAATCCTTCCTTTCATTTAGAAATCTGGATGGATAAAATGCATACTTCTATGCTTGTTCTGTGCTTTTCCTTAGAGGTTTGGAGGGTTAAGTTATGTATATCTATGTTAATTGCGGTTATATTTATGAATGGGATTCATTGCTTGGGGGCTGGTTTAAACTTCAGTTTGGTGTAAGTTTGTTGGCGGCCTCCTATATTCATATACTCTATTTGGGGCTGCTCCTTCTCTTGTTGTGTTGGGGCTGCTCCTTTCCTTGTTAGTTTAGGGGCTGCTCCTTGTTGTTTTGGGGCTGCTCCTTGTTAACTTGGAATGCAGGTTGTTGAAATGAGGCTGCTCCTTTCCTTGTTGCTTTGGGGGCTGCTTCTTGTTAACTTGGACTGCAGGTTTGTTGAAATGGGGCTGCTCCTTTCCTTGTTGGTTTGGGGGTTGCTTCTTGCTAACTTGGACTGCAGGTTTAATTATTGGTGGCTTTGGGTTGCTCCTTTCCTTGTTAAAAATGGGGGCTGTTTCTTATCCTTGCTAATGGGGGGGGGGGGGGGGGGGGGGGGGGGGGGGGGGCTGCTTCTTATCTTTATTAAAGGGGGGCTGCTTTTGTTCCTTGTTGATTTGAGGCTTCTCTTGTTTCCTCTTGGGCTAATCGGGGGTGATGCAATACGTACCCTTCAATGGATGATTTCGTTTATGGGGTGCCTATTAAGAGCTCGAATTAGAAGCCATAAGGAAAATATGGGAAGTTCCTGATGATGGTTGCCGGCTCGCATTGGTTCCGTGTCTAGTGGCGCACTTTGATGGGTTTTGTGAAAATAATTCCTATATAAAGTGAGATTGTTGGCATGACCATGTGAGCTCCATTCTTATGCAGAAATCTCTATATGGAATGAGATTGATGGCATGATCATGTGAGCTCCATCTTATGCGGCAATCCCTATGGGGAACTAGATTGTTGACATGACCGTATGAGCTCCATTTTCATACGGCAAACGTTAAATGAATTTGCATAATTTACTCTTCCAGGAGTCTCACTATTAGAGGTTGAGTCGGTTATACATAAAAGTGGCGTCTTGTATGTGGTAACGAATTCGTGTGAGAATGGAATGACTATGGGAGTTGACCACTCATGGTCTACCATGATATACACCTCACCTCTCTTCACATTATTTCTCTCTTTCACACTACTGTGCTACTTCTTGTGCCTATAAAGCTTATGGGTGTCTTGGGCTTGATCACCAAGCATCCAAATGATTGTCGGGAGCCTATGGGCCATAAGTAGATGGCTCGATTTAATTGCCAGCCGGATTAAAATAGTGGCACCTTCTCGGATGGAGATATGCTAAGCTTATACGGAGTTCGTCTTCTCTCCTCCTACAAAACTGTGGGTGGATATATTGTTAAGCTCTAAAAGAGTTCTTTTCTCCTCTTATGATGAAATACACCTTTCGAGAAAGTAATTCCTACAGGAATGAAATGTTGCCTTCGAGAAAGTAATTCCTACGGGAATGAAATGTTGCCTTCGAGAAAGTAATTCCTACGGGAATGAAATGTTGCCTTCGAGAAAGTAATTCCTACGGGAATGAAATGTTGCCTTCGAGAAAGTAATTCCTACGGGAATGAAATGTTGCCTTCGAGAAAGTAATTCCTACGGGAATGAAATGTTGCCTTCGAGAAAGTAATTCCTACAGGAATGAAATGTTGCCTTCGAGAAAGTAATTCCTACGGGAATGAAATGTTGCCTTCGAGAAAGTAATTCCTACGGGAATGAAATGTTGCCTTCGAGAAAGTAATTCCTACAGGAATGAAATGTTGCCTTCGAGAAAGTAATTCCTACGGGAATGAAATGTTGCCTTCGAGAAAGTAATTCCTACGGGAATGAAATGTTGCCTTCGAGAAAGTAATTCCTACGGGAATGAAATGTTGCCTTCGAGAAAGTAATTCCTACGGGAATGAAATGTTGCCTTCGAGAAAGTAATTCCTACGGGAATGAAATGTTGCCTTCGAGAAAGTAATTCCTACGGGAATGAAATGTTGCCTTCGAGAAAGTAATTCCTACGGGAATGAAATGTTACCTTCGAGAAAGTAATTCCTACGGGAATGAAATGTTGCCTTCGGGAATGTGACACGGGATAAAATCGGATGGCCTATGAGTTTTACTCTAGGGCAACCCGCACGATGGACGGTTTGGGAGGGCAACCCGTGCGAAACTAATAGAACTACGTGGGTCTGAGGCCGTATGCAGGACGATACGGAGTACGTAGGCGGTGGTCATGGGAAGACCGCCTCGGCCCAATAAGAATTCTAGATATCCCCTCCCTTATAAATGTTATATCATGTTTGTTTGTTGGTTAGGGTTGGATTCTCTTCGTGGTTCTAATAACTTGTCTTTAGCACAGGTGACAGGTGCGGATGAGTGACAGCACCTATGTGTGGATGAAGCCACAGATCAGGCTACGTCAGGTATAAAGTTTTATTAAGCCGCATCTCCTTTTGTTGCGCCCTATCTCAGGGTATATACATATGATGCAATGAAGCCTTGATGGATAGGATTCATTGCGGCGGCGAAATCAATATTACTCTTACAGGTTTTGAAATTATGGTTTCTGTGATATTTAATCTTCCGCTATAAATAATGTCTTCCGCTAAGGGTAACAAAGCACACTCTTTAATAATGTCTTCCGCTAAGGGTAACAAAGCGCACTCTTTAATAATGTCTTCCGCTAAAATACTGCTTCCTTACTCTGTTGGTATGTAGTGACTTTCGCTTAACACCACCCCTAGGCGTGACTTCGGAGTGTCCAAGGAAAAGGGTTGGAGAAGCTAGTGCCTTCACCCTTCGGGGTCGCTTCGGCGTCATGCTAAAGGGTGGTGTGCGGTAAGATCCCCCGGTCGGACCGTCGATTTGGGAGGGGGGGTCTTACACTTCGTGCCCTCAACGGCACTGGCCTTTCCACCGCAGGTTCGGCTGCTGGAGCCTGCACTGGAGCCGCTCCTAGAATAGGAGGCTGTCCAGGGACATGCCCTCCTGGTTGCGTCGTGAACATCGCAAATACTGCCTCAGCGATCATCCTTACAGTTTCAGCTGAAGGAGGAGTCAGCACTGGAGTTGGTGCACTACTTGCAGTCGAACGCGGGGGTTGAGAAGGCCCCGCTCCACTCCCAGTCGCCTATATATGTACCCAAAACATAATTAGCGACTAAGAGATAGTATGAAGCAATAAAGGAACACAGAAGTTCCATCTGAATGCTACACCTATACATGTAATTCATTCCTAAAGTGGACAATTACTGGTTATTTATATGAGTTAAAGGCGACGCACACACGTGCTCACCACCCTTAAAAGAATTCGACCACGAATTCAGACGGAAAGGGATCGAGACCCGTAGCTGATACCAATTTGTAACACCCTCCCTGTCACATAGCATATAACAGTAGGTCCGGCCGGGACCCCACGTCATATGAAATGAACAGAAGAGCGCATTACTAAAATTAGCATTAAACAGTTAAAACTATAACTATCTCAGCATCAGAGTCGCATAACGGAAGCATGTTTAGATTCATTTAAAACCAGTTTATAACAAGTCCACATTACTACTAGGAATGAAATACAACAAGAGTTATTTACATGAGTTTGTTTACATCAAAAAGGTGGCTTCCAGACATCGGCACGCAGGCCGGCCACACATGAACAAAAGTAAACAAAAGCTTTGGCCTTCAAGGGCCAGCACAGCACAGCAGCAGGGGCTTCAGCCCACTATCTCCCGCTAGTCTCACCGGGACCTGTATAAGCAAATCCACCAATTGGTGGGAAAACAAGCAACCGGTCAGCTTTTGCTGACCAAGATTTATAACGACCCCGCCCCACACTCGGGGTTGCGGTGCTCCTTCCCTACAAGTAAGAGTCAGCAGCATATATATATATCCGCAAACAACACCAACGGAGGCAAACCAAGCCACCCGCTTCGTGCTCTCAAGGCACACTTTGACATACTCCCTGAGTTACGCCCTCACGCTAAGTCTTATTTCAACTTAGACAAGCAAATTGAGCTAGGCCGTACACACGAAGTTCCGGCACTCTTCCATAGTCCGGTGCACCGAGGTGCGACCTCTTCACCACTACTATGGGCGGGTTCGGATCAGCTAGGCCCGTGCTCAATTATCGCGATTCAACTCTGCACGATACGGGTAAGCGTCACCTTGTGCCCGACACTTAAAACTGGGCTTTGCAAATTCCACAGCTTTATCTGCTATTTATCCAGTCCCTAGGACATTGGGTAACACTGAATCACACAAGTTGCGTGCTGGGCGCTACCGCCGGCGCTAGGACTAGCGCCCGACGCTAGGACTAGCGCCCGACGCTAGGACTAGCGCCCGACGCTAGCAACAGAACCCAGTTCTGCCCGACACTGGTAACAGAAGTCAACCCTGCTACCTCTGGGAATACACCTCCAGACATCAACACTGGTAGCTCACCTGGAGCTACCGCCGGCGCTAGTGACAGAACTCAGTTCTGCCACCAAATTCGGGTATTGCCTGGGAAACGTCTCCAAGACCCTTTTTCTGTACAAAACAGTACACATGACCCGCAACACAGCACGTACACGGAATTATTTTCGGCACTTTACACGCACTAATCATCACCAATCCGGCTCGACCTGTCCAAATGGGCTTCACACAACATGCCTATGTCCGTAATACCGTTCCGGACTCTATATGCAATTTGTGGGGAAATCACTTCAACCCACCGGAATAGCCGATCTACTAATTAGTAGAAGTATTCCAAAACAACATGTAAATCAAAGGACATACATGTCCAAAGACTAGGGAGGAGATTCGTTACCCTTGTAGGCCGTTTCGGTGCCATAGAATTGAGATGGGAATTGCTGGAATCCGCGATGGCACACGCACGCAGCCGATGCTTCACAAATCCCTCCTGGCACGACGAAAACTCAACGCCTATGGATCTCCCTCCTTGCTCCCAGCCCTCTGCCCTCAGCTCTTCAAAGGATTTCAGAGAAAAATGAGTTGAAACGACGGATTTGAGGGTATTTAAGATTTATCGCTACCGTCGGCGCTAGTGGCTAGTGCCTGGCGCTAGCCCTAAGTCGGTACCGCTGAGAGGCACTAGCGCTAGCACTAGCGCTAGCACTAGCGCCCGGCGCTAGCTCCCTGATTTCAACTATTTTTCATTTTTTGGTATTTTTGCATGCACATGTATTTTGGGGTCTTACATTTAGAGTGTCAAGCTCTTGTCATAAGTTTTGGAGTTTCATAGAAATTACCTTGATTGAGCCTTCAAAATCATTTTTTAAGGAGTCCCAAGCATCCTTAGCTGTGACAGCTCCCATAATTCTCGGAAATATACTCCTTGCAACACCTTGCTGAATGTATAACAGGGCTTTAGCATCCCTCTTATAGTTTTCTGTATACACCTTAGCTTGAGCAAGTTCCAAGGCAGTGAGAGGGTTAGCTGTGGTGGGTTTGTCATAACCAATTTGGAGCAAGTCCCACGGACCTTGTGAGATGAACAATGTCCTCATTTGAACATGCCAGAATTCATAGGATTCTCCTTCAAAAATTATTACTCTACTTGGAGAGTATTGAAAATTTTGCGGCAGATAACTAGAGGATGCCATATGATGAGAAATAAAATGGGAAGATCAAGCACAAAATAGAAAAAAAACTGCAAAAGGATCTCAATCACTTATGGCGGATAGAACCTCGCTTTGATACCATAAAGGAAAAATAAGAGGGGAGAAGTTAGGCGGTACTACCACTACTTCATTTCATAAACAGAGGAATTACAACCTTCAGGCAACACTGCTCCACTGAGCTTGCAAAAAAAAAACTGGATACAAACATCACACTTCCATCCAACAAGGGAGGAGCTCTGCTAAAAAGGAACAAACAAGGGTAAAAAAGGGAAAACACAAAGTGCACAAAACGATGCAGAGCTGAATAAAAAATTGCGCAGTTCGGCTCAAGGCTCAAAGTCTTCTTCCTCTTCCTCTCTTTGTCTTGCGGTGTAGCATCCCTGATGTGAGTTTCTTGTTGATTGCAGGATCTAGCTGGAGAGGAAGGGAGCATGGGCATCCGGCTGACGGGATTACTTTCTCCGTACTTTCCACAAATAAGGCAACCGAGATCTCGTTCACCTCCTCAAAGCATGTTTGTTTAGCCTCCTCTGCAAAGCCATGTCACCTACACCTCTGCAGGTACATCCAATCCGATCCTATACACCTCATACACTCTGGTTTGATGATGCTCGAGAGGAGTACACGAGCCCTCTAAGAGGTTATCCAGATTATTCAAAAGGAACCGGACTTCAAAAGACCACCCCCTTTGAATGCTAAATCTAAGAGCCGCAATAAAGAACACTTCAGCGAGTCCCACGGGGACATTGGCCACGACCTCCCCCTTTGAACTCTAAGAGCCGCAATAAAGAACTCTTCTTCAAAAGACCTCCCCCTTTGAAATTGTCTAAAAACAGTGAATAA
The DNA here is from genome assembly GCA_033032865.1 of Dactylorhiza incarnata. Taxonomy (NCBI): domain Eukaryota; kingdom Viridiplantae; phylum Streptophyta; class Magnoliopsida; order Asparagales; family Orchidaceae; genus Dactylorhiza; species Dactylorhiza incarnata. The sequence goes on from JAWHQI010000258.1 coordinate 3,588,347, forward strand.
CTATCCAAATTAAAATAACATATTTAGATTCTTCTGAACAAGTAAAAAATGCATACCTTGACCATCTCATCCAAATCTCAATTAGCCCTCTTGCAGCTATACCTACTGGCACAGAAAACATAAACCAGCAAGTTGAGAAAGCAGAGCGCAGCAAGAAGCCAAAACAAATTATCAAGATGCCCTTCATTCAGATTATCAGGAATCCATCCAGGCTTCCCTCCCCTTGTTGTCACTGAGGTCACAACGGTCAGAATAAAAGAACTCAAGTAATTTCCGAGCGCAATTGACATGAGCGAAAATGCGCTGCAAAGGCTCCTCATAGCATCCGGCGACTGATCGTAGAAAAATTCTATCTGTCCGATGACTGTGAAGATCTCTGACGCACCGATCAAGAAATACTGCGGAACTTGCCACAATATGGTCATTGGAACCGAGGATTTTACGTGCACCAGACCTTCGGAATTAGCGATACCTAGTCTTTTGATCTCGACCCATGCGGCTGAAGCCATTGCCAGGATTGAAATGAAGAGGCCAATGCCCATTCTCTGTAGCTCGGAGAAACCCCGCTCTTTTCCGGTGAATCTTCTCGCAATCGGCACGAGAATAATGTCGTAGACTGGAACCCACACGATGACGCTTATGACATCGAAGGTCGATAACGAAGCGGGAGGAATGGTGAATGATCCGATGGTTGTGTCGAGGACCATACCCTGTTCGACGAACATGGTTGGCATCTGGGCATATACGGCGGAAAACATAATGCCGGTGGCCCAAATGGGGAACATCCTGACCAAGATTTTAAGCTCTTCCACCTGAGTTACCGTGCAAATGGCCCACGGGTCAGAGAACCTCTCAGCTTTTGTATCAAGATCTGACACGGTTGCGGCCTTGTCCAGAAACCTGCATTGAGTTGACCAGAGTAGCCATGGTCATGAAAAAGAAAGAAAATCAGGAAGTTTGCTGAAGTCCACTCTTAAGAAACAGTCTTTATAGATGTAATTTTTTACTAATAATGCTAAGTTCTCTATTAAATTACCTTAATTGATGCATTTTTTCTCTTACTTTTAATCATTTTTTGTAAATAAAAGAGCTTCATGAAAGAATCTTGTATCAAAATGGCTGTTTTTTAAAAATACGGACCTATATAAATGCATAAAAATTGAGATAGTGATATTTACCTAGAAAAGATACAATAAAATGGGAACAAAATGCACTGTTGATAGCATAATCAGCAGAATCAAGACATTTAGAACCACACTACAAAACCATGCGACTCCTAAAAGAACTAACAGGTTACACTAAAACACATAAGATGAGCATAATTAAATCTAGTGAACTATTGGAGAAAATTCAGAGGTGGTACTTGCCTACATTCATCACTATGCTCCAGTTTTCGGCTGCCTTTGATTGCTGAGGTCTTATCAGGGAGTTCATACAAGAGCGAGCTATCAAAAGGAACCACGACACTCCATTTGCGAAATGAGGCAACGAGCACTTGGCACATTCGTGTAAGCGGACTTCCGCCTGGTCTTTGGAACCTGTAAAGATAAGTTCCGGAGAAAAAACTCCCAATAGCCAGACACATGAACAATGTCGGGATAACAAAGCCGAGACCCCAACCACAGTTATCTTGCACCCACACAAGAAAACTGCTAGATATAAGAGCACCGATGTTGACTGAGAAATAGAACCAATTAAAAAAAGAGCCCTTTTTAACTCTCTCCCCTGCATCGGTGTCATCGAATTGATCAGCTCCGAATGATGAAACACAGGGCTTAATGCCACCAGTTCCCAGTGCAATTAGATAAAGACCCAGGAAAAATACAGTATATTGGGCTGCAGTTGCTTCTGGACATACAGATTCGACACACACAGGAGGCTTTAATTGTGGAACTGAAGCCGAAAGTGTAAGTATGCCCATTCCCTGTTCAAGAAAAACCCCAACATAATCATGAACAAAATAATGGACAGAATCATAGACCATAGAGTTGTTTCAAGAGAATATCAAAAAAGATTGAAAGATAAATTTTATAAACTACGATTTGGCCAGTAACATCATAAGAATTCAAGCATTGGGCAGTATAAAGAAGTAGTTGGATTTTAAGGAGTGTGGGACATAAATGAGGATGCTAACATTGATATATGAAAAAAGCAGAAAAGATAACTTAAGGAACAATTATATTAGAAGAATGTTTGGAAAGGCAGATACAATTACCTTCGAAGAATAAGGAGAAAGTGTAGACCTAAGATAACATGCATAGAAATTATTTAAAATGATTTGCAAAGAGTAGGTTTACCATCTAAGACAACAGGCAACAAGAATGAATGAAAAATGAGAATCCATAAAACCAATTTTAAGTAAATGTTACGAGGCTAATGATTACAATAATCATAATGATGCACTTTTGTGGTTTACCTCCACTGTGCATTTGCAAAATTAGAAGGACCTCCCCTCTACTTATTGAAATTACCAAATCTTCAATCAGAGTTTACATTGTTTATCTTTAGTATAGTAAACCTCCCTTTGTGAGGGTTCCACTTGTAATATATGTTAACTAAGCAGGGGTGTCTTGCATTGTTGCTAACTCAGATGAGAGGTTTCTGTAATTTCAAAAAATAGAGGGGAGATTTTGTAATTATGCAAAGTCATAGGGGAGGTTCAGGTAATAAACCCAATAAACAAATCACAAAATACACAAGCACTACATGCAATCAATGGAAATCACAAACCATTAACTAAAAAAGAATGTATTTTCATTCAAATAACTGGTACATATTGACAGTTCATCACAAAAAGTAGATCATGTCACATCCTATCTTACAATGAAGTATATAGCTGAAAAAGCTGCAATGGTCCAGTATCTGCCCCAGTATGCATCAGCTAAAACAGCACCAATGAGGGGTGCAAGGTAACAAGTCCCTTGCCATGTTGTAACATTTCTTGCAGCTGATACATTGCTTTGATGTAACTTTGTGGTTAGATAGGTTACAAGGTTCGCCGCTATACCATAATAGGCCAAACGCTCGCAGCATTCAGTTCCTGAAGTTTAAATTTTTTAAAAAAGATATAAAATAAATAAGTATATAGAAGCCGAATTACAGACAAATATACCAAAGAACAATAGGCTAAAAGTTAACAAAATTGTGTTAGTAGTTTAGTACCAAGAATGAAAGGGCATGCCTTCCAGTTTCCTGTTTTGTGCTTCATTACAGGATTACCATTGAAGTCGACGGACCCATCTCCTGTGTAGCGCCCTTCACCTCCGTGCTTAAATAACAAAACATTGAAGAAGGGTGGTAAAACCAATATGTTATGAGCCATTTCTTCAAAAATTACCAGTTCAGTCAGAGTTTGTAAAGCTATCTCCTAGCAGATGTGTAGACTAGTAGAGTGACTGAAACCAAATGGACAAAGAATCTGGAGAGGATGTCGGCTTCATGGAGTGCTCTAGGTCAAGTGAACTAAACTTTTAAGTGGATAGGTGGTCGATCAGAATGTTCGAGGCTAGAGGGCAAAATGTCCAAATAGATGTATGGCCTAGCAGAGCGCTCAAGTTTGGATGAACAGAACCAACTCCTTACACATGTAGTCTAGCAAAATGCACATGCATGGTCGAACAAAGTATTCGACTAAGTGTTTAATTGAGTAGAGAGCTCGAGGCCATGTGGACAAAAATTTCAAGTACATGTGTGATACATTTGAGTGCTGGAGGAATTGTGGATAGAGCATCTGAGTAGATATGTGGCTGAGAAGAGTGCGTGACTGCATGAGGTTGGGTGGACAAAGATCCGTGCAAATGTGTAGTCTGAGATCAATGGATAGATCATCCAAGTAGATGTGTGACAGCGCAGAGCCTAAGGACGGGTGGATGGAACATTCAAGGAAATGTGTGGCTGAATGAAGTGCCCCAGGATGAGTGGATAGAGTGTTCTTGTAAAAGTGTGACTGAGCGGAGTGCTTGGGGTCGATGATGGACAGAACACTCGAGTAAATATGTGTCGAGCAAAATGCTAGAGGTCGGGTTTGTTGGAGCCGAGAACCCAACATAAAAATTGGACCGAAAGGATGGCGAAGGTCTCACCGCACACCCATGACTTTCGGATTGCCAAGCACATGCACGTAACGAACTAGAGAGAGATCGAAAGCCCACATTGCCTATTGTCACAACGCGGCAGTCTCACCGCACACCCATGAGTGTATAAGAACTCCCCCTCTCAAACGAAGTCTGAGATGGGTTTGGGGAAGAGGCTGGCGGGGGCTAGCTGGCTATAGGCGCATAAGCCTGTGGGTCAAACATAAAATATATAAGAACTCCCCCTCTCAAACAAAGTCTGAGTTTACATCAACATACATCCCATCCAAGAAAATATATACACATTTAGAACCCATCAAACGGAAACTATCCTTATTGGTCAAACACCGCGGAAAAAACACAAGATCCACATAAACCCTAAGGATTTGTTAGGTAGGACAGAATTGGTGCTTTGTAATTGGAATTGGAATCCAATTCCAATTAAATTAGACCTCTAATTCTAATCTCTAATCCTCGATTCTAACAAGTCTGATCCTCCGCCAATCATTGGAAACAAACACCTTCGCACAGATTCACATCTCAAGGCTTCGCTGCATTCAACGGAAGTGAACAGATGAAGAAATGAAATCCAAACAGGTTATGTGTTGATTAAGAAGAATACGCACAACAGATTCAAGCTTTACAATCAACTTTCTTTTCATTTCAACCAACTCAAATCCCTAGCATCCAAACACAGCAATTCAGAAATTGCATATTACGCCATTTGAATCGGACAAAATCGCGCTATATCACATGAAGCGTCTCCGTAATCGTAATCCGTTGAAAGAAAGCGCCGAAATTCAATCAACTAGAAGAGAAAAGACCAAACCTAAACCTTAATCGCACCAAAAGGTAGAAAGGTATGCTACCTCTAAGAGCCTTCCTTCGAGCAGCATCCGATCTTCTTCCTGGGAACCCATGGAGATGAAGCGCATCGGATTTCCACTCCAATTCAGATCCGGATTCAAGGTATTCTAGACCTAGTTGGATAACCGAGTGAACAAGAATCTAATGAGACCTCCAAATTTAGACTCCGGTTGTCACAAGATATCATAAAATAGAATTCAACTATTGGATTACTTCTTGGAACTAATCAGTCTGATATTATTATTAATTAAAAATGGATTATTATTTTGGCCGCTCAATCCCTTCTTTAATGCCAACACAAACAGTTAATGCAATGGGGTTTCTGTGCTCCCGACGCAATAATATTTTTTTGTAAAAGTTGATAATAAAGAAAAGATAAATTTTTAGTCATAATTTTTTTTTGTCCTCAAATATAAAAGTTGATAATAAAGACAAGATAAAATTAAAAAGATAAATGTTTTATCAGAGAATATTTTTATGTTATATAGAAACAAATTTTGTATTTCTCTCTCATAATCCTTTTAGTATGGAGTGAAACACTTTCAGCCTCAACAATAAATATAAGTTTTCTTGTAAAATAACAAGGCATCATAAAATACATAAGGAATGATTACACTAACTAATCACTTAGGGTCTGTTTAACACAGGGATGGCGATCATGAGCACCCCATCTTACCCAAAGAACTTCATCCTTTTATTTTTCTCCTGGTTACAGTCATAACCATTGTCATGTCAAACAACAAAAAATTATGACCGTGGTGTTTTCGTCCAAACTCATCGGAGCAAAAACGCCGCGCCAAACGGAAATTTAATGTTGTTATTGGATCCTAAACTGTTCTTGAATCAGGCTGGATTATAGATGAAGACAAGAAATACCATTTTTGATCCAAGACTTCTTCCTGATTGATCATAGGAATCCATTATAGATGAAGAAGAGAAAAAACAACTTAATGGTGTTGACTGTGCGTTCACAGCGGAGCAAATAACGACTAAAAATAATAAATCCAAGGATCAAATTCGCTAAAATTACGAAGTATAGAAATAAAGGCTTCTTCAAACTTTTTTTAAATATTGGAAAGAGTTATAAAAATCTAGGAAGCTCTTCCGTACATACGCCGATCATGACCGTCAATAGCCTAACTTATAACCGTTCAAAAATACCAAACTTTTCCTCCAATTGCAAGTCAATATACATTACATTTTCACAGAGCATCGCCTTCAATCTAAATAAAATTGATGTTCACAAAGCAAAAGGTAACCAAACAAAAGATAATATAGGAAACACTGAAGCAGCATTAAGATTCATAGGCATTATGAAAATCAATGAGAAGTTATTTTAGCAAAATTTGTTAATTTATACAAAAAAAACCCTGAAAATTGAATAAATAAATAAATAGTGCTTTCTGAAACAAAATATTATTACATAAATGTACATAAAAACATATTAAAAGATATCAGGTATAACTGCTTCGCTTGTTCCCTTGCTCCTCCAGCGCTGTCGAAAGCATTTCCGTGCAGAATAGGTCTTCGGGCTTCAACCATAGAGCCTGTTCTCCAATCAAAGACCATTCAAATAAATTTAAATGTTGACATAAATTTATGTTATTACATTTCTTCACAATCTCTCCCTCACGTATCTCCACAATGAAACTATAAGAATGAGTAATAGAGAGAAAAGTAAGACGAGAAACTAGCATCTCGGAGAATCGATTTGGATTCATGACAGGGCGGTTAACCATGAAAGTTATACACCTCTTGAGGAGACTCATTGACAACTATCGGGAAAAAACAAGATTTGCATATGTTGTTTATCAATCTTGAGAAGACTTATGATAGGGTTCTAAGAGAGGTCTTATGGAGAGTCTTAGAAAAGAAAGGTGTAAATGTATCATACATGAACGTAATCAAAAACATGTATACAAATTCTAATGACAATCATGCCCCCTCAAAAAATCTTGTTAGTTTCCTGGCGTGGGACTATTCTCAACACACACACTCACGTGTAGGGTCATTGGCCCCTAACATGTGGATTACTTTTTAATTGGGTGCATGGAATGAGCATTTGGGCCTAGCCTGCTCTAATACAACGTAAGAATCCAAGCATCCAGCCTAAAACCAATTGGTTGGTGGTGAGAAGCTCAGGATCTATATAGCCCGCGGGACTTTTTTTAGTTTCCAGATGTGGGACTATTCTCAATAGGGCAGACAAAACCATTTATATATTTAATTGAGACAGCTAAAACAACAACAAAATAGACAAACCTTGTGATAATAGGTAATCGCAGCATCCAAGTTATCCTGAAAATATTAAAACCAAATAGAGGAAATGAATTCATCTATCTAATTAACATAAAGAATGAAGTATGATGCCATTTCAGTATAAAATAATAAACATAAGTTAAATAAAGTTTTCAATCGCTAAAATACCTTTGCAATAATCCAATTGTACTGGATTATCTTCCATCACAAATTATGATCGAGTTGAAATTTAGATGGATAACTGGATTAATGCAGAAACCAAACAATTGGAATATGCTTGAATAGTGACAAGTTACTGCTGTCACACGAGCATCACAATCTACATCTTATTTTCAGGGTATATGGAACCAAATGGCTAGGAAGTGCAGATACTTGAAATGACCATATGTATTATATTCAAAATATTTCGGAGTCGGGTTAACTCTGACAAACTCTGAAAACCCCATCCCAGAAACTCTGGAAATTTTTTATTTTTATTTTAAATAAAAAATCCCTGGACACTCCTAGATACACCGAGTATGTTCGAAAAAACTCAGAAATTGTGTATATTATGATCACGGCATGGAGAAATGCATGTAAAAGGGAAAAAATTGAATGACAAGTGGTGGGAAAATATTAAAAGGGAAACTATTAAAAGTCAATTAATTATACTTTCATTTGCAACTCTTATCTATGATATGATGTGATTTCGTGACACAATTTTATCTTCATTTAATATTTGACACAGTGAGATATAATAAAAGGACAGTCCGGTGCACAAAGCATATCCCCGCGCAGTGAGGGTCCGGGGAAGGGTCCCACCACAAGGGTGAAATGTAGGCAAGCCTTACCCTGCACGTGAGATATAATAATTGAAAAAAATGAAAACCCAACACATTTTCACCTCTCAGATATCAAATTAAACTAATATTTTTGGGTGCCTTAACAATCTCTCAATTATGTGAGCTTTTCACATCAATTAGAACACCCTCTTAAACATAATTTTTTTAACATTGGCAAATATCATACACCAAGATCGCACTCAACCACATTGAGCCGCCATATTAACATACTTAATCTTTGTTGAACCATTGGCTCCGATATCACTAATTAAGAAATGAGAACAAATGAAGACTGAAGTTGTTACGAATCGGAATGTTGAGCGAGCAAGAAAGAAAAACGATTGCATTAATTTGAAAGAACACGGATACAATCCGGAGCAAGCCCCGGCCAAGACCAAGGAGGTTGGGTCCTCCAAGATCCTTCTCTCCAAAGAGAGCCAAAACAACTAACACTCAAGATATCCCAACACCTAAATCCCTCCTTATATAGATGAGGGAGGGAAACAGAACAAGAAAATATAAATGATTTAAATAATAAACTAATCTAATTTATATTAATTAATATCAATCAATTAATTAATACAAAAAATAATCAAGGCGGTCTCCACATGCGTGCTCCGGTGGTCTCGACGCGGAGTGGCTCTTCCAGCAATTGTGCGAGGGTAACATTATACCGGCCTCGAAAATCGACCTTGCCCTCAAGGTAGAGTTTTAATTTTTTGTCGGGGTCCTTAAGAAAGAGAGCGACGTATAACTTGTGGCCATGGGGTGAAACGGATGGAAATTGATGAGAAAGTAAAGTAAAATAAAATGGGGGGCGCAACTTCAGAAATTATCGAGCAGAGAGGGAAGGGAAAAAACTGGGAATATGAGTGTGAAAGCCGGTGGGGTTAAAGGGGGGTAGACAAGATAGAGAAGTTGGCAGCTAGGAAAAAGTAAAAAAGAGAAAGAAAAAGGAAAAAGTGTACAGGGAAGAGTGAAATGCAGAGGATGTGACAAGAAGGGGGTTTGGCATTTAGTGTAAGAAAAGAAATGGGTAGTTGGCGGCGTGGGCAAGGTGGGGCTTGTTTCGGGAGGAGTGTATGAGGCGTGGCCCGTGGGAAATTAAAAGGTATGGCTTAGAAAAAGGTGCGGTTGGATGGGATGTGGAGGCAGGAAGTCGAATGCGATAGGCGGAGGCACGAGCTGCGATCATTGTTGCGGGGAAGAAGAATCGAAGGAGAAAGCTGTCGGGTGTCGAGGAGAGCCCGACTGTTCTTGCGGGAGAGCTGGTAGAAGGCGTCGGTATACCGTTGGGTGGGGCGGATCGCGACCGCGACAGAGATGAGGGGTCGATGAACTCGATGCACGAGTTTCCGGAGGTCATCGTCGGGAAGACGATCCCTCGTCGAGTAGCAGACATCGCTGGGTGGCTGCTTTGGAGGCATGAGCGTCGTCGGCTGGCTGGCGTCGTCGAGGGCATGCCGAGGGTTCGACAGCTGCAGGTCAATGGTCATCGAACCAAGGGCTGGAGGCGACCCCAAACTGAGAGGAGGCGGCGGATGACAGACCCAACGAGCCACGAGGCGTTGTAGACTTGCGTGGAGGGACACAAGGATGTTGTCCTGGTCGTCGAGGCGGTGCTCGACGACGTTGAGGCGGGTGTCCATCGTGGCTCGATCCCCGACGGCTTGGAACAAGCAGACGGGGGTGGCAGGTTTGACCATTGTTACGAATCAGAATGTTGAGCTTGCAAGAAAGAACAACGATTGCATTAATTTGAAAGAGCACGGATACAATCCGGAGCAAGCTCCGACCAAGACCAAGGAGGCTGGGTCCTCCAAGATCCTTCTCTCCAAAGAGAGCCCAAAACAACTAAAACACTCAAGATATCCCAACACCTAAATCCCTCCTTATATAGTTGAGGGAGGGAAACCAAACAAAAAAATACAAATGATTTAAATAATAAATTAATCTAATTGATATTAATCAATACTAATTAATTAATATCAATCAATTAATTAATACAAGAAATAATCACGGCGGTCTCCACATGCGTGCTCCGGTGGCCCCGACGCGGAGTGGCTCCAGCAATTGTGCGAGGGTAACATAAACCAATACACCCCAGTCAGAATCATATTTAACTAAAGCTTAAGACCATGGGTAACGGCTAACCATATGATTTTCTCCACCAATAAATTTTTATTTATGTGATGTAGGACTAAATCAATACTCCGACAGATTTTAATATATAATCTTTTACTAACCCCATAACAAATGATTAGAATTATTTATGTCTGAATAAATTGGCCTTAAAATGGAGTAATATACGTGTACCACTGGATGTTGCACATACAATAAAAGAAAATTTGTGGAGTAGCCGATCAAGGAAACTTCTGCAAGTTTGGCTCAAGAAAAAAAATTGGAGCATGAGTATTAACTTACTGTTAAATATTGACGTTTAAAATACCGAAGAATACTAAACGATAATAAAAGAACAGTAAATAATACAAAGCAATATTTAGAAACTATACATTAAACTATTTAATTCCAGGTGGATCTCTATTAAAAATTTCTCAGTTGCGAGACTATATTTTCAAAACACACCAGTGTTGGGTCTTTGGCCTCAATATGTAGATTTCTTTTTAATTGGAAGATGCAGGAGTAGGCGTTAGACCTAGAGATCCAACCTAAAATCAATTCGTTGATAAATAAATATCCCAATATACTCTCAAACACAAAATACTATAGTACAAAAAAAAAATCCGTTGAACTAAAGCTCATACAAGACTTTCTTCTAGTTAAGAGATATTATAGAAAATGGACAAACTTTAGGAAAGAAGCATGGGGGGAAATGAGAGAAAGAAGGAAAAAAGTGGTATAGATCAAAACAAACAAGTAAAAACAAAATGGACAATAGAAAAAATCTAGAGTTAACACTGAAACACGTATGGGGATGAGAGGGAAGGATTCATAAATCCATCGAGATTGATGTACTAGATCTAGCAAAAAAACAAGCTTAAAAGTAAAACATATAGCAAGTTGGTGTCTTCGAGTGACATTGTTTTGAGGTTTTGCCATTGTATCATAGCTAGTTATAAACATAAAGGTCAATATAAACATAATAAGAAAAAACACATCTACGCCATAAGGATGGTTTTGGGATATTTGGGTAATTGTCCCTTTGGTAGTTTGGGCTATTTTTATATTTTGGTTTCTAGTTATTTTGAGTAAATTGTTTTTATCCATAAGGGATTAAGGGAAGCAGTATATGCATACATGTATTTTTTTCTCAGAATAAAAAATTGAAAATTTCATCTCAGATAAATAATGGAAAATACGAAATAACATGCATTAGTAAGAGGAGAAATCTTCACAGCAAAGACGCACCATTAAATGATAGGTGTATGCAATACCAGCAAATGCACTCAAGCTTCGAGTGGAAAGAGCAAGTGCTTTCTCATAACTTGCTACGGCCTTGTGAAACATCCTGAGAATAGAACCCAACTTAGATTAATTCAGTCATTGAAAAAATAACAAAGGAATAGAAACTTATGTTGCATCTTAATTGAGAAATCAAATTCCAACAGAATTTCCCACTCGTACAAAGTGTATCCATACTTTAGCTTCCTTTGTGCATGGGCAAGATTCACTAAGGTTGGCTCCCACATTTCATTCATGGAAGATGCAAAATGAGACAATGTCGTCTCAAACCACTGAACAGCTTTCTTATACCTGCAAAAAAAAAACAATTGTAGTAATGGAATTGAAGTTTTAGGGTGTTCAGAATAGCCCCGCATCAAGAATTAATAAATCATGTGCACTTAAAATAGATCCCGGGCCATTCAACCTCCAACCAATTGATTTTATGTTGGATGCTTGTTGTAGTTTCACTTTTTATATGTGTACAAATACTTGTAGTTGAGGTTTATGATACTATGACGAAAATAATAAGATATTAAAATTTCACTTTTATTTTCGTATTTCTCTAAATGGTATCAGAACTATCGATCCATTGCTCTTTACGCGGTTGAGCCCCTGCTCTCGTGCATCTTTCACTTCGAGCGGACTCCATACCAGAACCTACTCGAACCCCCATGCGGACTCCCTAACAGAACCCGCCCGGATCGTCTTTGCTCCTTCCGTGCCTCCTGCATGGACCCTCCTTGAATTTATAAGTTTCATGTGCCGCTTGCTGGGACCCTCCGTCGCTCTGCTAACCGTTCAAAACCCGCGCATGTGTTTATTCCTTGCGAGCACCACCTGTGCAGACTCCTTCCTGGATCAGCCGCAGAGACCGCCCTCCTCCTACCCCGCAAGTTCGCCTTGACCTCTCCACTTCTCCTTGCAGGATTTTCTTTGTGGCCGCCCTGACCTCCCTTTTGAGGCCATCTCCACAGCCGCCAGGACTCCTCGTGGCGCTCCTCTGTGACCAATTCACGCGGCCTCCCTATTGCAACCACCCGGACTCCTCTGTGACCCGTGCAACGCGACTCCCTTTACCTTGGGTGGTTACTCTTCTAGTCCCGACAGTTGCTTTGTCGTCGGCCTATCATGGGCACCCCTACGGCCTCTTCTGTTGCCCCGGCTTCCCTCCCTGACGTGCGGGATAAACTCCGGGTTACAATTATCTGCCTCAATGGGAAGAAGAATTTTGTGGAATGAGAGCACTCGGTACGACGTGTCCTTCACACCAAAGGGTTGCTTCATCATATTACCCGTGCTCTACCTACTGAACCTACGAAACAGTGGCTCCGTGATGATGGTTGGGTTCAGTCATGGCTTCTCAATACTATGGAGACTGAACCATACCGTATGACCATGTACCACGAGACTGCCAAAGCCATGTGGGATGAGCTTCAGTCCCTTTACTCTCACCAAGACAGTCTCCAACATCTCTTTACTCAGCTCCAGGTGGTTGACCCTGGTGTGACTGGTGACCTGACCTCCTTTGTCGACACGTCAAAGACCCTCGTTGAGGCGTGGCTTTGGCACTAACCCCCATCCTTGGGTTTTATTGTTCAGCGCGCGCAGAAGGAGGCCGTGGGCATTGCTCTCATTATGGCGCAGCTATCTCCCCATATTCACAGTATCCGGGCAACCATCCTCTCTCCCACTATTCCATCTCTTTGACGTGTGCTCCATGATCCTTAAAGTCACTACGCCTCCTAAAGTCGCGATGCCTCCCTCTCCTTCCCTTCTGCAACACTCCCCAGCTATGCACCCTCCTCCTAGGTCTCGGAGTGGTCTCTATGGTTCTCGCGGCGACAGACGTGATGACCACAATCGCTCCTCTCAGCCAAACAATCATCTTTGTACTTATTGTGGCCTCCAAAATCATATTGAGGCCACCGGATTCAAGAAACATGGGTTTCCACCGCCGACATCCAATACGTTAACTCATTCTTCTCCAGTTGTGGATGTTCCCTCCGCTTTCTCCGACGTTGACATCTTGCGCGAGGAACTTCAGTAACTTCGGGGGATGCTTACTCGGGCCTTCAACTTCGTCGCCTCTACTTCCAACGAAAGTATAGTCTGTTTTCCCACAGTCTGGACTCTGGGGCTACCAAACACATCACCCCACACAAACCATCTCAGTATTCAGACACTTCTTCTCTGAAGTTTATCACGGTGGCCAATGGCGATACCACTCCGGTCTACGGTTCTGGAGATGTGCCTCTCATTCCATCTCTTCTTCTCCGCTTTGTCCCTCATGTTCCTAGCTCTCAATTTAATCTTCTCTCTGTCAGTCGTTTAACACAGGACATTGATTGCTCACTCACGTTTTGACCGTCTTCTTTTGTGATGCAGGATCGACGGACTCAGAATAACATTGGTAGGCGGCGACATTCTAATGTGATGTACACTCTGGATCTTCCACCCTCAGTTCTCTCCTCTGTCACATTTACTGTCTGACACCGGCGTCAGGGACATGATCCTTTGCCTATTCTCAAGCGGGCTCTTCCAGATTTTTATTTTTCTATTTTTCGAAGTGGATCATGTATTTACGAGAAACAACATCGTTATACTTTTTCTCCTCACTGTACTCGTAGCACTGCTCCTTTTGATTTAGTGCATTCAGATATTTGGGGCCCCAAAAAGTGGTTAGTGTCTCTGGTTATAATTATTCTGTTACTTTTGTTGATAATCATTCTCACATGATGTGGTTGTATTGCGCGATGTCTCTGAGTTGTTACAGATCTTTCACTCTTTTCTCATTGAGACTAAAACTCAATTCCTCAAAATTCTTCAAACCAATAATGCTTCCGAATATAACAGTCACAATATTTAGGACACCTGTAATACCTTGGGCATAATCCACCAAAGCTCATGTCCCAATACGCCACAACAGAACGGTGTGGCCGAGCGAAAAAATTGTCACCTCTTTGAGGTTGTCAGGTCTCTTATGTTCCAAATGCAAGTTCCTACCGTCTATTGGCATTTCACAGTGTCCACCGCCTGCAACCTCATTAATCGCATGCCCTCTTCTGTTCTGAATTTTTTCACACCGTTTTCCATCCTTTCCCAACATCTCTCCCTTTTCCCTGACACCTCGTGTCTTCGGATGTGTCTGCCTTGTTCATAATCTTGGCCATGTCGTAGATAAGTTCGCTCCTCGTGCGACCAAGTATATGTTTGTTGGCTATTCACGTACCCAGAAGAGCTACATCTGATACTTTCCACCTCAGCAGAAACTTGTCACCTCCGTCAATGTCACGTTCCTTGAAAATCAACCATTCCACCAATCTGAACCTCCACCCCAGGCCTTCCACATCCTGACGTGCATACCTTCACTGATTCTCCTCCTCCGCTACCCACTCCTCCGGTTGTGCCCCCCTCCCCCCGGCGCTACCTCCTCATCTTCGTGTCTACACACGCCGATTTCCTCGGTATGCTGCCCTATGGGAATCACCCCTTTCTACTGATGCTTCGCAGACCGTTGATCAGGCCAGCCACTACAACTCACCCTCTTTCAAATTATGTCTCTTTGTATTGCGTATCGCCAGTATATCACAGGTTTGTGGCCTCTCTGTCCTGTATTTCACCTCTTCTTCTCTACAGGAGGCTCTTCGATATCCACGGTGGCGGGCCGCCAAGGATGAGGAAATGGCTACCCTCTGGGCTAATCACACTTGGGACCTTGTCACTCTTCCTTCAGGTCAGACATGGGTTGGATGTAAGTGGGTCTTCACTGTGAAGCATGGTCCTGATGGGGCAGTTAAACGTCTAAAAGCTCGTCTTGTGGCTCGTGATTTTACACAGCAACACGGCCTCGACTGCGAAGAGACTTTCTCACTAGTCGCAAAGCTGAAAATTGTCCGGGTCCTGATCTAATTGGTTGTTCATCGAGATTGGTCGTTACATCAACTCGACATCAAAAATGCTTTCTTAAATGACAACCACGTTGAGACTGTTTACATGCAGCACCCTCCTGGTTATCAGACCACGAGAAAGTCTCTTGTATGCCACCTCAATAAATCTCTCAATGGTCTCAAACAGTCTCCTCGGGCCTGGTCTGATAAGTTCAGTCGGGTTGTTCACGATGTTTACTTCACTCGGAGCTCGACCGACTTTTCTTTATTCACTCGTCACCGCACGATAGGCACATTGATTCTTTTAGTGTATGTTGATGATATTCTCATCACAAGTGATGATCTCAATGGTATAACTAAGATCAAGAAACATATGACATCCAAATTTCAGACTAAGAATTTGGTGTCTCTTTGATATTTTTTTGCCATCGAGGTGGCTCGTCGACCACATGGTCGCGTTCTGTCTCAACGGAAGTACTGTCTTGACCTGCTTCATGACGCTGACTACTCTGGATGCAAACTTGTTGATAGTTTTATGGATGCCAACCATAAGTTTTGCACTCATGCATCTTATTCTGATCCACTCCTCCCTAACCCAGAGTTTTGCACTCATGCATCCTATAAGTCATCGAGGTGGCTCGTCGACCACATGGTCTCGTTCTGTCTCAACGAAAGTACTGTCTTGACCCACTTCATGACGCCGACTACTCTGGATGCAAACCTGTTGATACTTCTATAGATGTCAACCATAAGTTTTGCACTCATGCATCCTATTCTGATCTACTCTTCCCAAACCCGGAGTACTTTTGTCGTCTTGTAGGCAAGCTCATTTACCTTACAGTTACGAGACCTGATATATTCTTTATCGTTGCGGTGGTCAGTCGCTTTATGCATGCTCCACGGATCTTCCATCTCCAGGCTGTTGAGCGCATCCTTCGGTATCCGAAGACTGCTCCAGGACAAGGCTTTGTATAAAATCCCTCCTCCTATTTATCACTTGTTGCCTACTCTGATGTTGATTATGTTGGTTCTCTTGATGATTGTTGATCCACAAGAGGGTACTACACATACTTTTGGTGGACATCTTGTCACCTGGCGGAGCAAAAAGCAAATTGTGGTTGCACTATCATCTACGAAAGCTGAGTATCGATCAATGACTTATGTGCTATTCATATTGTCAAGAATCCCGTGTTCCATGAACGTACCAAGCACATCGAGGTCAATTGTCATTTTATTGGGGGAAATATTCAACTTAAAAAATTAGACCGGAGACATGTGTCTGCTACTGGGCAAGTTGTTGATATCCTCACTAAGGTCTTACCTCGACCATTATATCACCAGTTTCTGCCCAAGCTTGGTTGCTATGATTTGTATACTCCAGCTTGCAGGAGAGTGGTGAAATAATTGTATTGTAGAAGAACAGAGTTGAAAAGACTCTTTGGAATATTCAACCAATAAATATGTTCTCTAACATAATACAAGAAGAATAAGTCCATAAATAGGACAAGGGAGACATGAAGAAAAGAGAATAGGCAATGTGGGACTAAAGGAGCCTAAGGAGGAAAGGGCTAAAATGGCCTTTATACATGAGTTTTTTATACATGGGCTTTTATATGTTCTAACACTCCCCGGCAAGCTGGAGCATACAAGTCGTGGGTACCAAACTTGGAAAGGCACTTCTGGTACAGAGAGCGAGGTAGAGCTTTTGTAAGAAAATCAGAGACTTGATCAACAGCAGGAACATGACGAATACAAACTTTCTGAAGTCGAACCTTTTCCCGGACAAAGTGACAGTCAACCTCGATATGTTTGGTGCGTTCGTGAAACACAAGATTTTCAGAATATGTATAGGAGTTGACTATCACAAAAGAGTATTGTCGGAGCCGAAAGATGGACTCCTAAATCAGTGAGGAGACTCTCAAGCCAGGTGAGCTCAGAAATGGCAGCAGACATGGAACGACTCAGCTTCAGCGGAGGAGCGAGCAACCACCGTTTGCTTCTTGCTTCGCCAGGTAACTAGATTTCCACCAAAGTATGTGCAGTAACCGCTGGTTGAGCGACGATCATCGAGAGACCCAACATAATCAACATCACAGTATGCCACAAGGGATAGAGAAGTGGAAGGCTTGTATACCAGGCCTTGTCCAGGAGCATTCTTTAAGTATCTAAGAATTCGTTCGACGGCCTGAAGATGGGAAGTCTGGGGAGCATGCATGAAGCGGGTGACCACACTAACCGCAAAGGAGATATCTGGACGTGTGACAGTCAGATAGATAAGCTTGCCCAGGAGGCGTAGATAATAATCTGGATTAGGAAGGAGCATATCTGAGTCTGATCCGTGAGAACTCAGTTGATGGTTTGTATCCATGGGTGTGTCCACAGGTTTACACCCCGGAGTAGCCAGCATCATGGAGGAGATCAAGACAATATTTTCGTTGAGAGAGAACCAAACCATCCGGTCGTCGAGTGATCTCAATCCCTAGGAAGTATCGTAGCCGACATAGGTCCTTGGTGTGAAATTGAGAGGCAAAATGCTTCTTGATGTGAACAATGTCAGCAAGGTCATCTCCCGTGACAAGAATATCATCAACATAGACCAAGAGAATAACAGTTCCGGAGGGACGTCGACGGGTAAACAATGAGAAATCTGCTGAGCTTTGGGTAAAGTCACACTCACTTCGCCACTCGACTAAATTTCTCAAACCATGTCCGGGGAGACTGTTTGAGGCCGTATAAGGATATCTTCAGGTGACACACTAGGGACTCCCCCGTGGTTGCATAACCAGAAGGTTGTTTCATATAAACCGTTTCTAGCAGATCGTCATTGAGGAAGTCATTCTTGATGTCAAGCTGGTGTAGCGGCCAATGTAGATGGACCGCAAGAGATATGAGCAGGCGAACGGTGTTGAGTTTGGCAGCTGGAGAGAAGGTTTCCTCATAATTAATATCATGTTGTTGGTGAATTCACGAGGGACAAGACGAGCCTTAAGGCGATCAACCCGCCCATCGGGATGATATTTGACAATGCAGCTAACCAGTGACTGGTCAAGAGGAGGGGAACAAGGTCCCATATGTTGTTCGCCCAGAGAGCCGGCATTTCTTCCCATGGCGGCCCGCCGCCCGGGATGTTGAAGAACTTTCTGCACAGAGGAGGGAAGGGAAATAGAGGACAAAGAAGCCGCAAACCTCTACAAATCAGGAGACATCCGGTGTAAGGAGACATAGTTGGAAAGAGGATGCGCGGTGGAAGGTGCGGGTGGATCAGCAGGCAGCGGAGCATCCGTGGTCGGCAGGGGCTGTTGCGAGGCACTATTTCGAGGGGAACGACGAGAATAGACATGGAGAGGAGATGTTGGGAGAAGAAGTGGTAACGGGGATGTGGTAGGAACAACAGGACATGGGAGATCACGAGGGGAAGACGGTGTCATGGGGGGCGGTGTCATGAAAAGACCGTTGTTCAAGGTAGAGGGAGAATAACAAACGTAGCCTTTTTGAGTCCGGGAGTACCCAACGAACATGGAATGAGTTGCACGTGGGGCTAATTTGTCAACAGGAGGTCCAAGATGATGGACGAAGAAGACGCAGCCAAATACCTGTGGAGTTAAGGGAAATGGTTCGCGCTCAGGGAATAAGAGAGAGAAGGGGTGGAGAAGTTGAGGACCGAGGATGGCATGCGGTTGATAAGGTAGCATGCAGTGGAGATAGAAAAATTCCAGTAGTAAGTAGGGACGTGCATCTGAAAGAGGAGAGATCGGGCCACTTCGAGAAGGTGGCGATTCTTTCGTTCAACGTCGTCATTTTGTTGCGGTGTATAAGAACAGGAGGTTTGGTCAATAGTCCCCAAGGACCTGCAGAACTGTTGGAAGTCATGACTAGTGTATACACGGGCATTGTCAGTGTGAAGTATTTTAATGTTGCGAGAAAAATGGGTGGTGGTTTCAGTGGCAAAGAACGAAAAATAGACAGGAGTTCAGAGCGATCATGCATCATAAATAACCATGTCATGCGGGAGTAATCATCAATAAAAGTAACGAAGTAACGATAACCAAAAAGACTTGGAGTTTTGTAAGGTCCCCAAATATAAGAATGCACTAAATCAAATGGGGCAATACTTCGAGTACAACTAGGAGGAAAAACAGAGCGATGTTGTTTTCCATAAATACAAGATTCACAATCGAAAGAAGAGAATTGATAGTCCGACAGAGCCTTCTGAAGGATTGGAAGAGCATGACCAAGGCGACGATACGAGTCAATAGAACTAATGGAAGATAGCGCAAGAGCAGGTGGATCCATGATATAGAGCCCGTTAGACAGCCGCCCGCTACCAATGATATTCTGAGTCTGTCGATCCTGCATAAGAAAGGTAGATGAAGAAAAAGTAATAAGACAATCATTATCATTGGTGAGACGACTGACAGAAAGCAGATTAAAGTGAGAGCCTGGAACATGAAGAACAGATTTCAACGGGATAGTTGGGGTAAGCATCATATCGCCACAACCAGTAACAGGAGTAGTATCACCATTGGCCACGGTAATAAACTTTGGACATGGAGAGTCCAAATACAGAGCCGGCTTCTGAGGAGTGATGTGGTTGGTTGCACCGGAATCCAAAATCCCGGAGGGGCTATGGGTGAAATAGGAGATACCTGTATGGGAGACAGAAGAACCAGAGGAAGATGGTAGGGACATCAGACCACACAGTTGCTGCAGTTCTCCCCTTAAGGCATCAATCTCAGGGTGAGAAGAGGCAGTCTCACGAGCAGTGGAGGCATGGGGTAGGGAGGAACCATGTTGTGGTGGAAACCCATGTTTCCTATAACATACTGCTTCAGTGTGACCCTCCCGACCACAAAAGGTGCAAAGACGGGTGTTTGGACATTTAGGGCAAGGACGGTTGTCACGACCACTCCCTCGTGTATTAGAACGGCCACCCCGAGAGGGAACAGGTGGGGGTTTGTGATCTGAACTGTGATGAAGGAGCACAGGAGACAGGGTTGGAAGGGCAGTAGGTGGCGCCACCTTAAGCAACATGGAGCAAACATCAGAGAGAGGGTATAGTAGGAGAGGAGAGGATGTTTGCTCGAACACTGTGGAGATGAGGAGGAACGCGGGCCATCATTAAGGCAATACTAACAGCTTCCTTCTGAGCCTGTTAAGTTGCGAGGTCTGGAGTAGAGGGTTGATGTTGTATCCAGGCCTCCACAAGAGTCTTGGACTGGGCAACATAAGAGGTGAGATCCCCATCGAGCCCGGGGTCAAGCTGCTGTAGAACAAGAAAGATGTCAAACATGTGTTGGAGACTATTTTTTTCCAGAGTATAGGGAATGAAGCTCATCTCACATAGCTTTGGCAGTGTCATGATACAAAGCCATCTGGTACGGTTCACCCTCCATGAAATTCAGAAGCCAAGATTGGACGCGGCCATCATCGCGAAGCTAATTCTCGGTAGGGTCAGTAGAAGGGTTGCGGGTAAGAAGGTGAAGGAAACCTTTAGTCTGAAGGACCCGGCGAACGGAATGAACCCATTCCACAAAGTTCTTCGTCCCGGCAAGGGAGATGGTAGTAATCCTGAGTTCATCCCGAGGATCAGAAACGGGGGCGGTAGCAAGAGCCGGAAGAGTGGAAGAAGTGGGGGCAGCAACAGTTCCCATTGCCGGAAGAGTGGAATAAGCAGGGGCAGCAGCATTTCCCATTGCTGAGTGAGAGCTGGCTAGAGGGAGTTGGCGAGTGGGAGATGGCGAAAGGGAGAGTTGGCGAGTGGGAGTTGGCGAGCGGGAGAGGCGAGTGGGAGAGGCGGGTGGGAGCTAGCGAGTGGGAGAGTTGGCGAGCGGGAGCTGGCGAGCGAGCGAGTTGGCGAGTGGTGAGGGCTGGCGAGTGGGAGAGGTGGCGAGTGGGAGAGCTTGCGAGTGGGATAGGCGAGTGGGAGTTGGCGAGTGGGAGAGTTGGCTAGTGGGAGCTGGCGAGTGGGAGAGTTGGCGAGTGGGAGAGGAGAGCCGGAAGCAAAGCATCAACCGGAAATAACAAGGAGAGCCGGGAACAAAGCATCAACCGGAAATAACAAGGAGACCAGGGAACAAAGCATCAACCGGAAATAACAGGATCGGAACCTCCCTCTGATACCATGTGGAAGAACAGAGTTGGAAACACTCTTTGGAATATTCAACCAATAATTATGTTCTCTAACGTAATACAAGAAGAATAAGTCCTTAAATAGGACAAGGGAGAAAGGAAGAAAAGAGAATAGGCAATGTGAGACTAAAGGAGCCTAAGGAGGAAAGGGTCAAAAGGGCCTTTAAACAGGGTTTTTTTATACATGGGCTTTTATATGTTCTAATATGTATAAAGGCTCATACAATGGCCCAATGGAGATACCATTAGTGTATACAGTTTGGTCCCACATCTCAAGATGGAGTTGTAGCTTCACTCCTCCTTCCTATATACAAATAATTGTAGTTGAGGTTTATGATGTTATGAGAAAAATAATAAGATATTAAAATTTTCCCATTTATTTCCGTGTATTTCGTATTCCTCTACAATAACCAAAGTAAATAATTAATAAGCACTGTGATCTATCTAGCGCTGGTTTCAAATATATCTTTAAACCAAAACTTCCATAAAGAAACGTGCAATACAAGGCTCAGAGATATGCAAATTAAGCTCAATATTTTTCAATAGATATTTTATATTATTTGATATAGATAGCATAGATCAAATACAAACTCAATGCGTTGACCATCATTTGATAAGAAATATCAACAAATTCAACATGTATTAACTGCCAAGACTTAAATTTTAACATTTACTTCATTTTTAGTTTAAATTTATATGACAAGTACTCATCATCAAAAAGGGAAAACTTTAAAAATTTACCAAGGCTTCAATTTTAACATTTAGTCCGTTTTTAGTTTAAATTTATAAGATAAGTACTCATCATCATAAAGGGGACAACAACAAAAAAATTACCAAGGCTTCAATTTTAACATTTAGTCCGTTTTTAGTTTAAATTTATAAGATAAGTACCATCATCATAAAGGGGACAACAACAACAACACTCAAGCCTTTATCCCACCATAGTGGGGTCGGCTATATGGATCCTTTGTCGTCATTGTGCCCTATCTTTAATCATAGTCTCACTAATGCCTAAATACATCATCACAAAGGGGAAACTTTAAAAAATTGCTTATGTGATATCGTGCAAGATGATGATTAGTAATATCTATCTTAACAGACTCATTTTTATAAGTTGGTATAACAAGTTGACAAAGTTCCTTAGATTAAACTAAATCTTATTAAATGCAACATTTATCCATTCAAAATTTTAGAGTAAACACTGCCTTTTCGAAATCTCATGTTCATGGTGAAATTAATTTATGTGCAATGACATAAAACAAATATGTAAGAAATACAAAGAAGCTACTAGCTGTGCGTGTAACCTAAATGAAACGGTACGAAAAAACTATTATGATGACCTTTGAGATTAAACACACTCGATTAAAATTTAACTATTATCAACTTAGTTCACAAATGTGGGGTATAAATCAACCTAAGTTTATTCATATCATGCCGCTTGCAGAAGATTAAAAAATAATTTCAGGATATCACTACCCTCAATATGGAGATAACACACCCAGGCTTCTTAAAGAAGGAACATGTTTGGAGATATCACATTTGCAGACTTTGAGGCTCTTAAGCTCGAGCATGGCCCCACCAGAACTCACCCTTACAGACAAGGTCAATTTTGAGGATTAGAGTATTGATATGAACATTACGTCCTATGTATATTTACCTCTCGACAGCCATTTTGATCATTTTAATCACCAGCGAGACCTCCCTTATATAAAGGAGAGTATTGAGTCTTAGGGACTCAAGTTAAGAAGTCTTGTAAATTACATTGAGAGGGATCCTTAAGGGGAACTGGATATCAAGTAATTGGCGCTAGCATACCTCGTAAGGTTGTATTTTGATTTCTATCTACGAACAAATCTTCTAAATTGTTATCAAAATTCCTGGCAAACTCTCAAGAAAATTAAACTTGTGAAATCATACAACTTGCCATCCAATAATAATTATATTTTTCCTGTATAACAAAACATCACAAATATATATATAGCACTAATCACATAAATATATCTCTATAACCCTTAAATCTTACAAAAAGAATCAGACCTTCACTGTGCATGCATGCATTCATTCATGTGTTTATGCATTGTCAGTGAGGAGTGAGTGATGGGGATCGGCCGAATGTTCGTGATCGGAGATCGGGCTACCTCTCGGCGGGACCCGTTTTTGCAGATTTGCCGGAGATGCGTTGATCGGATCGGCGATCCGAGACCGCGAGTGTGTCCGGGGCGTCGGTTTACATTTTGTAAGTATTTTATTTTACTTTTGGCTTGTATTTAGTGTGTTAGGACAACGAGCGTAACGGACGATCATAGTCGTTCACGTCGGGTGCCCAGCCGCCCCCTCTCGTTATAAATAGGGGCGGGTATTATGATTTTCAATTCATTGTGTATTTTGTGAGTGATTCCAGAATCTGCAATCGGATCGTGGTGCGACGTCCTGGTTTTTATTTTCAGTTATCCTTTCATTATTATCCTTTTCCCGTGAATCCACTGTTACCATTCCATTCCCCTCGATTTCTCTAGTGAACCGCTATTGTTCTTCCCCTATCCACAATCTCTTCACCCACGAAGGAGGAAACCACCATTTCCCTGTTCAGAGCCCTCAATCACAACGGATGAACGACGCCAAAGTCAATGTTCATCTTCTTCCCCTCGCCAGAAAACAGCAACCAGTTTTCAACTCCAGCGCAAGCATCTCTCTCCATCGATCACGCAAGCCCAAAGTTCGATGTTTTGGCCACTGTTCATCATCTTCCCCACGCCTGTAATAGCTAAGCCCATCGTCTCTTAGTCCAGATCCCTACTTTCATCCTAAAATCGCCATTGATGCCCTTCCCTCAACCACTCCTGACCGACGAGCAAATATGAGCTCTAAATCGCTCACAACAGCACCCTCCCATTCTCGTTTCCATGGAACCACCCTCGCCAGTGTCCTATCAAACCACCGACTTCTCCATTTTCCCTACAGCCGCTCGACTACCTCTTTCCCACGCCACCAGTAAACCCACGATAATTCCTTCCCCAAAGTCTTTTCTCTTCCATGTGTAATTTTCCTGGATCCATCCCATAGTGTTGTTAATTCAAGTAACAAGTGCATCCCATAGTTAGGCTGATCTCCTCCAGCAGTCCCATTCATCTTGGGGAGCCACGCCCGCCGCCACCGTCACTGGATTCATCGTGCCTTGTGAGTATTAATTTAATGTGGTGTTATTTTGCATTAAATGTTTTGATGATATCTCATATTTATTGGTGAAAATCAAACATTGAATGTGTTTTGTGTCATTTTCATAATTTCTATAAAACTTGTTTGTGCAAATTGTAGTTTAAAGCACCACATGTGAAAGAACGTGATTATTTGCTTACACGCGCAAAAATTGTGAACACTGCGTTGATTTGATAGCCGCTTATAAATTTATTGTTAACGTTTAATTCCGGGTTAATTCAAAACATGCATGCAACATTTAGGTCCGGCTTGACCGCATTCATTTCACACATGCATGTGGGATTGCATTAGCGTGTTTGCACAGTCATTTTCACACAGCCCGCCCTGCGTCAGTGAGACAACATGAGAGAAAGATGAAGAGACAAATAGATAGGGGGGAGAGGGGGAGAAAGAAAGAAACAACGTTTACACGCATTATTTTGCCCATCTAAGTAATAAGAGTTCGATCGTAACCTAAAGCACAAGACCACTAGTTCTCAGATGCCTATTAAAAAAATGTGTTGATACAAGTAAACGCAACACATCCAAATGAGAAAAAATTAAGAGAGCTATCTAAGATATCAAAAGTTAAATAAATATACAATGAAACAGGGATAAAGTTACTTACTCTTTCATATGATAAGCAACAACTCCTAGTTCGTTGTAGACTAATGGATCTGAAGGGCATATTGTCCTTGCCTGTAAAATAAACTGAGAAGAAAACCAGCACAGGAAAGAACTCAAATCAATTCCTACTTACAAAAAAAGAATTCTAAAATCAAAGAAAGATCACGTATTTAGTAGCTTCACATGTCAAAAGTTTGTATTAGAGCTCAAATTTAAATTGAGATCGAATATTGAAGATTACAATTGATGCATCAAGAAAAGTTTCATAATATCCACCATGTTTGATAAAATCTACAAATATCTATTCAGATCCATGTGAGAAAATTTTGACTCTCTAATATCAAAACATGGATCAACAAATCTATCCATGAAATATGACAATTACTCGTCCACATTTATATAAACTTAATATCACAGTATCAAACTAAAGACACGCATAAATGAAGCCTGAAGGATATGGACTACACAGTTCTCAACAATGTATTATCTGTAAATAGTCCATTTCTGATGAAAGATCTATAAAATCCTTCAAAATTCTTTTGCAATTGAACAAAAGCAGTTGTCAGGTTTGTCTTCCTTTTCTTTTCATTTATATCAAAATGAAAGAAATGAAAAGGTGAGTTTTTATACATATTATGGGTTTGTAGTATATTTTCAAGCATAGTTCGTTTCACAAATTACTTCAGTTTAAAAAAAAAAAAGTGGTGTTCAAACCTCAACCGCATGAATTCATCAAAAGTAATGCATGATCATCAAAAGTAATGCATGATCTAGTCAGTAATGCATGAATTCAACAAAAGTAATGTATCAAAAAGGAATTATAAAAATAATTCAACATCAATATTAGGTTATCAATTCATGACTGAGACATCAATTATCATAAAATAATTAGGCTAAATGAGGATTAATGGCTCTAAGTAATTGTCAGATTAGTCAAAACAATTGAGCATTAACTAAAATTAGGAAATACTTGAATTATTGTCACAAGTAAAGATTCATTGGGATAATAAATTATTTAATATTTTCATAAATTTTGTTCATTGAGAATAAAATTAAATTTTAATTAAGTTTAACATTTATTTAGGAATTGAGTCAATTCACTATTTAGAATGAACATACTAAAATAAATATTTAGGGTTAACTATTAGGATACCAAATTATTTCAATTAGTTAGATAATAAATTATCGAAATAATCATTTCAAGTAACCAGTTATTAGCTCTAGGGTTGTAAACAGGCTTGATCAACAAGGAAATTGGATACCATCAAAAGAGGGAAGACTCGATCACAGCACCCCAACGAAATGGGTGTTTGATTCAGTGGTAGGTCGACTCAGGGTGGACTCACTAAATGCAATCCTACTTGCGATGAAGTGTATGCCAATGCAGAAAGTGGTCCGCTCAAAATTACAACGGTAATTAATTATATTAAAAATTAACAGAGACACAAACGATCACAAACTTTAATTAAAGAAAACAAGTTTCAATTCATCAAACGATAGATGCGCAATTATTTTAAGCACACGCGAAATAAACCCTGTAAATCATACGGTCGCAGATACTAATAACATATAAAATAAAGATCCACTATAGGTAGGGTGCCAAAATAAACAACAATAGAAAACAAAGTTCCAACTACAACTTACTCATGCAAGCGGCGGCAATGACGGTTTTTTGCGGGCATCCAGGGTCGTAGCAAGTGGGGAAGACGTCGGAATTGGAGTTCTGGACTAGTGGTGGCTTGGGTGGGGTATGTAGTGGCTGTTAGGGAGAAGATGGTGGCTGTATGGGGCTCACGGTGGGGGGAATTTGGAGATGGTGGCAGTGGAGAAACCAGAGAGGGTGTTTGCTGGGTTGGGGAAGAGACGGTGGGGCTCGGCTACAGTGAATAAGGAAGGAGGTTAGGGCTTGATGTTGTTGGGTCTGGAAGTTCCTAGAAGGGTGGAGATCGGGAGTGAGTGTGGAAGGAGCGACTTGGACAGACTGGAAGTGAGAGCAGTGATGTTGGGGTTTGCTAAATGGGCGGTTCATTGTGTGGATCCGAGGGGTAGGGAAGGGGAATATGGACATGAAATGCAGGAGAGGCTAGGGAAACTCAAGGAGGAGGGATGGCTTACGATGGATCAGCTGTGGAGGAAGAGGGAAGAGGCAGCCTTGGCGTCGCACCAAGGGAAGCGCTCCAGGAATCGCACCGGGAGGACGCACGACCGACGGTTTCGCAAAACTGCAAATCCAAACCTTTGATCACCCCCAGAACCGCTGCCTGCACTATTCATAAACCTAAAACCAACTTAAGCACCCGAATCAGACGGCTCATAATGGTCGTGCCGATCGGGCGTCAAATACAACTCGAAACATAAAAAGTAATCTATCAAATCGACTCGAATCGAACATCCGGAAGCAACCACAGACTCGGATCGTTCGACTGGGTAGCGGATCACCGCCTCCTGCGGGAATAGACCGGTGTCGGGCGTTGCACGCCATCAGTGTTGGGAACCAAAATCCATGTTGTCTATCAGTTTTAATGTGAATTATTCTGGATACAAGTTAAGGCTTAAGCTTTGAGGTTAAAAGTGGTTAACAGCTTTGTTGGTATATTAATAGTCTAAACTTTGAATCCCAGCACCATAGTCATCCACACTATCAAACAAAATTGACGTAATTGGCTCTTAAAAAAAATACAGTTCTTTAACTAGACTTTCTAGGATCTAAGCCTAAGAAATATTCAGTCATCAACTACAAAAGAATCATGTATCAGAAGTTGAGGGTTAAGCATACAAAAAATTTGAAATAACATAAGACTTGATATGAAGACGACTGCCCAGGCGTGCCAAGCACCCCCCTAGTAGTCTATATAGCCCTAGTGACATTGTCATCATTTCCCGCATGCCACTCCAGCCAAAATAAGGGAGGGAACGTGAGTTATTTGTATTATCTTTGAGCATTGTCTTGTCTACGCTCCCGTAGGAGAGATGACACTTAGAGGGTTCATAATGCCCTCAAGAGTGAGAATTGAGCATATCTCGATATCTTGTATTTTTAATTCAATTGTTTGACGACGATGTCATAATCTATTATCTGAATTGACTCTGCGCTCGCGTAGGGTTTCCGTCGGAATCCTAACTAGATCTCCTTCACTGTTCTCAGAAGCCACCTCCCGACCGATCCCTCAATCATCCAGGCGCGTCAAACCAGAGACTCAACGCTCGCACTCCTCTCGCCTTAGGTAACATCCTGTCACGACCCTCCAAGTCTACGCTCATCTCACCTCAACCGCCCGCACGACGCCATTGACAAATCAAGTCCCTCAATAACATCTAGCTGCAACCAGCCACCGCGACACTCCAAGACCGTGCTCGTCTCACCATAACCGCCCACACGAAGCCCGCACTCAGCACTCCAGTTCACCGATGCTCCCGTCGACCTTGCCTACACCTGTACCGCGCCTTCGTGTATTGGTCCCCTCAAGCACTTCGTCTTCCTCGTGCCTTCACCTCGAATCAGCTTCTCATTCATCAATTCCTCCAGTCCTCCAATCAGCCCTAGTCGCTTCCCTGACCCAGACATCCTCCGCGTCACCCAACCTCCATTCATCACCACTATGAAAGTCGTCGTCTGCTTCCTCCGACATTTTGGTTGCTCCATTCTTTACTTCAGCTCATCTATTACATGCTTCAGACCCGTTCCATGGCCTTCTGCGCCGACGAGGATGCCTCCGCCTCTGCTTCCACCAATTCTACTATCCAAGCTTGTCAGGATCGAGATCCTAGGTGGGATCGTTTTGCTGGTTGGATCGGATCGGAGCGTACGATCAGATCGAGGATCGTAAGATCCTACTACGTTCATAAAGTAAGACTTAAACAATTGAATTGAATTTGGTATCAAACAAAAAAAATTATAAAACTAATAAAAAGTAGCATAGTTATAACAAGACAAATAAACATGCACACAAAAATATAAAACAAAGAAATAGGCAAACATTTTTGTATCCATATGAAAAAACGATTCATATTCAAACATTTTTTGTATCAGACAATTTCTAAACAAACAAAAAATTACACAACAATTTCTGAAATATCTGATGGATACATTTTCTGAACTGTAAGAAATAGGCAAAGCTGAACTGTAAGAGTGTAAGATGCCGGAAATAGGCAATATTTTTTGATGCTAAAGCAAAAACAATTGCTGAAATCATCCAGAAATCTGGATGATTTCTGGGCTGAAATCATCTAGAAATCTGGATGATTTCTGGGCTGAAAGGGCATGGCCTTCTGCGCCGACGAGGATGCCTCCGCCTCTGCTTCCACCAATTCTACTATCCAAGCTTGTCAGGATCGAGATCCTAGGTGGGATCGTTTTGCTGGTTGGATCGGATCGGAGCATAGGATCGGATCGAGGATCGTAAGATCCTACTACGTTCATAAAGTAAGACTTAAACAATTGAATTGAATTTGGTATCAAACAAAAAAAATTATAAAACTAATAAAAAATAGCATAGTTATAACAAGACAAATAAACATGCACACAAAAATATAAAACAAAGAAATAGGCAAACATTTTTGTATCCATATGAAAAAAGATTCATATTCAAACATTTTTTGTATCAGACAATTTCTAAACAAACAAAAAATTACACAACAATTTCTGAAATGTCTGATGGATACATTTTCTGAACTGTAAGAAATAGGCAAAGCTGAACTGTAAGAGTGTAAGATGCCGGAATAGGCAATATTTTATGATGCTAAAGCAAAAATAATTGCTGAAATCATCCAGAAATCTGGATGATTTCTGGGCTGAAATCATCCAGAAATCTGGATGATTTCTGGGCTGAAATCATCCAGAAATCTGGATGATTTCTGGGCTGAAATCATCCAGATTTCTGGATGATTTCTGGACATGGCCTTCTGCGCCGACGAGGATGCCTCCGCATCTGCTTCCACCAATTCTACTATCCAAGCTTGTCAGGATCGAGATCCTAGGTGGGATCGTTTTGCTGGTTGGATCGGATCGGAGCGTACGATCGGATCGAGGATCGTAAGATCCTACTACGTTCATAAAGTAAGACTTAAACAATTGAATTGAATTTGGTATCAAACAAAAAAATATATAAAACTAATAAAAAATAGCATAGTTATAACAAGACAAATAAACATGCACACAAAAATATAAAACAAAGAAATAGGCAAACATTTTTGTATCCATATGAAAAAACGATTCATATTCAAACATTTTTTGTATCAGACAATTTCTAAACAAACAAAAAATTACACAACAATTTCTGAAATATCTGATGGATACATTTTCTGAAGTGTAAGAAATAGGCAAAGCTGAACTGTAAGAGTGTAGGATGCCGGAAATAGGCAATATTTTCTGATGCTAAAGCAAAAACAATTGCTGAAATCATCCAGATTTCTGGATGATTTCCGGATGATTTCTGGAAGAAGAAGAAGAAGAAGCGGCTGCAGAAGAAGAAGAAGAAGCGGCTGCAGAAGAAGAAGAAGAAGCGGATGCAGAAGAAGAACATGAAGCGGCTGCAGAAGAAGAAGAAGAAGCGGCTGCAGAAGAAGAAGAAGCGGCTGCTTACAGTGGGAGCGCACGAGACCGGCAGCGGGAGAGAACGGCAGCCACGAGACCGGCAGCGGGAGAGAACGGCAGCCACGAGACCGGCAGCGGGAGAGAACGGCAGCCACGAGAGGGAGATAGCAGCGGGAGAGAGCAGCGACCGAGACGGGATCGAGGGCAGCGGGATCGAAATAGGGCATCGGGAGAGTTGCGGCGAGTTTTAAACTAAAACGCACGGATCGTGGAATCGTATAGGAATCGCGATCCTAACGATTCCACGATCCGGATCGCGATCCCACGTGGACGCGCCCAGATTTCGATCCGGCTTAAGATCCGGATCGAATTGTATAATCTGGATCGTAGGATCGTGCGATCCTACGATCCGGATCGCGATCCTGACAATCTTGCTACTATCTTGGATCGGCAAGATGCCCGACTTCAAGATCTCACTCCCCTCCTCTGAGAACTCATGGTCATTATAGTCAGACGCCCACCGCCACCTCTGGCACACCCCCGAATACATGAGGTTCATCCACCCCTTTGTGGACATCCACCCGACCCATCTCGGCCGAATTGAGATTTATGTGTTCGACGACACTGGCGCCCTCGGTTGAATCACCTGTGTCGAACAATTCTTCGACCTCCAATCCACCCCCGCCAACCATAAGGTTCCCCGACGACTATCTATATGAAAGGCATGTCGCTCCACTAAGTGTAAC
The DNA here is from genome assembly GCA_033032865.1 of Dactylorhiza incarnata. Taxonomy (NCBI): domain Eukaryota; kingdom Viridiplantae; phylum Streptophyta; class Magnoliopsida; order Asparagales; family Orchidaceae; genus Dactylorhiza; species Dactylorhiza incarnata. The sequence continues at coordinate 3,619,889 of JAWHQI010000258.1, forward strand.
CCACACTAAACCAACATGTCCCTGGCCTCTTGTAACCCACATTGAAGGAGGAACTCATACACCAATATGACACCCGCCAAGTGGCTAAAGCCTATAAGCACCTCAGCTCCATTCATAGTCTGACACATTCGCCACCTACATCGTCGAGTTCATCGAGGTCGACACGCATGTCTCTGTCCTATCCCTAGGCCATTATCTGGGGGGGGGGGGCTACAACCCATCTTCGGGCATTCCTTCAAATACACAACCCGACTACTCTCTCCTATGCAGGACCAAGCTCGTTGCCTCAACGCGGAACTCTACACAGTGCAACAGTACTCCTTTAACCGACCACCCAAACAGATGACGTCACTGCTGCAATCATAACCACATTTCCATCGCTTGGATCACATGTCTCTACCTGGGCCCCGTCGGTCGACTTGTCATTGCCACACCCAATTCCTCCACTTCCGCCTCCATCGGTGCCCTTGTTAGCCCAATGCTTATCTCACCAGTAGTACCTCGAGCGTCCCCGCAAGGGCCTTTGTTTTCGCTGCCACGAGCCATACACGCCCACCCACAAATGCCCTCACAAGGACTTGTGCTTGTTGACCGGTGTTGAAGAAGGCAATCCTAACTTCGCTGGCATGGATCCTCTGACACTCGATGATGACCTCTTACAGACCTCGACCATGAGGACAAGGTAGATTTTTGGGAGAGGAGTGTGATACGAAGATGACTCCCTTGGCCTTCCACGCGCACCGTGGTAGTCAATGTAGCCCCAATGACATTACCGTTATTTAGTGTATTCACCACTGCTGCCAATATAAGGAAGTGGAGGTGAGTTATTAACAATGTATTTTAGCATTGTCTTGTCTAGGCTCTCATAGAAGAGACGATTATTAGAGGGATCCTTCCATCAAGTGTGGGAATCGAGCATACCGTGATATCTTGTATCTCACATTTTTAATTCAATTGTTTGTCAACGATAGCCTGATATAGCAAGACAACTCATTAAAGTATAAATGATAAATACACATTTGTCGATTCGATATTGAGTATAGAAGAACTATGTATAAGCCTCATGTAAAAGCCCACTTTCATGGCTCATTAGGAGATCCCACACATAAATAGATTAGTCTTACACCTGGGTTAGGAGTTAAGATCTCACACCTCCCTCATATATATAAATATATACGTGTACAAGTACTTGTATTTTTCAAGTTAATGTGAAGTAATAAAATTATTATGCTTCATATTTCAGTTTTCAATATGTCATCAAAGCTACACGATTCCTGGAGTAAAACTTTCGACAATTGCGCTCCTCTCACCGATTGAGCTCACTTCCTCTGCGAAATCTGCCCGCCACATAGACCTTCTGGCTTGAGCCCACAGAGCTCGCCAGGCTCAGATTAAAGCTTGTAGATACCCAACTTAGAGCTCGCCAAATTCAGTTCTCCATTTGTTGTCTGAAACTGACCCCCGCCCTGTCTTTTATAGGCTTCCAAACTGCTACTAAGCACGCCACCATCTGAACCCGAACTCGCCGACTCCTCCTGTGGTTGTGCTCGTCGAGTTATCCAGTGCAGGTCTCGTCGGTTCCCCCTGCAGCAGGACTCGCTGACCCATCTAGTGTAGGTTGCACTGCTTCCTCCTGGCATAGGACTCCCCGACTTATCCCGCATCTGGGCTCGTTGACTCCTGCCACGGGACTCATTGACACCGGCGTTGGTCTCGTTGCTCATGCTATAGAACTCGCAATTTCTTCTTCTCCTGGACTCGTCGGCTCCTAATTTCCTCGTGTGATATAGGTCTCACCGACTTCTATAAACCCAGAGCTCTCCAGCACATACATACTCGTGCTAGCCAACTCTTTCAGATCAGAGCTTGCAGTCTCATGCCACAAAAACTCGTCGTTCTTGTATCTGGCTTCCAGAACTCGCTCTCCCTGCTTCCAAAACCCGTTGAACACCAGGCTTGACCATGCCCTCAAATTAAGCCGGAGTCAATGAGTCTGGCTCTAGCTCCGGCCCATCTCTAAAGTCTGTGACTAACTGCGAATTACCACTATCTCCCTCACCAGAAAGAAAATTTTGTTGACTTAGTTCATTGGGAGCGTCGAGTACTGCAGACCAAGGGTCTTCTTCATCAATTGACATGTGACCCACCTGTTGAGCCTACGAAGCAATGGCTCTGGGGATAATGGACAAATTCAGTCCTGGATTAGAATTCAATGGATAGTGACTTGTATCGCATAGCGATGCACCACGAAACTGCAAAGGCCGTGTGGGATGAATTGAAGTCTTTCTACTCTGGGCAAGATAGCCTTCTACAAGACATTCGTCAAGGCATAGATTCAACACCAACGTCTGACTTTAGATTCCGCTACCCAACGGACTTAGAAGGAAGTTGTGGGCATCACACTGATGATGGCACGGATACCGCCTCACCTATACATTGTTTGTTTCAACATCTTATCCTCTCTCACTATTTCCTATCTCTCAAATGTTTTCTCCATGATCTTAAAGGTGATTCCACACACCGATGTATCCTTGACTACCTCTCATGCTCTCCTCCAAATGAACACAAACTCGCTGACTCCTGCTGATGTGGTCGTCGACTTATCCAGTGGAGGACTCGTTGATTCCCCCTTACAGCGGGACTCGCCAACTCATCTATTGTTGGTCGCGTTGCTTCCTACTATCGTAAGACTCCCCGACTCATCCCGTGTCTGGGCTCGCTGATTCCTCCTGCCACAGAACTCGTCGACTCTGACACTTGTCTCGCAGCTCCTCTTGTCGTAGAACTCGTTGTTTCTTCTTCTCCTGGACTCGCCGACTCCTGTTGCGATCCAGGTCTCGCCGATTTCTCTAAATGCAGAGCTCTCCAACACATGCGTACTCATACTAGCCACCTCCTTAAGATCAGAGCTTGTGGTCTCATGCCACAGAAACTCGTCGTCCTTCTATTTGGCCTCCATAACTCGCTCTCCCTGCTTTCATAACTCGTCGAACACCAGGCCCTCGATTTCAGCTCGCTGATAACATGGGGAAGAATGTTGTGTGTTGCCTCCTCCACCGTTCTGGCTTTCGCTCCAGCTTCCATCTCTGAAGTCCGTGACGAGCTGTGAATTATCACTATCTCCCTCACCAGAAAGAATACTTTGTTGAGCGGGTCCGTTCGGAGTGCCGAGTACTCCAGACCAAGGGTCATCTTCATCATTTGACTCGCGACACACCTGTTGAGCTACAAAGTAATGGCTCTGGGATGATGGCCGAGTTCAATCCTGGATTTTGAATTCCATTGATAGTGAGTCTTATCGCATGACGATGCACACGAGACTGTAAAGGCCGTGTGGGATGAATTGAAGTCTTTCTACTCTGGGCAAGATAGCCTTCTACAAGACTCTCGTCGAGGCATGGATTTAACACCAATATCCGACTTTGGATTTCGCTACCTAACGGGCTCAGAAGGAAGTTGTTGGCATCGCACTGATGATGGAATGAATACCACCTCATCTATACAATGTTTATGTCAACATCTATCCTCTCAATATTCCCTCTCTCTCTCAGATGTTTGCTCCATGATCTTGAAGGTGACCGCCCATCAATGTCTCCTTGACCATCTCTCATGCTCTCCTCCAACACTTCATTAACGTTTTCCCTCCATCTACTGGGCATCGTGGAGGTCACCGTAGGTCATGAGGCGTTGGGGGTGATGGACGAAATTAGTTCAAGGGACAGAACACTCGCATGTGTACCCACTGCGATCGGGCAAACCATATTGAAGCTACATGTTACCGGAAACATGGGTTCCTGCAGCCAAGGTTTTAAATGTCGGATGTCGGAGACATGTCGGATTTGGTTTTTAGATGTCGGATGTCGGATGTCGGATGTCGGATGTCGGGGACATTTCAATATGTCGGATTTCTAAAAAATATTTATATTTCTATTGACCACCCAATTTTATCACCATAATCCTCATCTATACTGAGCATTTAATTCTAGTTAAGTAAAACTTTATTATGGGAACCTGAAAAGGAGCCTTCTTTATGGCTAAACATTGAGCTGCAAAGTAGAAATAAGAAACGAAATCTACAAAAATATAACACCAGCTCAAAATTTTATTTTCACACAGCTATAACTTCTGAAATAACATTTCATCGGAACTTAGAAGAAGTATAGAAAAACCCTAAACAGCGATGGACAACGCTAAACAGCAGTTCACTGTAATTTAATTCAATTTAGGCGACATTTCAAAATGTCGGGCTATAATGATTATTGCGTGTCGGCCGAAATGTCGGGTTTTATACAAAAAGTCGACCGACATTTTCGAAACCGCCATAACCTATATATTTTGATTATGCAAGTCGTTTTCTTATCAAATAGGACATGTCGGCCGACATTTAAAACCTTGTCTGCAGCTGCCACCTCACACCACCTCTCCGGCGGTGGATGCTCGCAGCACGTCCCACTTAGGCTTTGACACCCTGTGAGAGGAACTCCAACATCTGCGTGGGCTGGTTACTCAAACCTTCGGATCCATAGTCTCTACCTCCAATGAAGATTTATCCTATTTTTTTCCATAACTCCTCCTGGATAGTGGACTATGGGGTCACCAATCACATTACTCTGTAGAAACCTTCTCGGTACAAGGACACTGCTAGTTCCAAATTTATCATTGTTGTCGATGCATAAACCACTCTATTTGCGAATCGGGAGATGTTCCTCTCACTCCGTTTATTTCTCTACGCTCTGTACTTCATGTCCCTAACTCACAATTTAATCTTCTCTCTATCAGTCGATTTACTCATGATCTTGAATGCTCCATCAAATTTTCCTCTTCTTCCTTTGTGGTGCAAGATAAACAGACACAGAGTATCATCGATAAAGGACGGTTGTCCAGTGGGATCTACAATCTGGTTCTTCCCATCTCAGCCCTAAGCCCCTAACCTCTGTCATTTCTGTTGATTGACACTGACGTCTTGGTCATGCTCCTCTTCATATACTCACTGTTTTAAATGTCCTCCGACATGTCATTTTTAAGGGCAAACATAATTTTTTATAAAAAAAATAGATTGTCGTTTTGTAAAGTATAGGCTGACATATCCAATTTTTTCTGATATATCGGCCAACACAACTTTTGAACATATCATCCGGTATTTTATTTTATGTTATATTATCATATTAGTAGTATATGTATAAATCATCTATGTGTATTGTATTATGTATGTTTAAAACAATTAGACTTATTGTTTCATTATTTTTTACATTTAATTCTTACAACCAATTTTGTATAATTATTTCACAATTTTTTTATTTTATATTACAAAAAATGTAATAAAGAATGAAGGGGAGCCTTGGCGCACCGGTTGAGGTGTTGTCGTGTGACCTTGAGGTCACAGGTTCAAATCCTGGAAGCAGCCTCTTGCAAAAATGCATGGTAAGGTTTGCCTACATTTCACCCTTGTGGTGGGACTCTTCCACGGACCCTCGCTGCGTGGGGATGCCTTTGTGCACCGGGATGCCTTTTATATTACAAAAAATGTGAAAAATTTAAAACTTAGTGATAACAAAATAAAAGCTTTGAAAGACATATAATCAATCAAGGATATTTAAAAGCTTTGAAAGACATATAATCAATAAAGGAAATTTAACTTTTAAATCTTCTTTATTTGCTATAAACTTAGTGTTAACAAAATAAAATTATTGTATCGTTTTGTACTTGTTAATAATATATTATCTTAGATACTCTTCGAATTTATTTTGGGATATACATGACTCGTTCTTCATCTATTTGTTATATTACTCTTTTTTACTTTTGGAACATATAATTACAATTAGTATGCAAAAAAATAAAAAAATTATTTATAAGATATGAAAATCTAATATTTTGAAATATCTCTGACATGTCTTCGACTTCGAACATCCAATGTTTAAAAACTCAATCTGACATGTTGTCGACATCCGATATTTAAAACTTTACGTATACTAGCTCTTTTTGATTTTACATTTTCTAAATTTACATGTGTGTTGGGAAAATGATTTCTCTTAACCCCTGAAAATAAGTTGAATATGAATTCTAAGAAAGAAAAATCAAGGTTAAGTAAATATGCGTCGAATAGTATTCGACGCAACGTCGAAGTGGTATCGACGTTCCTTTTAGAATGAGTCGAAGTAACCTAAGAAGAATTCGACGTATCCTATGTCGACGTAGCTCTGACTTCTAGTCGACGCATCTTGAGAAGTCGACGCACCTTCCTTATTCTCCTCTCGACGTCCAGCCAGGACGAATTCTACGCTTACGTCGAATAGTAATCGACGCATGTCGATTTCTATGATTAATTCAAAAATCGCCAGATCTCTTTCCTTCTTTCATAGATCTGATTTATATGGAATCAAATTATTCTTTATAGCCGTTCTGAATTATTTTTTTCCTCTAATGAATTCTTGGCTAATTTGATTAAATCCATTATAGACACTATTTGAAATCAGAATGAATACTTTCCTTCTATGGATATAATTGTTATGAAAATTTCTCCTTCTTTCTAATACTCTGCATGCTAATTGATTACTCTCCTATAGTGTTATTTTAATGAACAGAGCTATAAATAACAAGGTGGTCGGCAGAGAGCAAGAGAGAAGTGATCCACCATTTTACATTTGAAAAAGAGGAAGAGCTCCCAAGTAAAAAGAGAGAGAATTAAGAAATAGTGCTGCAGCAAAGATCAAGCTTCCATCTTCTCCTGCTTCTGAAGCCACTCTGTTGCATACTCTGATAGCTCTCACAAAAGAGAGAAAAGACCTACAATCTCCTTCTCACTATAGAAGAGAGATTTCATTCACTATTTCTTGTGCTTCCAATCTTCTTGCTAGGAAGAAGATTCCTTCTTGTCTTTATATTATCTCTCTTTCTTCTTTACCTTTATTTCACTTTCAAATACTGTAAAAGAGTTTTTAGAATCTCTCTTCAAAAATTCAGTTGTACTGGCTCTAAGAGTCTCCTTTTCAAAAGACTCAGTTGGTTCTAAGAGTCTCCTTATCAAAAGACTCAGGGTGGTTCTAAGAGTTTCTTTATCAAAAGACTCAGTGCAAGATAGTGAATTTCCTACCAAGGGGGTAGAAGAGTGGACTACCCAAAGTTTGGGGAACCACTATATTTCCTTGTGTTGTGCTGTGATTTCTTTTCTTGCATTTACTTTTTTTACTTATTTAATTCTTGTTGGTGTGTGGGAAGCCTTAATCTGTGATCACCACATATAAATATATATATAATTGCACAAAATATTTTAAATCTCTATTCACCCCCCTCTAGAGAATTCCAGTGAGGTTAACTGTGCACTTTCAATTGGTATCAAAGCTAGGTTGATCTAAAAAGGATAACTCCTTGATCAAAAAGATCCTACCTCTTATTTATATATATATATATATTTCTAAAAAATATTAATTTTCACATGGCACAAATCAAAGATTATGCTTCCACCAGACCACCAATTTGCAACCTTGAAAAGTTTGCACTTTGCAAAACAAGAATTAGAATTTATTTAAACTCTATTGATGATGAATTGTTTAATGTTATCTTGACAGGTCCCCCCAAGCCATTCAGAAAGGACTCAAGTGGAAAAGTGACTGAAACACTTGCTCCAAAAGCTGAGTGGACAGAGGAAGAAAAGAAAGTCCAAGGATATGATGCCAAGGCTATGAACATCCTAGTCTCAACCCTCTCAGATGAAATCTTCCAAAAGATTGCTGATTGTGAGTCAGCTAAGGAAGTATGGGAAGCTCTCACCAAAATGGTAGAGGGAAGTGCTGATGAGAAAAAGGATAGAAATGCACTACTCATCTCTCAATATGAAAACTTTCAGAAGAAAGAAGGTGAAAGTGTTGCTGACATGTATGCCAGATTCAGCCTCATAGTGAATGAGTTGAGAACACTTGAAAAGGACATATCTCTCACTAAGATAAATGACAAACTGCTAACTTGCTTCCCTAGCTCTTGGGATTCAAGAATCTGGCCAATTAGAGACTCCAGAAGTCAAAGAGAAATCTCAACAGATGTCCTGTTGGGCAAATTAAAATCTTATGAACATCTGTTGAAAACAAGAGCTGAGAAAGAAGAGAAAGAAATGGCTCCTTCACTCTCAAAAGAAAAGAGTATTGCATTGAAGGCTGTTGAAGGTGAACCCTCTACAAGTGATGAGGAGCTGATCAGTCTACTGGCCAAAAGGTTCAAGAAGTGGATCAAAACAGAAGGATCCAGAGGAAGAGACTCAAAAACCAGGTATAATAAAACACCTACTAAAGAGATTATATGTTACTCTTGCAGGAAACCTGGACATATTGCACCTGAATGTCCTAAGGAGATCAGCAAAAAGAAAGATCTGAAAAGAACAGATTTACAGAAGAAAAAGAAGAAAGAGAAAGGTCTCATTGCTCAATCATGGAGTGATTCAGAATCTGAAGAAAGTACTTCATCTGACAATGATCAAGAAGAGGTCAAGCTGGAGGAAACCTGTTTGATGGCCACTGAGAAACCTGATGATACATCTATGGTAAATATACTTGATGATATAAATTTCTCTTCCACTGATTTCAAAAACAATTTCAAAAAACTCTGTTTAAATCTAATCAAATCTGAAAAAGAAATTAAAGAACTAAGAAATGAATTAAACAATCTCAAACAGGTAAATACACAGTATAATAACTATGAGCTCAGTCTAAGACTCTCAAAAAAGGAATTAGACAAAATCTATACAGAAAATCTAACACTGAGAAATGAGCTAGCAAAGGCAAAGGTCTTTGAAGACTCTCTAAATGGGAGAAGTCAGAAGCTCAAGAACATCTCTAGAAATCTTACTGAAAGACTTAGACAACTAGAAGATAATACTGACTTAGAACCAAAAACTCAATCACCTAGAAAATCTGTTTGGAGACATCTCATTCACTTCACTAGGGAAGGTCATTTGACAGGAGAAAGATCACAGGAAAATCCAGAAACAACCACTGTCTTTAATAAAACTAATCTCATTACATATGAAGGAATCCTAGGAAAATATCCTCAGAAAAGAGTCAAACATGCGTCGAATTCTTATCAACGCACGTCGATTTCTAATCGACGCTTGCACCAAAGTGCGTCGACTCCTACCCGACGCAACCTCTCTCATGCTTCAACTGAAAATAAACGCAGAATGGAGAAAGCGTCGACTTCATATCGACGCAACCATAAACCTACGTCGAATCAATATCGACGCAACCAATCAGACAGAAATTTCTCCTCTTCCAAACAGCTCTCTCAATCCATTTCCTTTTACTATGACCATTATTTCTGTAACATCACCAAAGAAAATTGGTATGATAAACCAATACCCCTAAAGGAGGAAGGATATTCAGAAAAAATTACTTATTCTTTCATTAAATCTTTCACTGATAGGAGGAAGGGACCCCAGCTCAGCAGGGTTCAAACTAATGTGTAAAACTTTATGTGCAGATGTATCACATCTCCAGGCTGGTGTGGTACTTGGACAGTGGATGCTCCATGCACATGACAGGATGCAAAAATTTATTGATCAACTTTGAGGATAGACTTGGACCATCAGTGACCTTTGGAGACTCTAGCTGTGGCCAAACCAGGGGCTTTGGAGACTTCAAAGAAGGGAAAGTCACCTTCAAGAATGTGGCAGTAGTTAAAAGACAGAAGCACAATCTGATAAGTATAAGTCAGATATATGAAAATGGTAAGTATGAGGTAAAATTCACCACACTATTCTGCCATATTATTGATATCAAGACTGGTGCCACAGTACTCAGTGGAATTAGAAAAGGAAAAGTATATGTAGTGGACTTTAGCTCCTCACCTACAGAAGTCTGTTTATTCAACAATATTATTGATAAAAGTGAATTATGGCATAGGAGACTAGGTCATCTAAACTACAAAACCATTAGTAAACTAGCAAAGAATAACCTAGTTAGAGGCTTACCAAAGGGTAGGTACTCTAAGGATTCTCCATGCAGACCTTGCCAACTAGGAAAACAAACCAAATCATCCTTCAAACCAATTGGTAAGGATGACTCTCCCAGGGTCCTTTACTTACTACACATGGATCTCTTTGGTCCCATATCCACTCTCAGAGCTTAGGTGGAAAATCCTATACCCTAGTAATTGTGGATGACTATTCTAGATTCAGCTGGGTATTCTTTCTAAGGGCTAAGTCTGAAACCCACAAGACTCTCTCAAGATTCATAAAACAAATTCAATCTGAACTCAATAGTCAGGTTTCCATAATCAGAAGTGATCATGGGACTGAATTTGAAAATCAGTTCATGAGTAGTTTCTGTGAAGATATAGGTATCAAACAAAGTTTTTCAGCCCCTAGAACCCCTCAACAAAATGGAGTTGCTGAGAGAAAGAATAGAACTTTAATTGAATCAGGAAGGACCTTACTTGCAGAATCAGGTTTACCAAAAACTTTCTGGGCTGAAGCAGTCAACACTGTCAACTATGTCCTAAATAGAAGTCTAATACACAAAACTAAATCAAAAACTCCATATGAGCTCCTGAAAGGAAAAACACCCATAGTTAAATATTTTAAGATCTTTGGATGTGCTTGTTTTATCCTAAATAATGGAAAAGATCATCTTGCCAAGTTTGACAAGAAATCTGATGATGGAATATTTCTGGGATACTCAGCATCTAATAAAGCATATAAGTGCTATAACAAGAGAACTCTTAAAATTGAAGAGTCTATGCACATTATATTTGATGAAACTAACATACTGTTTAAGGGGGAGGGAACTCCCACCAGCTCTTTTCCACATGAAAGCAGCAGCATAGAAACACAGCTTGAGCAACTGGTTCTAGAGAACACAGATAATGGAAAAGAAAACCAGATAGAGGAATCAAGTGAGGAATCTGAACTAGAACATGAAGAAGATTCAGAAAAGAGCATTCAAAACCAACTCCCACAAGAGAACATGGTTCAGGAAGGCAAGGTGGACAATGATCCTATCACCAATGAGGAAGAAGAACATCTGACAAGTCCAGGCAGGAAAAGGGTCAATTTAAAAGATCATCCACAAACTCAAGTAATTGGAGACCCCAATACAGGAGTAAGAACAAGATACCAGGTCTCCAATGGGATGATGCTCCAATGCTTCCTATCACAAGTTGAACCAAAGAAGTTTGAGGAAGCAAATTGTGATCCTCACTGGATTATGGCCATGCAAGAAGAACTAGGCCAATTTGAGAGAAACAAAGTGTGGAACCTAGTTGAAAGACCAAGAAACTACCCTGTGATTGGTACAAAATGGGTATACAGGAACAAACTAGATTCCACTGGAGTAATTGTCAGAAAAAGGCAAGACTTGTAACACAAGGATATAGACAAGAAGAAGGGATAGACTACAACCAGACCTTTGCTCCAGTAGCCAGATTGGAGGCAATCAGGCTCTTTCTTGCCTATGCAGCTTTCATGAAGATGAAAATCTACCAAATGGATGTCAAGAGTGCTTTTCTGAATGGTGACCTTCAAGAAGAGGTATATGTGAAGCAACCACCAGGTTTTGTAAATCCCTCTTTTCCTAACTTTGTTTATAGACTTAACAAAGCACTATATGGTCTTAAGCAAGCACCTAGAGCTTGGTATGAAACTCTCTCTAACTTCCTTTTAGAAAATTCCTTTGAAAGAGGAAAAGTAGACAAGACACTCTTTACTAGAACCCATAAAAACCAACTCCTCCTTGTTCAAATATATGTAGATGACATCATCTTTAGCTCAACTCATCCTAAACTGTGTAAAAGATTTGCTAATCTAATGCAATCTAAATTTGAAATGAGTAGTATGGGAGAACTCTCATATTTCTTAGGATAACAAGTAAAACAAAGCAGTGAGGGAATCTTCATCACACAATCCAAATATATTAAAGAGCTAATCAAAAAGTTTGGTACGGAATCAGCATCTACCATGAAAACACACATGGCAACCAATGTCATTATAGAAAAAGATGATAAAGGAAAATCAGTAGATCAAAAGGCATATAGGGCCATCATAGGATCCCTTCTATATCTAACAGCTAGCAGACTAGACATTATGTTTGTCACTTGCATATGTGCTAGATTTCAGGTTGATCCAAAGGAATCCCATCTCACCTCTGTAAAAAAGATTCTTAGATACCTAAAGGGAACCCCTGAACTAGGTCTATGGTACTCAGCAGAAACCAACTTTGAATTAATAGGTTTCTCAGATGCAGATTATGCTGGATGTAGGGTTGATAGAAAAAGCACATCTGACACTTGCCAATTCCTAGGTGACAGATTAATATCATGGTTTAGTAAGAAACAAACTTCAGTCTCAACCTCAACAGCTGAAGCTGAATACATAGCTGCTGGGAGCTGTTGTTCACAAATCCTGTGGATGCAAAATCAGCTTCTTGACTACAAATTGGAAGTACATAACTCTAAGATTTATTGTGATAGCTCTAGTGTTATATCCATAGCATCCAACCCAGTCCTTCATAGTAGAACCAAACATATAGAGATCAGACATCACTTCCTTAAAGACAATGTTGAAAAAGGTAAGATAACCTTAGAATATATTCTTACAGACAATCAAAGAGCAGACATCTTCATAAAACCCTTGGATGAAACTAAGGATAATTATTTCATCAACACCTTAGGAATGCTTGATGGTAGTCTGTAACCACCATTGTTGGGAAATCTAAAAGAAACCAGGAAATCTAAGAAAGTATTTGAAGATGAAGCGAATACATATCGACGCACCGTCGAGAAGAACTCGACGCTGGCGTTGATTTCTTCCCGGCAAAGTTACATCGATAACTTATCGACGCACCGTCGAATTGATATCGACGCAGGACTATGGACTTTATATCGACGCATATGTCGACATCAATTCGACGTAACGTCGACATCTGGTTACAATTAGAATCAAATCCTTACTTCCTCTTTTGACGATTGGATTACCTGATATACCTTGATTTCTGTTTCCTTTCTCGATGTTTCACCTCCTTTAAATAATACCTCTTATTTCATAACATATACTCTCCTAAAACCCGCCAAAACTTCGTCTTCTACCTCTCTCTCTCTGCGACAATGGCACCAACTCCTGATCAATCGGCCCTCATCAAAACGATGAACGATGCTCTCGAACACCTAGTAAATGACTTCCAGAATCGCCTGAATCACTTCGCCAACGAATGTGCTGCCATGATCAACACCTGTGCAGCCAAACTGGCAACCCTCTCTGCTTCTCTTCCTGAGCTTAATGCTCTCATTCAAGAACGGTCTCCGTCGCCAGAAAGGTTTAAATCCTTTATGCAGGATATAAACCAGGGGAATAGTTGCTCCAGAAACCCCCCTTGTCAGGTTATTTATCTCTCTTAAAAAGCTTAGGGTTAATTTCCTCTTCAACTCTAAATATTATTATCTCTAAAGTATTACTCCAACCTCTCTTCTTACAATAGGCTCCAATCTTCTCCAATCACTCTAACTACACCTTCAACAAAAATTTTGAAGAGACCTCCTCCTACCATACTGAAGGAGAGCATGTTGTGGATTCAGCATTCAGAATAGATGCCCCACATACCCAGGGGGAGATGGCTGTGGTAAGGAACACAGAAGTCCAGGGGGAGGAAGAAGCAGCCTACTCTGATGACTGGAGAGGACAAGTGTGGATTGAAGCAATCCCATGTGAGGAAGAAATTCAGCCACTCTCCTGACTTCTCTGCCAGTTACATCAAACTGAGGACACCTCTACTTGAGGACATTCCTTCAGAAAAGCTTGGAGGAGACAAACATCCCTCAGCAAAGATTACTCTACCAGAGGTCATTCTGCCTTTCACTACAGAACAAACTCCCCCTCTTGAACAAATTCCTTCTCCACCTAAAGAGAAAACTCCTTCTCCTCTGCTACCTCTACCTCCACCTCAACCTTCTTCTCTACCTCCACTGCTACCTTTACCTCCTCCAATAGCAAAACTCACTAAACAAATCCTACCTATGCAAAGTCCAGAAGGACAAATGAAAAGGAAAAGAGAAGTCATTCCCTACTGGCAAAACTTCTCCAAAGAAGAAAGGAAAGAGTATGCAAAGGAAAAGAAGTATAGAAAAGCCTGTGAGGAGATAAAAAGGTTTGAAAAGATGCCTGTCATAATTCCTAACAGCCCTGTAAAGGAATACCATGACCCTGACATGGAAAAGAGGCATGAAGAAATAAGAGAAAGAGAGTTGTATGAATATGAAGCAGCTAGGAAAGAAGTAGAAGATAAAAGGAATGCCTGGATGGAAAAGATCAACAGGGGAATGACCAAGGAACAAATTCTTGCTGAATTTTCTATCAAAATTCCAAAGAAGTTGTTTGATATTGAAGTCTATCAAAAGAAAAACCCTCAGGCATGGGTCATTCTAGAAAAGGGACAAAAACACAAGAGGGGTGTAGGGTGTGCTGAAGACACTTACATTCCCTATAAGAAGCCCAAAAGACCTGCAAAGTTAGACAAATGGCTTGACTCAGCCTGGAAAGGGAAAGGAAAGATGACTGAGATTCCTGAGAAACAGCAATCAGAAAAGAAAACAAAGTATAGGCCCAAGGTTGATAGCAAGGGACCACCTGAGCTCAAGTCTACTCAACAGAAAACTCAAAACATTACAATTGATAAGATTGATGAAAAGGCAACAATCATCATCAGTAAAGGCTACTCCATAAATGACACTCTCCCTGATGGTGACAAACTCTTGGAGAAACTGCATACAATCATCAGGAATGTCCAGGAACGTCCTGATAGAGCCAGGGGCTACATCTTTGATGCCATTGAAAATTTATCTAGAAAACTCTATTCTGCTTTTGTAAATTTCATGTATCGCAAGAAGTTTCTAGTTTAGATCTTGTGAAAGACAATTTTCTTCTGATTGTTTAATATATTTCTTATCTATACAAATGATGTGCTGTGCTAATTATATGCTGATACAACTTCTCTGTAAATAGGGTTAAGACAAATAGGGGGAGATTGTTGGGAAAATGATTTCTCTTAACCCCTGAAAATAAGTTGAATATGAATTCTAAGAAAGAAAATTCAAGGTTAAGTAAATATGCGTCGAATAGTATTCGACGCAACGTCGAAGTGGTATCGACGTTCCTTTCAGAATGAGTCGAAGTAACCTTAAGAAGAATTCGACGGTATCCTATGTCGACGTAGCTCTGACTTCTAGTCGACGCATCTTGAGAAGTCGACGCACCTTAGTCGAGGCACCTTCCTTATTCTCCTCTCGACGTCCAGCCAGGACGAATTCGACGCTTACGTCGAATAGTAATCGACGCACGTCGATTTCTATGATTAATTCAAAAATCGTCAGATCTCTTTCCTTCTTTCATAGATCTGATTTATATGGAATCAAATTATTCTTTATAGCCGTTCTGAATTATTCTTTTCCTCTAATGAATTCTTGGCTAATTTGATTAAATCCATTATGGACACTATTTGAAATCAGAATGAATATTTTCCTTCTATGGATATAATTGTTATGGAAATTTCTCCTTCTTTCTAATACTCTGTCCTAATTGATTACTCTCCTATAGTGTTATTTTAATGAACAGAGCTATAAATAACAAGGTGGTCGGCAGAGAGCAAGAGAGAAGTGATCCACCATTTTACATTTGAAAAAGAGGAAGAGCTCCCAAGTAAAAAGAGAGAGAATTGAGAAATAGTGCTGCAGCAAATATCAAGCTTCCATCTTCTCCTGCTTCTGAAGTCACTCTGCTGCATACTCTGATAGCTCTCACAAAAGAGAGAAAAGACCTACAATCTCCTTCTCACTATAGAAGAGAGATTTCATTCACTATTTCTTGTGCTTCCAATCTTCTTGCTAGGAATAAGATTCCTTCTTGTCTTTATATTATCTCTCTTTCTTCTTTACCTTTATTTCACTTTCAAATACTGTAAAAGAGTTTTTAGAATCTCTCTTCAAAAAATTCAGTTGTACTGGTTCTAAGAGTCTCCTTTTCAAAAGACTCAGTTGGTTCTAAGAGTTTCCTTATCAAAAGACTCAGGGTGGTTCTAAGAGTCTCCTTATCAAAAGACTCAGTGCAAGATAGTGAATTTCCTACCAAGGGGGTAGAAGAGTGGACTACCCAAAGTTTGGGGAACCACTATATTTCCTTGTGTTGTGTTGTGTTGTGATTTCTTTTCTTGCATTTACTTTCTTTACTTATTTAATTCTTGTTGGTGTGTGGGAAGCCTTAATCTGTGATCACCACATATAAATATATATATAATTGCACAAAATATTTTAAATCTCTATTCACCCCCCCTCTAGAGAATTCTAGTGAGGTTAACTGTGCACTTTCAATGTGAATCTTGTATTTATGGGGAACATCACCATTCTACCTTATACCTTCATTGTACTAGGAGCTCTAATCTGTTTACTTTAGTTCATTCTGACATTTGAGGTCCTTATAAAACTGCAAGTTTATCATGATATCATTACTTTCTTACTTTTATTGATAATCATTCTCACATGACATGAGTATATTTACTGCGCGACCACTCTGAATTACTATGTTGCTTCCGCTAATTTATCATGGAAAATCGTACTCAATTTTCGAGCTCCATTAAAATTCTTCTGACCGATAATATTAGTGAATATACTAGTCAAGAATCCCAGGAAACTTGCAATTCCTTAGGTATTCTCCACGAAACGTCTTATATTTATACATCACAACAAAACGTTGTGGCCGAGTAGAAGAACCGCCACCTCCTTGAGGTTGCCCGCTGCATTATGTTACAAATGTAGATTCCAAAGATCTATTGACACTTCGTTATCACTATCGCAAGTTATTTAATCAATATCATGCCTTCGACCATCCTAAATTTTGTGGCACCCTTCTCCATCCATGTTTTCCTCAAAACCTCCCTTCCCTCTGACGCCTTGTGCTTTCGGGTGTATTTGTTTTATCCATCATTTTGGCCCTCCTATGGACAAGCTGGCCTCACACGCTACAAAATATATCTTTATCGAGAACTCTCGCAGCATCCGCTCGGCGCTGATGTCACCTTCCATGAGAATCACCACTTCTACTCATCATCTTCTCCTGATAACTTACCACCTATTATTCTGCGTCCCAACGTCTTTATAGACCACACCACCTCCCGTGCCACCATCTCCAAAACTTCACAGTTTTGCGGCCTCATATGTCTTTTATTTTCACCCCCTCATTTGTACATGAAGCTCTACAACATTCGAGGTGTCAAGCCGCGATGGACGCTGAAATGGAAGCCCTCTCAGCTAATCAGACATGGGACCTTGTTTCCCTTCCTCCCAGCCAATCCCGTGTGGGATGTAAATGGGTCTTCACTGTTAAGCATTGTCCTGATGGAAAGGTTGAGTGCCATAAATCTCACCTTTTGACTCACGATTTCACGCAACAATATGGTATCGACAATGATTAGACGTTCTCTCCATTCGCTAAGCTGAATACGATCAAGCTTGTAGATGTCGGCCGACATGTCCGACATGTCGGCCGACATGTCATTTTTGAGGGGAAATCTCAACGTTAGCGACACAAATGAGAAAAATGACGTTTTCCAGTATGGCGGCCGACATGTCGGACATGTCGGCCCGTTATGGCGGGTTATGGCGGGTTATGGCGGGTTATGGCGGGTTATGGCGGGGTTATGGCGGGTTATGGCGGCCATTAGAAATTAATAAGTTTTTTTATTAAATTTTATAATTAAATTAGTTTTTATTATATACTTATATAGTTATACTACGTTTGCCCCTCACGATGACTCCTCATCTCCCCCGCGTCCTCCTCACGACGTTCTGGGCTCTCGTCTTCTTCGCTTGCCCTAATCTCCGCTTCTGACTCTTGTCTTCTTCGCAGTTCTCGTCCTCTTCGCAGCTCTCCTTTGGTTACACTTCGACATTTTGAAAGTATGCAACATTTCATATTTATTACAAATTGATTAAACACTTGTTAGTAGATTCATTTTCTAATATGATTTTTAGTGTATACTTCATTAAATAAAAAAATTACTTTCTAATTAAAAAAATATTATGATATATAATATATATATACATATAATATTACAATCCGATATTTTGAAATGTCCCCGATATATCCCCCGCAATCCGACATCCGACATAAAAAACCCAAACCGACATGAGTCTGACATCCGACATCTGCAAGCTTGAATACGATTCATGTATTAATCGCTTTGGTCGTCCATCACCATTGTAAATTGCATCAACTTGATATCAAGAATGCATTTCTTAATAGTGATCTAGCGAAAATCGTCTATATGCAGCAACCTCCTGGTTATGAAACAACGGGAGAGTCTCTTGTATGTTGCTTTAAAAAATCTATTTATGCCCTCAAACAGTCCCCTCGAGCTTGATTTGACAAGTTTAGTTAGGTCGTTCAAAATTATGGATTCACTCATAGTTTGGCAGACTTCTCCTTATTTACACGATGATACTTCTTGTCTATAATGACGATATTATCATAACGGGCGATGACCTAAATGGTATCTCTATGATCAAGAAGCACTTGGCCTCAAATTTTTAGACCAAAAGATTTGGGCCGCCTCTAATTCTTTGTGGGTGGTGAGGTAGCTTCTCAACTCGATGGACTTGTTTTGTCTCAACGGAAATACTGTATCGACCTTCTACATGATGTGGGGTACCTGGGTTGCAAGCCTGCTGAAACACCAATGGATGCCAACCATAAGCTATGTGCTCACCAAACCGACTCTAATCCGCTTTTCCCTACTTTGGAGTACTATCATCGCCTTGTTGGCAAGCTTATCTATCTAACTGTCACTCTGTCAAATATTTTATTCGGTGTTGGCGTGGTCAGTCAATTCATGCATGCTCCTTGGACATCCCACATTCAAGCTATCGAGTGAATTCTTCGGTATCTGAAGACAGCTTCGGCCTTATTCTGACGTGGATTATGTTGTCTCCCTCGATGATCGTTGGTCTACGAATGACTATTGCAAATATTTTAGAGGGCACCTGGTTACTTGACGGAGCAAGAAACAAATGGTGGTGACATGCTCCTCTGCGAAGGTTGAGTATCTTTCGATGGCGTTTGCAGTTTCTGAACTCACTTGGCTGGAGAGTCTTCTTACGGATCTTGGTGTCGTCCCTCCCCTTCCGGTTGTCCTCTATTGCAATAATCTTGTCATCCATATAGCCGAGAATCCAATTTTTAATGAACGTACCAAGTATACCGAAGTCGATTGTCCCGTAAGGCTATAACATTTACCCGCTATGGAGCAAATCTCTGATATCCTCACCAAGGTCTTACTTTGCCCGCTATACCGACAGTTCATTTAAAAACTTAGCGCCTACAATATGTATGCTCCAGCTTGTGGGAGAGTACAGAAGAACTATGTATAAGCCCAATGTAATGACCCACTTTCTTGGCCCATTAGGAGATCCCTCTCATGTATAGATTAGTCTCACACCTTAGTTTGGAGTTAAGATCTCACTCCTCCCTCATATATATGTGTGTACAAATACATATACTTTTCATGTTAATGTGAAGTAATAAAATTATTTTGTTTCATATTTCAATTTTCTACAATGAGAACATACAATAATTTCACTTACAGATAAGATAAATAGCAGAAAAGGCCTCAAACTTCATAAACAAATATAATCAATCTAATTTAACCATTAATAAAATCAATATCTAAATATAGCTAACTCAAATTATAATGGTCTACATAGAATAGCCAACTCCATACCTGCTCGGCAAGTTTAAAATTGTGTGTTCTCGTGTATTCCATCCCAATATATAGTGTTGGCAGGTGACAGCTACAAAAAGAGAATGATATAACATCATTAAAACCAGTATTTTTCAAAGGATTTAAAAATTATCATTGAAAATGTAAGATCCCAAATTTTCATTAATACAAGTTTATTTAATTAATTCCATTTACTTGGAATAATTTTGAAATGAAACACCTCGTGAAATATTTCATGTTAATTTACTGTGACCATGGTGGGATTTAATTCTAATTGTTCTAATGGTAGCATGATCTGAGAAATACTCTATTCAAGGAGACATTGGCGCAGGATAAAAAAGTTTTGGTGTGAGTATGCACTAAGGAACTCTAATGTATGGATGCGAGTGTGGTAGTGAGTTAGGATCCTAAAATGAGGTGAAGCTCATGCAAGTGCACAACGAATAAAATAACAATAAGGCGCTGAAAATAATAATAAAAAACAAGCAAGCACAATCAAAAACATTAAATGCTAGTCGAATCAAAGTAAAGAGTTTCATTTTCACTAAATGCTTGGTGAATATGTTTTTCAAATAGCAAGGTGATTAGACAAGTTACTACAAATTAAGATCCTTAATAACATAATTTTCCGACAAAGTATTCAATATCAAGTAAGAGAACTTCCAAATCTGAACTTACAAGAGTAATTGAGGTCCAACGAAGGCGTATATTGCTGATTCCAGGCTGGGACAGTGGGATTGATGTGGTTCGAGAACTGAAGTGGAAGATTTATGTGACAATTTGGACCTCCGGAGAAACTAGCTGATGTTGGAGGGATGAGATGGAGTTCTGGAAGATGGGGGAGGGGTTGTAGAGGTTCAGGGGGGCGTTTAAAGGAGGTTTACCTCTGTACGGGTTCAGAACAGTAGGTAGGCGGGCGGTTATGCGGGCTCGGGTCATTGTAATGGTGTCCACAATGTCTTCATCTGGTGAATGCACTTAGGCGCGCTACAGGGGGCTCGGCAGAAGACAACGAAAGGAGTTCCAGGTGTCCGGATGCGCTCAAGTGGCTTCCATGGGACTCGGTTGAAGACAAAGAAATGAGTTCCTGGGCCTGGGAGAAGTTCGAATCCTTGGGATTTCATTCGGGAAAGACTTCCGGCCATAGATGTTGTGATGAGGGTGCTTGCTCTTTTGATTTCCACGTGTAACCACAAATTAACTTCCCTTAGTCGGCAGTTCCGACAGTTACGGGCATTATGGTATCAATGACAAGTCCGTTTACATATGAGAACTGATGAGTGTAAACGATGCATCAGAGCGTCTAGGATGGACATCAATATAGTAGATATTAGAAGGCTGCGACAAATGATTTATCTTTTGAGTTGGGAGACACTGTAACACTTACATGGAATTAATAACCATGGAAAGCCCAAATGGGAATAGATGATCGATTCACATATCACACTAGAATGTCCAAGTTGAAAATTGATGAACCACACTAGAATGTCCAAGTTGAAAATTGATGAACCACGCAAATGAAACTATAAGATGTTTGTAACTTGATAAAAAAACATGTTTGTTAGTTGAATACTACCTCATTATTAGACTCTAAGGTTTCGTATGGACGCAGGACGAACATAAGGGGTGTGTCTGTAATCGTGACCTAAGGAAACTCTAATGAATTAGTGTTAGTGCGGTGATGTAGTAAATCCTTAAAAATGATGTGATGCACAAACAATTGGCTGATGTCTAATTGTAATAAATTCTGAAATTAATATTAAGATATGCAAATATTCATGCTAGAGATTAGGCGTTAGAAATACAAGCAAAATCAGTCGAAGTTAAGTAGAGAGTGCTTCGATTAATTACTTGGCGAATGAATATTTCAAGTAGAATTAAAAATAGATAAAAAAAATTCAAAATTAAGATTTTAAATTATATGTTCTTCAACAAGTAATCAACACAGCAATTGTATTCCAATGAAGGCGCATTTTGCTGATTCTGGGCTTGGACAGAAAAGTTTATTGTGCAGATTTTAGAGTTCTGGGAGGTAACCGGCAACAATAATGGGCCTCAGTGAGGGTGGACTGCTAGAAGGGTGGGGGAATGACAATGTGTGGCTAGAGGATGGTGCAGATGTCCAATAAGTTGTTGTAGGACAGTAGGAGTGATGGGAAGGGTTGAATAAGGCAGACTTGGAAAGAGGGATTACTAGATCTTGACTCCCTGGATGTGGTGTGCATGCTAAGAGGAGGGTTGGTTGAAGACAGAGTTCCAGGAGGGGCCCGGACAAGTTTCTGTTGGGTGAAATCAATAGAAATAATGGCGTTAGTTGTGTGAGGATCGGTGTGGGAGAAGAGATAGTGGGAGACTGGTTGTTTGATTGGAGAATGGGCAGTTAAGAGAGGCATAAATGCTATTAATGGTCAGTTTTTTATTAACTGGTAGTTATGGCAGTAAGTTGGGGTAATTAGGGGAGATTATAGACAGTTATTACAAAGAGTTAGATAATGGAGAGGGGAATGAGTGAATTGACCTGCAGTCGAAGGTGGTGGTGGACAATGGGGGTGCGTGTTGACCGGCAAAAAGGAAAGGGAAAACTAATATAGGCTTAGACCATTGCGGAGTGATCACAAGAGCTCGAAATTCTCTCCAAATTCGGCAATATAAGAAAAACAGCCTCTACCCCTAATTATAAACTTAGAACTCACGGCGGACGACCACGATTGTCCGGAACATAAATCCACTAATTTTACATTAAATAAAAATACATAAAAATATGTCATTGTCGCTCTGAATGCGACTATCGGCTCAGATCATCTATAAGACAATCCTATCTCCGCCTCCTACATATTAGTTCCACCATATTTTAGTCCTAGTTCATATTTAAATAAATATTTAATTTCAGTACCGTGACATTGTGACATCCTGGAAAATATCGTCATGCTAGGTAAGCCCTATATGTATTAATGTAAGAAATAAGAGATTCGTCACGTAATTTAATTATGTTTACATATAGGTATAGCTTATAATTATATATATAGAAAGAAATATGTTGGCTTAGCATTTTAGGCTAAATACTTAGGATAGTTACAAAATAAAAGGCTTCATATAAAACAATAACATAAAATAATTTAAGTACTCCCATATTAAACCCCCCCAGCCGGTCCAACCCCCTTATTTTCGTCGGTTCAGTTCCAGAAGCCTCCATGCGAGAGAAGCAGGCGACGACACCTCTCCTGCACCCGTCGCTTGCGTGGGAGGCTTCCTGTGCGTTCGTTCCTGCTCGTCGACTCCTGGAGACCTCTAGTCGAGCGGCAGCCGAGCTTCTCCAAGCCTCTCCAAGGTATTTTAAGTCCTCCACCTCCCTCTAGGTCAATTTCTTAGACAAAATCCGTGAGCCTCCTTCTAACCCTAACCAGATTTCGAAACCCTCCTGGCTTCCTCTTGCCTCCAAGGTCTCTTGCATGGATTCTAGGGCTTATTCAAGGAGAGGGAAGACCTCCATGGCTCATGAGGTGAGATTCTCTTCTTGTCCTAGTTTCTAAATATTTTTAGGAACCCATATGAAACCAAATGTGCTTGCTTCTAAAATGTTGATGGCTTTCAGTTACTTTGTTCTTCACTTGATAAAGAATCTACTTTTGAAACTCTAGTTATATGAGTAAAGAAAGTTCAAGATTATCCAAGTTTTAAAACCCTTGATTTGATATTATTAAATTCTCTTGACATCATATAACCATGTCAAAACAAATAAATGTTAACGAACTCCTATATGTAAGATTCTCCAAGCATTAAAAGTTGTACATACCATTTCAAAATCTTATCACTTGTTAGTACATGAATATTTCAATAATTGGAGGAGGGAAATTTTTATGTTGATGAAGGATTTCTATACAAGTCATATGTACATATAATTATAATGTTTATCAAGAGACATTATTTGAAGTATGATAGAAGTTTTAAGTTAGCATGTTCATGTTCATTTTGTAGGCCTATGATAATACATTGATTTCCACTTGTATATTTATAAATTTATGTCAAGTTGAAAAGGGGTAATGAAGATATTATTAAACCCTCTTTGTTTCATAATTATTGCTTTTATGAAAACTTAGAATAAGAAAAGTCTGTTTTTATATTACAAGGTGGAAATATATGGAAAATAATCTTTTTGTAGTCCCATATTGTTCAAAACCCATTACGTTTTTACAAGCTTTTAGACTTTAAATACCATCAAAGGTACTCTTTTATCATGAAAATACATGAAGTAAAATTTATCAGTAATCACTATTGCTGAATGGAAGATGTTTAAGTCTATGGAAGCTCAATAAGTGTAAAATAAGATCAAATGCATAGACTAATAAACCAACCAGCAGCCCCATTGCTTCGAAACTCTAGTAAACTCACTAGGGAAGTGAGGTACGCAAGTGACAAAGTCAACCAACAACATATAGTGTTGTTTGTAGTTAAATGACATATAAAGAACCTAAATTTTATGAAGAATACATGCATTTAAAACTCAACCAGAAATCTTTAGTGCTGTTTGAAACATTATGCAACTTAAAAACACCTTAAAAGTCATATTAGAGTAACAAATTGAAATATCCAAAGGACCACTAACCATATAAAGGCAATATAAATCATTAAAAGAGCCTTGACTCTTTGGCCCTATTATAAAGCGAAAGCAATAATTCAGAGGTAAGCTTACCAGTGAAGGCACTTAGAAGTAAGTCCATAAGGACATGGTTTTACCATGTCAAAGTGGGTGGAGTTCCACCAAAGTTTATAGCATGTTATGACTATTTCAGAGGGGTTAAACCATCGGGCGGTGAGGCTTTTACCCACCATAGTTATTGCCCAGCAAAAGAGGTAAGGGTTACCTTACCATAGTTTCGCAGTCATGCTAAAAGATCCTAGAGCTCTTATTTAACCGCAAGGGTTAAATTGTGGATTAACTTCTAAGGTATTTCACTAATTATGAGATTATGAGGAGCATTTTAAATAAGGTTTAAATCGTTACCTGCAATTAAGAATGCAATAAAAAGGAAAGGAAAGTTTAAATAAAAAGGTATTAAATGTGAAAACGTAATTCTAAAATATTATAGAGATTAGATTAAGAAGAATTTCTCACTGGGTATGTGTTATACTCACCCTTTCATTTTACATATTTTTCAGGGCTTAGGAATTGCCCCTGAAGCTGGTGATGATATAGATCTCCCAAGGTCCCAAGCAGAAGTATGTATTAATCTAAAAGTTTCTTTTGTGGCCTACGGGCCAAGTTGGAAGTTGTATGTTATAATAATATTTTAATAAAGTAATGTAAACTTATATGTGTACAAAGTATTGTGTATGAATAAAAGTTGTTTTAGTGGCTCTTTGTGTTCATGGGGTATGGATTCATTGCGTACTGAATTTCTTTTTATTAAAGCAATAATCGGATAATGAATAGTTTATTTTGATCTAATAAAATAAGAGGGAGAGAGACTCTCCAGATGTTACAGACATAATATTATGTGTATATGCATAAACACACATATACACATATAGCTGATACTGACATGTAGAAGTAACTTCATCTTAAGTCTTCCCTCCCCTTAGGCACATTTTGCAACTTGGCAGAAGGGCAGTTAATAATCATCTGTGGATTGACCTGTTTGTGGGTTGTCTTTCTAAGGAACCAGTTATGAGGGATCTAGTTGGGATACCATGCTTGAAGTGGAGAGTTGATGCTTTAGTTTATCCATATGTGCTACAGAAGGTTTGTGTACTCCATGTGTAGCCAAATTGCAAGCTTGCCCTCACTGTCAATCAATTAATATTTTTTTAAAACTTGGAACTATTATTTATTGTAGTGAGAATTAGGCTGCGTTTGGTTCGGCTTATAAGCCCCGGTGCGGCAGAAACGAAACGGAGTAATGGTCGACAGCAGTGTTTGGCGTTGCTGATGGACGAAACGGAGGTTATTAATAACCTCTGTTTCTTTGCATAGGGCCAGACGCGAGAATTAGGGCCAGTCCAGCCGCGCCGTTCCGCTCTTTAGGTTTTCTTCTCCCCCGCATCTCCAAAATCGCGTGTCGTCGACGCCGATTTCGCCGGTTTTCCTCGCCGCCGTTGCCACGCCACCTGTCGTCGCCAACATACGGTAGTCACGCCTCACCTCGTCGTCCATAGGAGCCACTCACGCCGCCGGATTGCTTCTCCCTTGTCTCCCACAGATCTCATCGCCGGTATTTCTGGAGGCCGCCGCCTCTCCAGTTTCTGTCAACGTCGTCGCCGCCTCTCCATTTCCCTGCCCCCCTTTTTAGGTATATCTCCTCTTTTTCTCAATTATTATGGATTTTTAGATTTTTGTAGAACTTTTATTTGTCATTTTTTGGGGGATTTTTATATGTGTGTGTGGTGTGATGATGATGGTGTTGTGTATGTGTGTGTGATGTGTGTGTGCTGTGTGTGTGCTGTGTGTGTGCTGTGTCTGTGTGTGTGTGAGTTTGTGTTGTATGTGTTGTGATGTGTGTGATGTGTTGTTGATGTTTGTGTTGTGTGTGTGTGTGTGTTTATGTGTGTGTGTTTATGTGTGTGTGTGTGTTTGTGTGTATGTATGTGTGTGTTTGTGTGTGTGTTTGTGTGTGTTTGTGTGTGTTTATATGTTTGTGTGATTGTGTATGTTTATATGTCTATATGTGTGTGTGGTATATGTGTGTGTGTGTGTGTGTGTTTGTGTGTGTTTGTGTGTGTTTATGTTTATGTGTGTTTATGTTTATATATGTGTATGTGTGTGTGTTTGTGTATGTATGTGTGTGTTTGTGTGTGTTTGTGTGTGTTTGTGTATGTATGTGTGTGTTTATATGTTTGTTTGATTGTGAATATTTATATGTCTATATGTGTGTGTGGTATATGTGTTTGTGTGTGTGTGTTTGTGTGTGTTTGTGTGTGTTTGTGTGTGTTTGTGTGTGTTTATGTTTATGTGTGTTTATGTGTATGTGTGTGTGTGTGTTTGTGTGTATGTGTGTGTGTGTGTTTGTGTATGTATGTGTGTGTTTGTGTATGTGTGTGTGTTTGTGTATGTGTGTGTTTGTGTATGTATGTGTGTGTTTGTGTGTTTGTGTGTGTGTTTGTGTGTGTTTGTGTGTGTGTGTTTGTGTGTGTTTGTGTATGCATGTGTGTGTTTATATGTTTGTGTGATTGTGTATGTTTATATGTCTATATGTGTGTGTGGTATATGTGTGTGTGTGTGTGTGTTTGTGTGTGTTTGTGTGTGTTTATGTTTATGTGTGTTTATGTTTATATATGTGTATGTGTGTGTGTTTGTGTATGTATGTGTGTGTTTGTGTGTGTTTGTGTGTGTTTGTGTATGTATGTGTGTGTTTATATGTTTGTTTGATTGTGAATATTTATATGTCTATATGTGTGTGTGGTATATGTGTTTGTGTGTGTGTGTTTGTGTGTGTTTGCGTGTGTTTGTGTGTGTTTATGTTTATGTGTGTTTATGTGTGTTTATGTGTATGTGTGTGTGTGTTTGTGTGTGTGTGTGTTTGTGTATGTATGTGTGTGTTTGTGTATGTGTGTGTGTTTGTGTATGTGTGTGTTTGTGTATGTATGTGTGTGTTTGTGTGTTTGTGTGTGTGTTTGTGTGTGTTTGTGTGTGTGTGTTTGTGCGTGTTTGTGTATGCATGTGTGTGTTTATATGTTTGTGTGATTGTGTATGTTTATATGTCTATATGTGTGTGTGGTATATGTGTTTGTGTGTGTGTGTGTTTGTATGTGTTTATGTTTATGTGTGTTTATGTTTATATATGTGTATGTGTGTGTGTTTGTGTGTATGTGTGTGTGTTTGTGTGTATGTGTGTGTGTTTGTGTGTATGTGTGTGTGTTTGTGTATGTATGTGTGTGTTTGTGTGTGTTTGTGTGTGTTTGTGTGTGTTTGTGTCACTGTTGTAGATATCGGCCGACATGTCCGACATGTCGGCCGACATAAAGGTTTGGGACCTAAAACGCCACGTTACCGATTTTCTTTTTGGTCGTAACGTTTTGGAAAAAACGGGCCGATATATCGGTTGTAACCGATATATCGGCCCAATAAAACGGCGATATATCCGATATTTTATTTTTAAAAAAAACTTATTTTGCTTTGCTGCCTTTTTGCCCCTGCTGCCTTGCTGGTTGTGGTTGCTTCTCTGGTAGCTTCATCCTCGCTGGTTGTGGTTGATTTGTATGTTAAATGTTTCATATAGCTTTTAATATTTAGAAGTTCAATAAGTTGTAAAATAGTTAGAATTGTGGCATGTATACCAAAAATAATATTTAATTATATATATAATTAATTAAATATTAAAACCCGATATATGAAATATCCCCGATATATCCCCCGATATATAAAAAACCGACACGAAAACCCAAACCGACGTGTCCCCGACATCCGACATCTGCAACCTTGGTTTGTGTATGTATGTGTGTGTTTATATGTTTGTGTGATTGTGTATGTTTATATGTCTATATGTGTGTGTGGTATATGTGTTTGTGTGTGTGTGTGTTTGTGTGTGTTTATGTTTATGTGTGTTTATGTTTATATATGTGTATGTGTGTTTGTGTGTATGTGTGCGTGTATGTGTGTGTGTGTGTGTGTGTGTTTGTGTGTGTGTTTGTGTGTGTTTGTGTATGTATGTGTGTGTTTATATGTTTGTGTGATTGTGTATGTTTATATGTCTATATGTGTGTGTGGTATATGTGTTTGTGTGTGTGTGTGTTTGTGTGTGTTTATGTTTATGTGTGTTTATGTTTATATATGTGTATGTGTGTTTGTGTGTATGTGTGTGTGTATGTGTGTGTGTGTGTGTGTGTGTTTGTGTGTGTGTTTGTGTGTGTTTGTGTATGTATGTGTGTGTTTATATGTTTGTGTGATTGTGTATGTTTATATGTCTATATGTGTGTGTGGTATATGTGTTTGTGTTTGTGTGTTTGTGTATGTATGTGTGTGTTTATATGTTTGTGTGTTTGTGTGTGTTTGTGTGTGTGTGTGTGTTTGTGTGTTTGTGTGTGTTTGTGTGTGGTATGTGTGTTTGTGTGTGTTTGTGTGTGTATGTGTGTGTATGTGTGTGTGTTTGTGTGTATGTGTGTTTATGTATATTTTTATATATGTTTATATGTTTACACATGTTTACATTTTTAAGATGGGTAATCCGAAAGACGGTGGTCTCCGCTATATGGGATTCAAATGATGTCCTGGTTTTTTGCGACATATGCATTCATGAAATAGAGCTTGGTAACCGACCGACAAGCCATTTTAGCAAAGAGGGCTGGGTTAATGTGACTACCAAATTCCACCTACAAACTGAAAAAAAGTAATCTTCAAAGATCTGGCAGAATCTTTAAAGACCATCAGTCGATGCATTCAGGGACATCGAAAGAGCAATCCTTATACTATTACTCAGGCATTAGAGCGGTTAAGTGGATACCCCGATGTTGTAGCGGACGAAAAATTCTATGACTTTGCCATCACATTTTTGTTGGACAAAGGTCATAGAGAGGCATTTATGTTCCTACCCGAGGGTATGAACATAAAGTGGATTTATAACTGCTACAATGGTGGGGAGTAGGCAGGCTTATCATATTTATGGTCATGTACTGCTAGACTTATATTGTTATTTCTGTTAGACTGATATTTATGGTCATGTACTGATAGACTGATATTGTTATTTCTGTTGGATTTTATTATTAATATTTCTGCTAGACTGTTCATGTTTTTTATGTTATTGTTGTTGTTGTGGTTGTGGTTAGACATTATTCTTATTGATGTCCTGTCTTTTGTGTATCAGAAAATGTCTACCACTGACTCTCATGATTCAGAAGATAGCTTTGAGGCAATTCAAAATTATGCAATCGCACATCATCAAAATGTGGTAGCAGCAATTAGTATTTTGGCTGAAAGTAGTTCTCTTTTTAACCAACCTGTACCATGCATGACATCGAAGCAGACAGGTGATAAATGGGTTGGAGAAATGCTTCAATCTTCGACAGTCAGATGAAGACAAATAATTTATTACAGAAAATGTGAAATTGAATCATCAGTAGCATATGAATTCGGATTCAATTCAATTAACGTAATTCACATACAGATCAATGCATGAAATAACATTTTAACGCACTAACAGAATCAACTAAAAATGTTAGATGCAATTAGACTAAAAACAAAAGATTGAAATATGTAATAAGCCTCGGACTAGTGGACGACATAATGTAATGATCGTAGCAACCACTAGATGATCACTTCAGGAGAGGGCATGAGAGGTACTTACCTCATGATTGTTGGAGGCAAGCCATCATACTCATATGGCTAGCAACCCGTGTGAGCCTCGGAATGGGGTCGACGCCCACACTTCCGCACTTGGAAACAGTCAAATGTGAGTTCGTGTTCCACTCAAGGGACACATCAGTTCAAGGCACCTTTGAGTTGCCATCAGGACTCTATAATTATAATGTGCTCAGCAAGTCATAAAACCTAAAACTAATAAGAGGAATATGAAATTTAATTACCTCGACCTTAGAACAAAATTCAATACACAGAAATCTCTATACTACAATAATTTAAGATAAAGAACAAAACTCGTAATGTGGCAAATGCAGAAATAATATTTATTTTCCCACTGTTATTTTAATTAAAGGCATACACAATCGTTATAAGTAGAACTTATGATTTCTAGACTCAAATATTGCAAGCATATTTTCCTAATGTTTTAGTGTCACTGGGGGGAACGTATTTCTTGCTTGCCAGTGGGTTGATCCATTTTTCGGAATTTTCTTTACAGGGAATACAACCAGTTTGTTCGAACATACTTGTTAAGGGGCTCTGTGTTTCAAACTGTAAGGTACTTTACGAATTTAATTCCAGTGTTTTACTTCCGCTGTAAACTTTAGTTATTTCTACTATGATACTAATTTTATTACGATTTACGACTGCTTAGTTTACTTTATATCCCGAGTACTGGCCGGGCTATTGATATCATGAGAACATTCTTCCATCACCATTGCCCACCGCTAGTCTCTACAATCAATCGCAACGGCATGCAAGTCCCCATCGTATTTTGTAATTAATCACAGCCACCTCTAACTAAACCACCGAGCCAGCCTTTCGTCCATAGGCCTACTCCAATGCCCCCACATCCCAAACCTCGCGCTAATACAACATTTGATCCCTCCCTTTTCCTTTGGGATGCTCCCAACTCTCACGCCGCCAGATACTAACGCCTGAGGAGTTCTTTATTAGTTGTTTGTTATTCCTTCTACATTACCTGATATACTTGTATCAGTTAGTGGTATCCAACTATTGTGTGTTTGACTCATTATTTCATTGAGCGTGTATTTCTTACTCGTCTAATATTTAATTTTATAATACCCTTGTTATTTGCAATTATTATATGTGATCCTGAACTGTAGTTGCAATTAACTGTTACTTTTTTAAGTTTGAAATTAATTTAATTAATGCACTTGGGTATCAGAATTGTGCATGATGAATCATAAAAGGTCTTTCACATTAGAAATAATTAGTTGGCCATCTTGTTCATTGATTATGTGCATGCTTGCATCCCTACTTAAATTAAGTCAGCGTCAAATCCAACATGCTCGCACTATGTCAAATATGTTCTTCATAGTTTTATAACATAGCATTAGCAACGTCCTGGCTCTTGGTGTGGTATGAAATTAGGAAGGGGCATTACAGAAATAAAGAAAAGAGAAAGAAAAATCTAAGTAAATATTGTAATACGCCACAATAACAACTACACACACACACACACATATATATATAGCAATTCAAGGTCAGCACCTTTTTTAGTATAACCACTAGTACATCCAAAAAAATAAATAAAATATAAATTTAATGCCACCTGAAAAAAAAAATTGTAGTATAAAGTTGAATGATCAAGCACATATTAACATAAATTCAAAGAATGATTTCTAGAGCATTTCGTAAGATCGACGTGGCTAGCACCAAAAGAGAGATATGCATCTCTCAAAGGAAGTATGTTGTAGATACCTTGGAGAAAGCTGCCATGCTTGGTTCAAAGGAAACTAGCACACCCATGGATTTGACATTCAGGCTCAAATTTGGATAGAGGTAGCCTTATGTCGATCCAACATGATAAATGCATTGTGAGGAAGCTGACCTACCTTACACATATCCATATATCTCATTTGCTATAAGTATAGTTAATCAATTTCTTAATCCACTGTGTAAGGAGCACGAAATCAAAAGAGTGTCACGCGTAGTGGAATATTGTTTCAAAATTGGAGCCATCGTCAGATAGTCAGATATGTTGAAGCAAATTGGATAATCTCTCTCAATTATTATCAATACAAGGTATTGCATCTTGCTTGGAGGAAATTTGATTCAGGGTAAAACAAGAAGCAACTAATTATGGCAAGGTTGAGTTTTGAGGCTTAATATAGAACTATGATTGTAAATAAATGTGAGTTGATATGGCTAAAGAAGTTTTTGATGAACTTGGCTTTCCTCGGAAAGAGCCAATAAATCTCATGCGCGATAATCAAGTTAAGATGCAGATTGCATCAAATCATATGTTTTCTTAAATGGTGAAACCTATTGAGATTGACTCCTACTTTGTCCGACAAAGGATTGAGCACAGAGTTATTGTCACATCTTTGGTTAGTTCAAATAACTAGTTGATTGATCTTATGCACTGTTGTAGGACATGTCAGCCGACATATGTTGTGGGCAGAAAACGCAACGACATCGACATTTTAAGCAAAAATATCATTTTTGAAAATATCCCTGATATATCGGTCTCCGGGCCCCGATATATCGGGCAATATCTCGCAGACGATATATGATAGAGTACTATATATATATATATATATATTTCATTTCTTTTAATCGTCCGGGCAGTAATATTTTGTTTTGTGATTCATTTCGTACATCTCTCCGGGCCTTGATTTGACGTGTTTCTTATCTCACTCTCATTCGGTGCTCTTTATGTCGTTTACTGTCGTCAACGCTTATTTTTGTGTAATTTATAAGCATACAATACGTGTATACATATTTATTGTATAATTTATAAACATACATTATGTGTATATATGTTTATTGTGTAATTTAAAAACATACATTATGTGTAACTGTACATATCGACAAATATATATATATATGATTATATGAATAGATTTATTTAAATATTAAAATCCAACATTGTAAAATATCCCCGATATATCGCCCACAATCTGGCATACGACAATTCAAAATCAAACCGACATGCACCCGACATCCGACATCTGCAACCTTAATCTTATGACAGAGTAGGAGGATCCAAGATTAGCTACATATATAACAAGTTGAGCTTCTACGATAGACATTAACCAACTTGAGAGGGATATTGAATATATTATATATTTATATTTGTGGATAAATGGTGTTTTAAAGATCCCTGTAGAAACCCTAAAGAGGGTATCTGTGAGTATATATTGAGTTGCTACTAGTGAGAATAACAAGTTTCTATTAGATTACAAAATTCACATTTTCAATCAAGTTCATTCAAATATGTGCAATCTACTAGAACGATATAAATAAACGTTAAATTTCAATGACTTCAAAAAATTAAGTGCAAATGTCAAAGTACTAGAAATCAAGAAACAATGTTAGTTCATCCGTCAATGGAAGATAGTAGAAAATTTATTCTTAATACTTCCAACGGCATTTAAATTGATCCATAAAACAAATATTAAAAAAAAACATAACTAAAGGGAAACATGACTATTACAGAAAATGCATTAGAATTAAAAAAATATGGCTAGAGATTCAATAATAATAAAAAGTTACCCCGGAAATAAACGAGCGGCTGTGCGATATGCAAGCATTGCTTGATCAGTCTCTTCTTGTACAGCATATGCATTTCCAGAACCTATCCAAGCAGGTGGAAAGGTGGCATCCACACTGGTCGCTTTGCTGCATAATATAAGTATCAGCGTCATCATTGTCATTCTTACAAGCCCAAGCAGTTAAGAACAAATTAAGTAAATCAGAGCCCTAATCATCATAATTAGTCTTAATTAGTATTTGCCACGTCAATTAAAATCCAATTTAAATTACTTCATGCATTAATTGATAAAATAAATATATTATACATTTTTATAATAATTCTGGCAGATCTGCACATGTCATTAGTAAATACAGGAAGCAATGTTTGCTTCAACAGAGATTTCTTAAAATCGCTTAAATAAATTTGATGGTGTT
This sequence comes from Dactylorhiza incarnata, assembly GCA_033032865.1. Classification (NCBI taxonomy): domain Eukaryota; kingdom Viridiplantae; phylum Streptophyta; class Magnoliopsida; order Asparagales; family Orchidaceae; genus Dactylorhiza; species Dactylorhiza incarnata. The sequence goes on from JAWHQI010000258.1 coordinate 3,653,849, forward strand.
CCTCATAAACCTATGATCCTAACGCCCTAGTGAGCTCTGACATACTATGAGGCAACGGAATGAAGAGATGTTTCCCTCCTTATATCTGCTCTCTCCAGGAGAAAGTTTGACAACGCAACATAGGCTAGTGGTGCCGGATGTGCAAATTAAATATAGTAACTTTAAGAGAAAGACAAAAGTGTTGTCAAAAATTCGGTGGTGGAACTTGATGAAGGAAAAACAGGTTGATTTCAAGGCAGCAGTTATAGAACGACTAGTTGATGATCCTTATGTTGATGCTAGTGTCGCATGGGAAGTTATGTCTTCTCATTTAAGGATAAGTGGAAAGAACGTACTTGGAGAGTCAAAAGGTCGCGCGCCCCCACAAAAAGAATCTTGGTGGTGGAAAAAGGAAGTGCAAGACAAAGTGAGGGCAAAGAGGGTCAGCTACAAAACATTATATGCTTGTAGGAATGATGAAAACTGGACAAAGTATAAAGTCGCCAAGAAAGAAGCTAAAAATGCAGTAAGTAAAGCAAGAAGTCAAGCTTATGAAGAATTTTACAAACGACTAGATACCAAAGATGGAGAGCGCGATATATATAAAATTGCTCGAGCTAGAGAGAAGAAGACAAGAGATTTAAGCCAAATTAAATGCATAAAAGATGAAACAGATACGGTTTTGACGGATAATGTGGCTATTAAGGAGCGATGGAAAAAATACGTTTATCAACTATACAATGAAGGAAAAGATAATGAACTGAACTTGGAAGAGTTAAGTAAATCGGAGGAGTATAGAGACATAACTTTTTATCGTAAAATTCAAGCATCAGAGATAGATGACGCTCTGAAGAAGATGAAAAATGGAAAGGCGGTTGGACCAGACGATATACCCATTGAAGTATGGAAATGCTTAGGGAGGGAAGGAATTTTATGGCTTACAAGTTTCTTCAATAAGATACTGAAGACAAAAAGGATGTCAGACCAATGGAGAGAAAGTATTTTGGTACCTTTGTATAAGAACAAAGGAGATATACAAAATTGTGTCAATTACAGGGGAATTAAATTAATGAGTCATACTATGAAACTATGGGAACGAGTAATAGAGAGACGAGTTAGACAAGAGACTAGCATCTCAGAGAATCAATTTGGATTCATGTCAGGGAGGTCAACCATGGAAGCTATACATCTCTTGAGGAGACTCATTGACAACTATCGGGAAAGACAAAAAGATTTGCATATGTTGTTTATCGATCTGGAGAAGGCGTATGATAGGGTTCCAAGAGAGGTCTTGTGGAGAGTCTTAGAAAAGAAAGGTGTAAATGTATCATACATTGACGTAATCAAAGATACGTATACAAATTCAGTGACCAGGGTGAGGACATCTGGAGGATTAACACAGGAATTCCCTATCGCTGTTGGCTTACATCAAGGGTCAGCTTTAAGCCCTTACCTCTTTACCCTTATCTTAGATGAGCTCACCGGACATATCCAGCAAGCAATACCTTGGTGTTTATTATTTGCAGATGATATTGTTTTGGTCGATGAGACGCGCGAGGGTGTAAACGCGAAACTGGAATCTTGGCGAGACACTTTAGAAAAGAAGGGTTTTAGGTTGAGCAGGACAAAGACAGAGTATATAGAGCTTAAATTTAGTAGTGCAAGAAGGTCAGATGACTCCGTCATTAAATTGGGTGACCAAGATATTTCCCGCAGTGAGTGCTTTAAATATCTGGGATCGATAATTCAAAAAGATGGAGGTGTAGATAAAGATGTGATTCATAGAATCCAAGCAGGTTGGTTGAAGTGGAGAGGCGCGTCTGGGATCCTATGTGATCGTAAAGTACCACTAAAACTTAAAGGCAAGTTTTACCGTACTGCAATTAGGCCTGCAATGCTCTACGGTTCTGAGTGTTGGGCAGTGAATGGTGTACACGAGCAAAAAATGGGAGTCGCGGAGATGAGAATGCTTAGGTGAATGTGTGGTCACACGAGACTGGATAAAATTAGGAATGAATGTATCATGGATAAGATAGGAGTGGCGCCAATTGTAGAGAAGATGCGAGAAGCTCGTTTAAGATGGTTTGGACATGTACATAGGAGACCATTAGAGGCACCTGTTAGGCGTTGTGAGAGTTTAGTCACTAGACATGTTAAACGGGGGAGGGGTAGACCAAAAAAGACTTGGAATGAAACTATAAAGAAAGACATGATGTACTTAGGCATTAATGAGACTATGCTTAAAGATAGGGCGCAATGGCGACAGAGGATCCATATAGCCGACCCCACTATGGTGGGATAAAGGCTTGAGTGTTGTTGTTGTTGTATATCTGCTCTCTCCACCCAATTGCCACCTCAAAAGACATACATGAGGCTCTCCTTTGTGAAAGCCTCCAAAGAGTATAAATATCTTAATGGATTATCCAAGTGTTCATGATTAATTTACCATATTTGACATTCAGGTATCGCATTAATACTTGTGATCATGGATTAAAAAGCTTGACAAAGCAATCAGTTTTTTAATTAAGCACAAATCAGGGCAAAGGTTTAGATAATCCTGGATGATCAGTACAAAGGTTTAGATAATCCTGGATGATCAGTGCAAAGGTTTAGATATACCAAAATTATTGTCCGTGAACCAAAGTGCTAAAAATCTTCTGAAAGACCTATTTTCAAAAAGGAAGACTTACACGAGGAAACTCCCAGAATGAAATGGATCTCCTTCAAAAAATACAATGTCACAAGAACCACCTCCAGTCAGTTTTTCAAACAGAAAAGGCGTCATAAAATAACCTTTCATAAATGCATGATGCCAACCCAGTTGATCAGATAGTATGGTCAAACATTCGAATTGATCTCATTGATTCCTAATTAATCCAATGGCCCTTGCCTGAGCCACTGTCTTAATATTTGTGCTAATTCACAAATTGCAATAATGTGTTAATACATCAATGCAACCTAAGAGGATAAATGCATGCACCCATATGATAACTCGAAAGATATGCTCTTGCCTGGCTTCCAAAAGCAGGTTCTCACTTAAAGACCCTCACTTGATGAGAGATCAAACCTAGAAGATCAAAAAAGAAGCTCTAAGACTCTCATCCACTCTCTTATAAGGGCAAGAGTAGCATACAATATTATTACAGAAATGTCACTAGGTTACGTAAGTAAATAGAAGGAAACGGGGATAGGACTGAGTAGTATTTGTATCAATACTCTCATCTTGAATATGAACTTTGTACTTAAAGTCGAGGTCCAAAGGGGATGTCAGCGAGCGTAAGAGGATCCAAGTCCGCGAATTCAGGATCATCATCTTCGGCACAGATCAACAAGCGTAGTTCCTTGAGAACACATTTGTGTGTTGGAGAGTATGGATTCTTGAAGCGAACACAAAGGTCATGTTGGTGGATCTCTTGGTACTCTTGGTGAGATAAGCGTTGAGGTGGAGGTATCATCGATGGAGGGACTAGTGGAAGTGGACTGATCAACGGAGGTCCAGTCGGAGGTGGGGGATTCAGTCGGTGGAGTAGTATATGGGGTATGGGAGGTGGCAGTGGTTGGGTGGGGGGCGGGAACAGGGAGGCGACAAGGCCATGTAAACTTCATCATCAAGGCAATGAGCTTGCTCCATAGCTCGGGAGAGGGTGAATGGGTTGTGAACACGAAGACGTGCCCGGATGTGGGGTTGCATATCAGCTAGGAAGAGCCACATATAATGGTCCGGGGAGAAGCATGTTGTGTGCGTAGTGACCTCGATGAACTTCGCAATGTAGTCCGCGACAGAGTCAGACCGACGACCAGATTTAAGGTCATCATGCGCATTGTCCGGTTGACAAATGTCGTAGTGGAAAACTAGTTCCTCATTAAGTGTGGGCCAGGCGAGATCAAGAATGTTCTGGAGCATCCAACGCCCCCAGTGGAGCACAGGTCCTTTGTTGTATATGATCGTCATTGGGTACTTATGGTAGTGCACTAAAGATCAAAGAATTGTTCTGCACTGGCGATCCAGCAGAAGGAGGTCAATACCGTCGAGCACCAACATCTCATGCGGCGGAGGTGGATCTGGTAATGTCCCTAGTGGGATGTAGGAATCTTGTAATCAATGGTTGGGCCATAGGAGGCGGCGGTGGAGGAGGAAGTGGAGGTATCGGGTGGCGGCGGGTGGTGGTAGCGGCAAGCTCGAGGAGGAGTGTGAGGTCTTCAAATCGAGCTTCTAACGGATCCAAGAGAATGGAATTGGTGGAGGACAAAATGGAGGTGTCATCATCAACATAAATGATCGTGGAGCGAATCGTAGGCATGAAGGGAAGGAGCTGAAGTAGGTGTTGCAATGACGATGTGACCTGTAATGGGACCAGACTCCTGGAGATGAGGTGTTGACAACCGGTGAATAGTTAGGTACGCCGAAGTAGGCTAGCCTACGAACAATGAGGTGGGATGGGTCACGATCTGGAGCGTGTTCATGCCAAGTGCAAGACGTGCATATGTCAAACGGTTCCTCTGGCAGGATGGAGGGACATATATTGATGACAGCAAGGGTGTGCGTTGATGTGTGAGGTATACGCACGTTGACGTGCAATAAATTAGGTTGGTCACATAATCGACTTGGCTAGAAACGCGGAGAAGAGTGGCTAAGTCGTTAATGTGCAGAAAACAGTCGGGATCGAGATGCGCTAAGGTGGAGAAATAAGAATCATCGAATATGAATCGCAGAAGCAGCCAGGGAGAACCCTAGATTCGCTCGTCGAGGTTCGGCACTAACAGGTCCAATTGATAGCAACGGCTATCAAATCAGAATTTTATTAAAATAAAAATGCAGGAACACAACTAGCGAGGTAAGCTCGTGCCTAGCTTCTGAGGGATGGTTCCTACTTGAAGACCCTCTCCAAATGAGAAATCAAACCTAGAAGACCCCAAAAATGTCATGAGACTCCCCTCCACTCCCTTATATAGGCGAAAGTAGGCATACAATATTATTACAGAAATGTTGCTAGGGCCACAAAGGTAAATAGAAAGACAAGTAGATGGAGGAATCATATTCGTATCAATCAACCTAGCCCAAGTAGGGGCCAACTCAATAAATTAAGAAATAATATAAATAGTATGCTTGTAAGCATCTAAATTTAAATCAAAAGTAACTCAAACCATTTTCCACCTAAATTCAATCACATTATTGTAATAGTAAACTTGTAAGATATAGTGATGGTTCCTTCGTAATTTCATCTCTCACCGTTTGAACGGTCATGATCGCAACCATAAGGAAATCATATCCCGGTCGGACTTTTAATCTACTTTGTATCTGTTATCCAGCAGTCCTCTTCCAGCATCTACCATAATCATTAGAAGTTGGTCCTCCCTACATTCTCCGGTAATAATTATTCTTGTACTCTTGTCGACTACAAATTGTTGCATTCTTCTAGATATGTCAATGTTGGAGTTATCGCAATTAAGTTAATTTTGTATTTCAGTTTATGTATTAGTGTCTTTAAGTATGTGTGTATGGGTTTAGTCCCACATGGTCTATTCAAATTTCTTGTCTCACTTGTAATCCTTTAAATACACCTTTATGGGATGAATAAGATGCACATTTTATATTTCTCCCGAATTATTTCAACATGACATCAGAGCAGGAAAGTTTTCCTCCCTGATATTTTTCTCTCTTTCTTGTGAGCATGCTTCGACTGCTTTTGTGAGTCATCAAAGGACCGTCGATCACTGCTCTTGATCCATGGCCATCGCTTCTCTTTCTTCGCCTCTTCGTGGATCTTCCTCTCCAATCCAGCCTCAACGACTCCACTGCTTCAGATCCCGACAAAGACAGCGACGAAGGGATCCATATTGAAATTACTCAATCTCGTCTCTGCATTCTTCGTCGCTCGATCTCGTCATTGTGTTCCTCGTCGCTCGATCTCGTCATTGTGTTCCTCGTCGCTCGATCTCGTCCATGTGTTCCTCGTCGCAGATCCCGTCTGCTTTCCCGTCGCAGATTCCTCTGCTGATCTCGACGACGTTCTCATCGTCTGAGGATCGAGACAATCTCCCGCAGCTCCACGGATCCGCGAAATCTCATACAGTACGGTGCTCCTAGGCCCGTCGTTGACTACGTCTGCCGATCTCATCAACGATCTTGGTTGTCGTTCCAGTCGACGTTCCCGACTGCGGATAACAATCCCCTTCCAGTCGACGTTCCCATCTGTCGCTCATGTTGGTGATCCAGCTGCTCCTTTTGTTTCCCGATGCACCTGTCGCATCAATTTCTTCTGTTGTCCATTCTAGGCAGTCTTCCCTGGATCCATCCTTCATTCTTCTCGGTGTTGCTTCGTTAGGGTGTGGATGTTGTTCCAGTGTATTGGAATGACTGACCACTCCAAATCGGTTGTCGGCTCCTCAACTACGATGGACTTCCCACTGCTGTCGACATCAAGATATCCCACCGAACTCTTATTTTCCATCCGCAGAGCCCTTCGATTCAACCTCTCCATCCTTGGCGGGTTTCTTCAGAACAAATGTCGACCTCGCCGACTTGATGTAATTTTCATCGTTCGTCGATTTCCTCCCTTTTGCAATATGCCGCTTTTGATGAATAGGGACGATGAAGCTTCTTGAGGGTTTGGTCGTCTTTATGTGCTTTTCATCAATCTTTAGTATTGTCATTATATGTGTCGTCCAAATGTTTGTTTTGTGTGTTTCTTTATGCCTTAGGGTTTAGGGTCAGCATTAAGCCCATATCTCTTTATCTTTTTCATAGATGAGCTCACCGGACATATCCAACAAGCAATATCATGATGTTTAATTGTTTGCAAATGATAATGTTTGGTCGATGAGACGCGCGAGGGTGTAAACACGAAACTTGAATCTTGGCAAGACACTTTAGAAAAGAAGGGTTTTAGGTTGAGCAGGACAAAGACAGAGTATATGGAGCTTAAATTTAGTAATGCAAAAAGGACGGATGACTCTGTCATGACGTTGGGTGACCAAGATATTTCTTGCGGTGAGTGTTTTAAATATATGGGATCGATAGGTCAAAAAAACGAGGTGTAGATAAAGATGTGATACATAGTTCCAAGCAGGTTGGTTGAAGTGGAGAGGCGCGTTTGGGATCTTATGTGATCGTAAAGTACCATTAAAACATAAAGGCAAGTTTTACCGTACTGCAATTAGACCAGCGATGCTCTAGGGTTCTGAGTGTTGGGCAGAGAATTATGTACATGAGCAAAAAATGGGAGTTGCGGAGATGAGAATGCTTAGGTGGATGTGTGGACACACGAGACTGGATAAAATTAGGAAGGAATGTATCAGGGACATGACAGAAGTGGCACCACTTGTAGAGAAGATCAGAGAAACTCGATTAAGATGGTTCTGACACGTACAAAGGAGACCATTAAAGGCACTTGTTAGGCGTTGTGAGAGTTTAGTCACTAGTCATGTTAAACGGTGGAGGGGTGGACCAAATAAGACTTGGAATGAAACTATAAGGAAATACATGATGTACTTAGGCATTAGTGAGATTATGACTAAAAATATGGCGCAATGGCGACAAAGGATCCATATAGCCGACCCCACTATGGTGGGATAAAGGCTTGAGTGTTGGTGTGTGTTTCTTTATGTCTTCATGCACGTGTGTCCCACGTGAGGTAAAGTGTTAGAGACGAAGGCAACTCAGAACCCGACTATGGTGACCCCCACATAGTGGAATTCGTCCAAGTGGACCCTCACATGTTGGATATTCTTTACCCACTGTGGTATTTCTCTATTCACATTTTAGTCTCACACGGCCTACCAGGCTTATGTCTGTGTTGCTCTTTGCAACTCATCTATTTCCTCGTTTTGATAGGTACATGTGCTCTGGTACGGATTTTCTATGTAGATATCTCATTGTGTGTTTAAAAGTACACATTCAACCCCACATCTTCAGTTATCGTGTTTCTTCCACATGTTTTTCAAGTGTAGATGATGTTATTGTCGTACAACAGTGTGTGTGTGGTATTGACTGATGGAATCGTGTGTGTATTGCTCGCGCGTTTTGTGTGTTTATGTTGTCGCACCCCGAGCCACCACGATATTCATCCTTTCCCATCTCTATCTCCATTACCTTTATCAACATATGTCATTTTCAACACGATCCACGCTCACCGCACCAAAGTGTTGACGCCAGGAAAATCCTGACCTCAAGATTCGGACCGATGCAGCCGGAGGCTACTCGCCCAGCAGTCCAACGAGACGACTAAGCTGGCGACTACTGAAGAGCTAGAAGAACAACAAACAGGACCCCAGGTGCTGCGGCAGGGAGGTCCCACCACGTACCCAGAAGCTCCGAAGAGACTTCCCCTCCAAGACCAAAGAATGGCCGAGCAGGGTACGAGGAAGGCACCGACTTGGCTAGTACCGGGAGTAGCGGCCAAATGCGACAGGTTCCAGAATGCAAGAGCAGGGTTTCGAGAGCTCAAGTCCAGGTGCCAATCCAAGTACCCCTGGGGTCCTATTTATAGGAAAACCAAAGGGTAGGGGGGTTTTTATAGCCCACCCCTGCCCGACGCTAGCGACATGGAGGCGATCTCCCCGGGCAAATGGGCGAGTATCACCTATGGTCGCCCACCTTTTGGCGAGTATCCGAGTTACTCGCACGAGTGCACCCATACTCGCCTAGGGTGTCTTCTGCTCCTAGGCTTGACTGCTGTATTGACTCTTTGACTTTGACCTCTGCCTACGTGGCCTCGGGGGGGTCCACCTTCGGAGAATGAGGGTTGTACACAATCCCCGCTCTTTGCGAGTAACGCAGTTGCTCGGAAAGAACCATCCAACCCTTTTTCGACGAGCTGTCTTCTGGGCGAGTATTAGTGTGTAGTCGGCATCCCGCTGTTTTGACGCCCCGGCCCTATATATAGAGGGGGAGGGGTCTCTGACGCCAAGGTTTTATTTGTTCTCGCTTCAAGATGTCGCTTAGTATTGCCGAGGAAGCTGCTGCGGATTTGGCCGAGCTTGCCAGTCTGCTGCCGCCGTTGCGGAAGCCTGCTCGCGACGCCGAGCTTGAGGACTTTCTCGCTTCTAGGAAGAGGAAGCGCCTGGAGAAGAAGAAGGAGAAGAAGAGCAAGAAGAAGCAGAAGAATGCCGTCGCCCCTGAGAATGTCGCTGATTCTCAGGTCGGCACTACCCAGCAGGTGCTCGCTGACTTGGGTCTCGGCCAGTCAGGTGGCTCGCCTGCTCCCGATCTTCCTTTGCCGAATACTGCTCCAGAGGCGAGTACTGTGAGGATCTCGGCTCAAGATCCAGCTGAAGTTATTCCTGCGCAAAGTGAGAGCTACCTACTCGCCACTTTTATTAGTCGCCCAAGTGTTGACTGGTCTCTGACGGTTTCTGTACTATTTCGCAGATCCGCTTCTCGCCGATGCTCGGGAGGAGTCTCTGAGCGCCATTCCTTTGCGATCCTCGCCTATGATCCCGCACACGACTGGCGGAGGAACTCGCCGGGGCGGATCGGTGCGGATCCTTCATAGCTCCGCGGTAGACAAGAGGCCGATGAGCGAGCAGAGGGCTCCTTCAGCGAGCAATCCTCCTCCGCCGCCACCGCCTCTGCAGCGACCTGAGGTGGCGAGTAGCTCGCAACTACCTGCGGACCAACTTCCTCCACCTCCTCCGTTTCCTCCTCCGGCCGACATGCAGGATGATCGCCGCCTTCTGTCTTCTTCGGCTCCCACCGCTCATCCGGTTGGGTCCTCGCGTCGAGGTGGGATGGCGGGATCTTCTGGTTTCTTCGCTCCCAGAGGGGGAGGGCGACCAGTGGATGGTCGCGGTCGGGGTGATGCGCCTTCCAGCAGGGAGCACATCGGCGGGTCGCATTCGAACCGGCGAGATGGCACTCGTCGCAGTCCGTCCCCGCATCGGGGAAGGAGCTCCCCTCGCCGACCATCTCGAAGTCCTCGCCGCGACTCGCGGAGTGACGCCTATCGGCCTGGTAAATGGAGTCGCTGCTTTTCCGAGTATCTTCCAAGAAGAGTCTTCTCGCTACTCGTCACTAAGATTTTGCTTTCATGTCTTTTTCTGCAGCTCGCGCTCATACCCCCATCGGGGCTTTGGTCGACGCCGTCGGGCTTCCTTCTCGCGAGTATCAGGAGAAGGCTACTCGCGCCATCCTGGATTTGGAGGCGAAGTTGGAGCGACTCGCGATCAGTGAATCTCATCGACGCCTGACCGCGGTGGAAGCGTGAGTAGAGCTCTTGGCGGCTGCTGACTCCCAGCGTCGTCTGACCGAGCTGGAGGTGCGAGCATCACGGCTGGAAGAGTTAGATACTCGCCTGGCTAGTGTAGAATCTCGCCTTCAGTCTGTCGGCGAGCTGGAGCGCCGGGTGGGCAGGATGGATCATCGCCAGCAGCTGCATCATGACGAGCTGGTGGGGATGCGTGCGAGCATGGGCTCCGTAGGTCGCCTGGCGAGGATGGAGGAGCAGCTGCGACAAGGCGAGGATGCGATGTCCGTGGCTTTCGAGCATTTCAAGAGAGCTCGTGGTTTGGGCTGGGTTGGGCGACAACCACAACTTCCCGATGCTCAGCCGAACCCCTAGGATCCTGCCCCCTTTTTTCTTTATAGTCGCTTGTAGCCTTTTGGCGAATGTTTGTAATTCTGAACTATTTGACTTCTTCTAAGTAAATTGATATTTGGCGAGTATGATTATCGCCTTTGTTGTCTTTCCTGCTTGCTGTGATGTCTTGATTTTCTCTTTTGTCTTTTGTTTTCGCGAGTATTTGTTAAATGTCGCGTTGATGTTGCGAGTAGCCTAAACATTCGATGCAGGTGCTCGCTCGCTCGACATCAGCGATTTGACGTGCACCCTAGGTTTTGGCGACTTTTCCTCGATACGCGCCACCTCCTACTCGCGCTCGCGGTGGCGTACGCGGAAAGCCAAGCTTTGTCGAGCACTATAAATAGGGGGGGTGGATACGTATTTATTACTCTCTTGACGAGCTTCCCTTTCTTCTAACGACTATCTCTCGATTGCTTCTCTCCTCGCCACTTCGCTACTCGCTTCTTCAATCTTTCCACTCTTGGATGGCTGACGAGGCAGCGATTCGCCGTGCAAGTCACGCGAAGAACTTTGAGGCAAATTCCTTCAAGAAGCCGATTACTCGGCCGAGCGACTTGAAGGAGTTCTCCGCCAAGTACTTATCGCCGGGATATGTCGCCAGGCTTCCTCGTGAGGATGAACGCCTGAATTCCTTCTCGGCGGCCGAGCTAGTCTTCCTCATCCGCCACTTTGAAGTCGGCCTGCGACTACCCTTGTGGCCGGAGGTTTGCCAGATCCTCCGTTACCACGGGATAGTCCCGACACAGATCAATCCAAACGGAGTGGCGATGATCGTGGGGTTCCTCTGCTACCTGCGCGATCAGGGGATCGCCTTTGATCTCTCCGTCTTCCGGCGAGTATTCCATTTTGGCGCTACCGGCGAAGGCGTCGTCTTTTTGTGCAGCCATGTCTGCACCCTAGTCGGCACGGCGAACAAGAACCATTGCTGGACGGAGCGCATAGTCGTCATTAAGGGCGACTTTGGCGTCGTGCCGACTTCCTCTTTCCAGCCGGCCGAGAGTGCGTTCGCCACTCCTTACCTGGAGGAAAGCCGGGAGAAGCTACTCGACAGCTTCCGAGGTCGCCGGCTGGATGTCGTCTTCTGGAGGAGGCGAATAGATGAGCTCGCGGAGGTGTTCCCTGGTGAAGGTAGTCGCCTAAACGAGCATTGGGTCATACTCGCCAATTCGTTTTCAGCCGGGGTCTAACGTTTTTCTCTTTTGTAGCTACTCGCTCTTTGCCGAGCGAGCTCCTTCCCTTGGCGCCGAAGGCGGGGACTCCTGCCTTGGTTGATTTGTCGCCCGGCGGCGATGATCAGGAGGTCGTCGGCGATGAGGCTGGGCCCTCGAAGAAGAGGAAAGCCAAGGCAAAGTCCGCTGAGCCTGGGAGAAAGATGGAGGTCGCCAGGAGGGACCTGAAAGCGAGGGCCTATCCATCGGAGGCGGGCGAGCCTAGCGGCCATCCTCTCTTCGGCGAAGGTGGGGGTAGCGAGGATGCTTATGGTCGCCCTCTGGTGTCCTGGGCTGAGCGAGCCCATGAAGTGACCTTGAGCACCAACCTCCCCGCCTGGTCGGAGGATTGGGAGGACGCGGGCGAGGCGTTCGATGTTTCGTTCGCCCTCTATGGTCGCGCGGACGCTGAATCCTTGCAAGAGGTCTCGGCCGAATATCTCGCCCATCAGAGTTCGCGAGCCAACCTGCGGGCTGTCGAGCTTGGGCATGCGACGGCGAGGAAACTGCTCGAATATGAGCAGATGATCAAGGTGCAGGGCCCGAAGATGATCGTCATGGCGAACAGGATTAAGGAGTTCGAGGTACTCACCAATGCGACTTTACTCGCGTTTTGGGATACTCGCTACCTTGCAAACTTATTTAAACTAACCTTCTTCTTTTCGCTCGCTGCAGGCTGCCGAGTTGGAGTCGGCAAAGAGGCTGTCCCAGGCCGAGAAGGAGCTGGAGGATACTCGGCAAACCTTGGAGGCCGCCCAAGTGCGAATCGCTGAGTTGGAAACTCGGCCTGCCGAGCAACAGCCTTCGTCGGCGGGCCCCTCCAGGGTGGGCAAGCAGATCCGGATAGTCGGCGATGATATGGCGCATATCCGCCGGGAGATCGCTCGAGCAACCGGGAAGGTGGTCCTGAGCAGCTTGAAGGCCGATGGCTTCTTGAAGCCGGAGGCAATGCATCTGACGGTCATGGACATCATCCCGGCATTACTCGCCGAAGAGTCCACTTCCCCCATGCGAGATCTCTCATCCTCATCCACCGATTCTGATGACGAAGATTCTGAGGACGAGGGTGATGATGTGGAAGATCTCGATCCTGACGGCGATGATGGTGGCGAGGATGGTGGCGAGGATTCATAGTCGCCTTTCTTCCTTTTGTAAATCTGCAAAGCATTTTTTGTATATGTATTTATGATAGAGAATGACTATAATCTTTTTGCTCACCCTTTTCTTCGATGCTCGCTTTCTTTCTTGAATACCGCTTAGGCTCCTAGGCTCGGGGCGAGACCGAGTACTCCGGCATGCTCGCACTTACTATGCTCGCACCTGTATACTCGCACATGTCTACTCGCCTAGGTACTCGCACATACATCGAGACCGAGTACTCCGTCATGCTCGCACTTACATGCTCGCTTTTTTCAGTATTCCCTTGGTGAAGTCGAGCTGTGAAGGCTACTTGGAGGGTCCTGAGGGACACATGCGCTCAAGGCTTCGCTCTGTACCTGGTGAAGAGCCCATTTAAAATTACGTAAGGGAGTTTTTTATGAGAGAGGGGGTAGGGAATGACAGTCGGGGAGGTCCGGATGGACACATCATCCCAAGGCCTTCATCCTACTTGGATACCAGATGTCGACGAAGAATGACGTTAAGTAGGGAACGACAGTCGGGGAGGCCCAAGGGGACACACCGTCCCGAGGTCTCCATCCTACTTGGGTGTCGGAGTGTCTCCACTCTTCGGTCGGTCGAATCGGTCTTGCCCCCTCCCAAGTTGGAATGTCGGCTTCCGGACTTTCCCCTGGTAATCTCTACAGTCGGATGAGAAATGCGGTCGGAGGCTAACTCGACCAACCAATATGCAAGGGGGGAGCTGATCTCGACCGTCAGTGCAGAGGTTTGGCATTAGGAGAACGCACTACCGAGGCACTGTCCCATCATCCGTTCTGAGTTTTACGAGGGTGTGGTCGGAGGCTCGTGTTCCAACCTGCTACGGTGAATGTTGATGTAGGACGACGTCAAGCAGGGAGTGGCAGTCAGGGAGGTCCAAAGGGACATACCATCCCGAGGCCTCCATCCCACTTGGATGCTGGATGTGGATCGGACCTGCTTCCTGTTGCTCAACGAATTTAGCAGGGAGTTAAGCACACTTCAGGCACACTAACTCATGTGATCTGACACAATAATTTAGAAAATGACATGCTTTGCTGCGAGCTTTTCAGCTCTCGAGGGTACATGACGCCCTTTTTTTTCAAGGGTCCCCTGAGCTAGTGAAATCGATCATCTCTTCGCCGAATCGGAAGGTCGGCGTCCAGACTTTTTCCTGGTAATCTCTACAGTCGGACGAGAAATGCAGTCGGTGGGAACCGCGGCCAACATGCAAGGGGGGAGCTGATCTCGACCGTCAGTGCAAAGGCTTGGTCTTAAGGGAACGCACACCCGAGGCACTGTCCCATCATCCGTTCTGAGTTTTTACGAGGGTTAAGTCGGAGGCTCATTTCCCAACCTAGCGTGGAGATTGACTTCACATGGCTTCTTTATTTTGAAAACTTTGTTGATGTGAAGGAAGCTGCCTCGTCCCATGTTTCAGGGAGATGTAAATTTTATTCAAAGAAATGAATTTACAAGGATGGGATATACACATTCCCCCTTAGGGATAAAACCTTTTCAGGTCATCGCCGTTCCAGGTGCTCCCTAGCAGCTTGCCTTCCTGGTTCTGCAAGCGGTATCCTCCTGTCAGGAGTGCTTCCTGGATGATGAAAGGTCCTTCCCAGTTCGGGTTGAGCTTTCCGACGGCTGCTGATCTTCCTGCCGCATCCACTTTCTTCAGGACTAGGTCACCTGTTTGGAAGTGTTTGAGGCGGACATTTTTGTCAAAATGTTTTGCCATCCGGCGCTTGATCTCCTCTTGCCTGACTGAAGCTAAATCTCGGAGTTCTTCGATGTAGTCGAGAGATAGCTTCTGAACCTCTTCGTTCTCTAGTCGTCATTCTTCGCTTCCGTCGTCCGCGGCTATCACCCTGGGGCTTCTGACTTCAAACTCTACTGGAATGAGAGCTTCCGACCCGTGAGAGAGCTTGAACGGCGTTTCCCCTGTGGCTGAGCTAGGAGTGGTTCTCAGAGCCCACAGGACCGAGGGGAGCTGGTCCGCCCAATTACCTCTTAGGTTCTCCACCTTCTTCTTCAGTAGGTTGATGATCAGCTTGTTGGCGGCCTCTACCTGGCCATTGCTCCTTGGGTGATGCACGGAAGCGAATCGAAGGTCGGTTCCTAGTTGCCTGCAAAAATCCTCTAGCTCTAGGCTGGCAAACTGGGGACCATTGTCGGTGATGATGGCGAGAGGGATCCCGAATCTGCAGACGATCTCTCCCCAGATGAAGTTCTTCACGACTTGAGAGGTGGTCTTGGCTAGAGCTTTGGCCTCGATCCACTTGGAGAAGTAGTCGATCATGACGAGAACGAACTTCCTCTGGCCACTTGCTTGAGGGAAGGGGCCGATCAAGTCCATTCCCCAGATGGCAAACGGCCATGGGGAGATGATCGATCGGAGCTGTTGGGCCGGCTGCAACTGAAGGGGGGCGAAGAGCTGGCATTTCTGGCATTTCTTCGAGAAGATCTCAGCATCCTTCCGGATAGTAGGCCAGAAGTAACCATGCCTCAAGACCCTCTGCTCCAAAGTGCGAGTCCCAGAATGACTTCCACACTCTCCCGAGTGGATCTCTTCCAACACTCGAGGTACTTTGTCTTCAGAAACACATCTGGCCATGGGGCCCGAGATGGTCTTGCGGTACAGCTCCCCATCTTGCAGGAGGTAGTATGCCGCCTTGTACCGAAATCTTCTCTGATCCCCTCCGTCCGCTGGGAGCTGGCCGCTGGCCAGGAATGCCACAAAGGGATCCATCCACGAGGGGCGTTGCTCGATCTCCATCATCTCTCCCTCTTCAATGGACGGGTGGAATAGCTCGGTGATAGTTCCTCCAGCCCTCGGCCCATACTTGGCGAGGCGATCTGCTGCCGAGTTCTCCTCCCTTGGCACATGCTCGACGAAGAAGGACTGGAAGCCTCCAATCAGTCCTTTCACTTTTACCAAGTACTTCTGCAAGATGGTGTCGCGCACCTCGAACTCGCCTCGAATCTGCGACGCGACCACCATTGAATCCGTGAAAGCCCGGACATCACGGATCCCCAGCTCTTTGGCAAGGCGCAAGCCTGCCACTATGGCCTCGTACTCTGCCTGGTTGTTCGTGACGGGGAAGAGGATCTCGACTGCTTGCTCGATCCTCGTTCCCTGTGGGCTGACAAGAATGATGCCCACTCCCACAGAGCTCCTTCCCGAAGCTCCGTCAACAAACATCTTCCAAGGAATTGGGTTGAGCACCTCTTCTCCTGGCTCCGCTTCCACCGAGAAGTCAGCCAGGAAGTCTGCTACTGCCTGGGCCTTGATCGCCACTCGGGGGGAGAAGGAAATGTCGAACTCGCTGAGTTCTACCGACCATTTCGCCAACCTCCCTGAGTGCTCCACTCCCTCCAGGATATTGCGGAGGGGATGATCAGTTACCACTCGGATGGAGTGAGCCTGAAAATAAGGCCGGAGCTTCCGTGCCGACACCACCAAGGCGAAGGCAAGCTTCTCCAGGATTGGATACTTCAGCTCCGCCTTCTTCAGCACCTGGCTGACATAGTAGATGGGTAGCTGCCTCCTCCCTTCTTCCCGGACCAAGATGGAGCTAACTGTCTCCGCTCCTACTCCTAGGTAGATGAGCAGGTCTTCGCCTTCCTTCGGGCTCTGAAGGAGAGGTGTCTGAGTCAACTGCTCCTTCAGCCTTCCGAATGCTATCTCACATCCTTCGGTCCACTCGAAGCTTTCTGTTTTGCGGAGCGTTTTGAAGAATGGAGAGCACTTCTCTCCGGCATTTGAGAGGAAGCGGCTAAGACCCGCCAGCCTGCCTGTCAACCTTTGGACTACCTTCATCGTTTTTGGGGATGGCATCTCCAGGATCGCCTTAACCTTGTCGGGTTAGGCTCTACTCCCCTCGGAGTAAGGAGATGTCCCAGGAACTTTCCCCTGCCCGCTCCGAAGACGCACTTCGTCGGATTGAGCCTCATCTTGAATCTCCTCAGCATCGCGAAGGTCTCCACCAGATCGGCTACGTGTTCCTGGACGCTCTTGCTTTTGATCAAGAGGTCGTCCACGTACACTTCCAGATTCCTTCCCTTTTGCCCTTTGAAAATGTGGTCCATCATCCGCTGGTAGGTGGCTCCCGCATTCTTCAAACCGAAGGGCATCATTTTGTAGCTGTAGCAGCCATCATCGGTGATGAAGGAGACATCGCGGCAATCAGGGGGATGCATCCGGATCTGGTGATATCCTGAAAACGCATCAAGGAAACTCATCACAGAAAAACCGACGGCTGAATCAACCAGCGCGTCGATTCGAGGCAAGGGATAACAATCCTTCGGGCAGCTTTTATTCATCAAGGAAAAATCCACACACATTCTCCAGCTACCCCCTGCCTTTGTCACCATTACAACATTGGAGACCCAGCCTGGGTACTGGATCTCTGATACAAAACCCGCATCTAGCAGTTTCTTAACTTCCTCCCGAATTGGCTTGGCAAGGATGGTGGCGGTCCTTCTCTTCTTCTGGCGGACGGGCTGGACAGCGGGATCCAGGTTGAGGCGATGACATGCAACCTCAGGGTCGACTCCTGGCATCTCGGCTGCGCTCCAAGCAAAGATGTCGACGTTCTTCTGCAGACACGCCGCCATCTCGATCTTCTCTTCGGTCTTCAGCGACCCGCCAACCGTCAGCAACCCAGGCACTCCCGCTGCGGAGAGTACCTCGATTTCTTCCACTTCTTCGGCCACCTCAAGCCTGGCCGGGCTCTCCAGCACTCTTCCGAACTCCTCCGCGTCAGCCATCCAGCTGATGGTACTGACGGCGCTAAGATAGCATTCCCTAGCGGCTCTTGGATCGCTCCTGATCCTCACCTGGACGTCTCCTTTACAGTACTTCAAGCACTGATGGTAGGAGGATGGGACGGCTTTGAAGGCGTTGAGAAGCGGCCTCCCAAAGATAGCCCTGTAGCAGCTCGGGGCGTCGACGATAACGAATCGACAGCTGATGGAGGTGCCACCGAGTGTTACCAGGAGATCTGCTCCTCCTTCCACCTCCTTCTCTCCGGAGAAGCCGAAGAGGGGACCATCTGATGCTCGAACTCTGTCGGGTCTGACTCCCAGTCCATCGAACGTCCCCTTGAAGATGACGTTCACGGAGCTACCGTTGTCGACCAGAATTCGATCAACGGTGAAGTCTTCCACTGTTGCCTGGATGACGAGGGCATCATGGAAGGGATTCTCATTCCCTAGCATGTCCTCTTCGGAGAAGGTGATCTCCTCCATCGGGGGCGGTGCTTGTGAGGTCGAGGCGACACTCCTGCGGTAGATCTGATGGAGGCTTCCCTTGCGGGAAGCTTCCAGCCCTGCTCCCCCATGGATTACTCCAACTCTGCCTCCCTGGCCCAGGTCTCCCCGACCTCCCAGGTCGACCCGGTCCTCGTTCCTCCTTCGAACGACGGCAGCCTGCCCAGCCTGAGGCTCGGCAGGGGCCTCTACCCTCCGCTGCTCCCCTCCACCTTCTCCTGCTGCTAGCCTCCTCCGGGCTTCCCAAAAGTCTGGGCAGGCAGCCATGGCATGTCCCCCCACCTGGTGGAAGTCACAGTAGAGGGGAACCTCTTCTGCTTGCTGTCTCCTCGGCTTCTGCTTCTTCCTTCCTTGACGGCGGCCACGCCCGGCTACCGCCATCGCTTCGTCTCTTCTTCTCTCCTGACGCCTTTCTGGCTGGCGAAAGGGCCTTCTCTCCGGGGATCTCCCCCTTTGATCCCGACGTTGGGGCCGTCCAGCCGGCCTCCAAGGTGGCCGGTTGACGGGGACCTGGTAGCGCCTTCCCTCTTCCTGACGCTCAGGGGACTCGACGGGCCTTCTCTCCACGCTCCTCCTGGTTTCCTTCCTCCAAAGATCCTCCCTCTTCTTCTCTGCTCTTCCCCTTTCTTCTTGCCGCTCCGGCCTCTTCCTTTCCTCCCTCCGGGGCTCTTCTCTCTTCCTCTTCTCAGGGATTCCATCCCTCTCTCCACAGTCGCCTCTGGTCACCCGTGCCAACCTTGCCAAGAAGTCAGGGTTGGAGGCCTCTCCCCGGACAAACTTATTGGCCCTCTGAATAAGGTTGTCGTAGGAGTAGGGGGGATTCTCACTGAGCTCCAACTTGAAGAGGCCTTGACTTATGCCGAACGTCAAGGCTAGCAACAGGATGTTGCTATCCACCTCCTGGATTTGCAGAACCTCCTCCTGAAAGCGCTCGATGTAAGGTCCCAACGCCTCATCTGGCTTTTGCACCAGATAAAACAAGGTCGTTGCCTCCTTCTTCAGCTTCTGGGCCGTGTCGAAACGGGTTGTCAGCCCACGGCACAGGTCTTCAAAGCAGTAGATCGAGCCGGCGGGCAACTGATGAAACCAGTCCCAGGCCTTTGCACGGAAGGTGATGGCAAACAACCTGCACTTGAAGGCGTCCGACATGGTTCGGATAGAGACAATATCCTCGAACCATTGGATGTGCCTGACGGGGTCCTCCTTCCCCGAATAGTAATTCAAGGCGGGGTCCCTGAACCCCTCTGGCACTGGCGCGGCAAGGATCTCTTCGCAGAAGGGGCTCCTCCCTCCTGCCCGGCGACGATCCTCAACCTGGCGAGTATCACCTCCATACTCGCCATATGGGCGAGTATCCTGGTATCTCCCCTGCTCGCACGGCTCGCGGAAGCGAATGCCTTGCGAGGTTGGCTGGTAGAATTGCGACCTCCTTGGTCGCTCGGTTTCATCTTCCACGTGCTCCTTTCCTGCTCGCCGAGGGGGACTCCCTCCCTCGGACGGAGTTGGGCGATGCGGCGAGGTCGTCGTGACCTCGGCGCGCGGCTGAAGCGCTGTTTGCAAGATCCCCGTCATGCGCTGCGCGAAGGCTCCCTCCATGCGCTGCGCGAAGGCTTCGAGAACCGCTAGTGTCACGAACTCGCCACTCGCGGTCGAGTTGCCGACTACCTCCTCATGGTCGCCACCTACGACCATCTCGGCTTCCTGCTGAACTTTCCTTCTCCAATTACGATCCACGCTCACCGCACCAAAGTGTTGACGCCAGGAAAATCCTGACCTCAAGATTCGGACCGATGCAGCCGGAGGCTACTCGCCCAGCAGTCCAACGAGACGACTAAGCTGGCGACTACTGAAGAGCTAGAAGAACAACAAACAGGACCCCAGGTGCTGCGGCAGGGAGGTCCCACCACGTACCCAGAAGCTCCGAAGAGACTTCCCCTCCAAGACCAAAGAATGGCCGAGCAGGGTACGAGGAAGGCACCGACTTGGCTAGTACCGGGAGTAGCGGCCAAATGCGACAGGTTCCAGAATGCAAGAGCAGGGTTTCGAGAGCTCAAGTCCAGGTGCCAATCCAAGTACCCCTGGGGTCCTATTTATAGGAAAACCAAAGGGTAGGGGGGTTTTATAGCCCACCCCTGCCCGACGACTAGCGACATGGAGGCGATCTCCCCGGGCAAATGGGCGAGTATCACCTATGGTCGCCCACCTTTTGGCGAGTATCCGAGTTACTCGCACGAGTGCACCCATACTCGCCTAGGGTGTCTTCTGCTCCTAGGCTTGACTGCTGTATTGACTCTTTGACTTTGACCTCTGCCTACGTGGCCTCGGGGGGGGTCCACCTTCGGAGAATGAGGGTTGTACACTATGTGTTAACACTTTATGTAATTTCTGATTGGAAGTATAGATATATATATGAGAAACCAAGAATGCATACGAACAAAGATGGTGCTAATAGAGTCATCCTTATAAAATTGCACAAAAAAAAACTAAAGATAATGGAGTAGATAAAACTGCAGATCCCTAAACAATGGCATCTAAAATACTCTAATAACAAAGAAAAAAATACCTAATCTTGCACACACGTGCAAAACATCTTGCTATAAGTAATCACAGTTTAAGTTTTCTCAAAGAGGGTGAATTCCGCACAGATTTAGTGACACCTCCGCATAAATTGTATGATGGATAGTGAGAGTGATCATGGTGTCATATTTTTGTGTAAAACAGTTCGCACATAAGCTATCACATATATGTAAAGAACAAAAAAATAATTGATTGGAAATTTTATTTAGCAAAAACACAAGTTAAACAAAACTTTCATTATTATTTCATCTATAGCGAGTCTGCATGGCATCTATTCGCTGTAAGAGATTGAAATTGTGTGGTCTACGACTACATGCAAGGATATACATGTAATACCTGAAATGTTTCCTTGCTTGGTCGAATTTCTTTATGCTGAAGTAGTAGCAACCGATAGCAAACCATGAAATAGCTCTAGATCAAAAGGATATTTGTATAATTAGAGAAAAGTTCAAATACAAAGCAAAAGAGAGGGAAAATAGCTACTTACAAGTTTACAATGAATCCTTAAACAGTTTTACAAAAATACACAGGAAGTTTGTGAAAACATCAGTCCTACTCGGAAGCCGATAGCTTAGCACTTCATGAATCAAATAATCAATGAAACTATGAAAAGATAACTTATAGTAGTACAGGAGCAAAACACTTTCAGCAATATCCATGTGTACTTCATAAATTTAGATGAAAACAAACTAAAATAAAAGAGGAACGTTAACAGTCCTACAGTGAAGTTAGACAAATGGCATAGAAAAATTTAACTAAGGGCAAATATTTAAAACAACAAAGACCTGAAAATTGTAGTTTAAGTAATTCTTTGTAAAAATATTGATATTTGCAAGATAATTAAAACAGTTCTCAGATACTTTTAGGCTCTCCAACTCGAAGTCCACAACTATACTCATTAAGTTGCAAAGTCGCAAACCACTTATATTAGAAAGATCATATTAGAATGGTTCAAGGTTTTGCACATTATGTCACAACAAAACAAAAGTTTTATACCGTATAAAAATATGTAAAATCCAGAACATATAGCAAAAAACTTCACATCTATAAATTGGTCAAAAAAGGAAAGAAAAACAAGAAAACATACGCCAGCTCGTGACTCACTTTTGTGGATGGTCTTTTATCAAATTGCATGCCATAAGATAAAGATCATTAGAATGTCCAAGCTCCATAGCCGCAGCCAAATGAACTAAAATACATTTCAAATGGAAAGGATCCTTGGCTAGTAACCTGTCAACATGAAGACAAAATAATCATGACTGATCATATCCAATAAGAGAAAAGGACAATTTATTCAAATTACTTGCTGACTTACGAAGATGTGAGCTCAAAACATTTAAGATATTCACCACACTGATAGTAGTACTCCGCATTGCATGCCAACACATCAGCATTAGTTTTTAGTGCAAGCATGAAGGGTGAACTTGTAGTACAGCTGGTGTCTTTTTCAATTTCTCTGAGTTTTGCTTCCACGACATTTTCTTTGTCATGCTGAAATTACAATTAAAGAAAACACTAAGGCACAGAGTTACTAAATCAAAATGTTAAATACCGAGTGTTTTACCTTCTTTACTAAACATGAATAAAATGATGACAGCCACGCGTCCTCTTTGCCAAACTGCAGAGAGGATAACAGGCTGGATTCTGAAAACCATGTGCTACTGTATTAAACATCAATATATTACAAATTACTCATAGTATGCAACTAAAATGAAAAAAAATGCTCCAATGAGGCCAGTTTAGTTTCTTTAAAAATCCGTGTAAGTTCTGCCCAACCACTGCCCATAGGAAGTCAAGCTCAAGTTTGGGGAGGTGCATCACTCACTAATAGGTATATGGCCCTAAACGTCCTAAGCAGACCAAATCTTCAAAAAAAAATGTCACAACTGATAATTATTTTCAGCTGATTTCCTTTTCAAAAACCTAATATATCACAATAATGAATTGTGCAGGGCCCATGTGTAACAACCCAAGATTTTAAATCAAAATCAAGTGGTGGGTTATTTTTATGGCATATTTGTAAATTTGCTAAACCCCTCCTCTATTAAATCCCGAGCAGCCCCCCCCCCCCTTTATTTCCCCAGCCGAGTCTCCCCGGTTCAGGATTCCCGTAAATCGCAAGCCATTCTGATAGGGTTCGCAGCTCCTGTCTCCCGCTCCAGTCGCAGCTCTCCCGTCTCTCGTAGCCTCTCTCGCGTCGGCTCCCGCTCGTCTCCGCCTTCTGCTTCCTCTGCGCTCATGGCCGGCAGCCGCCCTGCCTCCTGCTCCCATTTCTACTTCAAAGCCGGCGGCACCTCCTCCTGCAGAGGTCGACGGGAGCTTCTTCCTCAAGGGCTGGCAGTCTCTTCCCCTTCCAAGGTCGACAGCAGCCTCCTCAAGGCCCGACAACAGTTTCTGCTCCCCTCCGGCAGCCCTCTTCTTCTTCGTTTCCGCCTAGGGTTTTGCTCGAACTCCTTCTCGGATTTTGGACTCGGATTTGGTTCCTATGGGTAAGATTCTCCACCCAAACCCTCATATTCAGATTTTCATAACCCCTAATGATTTATTAGTGCCTCGTTTTGCGTTCAATTTGTGATTTCAGATTTATGCCATCTTATAATCGTCTAACTGTGTCTTGTTCTCGATTTCCGGTGCCGCTCCTCGATTCAATTGGCGGGAACTCGCGAAGCCCTCTCCGATTTAGGGTTTCCGCAACCTAAGCACCGCCAAGTCTCCGTCTCCGCGTGGAATCTCTTCTCCCCTCTCTTCTGAGGGAGGTAATTTCATAAACCCTCTTTGTTTATTTTCCGCGTCGTAGAATGCTTGTGTTAGCGTAGTGAATTTTACTATCGCTTTCGTTGTTCTTAAGCAGGTTTGAAATAGGATTTCTGTTCTTGCTTGCGTCGCTTAGCTGCCGCCGTCATTCAGACTCATTTAAGGCAAGTAGAGATCATCCTCTCTTGCAAACATTGAACTTAATTGCCTTGTCTGTTCTTATGTTTATATGAATTCACCCTTGAATGCTTATTTTGCCAAATAAATTTAGACATCGGATCCCTAAATAGACTTGTTATTAGTTTGAGGTTCACGCGATTGGAATAACAGCGAGTTGTGAATGTAAATGATGATATTTGGATAACTGGAAGACAAGTTAATGAATGATGGTTACTTGAATATTCGATTAGATGAATTTTGTCTCGGTTGGTGAATAATTGGAAGACTAATAGTTCTTTTTAACTATGAGCATTAATTATTATAATGATAAATGCTAATATTCTTGCTGACAACTAGGTGAATTGTGCTTGATATAAAATATTCGGCTCGTACACATGGTTACTTAGAAGATATTCGTGTCTTGGAAATGACGTAAGCTAAAGGAATACTAGATATCCTAGAAAATGTTGTATAGTAATCTTATTACTCGTAAATACTTGAATCTGCAAGCTTCAAAACTCTCTATCGAGTTCTTTAAGTCATCGAATCTTGTTTCTTATGCCTGTCTGGTTCTAAGACTCGAGTAATTTATTTTCTATAACTTGATTCCTCCCGTTTCACGTTTGTAAAATATACTCTTGTATATCTGAATCAGTATCTTGGTTACATGTCTAGATATGCTAGAATCCACGAAATCCTGCGCTAAGTCGTTAATAATGTAAGTTAACATTGAAAGCTAGGGTTTAATTGATGAAACTTCTTGACTTGGGTTCCCTCTTGAATCCCTAATGGGAACAAAGGACCGGTCATAGCGAGCTTAAATTTCTAAATCACTTAGGTCCTGAGTGTCATAAGCAAATCTTGGAAACAAGGGTTTAGGTGGTGCATCGTCTTGTTTGCATGGTCGCGGTAAGCAGGAAATACTCTTATTCTAGTAAGACTTACACTTGGACTTGAGTGTGAACCATGCGCACCCACTATAAACCTACGCATTTCATCGATTACAGCTTATGTCGTTGCAAAATAAATGTTTAGACTATACCTCGGAGTAGTCTAATAATTCTAGATATTTCTGTTTGTCTCTCTTGCTTGTCTGTCTTGTTAGTTCTGCTTCATGAAAGCGGTACACAAATATTCTGTTTCTCCTGTTCGTATTTTTATTTAGCTTTACTCCTATTGATTTTTAATGTTCTGAGGCTTTTCCTTCTGTTTGGATTTGCCTTAGTGTTCGTGCTTGCGCCGCCTGCTCTCTGAGGTCGATCTGCGTCAAGTTTCAGGTTTTGTGTTTATGTTTCATTTCTTTTACTGTCGGACATTTCTGTTATGTAGTAGTTACGATCATCAATTTTCTCTTGTTTCATAGACAACTGCTAGGCTAAATATTATATGTACTAGAATTTGGCATGTTTTGCATGCTCATTCATCTGCGATGATCACTGCATAAATTTCTGTTCCAGAACTTATATCTTGAGCTTTTACTAAAATGCATGCGCACCTGTTTCAAGTTATCATGTTTTAAAGCTTCCGCAATAAATCAAACTGTTTTTACTCAAAAGTAACTCTTTTAAAACTATTTGTAGTAATTCTGTCTCCGCCTTAGCAGGCATGGTTTTCTTTCCGCCCATGCATGTGGCATCACGGCCCGCCCCGAAGCACACTCTGACTCTTGTCGAGACGGGTCGTGACACCATGTGACTATAAGAACTCTACGGCACCGATAACTTCATGACTTGGGACCAATAAAGTAATAAACAACAAATTTGCAGATCTGCTTGTCAATCTAGCCAGTGTATTTATTTTGTACCAAACAGGCAAACAGTTAGCAATCAGGTGAGACCCCTCTCTTTTTCTTAACTAATGAAAAAAACAAGATAAAGTAAATAATAAGTGACGTTAAATATTAAAAACCTAGTTTTAAACCTATATTTATATGAAATAATAATAAATGCAATGTTATGATGCGCGACGAGTCCAACCCGCGTTGGAGCCGCATGTACCAACGTCGTCTACATGCAGCGGATGTTTGACTACATGTTTTATTATCCTTTATCTACTTATGTGTTTGAGTTATTTTTAATGGTACCTTTATAATTCAGTAAATTTGCCCATATATTGTAAGCCCAAATGGGGGGCAGCTTTGGTGAACCTCGACTTGACCGCCCGGTTGGGGCCCTTGGTTTTTATGCAAAGTTTAATTCCTCAACTCTCTCTCTTCTACTATCTCTCTCTCTCTAACCCGACGGAAGACCGCCGCTCGAGTGACCCAGCGTCAACTCGACGCACGCAGCCGCTCAATCCTCCCCTTCTCCTCCAGCCATAGCACCTCACGGTTCTAGGAAGGGAGATCTCCTTCCTCGCAACATCCCCCGTCGAGACCCTTCACGAGATCTCAAACCGAAGCCCATAACATACAATAAGTCTAATAGCCTGGCCTTTTAACACTTTGGAATCTTTTTTACCTAGATCAAAGTTGCGTTAATACCTTAAAAGTGATAAATTTCAAAAAACAAAGAACTCTGTTAGGAGACTTCCTATTTATCCTTTACATGTATTCATTTAGTCTCACATTCCAAACTTTTTGGTTAACCCCAACATTCCCCACTTGTCCGACTGTGTGTATTATTGATACACTCCTCTATCAATATAAAGAGGTATGAGATTGTATCCAATAGATTGAGACATAATAAAACATTTTATGGTTTCACATGGTATCAGAGCACTCGCTAGGTTAATCCAGGGCTCGAGTTTTTGGACTATCTTGTCGAATCTTTCTATGCTCTCGTCTTCTGCTGATCTCCGTCTTCGTCGAACATGCCCAGAATCTTTCCCTACACATACCATCGACGAACTTGCTCGACTTCTCTGATACCCGTCCTAGTCATTCCAAGGTGCTCTTCATGCACGATTGTCGGAGCTTAATCTATCCAGCGCTCGCATTTTCCGCAGATCCCATCAAATCCTTCTCCGCCCTCGTCTTCCTGATCTCTGTATTCATCGATCATGTACGGAATCTTGCCCAATGCATATCATCGGCAACCCTGATCAACTTCTTTGATCCCCGTTCCAAGGCGCTCTTCTTAGTCGATTGTCAATCATGGTCAGCGCTCTCTTAATGTCGATATTATGGTCTCTGTGATCCCGACTTCCATTGTAAAGCTCAATGATTTGTTGCAAGTTTGACGATTTGTTACAATGTTTGACGATTTGTTGCATGTTCGACGATTTGTTGCATGTTTGATGCTCAAGTCCCATCCATTGACGATATGTTGCATGTTCGACAATATATAGCTTGTTCGACAATTTATAACTTGTTCAGCGATCCCATCTCATCCATTGACAATATGTTGCATGTTTCCAATAATAGTGATGATTTTTTTGCAGGTTCACTGGCTGTTGATTTCTTAGTCTATCAATCCATTGGTTGTTTCCAACAACTATAATGGTCATTCCATAGGCTTGCATCTAAGTTGTCGCTTTCATCGACAGATTATTCTAGATCGGTCCAACTTTTCATTCCAGCAAGAATGTTAATTCAGGGCTTCCGATTAAATTGTTTCCGGCTCCAATTCTTTCATCTGACTATATGGCTTCAGTATCTAACATCTCTAGCGCCAGTTCTCCAACGCCCATAAGTAAAGGTCTAGTGTCACTCACCTTATTGAGCAATCCTTCCATAACTTCAGAGAAACTCACAAAAAAGAATTGCATGGATTGGCAGGTAATTGTTGAAATTTGGTTGCATGTTCGATCTGTTGCATGTTCGACGATCTATAACTTGTTCAACAATCGATCTGTTGCATGTTCGACAATTTATAGCTTGTTCAACAATCTATAACATGTTCAGCGATCCCATCTCATCCATTGACAATATGCTGCATGTTTCCAATAATAGTGATGATTTTTTCGCAGGTTCACTGGCTGTCGATTTCTTAGTCTATCAATCCATTGGTTTTTCCAGCAACTATAATGATCATTCCATAGGCTTGCATCTAAGTTGTCGCTTTCATCGACTGAATATTCTAGATCGGTCCAACTTTTCATTCCAGCAAGAATGTTCATTCAGAGCTTCCGACTAAATTGTTTCCAGCTCCAATTCTTTCATCTGACTATATGGCTTCAGTATCTAACATCTCTAGCGCCAGTTCTCCAACACCCATAAGCAAAGGTCTAGTGTCACTCACCTTATCGGGCAATCCTTCCATAACTTCAGAGAAATTCACAAGAAAGAATTGCATGGATTGGCAAGTAATTGTTGAAATTTGGTTTCTAAGCCAAGGTCTGTTTGATCATGTAAACAAGAGAGCCGGAGAGATAGCCGCAAGTAAATGGGAGCAATGAAGGAATGTAGACTATCAATCAATCTCTCTCTTATGACAATCTATTGATCCAATTGTTGATCCACTTCAGGACTTACAAGACCTACTGCAGCATATGGAGCAAGGCTCAGACTATATAACCAAATGATGTCCAACATCTTTATGACGTAGTTCACAAAATTGTCACATTATAAATGACAGATCACAAGCTCCCTGCATATCTAAACATAGCACAACCTATTATGGAAAAGGTAAAAGTGATCCCGATGAAAATCTTCCCAAACACACAAAAAAAGATTGGCAATATGTGTAAGGTTTTTGTTCTTCATGGACTACATAAAAATTTCGACTCCGTCAAAAAACAGATCTTGAAGACCTAGAGTTCCCATTGTCGAAGCTCTCACTGATTGATTACTTAGAGTCCTCCACCAAACCGCATGTTATAAGCAAGATCCCAACCATATTTTGACTCTTATGCACTTACATTTACTCATGGAGGATGAATTCATGGTCGAGGAAGAGGTTGTTGCACTACTAAAATCGACCTACATAGCACCCTTCCTACTACCACAACATATATTGGTAGCTCTATTGCCTTCCTTTCTTATATCATGCCTCGAATCTTGGATTTCAGATTCATGAGCTTCTGCCCATCTTGCTGGTAATTCCTCTCTTTTCTCCGATCTATCACAATTAAATACTACTGATCGCATTACTCTTGGCAATGGTTCCAAAGCTAAAATTGTAGGTATTGGCAAAAGTCTCTCCTCTTTCCTCCCTACTTTTACATTTTGTTTTATTCATTCATGGATGCCATTTAACTTTGTTTTAGTTAGTCATCTTGCTCAAAATCTTAATTGTTCTATAACCTTTAATGACACATCCTTCCCTATATAGGAGCGAAGTGCGGAGAAGATGATTGGAGCAGGAACTGAATCACATGGACTACAACTTCCAGCAGCCTCCTCATGTTGCTTGTGGCATATCTGAACCTCCTGGTCTTTTACAATGTCAGACATCTTAGTACAAATAAATTGAAGAGAATGGTTCTACATCTCTCTCATTTGCATTCCATAGTGTGTGAGTTGCGTCGGCTTGGTAAAATTGTTCGTACTTCTTTTTCTGAAGTCGTTAACCAAGCAGAGCCTCCTTTTTATTTGGTTCACTATGATGTTCAGGGTACTGGTCATGTCAGTTTTATTTTAGATTATATGTACTTGTTATCTTTGTTGATGATTTTTCCAAATGCACTTGGATTTACTTAATAAAAGATCGTTCGGAAATATTTTTTGTTTTCCAAAAAAAATTGTAATGAAATCCAAAGCCAATTCAAACATTCCATTTGCATATTACTTAGTGATAACGCTAAAGAATACTTTTTATCATCCCACACTCAAATCATCAATCCGCATGTCGTCGTGCTTCTCAACAAAATGAGTATGTTGAACAAAAATATCGACATATTCTAGAAGCAACGCGCACTTGTTTGATAGATTTAGTACTCCTCAAAATTTTGGGGTGTTCTTGTTCTCATTGTTGTTTACGTGATCAATCACATTCCCTCGTCGGCCATAGGTAACAAAGTACCTCACTTTATAATGTTTCTCAGTGACAACTTATCCAATGTTCCCCTTCGGGTATTTAGATCTACGTGATTTGTTCATGATCTCTCACCAGGTATCAACAAGTTATTTGCTCGTGTAATAAAATGTGTTTTGTAGGTTATTCTAGGGTTCATAAGGGGTATAGATGTTACTCTTCATCTATTCGTAGTCACTATGTATCTACTGACGTTAATTGTTTTGAAGATACTCCCTAATTTTCTTAATCTCCTTCCATACCTAAATCTATATATCTGGTTCTTCATATTCTTATTTCTTTAAACACTCATATTCATTTCCAGATAATACCAATACTCGGGATCTTCCTGTCATTCGATCTTTCATCACCTATCAACGTTGGTACCAACAAACATCAACAGAGGAGAATACTGGTACAAATACAGGTGATTGAGCTCCCACTTCCACATCTCAACATGCTTCGGATCCCATGTTCCATTAATGTTCACAAAGGTAATCGCTCAACCCGTAATCCTCATATGTCTATCAATACTTAAGATACCATTGAACCTCTCTTTCCCACTATAGCTTTGTCTTTGCTCCCTCTCTTCTGTTTCTATCCCTAAATCTGTTCAGGAAGCTTGTCTCATCCTAGATGGAGACAAACTATGGTTGATGAAATGATAGCCTGAGAACCCAGTTCTACCTGTACCATAATATCTCAACCTCCGAAGAAAATGATCGTCTGATGCTAATGGATCTTTACAGTCAAAGTATATCCAAATGGATAGATTGATAGCCTAAAGGAGAGATTGGTCACTAAAAGGTACACACAAACATTTGGACTGGACTATGGGAACACCTTCTCTTCTGTTGCAAAGATGACCTCTGTTTGCCTCGTCTTATCCATGGTTGTAATGGACGATTGGCCCCTACACCAGTTGAATATCAAGAACGCACTCTTTCATGGTGACCTTATGGAAGAAGTAAATCTGGAGCAACCACCATTTTATTGCTCGGGAAGAGACGGGTTACCTTGTTTATAAGTTAATAAGGCCTTAAATGGACTCAAACAGTATCCTCGTGCATGGTTTGGGAGATTTAGTTATGTTCTCCAACAATTTGAACTGCTTTAAAGTCGAGCAAATCACTTCACCTTCTACAACATTTTTTGGATGGACACAACAAATATCTTGTTGTATATGTTGATGACGTAATCATTACATATCATAATCATGAAGGAATTTAACACCTTAAACGATATCTGCTCCACCACTTCCAACCCAAGGATCTTGGGATACTGTGTTATTTTCTCGGAACTGAAGTAGCTCAATCAAAATCTGGAATAGTCATATCTAGAAGGAAGTATGGTCGTATTATTCTTGAAGAAACTAGAATGATAGGCTGTAAGCCTATCGATACTCCCATGGAATGAGAAATCTATGCTCATCTGAAAAGATATCGAAGATTAGTTGAGAAATGGAATTACGTAACTATGACGGGGTCCAACATATTCTATATAGTAAGTGTTGTAAGTAAATTCCTTAACTTGACATGTGATAGCCATTGGGACGCAGTTGTCAGAATATTGAAATACATCAAAGGATCACTAAAAAAGGAATAATCTATGTTAATAGAGGACACTCTGGCTTCCATACGTATATTGAGGTAGGCTGGGTTGGTAGTTCAAGTGATAGGCAATCGACCTTAGGATATTGTGTATTAATCGGAGGCAACTTTATTGCAAGGAAAAGCAACAAACATAATGTTATAGCTAGATCAAGTACCGAAGCGAAATATTGTGTATTGCAGATTTGCAGTAACTACATGTGAACTCCTGGTTGAAACAGCTTATCTCAGAATTAAAGTTTTGCAATTTTAAGTATATGAGCCTCGTGTGTGATAATCATGCAACCTTGCACATCGCATCTAACTTAGCCTTTCATGAACAGGAGAAATATATTGAGATTGACTGTTGTGTTGAGAGAAATAACCACATCATTTGTCAACTCTAATAATCAACTTGTAAATATCTTCACTAAATCCCTCGGTGGCCCATGATATTAAATATTTGTAACAAGCTAGATGTATACGAATTATATGCTCCAGCTTAAGGGGGAATGTTAGGAGTTCTTGTATTTATCTTTTGCATATCCTTATTTAATCCCATGTTGGGCGTATGTATTACTGATATATCCCTTTATATATATAAAAAGGTATGAGATTGCATCCAATAGATTGAGACATAATAAAACATTTTATGATATTAAAAACCCCTAACAAGGGAAATTGGATAGCAGCTTGATGAGCAGTCTTTGCAATCACCAATGCCAAGATAAGACCACTTATCAACAACTTTATTGCAGCTACCTAAGGCCTCTTATCAGCAACTTTATTGCATTCACCAATGTCAAGATTACGCCTCTTATCAACAACTTTAATGTGATTGGTGATGAGTTATTGCAGGTGGGCCGTACTTTATTGTTCCCATTTTTGTAAGCATTTAATCCCTTATTGTTACTTTTATGCGTTGGTATGGGCGGTGTTGACTCCATCCTGGGCAACACGTGGATTCAAACATTAGGAGAAGCCAAATTCAACTAGTCCAAGATGAATATGGCCATCGGCCTTTTAGGAGTTCAACATCACTTCAAAGACGTCACGCTCTTGTGGTACTACATGGACCTGCAAATACAAAGCCTTGTGGAAAACTTTGCTTTAGTTTCAGTGAATCGCAAGGCCTCCCACCATTGAGGGAATCTGATGATATCATCCAACTCTGTCTTGGAGCCACCGGGATTTAGTTGCCTCCAAAACTAAAGAGATGATATCGAGATCCTTGCTTCAAAAATGCCAATAGTCAGGAACCTCCAACCCAATTCCAGCCCATTTTCAACCCTGTCCTTTTCATTTAGGAAAAGACGATAATTGATGCTTCATAGGCTATTATTGCGAGCTTAATAATGTCATTAATCCAGAAAAATGTTGATGTATGGTAGGCTAGTGTATATGGGTACTAGAATGCAACCCTAATGTGGAGTGCAGGGAAATAACTCTAACGTCCTTGAGTACTATATGTGGCACACATGTAAAAACCAACAGCAAAAAAACGTAACAATAAATGATTTAAATTATGCACAACTGTTTTAAACAAAACAAGTAATTCTTTAAGCAGAGCCAATTTTGGCTTTCCTCTGCGTGAAGGGTCAAAGTGAGAGTGTGGCAAATTGGTCCAGTAAATCATAAAATGATCTAAAACAAACAAACAAACATGATGTTATAGATCCAAACAAACATAAAATCTTATTACCATATTTTGATATCGAAAAAACAAAAAGTCCATACAACAAAACAAATCCCACGAAGGGGGGTTGTCATGAGGTGGAGATCTGACGTTCTCTGCGGTAGAAACTGCGATCCGGTGGTAAGGATGGAGACTGGAAGATGAGTGGTTGTTGGAATCGGTGTATTGGAGGGGGGAAAGGGCTGGATTATGAACCGTTTACTGGATCGGTTCGAGAATCGGTAACTAGGGGGATACGACTACCAAAACAACGGCCCGGGGTGAGGGAAAATGCGCGGAATTGAAGGGAGAGGGCCTATTGTATGCAGGGAGGCGAGCAGAGGTTTCCAGGGAGGCGGGCGTGGGTTCTAGGAAGGATCCAAGAGGATCGTTGGGGAAGGTTAGTGGTTGTGAAAGGATGGGGGCTGGGGGAGGTGAGGGGGGGCTTTTTTGGAGGGATGTGGGCTACTGATCAAAGGATCGATCGGGGGTTTACAATGGGTAACCGAGAGTTTTTTTCGATCGGGGGTTTACAGCGGGTATGGATGGGGATACCAAGGGGATGAGGGAAATACCTAGGAGCCGTCATCTAGGGCCTCGCGGAGTTGTCATCATGAAAGGATCGCCGGATTCTGGAGAAAAATGTCTCCAAAATCTGCAATCAGAATGGCGGTTTCCCCTGCTCCTAAAAAGGACAATGAGTTTCAATAATCAAACAGAGGTTCTCAATGATTGCATCGATGCATGCATTGTTTTTTCTTGAACCAGATGTCGGGAGAATTGATATGATGGGAAGAATGTTTGTATAACTCTATTGAGTCCTCGGCCAAAAGTTCTCCATTATGGGTCATGTACGGGCATTAGCACCACTAAACCCCCACCATATGCCCAGTGAATGCCAAGTTGCAAGTTTCGTTGCCAACTTGCTAGATCGAGATGAAATCCTACCACGGTTGAACTTTAACAACCACAACAATGCTAAAAGACATTGCCAGGGAGAGTCCTTTTCCCTAAGAGAGTAAAGTGAAACTTTGGTCATATGGCCAGTATGATACACAGAAAATTATCTACTCACTTTAACGACTATTTCACAGTTATCGAGCACATGTATCATGGTCTATTGTCTTCAATAGACAGACCATAGTCAAACTCATGTGTTTCACGTGTCCCAGGTGAAATGGGTGTCGAGGATCATCTGTTCAAAAACACACTTCCCATTAATCTAACAACTAACCTAGCTTGCATCTTCGAATCTGACACCATCTTTGATACTCACACGCTTTTCTGAGAGATAAAGTTTTGCAAGTTCTTTTCAAATTCCTGGATTTATGATATGGAGGCGCATTTTTTTGCATGAAAGTAACTTTCATGCTTAAATTCCACTCTTAGGCATTTGGGACAACACAAATTTTCCTTCAGGAAGTATCTTTATTCATAAGGATCCTGCAACATCGACCAATGATATAGCCCATGTGAAACAGGCATACAACACTCGATGAAACAGCAATGGAGCAGGGCCTCCAATCCTACGAGTTTACTCCAAAAAACTGGGTGTCAATCTAGAATGAAGGGGCTCCTGCATAGGAGAATTCTTAAAGGTTGCTTGGGGAATGTGGTTATTAAAATTTATTCAGATCTTTTATGTCCAAATATATAAGTGAGTAAGACATCGACTTGGCGAGAAACTATATGATGGGAATCGGAGATCATTAACAACCCTTATCAGAACCCACACGGGTCCACTTATGCAGGAGGCATAGTTAGGATCGTTGTATGGACGATTTGAGCTTGTAGTCACGTTCAAAATGACGCGAGATATTTCTATGTACTTTATGTTTAATTTTATTTTTTTCATGTACTATTAGGAGTTGAAGTTTCGGATGATCTAGACCATCCAAGTGGCCTCAAAATCAATAAAAAAGGGTTTATGGGCTGATTTTCAGACATTGCATAATTTGGATTAAAATTTCAGGTTTTGCGATCTCCCGCGGTGCTGAATCAGTGGAATCTAGTTGTTGAAGTCTAGATTGTCATTTACTCTCTTGATCGGCAGTTTTCTTCCTTCATCCTTCCAGTCCAGCCACAGGAAATCCATCCCCAACAGCTAGCCAGTCCTCTCACCACGCCTCCTTTAATGACTCTAACAACTGCAGACCCCCTGTATTTTCCTCTTAATTATGCCCCAATTAAGAGGATAATTGTGGTAATTGCCATTTTAGAGGAGTTATCTGACGGTTACTCCAAAACAGTAAATTGAGGACTCCATGTGCGGCCTTCTAGACTACACATCTTCATCCACTAAATTCCAAAGATTGGAACTCCTTCCAAGCTCAAGAACCTCTCTCCCAACTCACTAATCGAGCCCCTCACAGTTGAAGACAGAAATTGTCATGAGGTTGCAGCTGCTAGTCAACTTTCTGATGAATTCGAGCTTGCATTCAACTACTACACAGTCCTCCCGCCCTACGAAGCACGGATACTTAAAAATGCTTCGCGTATCGGCTCGAACGCGTATCGGATACGGGAAACGCCCGGAAACGCGCGGAAACGCGTTTCCGAAACATAGGAAACACAATATTTAAATTAAATAAAAAAATTTAATTGGGAAACGCGTATCCCCCTTGCGGGATACGCGTTTCCCGCAATTTTATTCACGGCGTCAGGCGCGCAGTCACGCCTCATTAAATGGTGGCTAACTCTTAGAAATAATTTTTTCTCCTTACAAAATCATTTTATTAATTTAATGCCAAAGAAGATCTTGTTTATGTGAAGAGTTTGATGATCATCATTACATATTATGATATTAGATCTCAATGTGTACTTGTAGGCCCAATCTTGACTCTTGAGTAATATGTATTGATAATAAATAAATCAAACTAAAATGTGTGTACTTGTAGGAACTATAAAAATGTTTGTGCTTTTGGATACCTCAAGGAATAGATTGCATGAGTTATTCTTCATATTAATTAATACTTATATTAAAATAATTAAAAAAATTAAAAACGTTTCCCGTATCTGTACTTTTTAAAAATCATGTTTCCCGTATCCGTTTCGTATCGTATCCCGTATCTCGTTTTCGTCCCCGTGCTACATAGCTCCCGCCGCAGTAGGCGCCTTTGGAAGTCCAAATCAGTGCATAAATCTTCCATTTCAGTGCTCGAATCGCATCAACTCCAATGTACTAGGCCAGATCCAGTAACAAACGCCCTCATTGGAACTCAATTACTTTTGTAAATTCTAATTTGGAAGTTTACATTACTTCGTGTTGAATAGTTGTTGGAAAACATACAATTTGGTGTTTAAAATTAGTAAAAGTCTGCGCAATTTCAATTCCACTTCAAAAAATTTATTGCAATTAAATATTAGACTAACGCGTGTGCATCACATCATTTTAGAATTCCCTACACCACTGCACTTACATTCATGTATTAGAATATCGTTAGTGCATAATCACATCACGGCCTTCATCTTATCCTACATCACCAAAACTATCGAGTTTCATTTGTCTCCATTCGCTTAATACTCCCCCACTATCATCCCAATGTGATTTCGTTAAGCTTAACCTAAGAAGATACGTATCATAAGCAAATTACATATCAAATATGTTCCACATGAACAAACTATTGTGACAATTAAAACAATTTCATCCAATCTATCAACACTAGTCATCTATAAAAATAATTCCGATTTAAAACATTCAAGATTAGTTTCTAGCATCACCTTAAAGTTGTTTTGCTAAGTTTTTATGGTGTGGAGTCCCCGTAACAAAGAGCTTACTTTGATTCATGGGTTTTCTTAAGAATAATTTCAAAGGACAGGTAACCAAAACTAATCAAAAATTATAGGTCGTTAAATTATAAGGGACAAGAAAATAATTTGACATAGCTTCTGATGTAATTCAATTATGATAACATTACTAGAGACTAAATAAGCTGAAGTGGAACGTGAATAAACTCCAGAAGACAAATTGCATTTATATACAATACCCAACAAGAAAAATAAAAAAAGGGCAGCCCGATGCACAAAGCATCCCCGAGCAGTAAGGATCCAGGGAAGGGTCCCACCAAAAGGGTGAAATGTAGGCAAACATTACCCAACAAGAAAATTAAAGGATAACAAATTTAAAAATAAATACATAATCAGGAACATAAACCTAATCAATGATAAATACAGTCTCCAGTAAGAAATTAGAATGAAAATATGAACGTCAAACATAACAAACACATCTATCTATTCACAATTAAAAAACAAATTAACAAAAGCGTACCTTCTTCACACGTAAGCATGTACTTTTCGACCAAACTTTCTAAAGCCTGACAACAAAAACGAGAAGAAGAATTATCAACATCAACATTAGGCACAATAGGTGAAAAATTCCACTTTTAAGGGTGTACCAATTATATGGAAATACACTACAATTCTTGTAGTTCAAAATATAAAAAACAATCAGAAATTCTCTACTTAGATGTGTGCATGGTGCATAGTTTGGTGGACTGAGCATACATTGTTGTAAAGTGTAAATTAAAACCTCAGGAACATTATGTCATGGAAATGCCATTATTACTAGCTATTAAACGTCATTGAGAACATAAGAATGTCCTACAGTTACCTCATAACACAATGGGTCAGACTTGACAGCTGCTATGTACCTTGAAAAAAAATCATCACAGTGAACTAGCTTAGCTTAGGACGTTGTGACAAAATCAGAAGAACATAACTTGGATACAAATGATAAAGCACAGACTTAATCAGGATACGAAGAACAACTATACGGAGTCAAATATTTTAGTACAGAGTAAAGCCAGTTAAAAGTATTTTTGTCATTACATTTTATCATGAAAATATATTAAACATCTGATCCACCCTAGGTTCCTTAAATCACTTTTGAGAACAATTAATACTAGAAATTAAAGTTCTAAGCCAATTAAATAAGCAAATTATCACAAAGGATATATAAGTGAATAAAACCTAAGGTAGAGGATTTAGGGTTTGGGAGACCATAGAAAGGAAGAAGAGGTTAGAAACACCTGACAAAAGAGAAGAGGGGAAGGAATGATGGAGAACCCACAGTTCTCTACAGGCGCAACCGCCACGAAGGTTTAGGCCTTTTACCCGGTTTTTTAGCCGACCTCTATCTTAAAAGCAACTCACACAATAAATAGCAACCCCTAAAATAGGAATAATAGAACCTTTAGCCTTGATAGAAAGAATACAACAAGCTTCAGAATAGAAGTACAACAAGCCTCAAAAAAGAAGTAAATCAACATTCAAGAATAGGATACTATTGGCTACTAAAAAGGGAAAGAAAATATGTTTTGAACGGTCAAACAAGATTTAAAATGATTAATCAAGGATAGGAAACCCCAGACATAATTCTCCATACAATCAATCAAACAATAATATAAAAGGATCACTATGAAAAAATAACCATGGAGAGTAACCAAATCAAGAATAATCAAGTCTATATAATGAAAATATGTACATGAACCTAAGTAAATCACATCATCCAGCATACACATCTCTATTCTCATCCAATAAAAATAACCATAAAACAATAATCAAATGTCCAATGAAAAAATAAAGAATAAACAAATAAAAAAGTAAAGGATATTTTAGGCATCTGTCCCTAAAGACAAAGAACTAAGTCTCTCACAAGAAGACCTTAGTAATGTGATGACGGATGTTCGGGCAACATCTAAACAATTTGTCCGCTTCGATCCAAAAAGAATCAGTAAGCGATTTCGCTCTTCAACACACCAAGTAGCACCAGAAAACAACATGCATTGTCTGTGTGGAGTGAAAGTCAACCACATCCTTGATATCATTGGACATGAATCATGTAGGTTTAGATTTTTTGTGTGTTTTTCTCTACCAACCCGTGTTTTTAAAGAAAATCACACAATTAAAAGCGTCCCAAATATAGAAATAAAAGAATTGCATGGCTCAAAAATAAGAAGTATTGTTGGCCCCAGAATGGGAAAAAAATCTCCCACCAAGGATTCATGTCGTTGGCTGCTAAAAAATGGAAAGATAAAATATCTATATTGAACTGGTCAAACAAAAACATAACCATGTAAACAAGAATAAGATGTACTAGTCATATTCTCCCTAACAATGTTTTAAATATTGTCTGAGATGTCCAACATGCTGATCAGCATGTGTATTTTGAGGGTAAAAAATATCTTTTTTCCTAAAATTATTATTATGTTATTTAGTATAATATTAACTAATATATCCATTTTTCAGATGTCTATCAAAACAATTTTTGAAGATATCGTCTCCTAGTTGCTTCCCTCTTTTAAAATCATCATACAACAACAACAGAACTCATATAGTCCCCAATCATTGGGGGTATGGGTGGGGGAAGATTGGAAACAGACCTAACCTTTGGCACTATGCACAAAGTGGCTTCTCTCAGAGAAGAAAGACCTAATCTTTGACAATAAAAGCACAAAGTGGCTGCTCACAGAGTACCACTGAAATAGTGGCCCCCTATACCGTCGCGTTTGCTGCGGAATCATACCCTCAAATCAAAGCCAAAGACATCAGAGAGGGTAGACCCAAGAATCCATTTTGATTTATGTGCACATAACCATGCTTCCTTCATTCAGCATCCAGAGCATTGGTGTTATAAAAATTAATACCCTCATGGGTTATAAACTATCAATATGTTGAAAATCCTCGCCGCTTTGCAACTTAAAATCATCGTCTTCCCCGCAGGTTAACCCAGGCACTCCCTAGTGACGTCGTTCACTACTTCTGCTAGTTAAAATGTTCGAGGTGATGCTACTTTCGCTCTCTCCCCAACTCTCTGCTCTACACCATTAAAGCTTTGTAATATTTGTGGTTAAATCTTCGGCTCCTACTAAATATCTGTTCATCGTTGTAGCACTTGCACATCA
This sequence comes from Dactylorhiza incarnata, assembly GCA_033032865.1. NCBI lineage: Eukaryota > Viridiplantae > Streptophyta > Magnoliopsida > Asparagales > Orchidaceae > Dactylorhiza > Dactylorhiza incarnata. The sequence goes on from JAWHQI010000258.1 coordinate 3,693,577, forward strand.
CTCTGCCCTCCTTTCTTTTTTCATTCATTTATAGAGTCCGCAATGGTGACATAGCCTCCATTAGATCAACTTCAAACTATTAAGTTGTGCTCACTTAATGATATTATTGGAGTTATAATTATTGTGTAACGGTGTATGGGCAATTTTGTAATATTGTAATATTGGATATATATATATATTCTAGGTCTCCTTTGTAGAGACTAAGTCTTTCTCAGTATTCTCGACATGGTATCAGAGGAATAGGTTTCGCTTAGGGTTAGCCGATTCCCGTTCTCTCCGATCTCATGCGCTCCCGTCCTCGCCGATCTCAAGTGCCTCCCGCAGCAGCCTTCTCCCGCGGCTCCTCTCCCCGACCCCGCAGCAGCCGACTCCAACAGCTCCTCTCCCCGATTTCGCAGCGCCCTCGTCATCTCCATGGAGAACTGATGACCTCCATGTCTTCTCCTTGGAGTCGTTCTTGATGGTGTGTATCTGAAGTTTCTGTCCTCCTTCTTTCTTCGGTCCCCGATCTCCTTTGCGGGAGGGATCTTGTTCCTCGTTGTTTCCTTGCATCATGGATTCCAAGGACACCTATGGATCCTCTACGGGGTGGATTACTAGCATTCTCCTTGATGAGAAAAATTATCCTTTGTGGGCGACTTCGATGAAAGTGGCTCTCGCCGGCCGGAATAAGCTTTCATGGTTGATTGGCGGCCCTCTTATGCCCAACCCGACCGACAAGGATGACAAGAAAGAGGAGTTAGTCAAGTGGTCGACCGAAAAGTACATGGTTCTTGGATGGATTCAGTGCTCGATGGAGCCCCGCATTTTCAGTCAGTTCATGTGTTTTGAGGATATCTCCGAGCTTTGGTCCGCCCTCCAGCGCACCTTTGGGCACACGCGTGTTGATGCCCAGATCTTCGACATCTTTCAGGACATCGCGTCCTCCACTCAGGGGGGGAGCATTCTGTTCAGGAGTACTTTACTTACCTTCAGAACCGCTTTCTTGAGCTCAACGATCTTGAGCCTCTCAGTGATCTGGAGTCTCATAATGATATCACTCTTATTCGGAAACAGCAACAGCGACAGGAGACATACCAGTTCTTGATGGGGCTTCGCCCCAAATATGAGTCTACCCGTGCTCAGATTGTGGGGATGTCACCATTGCCTGATCTTCTTGAGGCCTACTCCATTATTGCAGAGCATGAGAAACGTATGCAACGACAATCAAGTCTTTCCGGCGCTCGTACTACCTCCTCTCTTCCTACTGAGCAGATGGCCCGTGCCGCTTCTTACCGCCCTCCCACCTCCAGCTCTCGGAACCGGGGTGGTCGATCTGGCGGTCGTGGCTCTGCGGGTCCTCCTGGCCCTTGCTCTCATTGTGGGCGTCTGTATCATGACCGCAGTCGTTGCTATCAGCTATACCCCCACCTGAGGGGCTCTGAGCATACCACTACTGGTGGTGTCCCCAGGCACAATGTTGCCTCTGGCGAGTCTTCCGAGACCGTCGAGCACACTTTGGGTGTCAACTCCTCTGACTTCAGTCACATGTTGGCCCAGTTTCAGCAGTTTCAGCAGACTCAGCCTTCCACTACTGCCTCTACTTCCACTATTTCTTCTTCCTCGGGTACTCTGTTTGCTTGCTCCGTGGCTACGGTTGACCAGGACTCGTCACCCTAGGTGATTGATTCTGGTGCAACTGATCATATGACCGGTACGTCTTCCCGTCTGCTTCAGGTTGTCCCCTGTTCTCACTAGGATGTGCGCTTTGTTGATGGCTCGGTTACCCATGTCCTCAGTTAGGCACCGTCCCTCTTTCTTCCTCTTTCTCCCTTGACTCTGTTCTTCTTGTACCTCAGTTGGCTCTCAACCTAATATATGTTAGTAGTATTACTCGTTCTTTAAACTGCTCAGTAACTTTCTTCTCTGATCGTTATGTTTTTCGGGACCTGAGATCCGAGGACTATTGGTACGGGATAAGAGAAGAGTGGGATGTACTACCTGGAGCTACCTCCTCCCACTGCTGCAACCACCACCACCGACACCTGCCCAAATACCTCTTCTGCTGCTTCCCATGTTTCGTCGTCCAGTTCGCTTTGGCACGCACGTCTCGGCCATGTTAGTCCTCAGCGGATGTTGTCTATTTGTTCTGATGTGTCTTTTGTTTTTCCTTTTCGTTGTGATGTATGTGAGCTGTCGAAACATACACGCAGCACTTATGTTCCTTCTGTTAATCGTGCTACTTCTTGTTTTGAGTTGGTGCATCCTGAGGTGTGGGGTCCTGCCCCTGTTGTATCATTTGATGGTTTCTCTTATTTTGTGACTTTTATTGATGACTATTCTCGTTGCTTATGGGTTTATTTCCCAAAACATAAATCTGAGGTCCTATCTGTCTATTCTCATTTTTCTCGCATGATACATACCCAGCATGGCGCGTCTGTTCATATCTTCCGCTCTGACAATGGAAGGGAATATACTTCTCGTTCTTTTGATCTCTTTCTCTGGAATGAGGGGACTCTACACCAATTTTCTTGTCCCGGTACCCCCGAGCAGAATGGGGTGGCCGAACGCAAAAACCGCCACCTTTTAGACTATGTTCGTTGTCTTCTTTGGAGAATGAATGTCCCTAAGTCCTATTGGAGTGTCGCTCTTCTTACAACAACTTTCCTTATTAATAGGACTCCCTCTCGTCCTCCTGGTGGCGTTACCCCCTACAGTCACATCCATCCATCCATCTCCGTCTTTCTCATTCCTCTCCAGGTCTTTGGTTGTGTGTGTTTTGTCCAAGATCGTCGCCCTTCTCGGACTAAACTCGACGACAAGGCCATTTGTTGTCTTTTCCTCGGCTACTCTACTACCACTAAGGGATACCGTTGCTATGACCCTCAGTTGTGTCGTGTTATTTACTCTATGGATGTGACATTCCATGAGGAGGTTCCCTTCTTACCTACCCATTTGCCTTCACCCGTGCTTCCTACTGTTGTGCAACCTCTCCCGGTTGTTCCACCATCATCAGTCACTGTCCCACCTGCTGCTAGGTCTGTCCTGCTGACTTACTCTCACCACCAGCGTACACCCACTTCTCTTCCAGTCCCGGATCAGCAGCTTCTTTCGGTCGCAGGTACCTCCCTTGAGCCTATCTCCCCTACTTCTTTTGTTGACTTACCTATTTCCCTGCGCAAGGGCAAGCGTACTTGTGTTCGTTCCTCTGTTACTGAGCACCCGTTGGCTAGTGTTGTTTCCTACCAGCGTTTCTCACCCTCTTACCAAGCTTTTGTGGTTGCTGCTGATTATGTTCGCCTACCTGCTTCGACTGCTGAGGCTCTCCTTGACCCGCGGTGGGTTCAGGTCATGGAAGAGGAGATGCCTGCTCTCCATCGTACTAGGACATGGTCTTTGGTTCCTCTTCCTCCCGGGAAATGTACAGTTGGGTGCAAATGGGTCTATGATGTGAAGTACTCAGCTGATGGTACTATTGACCGCTATAAGGCTCGTTTGGTGACCAAGGGTTTTACTCAGGCTCCGGACGAGTTTGGTGTCACGTTTGCTCTGTGGCTAAGTTGACCAGTGTCCGCCTTCTGCTCTTGCTTGCGGCCTCTCGGGCGTGGCCGCTCTACCAGCTCGATGTCAAAAATGCTTTCCTGCACGGAGATTTACAGGAGGAGGTCTATATGGCTCCTCCTCCGAGGTTTGCCCTTAAGGGGGAGTATTCGGGGAGAGTATGCCGACTACACAAATCTATGTACGACTTAAAGCAGTCCCCGCGTGCCTGGTTTGAACGGTTCAGCTCTGTTATCCTTCAGTCCGGCTTCACTCAATGTCGTGCAGATCACACGTGCTTCATTCGTACCACTCCAGAGAGCCGTCGTGTCATTATCTTGGTCTACGTAGACGATATTATTCTCACCGGGGATGACACCTCTGGCATCTCTGAGGTGAAAGCTACGCTACGCTCAGTCTTCAAGGTGAAAGACCTTGGACCCCTCCGTTATTTTCTTGGGATTGAAGTTGCTCGCTCACGGCAGGGTATCTCCATCTCGGAGCGCAAGTACACCTTAGATCTTCTTCAGGCCACGGGTCTACTTGGGTGTCATCCTGCGAGTACTTCTATGGATACCAACCATCGCCTTCGTGCTGAATCTGGTGATCCTCTACCAGAACCCTCTCAGTACCAGCGTCTAGTTGGCTGCTTGATATACTTGACTAATATTAGGCCCGACATCAGCTTCTCAGTGGGCGTTTTGAGCCAATTTATGCACTCTCCCAGGACATCTCACCTTGAGGTTGCTCAACATATTCTTCGCTATCTTAAGCGCGCTCCTGGTCTTGGACTGTTCTATCGGACGGATAGTGTCTTTACTCTCTCCTGCTTCACTGATGAAGATTTTGCTGGCTCTTTGACCGATCAACGCTCCACGTCTGGTCTCTGTGTTTTCCATGGTGATCATCTTGTTTCATGGCGGAGTAAGAAACAACCAATCGTATCTCGCTCGTCGGCTGAGTCAGAGTACCGCGCCATGGCACACGGCGTCACTGAATTGGTTTGGCTCCGATCGCTGTTGACTGAACTTGGCTTATCTCTTGTTGTTGGCTCGACTCTCTACTGTGATAATAAGTCAGCTCTCCTACTTACCCAGGATTCGGTATTTCATGAGCGCACCAAGCACATCGAGATGAATGTTCATTTTCTACGTGACCACGTTCGTACTAGGAGTAAGAAACAACCGATTGTATCTCGCTCGTTGGCTGAGTCAGAGTACCGCGCCATGGCACACGGCATCACTGAATTGGTTTGGCTCCGATCACTGCTGACTGAACTTGGCCTATCTCTTGTTGCTGGCTCGACTCTCTACTGCGATAATAAGTCAGCTCTCCTACTTACCCAGGATTCGGTGTTTCATGAGCGCACCAAGCACATCGAGATGGATGTTCATTTTCTACGTGACCACGTTCGTACTGGGACTGTTCTTCCTGCTTTTGTCCCCACGGCTGACCAGATTGTTGATGCCTTCACTAAAGCTCTTGGTCCTACACGGTCTGATTTCACCATTTCCAAGTTGGGAATGATTGACATCTTTGCACCAGCTTGAGGGGGAGTATTGGTGTTATAATTATTGTGTAATGGTGTATGGGCAATTTTGTAATATTGGATATATATATATTCTAGGTCTCCTTTGTGGAGACTAAGCCTTTCTCATTATTCTCGACAGATATGTCTCTGATGTCTGATATATCGAAGACATCTGACATTTAAAACATTCCGTCCGTCAAACTAAGCAAGCATTGATAGGGAAGGCCAACTATGAAAAAAAGAACCAAAAGAGTAATGAGGCGAGGTAGGTTGTAGTGGAGTCTAAAAATGCAACCCTAGGTGTTGTGTCGGGGAAATAATTTCTATCTAGCCCTAGGATGATGTATGCATGCAATTAATGGTCCACTGATAAATTGTATTCAATAAGAAAGCATAAAGTTTTAGTAAGCAAGCACAGGCGATATGCAAACACTTCGATCAAGCAAATATATTAGATATTCCTCTAATTGGAGGGTCAAAAACCAACACACGCAAGTAAAAAAGACCATGTAAGTCAAGATTAATAGTTGTCAAATAAACTACTAGAGCAGGGCATCCATAATCATATAAATATCCAAATATGCACAACAATAAGGACGAACAAATAAACTGAATAATAAATACTCACAAATAGGGGCCATAAGCAAGGGTGATGTGGCGGCGATCCATAAGAGAAAAGTGTTGAACGGATGTTGTTAAAGGCAGATTCGGGTATTTTGGAGGGTTGTAGGGGATGTTTGGTGGATAAGGATGGGACGAAGACGTCCCCTTGGCTGGAGACTAGGTTGGGTGGTAGCAGAGCGAAGAGGGTCGGGTGAGGCTTTGAGGGCTGGACGGTGGTTATTTTGGAGACAAGAAGGGACTGCAGCAGTAGGGATAAGTCTAGTGGGTACTGGGAGGGCAGGGAATGGTCGGTGTTTGCAAGAAAGGTAGTTGACGAGTTGTTGGAAGGGGGTTAGAGAAAAGGGTTGTGAAAGTTGATGTGGGGCAGAATAGGGTCGGTTGTTGGAGTTTAGGTTGGTCAGCTGGTGACATTAGAGGGAGTTTTTGATGGGCGGACACGGTATATGGTTGGAACAGGAAGGGAAAATTGAAAGGATACAAGGTAACAAAAGAATAAGAACCAAGGAGTCGACACCGTCGACATAACGAGAGATCATCGGATTCCGGGAAGAGAAATCTCCAAATCTGCAACATTCATCAAACCAGCTCCACCTCTTCAATTTATTATAAAACATAACTAGGGCAACCATCGGAGACGGCAACGATTGGTTGTATGCGATAGTCGTCTGATCTCTCCAAATAAAACATCAAAATATACAGAATATACATATAAACATTCAAACAGCGGTCCAAACGAACGCGGGCTAGGATAGTTCAGATGACGGTTTGTTCAACGCCTCCTGCGAGAATAGACATGTGTGATCACCATTGTGTGATGGCCCGCGCTCGAAGTATGATCCACATCAAGTAGCCACGCCAAGATATGCAATCTTTACCTAATCCAAACAAGAACATAAGCATAGATAAGCCACATCATCATGCATACAAAACTCAATCCAACCGAACGTATTAAGATTGAAGTATTATGTGCACATATACAACATACTCACCTATTTAATTAAGGGTATTCTCATGCATAAAGAAACCAAAATAAAAAATAATTTACAGCTTAATTAACACTCTAACAAGAGTCTTCTTGCCTCGCCCAATATAAAGCTTAATAGAAATTGAGAAAGATGAATGTTTCACAGAAGAGTGTCATATATATATAGATAGATAAAAATAAAGAAAAACAATATATTAGAATGTTGATGGAAGAGGAATATTTCACCATAATCTAGCCTGGACACGATTCTCCAAAGCTTCATATGCCTTGCCACGTAAATAACAAACTGCTGCATTAATCTGCCAGAGGAGGATTGAAGCTTGAGCATAAAGCAAAAAAAAATTCAATGTTTCTTGCAATGCCGATTAAGCCATAAATCATATATATGAATATCATCGTTAAATGTCATAATGAACTGAGTAACAATGTAGTTAAGAAAACATCACCCAGCCGAATAAATGGTTAGGAAACAAGCCAATTGCGCCAATGATATAGAAACTAGAATTCGAGCCCAAGAGCTTAAATTAAGTTTTGCACAAACAGACAAAACAATGGAGAAAAGTGAGCAATGCTTGTGAACTATTGTGATTGGGTGCATAATAAGGATTGTTAAGCAATATTAATCTGCATTTCATACTTAAACGATATATATATAAAGAAAAAGATGCCTGAAGATAAACTGGGACATGTAACCACCATAGAGCGAAGACCTATAGTCTTCGCAGGTACCCTTAAAATGTTTATGACTGCAGCGCATCATGGAATCACCAGTCATCCGCATATATTTGCGCAACCCACAGAAAGAAACTGGGAGAGACAAATGAAGACTCTCAACTCATTTGTCATGTATCTTTAATTATGTCATCTTTTATGTTTGCATTGATTAAAGACCTCTATATAACAGGAGGCATGCAAAGTTTTGCCCTGAAGTTGAAAAACATCGACACAACAACTACAACTAGAGGCTTGTGCTGCTCATTATTTCGCCAATTGTAGAGAAGATGTGAGAAGCTCGTTTAAGATGGTTCGGACATGTACATAGGAGACCATTAGAGGCACCTGTTAGGCGTTGTGAGAGTTTAGTCACTATATATGTTAAACGGGGGAGGGGTAGACCAAAAAAGACTTAGAATGAAACTATAAGGAAAGAAATGATGTACTTAGGCATTAGTGAGGCTATGATTAAAGATAGGGCGCAATGGTGACAAAGGATCCATATAGCCGACCCCACTATGGTGGGATAAAGGCTTGAGTGTTGTTGTTGTTTATCCTTGTGAAAAACATCGCTACCAATCTCACACCCCTACGGCGTAGATCCAATCTCCTGCTCTAGCCATAATTCATCATCCATCAAGCCATTGCCTGCAAGCCTATGTCCCTTAGCGATTGAACTGCAGATATTAGCTGAGCATCACCTACATGTGAATCAAAAGAAAAGGACCTTTGGTCACACTCAAATTGAGTACATGGTCATCGCAGTGGAGGGCCTCTCCATGGACCCATCCAAAATAGTTGACGTCACCAAGCGGCCACAGACGACGTCCATAAATGCAGTATGCGGCTTCCTTGGCCCCATGAATTACTGTCGAAGGTTCATCCACGATTATGACATGATTGCATGCCTCCTCGCAGCCACCTTCTCAGCTCTATAAGACTTCATGAGTGCACATGTCCGAGACATGTTGGACTTCTTCAAGACCTCAAGATAGCACATGTCATGGACATGTCGTACTTCTTCTACACTTATGACACCAGTATAGGTATCGTCTTGAAGCAAAATGGCCATCTCAACTTATGGCACAGCTCGTGTCTTTTGTCCTGGCAGATCAACATTGGCGACGTTATCTCTTGGGCGACAACTTCGTGATATGTCCTAACAATTGTAAACTTTGCAATTTGTTGCGGCAAAGATTTCCACTCCTACCCAACAATTATCAAACTACTAGAGTACAATTTTTCAATCGAATACAAAATATTGGTCGTTAATGACGTCGCAGACTCCTTGTCAAAGAAAGAGGGTGATGGAACAATACTTGCCTTCTCCTAACCCAAGTACCTCGACATCGAGTCAACTTCAACAGAAGTGTGATGAACAATCAGTATGCAGCCATTATTCAGAGTCTTCATAGGGTCCCCAGCTCACTCACCATTATGCCTAATCGAGATAACCTAAAACTATCATGATCGCCTTATCATGGTTAATGATTCTTTGCGGCTTCCCCTTCTACTCCATGAACTCCACTCCACAGTCACGAGAGGCCATTCTGGAGTCATTTTGACCTACCACCGTCTCGTGGGCACCATGTACTGGAGAAGGATGCTACGTGTGATACATTAAATTGTGGGAATTTCATGGTCTGTCAGCTAGTCAAATACAAGGCACTTTCTTCGATCATTCTGTTGAAACCTCTTCTAATTACAGGATCCATTTTTTGGTCATTTATCTTTTTGTCCAAATGTGGTCACTTCCTCAATCAATCACTCATACACAGCCAGCCCCATATCCAAAATGTTCATTCGAAAGGTAGTTTATCTTCATGTGTTTCCTCGCACGATTGTGAGCAAACACGACCTCATCTTTATCATCACTTTCTATAACGAGTTATTCAAGATCCCTAGTACTCAGTTGCACTTGAGTATTACAAATCACTTGCAGTACCTCAGCATTGCTCACACTAGATCTCTTAGGTGGACTTGTGTTATGGTGTATCTCATCACATACAGGCACCACCACTCCCTTCCAGATAGTCTACGGTCGGCCCCAACTTCACATCCCGCATCATAGGTTTGGCAAATACCACAATTAATTGGATCATGTTTGTTGGAACCGAGATCTCGACCAGCAAATAGTCCAGGTTTCAGTTCACAAAGTTCAGACTGCACTATGACTTAAGAGGTTTACTATTTTGTGAGTGACCATAAAAACAAGAGACTATCTGGAAGGGACAAAGGTCTTAAACATGTGCTTGGAAACCTACCTGCAGTGTTTTTCTAAAGCCAACTTCAATATTGTTATGATGTATTCTCTTAGGAGGAGATGCAGTCATAGAGAATCCGAGGGGAATTCGTCGGCGTTCACAGAGGAGTTTGTTAATATTGAGAGTGGTTACATTCACAGGGGGGGCTTAAGGGAGTACATTTTGTCAATAGAAAGAGAAGTGAAGTTTGTTGAAAAAGAGAGGAGCTAGGGACTAAATTGATGTCAAAGAGGGAGAAGAATGTAGAAGAGACCGTCGATTGCAGAGAGCCTGAGAGGCCAAGAAGAAGCAAGTGTTTCATTTCAAATTCGAAGAAAACAAAACTCAAAAGCGTATAAGACAGAACTCAGAAGTGAGGGTTTCATTTCTCCTTGATTGCGTTTATAAGCTATCACATTTAAAAAAACTAACCTGTTATATCGAGCTTAAAAAATTGTCCGATATTTCGAGAAACATCTTAGGTAAAATAAATGTGCCATGACATTCTTCTTCCCAAATTTTCCCATTGGCCAACATGTTGGTCATGTTAGTTAATATCCAAAATAATGCTAACAAATGAAACAAATTAAGGGCAGCCATCCTCTCAAACCCTTCTTACCATTTGAAATAGCTATATATTACATCCCCACCTATGATTCATTCATAGTCCTATCCCCACGCCAATTCCACATCCAAAGGGCTCCAGTTTGACAACTTCTCATATAGTGGAAGGACCTATACGCTAATGAGGTTACATGGGCATTGGCAAGTAAGGTCCAGGCATAGTTTCCCTCATTCCACCTTGGGACAATGTCTTTTTTAACCCACAAGGTATGAATATGTGTCTGGATAACAACACAACCACAACGTGCATCGTGAGCCCACCAATCAAGATAGTATATTCACGCAAGCCAAAGAAGGAAACCTTGTGTGATTGTACATATAATTATGTTTTATGCTTTTTTCTTAATTAAAGGCCTATACATAATAGAAGGCACTTGTACCCAAAGGCTCCTGCTAAATATTGCCCTAAAATTGAAAATATTTTAACCAACAGCTAGGATGAGAGACTTATGTCATTGTTTATCCCTCCTCATCCTCGTGAAAATGTTGTTGATGAACTCCTCCACCCATAGGGCGTATCAGATTTTGTATGTTGTTTTGTCATCTTCCTACGTGGTAAGCTGTCGTTCACTTATGTCGTGGAAGTGTAACCAATTGTGTTTTGGTCATTGCATCTCTGTCGCGTATATCAATCAAAAGTTGCATGTGAGTTCCAGATCCCAATCAGTCACACTCCCAACTGATCCATCACCATCTCTCTATCAACCTATCGCTACCTTCCATCCTTTGCTCTGTCATTGTGTTGCCGCAACCACTAAAGTTGTTCAAATCAGCCTTGAGGCCCTAGGAGGTGTCTTTGATTTTATCGCGCACAAAAAAAAATTATTAACAGCCTTTTCAGTGACTTTTGGTGACTTTTTTGGGCGGAACACGGAATATTTGTATTCTTTTGTTGATTATTATGAGTTATCTTATGAGTTATGATAGTGGATTGTGACTCTCTTCCCTAGTTGTTGCTTTATTGGTCGATGTCAAATGCAATGTCTGCAAGTAGAAAGGAGTGTTGTAGTCTTTCAGAGCTAGTCTCTGCCATTAATTCAGATGCAACTTTTGTTCATTAAGCAATCTCATGACTTGTGTTCCATCTACCTAAAAACATGGATCATAGATTTTGGTGCCTCATACAGCATGAGAAATGACCCGTATAATTTCACTAAGATGTGCAATAATGTTTCTCTTCCACACGTTCAACTTGTAGAAGGTTCCACAAGTGCAAGTGGAATTGGAACCATTACCCTGCACTCTACTTTAGAATTTCCGACAGTTTTATATGTTCCTAATGTTTCTTTAAGTTTACTATTTCACAGCAAACTTACCAAGGTCTTGAACTGTTCAGTGGTATTTTTTCCCATTTATCTAAATTTTTAAGACCTAACTACGAAGAGAACGATAAGGGAATTAGTGAACTTTATCATTTGGACACTGCATCCCCTACTAAATGCCCACAAATCTAGATTTGTTGGTATCTTCTTTCCCAAAGTAGTCATTCAGTCATTCGTCCCTCTCCAAATTGAAGTTGATGCTTCCCCAATTTGTCATTATATCTAGTCTAAAGTGAGTCGTGATTGTATAGGGAAAAACCACAATGTATCGATAATATTTTTTTGTAGCTTTGGTGATGATTTCTCTCACAATGTATTGGTATTTTACTATGTAATATCTAAAGATCATTTAATGACTTTTACAAACTTTGCATTGAGGTCCAAAATAAATTTAACACCACCATTAAAACTATTAAGAATGATACTACTCCATAATAAAAATACTCAAAATTGCTTCATTATTATTTTGCAACTCATGAAATCCTTCTCAAAACTTCTTGTGCCCATGCTCCCGCTCAAACTTGGGCATCAGAAAGAAAGAACTGACATCTATGATGTTACAAATGATTGATCCAAAAATCTATTATTATGTCATTATTACATGTCATTTGATAAATAAAATGTCTTTCATGATTTTCAATGATCAAATTTCATATCAAACACTTTTTTCCAAATTAAAATATGCATGCATTCCCAATGTCCTTTGGGTATTATACATAATAAAAATACTCAAAATTGCTTCATTATTATTTTGCAACTCATGAAATCCTTCTCAAAACTTCTTGTGCTCATACTCCCGCTCAAACTTGGGCATCAGAAAGAAAGAACTGACATCTATGGTATTACAAATGACTGATCCAAAAATCTATTATTATGTCATTATTACATGTCATTTGATAAATAAAATGTCTTTCATGATTTTCAATGATAAAATTTCATATCAAACACTTTTTTCCAAATTAAAAAATGCATGCATTCCCAATGTCCTTTGGGGATTATCCAGATGTCAAAAAGGTTTCCAAGTTTTAAACCCACTCATTTAAGTGATATTTTGTGTGTGATGTTGCATTTTTTGACTCCACATCATACTTCTCTATCCAATGACTCCTGGCACCTTTAATGAGTTTCGGCACACCCTTACTTTCAGTCCAATCACCAATGAGGTGAGTTACTCTATTATTGAAGAACCGCCTCCTAATATTGAAATAATTATTCTCTCAAATGATAGTGGGCTTCCAGAGGGAACGCACGCAGAGCAGAGTGCCTCCTAGTCACACATTCTCACAAAACTATGCAAAATGCTTTAAAATCTATCTAGCTCACCCAGACTACCATTTAATCCTCGTTGAAAGGTCATAATATGACTTTGGAGCTCCATATAGCTCTTACAAAAAGAAAACGATGAAGTACTCAATACCCTAGTAATAATTATATCACTTATGATTCTTCATCCCAAAAACTCACATCTTTTCACAACAATCTCATTTATTAGCGTTCTTAAATAGTTCATCGAATTATATCTGGCCCTGAATAGAGTAGGTAATGTAGGAGAAAATGAATGTGTTTAATGTCATTGACACATGAGATTTGATACATTTACCCAGAGGAAAAATTGTCATTGGGTGTAAATTGGTGTATGCAATTAAAGTGAATCTAGATGAGCTTGTTGCTAGATTGAGGTCTCAACTTGTTTCCAAGGGATATATTCAAACATAAGGTGACCATTGTGATCAAATTCTCTCTATTTTGTCTAAAATGACAAATATTTAGGTGATCATATCACTGACATCAATGAATCAATAGCACTTGTCTCAATTGGAAATTACTAATGCATTTATTCGTAGAGATGTAGAGGAATAAATGCATATGGAGCAGCCCCACAGATATGGTTGCTCAGCTGGAGTGTCGTGGTATGGTATGTAAAAAAAACTGTGACCATGAACATGAAAAGTTGACATCTATGCATCTAGGTACTCAAATATTTCATGGTCATAGAAGTTGCTTGCACTTCTTCATTCATATGTTTAATGCAAAGGAAGCATGTTATGAATCTTCTTTCCAAAGCACAAACGGACTCATTTTCCTAAAAATAAACAGCAACAATCAAAAACTACAAAATTCAAGATCACAAAAATGCCCAGTTTTTTGTTGCTACTTTACATAAGTAACATGGAGTTGCATACATGTGTCATTCAAAACATTTAATCAGTTAGTCAAATGTATAATCACGTATATACATTTTCTCTTTATCTTAACAACTTAAGGATTTGGTCAACTCATTTTCACTAAAAATGGATCATTGTGTTTACTCAAAAGTCAATTAAAACATTGTTGTCATAACCCCTAAAGTTAATCCAGCTAATTTACAATACTGAAGCTAGAGAAATTCAAAAGACAATTACACATTTCTGAACTGACTTGGGATGCTTACACTAAAAAATAAATGGACAAGAGCCCATAGGTATGTTCGGGGAACATATAAATCTGTTGAAGAAATGAGAAATATGATTATCAGAAGGATAACCAGTGAAACTCAATTTATTTTTCATATAAGACAATATCTTTAGGCGTAATCATCACAAGCGACAAACGGTAATTGGGAGCTCAGTCACAATTTAAATTCCAAGATGATCTATAAAAAAAATATCTTTACGTTGATTTCATGATCCTCCCCATCCTTTTCCAAGTACATAGGACTGCAATCTTTAGGGCTATTCACGTTTCCGTGCTCATCAACTTTAGCATCGCCCAGCATCGTCAAGCACTGGTGCCATTCCTTCAGCTCCTCCTTTCAACCCAAATAAAATTGCATAAATATAATGCATACATAATACACAACGGATGGAGGTTTCGAGAGGTACGAGGCATTTAGCGGCGAGGTAACGGAAGCGCAAGTCACGAAGGACGATAGATGAGGAGTTGAGGAGGTGGAGGGCGCGGCGGTACTGGCGGCCAAGGAACAGGGCCTGCGCCTGCATGTAAATGTCGGCGGAATCAGAGGTTGCCGCCGCAACCTTTTCGGCGAAGAAGATGGCCGAGGAATATAGATGCTTGCTAACACAGTCCCTTACCAATCCCCTCAGCCTCTCCACCTCCTCTTCCTTCATCTGATCCCCCCTCTCTGTCTTCTCTATAATAATCTCAAACAGGTATTTCTTCTTCACTCCCGCCCCAGTCCCTTTTTGGATAACTTATTCACTACCGCTAGTGAAATCAAATGCCAAAGAAGAGGGAAAGTTTTTTTGGGGATTAGGGTTTAGGCCTTTAGTGGAACGGCAGGAGGACTGAGCGGGCAGGCTTTTGAAGGAGGAGATATTTGAGTTTTTTTTTTTTTTTTTTTTTTGTAATTGATTGAGAATTTGAGATTACAGAAAATGATAGAGGATCCAGTCATAATTTATCTCAATATTCAGCAATGATTATTTTATTTTTTATTTTTATTTTATTTTTTAAGACAGTGAAGTACAGACAATAATGACTTGACACTCCGAGCTTTGCATAATCTCCATAGTTCAAATGGATAATATTTATTGGGAGCTGTTAAAGACACCGCAGTTTTGGCTAGTCGAATCGTATTTTTTCCTAAGTTTTTGCGCCTTTTGAAAATATGCTTTGTACATGTATTTTTAGGAAAATTGTTTAACATTAAAGTTATAGATTTCGACTAGATCTACAATTTTCGTGTTAACACTTTTCCTAAAAATGCATGTACAAGACGTATTTTCAAAAGGCGTGAAACCTGGCGTATTTCCAAAGTACGTCTTGTACGTGCATTTTTAGGAAAAGTGTTCAACACAAAAGTTGTAGATCTCGTCGAAATCTACAACTTTCGTGTTGAACACTTTTCCTAAAAATGCATGTACAAGGTGTTTTTCCAAAAGGCGCAAAAAAATAGAAGAGTGCGGTGCGACTAGCCAAAACTACGGTGCCTTTAACAATTCGCTATTTATTTCACCCTTCAAATTAATTCGTGATTAATTCAATGTGTTTACTAATCTTTCATTTTATATTGTTTCTATAATAATAAAAAGTTTGTCATTTAGATAAGTGGGAATCAATCATCATCATGAAATGGAGCTTCATTTGAGGTCACAAATAGAGAGAATTCTGATCCAACAACATTTTGTGCTGAAATTTGTACATCATAAATGGATGCTTATAATCCATTAATGTTTGAAGACCAAAGAATAATATTCGTACCCAAACACATTATTCGTAGACCAATGTATGAAAAAATTTAGAGGCGGCGCCGAGGTAAGATCTTTCTTTAGCAATCCGACCGAGGTCGTAACATCCCAAAGGAGCGGAATTTTGGGGATGATAGCTTTGAATAAGTGCTCACAACATCGACGGGGCTCCTAGTACTTTCCGTTGGAGAGGGGATGAAGTTATCAGGGACATGGGCATCCTGGTAAAGTGTTACCTTGCATCCATTCCTCTATGAGCAGAAAGTGTAGGGCACACCAAGGTGCCTAGGGCTCCATATGCCTCTTCCCGAGTTCCGATCTTTTAAGATGTTGAAAAATTGAAGCTTTACATGGATCTTAGCCCCATCGGACGGGCGACGGCGGCATCTGGAGTCGTGCGAGTGCAAGGAGCCGGGTCGGGTGAGAGATGGTCTGGCGAACAGGATGGGGGAGGCGGGTCCATAAGATTTCAAAAATGAAAAAAAAAACATATTTTTTATACCGTAAATAGTCATTTGTGGTGTACAAATATCAGCACCCTAGCGTTTTCAGTGGACACAAAACCTTCTCACATTTGAAAAAAAACTGTATATCATTTTTTTAGCTTAAATCATAATAAAATTTGAAAAATGTAATTGAGCAACTATCACCATCAAATATGAAAATTTCCTCATTATATATTAGGCTAAACTATCATTTCAGTCTCAAAACTATGCATATTTTTAGAAATCAGTCCCAATACTATTTTTTACAGGATTTCAGTGCCTCAACTTCATTAAAGAGTTGAAATCTGTCCCTTCCAATCATATTTTGCTAACTGAATAAAATTAAAACATGAAAACTCAGCTTTTTACATTGGGCAACGGACGAATCACCGCTTTTGTCGTCAATGCCGTTTTTGGCTGCTGCGATGAACATCCCGTCAGCCCCGCAGTTTCACCACAACCTCATGCACCAACTCTCAACATCGATGTTGATTGCCACAACGATAACAGCCACCATCACGGTCACGGACGCGGTTACTCTAGTGGTTGCACTCTACCGACGATTCTCCCGCGACAGCGTTGTAGCAAACGTTCCCTCCGATCTGGGGCCTACTACTTGCGTACTCATCCGGTTCTCCTTCTCTCAACTTCGTCACGCCACATCGTCGTTATCCCCTTCCCACAAACTAGGGCAAGGAGGCTTCTGCCCTACCTATCGTGGCGCCCTTCTTTCCAGACAGCATGTCACGGTTAAGCTAATGGATGGAGTTTCTCCAAGGGGAGTGTGAGTTCCAGAACATGCTAGTTCTCGCCTCCAAGATTCTTACAATGGGCTTCATTTCCTACACGTTGTTTGCGAGCATCCGGTGATCCATGGCGACATCAAACCGAGCAACATCCCCCTCATTTAGGAAACTTATCGTGGGAGGTGGAGAGAGTTAACAATTTAATATTTTAATCTTATGTAATTAGCAATATATGATTGGAAGGGACTGATTTCAGCTCTTTAATGAAGTTGAGGGACTGAAATCTTGTGAAACAAAATGGTCCAAAGGACGTGATCTTCGCAAACATTGAGTTGCAAGAGAAGAGAAGGCGCTGAGAAGGATGACGAGGACCAGAGATTCCGCCGATGAGTCTCCTGTGGGTAAGCTGTTAATATTAAAAAATAATATTGAAGCAGCCAGTAAATTATAATCAGATTTCTATATCATCATTCTTAAAATACAATCATACATTATGTATATGAGAAAATACGGGGACAAAAACAAATGTAAGAAAGACATGATTGCCCCCCCCCCCCCCCCCCCCCCCCCCCCCCCCACAACGGTACAAAAGATTTGGGTTTAAATGGAATCTGTGTTCTTCACAAGACAGAAGAACAACTACCTGCCCAAAATTTCCCTGTTTCTAATCCACATAAAGGAGAAAATTTTAAGAAAATGAAGAGCTCTAACCAGTGGTGCTGGGCAGCTCCAGTTTAGCTCCACAATATTCATGGCATATCTCAAATTATTCTCTAGAAATTAAATAGATGAATAAAATATGATTTCCCCACAGCAGGCCATGCTGGTCCTTCATGAACATCACAGAAGTTACCTTCTAGCTCTCCTTAACTTTGAAAAAGGTGTAGGAGAGGATTAGATTGTTGATGCCATCCATTTTAGGATCTGTCTCAAACTCTGGGTCAATATAGAAAAATACCTGCAGAATAATACCAAGTTAAAGAGAGACTGAAGGAATTGGCATGAGTAAATTACAAACTTTGTTTGGTAGAGTTTCTGGGTGCGGCGTGTGGGGGGGTGGGGGGGGGCTTCAAACGCCGTCGCGGACTGCGACCGTGAATGGGATACTCAGATCGAGGCCCGAAAACGGCTGAAACGGTGTTCTGGAGTGAAACTCCACGCTGAGAGCGGAATGCGGTCCATGTGAATGCCGCTCAATCAAATGACGTCTGCCTCACGGTCGTGTCCGGAGGCCTCTGCCACTGCCAGAAACTAGAGGTTTGTTTGGCAGAGCCTTTTGGGGCAACTTGGGGCGCATTCGCGCTACAAACGACCCCGACCACAAATGTGACACTCCAACCATAGCCCGAAACTGGCTGACAATGGTGCTGGGGTGAATTCCGCTCCGCGCAAGAGCTTGCCCGCTGCGAACGCCTTCTCAGCCAAATGCTCTTTGCACCACAGTCACGTTCGGAGGACCCCGCACTGTGCCCAGATGCTCCATTAAATAAGGCATAAGAAACAGAACTCACTGGCATATCTATTTGCTCTCCAGGGAGCAGCGTCTGCTCCTCGAAGCAGAAGCATTGTATTTTGTTGAAGTATATGGCTGCCTGTAGTAAGAAAGAAGACCCATAATTGTTAATCTCAACGTCATAAAAGAGTAGGGTTCTCAGAATAAGATGAATTGGCAGAGCATCAATCCTGGCACACATTCTATTTTCGCGCCGTATCAAACATAATTCATTGCCTATTATTAACGATGATATTGACTAAAATTCGAGCCGAATTGTCCTCAATTCATCAAAAAATTTGATTTTAATTCACGCCGAAAAAAATGATTTTCGAGCCGATTTTAGCCAATATAATATGCAAATGTGTATTTGCATATATCAAGCTAATTTTGAGCTGAATTAAACTAAGTTCGAGCAATCAAATAAAATCAATATTGATCTCGAAATTTCAAAAAATAATTGCCGAACCTACCTTTTACAGGACAAACAACACCTGGCGCACATGCTATGAAGCAGATGACTTAAACGAGGGAGGAGATGCAAAGAGAAGACAAAGAAAATGCCACTAAATTAAAACCCTTGCCCGGACCTATTGATTTTTTCCCAAAGATGAGAGAACTCAATACAAAAGATGATCAAAGATGACTGAACTCAACTCATACATGACTCCTCTTAGATAAAGTCCTAGGCACACTAATTAAGAAAAAAAACTTTTCATCAACTAATTATAATAAAAGAAGCTTAAAATGTTGCCTAATAAAGACATAATAACATTCTAATATTACAATTAAGAGAACAATACTCTCAGAAAGATACGAAATAACTCGTGACTTCAAAAGGATCCCCTTGCCTTCTAATTGAATTGTGCGTCTCCACACAAGACCCAACGTTGGCTCTAGAATGGTGGGATACGGACGTTGGTGTCCATAATGTTGTCTGCCGTTGGAAAGGATGTCTTGTCGACCAGGCAGCGCAGCAAGCTGCAGACAAACTAAATTAGCAAGGTGAAAGTGTATAAACTGGGCTTTGGCAACTTCGGTTGCAAATATAAGCAGTCCAAGTAATTGTCTGTGCTAAGGCAGATCATGGATGTCGATAGTAGAATGGGGTGGCCAAAGGGCGGTTGTCGCAATGGGCTGGTATGTCATTCCCGGGACAAATTGCCAAGCTAAAAATATGAAGATGTAGTGGAAGTGTTGAGCCCAGAGAAGGAGACTGTTAAAGTGCTGACCGCATAATGATGGAGCACTGCACAGCCTGGAAAAGAAATGTGTGGGATGTGACGACGTCTGCGGTGATCTAGTGGAGGGTTTACACAGATGGATGAGGGATAGTGTGTTCAGGTAGTAACATTGTAGAGGCGTAGCCAACAGAAGTAATTTTGGGGTGGGTGTGATTTGGAAGAGGGTCCCGCTTGGTTTAAGGAGTTTAGGGTGTCGGAATTATAACTTGATATTTATATGTGGTATGATGTGGAAAGGTTGAATTTGTGGGGCTCTCTGGGATTGAAAAAAAAAGGTTTGGGAAGGTGCAGTTTGGAGGGGGGAGGCGGTTGTTGGCATAGGAGTAAAGTTGTGGATCCCACAGGGTTGGCGTGTGGATTTTTTTTAGAAGGGGATAACTGGACTGGAGTTAGTGTTCACAGCTGAATGCATCAGAATCGGGGGAGACGGGCAGAGGATCAGCGCTTAAGGTTGGCCATTCGGGAAGGGGTACAAGGTGGGGAAAATTGAGGTCGTCGTGTATGTGGTGCTGGGGTGGCGACAATGATGGGGGAGGTAAATTCATAGAGTTTGAAGGGAAGAGAAACATCGACAACGTATAAGGATATGGAGCGAGCACTGAAGCTGAGGCATACGGGAGAAACACGGAGAGAAGAGGGATGAATTAAGAAGGTGGAGATCATTGTCTAAATGGTAGTTTGCGGCAGAAATGTGTTGTTGCCAATCTGGGGAGGACAAATGCAAAAATAGGGGATGCGGTGGTCGAAGGTGGGGGGCTGGACCAGGGAACGCCTATGGTGATACACTGGCTAAAAGTTAGGTAGGTATGTGTGTTTAAGAAACGTTATGTGTATTGTTCAGGAAACATCTTATGTGGTGTTGTTTTGGAGCAGTCGTCACTTGCAGTAGCTGCTACATGGTCGTTGATCATGTGTGGCGTGCATCCCTACAGGACATATTGTTGAGTCGAGCAATCATTTAAGAAGCCGTTGTTCTGGGATTGTAACCTTGGTGATTTTTTTGGATCTTTCCAACAACACTTCCTCATCTTATCCTATACTGGCAGATCTGTTTGTGACTAGGTTTGTTGTTCGCGTGAGCTCACGGGTTTTTCAGTGGCTTCCATATGGATGAGGTCTATCGTGGCTACCATGCGTATCATGTTTTGCGCGCATGGGCTTCATCAATTTTGTATTAACCTGAGGCAGTCTTCTTTTTTACTATGTTTTGTTTGTAACGTCCGAAATTTAATTCCTATATTTATAATTTTACTTCAGGGGTCCTACCGATGTTATGTCGACGTCGCTGACATCGTGTGAGGTAATCATGCGTTGAAAGCCTTATGGTAGTCAATTAAATAATAAAATGTTTTCCGAATTTAGATTTCGGCGCGATTTCGTAATTTGCGAGAGCGTAACACACATAATTAGTGTATTTTTATATGAGCAATGACATTATTGCAATTAAGAAAGAAGACCTAATATCCAAAGCCCTTTCTTATATTAGACGGAACCCTTTTTTCATTCATGCCACCTGGCTCAGGAGGAACTGCCGCACGACTCAGGAGGAACTGCCGCACGACTAAAGAGAAACCGTCGCTCGACTCTGGAGTATAAAATTTGGATCCCCTTGAATATTTTTCCTCCATCGTGTGAATCGAAGACTGCAGAGCGTCTTTGCATCTCGAGAACTCCCTCTGTTACGGGCTTGCCGGAGTGGAGGCCGGAGGCGTAGGAGATACTATGGAGACGGAACCGCGGCTGCCTAAGTGGGGCTTGCTCAAGAGAAAGAGATCTTCCAAGATCTCTTTTAGGGTTTAGGAAATTAGAGTTTCATTCATTGATAAGAACATACAAGCATACTCTCGCCTTTATATAGGCTACAAACACTAAGATCGCAATTACTAATTAACCGCTAACTCCTAGCTACCACTAAATAATAACCGACAATGATAACAATAATAAAAGACCATAAAAGATAGCTAGGCTCGATGCTCGGAGCCAATAACATCTCTCCCGCGCTGTAAAAAGAGCTTGACATCAAGCTCAAGAGAGATCGATGACGAAAGCAGCCTCACCTGACACCCTCATCGTCAGAGTCCTCGACTTGCAGATAGAAAAGCTTTTTGCACCGATGTCCGCGAGTATACTGCTCATCGCAGTTATAACATAAGTCTTACGCTCGCCGGTCCATCATCTCGGCACGAGAGAGGCGAGGAAACGGAGCGCCAGGAGGACCCTCAGTACGTCCCAGCGGAGCCCCTGTGTCAGCGGGAAGGTAAGCCTCTTGTGCCAGCTGGAGGCAACAGTCGCAAATCCTGGCCAAGCTCATGGCAGTCATTAAGTCGCGAGAAGTCTCAAACTCGACATCCAGCCGCAGTCGGTCGCGAAGTCCGACAGTGAAGATGGAGACATGCATGCCAGGTGGAAGCAGGACGTGTGCTAGGAGAAGCTGAAACTCTTCCAGATAATCGTCGACTGAGTCTGTGTATCGTAAAGTCGTGAGCTCCCCTAGGGAGTTGTTGCAGGTGGGATGACTGAAACGCAAGTTGCAGAATCTCTTAAAGTCTTCCCATGTCAGACCCGGTTGGTCGGTGAGGAGGCGAGTGGCCCAAAGCAGAGCTGAGTCGAGGAGGTGGAACGAGGCTAGATGCATTTGGTCCGCTGCCGATGTTTGTTGGTGGGCAAAAAATTGTTCGCACTTGGTGAGCCAACCCAATGGGTCCGTCCTCCCATCATAAGTCGAAAAATCCAACCTGAGGTAGCGTGGTAATGTAACCGCCTCACGGAGTACGATGGTTGGTGGCGGTGGCTCGTGGCGGATGAGCGGCGGTGGCAGTGCCGGACTGCTGTTAGCGTGATCCGTAGGCGTTGTAACCACTGGAAGGGTGGCAGCCATCTCATTAAAGCATAGAGGCGAGGGTGGCCATGTCGTCCCAATGTTGAGCGTCGACGTCCCGAAAGCGTGTTTATGGAGGCCATGATAGCCTGCAGCACGTCTTAGATAGCATCCCGAAAATCTTGCGAGTTCCCCATCGGTTGACTTGCTTGTCGAGAGAAGGAACGGGTACTGGGCGGGTGGAGTCGTCGTAGGCGGCTGAAGCTGGGTTGCCACGAGAGCCGCGACACCTCCTTATGATGAGACGCACAAAGGGCACGAACTGGAAGGAGGCGCTGCACTGTTGTTGGTTGTTGTGAGGGAAATAGGTCGAAGCGTTGAAAACGATTGTTGGAGGCTGCTATGAGTGAGCAGGCAGGACTGACTGGGCGTGTAGAAGCAGAGACGCGAAAGGGATGGAAGGGCGGCGCTGAAAGGAGACACAATTGGCGGAGCGTGCATGGACGGGAGGCGTGCGTCGAATGGAGGCGTGCGTCGAATGGAGGCGTGCGTCGAAGGAGGCATGCGTCGAAGGAGGCGTGCGTCGAAGGAGGCGTGCGTCAAAGGAGGCGTGCATCGAAGGAGGCCTGCATCGAAGGAGGCGTGCGTCGAAGGAGGCTTGCAGCGAAGAAGGCTTGTAGCGACTGGGTCTTACATCGACTGGAGACGGAGGCGTGCGCGTGCGAGAAATAGCGGGATCGAAAGATCATCGTGGACGATCACTCACTCGCGAGAATCGACGGCTACGGAGGATGTAGAGTTTATGGACATCGGCATCGGCGGAATAGAAGGAGGTGACTCTGATACCAAGTTGTTACAGGCTTTTCGGGGTGGAGGTCGGAGGCGGAGGAGATACTATGGAACCGGAACCGCGTCTGCCTAAGCGGGGCTTGCTCAAGGGAGAGAGCTTCCAAGATCTCTGTTAGGGTTTAGGAAATTAGAGTTTCATTCATTGATAAGAACATACAAACATACTCCCGCCTTTATATAGGCTACAGACACTAAGATCATAATTACTAATTAACCGCCAACTCCTAAATACCGCTAAATAATAACCGACAACGATAACATTAATAAAAGACCATAAAAGATAACTAGGCTCGGTGCTCGAGGCCCATAACACCCTCCTTTCAGATAGCAAATGTCGACTTCTTGGCTTGGTTCCTTAGGGCTCGATGACTTCCTTCCTCTTTTCGGTGATCGTCGACCCTTCCTTTGCCGCAGAGGAGTCAATTTTCCTCAACTGTAGTCGTCGACACCTTCCAGTCGACCTTCATCCACGATAACTTTGTTTTCGTCGATTGGTACGTATTCGAAAAGTCTTCTTACTCTCGTTATTACCTTGTTTTGAGTCCTTGACTGAAGAGCAAGCAGGAAATTCCTTCTTCCTCTGCTTTTGAGCAACAAGACTTCGATTTTGCAGTGGATCCTTACCGTCGAAGCCCTTGGCCGATACAAGCAAATTTTCTTAGGTTGTGACTTCTTTTGTTGGATAGTTATATGACCGACAACTCCTTCATCGTCGACAAACAACGACTAGTTTCCCTTGGACCTAAGGCAAGGTGAGACTGTATTTCCGTTTCCAAATTTCACTCCTACTAATCTCATTCTAGTTCAGGGATTATGCTCCTGGAGATTCTTTTAATCCCAAGAGTTCTAAGGATATGTTGAATTTTTTCACCTTAATGTTCTCGAGGAGGATCGGGGAAGGAGAGCCTCGTTGTTAATTAGAGAAGAATACTACGTGTTTTCAGAATAACATAGAGACACCATGCAGTCGCGTCGCGTCTATGAACGTTGTAACACCGATTTAAGAAATTCGATTCATTTTGGTTAGACATATCATGTAGATTAGTTTATATACTTCCTCCTAAGAATTTTATCTCAAAGAAATATGGTAATAGTGTGTAACTATGAAAATCGCACTTTAGGCGTAAATGAGAATAGTAATTCATAGTTTAATCATTGTTGTTCCCATAATACGAACAATGTATGTTAAGATGCAAGAAATTCTTTATGCAATTTCCCTACGAACACCTATAAAAAATGTATGAATCATATGAATCCATGAAATTAGGTATTACATATATAGAAATTAAGGAAAGCGTAAATCATATTATAAATGTTTCATCGTGTTAATATTAGTAACACAAAGACTATGACATAAGATGTAAAGGTGGTGAAATACCTAATTTATAGTAGTGGACATATATATGGGTGTTCCCTTAAGATTAATCATGCCAACAACAAATATGAGGATAAAAGAATAATAGAACATTGAAATTAAGAATAGTAGTCTTATGCGGACGCTCCTTTATGTTGATTATGCGACAACTATATGAAGATTAATATGGGCACGATCGAGTATTTTCTCTCGTGATTGATAAACGTACACTATCATACTCATAGAGTTGGCTTGAACTCCACTTGTTAACACCCCACTTGAATGTTAACAATGATGAGCTTGTGCAATATTAGTGCGGTTAAATCATAAACAGTTCTAAAGAAGATTAATTCCTTTGTTCAATGATGTAAACTCCTTACCTTCATTGGGGTGACATTGTATGTAGAAACGCCGGTGATTGGAGCTGAGCTACGATTTTCAGCAGTGTAGAAAGCAAGTGCACTTTCACCCGGTTTTACTTTTACCTATAGTCCTGGTAAATTTAGTAGGATATCTCCACATTAAGTCATGCTTGTATCTGAAAATTAGTGAAATTTAAAGACCTGTCTTTGTGTAGGAACAAACTTCCAGGGCATTCCATCGGCAACATCAGCATTGAATTGAACGACAAGCTCCCTGCAAATGAAGGGACGAGTAAACTAAAAGTGGGATAAATTAAGCTGAGTTGGATTAATCTTTCTAAGAGAGATATTGTGTCGTTTCATGCAACCAAGACTACAGAAATGATTCTCATAAAATGAGTTACGTCATCAAAAAATAATGAAAAGAACTATCATACAACATTATATTCCCAGTTTATGTAGAAACAACTCCGAGAAAGAGGAGGATAGTGAGCTATATTAAGTAGACTGAAGTAGTTTGTTTGTTTCCTTAGTGCAGCAACTGAAAAAATTAGTACAGAGTAACCAATCAAGTTAATAACTTAGTTTTTTTTTTTTTTGAAAAGTGCATATAGCATGAAATTAGAAAACAAAGAAAGGAAAAAACAAAACTACAGCATGCCATCGAAGTCTGCACGAACAAGCTCGGCAAACTCAGTCTGGGTGATGTCTACATCTAGCCATACAAAGTTAATAACTTAGCATTTTTTTAAAAGTGCATATAGCATGAAATTAGAAGAAGAAAAAAAACTACAGCATGTCATCGAAGTCTGCACGAACAAGCTCGGCAAACTCAGTCTGGGTGCTGTCTACATCTAGTCATACAAAGTTTTCCCGTTGGGCAAAGCGAGCACAAAAATCAGCAACTCTGTTAGCCGCACGGCCAATATGCTGGAACCGAAGCTGGGGAAAACAGCTCAGAAAAGAGAAGTCCTCCACGCCGTCCAATATGTTAATAACTTAGCATAGATGGGGAAAGTTTGTATCGTTGAAAATAAGAACTAGTGTAGTTGATACTTCCACTAACACATCATGGCTATAGGTCCCAAGACTTTTGTACCAAAAACAGATGGGTTTTATAGCCACTCAAATAAAAGGAAGAAGAAATTTAAACCGCACTTAAGAATAACAAATCAAGAAAACTCAACAACAATAATTGTCAATGTAAAATCAACATAATGAACGAAACAAGGGAAAAACGAGTTAGCATTTTATAATCTATAAAAAACACATTCCATATTAAACCAATACTGCTTTAAAATACTACAGTTTAGGCAAAAGCATCATTAGTTCTACTTTTACATAAAACTATTTGGCATAACTCTACGGTAACCTAAAGTAATAGAAATAACACAAAAAGTTTGAACTTTTAAATCTGAAAGTAGTACTTCTTAACAACAAAGAAGCAGATACCTTGAAGCTTTCGTTCCGTCTCGAGCATGACGCACAATCTTCTCCTCCACACTCTGCAGATACTCATTCCTTATCACAAGCCATAAATTATTCATTGCTCCAATAAAAAATAACCAAAGACTTGAACAAAACATTGCACTTACTGAATACATGGAAAGCTTTTCCAATATACCTTTGAATCCCAGGAATATGAGATTAATGAATATCAACAAGAAACTTTCTGGACCCAAGTTTAGTAATTTGGGATTGGTCTGCTCCTTTAGTTCATTTAACATGCACAAACTCCATAAATTCTTAAACCACGATTTATTGTAGAAGACCAACAAGTTTAATTGTTGAAGAAGACGGTCTTTTCCAAAATAAATAAAATTAGGGACAAATTTCGTAACAACTTCTCTTATTCTGAGCAAGTAACTTCTTCTGGGTGACCTCTCTGGGTACTCTACCCAGAGCTGTTGCTCTCACATTTGGAGGGAGATATCCAAGCGTCTCCATCTAGTCCTTGACAAGGTTCATTGGGTGGTCAGTGATGGGAAGGCTATCAACGCCCTTCAACAGGCTTGGGTGATGTCGTTCCCTATCTCTCACACTCCTACTATGGTAAATATAGATGCATTTGGAGTCCATCAATAGGGTGGTTGATCTCAGTACCCCCGAGGGGGACTGGGATCGTCCAGAAATTTTGTCCTAATGTGGCGAGGAGCTTGGTCTTAAGATTTTTTTCCTCCCCCTCTCTAGGAGGCACTTCCTTGATCACATTGGGTGGGGTGATGTTGGGTCGATTGTGGTGTCCTCGCGTGTGGTTTATGATCTTCTCCTCATAGACCTTGTCCATGTCCCTATTCGTTCCACTTGGATATGGAAGACCTCCTTACCATCATGAGTAAGATGTTTCTTGTGGAAGCTAAGTTTAAACCCTCTTCCTTGTCGGATTCTACTTGCGGGTCGGGGTATTCCTATCTCCACTACATGTCCTTGTTGTGGTCACGGCTTGGAGGAGGCTTATCACTTATTTATTACATGCCCATGTGTGCAGGAATTCAGGAGTATCTCTCTTCCGCTGATTTATAGAACTTCTTCATGGCAATCTCTGAGTCATATGTTTAATGTGCTCAAATCGTGCAACTGTAAGAGAGGGTCCCAAGGTAGGTTCCTCAAAATTGTGCTTGGGTTTTTACTCTGGGAAGTTTGGAAGGCTTACAATGCTTTGATCTTTGAAGAAACCTTAATTCCATTTGTCGTGTTGGTCGAAAGAGGGTTTTGTGGTCGGAGGCGGAAACCTCGAGTGTGTTCTGGCCCACCATCCTTACTGGTGGGTGGGGGGGAGGGGGGGGATTGATTCGCCAGCCCTCCTTAACTTTGTTGATATGGGAACCTCCACAAGATGACTGGATTAAACTCAACTTTGATGGTGTCTTGAAACGTCAATCAGGTTGGCCATGTGTCGAATGGGTATCAGGGACTATCGTGGTCTTGTCTGATTGGTGTCATTTGATCTTGTTGCTTATCTGTTCCTACTATTAAGCTCTGTGATGCATGGGAGGACCTCCATCGAGCAATTTTTGTTCTGGCGTTCCAGCGCACTGTTGTTCAGGGTGACGTAATTGCGGTTATCCAGTGGATTAATGGTTCTTCTATTTGTTCGGATAGCAGAAGGGGACAAGTTCATGACATTAGAGATTGAGTCTTCGACTTTGGGATTGTACCATCGAGCATGGTTACCGGGTTGTGAATAGTGTGGCGGATTGTTGTGCTAATCTGGCGATTACCAAGGGAGACCTCTCGTATGTGCAAGAGGACCTCCACCATGAGATACGTATTCCGGTAGACACTAATCTCAATCACTGTGCTCATGATCGGGTTCACTAGTTCTTAGGTGTTCCCGTCTTACCCCACAAAAATGTGGGAGATAAATCAAGATTTATATGGCAATATGTGTATGTTTGAAAATTTATAGGAGTGTACTTATTTTAAGTACTTACATGAGGGTTATTTGAGATCAACCCATGAATGAATTGAGTGGTATGTACTGAATGTGTTAGGAAATTCGATAAATTAGCGTGCGGGGTACTTAGGTATACAGGCATCAATAAATCATCCGTAAAATTAAAACAAACTTAATCTACTATCGCATTGAAGGAGGCATGGACCCCGTAAAATCAAATTGGGGAAAACAGGGAAAATGATTATCTGAGGAAGGTTTACCTCGCGACGTTGAACGGTGCCACCATATCCCGTAGCCTGGCAGAAACGGCGATAGAGCGGAACGGCGGCATAGGAGGCGCCGACCATGGCCCCGGCGAGAGTAAGAAGATACATAAACATCTTCCTGGAGCTTCGTTCCCGTGTGGCCGCAGTGTCCATTGTGTAGAACCGGTAACGAGCACCGCCCACTGTGGAAACAGTCGGCGGCCAGATCCCCTGGCCTGCGAGTGAGCGCCAGAGGCAGAGAGGCCGGGGGTGCTTTAGGAATGAGGGCATCTCTGGAAATGATCTGATTTCCCCGGCGAACGAAACATGTAATGTCGGTCGTTGGAACTTGGCAGTCTTTTGAGCCGTTCAAAAATCACAACTGCTATTTCATGTAACCATGGGGCGAATTTTTTCATGGACAATACTACACATACCTAAAGTTTACCTAAAAGCCACAAAAATGGGCCCCACAGGTCACAAAAACACCCGATTCTTCTAGGGTTAGGTTGAAAATCACAAAAAGTGGGCCCCACTCGGCACAAAAACACCCGACTTTAGGGTTTGGCGCAAAAAAACCCTAAAATCGGGTATTTTTGTGATCTGTGGGGCCCATTTTTTGTGGCTTTTAGGTAGACTTTAGGTATGTATAGCATTATTCTTTTTTCATTGGGGCGAATTTTTTCACTCCGAAGATGCAGGCTGGGACGGATCCTTAAATTTCAATAAAGCGGGCAGGCAAAAGAGGCGGAGATATGGTCGGGAAAGCCGGTGGAACAGAGGTCGGTGGAACTATGACGATTCGCGGCGGTGGTGCTGCTGGGGGAGAAAACTACGGGACGACTGATGTGTCTGCACGGTTTCCCAAATGGAGCTGGGCTCGATGGAACGAGCATCGGGCAGCTCGAGAAAAAACGACAGGCGTGCCGAGGGTAGATGGCCCGGGCTTGAAAAAGGTGGATCTTCCACGTGCGGTCAGCAAGGACGGCACAAGCGAGAGATTGAGCAGATTTGATCGGAAAGGATCTCGTGAGGAGCGAGCAGACGTCGATGGTAGTGTGTCGAAAGGGGAGATTGATGGAGGCTTCAGTTGTGGCTGAGGACGACGATAGGACGAAAACGGAACTATGAGCGTTGTTGTCTCCCATTGACAAGTGCATCGTTTAAAAAATGGATGTCTTCGTCGACGGCGATAGGGATCGTAGAGGCGTTGGAGATGGCAGATGCAGGGAAGTAGGGAACTCAAATGCTTGATGAAAAAAAATTTGGATGAAACATTTAGTCTCACATTGCTAACATCCACAATTTTAAGTGGGTATATAAATTAATTCATTTGTTCTTATTACGTTGAAAGAAACATAAGAAAAATTCATAAACCACACACACGCACTCGCACACATCAGATCGAATTTTGATTCGGATTTGAGATTTGGAAAATAATTAATTTGTAATTTTTGTACAAAATAGTTTTATCAATTTGAAAATCATTTTGTATTCGTTATAATTCGACGTACATTAAATACATATCGGCGTATATCGATTACTTCATCCAGCATACATTGATTTGTGCACGCGGATTTCACCCCACGTATAAATCATCATACATCGATTTCACTCCACCTACAAATCGGCGTACGTCGAGTTCTGCTTTTCCTGCCGTGCAACGCTTTATTCTCCCTTGTACGTCGATATGAAATCGACAAACATCAATTTCACCTGACCTAAACGCGTGCGTGATTTCTGTACGTGGTGTTTCGTACACGATTTTGTTCATTAAATTTTACGTTAGAAATATATATTTTTTCTATATACGACAAAATTTACCTAATATAATTGTTACACAATAATTATGTGATAATTATTTGTGGTTTTACGTGAATCTATCGTGTATATGAGGTTTTCCTAAAATGAAACATACACTCTCATACGTTTGTATTCTCCTACGGTTTTTTCTCTATCCTTCGCTGGCGATTTTCCTCTCTTTTACGTTTATTTCACCAAGTCGAGTTTGGGGAAGATTATACTTGTAGGAATATTTTTTTTGTATATTCCAAAATAATGTATAATTTTCTTATTTGAAAATTGTAAAAAATAAAGATATGAGAACAAATCTAGAAAACTAGATTATTAAAACTTTAAAATAGAAGGGATGAGAATCAAAAGGAGATTAGTTAAAAGATAGTTTAGAATCGAGTCTGGATAAGGCGTGTGATCACTGCCCTAAAGAAGTTGCACCACCCTCCGGCAGGGCTTTCAGCTGATGCTCACTCCTCCAAGGTACAACACCCGGCTAGATCCCGAAACTCCGATGTGCGCGGACACCGAAGAAGCACAGAGCACCCGAACACCCACTTGATGAAGCAAATGTAAAGAAAAGAAAGCACGTAGAAGATCGTCACCAAAACAGAGCGTGAGAGAGCAGAAGATCGTCTATCAGCGTGTTATCTTTATGAGAAGAACGTCAATATATAAAGACAGTAAATCGCCGGAAAAGGAATCTCGAAAACGACAACATTAAAACCGTAATAAATATTAACAGTTATAATTGGAAAGCACATAATAACGTTGAAAATTTCCAACGTAAGTAATGGCGAGAAACACGCGTAAATGAGCGGTTAAGAATACGCGTAAAACTGCGGAGAGAGAGAGCGCAGAACGGCAGGATGCGTTGAATTCAATTAATTCAATTCGAAGTTGCGTCGATATCATATCGACGCAAGTCGACGCAGGTCCTATCGACGCGAGCGTCGAAAACATATCGACGCAGGTCGGGTGCGTCGAATTCCATTCGACGCCTCCAACTTCAGCGGGCTTGTCGACGTTGCGTCGAAATCTATTCGACGCAGCTCCGATTTCGATTCGACGCAACTCCAAGTAAAAGGCTCTGAAACTATTTTGTACAAAAAATACAATTCAATTATTCCCCAAATCCGGATCCGGATCCGGTCCGGTGCGGTGCGTGCGCGCGCGCGCGTGTGTGGTTCATAGTTTCTCCTTATGTTCTTTTGAACAAATAAGAAGGTGTGAATTTCTTTATATACACTTAAGGGAAGAAGGAGAATGGCAAGGTGGGACTAAAGAACACTCTTTCATCATGAAAGGCTTCCCTCCAAATATTTGGATTCCTTCCAAGTTTGGTTTTGAGCTTTTTCCATCATAATGAGGAGCCCAAACACCAAACACCATTTAGCTCCAATCAAAACATTTAAAGTATAATGTTTTATAATTAAAATTTCTAACAATACTAAAGATGATCCCTTAGTCAGCGAGCGGCCAAAGAGTAAGATGAGCGTGACCGGTGATCACGTACAAAGATGTCGTCCTCGATTTCTTTGTGTTGGGTCTATTTGCGCTCTTAGAGGGGGTAAATAAGGGTTTTTAAGAATTTATATCTAAATAAATATGTTGTTATTAATTAAATAAGTTTTCGAATATTTAATAGATAAATTTATTTTAATATTTACTTTTAGAAAAAGTCAGGATTCAATATTTTCACTACCCACCGTAAGTGCTACCGCCTGACGCTAGTCACATAGATTGAATTATAAGTGTTTGTTCCGCACAAACAGAACCTTACAATATATTTTGTGTTACGGCTTTGAGAAAGTACTTTTTTAAACATTTAATGGAATAGAAATAAAATCAAAATAAATAAAGCAAAGAAGAACCTGATTTTATTTCATAAAAAGTTTGATTACAATTTTGTGATCTCCATGACAACGAAAGCGATGAATAATACGATCTTCGGTTTTCTATAACGACCCTCCCCTGATAACCGGTTGGCTCTTTCACTTCTCCCCATATGGTCTTTGAGCCCTTGCTAGACCTCCCCGGTCTTGTCGTCCTTCAC
Organism: Dactylorhiza incarnata; assembly: GCA_033032865.1. Lineage (NCBI taxonomy): Eukaryota > Viridiplantae > Streptophyta > Magnoliopsida > Asparagales > Orchidaceae > Dactylorhiza > Dactylorhiza incarnata. The sequence goes on from JAWHQI010000258.1 coordinate 3,726,168, forward strand.
GGACGATTTCCACACAGAATCCTCCCAATAATCTGACGTCCTCCCTGAACGATTTCTCACGAACTTCTCCCCGAAATTCGACGTCCTCCCCGAACAATTTCTCACGAACTCCTCCCCGAAATTCGACGTCCTCCCCGGACGATTTTTTCACGTCACACGAAACAATAAAATAAAAAGATACAAAACAAAGATATGAAAAGTAGATCTAAGAGAAAAAAAAACGGAAGCTCCCTCAAAGATTGTCTACGTGCGGAGGCGGTGAGCGGTCGACGCTTTTGATTCTCGTTCCTTAGGCGCTCGATCGTCCTTAGATTCTCGTTCTCGTATACGCTCTACGGAGATCTTCTTCCTTGCTCAAGAGGGTGCACGTTCTCTATTCCTTTCTCCTTGGACGGTGACTCCTTGCTCCAGAAGCGGCGTGGAAACCCAATTCTCGTGTGTATATATGTCCAAAGAGGAGGAAAAATGCTTGTATATGTCATTTAAGTCATGATGGGGTCTCGCCCATTTTATAAGAATCCCGGGCTGCGAGTAGCCGAAATCCCATAACCCTCACTCCCTTAGTGGGGAGTTAGGAGAAGAATCGTCGCATGCACGATCCGCGCACGCGATCATCGCGCAATCCGCAATCCTAACCGCCCGTGTGGACCGACTGCCACCCGCGCCCCTCCTCGGCCGACCGCCTCAGAACGGGCGTCGGTGGAGCGCTATCGCCGCACCGCCCGATCGGTCGGCCTTGGCCGCGCGGCCGCAAGGTCGTGAGGCCTTGCTGCCGGCCAACTGGCCGGCCAAGGCCACGAGGGCGGCCTCCCGGCCGGCCCCCCGGTCGGCGAAGGTCGCGAGGCCGGCCTCCCGGTCGCCCCCCCCCCCCCCCCCCCCCGCCCCGCCCCAAGTCGGCCAAGGTCGCGCGCTCGCAGGCGCGCGACCAAAACCGCGAGGGCGTCCGTCCCGGCCGGCCTCCAGACTGGCCACTCGGTCGGCCTTGGCCGCGCAGCCCCCGACCGCCTCGCGATCCGGCCGACCGAGTGGTTGGCCGGTTTGGTCGCAAGGTCGCAAGGGCCTTGTGACCATGCGACCGGCCGCTCGAGGCCAGCCGCCTTCTCGGTCGGCCGCCCCGGGCCGGTCGCCCCTCCGGACGGCCTTCCCCCTCGCCGGTCGGTCTTCTCCCCTCGTCGTCCAAACTCCTCGCCGGCCGGAGTCCGTCGCCGTCCGATCGCCCGCTTGCGATCTCTCCACCTTCCGATTGACGAGTAACCACCCGCATAACCGTTGGCGTAACCACCCGTAGTGGACGGGTGTGAATATCTGAAATCATATCGGCCTGCACATGGTAAATTATTATGAAATACGCGTATTAATTTATATGAAATCGGGTCACAAATAACAATTATGGTGGTTACGGTCTACGAATAACCGCATAACTACTATAACCATCTCTGGGGCCTATAAATAGAACCCCAAGTCTCCTCGTTTTTGAAGGCTATTCTCCTCCTCCTTCCTCCTAAGTTCAAGAGAGTGAGAGAGAGAGAGAGAGTTTTCTTGAAGATCTCCCTCCTCTTCAAAGACGTGCTTGTAGGAATCTTCAAGCACCTTGCATGAAGACAGAAGAAGATATACGTCCATCCTCAAGCATTCCGAAAAACGCCCACGTTCGAGAGCGCGCTGAGTTCTAGAGCACGCTCAAGCTCTAGAGCGCCCAAGTTCGAGAGCGCGCCAAGTTTCAGTGCATGCACAAGTCCCATAGCACGGTACTCCCCACCGCTGTAAAGAAGAAGTCGAAGCTTCGAGAGTGGTGACATGTCACCCTCCGAACATCTCTCTCTCACCTCCAAAGTTGGGGCGAGGAGCGGCATGTCGTCCTCGATCTTTCAAGAAAGCCCTATAAAGAAGTTGCAAATAGTGAAGTTTGGTCGGCACTGTCTCGGCCACGTGATTTTTTATCCCCTTCTGGGGTTTTCCACGCTAAAAAGACTTTTTGTCACCTGTCTCATCTCTCAGTAACTGATTGCGCGCTCGACCGCTCCCAGGCTAAGGCGGTTCGTTCTAAACCGATTTAGGAGCCTTGAGTTGACTGCAACAAGTCAGCTACCGCCCGCGTCAGTGATAGTGCTACCGCGCGACGGTAGTCTATTTATATGCATTTTCCTCCAGCTGTCCATGCTCTAATTAAGGAAGGCGTCTGTGCCTTTCTAGTGATCTTATATTAGCGCGAAGCGGTAGTGCTAGCGCGGCATTGTAGGCTTGATTGAATTGGCACGTGCACAACTGACCATCTGCAAGTAAGGAAGGTGACTGCACTTTCCTTGTACACAGGCGTTATCGCGATGTGGTAGGAGCTACCGTGGGCGGTAGCGTTTTTTTTCCTTATATGACTGCCACCAGGTTCCCGCACAGAGCACACAGATTGCTAACGTGTACTTCGAGGTAGCGCGACGCGTTAGCGGTGACGCCCGACGGTAGTCTTGCTGTTTCTCAAAGTTGACGTCTCATCGATATGATGCTGACGTCTCGTCGATAGGAAGGAGCTAATGCCCGACAGTATCGCTAACGCCGACGTTAGCTCACATAGAATGAATTTCGTCGTTCGTCTTTTATCCTCGTTCAATGCATGCTTGTACATGTACGACCTGCACACTATAAACACACAGACGACTATATCAAATACATGACTGTATTTGTTATTCTCAAATGAAGAGATGCGGAGCGCATGTTCCAACACTTTGCGCGTGTGAAATTGAATCTTCGGCCGCTCATGCCACTCGTGGCTCTCCGAGCAGAGATGAACAAAATTCACAAAGATGTCCAGTCTGACGGCTTGGAATCACCAGCTAGGGCATGGAGGAGGGTCCGGGATGATGAATCGGGCAATTAATTGTTCACGGGGTGTGTGGTCTGCGAGTATGAATTATAGGGTTTCAAAATAAAATCTTAAAATTTATTTATTTCATTATTTTTTTGTTTGATAGATGGAAAAGGGGTTCACTAACATCGCCCGTTTTTATGAATTGCAATCGTCGTTCACCGAATCAACATTTGATTACCGACGTGCGTTGATATGAAATTGATGATCGTTGATTACTTCTTCAAAATCTTTCACCGATCGGCTGTCGACATGCGTCAAGCCATGTAAATTGAAATAGTAAGCATCGATTGAAAGTTCCGCTGAATGGTGATCACATATCTTCACTAGATTCGATTTCTTACTGCACTTTTATAATTTCATCTTTTGATTTTTTTTATAGTTGTCTTTAAAATGTCAACTGTCAACGCATGATCGCCCATATTGAAGAAACCAAACCCGTCATTTCCTCCGCCAACCGCCAGTGCGAGAGCACGCACGAAACGCACAGAGCACGCCGCCATAGCCGAACCCCACTACTGGGGTGCGACTAGCCCGCACCCCACCCCCCATAGTGGGGGGTACGGCCAAACCGCACCCCTTGTGGGGTGCGGCCAAGCCGCACCCCATGTTGGGTGCGGCCACGCCGCACCCCATGTTGGGTGCGGCCAGGCCAAGCAGCACCCCCTTGGGTGCGGCCCGGCCACCCCCCCTTGGGGTGCGGCCAAGCCAGGCCGCACCCCCCTCGGGTGCGGCCGCACCGCGCCCCCCTTAGGGTGCGGCCGAGCCACTCTCCCCTGTAACGGGGTTGGGGCAAATCCCCCCTCTTCTGGCTCTCCGCCCGCTCTTCGGGTTCCAGATTCCGCCTAGAACGCCTCCTAACACACTCAGAATGCTCTCGTGTTCGTTGCACGCTCAGAGCTCCCGCGCTCGTTGCGCGCTCAGAACGCCTCTCCGTTCGCTCAGAACGCTCTCGTATTCGTTGCGCGCTCAGAGCGCTCCCGCGCTCGTTGCGCGCTCAGAACGCCTCTCTGTTCACTCAGAACACTCTCATGTTCGTTGCGCGCTCAGAGCTCCCGCGCACGTTGCGCGCTCAGAACGCCTCTCCGTTCGCTCAGAACGCTCTCGTGTTCTTTGCGCGCTCAGAGTGCTCCCGCGCTCGTTGCGCGCTCAGAACGCATGTCCGTTCGCTCAGGATGCTCTCGTGTTCGTTGCGCGCTCAGAGCGCTCCCGCGCTCGTTGCGCGCTCAGAACGCCTCTCCGTTCGCTCAGAACGCTCTCGTATTCGTTGCGCGCTCAGAGCGCTCCCGCGCTCGTTGCGCGCTCAGACCGCCTCTCCATTCGCTCAGAGCGCTCTCGCGCTCGTTGCGGGCTCAGGACGCCTCACAGCGCGACCAGCATGTTCGTTGCGCGCTCAGAACGCTTTCGCGCTCATGCGCGCTCGGAATGCTTCTGAGCATTCTCAGAACGCCTCCCCAGTCGCTCAGATTGCTTCTCTGTTCGTTGCGCGCTCAGAACGCTTCTGAGCGCGCTCAGAACGCTTCTGAGCGCGCTCAGAGCACTCACATTTCGGGCACGCTCACTTTTTGTCTTTCTAGCATGCTCACATGTTGTCTTTCTAATTTCTCAGATTGCAGGAACGGCTTGTCGCCTTTTTCGTCTACAACAAAGCTGCCCGAACTGCCCAAACTGCCCGAACTGCCCGAGGACAAGACGGTCATTTACGAAAAATGGCGATCCGTGTGCACTGAACCGGGAAACGTGATTCGTCGCCAGGTGGTTATGGTGGTTACGATGGCAAAATTATCGGGCTACCCCCGGCCAAAGCTATAAAAGGAGCCCAGAGCCTTCATTTGTGAGGACCTCGCCTTCTGCACCCCGGGAGAGCTCCTTGAAGATTTTCACGGAATTCTCATTCAGCACTTGAAGATCTCCGTGGACTTGAAGATTTTCTTCATCCCGAAAGGCGACTCAACATTCTCACTTTTGTTCTCTTGAGCATCTCACTTTTGTTCTCCCGGAAGGCGACTCAGCATTCTCACTTTTGTTCTCCAATATTCTCAGAAGGAAAAAAGATTTAGTTTGTCTATAGGTGGTCTGTCACCTTCGAGACACACACACACTCTCTCTCTATTATTGTAACGAGCAGCGGCCTGTCGCGCTCGAGTTCTAAGTCTCTAATTGTAACCCCTCAGAAAATAGTGGAAGTTGGTCGGCACAGCTCCGACCACGTGGTTTTTTACCCTTTCTGGGTTTTCCACGTTAAAAATTCTCAGTGTATCCAACGAATCTCTAATTGACTGTTTGCGCGCTCGGTTCGCTTCCGAGCTAAGGTGGTTCAATTCGACCGGTCTACCAGAGCACCCGAGCGACCCGCCAACGTCTGCTAAGAAAAGATGCGGCCTTCCTCTCCCTTGCGGCAAGGGGGGTTTGGCGGCGGTGGTGGGGGCGGCAAGGAGGATCTGGTTATGGTAATGGTGGCGTGTCTCCGGCGCACCGGGCGGCAATGGTGCTTGGCAATAATAGGGGCGGCGACAACCGTTGGCGGGATGGTTCTGGCCAGCGTGGGCGTGGGCGGCTTGGGCTGGATGCGGCGGGCAGCAGCCTTGCGGATGGAGGCCGGCTTCGGGATCGGTCTCCGGGCTCGATTCGTGGAGGCCAACGCCACTACTGGGCGGATGAGGCGGCGCCCATCCAGCAGCCCACTGGTGGACCTGGGCAGTTCTTGCCATTGGCGGAGGCGGGCGGCTCTTTGGAGGTATGTGTTGTGACGCACGACGTTTCCCGTAAATTATTTTCATGAAGTTAATTATTTTGTTATTACGAATATCGCCAAACAATTACTATTATGTGCTAATTAAGAATATAATTATGCGATAACCAATATCCCCTATGATGAAATGTAAAACAGTGAAAGGAATGAGTGTGTTCAAAAAGGGTGTGCTGCTATCTATTACCTATTTGGGGGTGTTGTTATCTTGGTATAAGTATGAGCTTGATGTGCTGATATTTGGGATGCTATTGGCTATGATGGTGTGCTAAATATTGATGTGTTATCCAGTTGGTAGTTTGCCATTCATGTGCTAATAGCAATTTCTATTTGGGCTATTGTTGCTATCAGCTATGTTGGTGTGATGTTAGCAAATTGTTGGGCATTTTTATTAGTGGTTGTTAAAGGCGGTGGAGGATTGGATCGGCCGATTTATTTCCCTCTCGTTCTTGTTATCGCTAGGGTTTGCCGAAACTCCTTCCTCCTCTCTATTTCTTCCCCTAATTCTCCTGCTTTCTACAAGTTTTTGGTTGGAGTAAATAAAAGCTAGCAAAGTGTTGATTCGTGTTGGCGCTCATCGGGACTGGTTTTACGAGAGCGAAAGTAGCGATCTTCATCATTTCTTCTCTTTCCTCTACCCACTGTAAGTCTTCTTCTTGCTTATTCAGATCTGTGTGTTTGGATTCATGGCATGCACACTATTGTGAGATAAGGGGGCTGGATTTGTGGTGTTTTTGGTTCTTTAGACCTACTGTTTTTTTATGTTGGCTGGGAATTCTGTTCTTACCCTGCTGTGGAGTTCCTGTAATGGTTCGGGAGGGACTTTTTTAGGCAAGAATGTGTGTGCTTGGGCGGCTGTTGCAATTGTTTATGTGCCCTGCAGTGCTGCCCAGTTCCGGGATTTCTAATTTATGTGTGTATGTGCTGAAGTTATGCAGTCCAGTGATCCTATAATCTGTTTGGGTCTTTTTGTTTTATGAATGGGCCGACTGCTCTTCTAATTTTGTTGTGGTGGCCAATTAAAATGGCTGCTATGCTTGTGCTTGCCCTGTTTCCTCCCTTGGTTGGCCGACTGCTGCCCTTTTCAGCCTTGCTGTTATAATTGTAGTACCTGCAACAGGCTGCAGATTTTGTTATTTTGGTGTCCCTTATGCTGGCCGGCTGCTTTTGGTTCAGATATCTGCTGTTTTCTGTTAGTAATACTGCTGTAGTTTACTCTAATAGCTGCTAATTCTTTGGTCAGCTGCTGTCCCTTATGTTACTCCAGCATTTCTGTATTTCTAATTGTCCCTTAAGCTGCCCCTTATAAATGTGTCTCTCTTATATTCAGGGAGGGTTGTTTGCATTTGAGTCCCATAGTTAAGTCTACGTCGACCCTAGGAATCATCGTCATAACTATTATGTGATGCAACCTCAATAGTGTAAACATTTTTATTAATACAATTACTAAACAGATATCGGAGGATGGCATCCCGCAATAGACATGACGATGAAGTGGGGCATGACAATGGAAAGGAAAAAGGAACTGTGAGACCTATTTGTTTAATCTATGCATAGTTTTCAACTATTTTCTGCTATACGCACTTTTATGTACTAAAAGAAAAAGATGTTTATGGTATGTGATGATATGAAGCATGCTTATAAATCACTGAAACTAATTCTCGCTAGAATGTATGGCCTTGTATAAGGCAAACAGGCGAATGAAAAGTCCGAGGGGATTTAAAATAAAATAAATCACCGTATGTAAACGTGTCGACACGAGGTTTTATTACGAGCGAATGAACTGCTAGCATATGAATGAATATATGAATATGTAGATTCCAAACTAGTTTTGGAACATGAAGACCCTTCGGGGTGGGCCCAAAGCATGAAATATGAATGAACCATGTATATGAAAAATGAAATGGATTCACTCGCCCCTAATAATTCCTAATGAGTAGAATTTATGAATGATAATTGTATGGAATACTCCTTTACTCTTGTACCTACACATGTTTACGATTACTGTACCTGTTATACAACTGCTCGTACACATTGCTTAGTACTGCTTTTACCTGTTTATAGAAATGTTTATAGAAATGTTATACATAATATTATTATGATGCATGCTTGACTGTATAGTAGGTTAAAGAAATAGCGCCTCGCTTAGTCTTTATGAAAGACTAACGGTTTCAAATGCTAAATTTTTAGGTACAGAGAAGTCGCAAGCCAGTCACCGTTAGAGATGTGAAGAATAACTCCTTTCCTTAGGAGTTTTGTACTTAGTTTTTATATCGTTATAGAAACTCATGTTTAGCCATGTATAATTAATTTTGGACTTCTTTGGACTTGTATAAAAATGTAATAGTGTATTTTGTGGCTTATATGTACATACTCATTGTGAATAAATGCTGGAAATGTTTTTCTATCCCTTTTGATGCGCATATGGATTAATGAGAACAGGTTATGATAGTACTTTTGATTGTGGCGGTCTACGGGCCGTTACATGTGTTGGAGCCCAGATTCGGGGCAAATCTGTTGCGCCTTCTTTGGAAGATGATGGTGGAACCCAATCAGGTATGTCGGGAAACCTTGATGATGTGTTGATTGATGAGGAGATGGAGCCTGGTGAGGGCGAGGAGGAAGGGGAACTTGCTGTTGTGCAAGGTAGTGCTGCAGTTTTTGAACATGCAAACCGCATGCCAGCTGCTCGACGAAATGCCGCCTCAAGTTCTGCGGCGAATTCGGTCCGTTTTGGGGCACCTGCTGCCCCGTCTTGGCAGCATAAGGACCCTGCTGCCTGCCATGACCCCTCCTTGGATGCGCCCTCGTGTAGCAACCCGCCGCTTGGCCCCTGCACTGAAGATGTTCGACAAAATGCCGAGGCGCATTTCCGCCCCCCCCCCCCCCCTCGGCTTGGGACCGCAAGGGTGTTGTGCCGCTCGGTGACATTCCAGGGCTGGACGACATTGCTCCGGATGGGTCGCCCATTGCGATGATTGACGAGGTGGCGGCGCGCACTTTGACGGATATTTCGTTCTCCGTGGTTGGCAAGTTCTTGGGCCGGCGGTTGCCCGCGCATGTTATTGAAGCGGAGCTTCGAAAATGCTGGGAGAGATTTGGCGTCTTCCGTTTCTTGTTGCTAAGAGCGAACTGTTTTTTATGTATCTTCTTGTCCGCGGAGGCCCGGGACTGTGTTCTTCAAGGCGGCCCTTGGTTTCTCAATGGATGTATTATTGGTATGGATGAGTGAACGTCGGGCTTTGACCCCTCTTCATTCAAAGGTCTGTCGTCGCCTGTTTGGGTGCGGCTTCCGCACCTCCCACTGCTGTTTTGGGACCGCTCTAACATTGCCCGCATTGCGGCCCGGGTGGGTAAACCGCTTTGGATTGACTCGACGACAAACGATTGGTGTAGGATGGAGTATGCTCGCGTCTGCATTCGTCTGGATCTGTCCAAGCCTCTTCCCGGCGGGGTTGAAGTTACGAGCACCTTTATGAATTTTGTGCAGGTCGTAGAGTATGAGGGGCTCCCAACCTTGTGCTCTTTTTGTGGCTGTGTTGGCCATGGTGATGGGGCGTGTCTCCCTCCGCCGCAGGTACAGCGCCCTGCTCCCCCCAGCCCGCCCCTCCCATCAAGCTGCTCCTCCGCCTGCTCCCGCCCCTCCTATGCCGCGGGGACAGCCTCCTGCTGATGGCACGATGTCGGCCGGTGTGCTCGGATCCGGTCCTTGGAGTGTGGACAAGCAGCGCCGCCGCCGTCGCCGCGCGGTCGGGAAGACCCCGCTTTAGCATCCCGCCCCTCCCGTCCAGCCCGCCTCGGGTCGCCGCCCCCCGGCTGCTGCTGTGCGGCCCCCTGCTCCTGCCCAGCCTCCGGAGCTGTGTGGGCTTGTTCCTCGTGAGGCCTGCCCGCCAGGGGTGCCGAACCCGCAGGCTTTATGCCTGCTGCCCGGTGATCCCTTGGACAGCACCGAGCCGGATTTGGAGAAGCTTCCCGATGCAGCTGCGGTGATTGGGACAGAGTTGGTCCCCTTCTCCATGGATGCTACGTCGGCACCAAATGCACCTCGGGTGCACCGCGCGAATGCTGGACGAGAGGCTATCTACCCTCTTGAGCCACTGCGGGTGATTGCGCAATCTGATTTTGGTTCTAACAAGCGTCCAAGGGATGACTGTTTTACCGACGGCGGGGACGCATCCTCTCCAAGGGGCCCATGACGAGCCTCCTTATGTGGAATTGTAGGGGGGCTCGGAAGCCAGCTACTGGGCATCTTCTCCGCGATCTCATTGTGCGGTGGGGGGTTCCCTTGGTTGGTTTGTCTGAGACGATGGTGGAGGATCTTTCAAGGCGTGATGTGGATCGGTTGGCGGGTAGGAATTGGGATTTTGTCCATCAACCGTCAGTTGGTAGGTCGGGGGGTATTGCGCTGCTGTGACAGAGTGATGTGGTTCAGTTTGTGCCAGTTTCTCTATCTCGGCAATGCGTTATTGGAGATGTTACTTTCCCTGATAAGCGCTGTTGGCGGGTGGTGTTCGTTTATGCGAATAAGGATGCTTGTATTCGGAGACAGTTGTGGTCTCTGCTGGAGCAGTTTGCGACCCCGGATCTCCCGATGCTGGTGGGGGGTGACTTTAACTGCCTGCTGCGGCCGGAGGAGCGGCGCGGTATTCGGCCCTTTGTGTATTCTCAGGGGCCTCTGGAGATGGATGCGGCTCTGGCGGATCTGGACCTGCAGGAGTTGGGGTTCACGTGCCCGGCCTTTACTTGGTGTAACAATCAGCCCGGGCTTGGGCGTGTGTTAGGGCGCTTGGATCGGGTTTTTGTCAACTCGGTGGGTATGGATGTTATTCCATTAGGCACTGTGCGACACCTACCTCGGGTTGGCTCTGACCACTGTCCTCTCCTTGTGGCTTTGGGGGCGATGCAGGCTGCGCGACCAACCAGGTGGTTCAGGTTTGAGGATACTTGGCTTTCGTACCCGATGGTGCGGCAGGTGGTCTCTCGCTCTTGGCTTAAGGCGGATGTTGGTGGCAGTGCGGAGGTTCTACAACGGAAGTGTCGCCGTACCCTTCGGACCCTTTTCTTTTGGAGCAAGAACAAGCTCAAGGATCTGGGGGCCCGGAAGGAAACGCTGGAGGCGGAGATTGTGGAGCTCCAGCGGTTGGAGAGCTTGGATGGTGGCATCTCGGAGGACCAGACCCGAGCTCTTATTGCGGCGGTTAAGGAGCTCTTGAGCACTCATGCTAGGTTGGCCACTTGGTGGAGGCAAAGGGCCAAGGTGCAGTGGATCAATGATGGTGATGCGAACACCCACTATTTTCACTCCATTGCTTCTGCGCATCAGCGCCGGAATCAGATCTCTCAGGTTGAGCTTGAGGATGGCGTCCTTGTTGAGGATCTGGAGGATATTGAGGCGACTTTCTTAGACTTCTTTGATCGAAAGTGGGAGTGTGCACCTCCTGTCCTTGATGGCTGGCCTCTCTTGCCATCCTCGCGGCGACTTGATGGTGAGGCGGCCTCCCTGTTGCTGAAGGAGGTTTCTGTGGAAGAGATTTGGGGCGTCATCAAGGCCATGAAGGCCAACCGTGCTCCGGGCATGGACGATATTACTGCTTCCTTTTTTTTCCATTTCTGGCCAATTGTGTGTTCCACTGTTTGCAGGGCCATTTGCGATTTCTTTGCTCTTGGTCGCATGCCCAGCGAGTGGAAGGAGACATTGGTGGTACTCATTCCGAAGTGCCCCAATGCATCTCGACCGGACCGGTTTCGGCCTATTAGTCTTTGCCAGACCATCTATAAGGTGGCAGCGAAGATCCTTGTGGATCGCATGAAGGAGCTCCTTCCTTCGCTTATCTCTGAGGAGCAGGGGGTCTTTGTTCCTGGGCGCTCTATTTCCCACCAGTGCTTTGTCGCTCAGGAGGTGGTGCACAAGTTGGCGACCTCGACCTCAATGACAGGATTCCTCGCATTGAAGGTCGACATGGAGCAGGCGTACGCCAAGATGTCGTGGGATACGCTGGGGCGGGTTCTGGACATGTTTGGGTTCCCGGAGAGGTTTGCTAGATGGATTCTGCAGTGTGTAGAGGGGCCGCAGTTTGCGCTACTTCTCAACGGGCGACGTACGAGGTGGATCAAGGCGAGTTGCAGCTTTCGGCAGGGCTGCCCCTTATCACCTTTTCTGTTTGTTTTGTGCTCTGAGCTGCTCTCGCTTGCCTTCAGTCAGCGGGGGAACTCATTGGGCGTTATGGTGGCGGCCTCTGGCCCACGGATCTCTCATTTGTTGTACGCTGACGACATCTTCATCACCTCGGATGCCATCACGTCGTGTGTGGATCAGTGTCTTGCTGTGTTGCAAGAGTACTGCTCCTGGACTGGGCAGCGGATCAACAGGTCGAAGTCCATGGTCATGTTTGGCAAGTCCACCCATAGGTGGCAGTGTAGCAGGCTGACTCACCGTTTGGGCTTTCAGAGGGTCCGCGAGTTCACTTACTTGGGCATTACACTGGCTTTGCGTAAGTTGAAGCGCTCTGACTTTTCACACCTGCTTCTGAAGGTGGCGGAGAAGGTTCGTGCTTGGGGGAACCGACACCTATCCTTGGTTGGCCGGGCCACCCTCGTCAACTCGGCGCTATTGGCCACGCCGATGTTCCTTTATACACACTGTCACGTGCCTCGCTCGGTCCAGGAGTCTATAGAGCGGTTGGCGCGGTTTTTTCTGTGGCAGAAAGGCCCCTCCCAGCGTGGGATGCATTATGTTAGCTGGGAGCACTGTTGCTCTCCAGTGGTCGGGGGAGGGCTTGGGTTCCATGGGGTAAGTAGATGGCAGGGCTCTTTACGGGCAAAGTTCGCCTGGGAGCTGATGCAGTCGGGTTCTTCCCTTTTCCACAGGGTGATTTCTGCTCGGTACACTGGCCGTCTTTGGCGGGAGGGGGTCACTCGACGCGACTCTCCGGTGTGGCGGCTCATCAGGAATGGTGTTGAGTGCCTTCGTCCTCTGCTTCGCTGGAAGATTGCGGATGGGGAGTCTGTGGATGTGCTCGCTCACGCTTGGATTCTCGACCGGCCTTTGTCTCGGTGGCCCACTTTTGCTAACTGCGCCGCGCTGGAGTCGATCCGGGTGTCAGCTTTTGTGATGCCTGGTGACGGGTGGGATGCTTCCGCTCTATCTCAGTTTCTTGGGTCGGACCTTGTTGAGCTCATCCTCCAGATCCCTCTTCACAGCTCGCAACCCCAGGACAGGCCGGAGCTCTGCACCCGCCTCAGCGGCCGATCAGTTGCCTCCCTTACTTTCATGGCCCAGTTCGATGGGACTCGTACGGATTTCAGCTGGCTTCGGAAGCTGAAGCTTCACCCGCGGGAGCGGATGTTTTGGTGGCGGCTTCTCTGGGATGCTATCCCCACCCGTGCGTGGCTTGCCCGTCGGGGTCTTTCTGCTGAGCGTGGATGTCCTTGGGGTTGCACTTTAGAGGAGACCCGAGACCATCTGGTCTCGGACTGCTGTTGTCTTGTGGCCATCCGGGTCGCTCTTCGGCGATGGGGCTACATCATTCCTTCATTCTCCAGTTGGGAGAGTGCGCGTGACTTTCTCTCCTCCGCCTCTGCCGGTGCACAAGGTACGATGCGAGTTTTTTGCTGTGCGGTTTACCAAGCATGGCGTGGCCGCAATGCCAAGGTTCACCATGGGGAGGTGGCGACCTTTACGGTTATGGCAGCAACCATCGTTGAGAACCTCTCCATTTTGCATACTCTACCAGCACAGGGGCACTGGGGTACCACCCAGCCTCATCGGCTGTCGACACCACTCTCTTGGTGCCCCCCGCCCCCTGGATGGATAAAGTTCAATGTGGATGGTTCGCTTTCCTCGTCTGGGCTTGCTGGGCTTGGGATGGTGGCTCGTGACGATCGAGGTGCTCTCGTCTTTGCTGCTGGGATCTCGATGCTGCATTGGGATCCTGGCGGAGTGGAGCTGGCGGCGATTTTGGCGCTGAAGGATCAGATTGCCCCTTCTTTATATGGGACTTGCGGAGCTATTATAGAGGGCGACTGTCGTACCCTTATGGATAGCTGTGCTGCTGGGATGAGACGGGACGACTTGAGCGTGACAGTGGATGGCGACGAAGACTTCTCATTTCTGAGCGGCTTTCCCCAGCTTCGGTTCCAGCATATTGGCCGTGAGGGCAATAGAGTTGCTGATTTTTGTGCGCGTTTTGCCCTTCGGGGAAATTTTGTTCGGCTGGACGTTGATAGCACCCAGACTGAGTTTGCCGAGCTTGTTCGGGTGGACTTAGATGACATGCTGTAGTTTTTTTTCTTTTCTTTTTGGTTTTTAATTATATACTATTTGCATCTTTAAAAAAAAACACTATTAACTAATTAATGCGGGAAAAAAATTATACACATGCCATTAATTTTCTATCTTTAATTTTTCAAATCAAATTGATGAATTTTCATTATTACTTTTTCAAATCAATTTTAATAAAATTGACATGCCTAACAACATTATATCATTCCTAATAAGTAATAACAAGCAATTTTGAATGTTTCATAAAAAAGTAATTTTTTCTTTTTTATATTATGAAGATATATAATAATAATAAATATTAAATGTGTATATAAGAATTAAATATATTATGGAGATTAAAAGTAACTCAAATAATGAAATAATACATACCCCGTGAATAATAATATCTCCACGTTCTAAATGCTACTCAACATGCAATTCTCATTGCACAGTCCAAAATCAAATATTAAACACATGGCGAGTACAGGGATCCGACATAAAATATTAATATTAAAATAAATAATATTTCGAATGTCGAAATTTGATAAAAATCAAAATATTCCATCATCGATCGTCGGAGTTATGGAGCTCTAATCGAAAAACCGTTGTTGGCACCATACTCACGACGAGGAGATGAAGGGTTCATTTGGTTTAGCGTTTTTGTCCGGCATGTTTTCAGGAAACGTGATCGGGGATTAAAATGTCGTTTGTTTTTCCGCCTCGTTTCCACCCGCTCTGCGTTTCTCCCAGTTCAAAAAATGGCGTGACGAAACGACGGGCTATGCCTCCAGTTCATGGCGTTTGGGCTATCACTGCTTATTCCTCTCTCCGCCATCGCAGAGCCTCGCGCCATTGGAAGCCCATGCCGCCGGCGTCGACGCAACCTCCGCCGGCCTGACCGGAACCCACCGGCGGGGTTGCCGGTCTCCGGCGAACCCGCCGGGGGTAGGCCGGCAGGCGCAGGGAGGCGCAGGGAGGAGGGAGGCGGAGTCACCGCAAATTTTGCAAAAAAAAAAAATAGAAATTGCAAAAAAAAATAATCTATATAAAATTACAAAAACATTTGTTTTTTATATTATAATATATGTATTAGAATTAGTTTGAATAGTATATAAAATTACAAAAACATTTGTTTTTTATATTATAATATATGTATTAGAATAATATATATATATATATATATATTAGAATTTATAAAAAAAGAATACATATATTAGAAATTTATTTTTATATAATTTTTTTTATAAATTTATAATAAAAAATATTTATAAAATGCCACCGGCATTGTGCCAAATGATTTTCTGTTTTGAACAGCTCTGCAAACACAGACTACCCAAACAGATCTCCGTTTCCAGCAACCAGTTTCCACCAGCTCCATTTACAAACCTCTCATTGCAACAACTCCCTTTACAACCGCAACCGCTAAACCAAATGAAGCCGAAGTTTCCTTCAAACGTTTCATCAACCTCTGGGGAATTTCATTCGTTTAGGGTTTAAAAGGGGAATTCCATTTGTTCGTGAAATATTCACAACGAAAAAATGTCTGCTTGCTACGTTGTGTCCCATTTCAATTCCGACATGTATATATGCATGAGTTGATAATTATTTGTGTATTTATCATTAGTTTCTTTGGTAAAAGAAACTATGACTAAATTTGTAACATTTAAAATCTGTTAGAGGATTCAGTTTTAGTGTGAAACCATGATTTGAGGATCACTATGTTTAAGAGTACATACTGGTAATCGTGCATAAGTCTATGCTCGTGCACGGTTGCTCTCGGGACACACGACATCTGCTCGTCCATGGTTGCTTTGAGAGCGTATGAGTTACACCCTTGTGTACCTAAGTGACATCACGTGCCACATCCCCCTCTCCCTCTATTTAATGTCATTATCCCCCTCAACCCTCGGTCCACTCGCCGGTCCTAGGGGGGAGGAGGGTCCACTCCCCCGGGCCTTGGGAGGCGCCTAGTCCCAGGGGCGAGGGGGCCTTCGGTCAACTCGTCTGCTCTCTATGTTAAGGGAGAGGTGGTCTGTTCAGGTGGGTGGGTGGGGGGGGGGAGAGTAGGCATCTCATCTCCACTCGCCTCCCCCCATGTGCTGGTCGTTCAGGTTCGTGGTTGGGCTGCGGATAGCAGATTTTCGGCTATCCACAACCCACTTTTTGGGAAGTCTATAAATAGACCCCCATGGGCACCTTAGGAAGGGTTGGTCTCCACCCCTCTCCTCGTATGTGTCTTGTGAGCAAGCACTACCCCCCCTGTCAGGGAAGGTTGACGGTGAAGTGGTTCTTAGTGCCCTCCAAGGTGCCCAGGCTCAGCATTGGCTTGGGAGGGGAAGCTCTCGTTGAACTTCCGGGTGTGTGGTGGGACCTCCACGCTGCAGCTTAAGGAGTCAGTTTATGGACTTAGAAGTTTTTCAAGTGTAAAGTTCCTCGGTTCTTAGTGACTGGTCAAAGGTCTCGCTCAGGTCAAGTAAGGGTTAGCTGCATCCCCCTTGCGAACGTCGAGACCAGTTCTCTGGTTTCAACATTATGGTGCGGTGAGCGTGGAAGCAGCTAGTTCGGAAAGCTCTGGGCAAGTCTCATGGCTGGAAGCGATGAGCTGGGGGACTCACCCCCTACCAGCGAGTACGTGAAGAAGGGTGATTTTGACGAGTTCAGGAAGTCGATCCTGGAACTCTTGAGGGTCTCACCCCCCCCCCCCCCCCCTCACGGCGAGTGCTTGACACCACCCGCACCCGTGCTCGCCTCGCAATCCCCGATGGAGGAGGAGCAAGCACATCGGCAAGGGAAGGAGCTGGCCACATGGGAAGACTCGGGTCTTCAAGCAAGAGTGCTCTTCAACAGCTCTCCTGGGACCGGCTACCCCAGTAGGGAGGCAGAGAGAACGCCTTCGACTCGCCAGGGAGGATGGGGAAGTCCCTTCTGCAAGCTGATCATCTCAGCCCCCGTTCCAGATGGGTTCAACGAGCCTGACATGTCTTACTACGCAGGGAAGGACGACCCTGTTCAACATCTCCAGTGGTTCGAAGACATGGCCTCGATCAGGCAAATGTCGGAAGCCTTTAAATGCAGACTCTTCGCGGTCACGTTCAGGGGGAAGGCGAGAGACTGGTTCCACCAACTCCCAGTGGGAACCATCTACGGCTTCGAGGACTTGCGCCAAAGTTTCTTGCTAATGTTCCCCACTTCAAAAAAGAGGAGGAAGGGGGCAGAGGCCCTGTTCTTGGTTCGACAAAGGCCAGGGGAGACGTTGGGGAGTTACGTGGATAGATTCCAGGAGGAAGTCCTCCTTGTCATTGAGGTGCCCGGGCATACCCTGCAGCTGGATTTCACCCTCGGCTTACAGCAGGGGCTGTTCAGGATGAGCTTGACTCGGGACCCTCCCCTGTCTTTCGAAGAACTGATGGAGCGCGCTGCTCGAGAAATTGAGTGTGGGGACACAAACCAGGAGTTCATGGCAAGGTTGGCCAAGGGTGAGAAGGAGGAGAAGGAGGAGAAGAAAGAGCAAGGAGGGAAGGGGAAGGAGGAAGCAAGAAGTCAGGGAGACCAGGGACCCCCCGTTGGGTGGGAGCAAGGCTGGGGGTTTCAACCACCAGTCGCCCGACCGACCTGGAGGCCGCCAGGAGGACCCCCTCAAGGCCAAGGAAGAGGCCATTTCCAAGGGAGAGGAAACTTTCAGGGGGAGCATGGACGGATATGGCAGCCGGACCCAAGGCCATTGCAACCCCAACCCCTGCAGGCCATGACGATTGTTCGAAAAAAAGGAAATAAGAAGAGGGGTCGCGCAGGGAAGGAAGCAAGGATGATGGCATTGCCGTACTGTGACTTCCATCAGCAAGAGGGCCACGCGACAGCCACATGCCCGGAGTTTCTAGAGGTAAGGGAAGGAGGAAGAACCCCGGCAGAGAAGAGACAACTCTACCTGGAAGGACCAGGAGGAAGCTGAGGAGATGGAGGAAGTAATGAGGGAAACGACCAAGGTGCATGTGGTCGAGTAAGCGCATTGTAATGGTATGCAATCTATTTATAGTATATCAGAAGTTGTTAAAGATATCATCCAGGTCGAGTCCTCGACTGGAGACCACTCGCCAGGGCTTGTTGATGTCGGTCGCTGGGAGGCTCGTCCGGTGGATTCATTTTAGGTCGAGTCCTCGATTGGAGACCACTCACACGGGCTTGTTGATGTCGGTCGCTGGGAGGCTCCTCGGGTGGATTCGTTTTAGGTTGAGTCCTCGATTGGAGACCACTCACACGGGCTTGTTGATGTCGGTCGCTGGGAGGCTCGTCGGGTGGATTCGTTTTAGGTCGAGTCCTCAACTGGAGACCACTCGCCCGGGCTTGATGATGCCGGTCGCTGGGAGGCTCGTCGGGTGGATTCGTTTTAGGTCGAGTCCTCGACTGGAGACCACTCGCCCGGGCTTGTTGATGCCGGTCGCTGGGAGGCTCGTCGGGTGGATTCGTTTTAGGTTGAGTTCTCGACTGGAGACCACTCGCCCATGCTTGTTGATGTCGGTCGCTGGGAGGCTCGTCGGGTGGATTCGTTTTAGGTCGAGTCCTCGACTGGAGACCACTCGCCCAGGCTTGTTGATGCCGGTCGCTGGGAGGCTCGTCGGGTGGATTCATTTTAGGTCGAGTCCTCGATTGGAGACCACTCGCATGGGCATATTGATGCCGGTCGCTGGGAGGCTCGTCAGGTGGATTCATTTTAGGTCGAGTCCTCGATTGGAGACCACTCGCCTGGGCTTGTTGATGCCGGTCGCTGGGAGGCTCATCGGGTAGATTCATTTGGGTTGGTAAGGCTCCAAGAAGAGAAGTCGGTCTGAGGATGTGCTGGGTTCCTCTGCCTCCAGGTGAAGGTAAGCACCTAGGGCGCGGACTGGTTCTCTGCCCCCAGTTGCTTTGATAAGATGGTTGAGTTCCTCCACCTCCAGGTGAGCTCGGCTCCCTGTTAGGGGTGGAGTTTCCTCCACCTCCAGGTGAGCTCGGCTCCCTGTTAGGCGTGGAGTTTCCTCCACCTCCAGGTGAGCTCGTCTCCCTGTTAGGTGTGGAGTTTCCCCCACCTCCAGGTGAGCTCGGCTCCCTGTTAGGTGTGGAGTTTCCTCCACCTCCAGGTGAGCTCGGCTCCCTGTTAGGTGTGGAGTTTCCTCCACCTCCAGGTGAGCTCGGCTCCCTGTTAGGTGTGGAGTTTCCTCCACCTCCAGGTGAGCTCGGCTCCCTGTTAGGTGTGAAGTTTCCTCCATCTCCAGGTGAGCTCGGCTCCCTGTTAGGTCTGGAGTTTCCTCCACCTCCAGGTGAGCTCGGCCCCCTGTTAAGTGTTGAGTTCCTCCACCTCCAGGTGAACTCGGCTCCTTGTTAGGTGTTGAGTTTCTCCCCCACCAGGTGAGCTCGGCTCCCTGGTAGGTATGGAGTTCCCTCCTTCCACCTCAGGTCGAGTCCAGCTCGACCAAAGGTGTTGAGTTTTCTTCCACCTAAGGTCAAGTTCAATTCGACCTAAGATGTTGAGCTTTCTCCACCTCCAGTTGAGCTCGGCTCATAGGAGGGTTGCTAAGTGGAGAAAAGTTTGCCTCCCACCTCAGGTCGAGCTCGGCTCGACTAGAGGTGTTGAGTTTTTCTCCACCTAAGGTCAAGTTCAATTCGACCTAAGGTGTTGAGCTTTCTCCAATTCCAGGTGAGCTCGGCTCATAGGAGAGTTGCTAAGTGGAGAAAGGTTTGCCTCCCACCTCAGGTCGAGCTCGACTCGACTAGAGGTGTTGAGTTTTTCTCCACTTAAGGTCTAGTTTAATTCGACCTAAGGTGTTGAGATTTCTCCACCTCCAGGTGAGCTCGGCTCATAGGAGGGTTGCTAAGTGGAGAAAGGTTTGCCTCCCACCTCAGGTCGAGCTCGGCTCGACTAGAGGTGTTGAGTTTTTCTCCACCTAAGGTCAAGTTCAATTCGACCTAAGGTGTTGAGCTTTCTCCACCTCCAGGTGAGCTCGACTCATAGGTGGGTTGCTAAGTGGAGAAAGGTTTGCCTCCCACCTCAGGTCGAGCTCGACTCGACTAGAGGTGTTGAGTTTTTCTCCACCTAAGGTCAAGGTCAGTTCGACCTAAGGTGTTAAGCTTTTTCCACCTCCAGCTGAGCTCGGCTCATAGGAGGGTGGTTAAGTGGAGAAAGGTTCGCGTTCTGCCCCAAGTTAGGTTCAGTTGAAAAACTCGGCAGGAGCATCCCGTTGGCAGGGCCCTTCGTGGATCACTCTAGGGTCCCACCTACTCGTCAAATAGGTGGGTTGGACTTTCTTTTCGAGCTTAAGGCAAGCTCGAAAAGAGTGGGGATTGCGTACAACCCCATATTTTCCGAGCTGGTGTGACCCGACGCAGGTAAGATCGCTATAGTGAGGGTGTCTGTGACGCGACGAATCGACCCGTTAAGAGAGGTCCGAGGCCATCCGAGGTAAAAGAGGGGGGGGGGGGGGGGGGGGGACGATCCGATTCCTCTCTCTAGCTCGAGTAATTATATATATATATACCGCTATCTATATTTGGTGTATAGTCACTTGTAAAATTCTTCATAAACTTGACTTCTTGCTTTACTTACTACATTTTAGCTTCTATCTTGGCGACTTTATACCTTGCCAAGTTTTCATCCTTCCTACAAGCGTAGAGTGCTTTACATCTAGTCCTCTTTTCTCCCATTTTGTCTTGCACTTTCTCTTATCACCACCAAGATTCTTTATGTGGGGCGCACGGTCTTTTGACTCTCCAAATATGTTCTTCACTTATTTGTGAAGACATAACTTCTCATGTGACACTATGATTAACATAAAGATCATCAATTAGTTGTTCCATAACAAGTGCCTTTTAATGTAATTTTTTTAAATTAAATATTAAAAAAAAATTAAATTATTTATTTAAATAATGTTTTGATAAAAATACTAAATTGATATTCTACTTTTGCGTATAATAATTTTCATTGAGACTGCGAATGACAGGTTTGTTTTGCGCGGCACGGTGAATTTGCTGCACAACTGCTTTTATTATTATATATATTTTATTTTATGTTATGTTATTTATTTTATTCTCCCTCCATTTCTGTTTGTCTGTCCCACTCTATGTAAAAGAAGGGAAATTTTTGAAGTGTTTAAATGGAAGCTTCAATGTTATTATTTCAAGTGTTGGAGCCGGAATTATCTAGGGAGTGATTCTTAACTAGAGCTTGATGGAACTAGAAATGATGATTGGGAGATTCGGTCGTAAAAGATCCGGAATTTTGGTCAACTATCTGTCTGGCTTCCTTACTTTTTTGTGCGACATCTCCAGGCGATATCCGTGATTCAGATAGCGATGATTTGTGATATGCCATCCCGTGACATTTTTCTCTCGATTCCGTTCACAATCGCTAATATGCGCTTAACTATACAACCTCCAAAATCTTAAGAAAAGAAATGTTGGCTTAACTCGGATTGATATCAGCAGTCTAAAATAAGTTGGACATCAAAGATCGGCGGTTACATGTTCATGCCAACACGTGTCAAAATCTCATACACACAGACACTTATCTTTGACTTCGAACTAACAAATCAACATTCTATAGCATCACACATCCATATACAAATCCGTATCGAGCCATCTCAATGATTGTCAACAATACAAGCTCGGAAAATATTAGGTTGTACGCAATCCCCACTCTTTTGTCACATAGAGTATTTTACATCGAGTACTCAAACCATGCATTGATCTGCAACAATACAAGCATCGTTTACAACGAACTCACCGAGACATTTCACAACCCGATTTCCATGCATCATGCTTTCCACAACCTTTCCTATGTCATTGTGATCCTCAGCTGGCCCTATGCCGTTGGGGATTGATGACTGGCCCAAGGAGCTTGCGGGTGGTGGGCCTGGCGTTGGCTTCATGTTCCTTGGTCAAGGTGGCAGGAGAAGACTATGGTTGAACTTTCATGCTCAAGGAGAGAGGCGACGCATGACACGAAGGATTGCAAGTCAAATTTAGGCTATAAATAAAATCATTTGATGTGCACATATTAATAATGTACAAATAGTCATTTTAGATATACATAGCATTGCTCTTTTTGGCTTCTTTTGACTGTGGCGGTGTCGGTCTTGAATGAGGTTGTCATGAACCGTTGTTTGCGAACGCTCGACCTCACATAACGAACTTCACCAATGTTATGTTCAAAATTAGTTTTCTTTCCTCACCTAAGGAATTTCACCGCTTTTATGTTCAAAAATAGTTTTCTTTTCTCAGTGAATCGTTGTCTCGCTAAATATATGGAAAAAAATGTTGGTGCGTGTAACGCACTTTAGATCATCATGCGCGACCAACGATCCAACCGTATATTTCAGCCAATATGAATTTTCATACATGATTGATCTAAAATACGACCACTTTTTAATATATCCGCATCACACAAATATGATTATATATTTCACAAACAATCAACACTGTTCAAATCACGAATCATATGATTGTATTTGCTCACACTCAGTGATCTATTATAATCATCACAAGTACCTAAATATTATTTCAAACATAAGAATGTGACATTTTTTTTTCTAAACTAACTCGAGCAGAAAAAAAAAAAAACCCGCACGTTTTCTTTTATTTCACCACGTGGGACCGGTCCTCCGTCAAATTTGATCGCAGCTCATAATGCCGCCACCACTCCTACCGTTTCTTCTGCGCTCACTCGAAGAATCACAGAATCCGTCCCGTCAATACACAGAACCCGTCCCGTTGACGAGCTTCTCTCTCACCTGCCAGCCCCTGGACGCGAAGACTGCGACAAAATCAATAAGGAGGGGGACGAACCAGCAAAGATCCGCCTTTCGTCACCTTCTTCTAGCTTCGGAAAATGGCTGAGAGGCTCACGTCGGAGCAGATCGCTGAGTTCAAGGAGGCTTTCAGCCTCTTCGATAAAGATGGCGACGGTATAGCTTCCGAACCCTATCTCGATCGATCTTTCGAATATCATTTTCTCATTGTATTTGAGTCCTCAACTATTAGGGGAAGCCGAAGGGCTAGATCTAGGTCATCGTGATCTGTGTTTATATAACCCGACGGGCGTTTGAAGTGCTAGTACCGCATTTACATGTTTTTATAAAGATTTTGGATCTTTGTGCTTGTTTCAGGTGATCGTACTTAAGAAAGTGAAGTTTTAGTAAGTTTTTCGGGGGATCAATTTGGTGCAGCAGTAGGTGATGGTTGCTAGCTTCACGTGGGACTTGATATTCAATATTTGTTGCTGATAACTAGCTAATGCGAAGCTGCTATTCACTTTATGGTTACGCGCTCCCTTTCACATTTTTTTCACCTCAATGTAATTTCACCGTGTGTGGGTCTGTCTTCTTAAAGGTTTCTTCGATCCCTTATTTACTATCTTCACTTATTTGGCCGGGGTTTGGATGGTTGTAGGGTGGCTGGACTGCACTCAGGCAGCAACTCCGGGGAAGTTTAGGGGCTGCTGGAGGTGGCTGAAGGTGGATCCACGTGAAGAGAAAGAGCGAGGGCTGGAGATGTGGGAGTAGCCGGTTATAGACAGCAGTTAGGAGGGGGTAAATGGGATGGAGGCAGCAGTTATGATGTTGTAATTAAATGGAGGAGGGAGTTCGGCTGCCAGAATTAGGGAATTAGAGGGCTGCCAATTATAAGCGGTTCCACGTGAGAGTTAATTGGGGAATGAGGGGAGGGCTGACAGCAAGTTGTGGGGGGAAGTGGGGAGGAGTTATGCTAAGATTTAGGAAATTATTTCCTTTAATTTAGGAGAGTGGGAGTAGTGGGTGGTTAGGAAGGTAGTTATGGTGGTTATGGGTGGAGAGTGGATGGTGGTTGCCGGTGGTGGTGGTCGCCGGAGACATTTTCCGGCAATCGCCGGAAAACTCTAATGAATGAAAATGGGTATGGGGGGTATAGAAGGATCACCAGAGGTGGCCGGAGACGAACTCAGGTGATCACCGGAGTTGTCTTATGGTATTGGGGTTGTTTTGGTGGGGAAAATGAAGGAGATGGTGGTTCCATGGCAAAGGGTGGGTGGTTGGGTGGCCGCCGACCTGTGATACAATGGGAAAGTCTCCTTTGGCCTGCTGTTTTGGTGCTAGCAGCAGTCTAGCGGGTGTCTGTGTAGGGGGATGAGGAGGGGTGATCGATTACTATAAATGGAGGGGAGGGGGGCCTTGTTGGCCGACTGTTTGCAAGGGAGGAGTGTGGGTGAGTGGCAGTTGCTATAGAAATGGGGGAGGGGATGAACCCGTTGAAGAGGTCCAGCTTCTTCAAATGGTGATAGAAAGGAGGCCGTTGCTTGTGGTGGATGAGGGGTGGTGGAGTGGCCGGCCAAGGGGGAGGATGGTAGGAGTCGGTCAAGGGAAATGGGAGGAGGTAGACCCGAGCTTCGCACCCGGGGTTCAGCTTCGGCAGTCGGCACCGAAGTGACCAAAGAATGGGCTTCAATGCTCCATTCTTCAATACCTAAAATGAGAGCCCTCACCATCTATTTATAGATTCCTAGGGGGCAACAAACGACTATGATTGACCGAACGTCCCGACTCAAAAATACATAAAATTACAACTCGAATTTAAAAATTGACTAGAACAAAAATTACTACGATCATCCATCCACCTAAAATGAACGGTTCCGATTCTCCATCAATTCCCCTCGCCTTGAAAGCATTCATCTCCGTGAATGAAGATGAGCGTGCTCTCGTCTGAAGGCAAGGAGAAACCCAGTAGCTCTGAACTCGTAGGTCATTGAAGCTGATGATGATGGAACCGAGGATGGTACTGCTAAAGCTGACGATGGTACTGTAACTGGTGCTGCTGCTAAAGAGATGATGTCGTAGATGTTGGGGACGGAGTACTGGACATCAATGCTGAAGAAGGTACTGCTACTGTCGTCGACGTCAAACACTGTATGGTACTGCTGTGGAAGAAGCCTAGATGATGCATGTGTCGGAGGATGTGGTACTGCTGAAGATGGTGGAACTGCTGGACACAAACGAGATGCAGGAACTGGAGAAGCCGGATGAGCAGTCGGTGCTGATGACTCGGGCTGAGGAGGAACCTAGGTGGTAGGTGAAGGATGTTGCTGATGCGGTGAGGTGGAAGGAGACAATGGTGGTAACTGAGGCTGTGGTGGAGTGATGGATGCAGACGGAGGCTGAGAGGATGTGGAGGTAGAGGACGAAGGGTACATGTAGTCATGCGGCTCAAAGTATGGAGTCAAATCTTCAACATTGAATACATATGAAATCTCCATACTCGGCGGGATACCCAGCTCATAAGCATTTGCTCCAATTCGTTTCTGCACAGTGTAATGACTCATTCGCTTAGCATTTAATTTTCGAGCAGTTCTCATAGGGAACCTCTCAGCACCTATACAAATCGACACATGTTTTCCTTCTTTGAAGCTTTGCGATCTCCTGTGACTATCATCATAAAATTTATAAATAATTTTATGATGAGTTCTTCTATGTCGGATAGACTCATGCATGATAATGTTATGATACGTGATGAGTCAGACCCGCACTGGGGCCGCACGTATCAACACCGTCCACATGCGACGACCGCATGAGTGTTATCTTTATGCTTTTATTATTTTCTGCTGCACGTTTATTTCCAAAGCAATGTTATTTTAGTTCCCATGTGTCTTAAGCCCAAGTGGGCGGCGAACTTTGCGTACCGGTTTATCAACCGGTTGGACCTATGGTTTTAGCAAGCAAGTTTTAATTCCTCCAACCCTCTCTCTAAATCCTCTCTCTCTCTAACCCTCTCACGGTATTTCCGTATTCCCCCCCTCTTCTCTCGGTGTGACCTAGCCGCATGAAACCCTTTGCCGATCCCACGAATTACCCCGTCGATCGCTGCCATCCTCTCCCTCCCCGGTGGATCCTCTCCCCCTCCAACCATAGCACCGCCGGGTCCAAGAAGGGTCAAGCCGATCCTTTGTGGGATTTCCCCCTCTCACTCCCCGTCACGAGATCTCAATCGGGAGCTCATAACAACTTGGTATCAGAGCCAAATGCCGGTGTTTCCCTCACCGACACCTACCGTGACGCCCTCTATTTGTCGCGCCGCCCACCCGAGCACATGTCGCAGCCCAGCTCGGCCGCTGGCCTGCTGCCCTCACCGTCCGTGACCATCCAGCAGCCATCCTCCATGGACGATGACAGACCTTCGCTCACCCAAGTCATGGAGCTCTTCTAGGCCATGCTCGCCACCCAGAATGAGAAGATGGAGGCCCTCAACGCTCGCTTGGACACCCTACAAGGCGCCCCACCTCCATCGACGACGGCCCACACGGCCTCACCCGCAACTAGTCTGATTTTCTCAGCTTTCCCTCACTCGAACAGTTACCCCTTCTCTCGTTCCATTCGTATGGATTTTCCCATCTACGAAGGTCGGGAAGACCCCCTTCCATGGCTCACGCGATGTGATATTTTCTTCTCAAATCAGCGCACTCCGGATGAGGAACGTGTCAGAATCGCTTCGTTCCACCTCCTTGGACCGACACAGTTATGGTTTACTCAACCCTTGCGGGAACACCCCAACTCATCTTGGGAGAACTTCTGGGAGGCTTGCACTCTCAAGTTCGGACCGGTGTTGCCGGGCAATCCCCTCGACGGCCTTGTTGCCCTCAAACAATCGGGCTCCATCCTGTGTTATCAAGGCGCGCGCCTAGGCGCGCGCCTAGGCGCGCCTGAGGCGCCGGGTGCACCGGGCGCACCCCGTTGCGCCCCAACAAGGCTTAGGCTGGCGATGTGCCTGAGGCGCGCCAAGGCACACCCGAGGCACACCCAAGGCGCACCCAATTCGCTGAATTTCCATAAATTGGGTGCCCCAATTCGCTGATTTTCCATGAATTGGGCGCCCCAATTCGCTGATTTTCCATGAATTGGGCGCCCAATTCACTGATTTTATTTTTCCCCCATTTTTGCGTCTCACGTGCATCATGCGCGCGCCTGCACCTTGCACCTAGGCTCCAGGGTCCCTTTGCGCCTTATTGCGCCTTGCGCCTTTAATAACATAGACTCCATCGAGGCATATTTGGAGCAATTTTAGATTTTGTTGTCACGCGCAACCTCCGTTTTGTCAACGCAACAAGTCTTACTCTTCACTGCGTGTCTCCCCGAACGATTGCGTTGCGATGTGGAATTTCAACAACCGCGGGATCTCACGGCCGCAATGAGCCTTACTCGAGCTTGCGAACGCCGCCTTCTGCTTGACCGGCCGCCCCCGGGACGCCGTGATCACGTCGCCCCCGACCACCCTTTGGGCTTCTCGACCCCAAGCCACCCAACGGGGACGAACAACTGCGCCCCTCTTTTCAACGCCGCTTGTCCCGGCCCGAAATGGCGGATCGCCGTGAGAAAGATTTATGTTTCAATAGTGTCAAACCCTTCACCCCCAGTCACCGGTGCAAGCAGTTATTCTGCCTGGAAGTGGATAACCCATTTGAGTATGATGATGACGAAGCCGATGACTATGGCAGACCACAACTCTCTCTCCATGCCATGGCAGGACCTCAAGAGGGTTGCACCATTCAGATGTATGTGGAGGTCGGCGGAACGTCACTTTTAGCACTCAGGGATACGGGCAACACCCACACTTTCATTCTCCAGGACATGGCCATCAGTCTGCGCCATCCTTTCGCCTCCCGTAGCCATGTCAAGGTGGCCATGGCCAATGACCAGCAAATGCCGTGCCCGGGAGTTTGTCGGCGCGTGATTTTTACAGTGGACGGGTACCACTCCCAAACAGACTTCTTTCTGGTGGATCTTCGCGGCTTTGAGATCATTTTGGGCGTTTGTTGGCTACACCTTGGGCCCCCTCACATGGGATTTCGATCGCCTCACCATGTCATGGCACGTAGGCTTTCGCTTGGTTTAGTGGCAAGGCCAGGAACCGGGAAAGTCCACCTCCTCCTTTTTGGTGCAGACCGAACCTCTTTCCGCTCCAGTGACGAAGTCGGACAACCACCCACCCGATCTTTCGGACCTTCTTCACTTATTCTCTGACATATTCATCCCATGCTTGGGTCTTCCACCTCGCCACTGACAGGACCATCGCATTTGCCTCCTTCTGAGAACGACCCCAATTGTGGTACGATCTTACCGATATCCCTTCCATCAGAAGGATGAGATTGAGCGGCAATGTGACCTTCTCCTTCATCTAGGTCTCATCCGGCGCAGCGTGTTCCCCTTCTCATCCCCGATCATGTTAGTACACAAGAAAGACAGTTCTTGGCGGCTCTGCGTCGACTACCGAGCACTTAACTCCCACACGGTCAAGGGCAAGTTCCCTATCTCGGTGGTGGAAGAACTCCTCGACGAACTACATGACTCGTCCTTCTTCTCCAAACTGGACTTGTCCTCCGGTTATCATCAAGTCCGCATGGCGGCCGACGACGTGGAGAAGACTGCTTTCCACACCCACCATTGTCACTTCGAATTCATGGTCATGCTGTTCGGTCTCACGAACGCTCCTTCCACTTTTCAGGCTCTAATGAACGAGGTATTCCACCCTCTTCTCTGAAAGTCCGTTCTTGTTTTCTTTGACGATATTCTTGTCTATAGCAAGTCATGGGCGGAGCACCTGCAACACCTCCATACCATTCTCAGCTTGGTGCAAACTCACCAATTGGTTTTTAAGCCCTCCAAGTGCTTCTTCGGGCAAAGCTCAGTCACTTATTTGGGACATGTGGTCCACGGGTTGGGGGTTTCGGCCGACCCGACAAAGCTCTAAGGAGTGGCGTCGTGGCCTAGCCGCAAACACCTACCGACTTATGCGGGTTCCTTGGTCTCACGGGATATTACCGCCGCTTCATCCGCGACTACGACACACTTGCCGCTCCCTTGGTGAGCCTACTCCGGAAGAACACTTTCACTTCGACGGACTCCGCGACTCAGGATTTCCGCACCTTACAGGATGCATTGCTATCCGTCCATGTTCTCCGACTGCCGGACTTCTCCTTACCATTCTTCGTAGAATGTGACGCCTCGGGGTTAGGCTATGGCGCCGTGCTACAGCAGGAGGGGCATCCTATAACCTATTTCAGTCGGCGGGCTGCCATCCACCATCGCAAACTGCCGGCCTACGAGCAAGAACTCATCCGGCTCGTCAAAGCCGTTCAACATTGGCGTCCTTACTTATGGGGCCGTCCATTTGTCATTCGGACTAACCACTACAACCTCAAGTACTTGTTAGAACAACGCCTCTCTACTGTGACGCAACAATGGTGGTTGAGTAAGCTTCTTGGCTTCGACTTTTAGGTGGAATATAGAGCCAGAGTGCTTAACCGCGCCGTCGATGCTCTCTCTCGTCGGGACACTCAACCCGCGGCCTCGCTCTTTGCCATCTCATTTCTGACGGCCGACATTTTCTCCTTGCTCCGCCAGGAGATCCAACTCTCTCCTAGCCTGTCCGAGCTCCTCCGCCGTGCAGAAATCGGCCTCACGGATATTCAGTGGACAGTCCTCCATGGTCTTATTCTCTACCGGGATCGTGTGTATGTGGACGCTGCATCTCCACTCATTTCCAAAATCTTGGAGGATGTCCATTTCCACAGTCATGAAGGCGTCCGCCGTACACTCCAACGTCTGCGCTTGGAATTCTTTTGGAAAGGGATGCACAAGCACGTCCACGCCTTCATTGCAGGCTGCGCAGTATGTCAAAGAAACAAGGCGGATCATCTTCTTCCGACGGGTCTACTCCAACCCCTTTCGGTGCCGACACAGATTTGGGCGGCCCTCTCCATGAACTTTGTCGAAGGGCTGCCTTATGTACGCAGAAAATCTATTTTGATGGTGGTCGTCAATTGTTTCTCGAAAGGGGCCCACTTCCTTGCCTTGGCACGACCGCTCCTCGCCGAGAACGTTGCCCAGATTTTTTTTCAAGAGATCTTTCGCTTGCACGGCATGCCAGAGACTCTCGTCTCGAATCGCGACAAAGTTTTCACTAGCAATTTCTGGAAGGAACTCTTCGCCCTCAGTGGCACCAAGCTCGCCTTTTCCTCGGCCTACCACCCTCAGTCCGGTGGCTAGGCAGAGGTGGTGAACCACTCCGTCGAGATGTATTTACGATGCGTCACTAATGATCATCCTCGAGATTGGCCTCGCTGCCTCCTTTGGATAGAGTATTGCTACAACACCGCATACCACACGGCGCTGAAGACCACACCATTCCAACTCATTTACAACAGGGAACCACCATGCCTCTTGTCGTATACGGGCGGCTCGGCCCGGTTGGATGTCGTGGACCGGGAATTGGAAGACAGGGATGAGTTCTTGAATACGGCCCGGAACCGTCTTATACAGGCATAGCAACGCATGGAAGTCACCTACAACCGTGGTCACCGCGTGGTTACCCTCGCCATCGATGATTGGGTTTGGGTGCGACGCCGCCCTTTCCGCCCAGTGACCGCTACAAGACCCGCCTTCAACAAATTGGTACCCAAGTTTTTTGGTTCTTTTTCGATCACGGACCGCATTGGCGACGTGGCTTACTGCCTCGGTCTTCTCCCGGAGGCTCGCATTCATGATGTGTTTCACATCTCTCAGCTCAAGCTGTTCGTGGGCTCCCCGCCGCCTTCTCGCCTAGTCGATATTCCGGTCCAGCTTGAGGACAAACTGCCCCTCAACGAGGGCGGCGATGTTATGATACGTGATGAGTCGGACCCAATTTGTTGAAGGCAGGTTCCAAGAAGGGTCATGCCGATCCGTTGTGGGATTTCCCCCTCTCACGCCCCATGACGAGATCTCAATCAGGAGCTCATAATAGCTACACAATGACAATGAATGAGAGTCGACAGACATAACATATCTCCTATGCAAAGGCTCTACAGTCCTCCGGGTTTCATTCTAGTGGGGCACATGATCAGGGGGTTCAGTGGGTGGGGTGTACAAAAATTCATCGCGAGTGCGATGATTATTTAAATAATCACCCGAGATGTCAGCACAAATGTTGTTGAAATTTATCCCAGGCTATCGAGAGCACTCTTTCTCGACCGACTCATAGACGGTGGGCACGTACCTAAATAATGGTGGCTTATCTGGAGGCTCTTTTGGTGGAGTGTAGAAATACTCGTCGAGTGTGAGATAAACACCCAGAAGGCTATGCGAGACTTTGGCATTGAGATACCACTCCATGATGTGTAGAATGCCTCCATAAAGTAGAAACTCATCAGGTGGCTCACCGGGAGGGGTATAATGAAATTCGTCGCAAATGCGACGAGTACCAACATAGGTTCCTGAAATATCATGAGTGACCTTAAATGTAAGAGGATCCATCACTGAGTACACAACACTAGATTCGAGAATCTCATAGATGGGGTGACTCAGAGATGTGACTAGAAAAGGTGTCAAGAGTCTTGTACTCAGAAATGAATCACTCATCAGAATCTCATCCTCACAATGACGTGGTGGTTCAACAGAAGGCTCAACTTGGGGGTTTCCAAAGAACCCGTCAACAGGACGATGATCCTCCAGATGCAAACTACCGCAAGGGGCTGTGTTCTCAACGTGGGGTGAGAGGGTCACCACGTGGTCAACACTAGGCTCTCGGCTCCCAGTAGTAATGTTGAGGACTAACTTTCTAACCGTAGGGGACACTAGGCCTAAGTGAGATGTGGAGAATGGATATACCCTCACTATGTCACTGAGCCGTTCGTCCTCACTCTCGTGACCATCCATGTTTACTAATCATATTAGTGTCGCTTTCCACTGGTATCACATGATCAGGATCAGACTCGACTCCAAAATCAAGTGGACACTGAATCTCCTCAAGATGAGAGGAATCAAGTGAAGGTGCCTTGCTGCCATGACTGATTTAGGGAAGTTACCTGAGTGCGTATTTATTATTGTTATTATTGCAATTTTCGTAAGAAAACTTTTTGAAACATTTGAGGGATTGTTTTACTTTCCATTTTTTAAACGACATGAAACTAATCACAACCTGAACATATATGCTGACTGACATGATTATCTTCTAGTGCTGATATTAATTTGATTTTATGCCCTCCATGAAGGTTCCATCACTAACAAGGAGCTTGGTACCGTTATGAGATCATTGGGTCAAAATCCAACTGAAGTAGAATTGCAGGATATGATCAATGAGGTTGATGCTGATAAAAATGGCACCATTGATTTTCCGGAATTCTTGAATCTTATGGCTCGCAAAATGAAAGTGAGTATATGTATTCAAGTTCTACATGAGAGACATGTTTAGCATGGAGTAGTAAATAAAAAGTGTGTAGGATTATTCCTATTCTCACATCATGTTATGGGCTTCTGATTGTGATCACTTGTCAGATATAATTGCTTTCTGTTAGTAGAATATAGCTATTTTCTATTATCATCTCATGATGTATATTTATCTTCCTCATCAAATTCTATTGTTTTGCTAGTTTTGGCTTGACTAGTTGACGCAGGGCAGGGATGTGAAAGTGAATGCTAAACAATGCAAATCCTATGGTGCCGTGTCAGGGAAAATGAATCATATCTAACACTAGGATGATGCGCGCATGCAAAGAGTTATCTGACAATGTTTGCAAGTAATAATTAATGCATAAAAATTAAGTACGTACACAAGTAGTATTTAGATAATTGAAAGAACAAGAAAGCCAGACTTTCCTCTGATTGGAGTGATGTTAGTTAACATGCGCAAGCGAATGAGCCATGCAATTCTATGGATGCACTAATAAACGTGCATCCATAAAAATATAAATGTCTGATTCGTATGTTAATGCTGAAAACAAAGAAATTAAACAATAAAACTCACTGGTAAAGGGGCCGGATGCAAAGCTGCGAAGATCCGTTGATCGGAGGAGCGGCGGTGGCGATCCAGAGTGACAATATGGGTCTGCATGGTGTTTGTTGGAAGGGGAATATGATTGTTTGCCGACCTTTGTTGTCTGAACATGAGTTCTAAGGTTTCACTTCTGAAGTGGGGGATATGAGGGAGGGTCGGCCTGGTTCCTGGGTACTTGATGGGGGTCGGTCAGCCCTTGGTGGTTTTGAAGGGTGGCTGGTGGCGGCTGTTTGGGTTCCTGGGAGGAGGTAACAACAGGTGGGGGTCTTGGGGGAGGGCCAGTTGTAGAAGGGAGGGGATGAGGTAGGGACGGCTACCGGGGAAATGGAGGGAGGGGATGTCCGTCTGGTGGGTGTGGCTTCCTGGGAAGAGTGGCTGGTAGGGGGGGGGGGGGGGTTAGGGTGGACAGTGGTTGTTTGGATGATGATTAGGGTGGGCGGCTTTTTGTGGAGGGGAGGCTAGGGTAGGGATACAAGGAGAAAAGAAGTGAACACACAAGGAGTCAGCATCTTTGGGTTTTGAGGAGTCGGCACCCAATGGTAAAAAAACCGAGAGCCCGCCCACACTCTTAATTATAACTAAACATACTTAGGGCAGCCATCACTAGTTCTCCAGTATAAAAATATTATGCTAATTTTCATTTCATCTATATCCTTTCTGCCATAAAGTTCATCTTAACTCTTAAGTAAAGAGACTGCACATAATTTTGTTTTTAGAATATTCCAGATATCTGCATCGATTGTTGCCTTTAGATCCCTAATTTATGGGTGCATAATATTTATAGTCAAGCAAAAGCCTTACCAATTTGAATGTTGTATCAGTTAAGCTTCCTGCCTTCATTAATCAGACGTTTCTGCTTTATAATTTTCATACTTAGTGACAAAAAACATTAAAGTAGATTATCCATGTACTTGGATATCATGTTATGCATGAGCACGTGTGGATGCATCTTTATATTGATATGTATGCACACCCGGAGGCTTTGACATATATGACACCCCGCCAAATCTATACTGAAAATACTGAATTATCATAGAGACTGGTCTTTACTTCTAACAATTTCACACAAGGACACCATTGGCAACCCATATTTGGAAGATAATGCTGCCAATTCTATTTGGCATTGTTCTTTATGTAATGCACAAAAGCCATGCATATATGCTTTGGCATAATGCTTATCTAATTCGTTAAAGTGGGAAAGATATTAATTTTCGATGTTCAAAAATAAACTCCTGTCATCATTTCATTACATCACAACAAAATGCAAACTTTTGAAAGATCACCCACATTTACCTGATATCTCTGCTCAAAACACCATTGTATTCCATGATGATAGAAAAACAGCAGAAACCAACTAATTTACCACATCTTCAGTTTTATCCCAACAAAAACCAACCCAAAACCATGGTGGTCAATCTGTATGTATTTCTGGTTTTAAAATACTCTGATCACAGAGCTTCAAGTTTTTTTGATTGTCTTTTTACATCTATCTGTATGGTTCTAAAGGTTTGAATTTTACTTTCATAAGACAAACTGATACCCTTATTCCTTCGTTTTTTAACTGTATAGCCTGGAAGAGGTTTCTTTCATGTTTCCTCAATAGTGTTATAACTTATAAGTGTTTTTGGTATCATATGATGTTGTGAAGGAACCTTGGAATGCAATACAATGACCCATCTATATTTATTTTTTCCACTACTTCTTGCATATCTAAGATTTGATCAGATATTTAATTAGCTGAATAAGCAATTTGTGCGATCCTAAGGTGTGAGAACCGCGAGTACCTTAGCAATATCCATTATAATGAAATTGCCTCAGCACTTAGTTTATGATAGCTTGCAGCTGCTAAGAAAAATGGCCAAAAACAAATTTTTACACAATGTTTTTATAAGTAAATTTTTGCGACTTTTACTGGGCTCGAAGTTACCCATGAATCATGTAATATTTACCATGGAAAATTGAAAAAAACCCCGAAGAACAACAATTATAGATGTGCCGATCTAAGCCGCCTCAGCTGAATCTCATGAATCAGTTACAAGAGATTCTGTTGATTAAGGAGTTTGGATGGGAGGACTCGCTTATGCCACCCATAAATGAAAATACATGAGAGAGTAAAGATGGTGAGAGGAGTAGTTTTTGGGATCTCAAGGATGTGAAAAAGAGCTCTATTTGAATATATATTGATCGATCCAACTTATTTTTGGTTCACTCAGTGGTTCAGTAATTCATGTGAAGCCTTGACAAAGAAGTGGAGTAAGTCGAACAAAAACATAGTAAAAGCTTTCTTCAATAAAGTGACGGCTTTCCAATTGATACAAAAAGGCTTCTTCCTCATCACTTCCATTGACCTCCCATAGGTATCTGATTGTAACTTGGTATCAAGATTTCCCCTGCTACGTCATCGTCTTCTCCATCTTCAATTATTAGGACCTGCTGCTACTTACACCTTCCTCTCTGACCATTAAGAGCGATTGTTTTTGTTGCTACCCATTACTTGTCAACTTTGCTGACCACTCTGACTATGTTGTCTTCTTCAATAGTCATTCCTTTGCTTCAACTAGGTTTGCAAAAAAGGCCTGCCGGTCCTCGGCTTATTTGTTGCCGGGCACATGCCTAGTGCTGTTCAAGCCAGGCCCGGCCTAGGCCCGGCCTCCTAAGAGGCGTGGGGTGGGTGGGTGGGGGGGGGGGGGTGGGGGGGCTAACCTACCAGAGCGGGCTCAGGCCGGGCCAGGCCCCCAAAATGGCATCAGCTGCCAAAAGGCAGCTGTTAACGGCCTTTTGGCAGCAACTAGCTGCCGAAAGCTGCTAAAAGGCAGCTATAACTGCCTTTTGGCAAACGACAACAGAAACAACTGCTGGGCGGCCAGCGCCCATCATTAAATGTTGGGCGACCAGCGCCCATCATTAAATGTTGGGCGGCCAACGCCCATCAATAAATGCTGGGCGGCCAACGCCCATCAATAAATGCTGTGCTGCCAGCGCCCATCAATAAATGATGTGCGGCCAACGCCCATCAATAAATGTTGGGCGCTGACATCCAAGCTTTACAGTTGGGCAGCGCCCAGCAGAGTAGCCACCAGGCAAAATACTGGTGCCGGGCAAGCCCTTCCCCGGCCCGAATCTTTGCAAAAAAAAAGCGGTCCTGCTGAGGCCCCCTAGGCCTGGCCCGGGCCTAACCGGGCCCAGGCTTTATTTGCACCCCTATCTTTAACTTGAGTTCAAAGCCACCAGATTTGGAGAATTCCTAAACACGGTGTTTGGGAAGAAAATATGCCATTTGGACTTGTTTAGGATTGTCATGATTCTTCCTTCCCCTCTTTAGTTGGTTAAGACAATGAATTACTTTCATGTCACCTCCCCTTCATCTTCAGCTAAACTTTACCGCAGTCCCTCCATGGTAGCTTACCTGAAGGAGAGGAAGTTTCCATGCAGCGTGGACATCTTTCAGATTCTTTTCTCAATCACGGGACACCAGGATTGATACAATTTTGTTACTCCCCAACATGCAGAATATTGAAGGCTTTGGGTCGAAATCTCTAAATTAAAGGTCTATCTTGACAATTTTTTTATCATGAAGTTGGTTGACCTTAAGCGAAAGTCTTTTGAGCCCAAAATCTGACACTAAGCATGTCCAAGTTGAATATTGTCAGTGAAATTCTTGTAGCAACACTCTGTTATAGGAAATTTGTCATCCCTAAACTCATCTTACAGTAACTTGGAAGTTGGAAGAGGGTCTATAAAGGTTATATTAGATTCTAGATTTCCTTCATAGAAAATATTCATAATTATGACATCTTTGCATTCATGCTTCCCCTTATCTGGAAGTGGTTGTCTCGTCTTTTGCCACTGGGGTGGCTGCTCAAAATGAAGTGATGAAAGCTTCATCCTCAAGCAATGATGTGGTAGATGTCGTTGATGAGGCGTTAGCGGAGAGTGATGCATATATGATTGCTTCAATTCGGTTTGGAGGTGAAAAAGATGTTCAAAGCTTCAAAAAGGATACTTGCAGTGAAAGTAGGGCTTTCTGATATGTTTTGAAGGTGGTGGAGCACTGGAGCTTCTCTTGAGGTGCGAGGAGAGCAATATCTGGCACCCTTGGCATTTATTTAGTATGCATTACTGGTCCATCGATTTCATATTGGAATTTGAAGGCTTAGAGGTCTTTTTATCTCACTGCCTTTTTTGTAATATTTAGATTTGGTAATAGCTTTAAAAACTTGGGGAGGGGCTTCACAATTAGGCATACGAGTCTTTGATATATGAAGGCTGACTTCTAGGGTGGGAGGATTTTTAGTGATTGCGAGTTAGAGCCATACTGATTGGTGGTCTCCTCCTTCTTGCCCTTATCAATCAGCATTCCCCAATAATGCGAGTGCTCTTATTCATAGAAGTGGTAGGAAACACCTGACCTAGGTGCGAGCTTGTGCCTCCGTCCGACCTGGTTTCTTCCTCTCAAATTTTATGTTTGTGGTTTGGACTTTTGGTATGCATCAGAGAGGTACCTCAACTCATTGCTGTTTAATCACCTACTCGTGGAGGCATCATCTCATTAGGTGCCTTGGTGCCTATAACAGGCCGCCGATTAATTCGAACAGAGATAAATTTTAGGTGATGGACTTTTCAGTCAATCCTATCTCTCTTGTAGGGAGGGGATTAACATGGAAATCTATGACATGACCTATTTGATCCATCCCATGCTAGTAGAAGAAGATCCGTGTGAATGCCCTATCTGTCTTCCATTTTATCTTGACGCCTGAAGACTGCAATTTCTTGGGAGTACATGTATAAGGGGGTTCATGGAATTTAGGTTCCCTTGAACGAGTAAAATGAGATGTTACATTACATGTTAGATTCTGTGAATAGACATAGAGTTGACTAGAGATGTTTGTGGCTGAGAAACTCGGTCCTGAGGGAGGATTGATCACTATCAAAGATGGGGCAACAATCCTAAGAGAATCTCAATGTCGTCAGAGAACAAGAATAATTGGAAGAGGATTTTGAACAGAACTCTATGTAAAATGTTCATTGGCTCTCTTGACAACTTAGTCCGATTCTCCTAGTCATTGAGAAATGAGAATACCACCAACTGTTCTCAAATCTCCTCTTCCATCTGTCTTTCCCAGCAACTAATTATTTAGCGATTTCTGAAGTGAGAAAGTAATGTTTACCTTAAAAATCTAGCCCATAATCTAATCATCCTGCTTGATGAGAACGACTTCTGCAAATTCCTTACTGCACATTATTGCTTTGATGATGAAGTTGATAAATAGGCACGCGTTCGACTTTAACTCAACAGACAATTGACTTCCCTATCTTTATTCTCCTTTTCATGCTCAAGTTGGTTTAATTTAACTCATACTCTACCTAAAATAAAATAATTTTTTTCTACCAGGTCTTTATTATTTTATGCAACTTCAATCTGTGTGTTATCCACTGTGATGTATTTCGGGACAGACAAGAGAGGAAAAATTTGCACAGAAATCTGAGATTAAACATCCAAATTGATGTACATTTTCCAGCAGAAAATAGGATTATTAATGCTTAAAAAACAAGAAAAATCAGCCCAAACCTGTCTGAAACTGTTCCAGCAATAATGCAAAAAAAAGATATAAATGTACCTCAAAACCACCCCTGAACCCTCCTTCCAGCTGGTTGATACGTTCCAAAATGTTACATAGTTTAATTTTTAGCAAGTAATAAGCACTAACAAGTAATAAAAACCGCTGCATAGGACTGATAAAAAACGTACCAAAAAACAGTGCAGCAATTGGCTGCAAAATGACAAAACTTCTTCAAAAATCAATAACAATCCATAGAAATTTCAAATAGTGTTCCAATATCCAACAACATTCAAAGGCTTACAAGCCTCCAGTTTAGCTCAAAAAAAGCACTCACAAACTTGGACAACAAACCTAATCCAAAAAATCAGGGAGAACTAGGGTGGAAGGAGGCACATGCTTGCTACTCTAAGAAGATTAGTCGAGGATGCGAAGTCTATGGATAAGAGGGCTACCCATTACCAGAGGAACACTGCTTGATATGAGTAAAGAGGAGAAATACCCTTCTTCAAGGGCGTCGGCTAGGTGCGAGCACTAGAAATATGTTGGTTTCTTTTTCTGTTGACATCGGTAATGTCCTATACCATGGCTTTCCCTTCCTCTTGTAGCATACAAAATTTAGTATTACAAATCCGCTCCATTAAAGTTTTTAATCTAAAGGTTCAAAATTTAAATAGCACAACGCACCCAACCCCTTGGATCTCACAACAACAACAATACTCAAGCCTTTATCCCACTATAGTGGGGTCGGCTATATAGATCCTTTGGGGCCATTGTACCATTTCTTTAGTCATAATCTCATTAATGCCTAAGTACATCATGTCTTTCCTTATAGTTTCATTCCAAGTCTTTATTGGTCTACCCCTCCCCCTTTTAACATGCCTAGTGACTAAACTCTCACAACGCCTAACAAGTGTCTCTAATGAGAGTTTAGTCACTAGGCATGTTAAACTAGCCTATGCCGGCTCCAAGCCCGGATAAAAAATGGTGAGGGTTGTGTTAGGTAGACTGCCAGCGTAAAATTTAGTCACCCTTATGAATATGAACCTAACCCATTGAATATTAAATCTAAAAAATAGTCTAATTTCTTCATGGACTAGACCCTAGAGTTTCCAAACAGATTTTCGAAGCCTAAGGATATTGCCATTTCCATGTTATTTAGTGCCATGAATCCTCCATTTCGCCTCTTTTGCGCTCGAGATCAAACTCCATAGCTATGCCTGAGAGCGCTAATTTCACTAAGTATTTGTTAGAGTTCACGGTAAATTAGGGCAAGACGCTGGGTTGCCCCCTCCTTTCGATTCAATAGAAAACAGATACAAACATGCATGCAAATAAAGTCTAGACTCCTCATTTATATATAGGAGGGTCCTTCTTAAAGACAAATACATAGCAAGTCTAAGTATATTAAATCATTCCGCCGACGTGCTTGAAAAGCGTGCACGGTGTGTTTAAACCAGTGCATATCACTGGCCAGGGATGGGATCGCTTGTGCTCGTATCAACACCTCTGGTTTCCAGAATGATCTTGTCCTCAAGGTCGAAGTCTAGGAACTGTGATTTAACCTCCTCCTTCAGGATCCATGTAGCTTCCTCTGCTAATAGTCCCCTCCACTGGATGAGGATCTGTCGTACCTGTTGACCCCGAATTTCCTCGATGCGAGATCCTAGCATCGCCTCAGGCTCATAGTGGGGAATGGACTCGACCATCAGTCCGTCAGGTCGGGTGGATTGGAGTGGGTGATGTCCCAACACCCACTTTAGCTGGGAGACATGAAAGACTGAATGAATACAGCTGTAGGCGGTAGGCCACCTCTCCTATCTTCTCCAGGATCAGGAAGCGTCCAAAGTAGCGGATAAATATCTTGGCATGTAGGCGGACGAATAAGGAATTCTGACGGTGGTGCCATAATTTGACGAACACCATCTTGCTCTGAGAGAAGACCACATCGCGACGATGTCGGTTGGCTTGCTGGATCATGCGCTGCTGAGCGCGGAGAAGATGATGCTTTAGCTGGCGGAGGGTCTCTTCGCGATCTTGGAGATCGGTGGCCAAGGCCTGCACTTGGCACTCCCCATGCAGACTGAATGGAAGCTTCGAGGGCGGTTGCCCATAGACCGCGTGAAAGAGGGCCGAGCCCACTAAGGACTGGTAGGAAGTGTTGTACCATAGCTCCGCTCACGCGATCCACTATGTCCAATGGCGGGGTTGCTTGGTAGCAAAGCAGCGCAAATATGTG
The DNA here is from genome assembly GCA_033032865.1 of Dactylorhiza incarnata. Lineage (NCBI taxonomy): Eukaryota > Viridiplantae > Streptophyta > Magnoliopsida > Asparagales > Orchidaceae > Dactylorhiza > Dactylorhiza incarnata. The sequence continues at coordinate 3,766,635 of JAWHQI010000258.1, forward strand.
CCGACACAGCGGTTGATGACCTCTGTTTGCTCGTCGGTCTGGGGATGGTAGGCCGTGTTGAACCGCAGCTTGGTGCCCTTCATTCGAAACATCTCCTGCCGAAAAGCACTCATGAACACCATATCGCGATTACTGACGGTGGAACGGGGAAACTTGTGCAAACATACCACTTCCCCTATAATGATCCAGGCCACCAAGTTGGCCGTGCAAGGGTACTTGATGGGCATGAAGTGCCCATTCTTAGAGAGACGGTCCACCGCGACAAGGAGACACGCATAGCCCTGAGAGTGTGGAAGTCGAGTGATAAAGTCCATCGGGATGTCCTCTCAGATTATGTCAGGAACCGAAAGGGGTTGGAGCAGCCCGTCCAGAGCTAGAGTCTGGTACTTGGCCTTCTGACATGTTAGGCACTTGGCGACAAACTGTTGCACTACCCGCAACATACCCCGCCAGTCAGTGGCAGCCAATCGCCGATAAGTAGGGTATGCGCCCGAGTGTCCTGCTATAGAGGTTGCATGAAACTCATGGAGGAGATGAGGAATCCACGACGATTAATCTCCGACCACTAAACGATCGCGATAATGGAGCCGTCACTAACTAGGCACCTCGGCGATAGGGCACCCTCTGCGGTGTTCGCGGTCCTGCCCTGTACTCAATGGAGACGTGATAACCCAGAAGCTTGACGATCCAAACTTGTTGTGCAGTGGACGTGACCTTTTGACTCCAGAGGTGCTGTAGACTGTGGTGATCAGTATGGACCCCAAATGGCCAGCCCAGTATGTAGGGGCACCAATGTTGAACAACTAAAACTAGTACCCGAAGCTCGTTGTCGTAACCAAGGCCGCAACTCGTCGATCTGTAAAGGCCTTGCTGAAGTAAGAGATGGGGTGGCCCTCCTGCATGAGGATGACATCCACCCCTTCTCTGAGGCATCACACTCAATGACGAAGGGCTTGGTGAAGTCGGGCATGCTGAGAACAGGGGTGGAGACCAAGGCCTGCTGTAAGATGTGGAAAGCTTCCTGGGATGTCAGACTCCACTCGAACGACACCCCCTTCTTGAGGAGGTTGGTAAGCGGGCACACAATTGCGCTGTAGTTGCGGATGAAGTGGAGGTAGTACCCTGTGAGGCTCAAGAAGCCTTGTACTGCTCGTGTGGATGATGGTGTCGCCCATTGGAGGACAACTGCGACCTTGCCCGGATCCATAGCTAACCCGGCGAATGAAATGATATGGCCCAAGTACTTGATCTGTGTCTGACCAAAAATGCACTTCTTCTGATGTGCCACAAATCTGTGATGCGCGAGGAGCTGCAATACGGTCGCCAAGTGGTTGAGGTGGAGCTGCCAGGAAGAGCTGTAGACCATTATGTCATCAAAGAAAACTAGAACGGACTTACGTAGGTGTGGGAGGAACACATCGTTCATGGTAGAATGGAATGTCGCGGGGGAGTTAGTCATGCCAAAAAGCATGACTAAGAACACAGTGGTCGTCATGGGTGCGGAAAGCCGTCTTGGGCACATCCGCAGCCCGTACTCGAATCTGATGGTATTCCGAATGGAGGTCCAATTTGGAGAAGTAGGCTGCGCCCTGCAGTTCATCCAACAACTCTTGGATAAGAGGAATCAGGTACTTGTCGGGGATCGTGAGCTTGCTCAATTCCCGATAGTCAATGCAGAATCTCCACCTACTGTCCTTTTTGTGCACCAGGAAAACAGGCTCGAGAATGGACCGACGCTCGACTGAATGATACCTGCGCGCAACATCTTCGCCACCATCGTCTCCATGGCGGTTTTCTGAGCATGGCCATATCGGTATGGGCGAACGAAAACCGCGATCACACCCGACTAGAGCACGATGGGGTGGTCCGAGACTCTTTTTGGTGGAAACCCATGGGTTGTGGCGAAGAGGGAAGCATGTTTTCCCAATAGACATTGAATGTCTGGGAGCGCATTTGTCCCCTTATGCCACTAAAAACGCGAAGCTCAAGGTCGACGGTCCTGAGGATGGATCACATGTTGGCCGGTGAGCGGGCTAAGGAAGGGTCCCCTTGCAGGAGGTGGGAAGCCCGGTGTCTCGAAGTCCATGGTGAGGTGATCCCAATTATTCTTGACTTCACCCAGATTATTTAGCCAAGCCACACTGAGAATGACGTCAAGACCGCCTAGCCCGAAGACATAAAAATCCCCCGTGCCCGAATACGACCCCATGGAGAGGGAAAGACCCACGCAGCGACCCGCTGTGCGAGTGCGGCGGCCGTCGCCGAGGAACACGTGAAAACCTGGGGCTTGTGTCATTGGAAGTTGTAGCTCGGCTACGAGGTCTTGGGCGATGAAATTGTGGCTCGCCTTGCTGTCGATCAAAAGCACCGCGGAGTAGTTACAGAGTGAAGCTGCCATCTTCATAGTACAAGGACCAGTCATCCCGCTCACCGAGTAGCATGAGACATCGAGGCGGTTGAGTTGAGTTGGTGGAGGGGAAATCAGATCATCCTCATCTAACTCCAAGGCCTCAAAGTTGGCTAACCCAATTTCGCCCCCCCCAAGGAGCATTTTGAAATCTTTATTGGGGTAGTCATGTGTGGGGGTGTAGGGGCCTATGCTGCGGAGGTCCAAGTACTCTTGGTGGGAGATCTTGTGCACTAGCACCTTGGTCCAGGGGTCCGCTGGAGGAGGCCGTGGCGGTAATCGCCCAGGGCGGTTGGGGGCTCGGCTGGAGGATGACTCGGAGATGCGGAAGGCTTGGAAGGGTAGTGATGGGGTCAAGGAGCGGACGATGTACTGGCGGTTCGCTGAAGGGAACTAGAGGAAAGGTGACGAAGTCCTCGACATAATGGGCTTGCTCCATAGCCCGAGTGAGGGTACTCGGGTGATGCACGTGTTGGCGTACCCAAATATGCGGGCGCAGGCGGGCGAGGAAGGTGCCCGAGTACTGGGCCGACGCCAGGCCGGGGACATGTGTGGCCACTTCGATGAACTCATCAATGTAGGAGTCGAACGACTCCGTCTGAAGAACGTTGCTTATGCGCTCGAATGGGTTGACGACGTTGGGCATATCATAGAGAATTAGAGACGAATCAACTCGTCCTTGAGGCCCGACCAAGAGAGGGTAGGATTGGATTGGTGGATCCAACGAACCCAGTGGAGGGTCGAGTCTTCCATGTAAATGGTCGTGAGGGGAACCTTCTGAAGCTCTGTAGTGCCCTGGAGGTCGAAATACTGTTTAGTGCAGGCTAACCATCCCATGGGGTCGGCCCCGTCGAAGACGGGGATGTCAAGCTGGTGTAGTGCGCTGCCGATGGGTCGCACAGGGGCTGCAGGAGCTCAAGAGGGTCGGCGGTAGCGGTACTGCTGGCCGAGGCAGCGGACGGGGCTGGAGGAGCGGGAGGCGGGGACATAGCTTGCCGATTGGAAAGAAGTGAGTGGATGTCGCGGATGGCGATCTGGTGGTCAGAGAGGGTGGTGTCGACGCGATCCATGCGGTCGGAGAGAGCTTTGATCGAAGGAGGGGCTTCCTCATCGCGCGCCATGCTACGGGTTACGGGCATGCAAGGACATCGGACTTTGGAGCGCACCGAACGAAGGGGGAGGATGAGCCTTGCGAACATTCAAGTCGACGGGCTGAGTGTACACAACGGAAGAAGCGGCTTATGATGCGGCATCGGTCGGCGCGGGCGGGAATGGAACGGAGGACGCTGAGGCTGGATGTTGTGGCCTCTGCGGACGGCGAAGTGGCAGCGGAGGACACACACGACGAGGAAGGAAGATGCGCAAACGCGCGTGGCGAGGCAAGGAAGGAAGACGCTAGCGAGGTCGGGGGATGGAAGCGGCAGGCGGACCAAGTTGTTAAAGTTCACGGTAAATTAGGGCAAGACGCTGGGTCGTCCTTCCTCCTTTCGATTCAATAGAAAACAGATACAATCATGCATGGTAATAAATCCTAGACTCCTTCATATATAGGAGGGTCCTTCTTAAAGTCAAATACATAGCAAGCCTAAGTAGAGTAAATCATTCCGTCACCGTGCTTGAAGCGCGTGCACGACGTGTATAAACCAGTGCGTATCGCTGGTCAAGGATGAGATCGCTCGTGCTCGTATCAGAATTCCTTCTTCGAAGCTACAAACATGAACATTTTCTTTTCTATGCCGACCCAGTGCATTCAAAAATGCATTAGTTTAGTTTTTTTTTGAACTTCAACTCCTAACTTTGACAAGTCCTACAATAGAGTTACTTTTAAAATTATATTACCGATTTGCATAGTGTATCAAACAAAGGAGTAGTTTTTTTAATTAGGATGTATCCGTTCTTGCATTGTTATAAATCATAATTGAATATGTCATTTTACATTTATTTGTATTTGTTGGAATTATCGAGTCAATGTCGGTCTATTATAGTCTTTAGGTATAGTTGGGTTTAGTCCCACATTGTAAGTTTACTTTTAAGAGTCCATGTAAGTCTTATTTAATGCCCCCTTGAGGGATGAATAAATCAATCAAGCTTTTCTATTTTCCTCTTCTAACATGGTATCAGAGCCGGACGGCGTGACCTAATCCCGCTCAGCCCGCGCGTCGGATCCCGCCTCTTCTCCCGCTCCGATCGTCTTCAGCCGATCGTCTCCTCGACAGCAGCCCGCGCGCGCCTCTTCTCCCGTCTCGCGCGGATCCCGCTCCTCGTCTCCAGTCTCGCGCGGATCGACAGCAGCCCGCTCCTCGCGCGGATCGACAGCAACCCGCAGGGCGTCTCCCGCACCTCTCTTCGCCCGCTCCTCTCGTCTCCCTTCTCCCGCAGAGCCCTCTCCCTCTCTTCTTCTCTCCGCCCGGCCCGACAGCGGCCGTAGGCCTCTACTTCATGATGTTTTTCAGTCTCCTGTGACGCCGGATCTCCTGTATGACGTATCCGGCGTTTCCCATCCTTCTTTAGTGGGCTATTGCTCTTCTCTCCTCTTTATATGAGTGAGATCTCCCTTTTTTGCTGATCTGCAACGTTCTCCCTCCTTCTATGCCGGATAGTATGGGCTCTCCGAATCCTTCCTCCGATGGAAGCGCCGCCTCCAATCCTGTGCCTACTACTGGTCTTTTTCGGGCCACCCTTGATCATGGGACTCCCCAGATCACTACCATTAAGTTGGACGGCACGAACTATCTTCCGTGGGCTCGATCTATTACTTTGGCTCTTAAGAGTCGTCGCTTGTTTGGCTATGTTAGTGGTGCCGCTACGGCTCCTGCATCTTCCTCTCCTGAGTGGCCTCAATGGGAGTCGGAGAACTCCTTGGTAATGTCCTGGCTCCTCAACTCTATGCTGGAGTCGATTTCTCGCAATTACCTGTTCTTGGACACCGCTGTCGACATCTGGAAACGGGCTGAGGTTACTTACTCTTGTCGAGGGAATGCTGCCCAGGTCTTCCAGTTACGTCGTCGGATATTTCTCTTGCGGCAAGGCGACCGTCCTCCCGCCACTTACTACTTAGAGTTCACCCAACTGTATCAAGAATATGATCACTTCGATCCTCTCACATTTGAATCTCCGGTGGATGAGGCTATGGTTCGTGCCAGGGAAGAGCGAAACAGGATCTTTGAGTTCCTTCATGGGCTTCATCGTGACTTTGATCAGATTAGTGTGCAGCTGCTTGGCCGCTCTCCTCTTCCAAGTCTGCCTGAGGTGTACAGTCTTGTTCAACACGAGTATGATCGCCGACAGACGCTTCTTCCCGACACTCTTATTGAGGGATCTGCTCTAGCTGCTCGGTTCAGCTCTGGAGGTCGTTCCTCTCGTGATTCCAAGCCCAGGCCCGTTGACAAGGATCATCTGATCTGTGATTACTGCGGGAAGGGCCGCCATACTCGGGACACCTGCTTCAAGCTTCATGGATTCCCCGCACCCCGCGGCGGCCCGAGCCCGCGTGGTGGTAGGGGCTTTGGTCGCCCTCCGTCTCGACCACCTCCCTCCCGCACTGCTTACCTATCAGATACTGTGGATGACCTTGCCCCTCTTAGTGGACCTGCTGTGGTTGACTCCGCTCCCTCTCTTTCAGCTGATGAGGTTCTGGCCTTCCGCCGCTTTATGCTGGGACATTCGTCTGAGTCTTCTAGCTCTGCTTCCTCCGCATATGCTCAACAGGGACCTCCTGAGGCCCACTCCGCTGCTGCTCGTACTCCCACTCAGTGGATTATTGATTCTGGAGCCACTGATCATATGACAGGTTCTGCTACTGGTTTCATGTCCTACTCTCCCTTGTCTGGTTGTGACAAAGTGTGCATTGCAGATGGGTCCTTCACCCCTATTGCTGGGAAAGGATCTGTGGCATGCTCCAGTCTCACCCTCTCTTCCGTTCTTCACGTTCCTACTTTTACTCGCAATTTACTTTCTATCAGTCACATTACTAACTCCTTAAACTGTTCTGTGACCTTTTCCCCCTCCTTTTGCATCTTTCAGGACCTGAAGACGGGGACGGTGATTGGATCTGGTAAGCTGCGCGATGGCCTCTACTTGTTCGATCCCTCCAGCCCCCCTCCTCCAGCTCGTGCTCTCCATGCTGCTCGGCCCTCTAGCTTGGACTCCTGGCACTGTCGCCTAGGACATCCCTCTCCATCTACTATGCGTGTTTTATTTCCTACTATGTCTGTTGTACCTTTAAATTTGTTTACCTGTGATGTCTGCACTCTTAGTAAACAACACCGTGCTTCTTTTAACCGTTTTTCCCCTTCTAGTGATACTCCTTTCTCTGTGATTCATACTGATGTTTGGGGCCCCTGTTCTGTTGCCTCGCTATCTGGCTCGCACTGGTTTGTCACATTTATTGATTGCTTCTCCCGATGCACTTGGGTCTACTTGATGAAACAAAAAAATGAAGTGTTTCCTCTCTTTCAACGTTTTCATAATATGATCACCACTCAATTTAATGCGACCATTAAGGTCTTGCGTAGCGACAATGGCCATGAATACATCGATTCCGAATTTGAACGCTTCCTCAGTGATCGGGGGATTATTCATCAGACTTCGTGTGCTTACACCCCCTCTCAAAATGGGGTTGCTGAACGCAAGAATCGCCACCTTCTTGAGGTCGCCCGGTGCCTTCTTCTCCAGCGACACCTTCCCAAGTTTTACTGGAGTGATGCTGTTATGACTGCAGCCTATCTTATTAACCGCCTACCTACTCGTGTCCTCGGGGACAAATCCCCTCTCAATGCCCTCCATCTTTCCCCTTCTCATCTGTCTCCTCGGATCTTTGGATGTGCCTGTTTTGTCTACGTGCATCCGAAATCCAAGCTTGACTCTCGTTCTCTCAAGTGTGTCTTTATTGGGTACTCGCCTACCCAGAAAGGGTATAAATGTTTTCACCCACCTTCCAAACGGACATTCGTCACTATGGATGTCATCTTTCGGGAGTCCGAGTCATACTACGGGTCCTCTCTTCAGGGGGAGTCTTCAATGGAAGAGAGTTCACGCATTTCTACTATTCCATTACCTATTCTTCCTCCCTCACCAATACCTTCACGCATTTCTACTATTCCATTACCTATTCCTCCTCCCTCACCTATACCTTCACCATCTATCGTTGGAAATATCAGTATCCCACCGTTACCTCTACCTTCACCTCCCACCATTACTGCTACCTCCTCGACTCTGCCCCCTTCCCTTCCTCTCCAGGTGTACACTCGTCGAAACAGGAGACCAGCTCCCGTGCTTAGCTTACCAGCTCCATCACCTGATACGTTGACAGGGACTCAAGGTAATCTTTCTTCCACCCAACATCCGATGTCCAATTTTGTTTCATATGCCTTGCTAACCTCCCTACACAGAAGCTTTGTTGCCTCCCTATCCGCCATCTCGATTCCCTCCACCTAGCAGGAAGCCATTGAGCATCCTAAGTGGAGAGGTGCCATGCATGAGGAGATGTTAGCCCTTGAGAAGAACCACACTTGGGACCTATCAACTCTCCCTCCAGGAAAGACTGTGGTGGGATGTAAGTGGGTGTTTTCGGCCAAGCAAAACCCCCAAGGGATTGTTGAACGGTATAAGGCTCGGTTAGTTGCCAGAGGTTATACTCAAACTATGGGCATTGATTACCAAGAAACCTTTGCGCCCGTAGCAAAGATGAACTCCATACGTGTGCTCCTCTCATGTGCCGCCTGCAGAGGGTGGACACTGTCCCAGTTGGATGTAAAGAATGCCTTTCTGCATGGAGAGTTAAAGGAAGAGGTGTATATGTCCTTACCACCGGGGTTTACCCCAAGAGATTCTGAAGGTAAAGTGTGCAGGCTAAAAAAGGCGTTGTATGGCTTGAAACAGTCTCTCCGGGCCTGGTTTGGTCGATTCCATAAGGCTATGGTGGGTTTTGGATACTCCCAAAGCTATGCTGACCACACTCTGTTCATAAAGCACATACAGGGTAGAGTCACTGCCCTCATCGTCTATGTTGATGATATTGTTATAACAGGTGATGACATCATAGAAATTGCAAAGCTCAAACAAAGGCTGACAAAGGAGTTCGATGTGAAGGACCTTGGTGATCTCCGATACTTCTTGGGGATTGAAGTTGCTCGTTCTAAGCATGGAATATTCATCTCCCAAAGGAAGTACATCTTGGATTTGCTTCAGTCATCTGGAATGAGCGGATGTCGCCCTGCTGACACCCCTATTGAAGCCAACCATGGGCTAGGAAGAGATGATGGCTCTCCGCTGGTGGATATTGCTAGTTTTCAACGATTGGTTGGGCGTCTCATTTATTTAGCACATACTCGTCCTGATATCACATATGCTGTTGGCGTCATAAGCCGGTTTATGCATTCTCCCAAAGCCAGGCACTTGGAAGCTGCCCACAGGATTCTTCGCTATCTCAAATCCTCTCCAGGGAAAGGTATCCTGTTCTCTCCGAACAAAGAATTAAATGTGGAAGTATACACCGATGCCGACTGGGCAGGATCTGCTGATGATCGAAGGTCTACATCTGGATATTGCTCGTTTGTTGGAGGAAACTTGGGTCACCTGGCGAAGTAAGAAACAACATGTGGTGGCCAGATCGAGTGCTGAGGCGGAATTTCGTTCGATGGCACATGGAATCTGCGAAGGCCTCTGGATCCGATCTCTCCTGAATGATCTTGGAATGAAACATAATGATCCTTTGAAACTCTACTGTGACAATAAAGCTGCTATCAGTATTGCTCACAACCCTGTCCAACACGATCGCACGAAACATGTCGAGGTTGACCGTCACTTCATCAAAGAGAACATTGAGAGGGGTGTTGTGACCACTCCGTTTGTCTCGTCTGGACAACAGCTTGCGGATGTTCTCACAAAAGGATTAAGCTCTCGAGCCTTTGATGGGCTTATATGCAAGTTGGGCATGAAAGACATCACACGCCCAACTTGAGGGGGAGTGTTAGATTTGTGTATTTTTATCCTTTTGTGTTTTTTTCCGTTTGTATCCTTAGGGCTCTCTCCTATATATAAAGGAGGCCTCTCTTTGTTTGATATACAAGAAATATATCATTTGCAACATGGTATCAGAGGCTAAGATCTGAAACCCTAAAAATCTTTTTCCTATTCTCTGATTTCCGCCCGACCTCCGTTTCTCCCTCTTGTGTTTCCATCAGCCGCGTCTGCGAGGGCTCACGTCAAGCCGCCCCCTTCCCGCTCCCGTCGAGGGAATCACTGTTTGATTCCAGCGATGGGAGTGGTCTCTGCCTTCGACGAGGAGGACTCCTCTGCTCCAGCCTGCGCTCGATCCCGTCGAGCCGTCGACGCGTCTGCGTCATCATCTGCCGTCGTTCGTGGATTCCTCCGCTGTCTTCTCCGTTTCTGCTGATCTCGTCGAGTTCCTGTTCCCCACAATCCCGTCGTGGCCCTTCTCCTTCGTTTCCGACGTCGTCTGCGTCACTGCTCGTGCTTCTCCTCTGCCGATCGACGACAACTGCTGCTGCTTCTTCTCCGGCCCGGCAGCCCTCTCGATGTTGCTACTGCTTCTTCTCCGGCCCGGAAGCCCTGCTGTCCTGCCGCTGCTCTTCTTCCCCGGCTGCTCCTGTGCCGCTGCTGTCCTGCCTGATGCGGCTTGCTTCCGACGACTCCAATTGCTGCCCCTCGGGGTTCTCTCGCTTCCAGTCGCTACCGCCCCTTACGGGGTGCTGATTTTTCGCCATGGATGATGTTGTGTGCTGTTTTTAATTGTTTGTTGTCCTAATGTTTGTTTAGGTCTTGTTCTGCCTATATGCACGTGTTATCCACGTGAGGGGGGGGGGGGGGTGTTGGGACAAATGCGACTCGGATGATCTTTCCCGACTTTTCGCTTTCGTTCCACACGGCCTCTAGGCTTGTTGTATGTGTGTTTGTGTCTCCCCAGTTTGTCTTTCGAATTGGTCATGTGTTGGGGCACGATTGTGTTGGTTGTTATAATCTCAGCGAGTTGTGTCGTGTGAGACCGTGTCGTGTGAGACTGTGACGTGTGGGACCGCCCTTCTTGCTGATTATCCCCGACAGATTATCCCCGACGGATTATCCCCGATCACTCGTTTGATGATTTGCTCCACATCTTTTGTTCTCTTCGCATGTTGTGTGTGTAGGTGATGTCGGTTGACCGGTCTCCAGTGAGTCCGCGTCGTGTGTGGGTCCTGCGTCGTGTGTGAGTCAATGTCGTGTGTGGCTATGTCCCCGACTTGATTCCCCGGTTTGGAATTTCCCCAGGTGGCTCGTCTGATGTTTTGTCCCGCATCATCTACCTCCATTGCTGTTATTTGTGGTGTCCAAGCTGAAGGGTCCCCCCTTCAGCTTGAGGGGGAGTGTTGGAATTATCGAGTCAATGTCGGTCTATTATAGTCTTTAGGTATAGTTGGGTTTAGTCCCACATTGTAAGTTTACTTTTAAGAGTCCATGTAAGTCCTATTTAATGCCCCCTTGAGGGATGAATAAATCAATCAAGCTTTTCTATTTTCCTCTTCTAACAGTATTTTTATATTTTGTCCTTTTTCTGATTTGTGCACAAGCAACCTCTGGGATCTTTGATTTGGAATGAGAAGTTTGCCATAGGGCTTGTGTCTCTCTTTTGTGAATTCACACAGTGGATTCGACAACTCTGTTAATTGTTGTTGTCTTAAGAAACACACTGGTTATGTTTTCGTAGCTTCCCGCATGAGGTCTTATCAACTCAATTTGATTTTTGGTCCTGCAGTAGTTTCTCACCCCGCTTCTCTGCCCTCGATGACATTGATGTCATCAATTGACTGTAATCTTCTTCGTATGAAATCATAGGTAATGTGAGTCCCTTGACGACCCAAATCAACCATTCTATGTTACAACTCGGTGATTGTTACTCCCTTGGTCCTCCGTAATCAACACCTCCCAACACTGTCTCCCAACACCGTTTTTACAACTACTTTCTCACCGCAATTGCGTTCTTCCACGACACTAGTAATCTTCTACGCTCAGCTCCAACAAACAACTGATGTTCGACGCTTCTCTATGAATCTAGATTCCTCAATTCCCAAGCTTCCTGACCGAAGAGTTCCGCACAAAGGTCGACACCAGCTATTCATTCCTGCATTTTATCTATTTCGACGTTTTTTTCGACAACTGCCTCGACAAAGCCGAGACACCCACATCTTTCTATGTGCCTGACCCAACTTCTATCCAATGCTCAACCTAGCACCAGTAATATCCTATTTGACAATTCCAGCACCTTCATAAATGAGAAAGAACTTCGACCACACCTCTCTCCTTAATGTTGAGATATAACCTTCTTAGATAACTCTTCCCTCACCCGACCATAACAAATGTAAAAAACACTATGATCCTTACTCCTTTATCCCCGAGTTTGACAGATGAGTCCATTGCAACTGATCCAAGCCTGACTGCTTCAACAACATTTAATCTTCACCTATAACAAGAATGCACACCTGCACGGTTGAAGAGTAGGATTCCCTTGGCGTTCAATAACCTTTACACTTACGTGCAAGATTTGAATAGTTACATGTAAGATATGAATGGATGCATGCTATATATAAAAGTGAAACATTATAGACATTTTAGAGCTGAAGATGCCATCAACAAAGCTTATTGCATTCCTTAAGGGCAACCAAGCAATGATCTTACAAAATCTTGATTGAAGGACACATCATCAATTGGGTCCCATTGTTCAAGAACTCCCTCCCCCATCAAGATGCTGAAGAACCCAATCAGGAGGGGATGATCTTGGCATGAATATTGATCAAGTGGAAATCACATTACTTTTTGTACAACCGAAGAAGAAATTGATTATCATAGGATGATCGAAATGATCAACACAACAACAACACTCAAGCCTTTATCCCACCATAGTGGGGCCGTCTATATGGATCATTTGTCGCCATTGCGCCCCATATTTAGTCATATTCTCACTAATGCCTAAGTACATCATGTATTTCCTTATAGTTTCATTCGAAGTCTTTTTGGTCTACCCCTCCCCTGTTTAACTGCCTAGTAGCTAAATTCTCACAACACCTAACTGGCGCCTCAAATGATCTTCTTTGTACGCGTCTGAACCATCTTAATCGAGCTTCTCGCATCTTCTCTACAATTGGTGTCACTCCTGTCTTATCCCTGATACATTCATTCCTAATTTTATCCTGTCTCGTGTGTCCACACATCCACCTAAGCATTCTCATCTCCGCAACTCCCATTTTTTGCTCATTTACATAACTCACCGCCCAACACTCATAATCGTAGAGCATCGCTGGTCTAATTGTAGAACGGTAAAACTTGCCTTTAAGTTTTAATGGTATTTTACTATCACATAAGATTCCAGACGCGCCTCTCCACTTCAACTTACCTACTTGGATTTTATGTATCACATCTTTATCCACACCTCCATCCTTTTGAACTATCGATCCCAGATATTTAAAGCATTTACTGCGGGAAATATTTTGGTCACCCAACTTAATGACGGAGTCATCTGCCCTTCCTGCACTACTAAATTTAAGCTCCATATACTCCATTTTGTCCTGCTTAACCTAAAACCCTTCTTTTCTAAAGTATCTCGCCAAGATTCAAGTTTCGCGCTCATCGACTAAAACAATACCATCTGCAAACAATAAACAACAAAGGATTGCTTGTTGTTACAGGACGCCGGGGACCCGGCCGCACCCCGTGACATCACACCAGCTAGCGGACCACGGCCAAGCACGTCTGTCAGAAGGACTGTAGTCCAGGCACCCCAACCCGTTTCCAGGTCAGTTGGTGATAAGGCCTGTTAGGAGAGGTTCTTATCAAGGAGGTCTGGGGATCGAGCCCCAGCCTCAACAACCCGCCGCGCTGAGAACAGGCGCGGAAACGGGTTGGGGTGCCTGGACTGCAGTCCTTCTGGCAGGCGTGCTTGGCCGTGGTCCGCTAGCTGGTGTGATGTCACGGGGTGCGGTCGGGGCTCCGACGTCCTGCATCACTTGTTGGATATGTCTGGTGGCTTATCTAAGACAAGGGTAAAGAGATAAGGGCCTAAAGCTGACGGTTGAAATTTTGCTTTTGAGGAAAAAGTTGACTAAACCTTCTTTGCTAAGTAAGATTACTAAACATTACAATGAGGGACGTGCTTATTTTCCAAGAAATTTTTGTTTGACCTTAAATCAATCGATTGAGATGACAAATGAAGCTTGTATCAAATGCAAAGAGAGTTAGAAAATTTACATGAGAACTCGCGGCCAGAAATGATCTAGAAGCACAGTGGCATGATAAAATTGTTTGGTTGAAGACACATGATATCATATGTGGTCTACTGATTGAGCCAAAGCCGCCACATGAGAAGATGCCAAAGATGATTCCAGCTTCCCGTGCACACTACTAACTTGAGGATGAGTTTTTTAAGCAGAGGATTCAAATATAACACATTTTAATGTGCTCGCTTGTGATCAATACAAGATCAAAGCACCGAGTGTCATTGTCGGGATTAGTTTTTTCAATTAGGACTTAACTGAACAACATTATCATTATCACAATTGTTGGCGTCCTGGTTGTTGTACGGTTGATCAGGGTTCTAACCCACTATCTAAGCATCTTTTTCAACATACATTATTGTAGAAGAATTGACTTAGCCCATGTAAAGGCCCGCTGTTGGCATGCATAGTTTAGTCCCACACTTTGGTTTGGAGTTGAGTTTTCACTCCTCTTTTCCTATATATTTGTGTACAAATCCTTGTATTATTTTATGAAGAAGTAAAGAAATAAAATCTTTTTCCGCTCTGCATTCTATTTTTCTACATGGTATCAGAGCTAGATTTAAAACCATGGACTCTCATCGATTGAAATCTTCTTTTGCCGATTGAGCCATGTTTTTTTTTCTTTTACTCGCCGCCGCTGATTGGGTACTTGCCCATTTCTCGTCTTCCTTGGCCTCCATAAATAAGCCAGCTCACCCGCCTTTTTATAGGCACGCCGAACACCTGTTTATTCACCACCTCTGCCTACTGGACTCGACGCTACAGTCAGCTGCTTCTGAACTCACGGGGCCTGCGCCTATATTCGCCGATGCAATTTCTCCCTGCTTCCATTGAACACACAAACGCTCGCACCTGGAGCCTGCATCCTCTTCCTGGAGCTTTCACGTGGAGTACCTGCCTCCTGCATTTGACGACTTGAGCTCTCCTGTCGCTGAACCCGACACATGCGCCCAGAACTCGCCGACGCGATTTCTCCCTTCCGCCATTTAACTCGCAGATGCTCGCACCTGGAACTCGCAACTTCTTCCTAAGACCTGGAGCTCGCATCGTTCGGCCTCGCAGACACCTACACCCGGAGCTCGCCGCTACTTGCTTCCCGCCTTCGACAACTTGAGCTCACCTGCCGCTGGACCTGCTGCTCCTCTCCCTACGAGAACTCGCGGCTTCACTTCTCCTGAGATTGCAGTAGCTCCTCCAATGCTCACAAATCCTCATCTCATATCGTTCACTCCTAACAACGTCTAATCGCACAAGAACGAATGTTGCGTCTGCTCCCTCAACCCCTCCCGCATTCACTCCAGCCCCTCTCCCTGACGTTCGTGATGAACTCCACATTACCACTCTCTCTCACTGGGAAGAAAAAAATTGTGAGTGGGTGCACTCCGTGCGCGGAGTCCTACAGATCAAAGTTCTTCTTTATCATGTCACTCACGATACCCCTGTTGAGCCTACCAAGCAGTGGCTCCGAGATGATTGAGCCTACCGAGCGGTGGCTCCGAGATGATGGACGTGTACAGTCATGGATCCTCAACTCCATGGACAGTGAGTCATATTGCATGACTATGCACCACGAGACTGCAAAGGTCATGTGTGATGAATTGAAGACCCTATACTCTAGGCATGAGAACCTTCATCATCTGTTCGATATCTTTCGGGACCTCCAGACCATTGAACCTGGTTCGGACGGTGACCTGTCATCCTTTGTCCCAATACAAGACACTCATCGAGGCTTGGATTCAGCACCAGTCTCCGACGTTGGATCTTGCTACCCAATGAGCCCAGAAGGAGGCTGTCGGTATAGCTCTAATGATGACACAACTCCCACCTCATCTATACAGTGTCAGTGCGACCATCTTATCCCATTATTTTGTTTCTCTCAGATGTGTGCTCCATGATCTTGAAGGTGACTCTGTCCGTCGATGTCCCAATGACTCCTTCTCCCTCCCTACTCCAACACTCCACTGACACTCACCCTTCACATCCTGGGCACCGTGAAGGTCGCCATGAATCTCAGGGCGGTGGGCGTGATGGCCGCAATTGCTCCAAGTGGCAAAGCACTCGCATATGGACCCATTGTGGTCGGACAAATCATACCGAAGCCACTTGTTATCGAAAACATGGGTTCCCGTCGCAACCCTCCAACTCTCAGCACCACGCTTCTCCTGCGGTGGATGTGCCTATCACCTCCTGCTCCGACATTGACACCTTGCGAGAGGAACTACAACATATTTGGGGGCTCGTTACTCGAACTTCCGACGCTGTTGCATCTATCTCCAATAAAGATATATCGTGCTTTTCCCATAGTCCCTCTTAGATAGTTGACTATGGGGAAACAAATTATATTACTCTACATAAGCCTTCTCGGTACACAGACCCTGCTTGTCCTAAGTTGATCACGCAATAGCGACACCACCACGGTCTGCGACTTTGGAGATGTGTCTGTCACTCCGTCCCTCTCTCTCTGCTCTGTTTTTCATGTTCCCGATTCTCAATTTAATCTCCTCTCTGTTAATCGTTTTACTAATGATCATGACTGTTTCATCACATTTTTCTCTTCTTCCGTTGTGGTGCATGATCGACGAACGCGGAATATCATTGGTAGATGACGGTTGTTAAATGGGCTTTACACTCCGGAGCTTCCCACCTCAGTTCTCTCCTCTGCCAGCTTTGTGGATTGACATTGGCTTCTTGGCCATGCTCTTCTTCCTATTCTGTTGAAAGTTCTTCCTTATTTTTCTTTTTCCGACTTTACATGTGAATCATGTATTTACGAGAAACAACATCGCTCTACCTTCTGCCCTCACTGTACTCGGAGCTCTGCTCCCTTTGATTTAGCGCACTCAGACATTTGAGTCCCGTATAAAACTGCTAGTTTATCTGGATATCATTTTTTCCTTACATTTATTGATGACCATTCTTGCATGACATGGTTGTATTTGTTGCACGATCACTCTGAACTACTACGTGTCTTTCGCTCCTTTATCACTGAGACCCGTACTCAATTCTTCCGCTATATTAAAATATTTCAAACCGTTAATGCGCGCGAATATACAAGTCATAACTTTCAGAAAACTTGCACTACGTTTGGTATTATCCACCAAACATCCTACGGCTATACATCGCAACAAAATGGTGTGGCCGAGCTGAAGAATCGCCACCTCTTTGATATTGCTCGTTCACGCATGTTTCAAATGCAGGTCTTAAGATCTATTGACACTTCGCAGTCTTCATCGCATGCTATCTAATTAATTGCACGCCCTCTTCCATTCAAAATTTTGCGACGTCATTCTCCATCCTGATAGGATCGTTGTCCACTTGTCCTCCTTCAACGATGAATCAGACTTGGGACCTTGCCCCCTTCCTCCTGACCAATCCCGCGTGGGATATAAATGAGTTTTCACTATGAAGCATCGTCCTGATGGGACTGTTGAGTCCCTCAAAGCTCGTCTTGTGGCTCGCGGGATCACTCAACAATATGACATCAACTATGAAGAGACGTTCACCCCTGTTGCTAAGTTGAATACCGTTCGGGTATTGATCTCCTTGGTTGTTGCATCAACTCGACATCAAAAATGCCTTCCTTAATGAAGATCTCGTTAAGAATGTCTACATGGAGCAACCTCCTGGTTATGAAATTACGGTGGAGTCCCTTGTCCGCTACATCAAGTAATCTTTATGGCCTTAAACAATTTCCTCGGGCTTGGTTTGATAAATTCAGTTAGGTCGTTCGAGATTTTGGCTTCGCTCAGGGCTTGAAGGACTTCTACCTATTTATTCGTCGCTGCCCAGCAGACACAGTGATACTTCTGGTATATGTTGATGATATTCTCATCATGGGCGATGATCTGAACAGTTTCTTTCTGATCAAGAAGTACAATGATCCTTTGTTAATGATGTTACCAAAGTTATCAACTTTCCATAAGAGTTTTCTATCAAAGTGCCTTATGTTGAGGAGAGACTGACTTGTTCATGGGGAGTGAATGTTGTTTCTACTTTGACCAGTCCTAGGAAGAGATTGAATTGCTCATGGGGAGTGAATGCTGCTTCTATTTTGACCAGTCCTTGGTTGGTCTTTGACTTTGTTTGCTCCCGCTTGTTGCTTATGTTTTGATGCACTTCAAGTCATCCCAGTGTAGATTTCCCCATATCTAGAAGTTACAAATCCTAACATATATAAATTAATTTTAAAGTGGAGCTTTCTAAGGTAATGGCTTATGCGAGAGACACAATTACCAATTAACAATAGTAAGTACTCAACTAATAATAAAAATATTACCGATCCGAACGGAGATCAGGTTTCTGTCTTGACATGAGGTTACAAGGAGAAGTCTAGATAAATTGAAGATGGTGATGTCATTATAAACAATTTGTTTATTGTTTTCTCTTATTAATGTTGGTATCTAAGTTTAGTTGAAAACAAGGATGTTGGTATAACACCCTCTTTCTAGTACACAATATGATATGGGTCTGAAGGATACTTTCAAACACAAAGTGCACTAAGCTAGATATATTATAAAGTTGTGTTTGAAAAACTAACCACCAAATTATTGTCATAGATCATAAAATAACATGACAAGGGAATATCCAAAAGAAATTCATTCATCACAATGAAACGTACATAAATCACCGAATCTCCCAAAAGTGCCCTATTACTAAATATTACAACACTTTTAATAGTTCATACATAGCTATCAAAAAGAAAGTATAAACCACCAAGAATTTAAATATGCTTTTCCTTCCATCAATCGTCTGCTTCAGGCTTTAAGCTTGCTTTCTTGCAAAAACATGTCACTTTAACAAGGCCAGTCAGGGTCGACCTTGTAACGACCTCCATCCTTTCGAGCACTTAGATGAGCCTGTGGCACCAATCATCCTTGCAATGTTAACACATATAATAGTAGGAAAAGCACGTACTAGCACAGTTATAACCAGAATATGAATGTAACATACACTTTACCCAATATTCTATCAAGGTGAGGATTCACAGATAATTGAGTAACACCCGTAAGTACAAAAACATTGTACGTCACTAACCCCTGACTTTCAATCAAGTTGTTCTATCAGTACAAGCATACTCACCCATGGGATGTAATGCATCAATAATCATGCCATCTTGCTGACCAAATCATACAAGCGTAGCGCTAGCATGGTACTTGGGGAACCAAATTCTTTGATTACACCTAAATGTCTTTCATTTGCGAATTGCCTTCTTACATGCCTTGCTACCTTCTGACACTCCATTACCTTTTTACAAACCCTTGCCTTCTCACTGCCCCAATCTCTACACACAGTTACCAAACAACACCGAACCAAATCTGATGTTTGACGAATCTATAGGCGGCGGAAAATCCGCGACCTAACCCTACATGCTATGCAAAGTCCGACGGATTAGCCACAGTTAGATAATAAACATTTAATATCCCACGCAAAAATAAATTCACAGCAAAGCAAAATATTTTATTAAGGCGAAACAAGCTTAGGCTTCCCTCCGCGTGGAGGGCCAAAGCAAGAGCGCGCGGCGAATAATTCCTTCCTGCAGTTAGAGATTTATCCAGACACAAATAACTAGAATAAAATGGACATCCAAACAAGCATAAGATTACCACAATGCAACAATGTTTTAACACTGTCAACCAATACAAAACATAACACAAATCTGAAATAAACTAGGGCTGCAGTAATTTTAAATAAATCTGAACTTTGGAGAGGGCAGGATGTTTTCCGGGTGGTGGAAGACTAGATCGGGTAAAGGGGAGGTGGTTCCACGGGAGGGGAGGTGTTGGTGGCAAATATGGAAGGTTAGGGGCTGGGTATGAGTGATGCGGGGCGGGATCTGGACTGTTCTGTCCAGATCTGGACAGATCTGCGATCTGGGGTGAAGGGGCTGTTGGAGGGTGGATCCACGTGGGAAAAAGGGGGAGGAAACGGGGCTGAGGGCAGCAGGGAACAGGGGCGTACGGGGCTGGGGTAGTAGGGGGAGTTAGGGCTGATGGTGACCGGCGGATTGGGGGCGGACGGCAGCAGGGAGGGGGGCTGTCGGGTGGCTGTTTGGTGTACAGGGTGTGTGCGGCGGCTGCTGGGAGTAATGGAGGGCGCGGCTGCAGGGATGGCTGGATAGGGACGGCTGTAGTGGCTGGGGGAAGGGAAAACAAGGAGGGAAAAGATACTTACCCAAGGAGTCGTCACCTAGGGGGCTCCACGGTGTCGGCACCGCGGAGGAGATCACCGGAATGAACGAAGAAGAGTCTCCACACATTCAGCAATAATATTACAGCAGCCCTAAGGTTCTATTTATAAGAAAACAAAATTAGGGCACCCGGAATCAACGACTATGATTGACCGTTGGTTGCGGGGCCAAAACTACATGAAATAATAACCGAAAAATATAAAGCTACATATGAAATCGACTCGCAACACGAATCCGAACGCATCCACGGAGTCGGATCGTCGATCCGGGCACGCCATATATGGTAAGTCGCCAAATCAGCCCCGAATGGGCCCAAAGCTCGTCCTCGCCTATGCTCCGCATCAAAATCTATTCGTGGTGATTCAGTCAATATAGGATGTACTGTAAACCCCTAATTTCCCCTATGAAATCCTACCCAGGTCCCACTATCCGCAAACCCTATCCACATGCCCAATGCTCTAATAATCATTATGAAATCTTCTATGGTCACATTCACACAATGTATTATAGAACAATAATATGCGTCTGCAACCAGAACCATCAATCCTGGTCACATATGGCACAATTGGATTACAACAACAACACTCAAGCCTTTATCCCACTATAGTTGGGTCGGCTATATGGATCTTTTGTCGCCATTGTGCCCTATCTTTAGTCATAATCTCACTAATGCCTAAGTACATCATGTCTTTCCTTATAGTTTCATTCCAAGTCTTTATTGGTCTACCCCTCCCCCGTTTAACAAAAAAAAAATGAATTGATTAGGGCTTCATTGCCAAGCACACGACATGCTTGAATGAGTCATGAGACCTACCCTTCTCTATCAATAATTGAGAAAATCTTCGATCTAGCCTAATTGTTGATCCATGCTTGGAATCTACCAATTTTTTATACCAAAGATCAACTTAAGAAAACTAAACTAAAGAGGATATATGTCGTTATCCTGCCTCTAAGCCTCCTTCAAGAGCTCCTATGGCTTTTGACCATGGATCCTTTCCAAAAATACTTAACACGAGCAGTAAGAATATGTGGACCATGCTTGGAACTTCCTCCAGTGGTTCTACCGATCTCACTGTGAAACCATTGATGATGAGTGAATGGAAGGGAAGAAGAGGGGAAGAAGGGGAAGGGTTTATCAAGGGCTTCAGAATGAACCCTATTTCCCCCTCTTATACCATTCACACTAACAAGAATTGAATCGTGACCCTTAGATGAAAGAACAAGAGATCCAATGGTTGCGTTTTATCAAAATTATGTAATTAGAACTTGCAGGCCGATACAAACTAGGACATCAATAGACCCCAAATTAATATTACTGAATTTTATGAATTTTATCAGGTTCCCGATAGGATCTATTGGAGTTCTGATATACACCCTGCACAAGGGTATAGCAGTTCCTGTATATATTGGCCCCCCTCGATAGGTGCTCTTGGGTTTCAGATTGGTACAAAGATAGAATACGGGTTTGGGGTGTTACATATGGATATTATAAGGTGTTGCCGACTGCAGTGATCGCCAGTTAGATGGGTACAAAGATTGATGAATTATGGGGGCACTTGCAAGGATTTTCGACGAAAAGAATTTAGTGTGGATATGGAGTTTCTTGACTCGGGCCAGGTAGATAAAGTGTGATGGAGATTGATCACGTCTTAATCGAGCAATTTGTCATTACCGACATTTTTGGTTCGTCGGACGGACGATCGGAGCCCGCGATTATGTCCGGCTCGATTTTTAATATTTTATATGTATGTTCTTTTAATTTTCTGATCTTTATTTTGAGAGAGGTTAAGTTACAAGCGAGACATCAAATGATTGGGAGAAGCACAACTCTCATTGGTCACGATTGAGAAGCGCACAGTGCCAAATCCGCTTGCCCGATCTCATTCCCTGTGGTGCTGACTCCACAGGCCATCTTCGTAGCCGCCGCTTGTGCCAGCTCCAGCCCTGCCGTTTTCCACCGCCAGTCCTTCCAAGCCCGCTGCTGCCCTCTTCTTCCCCTCCAGCCACCGTACACCTCTTACTTAGTCCACTGCCGCCCCAAAACCCCCGTCCAGTCACCGCTAATCTTTCCCAAGCCTGCTGTCGCCCTCCTCTTCCCCCTTTAGCCCCTGCACACAACTTCTCACCCCACAGCCGCCCCAAATCTCCCCCCCATCCAGCCACCACCTGCCCTTCCTACGCCTGTTGTCGCCCTCGCCAACCCCTTCCAGCCATTCACCCTCCCACTATGATACTCCTCCAGCCCTAACAGCCCTCCTCGCTCACAACAACCCCCAAACAACCCCCCTACATGGAAACCAATCCTCATACAACCCATATCCACTTCGAACAACCACCATACAACAGTTTCCCTTCGCTATTGATGCTGATTTATTGGTCCTTATTCTATTGTTTGTTTCATTTCTTATATCATATGAATGTACTTATATTCTTAATGAAATTTTGCTTTTAATTAGTTGAGTTCTTTTAATTTCATCTTGTGCAGTCCCTCTTCAATTAGCACATAATTTCATTGCTCTCAATTAAATTGCAACCGTCTCTTGCTTAATTCTAACATCTGTGGTTAATGATGATAAAATTAACAATGTTTAATTAATTGCGCGTCGGAGAGTATTTACATGATTGGATCATTTGTATGTGCATCGCATTTGGGTTTTGTCATGAGCGTCCCGTTCATTGGATTGCGTGTTTGATTGCATGCTTGCACTCACATCTTTATTTTAGGGTTGATCGTATATCCACTGCGTTTGCTCGTGTTCATATATCGTTATGGTATCGCGTGTCTGTCACCTATAGATTCGTCATGCGTTAAAGTGTCAATGGGGTTAACTAGTGGTTGGGAATGACTGCTGTCTTGGAAGATCGAGGACCAAAAGTTGGGAGCTGATCCGGCAACCCGCTGACTGTGGAGAGAAGAGACCGAGAAAGGCAGCGCTCCTTAGGAGGATGGAAGAAGTAATGCACTAATATTAAATGTGGTTCAGATTAATGAAACCAGCTTGAGAATCAGATGTGCGTTGAGTGCTTGCATGATTAATATGCATAATTTTGTGTTGAATGATAAGGATTGATTGGAGAGAGATGATTGGCAAAAGTTTATCCTGCTAGAGAATCGTGAATAAAGATGAATACGCAATTTCATTTCGTAGCGAAGGAAGATACCATGCGTAATGGATCAATGGACTTGGTTTGAAGTGTTGTGAGTCCCTGACAGGAAAAATACGGGTACAAAACCGCCTCTAGTGAACATGTTTCCCTGACTGACTTGTTCTTAGATAGCAAATTCAAATTTTATCTTAACAAATATTGAAAAATTATTAAATCAATAAAATCCCACCATTATTCTGTCAAAGTGAAAGGACTTAATTAACTATCTAGTGTTATTATTACCCTAACTTTCCTGGTCTTGCATGAGCTATATTCTGACCTTTTTTTAAATAGAAACAGAAGATTTACAACTCTTTTGTTTAGAGCACAATAGCCTCAGTTGCCAATGCCCTGTTTAGAGAGTGAGAAAGAATTTGATTTCTTTTACTCAGATCTTACTAATATTTTCTTGTGTTCCAAGGACACCGACTCGGAAGAGGAACTTCGAGAAGCATTCAAAGTCTTTGACAAGGATCAGAATGGGTTTATTTCTGCAGCGGAGGTAAGCTCCACGCCTCCCTCTTCCTCTCCCCCGCGTCCCTCATTCTCTTTCTATTAGCAATCGATATATATTACACGATTAAAGGCATTTTGTGATGTCTCCATTAAAATGCATCACTAGTTTACTGACTGAGAATAATTTGGATTGTGTGGTTTGAATTATCAGCTCCGGCACGTGATGACGAATCTAGGAGAGAATCTGACCGATAATGAAGTTAACGAGATGATACGCGAGGCGGACATCGACGGAGACGGCCAGGTCAATTACGAGGAGTTTGTGAGGATGATGTTAGGCAAGTGAGCTTCTTGCTCAATAACCACACTTTGCTGTTCTTCACATAAATAACGCTCTTGCAATTGATGAAATATTTTGAAAGAGCTGATCAAACTTTTTAGACAGTTTCCTATCTCAAACCTTAAATGTTTTTTGTTATATATATAAAAGGCATCATGCCTGCTTCAAATATGGCCTAACTTAACTGTTCTTCTTACTTCAAATATGGCTTAGCTATGCACGCCGGCGGCGCTATAACTTCCCTGCTGGGTTGCTTCGTTTCTCTAAGCCGCCGTCGTCGTGTCTGTTAGTCTGTGACCACCAAAGAAGGAGAAGAAATCTTTGGGCCTAATCTTGATTTGTTTGGGATATAAGGCAAAACCTGATAGACCTCCACATTGATTGAAGTTTCCCAGAGAACAAACACAGCATAATTTCTCTACCTTCTGCAAGACAACTGAGTAATGTTCAATCCAAGCTCTGCTCCTTCAAAAAGACACCGTCCGTTTGAGCTTACGATCTCGACGACTGTTTTTGAAAAATAAAACGTCATTTTCATTTTTTTGGGTATTTGATAAATAACCAGCTGAAAATGCGCCTAATAAAGGAATAATTTTTGTTAGAATAGTTTTCGGCTGATTATTTATCAAACATCTAAAAAAAATAAAAATAATGTTTTTCCCGCTTAATACAGATTTTTATGGACTCAACTCGAATCCATCTCACATGTGCCGGTGCACCGGGTTTGAGTTTGGGTTCTAGAATTATTCTGCTGATTGAATTTTGAACCAAGTGTTCTCTTTTGTGCCCATATTCCATTTTTACCCTTTTATACTCATTTTCCGTCACTTCCCTATTCATTCTACTTGTTGGTCCGCATGGCAAAAATGTGATTATATGTGAGAATCATGGGCCAGTGGACACACACACGCGCGCACACACGCCCGTCCGCCCGCACGAATAATTACCTCCCCTGGAAGATAGCATAATTACAAACTGCACCCCTCTTATTATTGAAATTACCAAAATCTCCCCCCCCCCCCACCCCCCAATGTTACAAAACACAACATTTACCTTCCTTGATGTTCACATTTCATAACATCCATGCTCAAAATACGTCCCCTGAAAATGTATTCCGAGGGGGGTATTTTTGTGCATGGATGTTATGAAATGTGAGCATGACAATTTTATGAGAAAAACGAACAAAAGATGTACTGTGGCACGAGATAATCCCGTGCACGACTACTTGTCTATTACTAAACAAATAGGAAGCGCCCTCTTGGTGTTACATTAGAATTTTTCATTTTATCCTTAATTTTTTGTTAAGGCTTTATGTCCAACATGTGGGATCACGTGCACAAATATAAGTGTTATTTAAACTACTAGTAAACAACTGCATGCCTAAAATATTAACAAGATCATAGTTTAATTTTCCTATATGCTCGCTTAAGTCTATAGTTCTTAATTGAATTTCCCTATATGCTTTGAAAAGGTTCCAATATATTTGAGGCATAAAACTACTATTTATAGCTTAATAACATTTCTACATTCTGATGTGAGATTTAATTCATTAATAGAAGCCATCATGAGACCCTCATTGCCCTAGACAGTAGCTTATCACTAGATGTTCATTGCCCTAGTCAAATTCTTTTCACCAAGGTGGAAGGTGAATGTGTGGGATGCGCGCGGAGAAGACGAAGGGCGGAGGGCGGAGAAATCTTTTTTTAAAGAAATAAAATAGCATGACCTTCAAACCCTAGTTAGAGAGTTTGAAAACAAGAGGTAGAATATTATTATTATTGATACTAAAACTTGTTTTTGTATTAATTGCAACAACTTAATGTTTTGTCTCTAATGCTCAACGGAGCGGATGCTATTGCCCCGAATAACTTCTATGATAGATGCGAACCGTCTTTTTCGTCTAATATTTATGGCCAACTTGTCATTGAACGAACGTGATTGCTAACTAGGATTATCTTCTCATATGTGAAATTATGCTTTGACGCGGGACACCCTTCAATTAATCCCTCCACAGGAGGAATTTAGTTCATTGGGTTTTTTTTGGATGTATAAGTAAATAGAGTATTGCATTAATCAGAATAATATTATAATTACATGCTTTATGTTTAATTTTGATGGAGATTATGAACACATGTATGTTCAATAATAGGGTTATACGTTTAAATTAAGAACATCCTTGATACCATATGTTAGGCTCAATAATTGATTTCAAAAAGTTAATAAAAAGTTCGAACGGGATCTAAAAACTTTGAATTTGTTCCACTTCCGCTTGAACTGAGAAATTTAGGGTCTGTTTGACACTGTGGTGGCGGTCGTAAACACGGTGATTATGAAATATCGTTCGTTAACGACCAACCTCGCCTATAGAACTCCGTCTACTTTTATGTTCAAAATTAAGGTTTTTTCCTTGGTGGCAATCGGAACTGTGTTCATTTCAAACACATTTTATGATGGTATCATTTTTGACCAAACTCACTGGAGTGAAATCACCTTGCCTTTAATCAATGAAAGTGGGGTGGCCTTCCACTCGTCTCATTTCATCTGTGAACGTGGTTGGTGGCCTAATCGCCTCGATCATTAACTCGTTATCGTCTTGTACCCACCGACGTCCATGAGCAATATTTGTTCCAAAAAGGTAGCTCAGGAGGGTAGCCATGCCAAGTTACACCCAACTCGAGCTCCAGTCAACTAAGAAGACTATGAGGTTATGAAGATTGAGCTCCGTCCAGTGTTCAATAGATGTTATTGCGAGAAGTACCCTAATTGTCGCATAGTGACAAACAAGTGAGTATACATCAAAGTAGTCTATTCCACTCACTTGAGTGAAGCCTTTTGCAACTACACATGCTTTGTATTTGACAATACTCCCAGAAGGATTAAGCTTCTTCTTCAGAACCCATTTGTTTCCAATGGTGTTGACCCCTTTGGGCAAGTCAACCAATGTCCATGTGTTGTTCTGCATGAGAGAGTTTAACTCTTCATCGATGGCTTCTTTCCATAATTGAGAGTCTCGAGATCGCATCGCATCCTTATAGGTGGATGGATCAGCTTCAACTTGGTAAGTCACGAAGTCTGTACCGAAGCTTTTAGGCGTTTTCTCTCTACTAGATAGCCTTCTGGTATCTAAACCACTCGTGTCTACAGGCTCAGTGTCAGAGTGACGTTGACTTGGCTCAGCAGGAGGCTCAAGACTAGTGGCTGTCAGACCTGGAAGCGTCAGGTTCTTATCCTTAAGGAACTTATCCTCAAAGAAGACAAAGTCTCTAGATTCGATTACAGTGTTGGTTGATAGATCTAGAAATCTGTCTGCAGCACTATCCTTTGCA
Source organism: Dactylorhiza incarnata (assembly GCA_033032865.1). Classification (NCBI taxonomy): domain Eukaryota; kingdom Viridiplantae; phylum Streptophyta; class Magnoliopsida; order Asparagales; family Orchidaceae; genus Dactylorhiza; species Dactylorhiza incarnata. Next base: position 3,793,765 of record JAWHQI010000258.1, read on the forward strand.
CATCCTAAATAGACACACGTATTTGTCCTAGGTCCAATCTTAGCTCTTCTAAGGTCAGGTATCCTAACATAAGCGATACAACCCTATGTCTTAAGAATATCAAATCTAGGAGGTCTCTTAAACCAAAGCTCATAGGGTGTCTTAGTCAACTTGGCATGGGGAACTTTATTAAGAATGTGATTAGACGTGAGGGCAGCTTCACCCCAGTAGGCCGCAGGCATGCCAGCAGTCAACAACATGGAATTTAACATTTCTGTTAAAGTCCTATTTTTTCCGCTCAGCAATACCGTTGGATTGGGGGGAATAAGGAGCAGTCGTTTCAGGGATGATGCCATTGCTGGCAAGGAAATCTCTGAACTCCCCGGAGACGTATTCTCCACCTCTATCACTCCTTAGCCGTTTGATTTTTATGTCAAGTTGATTCTCAACCCTAGTTTTGAATATACGGAATTCTTCAAAAGCTTCATCTTTGGATTTAAGTAGATAAATGTGACTGAATCTAGAGTAGTCGTCGATAAAAGTTATCAGATACTTCCGACCTCCACGTGTGACAAAACTTTGGTAGTCACATATGTCGGAGTGTATTAACTCTAGCAAATGTGTGCTCCTAGAAACCTGACTAAAAGGTGCTCTAGTTATCTTAGTTTGAGCACAGATTTCACATTTGTCAAATCTGGTTTTTGTGTCTAAAGGGATGTTGTGAGTTCTAGCTAGCAGGAGTAGTTTTCGATAATTGACGTGTCCCAGTCTTGCATGTAAAGTCTTAGGATCAATCAAATTAGAACTGACCTGATTTACTACTTCGTTTGCTAGACTCAACCTATACATGTCGTTGACAACATACGCACAACCAAAGTAGTGCGAGTGAACCATAAGCATTACTCGACCACCACTAATGTTAAAGGACATACCCGCATCGCATAACAAACTAATTGAAATTAAATTAGCAGCTAATGATGGTATAAATTTAACATTTTTCAAAGTAAGAGTTTTACCTGAGGAGAGCGTCAAGGTAGCATTGCCGACCTTCAGCACGTCAGCAACTCCTCCATCAGCAACAGTAACAGTTTCTCGGACTGCAGTGACATCCTCCAGAAGCGCAGAATTGTTGCAGACGTGACAAGTAGCACCTGAGTCTAGCCACCACTCTGTACTGGCCTGTCCGTTACCGACCATGGCAACAAAGTCGGTGGGCGCAGTCTGATGGACCATATTGGCCCTATTATCAGGCTTTGGTGTACTAGGATCTCCTCTCTTGGGTTGCTTGCACTCAGAAGCACAATGACCCCACTTGTTACAATTGTAGCACTTGCCTTTGAATTTCTTCACCTTCCTGCTCGTGTCCACAACTGCGGGTGCACTGGGTAACGGTCTAGTCTTGCCGGGCTTAAACTTCCGCTTAGGATGCGTGACCATGTTGGCAGCAGAGGACTGCTTGCTAATAGTCTCCCTAGCGTGTCTAGTCCTGTTCTCATCCTTAATGCAAATGAAGCGCTTGAGGTCTTTAAGACTGACCTGCATTTTCTTACGATACATCTCCGTTTTAAAGGAGTACCACGCCGACGGGAGCTTGAAGATAATAGCTCCTGCAACAAATCCATCTGGCAGTGTGATGTTCTCACTGTTCAGCTTGTCCACCAGATTCTCAAAATCCACAACCTGTGGAAGGATTTCCCTTTCCTCAGTGAAGGTGAAAGCCATAAACTTGTCCACGAGGTGCGTCTTGGACATATTTTCCTCTTCCTTGAACTGCTCCTCCAGAGCATCCCAGATTTCTTTGGCGGTCTTCATTTTGCTGTACGTCTCAGCAAGCTTGTTGGAAAGGCAGTTCAACAAATAGTCACGACAGAAATCTTCATCGACCACCCACTGAGTCTCTCCAGCTGTCCCAAGAACCTCAACATGTACAGTCTGAATGGTGTAGAACACGTCCAGGTACTTCATGCCAAACTGAGTGTTCCTCTTCCAAGCAGAGAACTCAGAATTGGAGTCTCCAATTTTATCATCGGAACAGGAGTAGAGCCCTTCGACTTTTTGTCTCTCCACAAACAGTAGATTCCCACTAGCAGACAAATCACAAGCAGAAAACTAGAGAGAGATCACCTGAAACGTGTAGAGGCGAGAAATTCTTCGGATCCAATCCAGAAAAAGCTGTGCTCCTCTTCTCCGGCTGAACAAAGTCGTCGAAGACTAGATCCACTCAGACAACGGTGGCAATGAACCACCAAAGCAAAAAAAAACTGGATCACCAAGAGGGAGAGAGCTGTCGGAATTCCGATAGCGGAAAAACGGCAGCAACAGCGACGGCTCCTACGGCAAGGAGCGGGCTCTGGATCGGGAAGACGAGGAATGAGATCGACTGCGTCGACTGGGATCGACTGCGTCGACAGGGAAGACGTCGACTGGGATCGACGACGTCAACAGGAGGATCGACAACAGTAGTAGCGGGGGCGGCCTTCGTCTTCTCGATCGGGCGAGTAGGCTTCAGATCTCACGATCCTTCCTCCTGCGCAGCGATTGAAAAATGTCCACACAGGAACCGGCGGCTGTGCCCTAACACACCGATGAAAGAGGGAGCGATCCAGTCGGCTGCGACTAAGAACGCACGAGCGACAGAGAGCGCTCAACCGACGAGATCTTCTGATGAAGATCGGCGGCGGATCGACGGGCACTGCGGCGTCGGCAGCAGAGGCGAAGGGCGGCGACTCCAACAGTCGCAGCAACGTCGTCGAGCGAGGAAGAACGCGAGAACTGCCGACAAATTTTAACAAGCTTCTTCCTCCTTCGATCGACTGCGATCCAACCTGCCTTGCGCACGACCGCAGATGCAGAAAACACGAGGAAGAGCGGTTACGGGGAAAAATCGCACGGGAACGAGAGAGGAACTTCGAGAATGTTAGAATGGTGCTCGAAGCATCCGGGTGAGTGTCTAGTTTGGAACACTCTACTCGTTGCCCCCTAGCAGGGTATTTATAGGCAAACCCTAATTCCCCGGCGGGTGCGTGGATCCCTAACAGGTCCTAACCTACCGCTGAGTATCCGTTAACCCGATAGTTCAATATACCTCAACAATTAGTGCCAAAAGTCACTAATTTTTTAAACAAAACTAATCTACCGACGCGACAACGGCCCGAGGCATACCATTGACTTTTCTTAAATTCCCAGGTTGAGGTTGCACCACTCCCCAACTCGATCGGTGGCGATTTGTTTTTTTAAGGTTGGGCAATCATTGACTTTGTGCGGTTCTTCACAAAAGAAACACCACAAAGGTGTGCGACTTATGAAGGAGCTTCTCGTTCTTTCCCATCCGCCTTGAGTAGACATGACATTAAGACGTTGCATGATACTCATCCTTGCAATTTCTCCTGTCTCATCCTCATCCCCACTTGTATTCTCATCTTTCTTCATCATAGTCATTAAGGATCCAAGCTTAGGGCAATTCTTCATATGATGGGATCCCTTGCATACATATCAATAGGGTGGCCTCTTCTTTTCCTCAAATCTCCTTTGACGGGGTGCATAATTCTTCGATTCAACTTCAACGCCCCCATCATCATCAAGATGATTTATTTCCTCTTCTAGGTGGAACTCACTGAGTGATTCAGCTACCATGCTTGTCTTTTTCGACAGTACATGGTCCTTGCCATTGTACCTCCTATTTTGCCCATATTTGCAGTTCATCCACAAAGTAGAACAGACGATCTTCCTCCGCCATGTCGGGAATTCGTAACATCAGTGTTGTAAACTCATTCACATATTCTGCTATTGTTTTTCTCTGCATTATCTCCCTCAACTTCTCCCTCAACTTCTTCTGTGCTTGGTACACGACATTCTCTGAGTAGAAATGATGTTTGAGTTCCTTCTTGAACTCCTCCCATGTGTCTAATTGACACAATCCTTTTGCAACATCTCATTGTTTTCTTCGCCACTATAACACAACATTATTATCGAGAAATTGGGAAGCAGTCCTTACCTTGGTTATATGATATTTTATATGAGAACCCTCAAAGTAATTCTCCATCCTCCATAAGAAGTTTTCAACTTTTTTTGCATCCCGTCTGCCTGCAAACATGTCTGGCTTAGGGATGCCCATTCTTGCCCCAAAACTAATGGTACTATCACCATTTGATAGCCTTCTTGCAGAGGGCTAGTTCTTCCTCCAGGTGCACCACTTTCCTTCTGAGCTTGCTAGATTGTTTCTCCAGCTCATCAATACGTTCATGCAATGTTGCATTGTCATCAAAAGCATATTAAAGTTCCTTCTCTAGTTTCTCTCGAATGGATTCTCACTCTCTACGTACGCTATTATGTATTCATTCGAGAGGAGGAGACTAGATTATTCCCAACTCTTTCACACTATTCTGTATCCATCATTCATGATTCTTCTCTACCATTCTAGAATATTCTTAACTAACCTTAATACCGTGAAAGCACGCCGCGAGCCCAAATTTGATAAAGTGCGGGTGATGCACTTTATCGTAAAGTGTGGGCATCCAACGGTCCACGTGGATGCCCGCATACATCTCAAAGTGCTTTGAGATGAGTCCGCTTTGAAATACGTCCACTTTAAAATGTGTGCGGACATCCACAAAGATCCCCTTTACGCAATTTGGTTGGGAAAATTTTTCAGTCCGTGGAACGCACCGTGCCATGCTGCGTGCATAAATTGTTTTTTTTTGCTGGGGCCCACTTTCATTTCGAATTTTCGAATTTTCGGAATTCCTGTCCCGCAAGAGTTCGGCGACCTAGCTTTTCTCCGCCTCTCCGTCTACTCGCCGGCAATCTCGCTGCTCATCTCGCCGCTTTTTAGGTTAGTTTACTTCAAATTCCCTCGCGATCCTACGCCTATTATCATTTCCTCTGGCTTTGTTGTCGGCAGTACCTTCTCCACTGTGTTCCCTCCGCCGGACTCGACGAAGAAGACGAAGTCAGCATTTGATTTCGGTGAGTACTTGCCACAGATCTCGGTGACTGAGTTAATGCAGTTGTAAGTTTTTTTTCAGTCTCATATTTAAGTCTTACTTGCAGTTTTTTTTCGTTTCATAGTTGCAGTCGCATTTTCTAGTATAAGTTGCAGCCGGTTTAAGTTGCAGTTGTTTTTCATGTTAGATTTGCAGTCGCATTTTTTACTATTATCATTTCCTCTGGCTTTCGTTACAGAGTTTGTTGCCGGTAGCCTTCTGAACCGCGATTTACAGCAGCAGAATGCCTGGGAGTAGATACTTAACTTGTAGATGCGCACCTAACACATTCACAACAAATGTTCGACCTCTATTGAATGCATTGTCTGAAGAGTCCATAGGATCACTAAGGAATGCTCGGATCTACCCATTGTTTCGAATGCCAAGCATCCCACAAAACATACCCTTGTTGTATGTTCTGTTGAGGTTGTACAATAGGGATAAGAATGCATTTCAGCTGGGGCAGTACCCTGTGAAGCTGACTGTTAACGATGTCGCACTTATTTTGGGCCTCCCAAATTCAGGTCTTCACTTTACATTTTCAAGATCACCCCTTCAAGACATTACCCACAAGAGTTTGACTGAAGAAATACGTAGAATTACTGATGAGGAGTGGTCTCCTACATTGGAGGGCCGAAGATTAAATTTGTTGGTTAATTATTTATTAGCTTTGTTTTTGTTCCCTTTGAAGAGTTTGAAGGTCCCCGCTTGTATTAAAAAGATTACATGTCTTTCGGACTTTGTGAAATACAACTGGCCTCTTGCCATCCATGAGTTCCTTCACATACAGTTTGATCATTTAAGCCGTGTGAGTGCTATTCGAAGTGCCGGTAGCAACATCGGTTCATTGGAGGGTTGCGCTACAGTATTACTGGTATGAGATGTTATAACCACCAATGTATTTGCTATATTATGTTATTTCATATTGCTCTAACAATCATTTACTTTTATATATGAAGGTGTGGTTGTACGAGCATACAAAAGTCCAAGCTGCGCTCGTCGACTTAGCACGCCCCAGAATATGTCGTTGGTCTCCTTCTCTTAGTTATAGTGCTAAATTTTGCCTTAAAGTACAGGATAACCTACATAAGAAGAATTATGTACGTTCTTAAAATGTTAAAATTAATATGCTCATTTGGTAGTATTTGGTAGTGTAAAATTTATCATCACCGAGGCATTTTACTTCTCTCTACAGGTCATCAAGAAGCTTAATAATCTTCTAGATGAGGAGAAGGCCCTACTGGGTGAAGAGGATGATGATTCAGATTTTGAATCAGTTCCGCCGAGGAAAGAGAAAAGAAGAAGGATAGATGAGAAATTAGGTTACGAGAATAAGACTATTGAGAAGAGGTTTATAAGGATTAAAGAGAAAAATCTAATGAAAAAGATTAGGGTCGAGATGAAGAAAGTGAGGAGTGAAGAAAAAAGGGATGAAGCGGTTCAATCTGATGAGGGTTGGAAAGGTCTAGAAAACCGACTCAAGGAATTTATCAAAGTAGAGGTTGATGGGTTGAAGACTCTTTGCGAGACATGGTTTAAGACCTTAGCCGCAGAGTGCAAACCAAGTACTTCGTCCCCACCACCCACGCTTTCACCACGTATGACATCGGTTCCAACCACCCAATTTTCACAGCTCACTTCCACATCAGAATGTACACTTGTTCCCAAAACCCAACTCCAATCACCCCAGGTCCTTAGAGTTAGCCAAGGAGGGTGAAGAAGGTTGTCTGTAAGCGGACACTTAACATCCCTGATAAAGCGACAAATTATCCTGGGAGATTGCTTATCCCAGAAAGAGTTAGGGAAAGCATTGATTTTGTATTGACCAAAATTGTTGATAGGTATTTTGTTTGTCATATTAAGTTTTCTTTGGCTTAAATATTGCTAATTAAAAGAAAGTTTTTTTTCTTTACCAGGAGTATGTTGATTATTGAGAGTGGGAACATATCTATGTCAAGAGGCGAAATAGATGATCTTTTGGGTCAGGGATGGGTTATGGATAATCATTTAAATGCTTATTCAGTGGTGCTTGGTGCCAAAAGAAATAGAATGCCAGAACGAGTGAGAAGTTATCTCTATGTGTCGCCAAATCATGAAGTAAGTTACTTTAGCATCCATCATTTATTAGATCATTCATTTCAAGTATAAAACCTTTGTCTATTTTGCAATGTCTATTGTGCAGTACTATAAAAGAAGCAATGCTAGGAATTATACCAGGCTTATCAGCCATATCACCACAGAGGCTGTAAATACCTCTGACATAATTCTTATGCCTTGCCACCTCGGCAGTCACTGGGCATTGTTGGTTTGCTTGTTAAAAGAGAGGCGTTGGGAGTATTATGATTCACTTCCAAGCAGCCTTCATCGGGTCGGCGTACAGGCAAATGTATGTTTAAATATTGTTGTTAAATATTAATATTTTGAGATAAACTTCAGATGTTGGCAAATGTTTCTTGACTATTATTACCTTCAAACTTTTGTTGTCCTGCAGCTAAAAGCCCTACAAGAAGATGTCTCCCAGTCGTTCCCAGAAGACTTTGTCAATTGGCCGGCAGTGGATGCGGTCGGCTTGCCCAAACAAAACAATAGCTTTGATTGCGGAGTTTTCGTGCTGAAGTTCATGGAAGCTGTTTCATCCATGGCGGTAATTTCATGGGAAGATCACAAGAATTGGCAAGACGACATGCCCCGATTTCGTGCCGAATTGGTGGGCGAGATTTTCAAAACATTTTCTAGCAATATTTCTGAGAAGATTTCTGGACTTGAATGATGTAATTAGTTTAATCTTAAAACATAGTGCCTAGTTAGTTTAAATTTACCACTTTATGCCAAGGTGATAATGACTAATTGCTTGAAGTATTAAGGTGATCTGGAAGTTGTTTCATCCACGGCTGTTTTTTTTAGGAAGTAAATATATGTTTCAAAATTAAATGTGTATGTTGGTTTGGAAGGCAGATCTGATACATATGTAGCTCACTTAATTCTACTGTTTGCACATGCCTTCGAAGCAGATCTGATACATATTAAAAAAAAAATTTGGATCAAACATATAATAACATATAATTATCTATCAGTCTTTAAGATCAACTTCTTAACTCTTATTTGGTTTAAATACATCGGGAATGCCAGGGAAATCGAAAGATAAGTTTACATAAAAGTCATCATTAAAATCACTTGGTGGAGCCGTTGGTACTACAGTTGGAGCATCCAATTTGGTCGTGCCTTGGTCATCTGTTGGACGGTTGAGAAAATTGATCTCCTGCACTTCTCCAAAAACTTGTTCTATGAAACCGGCCTTCTTCTTAAATGCAGCTTTTCTCCCTGTAAAAGTTGTAAAAAAATGTGTATTAAGGTGAAAAAAACATTATTTGCAGAAATTGTTAAGAGGTCAAGAACATTACTTGGTTTTTTACTACCTGACTCCCAATGTCCCTTCAAACGTGCATTGGAAATTCCTTTAGGTCTCTTGGTTGCGGGATCCTTAACCGCTGGAGTATTACTGTCCTTCTCATCACTAAACCCTCTCTTCCGCATTTCATCAGCCTCAACTATCTCATTAGTTTGCTTTGCTAAAATATTCAAGGATGTCAAAACATGTGTCTTTGCAGCCTGACAGTTCTCTACTTGGTGTACAAGGTCATAAGAAAAACGCATTATTTGATTTCTGAATATCAAATTGGAGTCACAGTCTACCGTGCTTGGAGTATTTGATAGATATATACCCCTCTTTGCGTTATGACAGAATCGTTTCAGCAAATATTGGTTCGGAATCTCTTTTACCATTTTAATATTATAAATCCTAAGAATATGTTTGCACAAGATGCCTCTAGTCTCAAAACCTCTGCATGAACACTCAGCCTCATTAGTCCTGGAATTATAGCTAACAAACCATCGTTTTTCGTCATTTTCACTACCATTGCAGTTTTTTGTAACATATAAATAATGATTTTCATCATCTCTTCTCTTATCCACTATGTCCACACCAACAACTCCTTCCAAGTAAGTTTTCTCAAAAAAAGTAAACATTTTGCAGGTGTAAAGCTTACACACATGTTTAAGAAGCACACAACTTCTAAACTTTAAGCTTACCGTGCCTTGCTTGCATCTAAAATCTTCGTCACGCTCTGCTCTACGCCAAGACCCCACCAATTTCTGCATCCCCATGAAACACTCCACTAGTGTACTCGTTGCCTTTGAACAACCATGCAATCCATGGTTGGCAGATTCACTTCGTTGTGTGGACAATATCCCAAGATCTAACACATCCTTGTTGAAGGCTGTAGACCAGTTCCTCCGTGATCTATGTAAATCCCCCAACCATTTGTTCTCTTGCAAGTTTCCTCTGCTAATCATCTCATTCCAATATCTATCGAACTCAAACTCGCTATCGCATTTACTCATGCATTGGTAAAAAAGCCCCCGTACACTTTTCTCTTTATTAAAGCATGGGACTTTTGAAGGCGCTTTCTTGGAAATATGCCATTGACATAAACGGTGACGAGTCCGTGTAAATACTTTTTCAATAGCAACGGCCATGGCTTGGTCTTGGTCCGTGAATATACTTGTTGGTTGTTTGCCACCGACAAATTTCAGAAAAGTGTTGAAGACCCAACAAAATGAATCGATTGTTTCCTCCGAAATGAACGCACCACCGACAAATACATTCTGCCAATGATTATTGACTGCGATGAATGGCGCACAAGCCAAGTTATACTTATTCAGTCTGTATGTCGTGTCAAAGATAATGACGTCACCGTAGCAGTCATAATCGATTTTGCTGTTTCCATCCATCCAAAAAAAACTTGTCAACCTATTAAACTCATCAGTTCGAGTATCAAATGAGAACATGTTGTCTTCCAACTGTTTCTCCCGAAAAATCTGCAGCAAACAATTAGAGTCGCCGGTGTCTATCAAAGCCTTTCTTTCCCGCTGCACAAAGTTGTAGGCATCGCTTTTAGAGAACCCAACATTCTCGACACCACCAACTTCATTAGAAAGAAAGCCGTATGCATGAACTGTTTTAACTCCCGCATCTGTCAGGTTCTTAATTAGGCTACCTTGCATTTTTGAAACGTTGCGATTAGATCTTAGTAGATGCTGCTCTTTCTCCATTGCTAGCGGGTGATTATGTTCCTCAAAGAACTTTGTAACTGTCCAATTCCTACCTTCTGTATCGGCGGAAAAACATATGCAGGCAAGACAACCCGTCCGTGTTTCTAATTTGCGGTATTTTTTTGGTGACGGTTTCACCTTTTTCAAACCAGCTTTAGCGCAGCTATATTCTCGATATTTTATAATCCTTGTGTGTGTCCAGCATGTTAAATGTTGTTTCCGAACACTGAAACCCATGCTATGGGCGTACTCACAATACATAGCATACGCTTCTTCTTCTGAATGCACAATTGGGAAAACCACTGGCTGTTTCCCCTGTTTCTGGACCTGAAAATAGTGTTTGAACACTTTGTAAACACTAAAATAAAACAGAACTGCAAATATAGAAAAAAAACCAGTTGATTTTATCTGCAGTTGAAATTCACATGTAAAATGCAGTTGAAAACATAAAAGATAAGCAAGCAAAAATCGAGAGAAAAATGATGAACAAAAGCATTCCAGCTATTCGAGAGAAAACAGATGAATGCACCATAACACAAAACCAAGCTTACATTGTCCATTCCCTCAGCAACATTCTTGGAAGAGGTCTGGGTACTTGTAGCTCCATCAGCTGACATTTTCTTGAACTAATCTGAAGCAAATGACAATGAAAAGAAATGATTTCAGATCTAATGGGGTTCGGCAGTAACGCAAAGGAACACTCCCAGAAAAGAATGGGGTCGGCTAGCGAGAAGATTTGAAGAGCTACCTTCCCCGACGTCGGTGGTGACACAAACCAGGATTCTAGGAAAAAAGGCTAGGTCGCTCTTCGGCGGCGAGCTTTCCGGCGAGGAGGCGGGAAATGTCCGACGGAGAGGCGGGAACAGGCAAGGTCTCTTTTTTTCGGAGGCTAGGTCGCAATTTTCGAAATGAAGGTGGGCCCCATCCACAAAATGGTATTTAAACACGGAGGATGGCAGGGTGCGTTCCACGTGGGGAAAAATTGCCCATTTGGTTGACAGTGATTCTGCGGAGCAATGATTTTTATAATCCAGTTAGATAACTCAGCCGTTCTAGAACACTGTAGAAGAGTGTACCTAGAATTAAAACCCGATAATCTACTCTTGTTACTGGTTCCAATTCTCTTCCGATCTCACGAATTGGCATTGCTGAGAAGCGGATCAAGCTCAAAGATCAGTACAAATTAAGAAGAATCTCCCGAAGAAGGAGAAGAAGAAGAAGAAGATGTTCGGGGTTGTATTCCCCGACCGCAGCTTTCCCATGGACATCTCCGCCTTCTCCCAAATCGACCCGCTCCACTGGCTCCTAGACATGAGCACCTTCGTCGGTAATTCCCAAAACTTCTCTTTCCCTCCTCTCTTCTCCCAAATCCTAACCTAATACTTTCCCCGATTCCGTCGCCTGTCTCTATCTTAGGCGCGGCGTACTACGAAGTGAGAGAGATGTGCATCTTCCTCCTCAACGCCGCCTCGCTGCCGCCGGGTAAGGCGATCGCTATCTACGTCCAGGCTCCCGGCCAGCCCTTCCTTTTCTGCGGCGCCATACACAGTGCCCGCCCCTCCGCCGTCCTCTCCCTCCCTTGGCCCGATCCCGCTGACATCGCCGACGCTACGGAGGGAGCAATACAGATATCCGGCGCAGAGGCCAAGATCGGAGTATCTATTGAGGACCTGGGGGCGCTGCCGCCGGTTGTGGACGCCGGGGCGGAGAGGAGGATCGAGCGGCTGGCACTGCGGGTCGGCGAGAATCTCTTCAACTTCATGCAGTCGTTCTGCAGCGTGGATGGATCACGGCTTGTCGTGCCTATGGATATACTGGATCGATGGTTTAAGAAGTTCCAGGAGAAGGCCAGGCGGGATCCCGGCTACCTCAAAGGCTTCTCCTTATAACTGGTGATATGTTTTGTGTTTAGCATATCATTTTGTTTTTTAAGTTCTTAATTTGTGAGAGGATTTACATGGTAAATTATGACATTCGTCATTGTCCTTTTGTCTTCTGATAGATTGAACGGGGCTAAATGTTAGATTCAGAAGCCCTGTGTTGAATATTTCAGGATTCCTCAAACTAGTTTCTGTGTAAAAGGTTCAGAATATTTCTGTTTGAGGATCGATGTAGTTGATAAGACCATGGTTTCTTGAGACTCGAATCTGGAATAAAATACTAAATTTTTGTTTAGTTTCTCTTTGCGTTACTAATGATTGGAGAGCAGAAAGTGTACCAAGTAAAATTCTATAAGCACAACGTCTGCATTCTTGAAGTTATTTTCTTAATTTGTATTCTTGTATCAACTCTTTTGTAAGAGGAAATACATCAAATCAAATTACACCCGAGCGGAATTCATTTGCCCTTGCAAATGGGAGAATCAAATAGGTGTAGGTCATGTTCTTATTGTGAAAATTCCTTCTTTCATCAAGACGGATTTTGATTCAAAGCGTCCATTTTAAAAATACGTTTTTTTTCTTCTGGGTAATGTTGTTCAACTTTATTAAGATTATCAACTTCAAAATGTACCAAGCTTAGAATGAAATATTACATCTTGATAAGATTCGATGTGTTGTGGATCATCAAATTGGAGCCAACCTAACCTGTTTCTCGCAACCAAGTGGCGCATACCGGCTTGAAGTGACTTCTCTGACACTTACCGTCTTTGTTGCCTTCTTAGGCTCTGTTTGGCGCAATGGTGGTGATCATGAACACAGTGTTTATGAACACCCGACCTCGCCCAAGGAACGTCATCCACTTTTATGTTCAAAACTAGTTTTTATTTTCTTGTTGGCGGTCATAACCATTGCCATGCCAAACATCCATTCTATGACGGTGGTGTTTTTGTTCAAACTCACCGGAGCAAAAACGTCGCGCCCACGGTGGTGGTGGTCGTGAACGCGGTGGTAAAACCGTCATTCGTGAACAGACACCTAAGGAATTTCATTCTCTTTTATGTTCAAGTAGATGAAGTTCCTTAGGTGGACGTTCATGAATGACGGTTTTACCACCGCGTTCATGACCGCCACCACTGTACCAAACGGAGTCTTAGTGTTACAGTTGTCTAGATCATGACTTACTATGTTCATCCTTAGCCATTTTTGGCCCAGTCTCTAGAAATGTGGAAAAAGTTCCACCTGAGTGGCGAGGCTTCTAAAGGTTTAGATGTGGGTAGACTTCTAAATGCATATAATATTCTAGAAGAGTTTAGATATTTCATCAATTGTGCGAGTAGACTTAAAGAGTATGTAGAAGGTTTTAGGAAAATATTTTGTGGGATATTCTAGAATCACTCGTTCTTTGGAGGCAAAGCTATGGTGTTTATAAAACAACAAGCACCCTCTCATTTGCAAGACCCAAGTTTGGAATTATAGTTTATGGTTTCCCAAAAAGTTATTATTTCGGTGTGCATAAGCATGTTCAAGAGTGCAAGGATGAGTAATGTGTTCAAGAGAACCACCACCAAGGTATGAAAGACAAGAACTTGGATTGTTTGAGGGATATGGTATTGATGTTTTTGATTAGAATGCATGTAATCTTGGTCAGATGAGCTCCGTGGCGATATACAAAGTCTTCTGACTATTAACGGTAGCCAGCTTGCAGGTTGGGATGAGACCTTTCAAGCCTTAGTGGAAGACACGTGTCAGGAGATGGAGGACGTCAAGGCAGATCTCTCCAAATTAAGGCAACATAGGCAAGTGGAGTGATCATTGTGCAATTTGGTCCGTGGGTGGAAGTCTCGAAGTCAAAGGAGTTCGAAGATGTTAGGTCAATCAAAGAGGTGAAGTTTTTATGGAGCACTACGAGTGAGCACCATTTTGATGTCTCTTGCATATTGGACTTCACTCCGGTGGCTACGAAGAAATGATGTCCGAAGCAAAATGCCAACACAACATGGGGGAATTTTAGAGAAAGTTCTATTAGTAGTTCTATCCCAAATATGTCGACGACAAGGCTAGAGCTAGGTTTCACTTTCTACAATGTAAAATAATGTCTAAGGCTATGTGAAAGAGTTCTTGGAGCTGCTACTTTAGATCTTTACCATGATGGAGAACAAGATACTCGTCCAATTCACCGTTGAACTCAAGTCGTAAGCAGGCTTTAGTTGCAGCGCAGAGGGCATTCAAGATTTATTGAAGGTGGTGAAAAGAAGGAACACCTACTGCTAGAGTGGTTTTGCCTGTTGGACTACACTGGGTTTGAGATTGCCCATCAAGCTAGCAACATTCCTCAAGTCCAATTGAGGAGGTATGAGAAGATACAGTTGGATTTGTTGCTGATCCTTAGCTTGATAAAAAAAGAGAATAAATCTAAGGGACTGATATTCAAGCAAGAGCATGGCACACTAGTCGATACCGGTGTGTCTAATCTCATAATGTCTAAAAAGGCGGTATTGAAGTTGTCTTTGCACTGAGAAGGGAGTCAGGTGATTCAGGCTTCGTTTGGCGTGGTGGTGGCGGTCGTGAACGCCGTGGTCATGAACCGTCTTTCGTGAACGCCCGACCTCACCTAAAATAATTCATGCATTTTATGCTCAAAATTAGTTTATTTTCTTTATAGCGGTCATAACCTTTGTCTTGCCAAACATACATTTTATGATAATGGTGTTTTTGACCGAACTCACCGGAGCAAATAAGCAGCGCCAAACGAAGCCTCAATGTTCGGTGCCATTGTATCTAATACGAACAAGAAGGAAATTGCATGGATTAACGAAAAACAGATACAATCCGGAGCAAGCTCCGGCCAACTCTTGGATGCTGGTTCCTCCAAGGAGCCTTCTCTCAAATGAGTGCCAAAGACAATAGATCCAAAGATAACCTAACTCCCAAACCCACCTCCTTATATTGGGATGCAGGCTCACAACAACCTAATGCATTTAAAAGAAAAAACAATAATAAAATAAGAGGACGTGTGCGCGTAACAGTATCATTCTGGTTAAACCAGCGGTGGGATATGTACAAAATATGCTCTTGACAATGCAAGTGTTGCATGACACCACCCTAGTTGGAGGATCTAAAGAAGTAACTTAGATTGTATGAAGATTATCTAACATCAATAGTCGTTTTATTTTCTATTTTGAGAAACAAATCTTGTATTTGTCGTCGTAGGAAAAAAGTGATACTATTGGGCTATGTACAACAAGGATGATTGTGTTACTTATTGCAATTGGCGGTGCTTTACTTATTTTTTATTTTCTCTTTATTTGTAGGATTAAGCAAAGAGCATTGCTCTGATACCCCACATGATTTAAAAATCATTTGTTGATTGATCCAAATTCTTAGGAGTTTGAAGTGTTCAAGAAAATGAATATCAACCGACTATATGCACCATAAGCCTGCTTCACAGAATTGTTTCTTCAGTCTCAATTTCCAAGTTTGAAGTCTTTGCGACTGTTAAATGATTTGTTGCTTCAGCACCTCCTTCCGCCGGGCGATCCATTCCTTCTCTGAAAATGGTGTGTAACAGCTCCAACTGAGATTTATGCTTTGTCTGGACTCTGGCGTGGCGTTTTTGTTCCGGTGAGTTTGGACAAAAATGTCACCATCATAGTGTTTGACCGCCGTCAAGAATATAAAACTACTTTTGAACATAAAAGCGGATGAGGTTACTTAGGAGACGTTCACGAACGACCGTTCATAGCCACAACGTTCATAACCGTCACCGCCGTGCCAAACTGAGCCTTAGTCATGGGTGTGCTTCCTGCACAATAATTTGTATCAGAGCTGTTCTCTTTTCTAGGGAGCAAGACTTGTCCCAACATTTTTTTTTTCTTTTCTTGGTTCTTGTTGAAATAGCCCATGTATTTGGCCCATTTGGTGGCCCATTAACTCCTCCTCTTTTTCTCTTTAGTCCCACATTGTGTATAGGATTTCTCTCTCTCATCTCTCTCCTATAAATATGTACTCTCCTTTGTATACAAGATAATAAAAATATACACACGCATTGCGGTTTTCTACATGGTATCAGAGCAAGAGAATTTTCCTCTATTCAAACCGCCCGCCTCCTTCTGACCGCAAGCCGTGCGGTCTCGGGTTTTGGCGATCGCTGCCCGCTCCCCTGCGTGACTCCCTCGCCTCCGCTTCTCCGCTCTCAGTCGCCTTTATAGGCTTCGCCACTTGTGGGACCTCCTCTGCTGCACAGCCCGCGCCGGCAAGACCGCAGCTCGCATCGATCTCTCTAGCATCGATCTCGCATCAAGCTCGAATCGATCTCTCAACAGCTCGCATCGATCTCGCAGCTCGCATCGACCTCTCAGCATCGACGATCTCGCATCGACGATCTCGCATCGACGATCTCAGCATCGACGATCTCGCATCGACGATCTCGCATCGATCTCTCGCATCGACCTCTCAGCAGCTCGCGACGATCTCGCATCGATCTCTCACGACCGCATCGATCTCTCGCAGCTCGCCGCATCACCCTCTCAACGATCGCAGCTCCCGACTGTTCGCAGTCGGCCTCTTCGTACAGCTCGCAGTCGGCCTCTATCGAGCTCTCGTGCGATCGAAAGCTGCGGATCCTCCTAACCGCTGCGATCTCTTCCAAGTCGCTGCGATCTCTGCTCCTCTGACGCCGCTGCTCTTCTACTCGCCGCACCAGCGCTCTCAAAATCGCTGCGTCTTCTGCTGACCGCTTCAACCCAGCGATCTCCTGCGGCCTTTCTCAACAGTGGTCGCAGCCCGCTAGCCCTAGTCGCAGAACGCCGAGTCTCTTCTTCAGTAAGCTGTTCTCCAACCGCCGCGATCTCTTCAAACCGCAGCTGCATTCTCTGCTACTATGGGCTCGTCTGAAAACTCCTCAACTTTGCCTCCTGAGATCGCCCACCAACAATCTCCGAATGAGCTCCGTGATGAATTGCGGATTACCACTCTCTCCCTCTCCGGGAAGAAAAATTTCATTCCTTGGGGTCACTCAATCCGCCGGGTCCTCCAGGCCAAGGGTCTTTTGGCTCATCTTACCAATGACCCCCCAGATCCTATTCCTCCTGAGTGGCTCAAGAATGATGGTCGAGTCCAGACGTGGATCCTTAACTCGTTGGAGGGCGAACCATATGAAATGGTCATGTACCTACCCACGGCCAAAGGGATGTGGGATGAGCTCCATTCTTTATACTCCGGCAAGGACAGCCTTCAGAGTCTCTTCGACATTATCTCTGACCTTCAGGCTCTGGACACCGGTGGACCAAACATTACCTCGGTGGTTGCTCGGGTCAAGTCACTCTCCGAAGCATGGCTTCAACACCAGCCGCCCACCTCTGATCTTGCCACTCAGCGCGCGCAAAGAGAGGCCGTCTGCATTGCTATGCTAATGGCCCGTGTTCCTCCACATCTTCTGAGTATTCGGGCACAAGTCTTGGCCTCGACTCCCACTCCCTCCTTATCGGCTGTCTGCTCCATGCTACTCAAAGTATCACAACCTCCAGAGGCCCCTGCTCCTCCTTCACCGGCTCTTCTACAAAATATCCCTGCTCCTTCATTTCCTCCTCCTTCTAGCCGAGGAGGTCGGTCGGCCTACCGTGGTAGGGGCCGTGGTGGACGAGGACGGCCGAAGTGCTCGTTCTGTGGTCGCGATGGACATTATGAGTCCACCTGCTTTCGGAAGACTGGCAACCCTCCTCCTCCTCCACGACCGACTGCTGCAGTCATTGAAGATAGCTCCTCGGCCTCTCGTGCCGACCTTGAGGCTCTCCGCCTACAGTTCCAGCAACTCCAAGGGATGTTGACTCCACCTGCCTCGGTCGCCTCTGTCTCCAGCCCAGGTATCGTTTGTCTCTCCACTAGTCCTCGATGGATAGTGGATTCGGGTGCCACTCATCATATCACCTCTCTTCAACCACCAATGTATTCGGGTGCTCCTCATCCGAAGTGTATCACTGTGGCCAATGGAGCGACTGTCCCTGTGTCCGGCTCTGCTGACCTCTCTCTAAGCCCATCCATTTCTCTCCGCTCGGCACTCCATGTTCCGGGCTCCCCATTTAACTTACTCTCTGTTGGCCGCCTCACTACTGATTTGGATTGCTCCGTCACTTTTTTACGCTCTTCTTTTCTGATACAGGATCGACGGACGGGGACTACCATTGGTAAAGGACAGCTGCGCAACGGGCTCTACCTTCTCGACGACTCTCCCACCATCCTCTCCTCTGTCTCTTCTGCTGACTGGCATCAGCGTCTCGGCCATGCTCCCCTCCCCATCCTCCAGAAGGCACTACCCGATGTATCTTTTCCTGTTTTTCAATGTGAATCGTGTATTTTCGGCAAGCAGCCGCGTTCATCCTTTCCTGCAAATTGTACTCGGAGCTCCGCTCCTTTTGATCTTATCCATTCAGATATTTGGGGACCATATAAAATTTGTAGTATTTCTGGATTCCGTTATTTCATTACATTTATTGATGATTACTCCCGTACAACATGGCTATACTTACTTCGCGAACGCTCGGAATTACCTCGTGTGTTTAAAGCATTTATCCTTGAAACCCGCACTCAATTCTCCACCACCATCAAGACGCTACGCACCGATAATGCTTGCGAATACACAGGCAATGAGTTTTCGGGCCTCTGCTCTGAATTCGGGATTATTCATCAAACCTCATGTGCCTACACTCCTCAACAAAACGGTGTGGCAGAACGAAAGAACCGGCATCTACTTGATATGGCACGCTCGATCATGATTCACATGAACGTTCCAAAGATCTATTGGAATTTTGCAATCTCTACCGCCTGCTTCATTATTAACCGCCTTCCCTCATCCGTACTCAACAATGCCAGTCCGTTCAGCCTTCTCTTTCCCTCTACTCCTGCCTTCCCGCTCACACCTCGCATCTTCGGGTGTACTTGTTACGTTCACTCCATGGGACCAACTACGGATAAACTCGATCCCAGAGCGACTAAGCAAATATTTGTTGGCTACTCCCATACTCAGAAGGGATACGTCTGTTATTCCCCTCTCACTCGGAAAATATCGGTGTCTGCTGACGTTACCTTCCGGGAAGACCTGCCATTCTTTCCTGCTCCAACAACTCCTTCTACATCACCTACTCTCCCACAACCTGTCATGCGACCCATCCTCCCGGTTAACACACCTCCTCCAACACCTCTCCCTGAACCACTGCCTACTCCGCCTACCGACCGGCCACCCTTTATCCAAGTCTATTCCCGTCGCAACTCCCGCCCCGTTGCCCCTGCGCAGTCGTCCTCGTCCTCTGGTGCTCCAAGTCCTGCTGATCCGGTAACAGAATCCACCGCTCATCCAATGGCAAGCTACGTATCACTGCATCGTCTCTCCCCTCCTCTTCGTACTCTAGCCACTTCTTTATCGTCCGTTGCAGTTCCTAACTCTGTGCAGGAGGCTCTTCAACATCCTGGCTGGCGCGCCGCCATGGAAGAAGAAATGACCGCATTATGGGCAAATCAGACCTGGCAACTGGTGGATCTTCCCCCTGGCCAGAAAATTGTTGGTTGCAAATGGGTCTTTGTCATCAAGCATGCTGCGGATGGGACCATTGACCGCTTAAAAGCTCGCCTGGTGGCTCGCGGCTACACCCAGCAACAAGGTTTGGACTACGACGAAACATTCTCTCCCGTCGCCAAACTAAACACAGTACAGGTTCTTCTCTCCGTTGCTGTGCACCGCCAATGGACATTACATCAACTGGACATTAAAAACGCCTTCTTAAACGGTGATCTCACTGAAACAGTGTACATGCAGCAGCCGCCCGGGTTTGAGACCACGGGGGAGTCTCGAACCCAGAAAGTCTGTCACCTTTTGCGGTCTCTCTATGGTCTCAAACAGTCTCCTCGAGCATGGTTCGACAAGCTCAGCAAGGTCCTTCGTGAAGCAGGATTTACTCGGAGCTCGGCGGACTTCTCCCTGTTTACTCGCCATCAGGCAACAGGCACTGTTCTCCTTCTAGTCTACGTTGATGATATCATTATCACAGGCAACGACTTAAAAGGAATTCAGGCGATCAAGCAACAACTCAGCTCCGTGTTCCAAACAAAAGATCTGGGGAATCTTCATTACTTCCTGGGCCTGGAGGTAGCCAGGCGACCAGATGGCCTTGTTCTATCTCAGAGAAAGTATTGCCTCGATCTTCTTCATGATGCAGGCTACTCCGGCTGCAAACCCATCAACACTCCAATGGACGCAAATCACAAGATTTGTGCTCAGTCCTCTGACTCTGATCTATTGCTCCAGAACCCGGAGTACTATCGCCGACTGGTAGGAAAATTGATCTATCTGACTGTTACAAGACCAGATATCTCCTTCGCTGTCGGTATTGTCAGCCGTTACATGCACGCTCCTCGTTCATCTCATCTTCAGGCTGTGGAACGGATTCTCCGATATCTAAAAGCTGCTCCTGGTCAAGGCTTGGTATACAAGACCTCATCATCAACTCCAACACTGGTGGCATACTCTGATGCTGACTATGCCGGCTCTCTGGATGATCGTCGGTCAACCAGTGGCTTCTGTACGTACTTTGGAGGACATCTAATTACCTGGCGTAGCAAGAAACAAGCAGTGGTTGCGCGCTCCTCAGCAGAAGCAGAATATAGGGCAATGACATCTGTGGTCTCTGAACTTACATGGCTTGAAAGTCTTCTCACAGATCTTGGGGTAAAACTTCCTGCTCCTGCTCTTCTTCTTTGCGACAGTCAGGCTGCTATACATATTGCCAAGAACCCAGTCTTCCACGAAAGAACCAAGCATATCGAAGTCGACTGTCACTTTATCTGTGAAAAAGTACAAATGAAGAAAATCGAGCTAAAGCATGTTCCTGGTACTGAACAAGTTGCGGATGTCCTCACAAAGGCACTGTCCAGTACCCCCTTCTATGAATGCTTATCCAAGCTTGGCGCATACGATTTGTACGCTCCAGCTTGCGGGGGAGTGTTGAAATAGCCCATGTATTTGGCCCATTTGGTGGCCCATTAACTCCTCCTCTTTTTCTCTTTAGTCCCACATTGTGTATAGGATTTCTCTCTCTCATCTCTCTCCTATAAATATGTACTCTCCTTTGTATACAAGATAATAAAAATATACACACGCATTGCGGTTTTCTACAGTTCTTATAATTCAAATTTAGAATCATCAATTCTGTTGAAGGTTTGACTACTGAGTTTAACATTTCATCTTCACATGCTTGGATTACGGTTTTTGTTTTTGCGCCTTTTCCCGTTTTGTTTCATGTGTGTAATGCCGGTGTTAATAACCCAATTCGCTTAGGTTGTCTTCTTTCCATTTTTTTTGTTTTCCTCCCATGTTATGCTTCTCTGCTTCAGGCTTATGTTATCAGCAGTCATTTTTTCCTCAGTCATTAATTTCATTTGAATTTTGTATGGGCGAATCTAACCGTGGTTCCAGTCTGTTTCACAGAGAAACCGAAATTTCCTTCCCGATGAGCCCTCTTTTGGGGGGCAGCAGAAGTCACTGCCCTAGATTTGAAAATGCCAGGCGCTAGCCGTGGTCCGGCACTTGCAATCAAAATCCTAACCTAATCCTTTCCCCGATTTCACCTCCTTTCTAGATCATTGGCACGACGTACTATGACCGTAGAGAGACGTGCCTCTTCCTCCTCAACCCCGACTCGCTGCTTCCGGGTAAGGCTCTTTCTATCTACATTTAGGCCCCCGGCCAACCCCTCACTCTTCTGTGAGGCTGTACACAGTGCCCGATCCCCCGCCTTCCTCTCCCTCCCCTAGCCAGATCTCGTTGAAGTAGCTGATTGTCATGGACTTGTCTCTTTACAAGCTCCCGTGCAGTCTTAGTCCTCTTTGCCACTCCGCGTAGTCTAGCTAAGTCAGCCTCTTGCAAAAGATCATGTTGGTGACGAAGAGAAGAGTGAAGACACAACTCAAGAGTAAACTCACAAGTCATGAAGGGAACTCTAAAGAACTTTATTGCTTATCCAAAACTTGAATGCTTACAAATGAGAGGGTCTTCCCCTTTTATAGGCTCCAAAGAATTTTTCCTCCAAACTATGACATGAATCATTCATCTTATTTCAGAATGTTCTCATGAAACAACTCTAGAATTCTTCATCATCTTTTATGTCTCTCCTTATGTAGGTCTTCAAGACTCCAGATTTCTCTAGAATTTTTCCAGGGCTAACACCAAAGATGGTGAACTGTGACATGATGCTACAGAGTTGTCGTCGGCTGTTAATACCGACGCAACGAGAAGGATTGAGTTATTTTTGTTCTTTTGCCCTCAAAATCTCTCTGTTTTGTTCTCTTTAAGTTCGCTTCATTCAATGAAAGTTTGAGTGCTCTGTGTTTCTTTGATATTCGTGCACGTCGGAGTTTCAGGATCTCAAATGCATTGCCATAAGGTGACACAACTTTCTTAGGACATTGATTACTATGGGTGGAACTATTCATGGACACACCCAGGCAAGTGCTCGGGTCCAATTTTTGTGAAAAAAATAGACTTATCCATTAAATTTGAATATATTATATTAAAGAGATATGAACAAAAACAACATCGCAATGAGAAAAAATTGTGGCGAATTGAACTTGCATATCATTTTTTAATTTATTTTCGTGTAGCGCAATTTCCATCATCCTCAATAGCGCACTTGTGTTTGATTGAATACGCTCGGCGACGACCTATGCTTGCTTGGCCTTCTTAACAGGATAAGCAAAGACCTTCTTGAGAAGATAAGCTTAAGCAATTACTGAAAACCCTTAACATGGCAAACAATTGTCTGTTGGAGTTTCTGAGGTGATCTCAAAGCAATCAACAGTTAGTCTTACTGCCAACACAATATGAGCCTATATGGTCGCACATAAAAGAGTTTGGAGAAGTTGGAGAAAAGATTGTGTTGGCCTTACTCATATTGGATATGAGTGGAGGACCAATCCTATGACTGTTCGGAATTGAATTGAGAATGTCTTAAATGGGGGAAACAAGTACTATTGATGAATCGTCTAAATGATTTAAACGAATTCTATAGGACTTGGTAAATTCGGTGAAAATCTTTCGACGAAAGGATTTATATCGACGAATTCGTTTAAAGGGTTTAAACGAAACTATGTCAATTCGTCTATTCGAATTCGTCTAAATTGTTTAGTCGAATTTCGTCTAAAGTGTTTAGTCGAATTTCGTCTAAAGTGTTTAGTCAAATATGACAATTCGTCGAAAGTCTTTAGTCGAATATGATAATTCGTCGAAAGTGTTTAGTCGAAATTATCTGTTCGAATTCGTCTAAAGCGTTTAGTCGAATTTAAGATAATTCATCGAAAGTGTTTAGTCGAATATGATAATTCGTCTAAAGTGTTTAGTCGAAATTATCTGTTCGAATTCGTCTAAATCGTTTAGTCGAATTTAAGACAATACGTCTAAAGTGTTTAGTCGAATATGATAATTCGTCCAAAGCGTTTAGTCTAATTATTATGCATTCGACGAATTTAAATCTGGCAGAATTGTTCTGTTTTTCCTCTAGTCTGCAGATAGCCTATTTTTATGTCTTGCGTATAAAAGGGGACGAGATTAGGTCAAAGCAAGATCGATCCTTTTCGCGATTTCTGAAGAGCCGAAGACGGAAGTGTTCCGATCGCTCTCGCTCTGTCCGCCGACCTCATCGCCGCCGACTGTCGCCGCCTCCCCTTTAACAGACCTAGCAGTTCGTGGGGACGCAGAGGGCTGTTCTTCTCCGACCCATTCATTGTGCGACAAGGCATTGTGGTTCTCCTTCCTTGTGTGGAACTCTGAAGAGAAGCCGATACATTTCGGTGCTTGGAACTCGAAGTTTGTCTACAGAATTTCTTCTTGGAGCATCTTGGTTGAGTATTGACTCAATCCCGCAAAGGTATATCACATTTTGTTTTGCTAATCTCTTGATTCATGAAATCCGCAAGATCCTTACTCTTTGGGCTGTTCTTGTTATTTTTTCCGCTGCACATATTTGATATGCTTTTATCATTATGAATGGTATATAGAAAACACAACACTTCTTAACAGGATAAGCAAAGGCCTTCTTGAGAAGATAAGCTTAAGCAATTAATGAAAACCCTTAACATGGCAACCAATTGTCTAAGTGGGCTGAAAAGTGGTTTAAGCATTGAGCGTATGGTTTCTACATCTTTAACTACTATATATAAGAAGTTTTCTTTAATGCAACATTCAAAATTGTCAAATATATCCTCGTTCTTTTACTCCAATGACTTAACGTGTATTATAAAAAAATAGAAATTCATAAAATATAATGACTATTTGTGTGATTACATCATAACCCTATAATAAAAATAATGATGAAAATTCATAAAATCCAAAAGCTTTTTAGTAGACCTCATAGACCTACTATGGTAGGTTATCATTAGACTTATAAAAACTAATTTCGTAATATAATGACTTACTTTAAAATGATTTTTTGTTAAATTATAAATGTTTTTGAAAAAAATAATTATAAAATATTGATGTATATTTTTTACGATCATTTTGAGTACTCATATGTGTATGTTGCGGGCGAAGCCAGTCGTCGCCGGCCGGGTACTGTCGTATGCAGGCACAGTCGGCTCGAATGCGGGCGCAGCCTGCTAAGAGTTAGCGAGCCCGGGCGAAGCCCGCCCGCCCGGGCGGAGCTGCTCATATTTAGATAAAACAAGTCTCAGCCTGGAGGTTCAAATAGACTCCAAATGGCGCAAACGCATGGCTCCACCGACACATTTGGTGCGGCACGGCTCCAGCAAATGCCGTCGGTTGGGCAGCCGCGAATAACCGACCGAATAACAACACTCTAGAGCAAACAAGTCGGAGCGGTTTTGGTTAAAATTGGGCTGGCACAATAATTTGATTGGAATTGAATATAATTCCGGGGTACAAATTGTCAGCATTTGGTCTGATATTTATTCGGAGTGTACGCAATCAAACATTTTAATCATTTCATTTGATGTTGATGTATATACCAACAGACTGAACGAAAGGGCATTAGAGTAAATTTATCTTTAAAAATTTTAAGCTCTTACACGTGATATTTTGTTGCTAACGTATTCTCCGGAATTTTATTTTTCTCAAATTATTATTTTTTCTAAATATAATTAAATATCATTTATCAAGATAATATTCAATTACATAGAGAGAGACACCTGTTTGGTTCAAAGGTTTTGGGCCTGAGAATTGGTTTTGTTTTAAATAATCAAAACCGTCTTTCGGTTCATAGTTTTTGAGGGTTGGATTTGGAATTGGGCAAAAACTAGGGCTTTCATTTTACCCTAAGTCCAATTTCTGTCCAAAAGCTCAGTTTTTCGCCCGCAAGTTGTCCCTGCGATTCCTCTCGCCGCGCTTCCTCCTCTCGCCGCGCCTCCTCTTGGAATCTCGCCGCCGACGGTAAGTAGCGTTGTTCTTCATCTTCTTCCTCACCATCTTCCTCGCCATCTGTTGTACATTTTCATGTCCATCTTTGTTCGGCAGAGGTGATTTGGGAGAAAGGACGGGAGAAAAAAATACCTAGGACTGCTATTAGAAGGGAGTAAAGTTGATTTTAATGTGTTTTTTTTTCGGGTTTTTTCGTGTTAAATAAGGACTGCTTATATAAATTCCCTATAAGAAACATGAGATTTAATTATAAATACGTTGAGCATATCACTTATAAGCTGGAACATTGTGGCCCGCGTATAACTCTTAAAAGAGAAAAAAATGAATTCGATGTATAATTGTGTTGATAATTAAATTATTTTATTTCTATTTAAATAAAATAATTAATTAGCCACTGTGGAAGCGCAATAACATTAAACATTAAGCAATGAAGAAATATGTTGTCAGGTATAGTTGAACATACTTACAACAATGATGATGTAGGCTTATTAGAGTGGTGAGTTGCAACTTTGATGTAGGCTTATATTCTAACAAGCCTCTTAAATCTAAATTAAATAGCTGTTGCTGTCTGAATAGAACTCTTGGAAAAAGCCGCCCCAAACAGAGCCTTAGGCTACGTGGCATGGTGGCGGCGGTCGTGAACGCGGTGGTTATAAACCTTCGTTCGTGACCGTCCAATCTCACCTAAGGAACTCTAGCCGTTTCTATGTTCAAAACTAGCGTTTTTGTTCTTGGTGGTCGTCATAACCATTGTCATGCAGGGGTGCAACTCGGATCTGTTCGGTTTGGTTCCACCCAAAATCAAGAACCGAACCATATAAATTCGAGTCCAAACTTTTGGAACCGGAACCGGTTCACGTGCCTAAAGTATAGAACCGGTTCCGAACCGTTTGCTTCGGTTCGGTTATCAGTTCTACATGTCTCAAATAATTAAAAAAATGACTGTAAACAACTCATGATTCTTTATAATACAAGTACAAATGTCTCAAAATAATTGAATCATAACTTTCTATAATATTGAAATCATACAACTATACGTACAATAAATATTTTCCTTAGCCATACGACTATATTCTTAATTATTCTCACATATTTAGTCATACAACTATAACCGTTGGCTTAAAATATTTTTTTTAGCATTAATGTTCGGTTCTCAGGTCGATTATGAGTACTCGACCCTTGAAATCAGAAATCAAACCGAATAGTTCCGGAACCTATTTGAAACCGACCAAAATCATACATAATGTCGATTAAGCCCCCCTGCAGATTGCTGCAGCTCACAGGGGGGGATTCACATGAAGTCTCACATCATTACGCTTTAAGAGAGCCTTTTCGACCGCCCGCCATACATGGTACAGGTGGAGGGTAAAGAAGTCAACCGCCTGGTCCGCCTCAACTGACCTACACGCCGGTGTACGCGTGGACGCCGGGAAGAACACGAGCGGCGCTGCAAACTAGCGTTTCGCCATTTCTTTATAAATTCCCTTCCTCCCAGCTGCTGCTTCTTCCTGACGTAGCGTTTTGTAGCTCATCTCCCGACTGCAATCCGGAAAGGGGAATTCTGGTCGGCGCCTCTCCTCCGCGCTGGTGTCATGATGAACATCAGCGCCGTATAAAGCGAATGGAGTTCGCCTCTCTTACCTTCACTCCCTTTTAAGAGGATCTCATTGTTTCGTTTTATTTTTTTCCGTCTTTTGGTTTTGTTGGTGGAATCCTTGGGATTGGAAATCTAGGACTTTATTGGCGCTGAGGAGGATGCACGAATCAAGAGATGAGGTACGCCGGAATGTGTGATTGAACGCCGAACGGCGTTTATTAACGGCGCATCGATTCCCTGTGCGATTATTTTGTCTCTCTGCTTTCTTTTTGTTCACGAGCTCAAGATTCAGCTGATCTTGATTGGATGTTCCGGCACGTTCATCAAGCACGAGGTCCATCCGCTGCTGCCTGGGGATGAGGGCCGCCGTTTACCGGAATTGGAGGTGTCGGTGTTTTCGGAGATGATCGATGGGCATGGCCGGCCGCCTCGGCCACAACAGCTCCGAACGCTGTCGAGCGGCGGGGGGAGTAGTAGTAGCTTTGAGGTGAACATCTTCTCTGGAGCGACGGCAGATGGTATGTGGAAGACGACGGATGATGAGAATATGCATGCTTTGGAAAGGGATTGTGAGCTGAGTGAAGGGCTTTCTCCGAATTGGGCGCCGAAGGCAAGGGAGAGCTACTATCTCCAGCTTGCTCTGGTGAACAGACTGGCATCGCAGGCATTCTTCGCGGTTCAGCCTTATTTCTCTCAGGAGACAGCAATGAAGATTGATGACCTATCCTCTGATAGCACAACCGTGTCTTACCGCCTCTGGGTATGTTCTTTCTTTTGAACAATGGAATTGTGAACTGTAATAATGAGATTTACGACAGTGAATGTTTTTTTTGTTAATGAGTTGTTCGATATCTGTGGAGTCACACTGGATAGTAGAACCATCAGCTGTGACACCGATCAACTACATGATTTTATCTATGAGTCGACTTTGCATATTTTTTTCTCAAGAAAATATGTATGCTAGCGTTCTAGTTTTAAAGATGTCAAAATTATTTTCAGGTCGATGGATGCTTATCTTTCTCTGATAGAATAATGGACGGCTTCTATAATATTATGGGAATGAACTCGTTTTTATGGGCATTGTGCAATGATTCATATGATGGGAGAAGTATGCCTAGTTTGGCAGCTCTAGAGGCCATTGAGCCTAGTAAATCTTCAATGGAGGTTGTGGTTATTAACAGAGATGGAGATTCTGACCTCAAGGTGCTCGAGAAAAAGGCATTAGAATATTATTCTGCATCTGGGAATTCATTAAAGCTAGTGGAACAACTTGCTAGTCTTGTTTCTCTGTCTATGGGGTTAGGGTTATTTTCTTCTATTCATGATCTCTCTTGTTCTTTCCTTTTCTTTTGGAATTTATTTACATTTCTTATTTTGCAGTGGTGCCTTCAAAACAGAGCCTGGAGAACTTCATCAACTATGGAACATATGTACTAAAGAGCTGAAGAGATGTCAACAACGTATAGTTATTCCTATTGGCAGCCTCTCTTTTGGACTCTGTAGGCACCGTGCCATCCTTTTCAAAGTAAGCAACCATTATTTGGTACTACTTACGTCGCTTGTCATTCGACTGTCTAATCTCCAAATTAAAACAATAATATCTTATTTGTGTCCTTAAAATTATTTGTTATAATCCGATGGAAGCAATGTTTATTTTTACTAAAACTCTTGACTTCAATTGTAACAACCTGTTTAGACCGCCACAATTAAATGCATTTAGCTTCTTACTTAATATTAAAGATAACTTCTAAATTATCATTAAATTTTTTTATGGGGAATAGAGTTTTAAAATTTTTTACTATGAGTGCACAGAAAATTAAGTCTAATTCCTAAGCATCCAAGATACCAACCAAAATTAAAACAATCACAGAATAATAAAAATGGACAAGAGACAATCACAAAAAATGCACAACACATAAGACACAAAAGCTATAGTGGTTCCCCAAAATCTGGGTAGTCTACTCTTCTACCACCTTGGTAGGAATACACTATCACAGTGCCCGAGTCTTTTGATAAGGAGACTCTTAGAATCACTGAGTCTTTTGATAAGGAGACCCTTAGAACCAGAGACTGAGTCTTTTGATAAGGAGACTCTTAGAACCAAACCAGATTTTTTGATAAGGAGATCTTGAACCAAACTAGATCTTTTGATAAGGAGATTTTGAACCAAACCAGATCTTGAACTTAGACTGAATCCGTTGAAGAGGGATTCTTAAAACTCTTTACTCAGTTTACAGAAATGAGAATTAAAGTAAGAAGAAGAAGATGAAGTGTAATCTTCTGATTTGAATCATCTTTCAGCAGCCACTGAGGATTCCAGGCACTAAGTGTTCTGGATCCTTTATCAAATGATGAATCATTGCTTAGAAGAAGATGCAAGGATTATAAGCACTGATCCAGTCTTTTAGATTGATCTCTGTATCTTTGGTTAGCTCCTTTCAGAGATGGAGGAAGAAGAAACTTTCTGCAACTTGTGGAAGAAGAACTGCTGTACAGAAATCTGTCGGGTAGAGTCAGAGAGAGAGAGAGAGCAGCAAACTCCTTCAATCCCATTTGAATTCTTTGTGTATATAATTTACTGTTAATTACTTTCTCTTCTGATCGACTCTTCAATTGGAAAGTATAGAATGAGAATTGTAACTTTCTATCTATGTCTGTTGACAATCCGTCAATATCTTTAATATATTTCCAATTATATCACCTTTGAGTCTCTAATGCATTTCTTTCTTTATATCCTGTTGCGACCCGTTAAAATTCAAATGATTTCCATATATATATGGTCTGTTATAATCTTTTGGATCAATTCCAAGGAGTATTCATTCTTGGACTGTATTCGACGTTGTGTCGAATGCCTTTTGACTTCATATCGACGCACCTTCGAATTCCATTAGAAGCTACATCGAGATCTGCTCCAGAAAACCTCCACTTTGAATTAAACTCTGTTTTCGACGTTGCGTCGATTCCTTATCGACGTATCCGTCGAGATAAAGAATGTAGTCTTCAAATTCTGACTTCTGCGTGGAATACCATTCAATGTTGCGCCGACTTCCAATGAAGCGTCGACTGCCAGTCCGAGTTAACTTTACTTTTATTCGAAGTTGTTGAAAATGTTGAAGTGGAAATTTTGTGGAGCCTTTGGATCTGGGCGGTCTGGGAAGAGGTCGGGCGGTCTGGTGTGACCGCACGACCTGTCGATCTGTTTTGCGGTCTGGCTTGTCTTAGCCTAGCCGCAGTCTCCTGGCATGACCGCTGGTATCTATCCAAGGCGGCTGAAGGTGAGGCCGCGCGGTCTGTCTGTGACAGGCGTGGCGGGCTGACTTTCTCAAAGCTGTGCCGGTCTGGTGTGACCGCACAGGTTGGTCCAGTCTTTCCGGAATCCGGTCTGATGACTGTCCGAGGTTTCTGGTGGTGTTCGCGGACTAAGGATCTTAGTCGCGCGGTCTCTGTTCGCGGTCTCAGGAGGAGGCTGGTATGCGAACAGGTGTTCGTGGTCTTGTGGCTAATAGGCAGTGTTTGAGGTCTCGAGCAAACACTGGTTATGGGCGGCTTCTTGGCGGTCTGGCGATTTCTCTGTGGAGGCGCGATCTGACTGAGGGAGTGGCGATCTCCCGCGGTCTGGGGTGAAGCCGGCGAGCTCATCAAATGAAGCAGAAAGAACTGTTGCTGATCGCGCGGGTTGACCGGTCTGGTCGCGCGATTTGAAGGTGGTGATCCTATCTCATAAGGCGGTGACTGGATCAGGTCCCACGCCTATAAATAGGAGTCACTATAACAGCAAATTACAACATACCAAGTGTAAGCTGAGTTTATCCTAATTCCTACGGTCTGTATTATTGTGACCGGGCGGTCTGCTGATTGAACTTTTCTTGTGCAGCTTCTGCGGATAGTGCGATCTGCAGCGATCACCTCTTCCTCTGAAAGTGTTCGGGCGGTCTGCGGCTTGCAGTGTGGGTTGCTGGAGTTCGGGAGATTCAGTAGAGTTCGAAAGGAGGGCACGATCTGCTCAGCGGTCTGAGGTGGTGTTCTGTAACCGGCAGTGTGGTGCGGTTAGGCAGGTTGTTGAGATCGGCAAGGAGACCGTGCGGTCTGGAGCGGTCTCATTCTTCCTTCAAGTTTTTTGTATTTTCCTCTTTGGTTTTATATGCTGGCGAAATCATGTCTCGCCAAGCATACCTCATCCTGTAATGAAGTTTATGCTATCAATAAAGATTACTTGTTTGCCTCCATTTGTTTCTGGTTGTTTGGCTTGAATCTCTAAGTTGCACGTTTCCTGCTCACTCCATAAAGATCTACAAAAAATTTCACATGGTATCAGAGGTAGGTTGGAGTAGCCGTGAACATAAAGCCCGATCGGGCCGACCCGGACCGGGCCCGATCGGGCTTTTTCCTACATCGGGCCGGTCCGGGCCGGGCAGGACCGGGCCGGTCTCGGGCCCGATCCGGGCCGGCCCGTTTTTTATTTTTATTTTTTAATTTATATTTTTAATTTTTTAATTTTTATTTTTATAGATAATTAAATATTGAAAATTTGAACAAAAAAATTTTAAAAAATTGAAAAAATTTAAGGTTATAATTAGATTGTATTAATATTGAACAATTGGAACGAAAAATTTGGAACAAAAAATTTTATTAATATTGAAAATTTGGAACAAAAAATTTAAAAAATTACAAAATTTAAGTCGTACAATTGTACAAAATACAAAATTGAAAATACAAACCTATGAATGCTATGATTCTTATAAAATTTAATTAAAAAAATTTACATATATAAAAAAAAAGTACATTTAGAGTGCTCGATTTAATCATCTTGTAGATTCAACGCGTTTATTTCGTCTTCTATCTCCTCCGAGCTATCCTCCAATGCTGTTATGTGTTGCTTCCTCTTTAAACTGTCCAAGTAGTCCTTGTAGCATATGCAAATCTCCAGCGAATCTTCGTTAAGCCGGCTCCTCCGCTCGTTCAAAACTCTGCCACTAAGAGAAAAAGCGGACTCCGAAGCTACTGTACTAGCTTGGACAGTTAATAAATCACGGGCCATATAGGCCAAAACAGGATAGGTATTAGCTTTACCTTTCCACCAATTTAAGAGATCGAAGTTTTCAATCTCGTCCGAACTCCTAAAATCGCTAAATTGAGTTTTTGTATATAATCCTAATTCATCTAAACTACCAGATGTACGCGCTTTTTTCCTAGAAGCTAAATCTAAAATTTTATTTTTAAGACTATCCTTCGTTTTGGGTTGCGTTATTTCTTCGCGGGGTCGTGACCCGTATAAGTTATTGTAATAATTATAACTTTGCGTTAAAAAATAGTAAAACTTGTAGTACTAACGGGGTCATCATCATCATAATTTATATTTAAGGTTAGATTAGTATTGATTTTGTCGATCAAATTTTCTACGCCTTCTACGTTAAGTAGCGGATTTAAAGCGGCGACGCACGAAAATATAGGCGGTATTTCTCTATAATATTTTTAAAATTTTTCTTCCATTATTTTAATTAAAGGAGCCCAACCTTGGTGTTGCCTATAATAATTAAATCTTTCTG
Organism: Dactylorhiza incarnata; assembly: GCA_033032865.1. Lineage (NCBI taxonomy): Eukaryota > Viridiplantae > Streptophyta > Magnoliopsida > Asparagales > Orchidaceae > Dactylorhiza > Dactylorhiza incarnata. The sequence continues at coordinate 3,826,275 of JAWHQI010000258.1, forward strand.
TGATATGTACGAAATGTTCAATTATTAATGCGCTCGTTGGATAATACACTCCAGATAAAGAAACGGCGGCCCTATAAAACACTTTAGTAAATCTATATAATGTTCTATAATATCCCAATCATTTTCACCTAAATCGTGTTCAATATTAAACAAACTATAATATTCCATTAGAAGATCTTTTTGTAGAACGGCTCTTTTTAACATTTTATAGGTTGAGTTCCATCTAATAGACATATCTAATTGTGGTTTCAAATATTTCTGATTTTGTGCTTTACAAAATTTTCTAAAATCTTGAGCTCGTAGTTTAGTACAATAAATTGTTTTTAACATGTCGCGAATTTTATTAATATATTGTGTCATTGCCTTTAAACTATCCTGTACCACTAAATTTAGGACGTGACAAACACATCTAGTATGAAAAAACGCGCCGTTGAGAAATGATTTTAAATTTCGTTTTAACAATTCAATTGCGGCGCCATTATTGGAGGCGTTATCAAGAGAAAAACTAAGTATTTTATCGTTAATTTTAAATTCCAGCGCACATTTCATAATAACTTTATATAAAGCTATAGCCGTGTGCGGGAATTCAAAACCTGTAAAACATATTACGCGTTTATTTTGCTCCCACGAAATGGATCAATCCAATGACAAGTGATGCAAAGATAAGCTAATCCTAAATTTAAATTACTCGTCCAAACGTCGCTCGTTAGACTCACACGTCCTTCGAAATTTTCAAAATACCTAATTAATTCTTGTTTTGCTTCTAAATATAACCTAATCGTGTCGCGCCTTAAAGTAATTCTACTAACCTTTTAATATTTGGGCTGAAGCCCCCCATGTATGTACTCTGTGCCGTCGTCATTGTCGAAGACGCTGAATGACAGCCCACGTTTGATGACGAACTTCGCCTGCAGCTCTCGCTGTCGCATTTGATCGTACGTCCAAATCTGTCCGGCTCCAGAAATTTGGGCTTGACTTGACTCGGGAGGAGCTTGTTTCGACTCGCAAGACTTCTGGCGTTTAACGAGCGTCGAGTTGCCGCTGATGGATAGCAACTTCGAGCACATCTTGCAGCGCGCTTTTCTTTCAGTCCCGATTAGGACCATCTCGAAATGCTCCCAAATACTCGCTCTACGGTTGTGCTCCACCACCGAAGTCGTACTTTGGGAAGACGACGCTGGAGTTGTGGAGGACGACGCCATTGAGAGAGCTAAGATAGAGAGAGAGAGAGAGGTGGGGTGTGAGAAAAGAGAGTGGGGAGGGAGTATTTATATAAATTTTTTGGGTTTTATTAATTATTATTAAAAAATAATTAAAAAAACTATTTTTTAAATTTTTTTTAAAAATAAAGGCAGCAGCCAACGACTCTCTTGAGAGCCGTTGGCTGCTCTCATGGCAGCATGACTGCCACGTGGCAGCCATGCTGCCATGAGCCTAACGTCTCTTAAAAAGAGCCGTTAGGCTCAATCGGGCCTAGCCCGAGACCGGATCGGGCTATGGCCGATCCGGTCTCGGGCTAGCCCGATATTCGGGCTTTACCCGGCCCAGACCGGGCTGGGTACCGGGCCGGGTAACAGCTCCAAACCGGGGCCCTCTCAGGGCCCCGGGTAAGGGCTCGGCCCGGTTCGGGCCTGAACCGGGCCGGGCTTGACCAGGCCGGGCTCGGGCCGGCCCGTCAGGCCCGGTTTTTTTGTTCATCTTTAGGTTGGAGTGGATAGAGCAGTGAACAACTTAGAGTAGCAATCGCCTTTGTGAAGAAGGAACCAGTGGTAGAGCAATGGAAGGTGGCTTTGCAAGAGGTCTTGAGATTGAGATGCTTACATCGACTAACTTCAAAAAGTGGAAGTCGTGTATACAGAGCTATCTTCTGGGTGAGGACCTCTGGGAGGTGGTTGAAGGAGAGAGCATGGAGGAAGTCTTTCTGGTTGGAGATAACCATCATGGGGTAAGGAACTGGAGGCGGCTTAATGCCAAAGCAGAGTTCGCCCTGAAGAGGGCAATATCACCTGATCTGTTTGATCACATCTTGGGGTGTGCATCAGCTGCGGAGATCTGAAGAGCCCTGGATAGGCTGTTTAACAAAAAGAATGTGGCAAGACTTCAATTCCTGGAGAATGAGCTGGCCAGATCGGCTCAGGGTGACCTCTCTATTTCTACGTTCTTCTTGAAGATGAAGAATTTGTGCGCCGAGATTTCAGCGCTGGATCCTGATGAGCCAATTTCTGAGGCGAAGCTGAAGAGGCATATCATTCGTGGCTTGCGGAAGGAATATGTTGCCTTTGTGACGTCGGTGCAGGGTTGGGCAAATCAGCCGTCTCTGCTGGAGCCGGAAAATCTGCTTTCTTCGCAGGAGAGTCTGGCAAGGCAGATGACGGGGGTGTCAGTGTCTGGGGGAGATGGTGAAGTTCTCTTCACGGGAAAGAAGAAGAAGTGGGATAAGAAGAAGACCGCTGGAGGAGGCAATGAGCCTTCAACTTCTGGACAGCAGGAGAGGGGCTATGCTCCTAAGGCTGAAGGGAAGAAGAAGGGGGAAGGTCCCAAGTGCTTCAGGTGCGGAAAGATTGGTCACATCAGGAAGGAGTGCCGGGTGAATCTTCAGTCGGGACATGCTGCTGCAGGAAAGAGGGAAGCTGAAGCCAGGCAGGTTGATGGAGGATGGGGAGGATCCTTCTCGGCTTCTGTTGGAGCTGAGGCTCCTATCAACTATCAGGAGGACTGGATCGTGGACTCGGGGTGTGATCATCACCTCACCGGGGACGAGTCAAAGCTTTCCTCAGCGCAACCCTACTCAGGTAATGATGTTATTATTACGGCTGATAATACTGTGCATGCTGTAGAGAAGGTGGGGGTTGTTTCCTTGGGCAGTGATAGGGGGCCACTAACTTTGAAGAGTGTCTATCATGTGCCCGGAATGAGGAAAAACCTCTTCTCCGTGACCAACGCTGTCGACGCTGGGTATCACGTTCTGTTTGGCCCAACAGAAGTGAGGTTTCTTCGGAATATGAAGGCGGTGAAGGCTGAGGTAGTTCATGTGGGGAGGAGAGCTAAAGACTTGTTCGTGCTTTCGACAAGTTCTTATGTTGACAAGATGAGGACGAATGACAGTGCTGTCATATGACACGAGAGGTTGGGGCACGTAGGAATGGATAAGCTGAAAGCTATGGCGGTGAAAGGTTTGGTCAAGGGCTTGCCTAGTCTATCTTCCTATGGTGACGGTCATGTTTGCGCTGGATGTCAGTTCGGCAAGTCTCATCGGCTTCCGTTTGACAAGTCGCAGACAAGGAATAGTGTGCCGTTGGAGTGCATCCACGGTGACTTGATGAGACCGACTGCTACCCCAAGCCTCGGAGGCAGCAGATACATGCTGGTGTTGATCGATGATTACACCAGATATGTTTGGGTATATTTCTTGAAGGAGAAGGCGGAGGCGTTTGCCAAGTTTGTGGAGTTCAAAGAGCTCGTGGAGGGTCGGCTTAGACTACGGGTTAAGAAGCTGAGGACTGACAACGGAGGGGAGTTCACCTCTGGTGAGTTCTCTGCTTTTTGCAGGAAGGCGGGCATCCGGAGGGAGCTTACTTGTGCGCATACTCCACAACAAAACGGAGTTGCAGAGCGGAAGATCCGTCATCTGACGGAGACCTGCAAGTGTTGGCTGCATGCCAAGAGTATCCCAAAGTCCTTCTGGGCGGAGGGAATGTCTTGTGCTGCCTACGTCATCAACAGGATGCCTCTTAGTCCCATCAATATGAAGACCCCACATGAATTGATGTTCAAGGAAAAGCCAAGCGTGGCACACCTTCGGGTGTTTGGTTCCACCTGCTATGTGCACGTTCCAGATGCGCTTCGGACGAAGCTAGATGCGAAAGCAAGGAAGCTAGTCTTCGTGGGCTATGATGATCGGAAGAAGGGCTGGAAGTGTATGGACCCCGCGACGCGGAGATTTGTTGTATCTCGCGACGTCGTGTTCGACGAGGTGACATCTTACAAGGGGAGTTCTGGTGTTGAGCTATCAGAAAGCAGGGTGGAGGAGTCGGAGAAAGCTGTGGAAAAACTTCAGATGGAGCTACCTGTGTCACCAGGTGGTCCATCAATATCTACGAGACGGAGGTTTCTGGTTCAGGAAGCAGGGGGAGCGATGCTCCTAGTACGTCTGGGAGAGGAGCTAGGGAAGAAGCAGTTGAGGATACTGCGAGTCAGGGGGAGGCGTTGCGGAGATCGAAGCGAACTATCATTTCCCCTGATCGCTATACAGGAGGAAACATGATGAGCTTTGTCTCGTGTTTCTTTGCTGGTCCCTTGGATGAGAGGGAGCCGTCGAGCTTTGAAAAGGCCAAAGGCGTGGAACAGTGGGATTCAGCTATACAGGAAGAGATGAGTGCTCTCGAGAAGAATGAGACTTGGTCTCTGGTGCCCAAGCCCAAGGGTATCACCCCTGTCACATGCAAGTGAGTCTACAAGCTTAAGAAGAAGGCTGACGACAGTATCGAGCGATACAAGGCTCGCCTTGTGGCTCGGGGGTTCTCGCAGCAATACGGTGAAGATTATGAAGAGACATTCAGTCCGGTGGCTAAAATGACTTCAGTACGGGCTGTGATTGCCTTGGCGGCGTGTTGGGGGTGGAAGATCTGGCAGCTCGACGTAAAGAATGCGTTCTTGTACGGCGAGATTGACAAGGACATCTTCATGGTCCAGCCGCCAGACTTCGTATCTGAAGATTTTCCGGAGCATGTCTGCAAGTTGAAGAAGGCCCTGTATGGGTTGAAGCAAGCGTCGAGGGCGTGGTATGGAAAGATTGCAGAGTATCTCTTATTCTGCGGGTTTGGTGCTTCAGACTCAGACTCAAGCTTGTTCGTCAAGAAGAGTGGGGAGCTTCAAGTCATCGTGCTGCTTTACGTCGACGATATGATCGTGACGGGGAATTCAAAGGAGGAGGTAGTGCAGCTTCGGGCTGAGTTGTCTATCAGGTTTGAGATGAAGGATCTGAGTGAGCTTCACAATTTCCTTGGACTCGAGGTGCAGAGGAAAGAGAGTGCAGTGCTGGTGTCCCAGGCTGGATATGCGGAGCGGATCGTGGAGCGGTTCGGCATGAAGGAAGGGAAGTGCACTTCCACACCTCTGGAGAAGGCCATGAAACTTCGCAAGGATGAGAGGAGGATTTTGCAAGATCCGTTGGTGTTCCGAGCTCTGGTCGGGAGCTTGATCTATCTGACGACCACTAGGCCGGATATTGTGTATGCAGTTGGCAGAGTGAGTCGGTATATGACGGAGCCACGAATGCCTCATCTGCTAGCGGCCAAGAACATTCTGAAGTATGTCAAGGCGACCTCAGACATGGGTCTCCTTTACAGGAGGGATGCGGGCTTCAAGGTGCATGGGTACATGGACGCTGATTACGGGGGAGATTCGGATGATCGGAAGTCGACGTCTGGATACGTCTTCTTGGCGGGCCCCACGGCTATATCATGGTGCAGTAAGAAGCAGGATTCCGTGTCGGTCTCAACCACGGAAGCGGAATACAAGGCTTCGGCCTTGGCAGCTCAGGAAGCCATCTGACTTAGGAGGTTGGTTGGAGACGTCCATAAGGAGGTTCAGGGTCCGACTCTGCTCCGCGGCGACAACGAGAGTGCTCTAAAACTGGTTACTAATCCAGTTTGTCACGCGAGGACCAAGCATATCGAGATCGAGCATCATTTCATTCGTGAGAAGGTGCTGGAGGGGTCTCTTTCGGTCGAGCATGTTAGGAGTCAGGACAATGTCGCTGACATCTTCACAAAGGCGCTGGCGAAGGGGCCGTTTACTCGGCTAAGGAGCCTACTGGGGCTGTTTTCAACTCCCCACTTCAAGGGGGAGTGTTGAAAATGTTGAAGTGGAAGTTTTGTGGAGCCTTTGGATCTGGGCGGTCTGGGAAGAGGTCGGGCGGTTTGGTGTGACCGCACGACCTGTCGATCTGTTTTGCGGTCTGGCTTGTCTTAGCCTAGCCGCAGTCTCCTGGCATGACCGCTGGTATCTATCCAAGGCGGCTGAAGGTGAGGCCGCGCGGTCTGTCTGTGACCGCGTGGCGGGCTGACTTTTTCAAAGCTGTGCCGGTCTGGTGTGATCGCACAGGTTGGTCCAGTCTTTCCGGAATCCAGTCTGATGACTGTCCGGGGTTTCTGGTGGTGTTCGCGGACTAAGGATCTTAGTCGCGCGGTCTCTGTTCGCGGTCTCAGGAGGAGGCTGGTATGCGAACAGGTGTTCGTGGTCTTGTGGCGAACATGCAGTGTTTGCGGTCTCGAGCAAACACTGGTGGTGGGCGGCTTCTTGGCGGTCTGGCGATCTCTCTGTGGAGTCGCGATCTGACTGAGGGAGTGGCGATCTCCCGCGGTCTGGGTGAAGCCGACGAGCTCATCAAATGAAGCAGAAAGAACTGTTGCTGATCGCGCGGGTTGACCGGTCTGGTCGCGCGATCTGAAGGTGGTGATCCTATCTCATAGGGCGGTGACTGGATCAGGTCCCACGCCTATAAATAGGAGTCACTATAGCAGCAAATTACAACACACCAAGTGTAAGCTGAGTTTATCCTAATTCCTGCGGTCTGTATTATTGTGACCGGGCGGTCTGCTGATTGAACTTTTCTTGTGCAGCTTCTGCGGATAGTGCGATCTGCAGCGATCACCTCTTCCTCTGAAAGTGTTCGGGCGGTCTGCGGCTTGCAGTGTGGGTTCCTGGAGTTCGGGAGATTCAGTAGAGTTCGAAAGGAGGGTGCGGTCTGCTCAGCGGTCTGAGGTGGTGTTCTGTAACCGGCAGTGTGGTGCGGTTAGGCAGGTTGTTGAGATCGGCAAGGAGATCGTGCGGTCTGGAGCGGTCTCATTTATCTTCCTTCAAGTTTTTTGTATTTTCCTCTTTGGTTTTATATGCTGGCGAAATCATGTCTCGCCAAGCATACCTCATCCTGTAATGAAGTTTATGCTATCAATAAAGATTACTTGTTTGCCTCCATTTGTTTCTGGTTGTTTGGCTTGAATCTCTAAGTTGCACGTTTCCTGCTCACTCCATAAAGATCTACGGAAAATTTCACAGAAGTTACTTCGACTTTCAATCGAAGCTGCGTCAATTCCTTTCGACGCAGATTTAACTCAACCGGTCTTTGATCTCCTTTTGACTAGGCTTTGACACTCTAAGGTGAAAATGACATCCTAGGACATCTAAATACCATATTATTCTCACTATACAACATGGCTAATAAATCCTAGAGAATGAAATTACTTTTACAGAATTTGTAAGGTAAATCAAAATTGTATTTTCCTAACACAGTGGCAGTTTTGTTCCATCATAATTGATAGCGAGAGTATGGAGAACTTCGTTTTTCAACGCATGATTGATAAGTTAAAACTGAAAACACATGCACTAAGAAAATCTTACAGTCTATCATGGGTCACCAGTAGTACTACGATACTCATCACACACCAGTGTCTCGTAGAGTTTTCCATAGGTAGCACATACCAAGATGAGGTCTGGTGTTGTCGCCGCTATCGAGGTTTGTCATATCATATTAGGGCGACCTTGGCAGTATGATAGGTACGTCCTGCATGACAGTGTAAAGAACTCTCATTCCTTCGAGCGCAATGAGCGCAAGATTGTTCTTCCCCAGAAAAATAACCTTGTTCCTAGAGCCCCGAAGAGGTCGTCACACCCATGTAACATTGTTTTTGCTATATCCTTCCCCTCCGCCACTATGTTACTGACTGAACCACAATTTCAGGAGGAGTTGAAAGATAATGACATAGTTTATATGCTGTCTGACATTGATTCTATCCCCACCACAATGGAACTATCTAGTGCCATACAGACCTCTTATTGATGAGTTCTCTGAGATTATGCCGGAGGAGTTACCGGATCAGCTCCCTTCGATTAGAGAATTCCAACACTGTATTGACATGGTACCAGGAGTTAACCTACCTCATCTTCCCCATTATCGCATGAGTTCGAAAGAGCACGAGGAACTCCATAGGCAAGTGACCGATCTGATATCGAAGGGTCATATTAGGGAGAGCATGAGCCCTTGCGTCGTTCCTGCATTACTAGTTCCCAAGAATGATGGAACATGACACACGCGTGTCGATAGTCGTGCGATCAATAAAATCACTATCAAATATCGCTTTCCGATCCCTCGATTGGACGACATGCTTGATATGCCTAGTGGGTCTAGTGTATTTTCGAAGGTAGATCTGAAGAGTGGATACCACTAGATCCAGATTCGACCTGGGGATGAGTGGAAGACTGCGTTTAAGACGAGAGAGGGTTTATACGAGGGTCTGGTGATGCCTTTTGGTCTCTCCAATGCATCCAATACGTTTATACGACTGATGAATCAAGTGCTTAGACCACTCATTGGAGTCTGCGTAGTAGATAATTTTGATGACATTCTGATTTACAATACTGATCAACACCTGATTCATCTTCTCACTACCTCCTCAGCCATGCATTCAACTTTTCATCTTCTGCATTGACCACCTAAGCCTCCAAACACCTTCTATAACAACCTATCTTGATCCAAGTAAAATAAACATATCCTTGAAGGCTGACCAGTTTTTAAGGGATTTGAGTATTCTCGTTTTTTTACTTTTGCCAATCATCAACCTCATTTCTTCAGTTCCACTTTTTAATTTATTAGGATTTCATCACAAAAAGCTGGCAAAAAATGTATCAACTTCAAAAAAACTGCTTTACCTTTTGTATACTGATCTCTTTACACGCTTTTGGACTTCTCAAGAAGAGTACATGTAGTAATAAAGTAACCAATTCTTAGCATCTCATGCAGGAGCGCTTCAACAGCCATCTGCTGTCTTCCTTCTTTTACTTATTTTATGTGTAATCCTTCAGGAGACTACTATGTCAATGTAATTTAATTCTACACGGCTTTTTTTGCCACTTGGAGCTTGTACCTCAAGAGAAACGTGCATAATACTTTAGCATGGACCACTTCAAAGCTAAAGAAAAACAAATGATGAATTGTTTTGGTGCATGAGATGCTTTAGTACTTTGGTATTGTGTTCATCTTTATTCTTTAGATAAATCATCCGTCAAAAATCTCACCAATTAAATGTTCAGTAATTCTAAGTTGATGAAAATTGTTTCACTGATTTAGAATACATGACTCAATAAAGTATTTTTGTTCATCAATCTATTTAATTTCACCCCAAAATCTGTTATGAAATCTCTTATACTTTACTCTTAAACCTAATAACATTGAGTGGTGAAACAGCTCGTATCTTTTTTAAGTGGAGAAATATGATTACTTGTCGTCTGTGGTGGATGTTTTTCGAGTGATTTTAACTGGTAGACCAACACAATGTTATTAATTTATTGCTTACCACCCAGTTATTTAAAAATAATGGTATGCCAGAAATTCTTATTAATTTGTCACTTTGTTTAGTTGGTGTTAATATGGACGGAATTTATGTTACTTTTAATATAAGCAGGTCATCCATATTCATAAGTGTGACGAAATTTTATGTTGGCCGTCTACCTAACACAACCCTCACTATTTTTCATCCGGGCTTGGGACCGGCATCAGATGGTTTAATATAAGCAGTTATAAAAATAAAATTAAAAATTATTTTTTATGCTAGGATTTTCACATGGGAAAGATAGAGAATACAATGTAGTCAAAGAAATATATACTTTGTGAAATAAAAAAATACAAGAGTAAACAGTTATGGGTCCTTTTATGTTGTTATTTAGTATTAATTATTTCTCAATATGCATTTATTATGTCATAAGAGTCGTGTCCTTATAGGGCGTCGTTATTTATGTCGTGTCGTTATGAGGTATCCTTTTTAGTCGCATGTCCAAGTCTGTTGTTATTTCCTTTCGTGTTCTTTCCTTTTGATGTCTATTGTAAGTCCTATTTAAAGGACTCAACAGGTCTTGTATTGGTATGAATAAAGAAGTCTATTTTCCACAACCCTAAAAGAGATCTTGGAAGCTCTCTCTCTCGAGCACGCCCCACATAGGTAGCCGCGGTCAAGGCTCCGTAGTATCTCCGCCTACGTCATCTCCACCTCCAGCTACTCTTCCGGCGACCTCCGAGTCGGTCCCTAACATCTTGGTATCAGAGTCTTTGATCCTCATCGTCTGACGACGCTCTTCAAAGCCGTTGCAATTTCGATCCTTCCCCTTCATCACTTCGGCGTCAACAAACAACCCTGACCCTTCTCTGAGTTCGACGACAGCAACCGACCACTCCACGCTGCGTCTTCAGTGACCCCGACAACAGCCTCCGAAGCATCTCCTCTGCTTCGTGACCTAAAACAGCCGTGTCCCCCACGCAGATGCACGACTCCCCGCTGATTGCGATCCTTCCAGCAACCAGCCTGTCGACGCATACCTCCATCCGACGCTGATTCTACACGCCGAGACCCAGTCGTAAGCTTCGGTCGCGCCCGGACTCAACTTCCGCTCCTGTCGCCTGCGACGACGCCTTGCCGCGGCAATCGACAACCATCCAGCCAGTTCCGCCGTCTACATCGCCAAAAAGGCACGAACAAGTGACGAATCCCCTGCTGCTCTCAATTCCAGCCTGAACCACTTCGATTACGCCTTCTGCATCGCCAATAAGGCAATAACAGACGACGAATCCCCTACTGCTCTCGATTCCAGCCTGTACCGCTAGATTCCGCCTGTCGCAACCTTTGCTGCTCTTGATTGACGACATTACACGCACCCGTAACAGACGCATACACGTAAGTTTCTTCTAGTTTGGGCTGGCACCCACGCGCCTGCACTCAAGAATTTATTTCTTATTAATTCTTAATTGAATTAATTAAGTAATCAAATTTGTGATGCCATCATTGGGAGACGACGCGACCCTCGCGACAACACAAATTCATGCGCCTCCGACGACTCCATCCATCCCGTCACTCGCTCCTTATCCCGTGTTACCTCCATCCACACTATGGGAGACTCGCCCGATTTCTTGGATGCTATGAACCGGCTGCACGCAGTCATATCTTCTATGGATGCACGCCTTCAAGATGTAGAGGCACGCTTTTGGGACGCCGACGCACGTCATCAGGATGACATGACAACCCTCACCGCCAAGCTTAATGGACTAACAACAGCACCTCCCGTGGTTATCACCCCACCCACGGATCACGCCAACAACAGTTATGTTCCGCTACAGCCGCTCATTCGCCATGAGCCGCCACTACAAACCCTTTTACGCCCTGAAGCTGCTATTCTGCCGCGTTATACCCGGTTGGAATTCCCCACCTACGATGGAAAAACTGATCCCTTGGGATGGCTCACCAAGTGCGAACAATTCTTTGGCCATCAACAAACTCCGGCAGCTGAACAACTCCCTCTGGCCTCCTTCCACCTTCTCGACTCGGCCTTGCTTTGGGCCACTCGTCTCCTCACTGATCAGCTGTGCCTAACGTGAGACGACTTCAAGCGATTTTGCAACCTGCATTTCGACCATCCCATCCGCAACAACCCCCTCGGTGCCCTCACAACACTACGCCAGACAGGCTCCGCGGACGACTATCTGGACCAGTTTCAACTTCTTCTGGCGCATGTCACGCTTTCCCCAGAGATGCAGGTCAGCATCTTCACCGCCGGTCTTCGCGATCGTCTGCGACTTGATGTTGAATTTGAGGCTCCTCTAGACTTAGTGACTGCTATGAGTCTGGCTAGGATATGTGACCGTCGCCTCCAACTGGCACATGAGGTCTATTTGCCCACCGACACGGGCATTCAACCAGGTCGTTCAGAGGGACATCCATTCCCACCAGTTTGGAAACTATCTCGGTACGAGATGATGGAACGACGCACCAAGGGCTTATGTTTCAACTGCGACGAGCAGTACATTCGCGGCTATAGGTGCAAACGGATTTTCTATCTGCATGTCGAGGACTCTGATGATCAGGGTGTCGGCTGACGCGGACACCATTGATCTCCCTCGAGCTTGAGAACAAGCTCGTTTTGCAAGGCGGCAGAGATGTTACGGGTCCTTTTATGGTGTTATTTAGTATTAATTATTTCTTAATATGCATTTATTATGTCATAAGAGTCGCGTCCTTATAGGACGTCGTTATTTATGTCCTGTCGTTATGAGGTGTCCTTTTTAGTCGCATGTCCAAGTCAGTCGTTATTTCCTTTCTTGTTCTTTCCTTTTGATGTCGATTGTAAGTCCTATTTGAAAGACTCAGTAGGTCTTGTATTGGTATGAATAAATAAGTCTATTTTCCACAACCCTAAAAGAGATCTTGGAAGCTCTCTCTTTCGAGCACGCCCCGCATAGGCAGCCACGGTCAAGGCTCCGTAGTATCTCCGCCTACGTCATCTCCACCTCCGGCTACTCTTCCGGCGACCTCTGAGTCGGTCCCTAACATAAACATAATAGTCTATCTTCAGATAAACATTATTTTTTCTTTATGAGAACCAAATAACAGAAGTGGCTGGACAGCTGACCTGGAATGAAAAGATGGCTATTCCTGCATGAGAAGTAGCAAGTCCAACAACTTTGTTCTTGAGAAAGAACTGGAAATTATAAATTACGATACTGCTAAATATACGCATTAATTTGTATGATTATAATTCATTAATAGCTGGTATATTAGTTAGAGTTAGAAGATCATGGTGTTATGCAAATAATATTAAAGAATTGGTTGTACACGGATGAATCCATAACTTTATAGTGGGATACCAGTAATAGTCCTGCTTATTGTTTTTTCTTAAGTGGAATGATTTATTCATATACAGGAATTGGCAGATTACATAGGTTTACCATGTAGGATAGCTCAAGGATGCAAGTACTGCACATCTTCACATCGCACATCTTGCCTTGTAAAGCTTAATGATTCCAGGAAATCACCAAGGTTTGTTTTTCCATCTTTTAAGCATTGCTTGGTGTATACCTTTATGTTTATTCATGGCACCATGTATATGTGATGGATCAATATGCCTATGCATTTTCTGTGGTTTCATAAATTTTATTCATACAAGCATGCAGGTATGTAAGTGTAACCTTCGTGAACATCTTCCATGTCTAGCTCTCTTGAACTAGTTTCTCAGTATTGTTTGGGGCTGCAATTGTTGTTGTGGTCTTTGCAGCTACAGTAAACATATGCACATGTTTAAATGCTGTTACATAACCGATGCAGAGTGTAGTGGGAGGCCTTGGATTTCTTGATTCAAACTGCTCTTATGGCATGAAATACCAAAAAAGTGTTACAAAAACTTTTTCTAATGAATATGTCTGCAATCCCAAGCAAAAGATATAGAAATTGACATGCAAAAATTTCCATTGAAGTGAATTGAACACAAACAATTGTTTACTCCTAGTAACCAATAATTGGAAACAATGAATCTAGGTCTATATGAAAGAAATTGTCTCCTTGGAAAGAGTAGCTATGTGAGTTTGGAATATTATATAGAAACATGATGTAGTGGGATTTTTTTACACAACTAGAATCTTTGATATGTAAGATAAACTAAGTTATATAATTGATGTGTCACTTGTCAAGATCTACGCTTTCCCAAAGCTAACTAATGCCTTCAGTCATAAGCTATGCATAGAGAATGATGAAACATGGTTTCCTTATGAGATCTCTAATGAACATGCAACAATCCCCATGAACAAAGATGCTCAATAAGCATGCAAAAATAGGTTGCAAGAGTCATTGATCATGCTCAAGTATTTTTTCATGTTATCAGAGCATGTTTGATCAATTCCTACTCTTCCAACCCTCCCAGCCTTTGTGCTCGTGGTTTGGTCGATTCCTTCGTCTTGCCTTCGTGCATTGGGCCGTTGACGTTCCCTCGCTGCTTCTTCTCTTATTGTTGGAGCCAGTAGGCATACATAACTTACTCTTTCACCTTTGTTGGGCACTCTCTTCATCTATAGAGCTAGCGGTGATCAAAATACTGATGTACCGAGCTTTTGCTAGCTACCTGTTCACACCCTTTCCCAGCGGTCGTAATGCAGAGCTAATAGACCTTTTCTATGGAGAGTTCAGTATCTTGCTCTTGTCAATCTGGATCCATAATTGTGCTTTTGTTGGCTGAATGCTTCTGTGTACTGTTGTCTAGTGCATTTGTGTCCATTCTTGTCCCCATAACTTATTTTCCATCAGTTGAATAACCAATTCATTTAACTGCTCGGTGATTTTTGTTCCTCACGCTGTATCTTTCAAGATTTGGTAAGCAAGCAGTAGTTTTGTTCTGGGTCGATGAGTATTTTACCTTAGCCTTTCTTCTGGTGTATCATCAACTATTCCTGACGCAACTTATTCATTACCTTTGCCTTCATGTTACTGACTGGAGGAGCCAACATGATAATAACTTTTGTGATGGTGGCGTAGCTCCTCTAGTATTCCTTTTTGTCATTTACTTCCAATTTGGATAATTGTTCTTGTGATGTCCCAAAGGGTGACATTTATAACATATATTAAAGCCAACTAGGCATTCTCCACTATGAGCCTTTCCACATTTCTCACACTTCCTTTACTCCACAGGATGATTTATACTTGAACTATAAGATGAGGCTTGCGATCCCTTCTTATTTTTTCAGTTGGAATTTCCTCCTATGTTGTAAGATTTTCCCCGTCTTGCTGAAGTTCTTTTCTTCTGTAATTCCTTTTGTTTTTGTGACTTCTCATTATCTATTTCAAATAGTCGGGTTGTCTCCCCCAGATCATTATATTTCTTTATTCTTTGAGATATTAGGTACATTCATATATTGTCTCTCAACCCTTATTGAAAGCGAAAGCGCCACTCTTCTTCATTGGCAATAAGATCTCCCGCATAATATGCTAGATGGGTGAACTTTGTCTCATATTGTACCACAAAACGACTTCCCTGAATCAATCTGAAAATTTCTCCCATAACAATCTCTTCTATGACAGGGGTACAAACCAGTTCGTAAATTCTTTAAGAAATTCTGCCTACGTGGTATCAGATATTTCTCTTCCAGCACATCGTCCTTCCAACATCCACCTTCCATTCATCCACCTTCAAAGATAAATGTTGCAAGAGCCACCTTCCATTCATCTGGATATTTCATTGCTCGAAATGTTGTTTCTATCATCTTTATCCAATCCTCAGTCTCAATATGAGTCATCCCTCCTTGGAATGAGGGCGCTTTCAACTCCAAGAAATGTTTTTGTGGTTGACAACTAGTATTAGTAGGAGCCGAAAAAGTACTATCCTTGATCCTCTTTATAACTTATGCTAGTGCCCGTGCTAGCTCAGATACCCACAAATTGTGTCCTGCACACTAACTTTCATCAGACATAATTACCTCGGGTTCCTCGCGTTATCTTCTACTTGTATATACCTAGGGAGGTTTTTGTTTCAATATGTCCAGAGTCAGTAATGGCGAAGGAATAACCTAAGCAAAAAATATTAGTATGTTCTACATATCATTTAGTACTCATGTGGTTCAAGATTTAAATCTCGCTTTGATACCACTTAATTGTAATGATCTTTTAGGTCGACACAATTTGGATTCTTTTCTTCCATACATCAAAGGCAGAGAATTTTTTTTACACATGACAACATAAATAGATAAATGCGGTCTCGAAGGATTGAAGACACGAGGGATACAATTGTCGAGACAAGCTTTACCCAAACTCTTGAGGGCTAGTTCCCCTTAAGAGTCTCTCTCACCTACAAGAGCCTAACACTCACAAGTTCTCAAGATCCCAAATAAGAGATACTACTACTCCATTATATAGGGGAGTGGGACATACAAATTGTGATAATGCCCCTCAGGACTACATAAGCAGAGGGAGACACGGCGCGTGTCCAGGAGGTCGTATCCGTATCAACACTCCCTTCCAAAAAAACGACCTTGTCCTCAAGGTCCATAAGGGTCATCCGTGAGCATCAGAGGGTCCAAGTCTCCGAAGTCAGGACCGTCGTCTTCAGATCCCATCAACACGCTCAAGTATTTGAAATCACAGACGTGGGTAGACGAGTATGGTTACTGGCAGCGAAAGAAAAGGCCCTTGCGGCGAGGCTTGAGGTGCTGCTCGTGAGATAAGTGTTGGGGTCGTCAGGGTGTCGGTGGAGGCAGGGAGGCGAAACTGGCGGCGACGGTGGCGGGCCTAGCAGCGGGGGACCATGCGGGGACAGGTTATCCAATCGGGGAAGGGGCATCGAAGATTTCGGCGACAACGACGGTAGTGGTAGCGCTGGTGGGGTGGGCGGGACAAGGAGGACGGCTGGGCTGTGTAGTGTTCCTCGTCGAGGGAACAAGCTTGCTCCATGACGTTGGAAAGAGTCGTTGGATTGTGGACCCGGAGGCGCGCCCGAATCCCCTAAGTACCCCAGGTAATGGTCAGAGGTTAGATCGGGTACGTACGTGGTGACCTTGATGAACTCATCATTGTAGGCGGACACGGTGTCAGACTGGCGTACGGAGATGAGGCGCTCATAGGCGTTGCCCTTCTGGCGGCCGTCATAGTGGCGGGGGAGTTCCTCCTTGAGTGTGGACCATGAATGGTCAGGAACCTGTTGGCACATCCAGCACACCCAATGAAGTGCCGAACCCTCCATATAGATAGTAGCCATATGAATCTTCTGGTTGGCGGGGGCGGACTGAAGGTCGAAGAACTGTTCGACGTGGACAATCCAATTGAGGGGGTTGGTGTCATCGAACACAGAGATCTTGATCCAACGGAGATGGGCCTGGTGGATGTCTGTAGCGGGGTGGAGAAACTCCATGTAGTCCGGGACTGCCCGAGAGGTTGCAGTGGTGGTGGCAGAGGAGCTGGTGGGCGGTTTACCGCCATGGACGCGAGTTCTCGAAGGAGGAGAGTGAGATCCTCATGCCGTGCTTTGAGTTGATCCAAGCGATGAGTGTCCGCGGAGGTAGACACAAAGGTGTCCTCGTCAGCGTGGGGGGGCATTGAACGTGTCTGAGGCATGGAACGACAGGGCCAGAAGAATGTAAGGAATTGATAGTGGTTGAGTGACAAGGCTGCGCTGGAAGACACGGGGGGGGGGGGGGGGGGGGGGGGGGGGGGGATGCGGGAATAGCATCCTCGGGCAGAAAACGGCTGGATGCGATGCTGGATACGGAGACAGAGGTGTACTGGCTGCCGAAAGGAGACAGGAGGCGCTGGAAGGCCGTGGAATGCATCAGAAGCGATGTAGGCTGACGAAATGTTGACGAAGATGCGTGAGGCCGAACAACGACAGACGGTGTCGATCGGGATCGAGCATGAGACAACTGCAGACAACAGAGACGTTGATCGGACGAGCGCGACAACCGCAGACGGTGTCGACGAGCACTTGTCGGACGAGGAGAGCAGCGCTGGAGTGGGTTGTCGTCAAATCGCTCCGAGCGAGACTGGAACCGGCGGAATCTGCGAGCAAGAAATGAAATAGGCGGGCGGGAACGAGGATGCAAGTCCAATCAGGGTTTCAACCAAAACACTAAATGTACAGCAGGTCGGACTAATTGATTGTCGTACGCTATTAAGACCTAAAATTAAATGATTGAACACATGAGGGATACAATTGTCGTGACAAGCTTGACCTGAACTCTTGAGGGCTGGTTTCCCCTAAGAGCCTCTCTCACCTAGGAGAGCCTAACACTCACAAGTTCTCAAGATCTCAAATAAGAGATACTACCACTCCCTTATATTAGGGAGTGAGACATACAAATTACGTAATGCCCCTTGAGGCTACATAAGCAGAGGGAGACACGACGCGTGTCCAGGAGGTCGTATCCGTATTATATATATATATATAATACACAACTATAACACGAACATAGGTACGAGCCCACAGACATGACACAAGGTTACATCTATTGACGGGCTTAGTACACAAAATAGTCACTAGATATCGTCAACCCACATATCCATCCCAAACATGTAACTTCTCCAACTGCAACCAGCTAACCAAAGAGCAACTTGATATCATCATGTTGACACTTCTCATCCTTGCACTTCATCATATGCTCTTCTATGATCTCTGAGACATCAATAATAATGTTGGCCTGCATCCTGTATTTTTTGCTCCCTTAACAGTCATTTTCCTTCTTCGGACAGTTTAGTATTGACCTCACATTCCTTAATCTAAAATAGTTAGGAATAAATCCGTCATGCATGCAGACTCATGAAATTCTCATTTCTGTGACTTCTTACATGCAATTCAAAAGTTAGTCGCAATATTTTATATGTGAAAATTGAGATAGGAAAAATAACATTTACATATTCATAAATTGAAAATCCGCCAGACATTTTAAATAGTATGAAAGGAACTGTAACAATTTATAAAGAAACGTACTGTAGTGAAGCAGAGTAAATGACGTAAGTTATTCTTTGTTAATTAGATGATTTATAATTCTGACGTTGTTTTCTTGATATATAGTGTTTGTCATAGTATTCTACGCCACATCATTTTCTATCATATTCTTTATTCTTTGAACATCATGGTTAATGGTAGATTACTTTTCTTTCTTTCATAATGAACCCGTCTCATGCGAAAATTGCTAGGCTGCTAGTTGTTGCCAACCTCTGGACATTTGTTGTATGACCATAAATTATCAGGGAGTCCCATAAAGAACACTTGCACCATATCTAATGGCAGAGAATCACCACCCTTTGGGGCTAACTCTTAAGTTTATCGTTTTGTATGCATGCATCATATTTTTCATATAAGATTATTTAGTTTGTGTTGTAGGATTAGTTGTATTTTTATTAGGCTCCTTTAGATTTTGAAGGGGAGCCTTGGCGCACTGGTTAAGGTGTCGCCGTGTGACCTTGAGGTCACGGGTTCGAGTCTTGGAAGCAGCCTCTTGCAAAACTGCAAGGTAAGGTTTGCCTACATTTCACCCTTGTGGTGGAACCCTTCCCCGGACCCTCGCTGCTCGGGGATGCTTTGTGCACCGAGCTGCCCTTTTTTTTATCAGTTCCACGAATGATTTAGCAGTCAAACTGGGCAATAAAGATAAACTCAATTCAGACAAAATGATTCATTCCTTGTCATTTGAAGTTAATCGTCTAAAATCCTGATAAGAGTCATTCAATAAATTTCCCTTATCAAATAATTCGGCAAACAACAATTAAAACAAAATTATAATCGAAATGCCGGAAAACCAATAT
Organism: Dactylorhiza incarnata; assembly: GCA_033032865.1. Classification (NCBI taxonomy): domain Eukaryota; kingdom Viridiplantae; phylum Streptophyta; class Magnoliopsida; order Asparagales; family Orchidaceae; genus Dactylorhiza; species Dactylorhiza incarnata. The sequence continues at coordinate 3,845,375 of JAWHQI010000258.1, forward strand.
TAGGGCCAGAACCGCATATGAAAATAAAATTGAATCTTATTTAAAACATCTCATAAAATATTTCAAATAAAGCTAGTAAATCTGTTAAACTGTTTTCGGTAAAGCATCTAATATGCAAGTACTAAAATTCTCATAAGCATGAATGATTGATATGCAATAAAAAAATCTCTTTTTGCTATTTTGATTTTGATATTTAATGCATCATATTTAGAAAATTAATTAAATAGAACATAAGCTAAAGAAACAAGAACTCCCATTAATTTTTTTCCTTTCCCTATCCCGCCTAGGATCAGAGTTCCTCCCCTCCGGTGATGTCTTCTCAAATATAATAAATTTTGGAATAGAATTCTCAAAAGCTCGGGGTTTGGCACTCTGGAAATCAATAATTTTACTTCCGAAATAGAATTCACTCTCACATGAGTTGCATTAACAAGTGAGAAAGACGACACAAATCCTAAGAGTCTAGGAATTTGGTGACAAAAATAGGAGACTTTTCTGAATTATATGAGATCAAATTAAGAGTGGGGTAGTGGGAATAAGGACTAACGTAGCCCGTAATTAGAAATAGAAATGACCAAAAGAGCCACCATTAATCAAATTCAGCAAACTGATGGTAAGGAGGAGGAGAGATAGGGGTATCTAGAATGAAAATTTAGCCTCCATAAGGCCAATTAATTAAGACTATCAAAACAGCCCTCTCCTAGGCACCATTTAAAATATTTAGAGCCACAAAAGCCTCATTTAAATGGTGCCAATCAACCACTAAACCCCAACTAGTACTCTCATTTTAAGGGGCTTAAATCACAGAAATTAGAGCCAAGAAATCCGCATCCAGCATTCCTATTTTTAAGGGCAGAAAACCACCAAAATATAGGACCAAGAGCCCATAACCAACAGCCCAATCCAAGGCTTAAATCACCCGTAATTAATACAATAACTTAGGATTAAAATTGTCATTTCCCATCACTGCAGGAGACGAGTAATGGAAGCCCAAACATCAGCCAGTAGCACTGCAGGGACAACCAGACAAAACCCAAACAACAGCTATAATAATTGTCGACAATAGTAGCTGATATTAACAACCAACTGACCTAAGACAACCACTAATTATAGTCTAGAATAGGATTAGGTTAGTGAGCTTACTACTTCTGAAGGTAGCAGCCAAAAGAACTTAACCTACCAGCCCATGACAGTAGTTAATAGCAACAACCACAATTCCAAAATTAGAGCTAGACACAACAGAGGCCACAGCAGCCATAACATAGTACAAAACAGTCACAAAAACTGCCAATAGCAGCCACAATACCCACTAAAATAAAACCAAGGCCTAGACATGGAATTAGAGAGAGCCAAGAGAGAGAACTGGAGGTAAGAGTAGAATTTTAAAAGCCAAAATCTGATCCAGAACCGATGACAGAGAGCAGAACCAAAGCCCCCAAATCCATAGCCAAGGACGAAAGAGAGGAGGCGAGGAAGAAGGAATGGGATTGCATAAGCGATACGCACTAGCTACGCCGTATCAAGATCTATGAACACAAACAAAGAACTTGCATTGCATGAGACGAACAAATACAAACTTGGGAGCCAGGCTCCCTCTTAGCACTTGGAGGCTGGGTTCTCCAAAACACTTCTCTCTCCAAGGAGAGCTCAAAACAATATTGATCTCCAAAGATGAAAGACTTCACATCTAAGAGCTCCTTATATAGGTGGAGACCTGGCTACAAGACAAACTCACTAAAGGACAAAGCGACACATAATTAATACAATATTATTATAATGGTAAACACATCATTGAGGGACTCTCGCGAGGTGAGGCCGATCGTCCGAGCGCTTACGGGTAACACGTACGCAAGGCGTCTACTTGTCAACACACTCGTCCTAAAGAGCGGCCTTGTCCCCAAGGCCGAGCGAGAGGAGGCCTTGAAGACTGTTGTCGGAGTGGAAATGCACCAGTTGGACTTGGGCCATGACCTCGGGCGGAGCTGTAACAATCTGAAAAGCAGCGGAGTGAACTTGTAGGGCCCTTTTGCAATTTTATACGCGAGAATAACTGCTATAAGAAAAGGTGCAGTGGCGAATGCTAAGTGGTTCTTGTGCGAATCCGAAAATGACACGGATGGTGGAGTGCAGTAGATATCTGAAATTAACAAATAGATATGCGGCGGAGAGATAGAGTGGGCCGGACGGGAAGGAGTAAATAAGTGGGAGAGTAAATGAGAAAGGGGCGGGGGATGGTCGTCGAGTGGGGTTCAATGCAAAGGGAAATCGTTGGAAAAAAGGAGCGGTCCCGGTAGAGTTAAAATAGGATGGAGTTGTAGCCCGAATTGGGAAGAGGAAACATCTGCGGTTTCAAAAGGGCGTCTGAGGGGGGGGGGGGGGGGGGGGGGGCTCAGGGGTGTTGACGTGGAGCGCAGGTGGAGGACTTGAGGCAGAGGAGGTGCTATAACTCCAGATTGTAAGATGGGCGGGGATTAGGGGGGTCATGTTGTGGTCGGCGGTGGTAGAATGAAGGGTGTGTTGGGAAAGGAGGAGGCCGCGGTGGTGCCTGTGGACGAAGGTCCACTGAGGGGTGGCAGTGGGACACTTGGTGGAGGAGGAGGAGGAGGCCTGCTGGGGAGCAGAGAGGCTGGCATGGGATGTAATGGAGCTTGAGGAAGAAACCAACAACGAAGCACAAGTGCCATGGCAAGGATGTCATCCATGACAGATTCGATTCGATCGATCAAGCGTGCAATGAGTTCGGAAGGAGTACCATGGCGGCGAACGAACGGTGGCTGACGGGAAAGGTGGAGATGCACTTAGGGTTCCCGTGGAAACCTTAGGTGAGCGGCAGGTCGGACCAATTGATACTCACTAGCTACATCGTATCAAGAACTATGAACTCGAACAAAGATCTTGCATTGCATGAGAAGAACAGATGCAAATTCGGGAGTCAGGCTCCCGCCTAGCACTCGAAGTCTGGGTCCTCCAAAGCGCTCATCTCACTAAGGAGCAATGTTTTAAATATCGGATGTCGGCGACATATCGGATTGAGTTTTTAAATGTCGTGTGTCGGAAGTCGGAGACATGTCGGGGATATTTTAAAATATCGGATTTCAAAATTTTATAAATAATTTATTGTTTTTATGTATACTAAGTATAATTATATGTTATAAAAATAGAAAAATAATATAACAAATAGATAAAAAATGAGTCATTTGTATTATAAAATAAACTCGAATAGTATCTAAGATAAAATATTATTAACAAATACAAAATGATACATTGTAAAATATATTTAATAATATACAATAATTTTATTTTGATAACAATAAGTTTATTGCAAATAAAGAAGATTTAAATATTTCATTTTTTTCTAAATAAATGTATTAAATATTTTCATATTTTTGTAATATGAAATTAAAAAATTGTGAAACAAATATACAAAATTGGTTGTAAGAATAAAACGTTAAAAAATCGAAACAATAAGTTTAATCGATTTAAACATACATAATATAATATTCATATGTGATTTAAACATATGTTGCTAGACTGCTAATATAACATAAAATAAAATAGCGGACGATATATTTAAAAGTCGTGTCGGCCGATATATCGGAAAAAATCGGACAGCCTATATTTTACAAAAGGACATAATTTTTTTTTTTAATAAAAACATATCGTTTTGCCCTAAAAAATGACATGTCGGGAGACATGTCGGAGGACATTTAAAACAATACTAAGGAGAGCCCAAAACAAGATTAATCTCCAAAGATGAAAGACTTCACACCTAAGGGCTCTTTATATAGATGGAGACCTCGCTACAAGACAATCTCACTAAAGGACAAAATGAAACATAATTAACACAATATTATTATAAAGGTAAACACATCATTGAGGGAATCTCGCGAGGTGAGGCCGATCGTCTGAGCTCCTGCGGGTGACACGTACGCAAGGCGTATACGCAATAAGTATAAGAGAAATGCTCATGATATAATCCCAATACACAAGGGGTAAAATCCCCTCGTACCCTTCATAATCTACCCTTGGATTTAATCCAAGGTTTAACACAACCACTTGCAATTGCACTAAGGGCACACTAGTCAATTGACCCCTCCACTAACACAATCCCAAGATAATAGATTCTCATTTAATCCTCAAAATACATAGGTTTATCATGATATAACCGACCACTATTAAAGTCTAAAACAAGAAAAGGCCAAGGCCACCACATCAAAGTCCAAATGCATGCATTAAACCATTAAGTAAAGACCCAATTGATTAAAAGTAAATCATTTAATGGAGGCCCACTTCGAAGCATTAGCATAAGACATGGATTTAATATAGTGAAATCAATGCCCATACCAATAGGAATTAATACCAAAGTTAAGTAAAACTCAAATGAAATCAAGTATGGAAAAAGCCAAAATATCCGGAATAAGAGAAAACCTACCTTAAAACCCATTTGATACATCACCTTTGAATTACATTCATTATTCGCGATAACTTCTTTAATAAAATTTTATTTTATTTTATATTTTATAGACATTTCAATCTAAGAAAGATCAGGTTCTCACATGTGTACGACTTGGGAACGGGTTGAACGAAGAAAATTCAAGGAAGATACACCAAATTTTGCAGTTCCTGTTTCCTAGGGCCATGTGGTGGTAAGACGGCATATCAGACCAAGTTGGTATGCACCAAATCATATTGCAATAAAATGGACGTGGGATACAATCACAAGGTATACTCGCGCCAAGCTCTTGTAGGATGGTTTCCTATAAGTGTCCTCTTCAAAGGGAGATCCTAAACCAAGAGTCGAAAGATCCCTAATAAGACTCCGGGGAGACTGTTACTAATTACCCGATTGTCCCAATACATCATCATGCCGCTACACTAGCCAAGGATAGTCATTTGGATACTATCAGTTCCCCTGAAGCAATGTTTTAAATGTCGCCCAACCTGCTGCCCGACGACATGTCAGTTTTGAAGGCAAAATGTTATTTTACCTAAAAAATAGCGTAGGTCGTTTAGGTATAGTTGATATATATCAGATTTTTTCCAGTGTATTGGCCGACGTAGCTCTCAAAAATATTTTTTGCTATTTGATTTTAGCTTCTTTTATCAGTATATGCTTAGATTATCTCAATGCATTGCATTATGTATGAGTAAATTTAATAAACCTATTGTTTTATTAGTAAGTGTTATTCTTACAATCAATTTTGTACATTCATTTCACACTATATAATCTATGTATTTCTTGGGGGGCATAGGTGACTTGGTCTACAAGGGAGTTTTCTCAACGATGATTCGTTCTAGAACTTCTTGAAGAAAATGGGTGTTGTGGTACCAAACTGGTTGAGAGTGTTGTTGATCTGAACTATGATATTCATAAATAGGATTCCCTAATTCTCGAAAAGATTGTAAAATTTCAAAAAATTGTTATGAAATTTATTTACTTTACTTTTACCACACTTGATATATTGTACTCTATGTCCGTGGTGAGTAGATTTATGCATGCTCTGAAAGTTTATCGTTACTGTTGGAAATTCCCCAATCTTTATATATATTTTCACACGTATAAATACAATGGAAGAATACATATATATAGGAGAGAGAGTGAGACAGAAAAACCTATACATGATGTGGGACTAAAAAGAAGAAGGATTAAATGGGCCTGTATATGGGCCTATTACATGGATTTTTCTAACACTCCCCCGCAAGCTGGAGCGTACAAGTCGTATGCGCCAAGCTTGGACAAAAACTGATAGTATAATGGCCGGGAGAGAGCTTTAGTAAGGATGTCAGCAACCTATCTTGTAGCGGGAACATGCTCCAATTCTATCTTCTTTGACTGGACCTTCTCCCGAATAAAGTGACAGTCAACTTCGATATGCTTTGTTCGTTCATGGAAGACTGGATTCTTGGCAATGTGTATTGCAGCTTGACTGTCGCAAAGAAGAATTGCCGGAGATTAGAGTTTTATACCTAAATCGTTTAGAAGGCTCTCAAGTCAGGTTAACTCAGATGCAACGGCTGCCATAGCCCGATACTCAGCCTCAACAGATGAGCGAGCAACCACAGTCTGTTTCTTGCACGCCAGGTAATGAGATGTCCACCGAAGTATGTACAGAAACCAGTGGTGGAGCGCCTATCGTCAATAGATCTTGTGTAGTCGGCATCACAGAACGCGACAAGAGATAGAGAGGTAGATGGTTTGTACAACAGTCCTTGACCGAGAGCGTTCTTTAGATATCTAAGAATACACTCAACAGCTTGAAGATGAGATGTCTGAGGAGCATGCATAAACCGACTTACTACTCCTACAACAAATGAGATGTCCGGGCGTGTCACCGTAAGGTAGATTAGCTTTCCGACCAAACGTCGATAGTATTCAGGGTTTGTAAGCAGTTGGTCGGAGTCAGAGCTATGAGCAGAGAGCTTGTGATTTGCATCCATAGGAGTGTCCACAAGTTTGCACCCAGAGTATCCAACATCTTGAAGGAGGTCAATACAGTACTTCCGTTGGGATAAAACAAGACCGTTAGGTCGTCTCGCTACTTCAAGCCCAAGGAAGTTTCAAAGATTTCCCAGGTCTTTTGTCTGGAATGCCGAGTTCAGCTGTTGTTTAACATATTGTATCCCTGTGGTGTCATCGCCAGTGATGAGGATATCATCAACATATACAAGAAGAATCACAGTGCCGGTTGACCGATGGCGGGTGAATAAAGAGAAATCAGCCGTGCTGCGAGTGAATCCCATAGCACAAACAACGTTGCTGAATTTGTCAAACCAAGCGCGCGGTGACTATTTGAGACCATATATAGACTTCCGGAGACGACAGACCAATGACTCCCCCGTGGTCTCAAACCCGGCAGGTTGGAGCATATAGACAACTTCCTGCAGATTCACCATTAAGGAAGACATTTTTGATGTCGAGCTGATAGAGGGGCCAATGGCGATGAACAGCCAAGGAGATAAGGACACGAACAATGTTCAGTTGGCCACCGGGGAGAAGGTTCCTCATAATCGAGTCCTTATTGCTGAGTGAAACCCCTGGCCACGAGGCGAGCTTTCAAGCGATCAATGGTGCCATCAGCAGCATGTTTAATAACAAAGACCCATTTGCAGCTAACACAGGAGTGTCCAGGAGGAAGGGGGACCAGATCCCATGTCTGGTTAGCCCAGAGGGCTGTCATTTCGTCGTCCATGGCTGCCCGCCAGCCTGGATGATGAAGAGCCTCCTGCACATTGTTAGGAAGAGAAACAGAAGAAAGAGAGGTGACAAATTGTTGGAGAGGGGGGAAGGCGATGTAGAGATACGTAGTTGGCCAAGGGATGAGCCGTAGAGGTGGTCGCTGGATCAGCCGTTGTCGGAATGTCATTGGCATCAGGAGACCGTTGTAGGAGAGCATCCTTGGATATTCGGCGAGTATAGACACGCAGAAGAGGTGGAGGTGCCACGGGAGGGATGTGAATCGTAGGTGGAGTTGGTGGTAGAGACAGAGTCGTGACCGGGATGGCTGGTCGAGGAAGAGGATTCGGGAAAGAGGGAGAGTAGTGAGAGGTAGGGGAGTGGAATGGTGGGTCCTCAGAGAAGGTTACATCAGCCGAGGCCACTAGCTTGCCTTCAATGGGAGAGTAACAGACATAACCTTTCTGAGTTCGTGAGTAACCAACGAACATATACTTGACGGCGCGAGCAGCGAGTTTGTTGGTAGATGGGCCAAGGAGATGAGCATAGCAAACACAGCCGAAGACACGGGGTGTGAGAGGGAAATGAGAGGTGGAGGGGAAAAGGAGACTGAATGGGGAGGCAAAAACAAGTACGGACGAGGGCATGCGGTTGATGAGATGACAAGCAGTAGAAACCACAGTTCCAATATTCGGTGGGTATCTGCATTTGGAACATAAGGGACCGAGCTACATCAAGGAGATGTCGGTTCTTTCGTTCGGCCACTCCATTTTGTTGGGAAGTATAAGAGCAGGAGGTTTGATGGATGATGCCAAACTCGGAGCAAAGATTGGAGAAGGTACGCCCGGTGTACTCACGAGCATTATCAGTTCGGATGATTTTTAACGGAGTAGAGAACTGTGTACGCATCTCAGTAATAAATATGCGGAACACAGATGTTATTCACTACGGTCATGCAGTAAATATAACCAAGTAAGCCGTGAGTAATCATCAATAAATGTCACAAAGTAGCGATATCCAAAAATACTAGGGACTTTATAGGGGCCCCATATATCAGAGTGAACTAAAGAGAACGGAGTAAACTCTTGTAAGGGAACATCAGGAAGAGCTTTCTTGAGAACTGGAAGGGGAGCATGCCCAAGGCGGCGATGCCAATCAGTGGTGGATATAGCAGAGATAGTGGTAGGTGGGAGATCCATGAGATACAATCCATTTTCCAGCCGCCCTTTACCAATGATATTCCGCGTGCGCCGATCCTGCACAACAAAAGATAAAGAAGAGAAGGTAACAAAACAATCAAGTTCCTGCGTTAGACGACTAATAGAGAGTAAATTAAAGGGAGATCCCGGAACATGAAGAACCAAGGATAAATGGAGAGTTGGAGTGAGGCGAAGGTCAGCTGCGCTAGAGACCGGGGTGGTGTCGCCATTAGCAACAATGATGAACTTAGGATGAGCCGACTGCATATACTTTGGGGGCCTCTGGAGGTGATGTGATGAGTAGCACCATAATCGACAATCCAGTGGGGGCTCTGAGAAAGACAGGTTATACCTTCAGTGGAGAATGAGGCAGTCGTGGAAGAAGGGCGGTTGAGAGCACCCTGGAGCTGTTGGAGTTGGGTGCGGTGCTCATTGATGTCTTGGTTGGTAGGAGAGGCAGACTCATGTGAAGACATTCCAGCGAAGGCAGAGGCAGTAAGGTGAGGAGGCAGGCCATGCTTGCGGTAACATGTGGCTTCAAGATGTCCCTCGCGGTGACAGTAAGTACAATGCATCGTTGAGCGGCCACCACGTCCTCGTCCGCGAGACGGGTGGCGTCCTCCCCTAGTGGAGGAACCACGAGAAGAACCAGGAGTGGGAAGAAGGGGATGCTGAAGAAGAGCCGGGGAGAAACTTGTAGGAGGCTCAGAGGGAGGAGTTACCCTGAGTAACATAGAGCAAACATCATGGAGGGAAGGGGTGGTAGTGGAGGAGAGTATCTGGGCCCGAACACTGTGCAGATGTGGAGGAACACGAGCCATCATCATAGCAATGCAAACGGCTTCCTTCTGAGCCCGTTGAGTCGCGAGATCAGTGGTAGATGGCTGATGCTGGATCCATGCTTCAGTAAGACCCTTAGCACGAGCAACTAAGGAGGTCATGTCCGCATCCCCACCCGTATCCAGGGACTGGAGATCAGTAATAATGTCATAGAGGTGCTGGAGGCTGTCCTTGCCTGAATACAATGAATGAAGCTCATCCCACATACCCTTGACCGTCTCGTGATACATGGCCATTTGGTAGGGTTCGCCATCCATGGAGTTGAGAAGCCATGTCTGAACTCGACCGTCATTCCGCAGCCAATCGTCGGTAAAAGGGGAAGGAGGTGCCTGCGTGAGATGAAGTAAGAGTCCTTTTGCCTGAAGGACCCGGCGAACGGAGTGCACCCAAGGCACAAAATTTTTCTTTCCAGATAGGGAAATAGTGGTAATTTGTAGCTCATCACGGAGTTCGGGAGGAGTTACGCGAGCATCAGGCACTTCAGAGGAATTGACCGAGGAACCCATGAAACCGAACGGAGCAGCAAGAGGGATCCGAGAGGAGGGGCCGCGCGATCACAGGCGTGGACAGAGCGAACTGAGGCGACCTTGCGGCGAGTTGGAGGTCGGCGGTCTGGAGCAGGCGGTCTGGCGGTGGACTGGCACCGAGCTGGTGAGCTGGTGGTCGCGCGGTCTGGCGGTGAGCTGGAGGTCGCGCGGTCTGGCAACGAGCTGGAGGTCGCGCGAGAAGAAGACAGCGCGAATGGAGAACTGTAGGTCACGCGGTCTGGTGGCGAGCTGGAGGTCGCGAGGTCTGGCGGCGAGCTGGGGCTGGCGCGATAAGAAGACAACGCGAATGGAGAACTGGAGGTCGCGCGGTCTGGCGGTGAGCTGGAGCTGGCAGCAAGCGGCCTGACCAGCGCGAAGGGAAAAGCCCGCGCGAGAAGAAGACAGCGATCTGAGCACGAACCGGAGAAGCAGCAGACTGGGGCAGCGGTGGGTCCTAGTTGGCAGAGAGCCGGGAAAGATATAAAGAGGAGGGAGCACGAAGGAAATAGGGGAGGAGAAGAAGGGGGGGGGGGAGGGGGCGGTCTTGCAGAATGCAGACCGCACAGGAGGAGAGGAGGAGGGCGGTCTCGCAAGACGCAGACCGCACAGGAGGAGGGGAGGGCGGTTAAAAAAACTGCGCAGACAGGATTGGGAACGCGGTTTCAGAACGAAAAACACAGAGCTCTGTTACCATGTTGGAAATTCCCCAATCTTTATATATATTTTCACACGTATAAATACAAAGGAAGATATATTGGAGAGAGAGTGAGACAGAAAAACCTATACATGGTGTGGGACTAAAGAGAAGAAGGATTAAATGGGCCTGTATATGGGCCTACTACACGGATTTTTCTAACAGTTACAAGTTTATTCTCCGAATTGTGAAATATTAAATGATCTCCATAGGAGGGCATTTTGTACAAAGTTTAGGGAAACTTAGATGTTTCTAGGTACGGTGAAATGGATTGGGCTGGATTCTCAAAAGATCAGAGATCTATAGATGGTCATGGAAGAGCAAGAAATAGTCCATGTTGGCACTGTCATTTGCTAAAGCTAAATATAGAGCTATGGATAATGTGACGTGTGATCTAATTTGGCTTAATGGCATTGTAGGAGAACTTGGAATTAAAGTAAATAAACCTAATTATCTTATACAAGAATACCCTTATTATTGAAGCTAAATATAGGGCTATAACAATTGAGCTTTATTTACATTTTCCTTAAAGGCTGCTCTCCTAATCTTTTCACAAACAAATCTGCAAAGACTAAATGAAGGGAATACAGATGATCTCAACCTCAATACTTCTTATATGCCATACTAATTTTTCTGTAACTTATGTGCTCCAAATCATAGATTACTACACTTCAAATTTTTTTTTCAATATCATCAAGTGATGCATCATGCCTATTCAATCACATGAAAACCAAGTCTTTTAACCGCTCGATTGTGGTTGGGTCAGCCATGACTGGTGGATGCCACAATGCATGAACCACTTAATCCCAACCTAACCGTTAGCTATGTTGACCTTAAGGTGTGATTAAATAGGGGTACTGTCTAAAGATTTTTTTTACTAAAGTAGCACCAATACCGGTTCAATCTAATGTAGATTCTCCCACCGTAAGTGATTAACTGCGCCAATGTTATATTCAGAAGAAAATCACATATTAAAGATATTGTATATGTAACTCTAGAAATGAGTTTGTGCTTGAAGTAACACAATCTCTACATGAATTAGAACTATGTCTGAGTGGGGTGTTGGAGTTTTTCTATCAATTGATCATGTCATATAAGCCTGAGTAAGACATCAAATTGCTTCGATTGGAATTATCCGGGGAGCCATCACGGGAATGATGAGATTCAAACGATTCTACCTTACCAAAAAAACACTGGGGTAAAGCATGAGTTAACATTTGCATTTGAAATTGAATTGGAACTTGGATCTCTAGCTGAATCTGCTTTTGAATCTTTGATAGCATCTGAACTTATACCTCTTAATTTATCTTGAAAATCATGTGATATTTGTTATTATAAGCTTCAATTGGGTTACACCTTAGGATAAACTTGAATTACACAGATGGATCAGCTATAGATATACTCCTACAAAAGAAAAGACAATTATCTCAACAATCCCGTGCTTCCAATAATGGAGGACTATGAGATCCACATTGATAACCATTACAAGCATTGCAAGGGCTTTTTTACACTAGCCTCATGAGGATAGCATCTTTATAAGCATTGCTGTAGAGATGGCTTTTTTAAACTAGCCTCATGAGGATAGCATCTTTATAAGCATTGCATATTTTCTTAATTTAATTGTCAATGAAAAGCATATTAAAAGGTGTCGAGTCCTTTTGTAGTCTGCTGACATGCTAACAGTTTCCTACTTTTAAATCATAATCTCCCAGCATGACGTTCAAGTGAAAGGTGCTTTATTTTCGTTGATGAGATAATCATGATGTGTCCTCTTTGCTTTTGTTCCCTCTTTCCTCTAAAACAGGGAATATGTGGTGGATCTAATTGGGGAGCCAGGAAATGTATATGATCCGGATTCATCAATTAATGGAGAGTTGCTCTCTTTTCTACCTTCACCTTTTCAAATGTCACATTTGACCAGTTTCCCATCTTCATATAGAAGTGATGCTTCAAGCAACCAAAATCTGAGCCATGAGCATACAAAGGTTATTGTTGGAAAAGATCGAGGCTCAGGTAAAGAGCTATTATTCTCTTAGTCCTTTGCTTTTTCTTTCTTGGAAGTTGGAATAAATGTATAACTGAGTTTTAGCTGATATGACTTTCTATTATGCTGAAGTGGCGTCTAAAACTGTTGTGAAGTGCTTAAAGAACAGTAATTCTGATATCTTCATTGTGAAAGAGAATATTATTACAACTATGGAGCAATTTAAAAACAATCCAAAATGAAGCCTTTAGTAAGAATTTCAGAAGGTGATACTACTTTTGGTAACTTTTTACATAAGTGCCATTCAAATATGCATTTAACTTATATTTTGAGAAAAGGGCGGTGACCAAAACCTTTTCAGCTGAGTATCCTTAGCTGTGTTGTTGAAATATCTTCTGTTCAGGTTTTCTATTGAATTGTTGTTATAAAGTTTACCTATGGTTACAAAGTTTTTGGTGTTTATTATCCCACATGGCATAGGTTAAGCACATTTGAATTTCTTTGTATGTGTAACAATAGATTATCTTATAATATTGAGTTAGATATTTTTCTTTTCGCGCACAGGGTATTAGATTTATGATCTGAGCTCTAGCTATGTTGAGACAGGTGTTTTTGTCGAGCCTATGGAGTGTCCGTCAGGCCGCCCAGTTGATCGGACCTTCTCCAATCGTGATTATGATCCCAATTAATGCCATCCTCCGGCAACTCTACTGACGTTTTACGGCGAGCCTGTAACAACTTGATTTACAAGTCTTTTATGTATTTGATTTCGAGTTGTATGAGTCGCGTCGTATCGAGTCGCGTCGTATCGAGTCGCGTCGTACTTACGAGTCATTATAGTCTTAATGTTTAGGTTTTGCACATCTCTTTTATATTGGTTTTATTTATGCACATGCCATTGTAAGGCCCGCATATAGGGACTCTTGGAGTCATGTATGATCATCAATGAATTAATGAATCCTATTCTCTTTTCTTTGAAGAGATTGTGGTAGCTGTCTCCTCCTTAATATCCTCCCCCTCCATCATCCCCACCTCCGGTCATCCTCCGGCAACTCTACCGACGTTTCACGGCGAGCCCGTAACAAAGTTTTTCAAGTAGCTGTATTTTACCAATTCCACGTATCAGCATTATACTAGATATCTCTTGGGTAATCAACTAGGAGAAGTGTAGGCACCCAACTTGCGTACACTAGCATAATAGCAGACTGCCGACCTATGTTAAGCAACTAACTCCCTTTTTTTTCATTTATTTTACTGCGATTAGTTCAATATAGTGTGCAGAATGTGGGGTAATGAAGTCAAAGTATTTTATTTTGTGCTTTTTAATTGGCCAATGGGGTCTATTGTAAATATTTGCATGTTACCCAATAAATGTATGTGCTCTTTTTCCAAGAATGAATGAATGTTTAGTATTGACTTTTACGAGATGTGCAATTTCAAATTTCCATGTCCATTCTCTTTTCCAGTTCCATTTCTTTTTGTAATACCTTCAGACATGAAATATTTTGCATGGATTTAAAATCTTGTAAGTTTAATGCCCAACCATTCACAACATCAGGTTTCCTCGACAAAGCTGATGTAAAAAATGCACATCCGCATAGTGTTTTTGTGAACAAAGATTTTATTCAAGGCACACATAAAGCTGGTATGATCTACGATGATCAGAACATTGGAAGAACCACGAATGTACCCTTCAACATACAAGTATCTAGGCGGTTCATTGAAAATGATATGAAACATGAGAATAAACTAATTTCTCGGCAAGCTACATTTCAAAGTTATGCAAGTCTTGAACCATATCTTGCTACAGACTGGCTTGAAATTTCATGGGATGAGCTAGAAATCAAGGAGCGTATTGGTGCTGGTATTTGCTTTTTCCATTTAGATGAAATCCAGCTGTTTTGGTGCTTGCTTGTTTTTTTTGGCACTTTTTTAACTTCAGATTCAACTTAATCTGCAGGATCATTTGGGACAGTGTTCCGTGCTGAATGGCATGGATCTGTAAGTATTAAGTATTTATTTTTCATGGTTGCTTAAATTGCATTTGCTGTGAATGCACATTAGAGCTGTCAATCTTTAGATTACACCTGAGGGTACGTTTGGAATTGAACCAATAAGATTGTAGAAATTGTAAAACCTAGTGTCATAAATTACAATTTAACGACCAAATTATTTACTCTAGGCTGTTTGTAACTGTTGGAATTATTGATTTTATATTAATATTTAAGTCTGTTGAAAGGTGGGCCCGAACCAGCTCAGTTGGGTATAAGAGTGTTGCTTAATACCCTCTTATAAAGGAGGCTGTGTGTTCAATTTCACGCCTCAAAAACCTACCCAGGATAAATGGCCTCAAGCCCCTGGAGGATTTGGTTGGGATGCTTCAACTGCAGTCAGGCTGATGATATCCCCGTTCCGGGCCCACCTTTCGACAAGGTCTATATAGGAGTCCTTAGGAGTGTTCGGTTTAGTCCCACATTGTCAGTTCGAGTTTAAGAATCCTTGTATTTTCTATATAATTCCCCTTTGTGTTTTTTAACTGGTTCAATATAGTGTGCACAATTTGTAAGCATGAAGTGGGAAAATAACAGCAACACAAGTTGTAAACATGGATTTGACAATGACCATTGAATATCTGTTTTGGTTGAGATTGGCCGATTTCAAGGAAGATGAACATGATGGAAGTCCTGAGTAACTGAATAGTGGATTAATATTCACACTTTCTAGGCTTTAAAACTGCTTCATAATGTTGGGGCAAGTGCTGTAAAGGGCAAGAAAATATTCTCTTCGTACCTTGCAGTAGCAAGTAGATCTAAGGTGGCACCTCTACAGTAAATGTTATCCTTAAAGTATCTTCTCTTATATGCAGGTTTCTCATAATTCCAGTTTATTTCTCTTAGGACCCAGATAGATGGTCAAAGAGGACTAGGGAGATGTTCATACTGACATTATGTTTACTGCTGAGTACTGAGTCAACGTGTCAGCATTATTTCTAGCAATATGATCTTCATTACTTGAAATAGAATTCTTTACTTGTAATCATGGCTTGTAGTTGACGCAGGAGTAGTTTAGAATTTACAAATGAGAAATTATGGTTAGACACGAGTCATGCAAAGATGTGCAATTCATAGTTCAAAAACCATCAATTTGACAATTATTTATACTTGAGGTGAGAATCGCGAAAAAAAAGAACAAATAAGTAACATGAGATAATTTAACAGCAGCAGCCTAATTAGGAAATAACATGATGTATTGGAAGGACGTTGAATTTGGAAGAATGTAAATGGAATGCTAACCGCAAATCATGTTAAAAGAGAAATTTTGTCGATCAGGAGGCGTGACCATTATTAATCTACTTACGATGCCTCTAAACGGATCCATAGGTGATTGAATGATCTACCCTCCTTTGTATCTTTTTTATTCATTCTCTATTTTGGCAATTTTTCGTATATGAGAGGTTTGTATCCAGGCGAGCTTGTATTTTCTAGTTTTGAGAATGAAATGGCGAACACGTGCCTAGGTTGAACCTACAATCGGTTATCTTCCATTTTGACCCTTTGAGAGGATCCAGCGCAACCAACTGCACCAAAAGCCATGACTGTTGGTGAAGGCGCAACTTGATCTTTATATCAACGGAAAGGCGCTACGGGCCAAGTGAAGGAACGCTGGACCCAACAAATCCCCCCCCCCCCCCCCCCCCCCCCCCCCCCCCCAACGTCCAGCACGACCCGCAAGCTCAGAGGTGGCTTGACACATGGCTCCGACCGCCTGACCCGCCAGGACCCACACAGGTAGAGAGAATTTCAGGAATTATCAGCGCCCCCCAGTCTCGAACCCGCAACCTCGCTTTGATACCAATTGAGAGGACCCAGCGCAACCAACTGCACCAAAAGCCATGACTGTTGGTGAAGGCGCAACTTGATCTTTATATCAACGGAAAGGCGCTACGGGTCAAGTGAAGGAACACTGGACCCAACACCCTTGTATTTTCATTCATTCACAATGGCTCCTTGATCCCTCAATTCCAATAGTTGTTGCTATCATTTGGTGCGCCCTCCTCTCTGCTACTCTACAATTATGTAGCATCCAATCATGATTCCACACTTCCTCGAAAACGAATTGGTGCTCCATTACTCGGTCTTACTAGCGCGTCTTCCTAACGCTACTCTAACGGTCCATCCCACACTAATGATCTCTTCATCTCCTCCTTGGCTGACTCAATCAGCCTCGTCAGTGCAATGTCCATCATGTTTCCCTGGCCTTCCCAACGCCGACTTGGAAGTGCACTATTTATCTCCACCTTGAGCGATGCCCGCTGCCCGCTCGACTAGAGCGATGCCCCAACTCTTGAAATAGTCGATTCCAGTATGTTTCTAGAACACCTTACCTATCTGTGTTGCCAGCAACCCGTCTCTTTGCCAAATCTCTCCACCGTGAATGCCTACCACCCACATGACACACTTTGCTCCGATGTGGGCGCCATTGCCGCCGCATCTGTTGAATCTAACTGCTTAGATCAGACAGAAGCCTGAAGCCCAGATTGAGACCTCACAGTCCTCATCCGCGAGTTCTCAACCAACTCCTCCAACCACTATCTCCCCGACCTTTTCCAGCCCAACCACAACCTTTCTATTGTAGGAAATTCAGGTGATGTTGATCTTGTTATCCTTGAGTCAGAGGAAGGACACAACATCACTAAGCTTCCAGTGCAACTAACAAGCTTGGAACTCCGGCTTTACTCCGTTGGGGGTATGATGCACGACCAAACGACCCTCCTCACGACTATTGACGACTCAAAGCCGCCTCTTCGTTTTTCGTTAGTTAGTATTGTCTTTATGTTATTGTCTTTAAATTGACATTATGGTAATCAACTATTAGATTGCTCTTTCCGGATATAAGAGAGTGTGGATGAGTCTTAGGGATCATCTTGTGAGCTCTCACTTGGAGAGGAACTCTTAGAGGGAACCATCCCTCAAGAGCTTTACGTGAACATACCTCACAAAGTGCATCCATTTTCTATTTCTAGTGCAATCATCCATTCAATTCTTACCAATTGGTCCGACCAGCCGGTCTCGGCTTGTCGCCAAGATCAAACCCCTCAACCACATGACACCTTAAAGATTCGGAAGGTCCCTCTATCCACCATAGACATGGATGGCTCTGCTTTACATTAGCTTCGTTGGACATGCCAGATCAATCCATCCTTAACGTGGGCATTATTCAAGATTAACTTATTCGTCTATATGATCATTAAGCGAGAAACACCTTCGAGTGATTTGGGACAGTTTTCCAAGCAGAGTCGGTTACCACCTGTTTCGACGACTTCATCTAGGTAGTTAGTTGTACATGTTCTGGGATTCTTAGTAAAACACTACCTGTGCTACTTCCTCATTGGGCTACTGTTGGAACCCGGATACCGGTCCAACTATGTTCGAGACTGAGGAGTAGCTTGAGTTACTTCTCTCTTCGTCAAATCCCTAGGTCTGAGTATTTCGAGTTGAGAACTGACCCTCACAGAATGGTAGGTAGTTGCCTTAAGAAAGGACCCACTGGCTGCAACGAGGCCGTCCCTCCACTAACCCGGAAATCTGACCCGATTTCCCCTCCCAAAAACCAAAGGCTGAGCTTGTCTCAGATAGAACAAGGACACAAGGAACAAAGCTCAGGCTCCCTTGGGGGGTGGATCCGTGCCGATTTGAGACATAATGAGTCCTATTTATAGGCAAATCTTCCTGAGGACCTACTGGGGGGTGGATCCGTGCCGATTTGAGACATAATGAGTCCTATTTATAGGCAAATCTTCCTGAGGACCCCTTGGGGGGTGGATCCGTACCTTAAGAAAGGACCCACTGGCTGCAACGAGACCGTCCCTCCACTAACCCGGAAATCTGACCTGATTTCCCCTCCCAAAAACCAAAGGCTGAGCTTGTCTCAGATAGCACAAGGACACAAGGAACAAAGCTCAGGCTCCCTTGGGGGGGTGGATCCGTGCCGATTTGAGACATAATGGGTCCTATTTATAGGCAAATCTTCCTGAGGGCAAAATAGTCCAAAATGCCCGCGAATAGCTCCCTCCACCTTAACTAAATTACTATATGCAGATTAAAATGGTCTGCGAACAACTCCTCGCGTCTTTCCGTAAATACTAATCGCAGCCCCCGCTGGTCTGCGGATAGTGAGAGGGGGCTGAGGAGTCGGGTTGACCCGAACTCGCCTCGTTCCCTTCTTGCGCGAGCGCGACCGAGGCGACTAGGCCATACCCTACTCGCCGAGGGGCGAGAAGGAGCTTTTGTCGTCGAGACGGGCTGTTCATATCTCTTAGATGAATCACGCTCATGACACCGAGAAGGGACCATGCCGTCGAGAAGGAAACTATGGCGTCGAGAAGAAATCACGTCGATAAGAGCTACGGTGGGGAGGGGCGTACTCGCCTCACCCTACCCTGGGCGAGTAGGACCATCATTGGATCTACTCGTCGGACGTTGTCGGCCTACTCGCCAAATATGGGTTGTCACAATCCCCGCTCTTTGCGAGCTCGCCAGAGGTTGGAAAGAAGAGTCTAACCCCTTATTTGGCGAGACCGCGCGCTGACCGGGCCTCCCTCTATAAATAGATGGGGTGTATCCTTAACCCTTCATACTGAGATGGATTCTGGGGGAGGTTCTTCCGCAACCGCCAACAAGGGGCTTGCTGACGACGAACCCGAGGCGGTCGTTGTTCTAGATCTCATCGGCGAGTTTTTGACCCTCTGCCTTCCTAGCTCCGCGAGGAAGAAGAAGCACAATAGGAAGAGGGTCGTTCCTGACCGACGCGAGAGGTCTTCCACTGACCCTGAGTCTACCGCGAGATGCGGGCCTCCACCCAAGAGGATAGCCGCCTCGCCCATCAACGAAGAACCCAACGCCGACTTGTCTCTTAGACAAGGCGGGGGCGAGGTCGAGACCACAACCGGTGGGGTCGGGGATGCGGGGCTGCCTCCAGCTGGCGCGGGTGCTCCGCCGCTCCTTCCTGTTTTCCCCGCCGTGGTGTTAGGTAAGGGTACTGCTTTCTCACCTGATCAATTTTTGAGCCTTTCTTAATTCTTTCCTTTCTACAGTGCCTTCTAGTCACCCGATGCAGACTGAACAACTGACCGGGGCGCCGTCGAGGGGCCTAGGCACCTCGTCCTCGTTGATCCCAGGGCGAGTTGGATCGACTCCGGCCCCTCCCCCCTCGCAGACGTCTCCGCATCTGTCTGGCGTAGGTCAGCCTGCTCGCCGCACTTCCGGGGGGAAGTCTTTTATGATGGGTCCCTTGCCTGGAGGGACAGGCATGGTCTTAGACATGTCCGCTTCTACTGGAGGACTCCGGGTAGATCCGCCTCGGCTTCAGGGGGAAGATAACCCCCCTGCAGGTACTCGCCCCGCTTACCTCATTACTTCTTCTATATTTTGCCACCTGTCCTCGCCGCCTGACTTCTTCTTTCAGATAGTCACGAGTCCTCTGCCGTCTGCCTACCATCTACGGGCTCGCTGCCGAGATCGCCACCGTTCGCGACGTCCACGCCTTTGAGGGAGCTGCTCGCGGACCCTCCTGGATTCAACGAGGGAGCTGCCCGTCTCGTTGCTGTCCTCCGTGCCCACGACTCTCTTCTGATGGCTATGCCACCCGCCGAGGTGAACGAGCAGCTGGTTGATATTGGAGACCGCCTCGCTGAGGTGGAGGAGTTTCAACAGCAGACGCAGGGTGAGGGCGACCCGTTGGATCGGGTAACTGACCTAGAGGCGAGGCTGTATGAGACAAAAACTCACCAAAAAGCGACTGAGGATGACCTCCACCGGTTCGCACAGGTGGCGGGAACTGTGGGCGAGACCTCCCTTTTAGAAGAACATATTAGGCGAGGCGAGGACCACATCAGACAAAGCGAGGAGAACCTGGAGAGGGCTCACGAAGACCTGCGGGCGGCTCGGGGCATCACTTGGAGAGCTCGCCCCCTCAGCGCACGCGTCGCCTGGGCCGCGGTCTGGTGCGCCGCGGTTGAGTCCCTTAGGTCATTTTCATGTTTTGAGTTTTTGACATTTGATATGTAATCGCACTCGCGACCCTTCTGTCTCTTTTGTACTCGCGTTATGTGCTTAGAGGAATTTCATTAAATATATATTTTTTGTACTCGCGCTATGCGCTTCTTCTAGTCATCCGAGTTTTTTTTATTTTTACTTGCACGCCATTGAACTGGTTACTCGCTCAAATATACTCGCGCCGCCGGTCGATCTACTCGCGTGCGACTAGGTTAGGGGGTGGGGTCTATAAATAGAGGGCCTTCTGGAGTGGGAGGGTACGCTTTCATATCCCTCCCAAGCATCCTCCTTCTCGAATCCTTCCCGCAGAACCCCAATCCTCTTACTCGCTGCCTACCATGGTGAAAGAGCCTTCCGAGGACAGGCGCGCCTTCTGCGTCCGCAATTTCCGAGCGCATAACATCCCCAGCTCGCAGACCCTCGGCGAGGAGCTGAGCGATGTTGAGAAGCGGTATCTGCCACCCGGCTATACCGCGAGGCGGCCAGGACCCGGCGAGTTCCTCAATACGCTCTACAGCGGAGAGCTCGCCTTCCCCCTGACCCACTTCCAGGTGGGGCTGAGGTTGCCCCTGTGGCCGAAGGTCCTCTAGGTCCTTCGCTACTTCGGGATGGTCCCCGCGCAGGTGAACCCCAACGCGATCAGCGTCCTGGTCGCCTATGCCTGCTACCTGCGCGAGGAGAAGTTCGAGTTCGATCTCTCCACCTTCCGTAAAGTCCTGACCCTGAAGGCGACCAACGACGACACCCCGTTCTTCACCAGCATGTGCGTCCGTGTCGCCGAGACGCTCAACAAGGTCCACCACTGGACCGATAAATTCGTCCTGGTGCGGGGCGACTTCGGAAATATCCCTTTCGCTCAGATCCAAAAGACAAAGGTGGAGTACAGGTCGCCTCGCCTGAAGGGGGATGCGCTGGCCCTCTATCTCTTTATGAAGGACAAGGTCATGGACGTCGTCTTTCTGCGGCGAGGCGTGGACCAACTCAATTTCGTGAATCCAGGAGCAGGTAAGTCCCGGGTAATACCCGCCGCGCTGCCATTGCCGCCTATTCTTAGGAGTTGCCATTAACTGCTCTCTTCTCTTACAGGTGAGCGCACCGTCCCTACTCGCCCCCTTGCGCGCCTCGCGACAGCGGTCAAGCGAGTCCCGCCCAGAGGGCGTCCTCGCAGGGGCGGTGGTCGCGGTGGACAGCGGGACGCCTCCTACAGTTCATAAGGGCAAGGGCCGGGTCGACCCGGCCGCCGCCTCGATGAGCGAGCCGAGGCGTAAGAAGCAGAAGACGAGGAGCTCCGCCTCCCACCCTTCGGCGAGTCCGCGTCCAGACCCCTCGGCCCATACAAACTCCGGGCTGGGGATGAGGAGCGAGGATACCAAAGGCAACCCCCTGCTGATATGGGACCCTGCGACGAACAGGGTCTCAGTGAGCTTGCTCCTCCCTTCCTGGTAGGATTTTGAGGAGGTCAGCGACCGCGCGTACAACCTGCTCTTTGGGTTATACGGACACGAGGACACTGAGGTCCTTGCGGAGGCTCCCCTCCGCGAGCTGGCTAATCTCAGCAGCCGCTCCGCCCTCCGCACTATCGAGCTAGTCCATCAGACCGCGCGACGAGGGCTCCAGACGAACAGACGGCTCCGCGACGTAGGTCGGGCCCACGAAGAGCATGGAGAAAGGTTGGCTCGAGTGGAAAAGGAGTTGGCCGCACTCAAGGTTAAGGAAGCGCCTCCTCCCGATGTAAGAGCCCTTACTCGCCTCCTTCTCTCTTACCCGTCAACTTTGTTGGCTAGCTTTTCTATTTCAGGAGACCCCAGTCGCGCTGGTGACGCGTGTATCCGAGCTGGAGGAGCAGCTAGCCGTGGCGCAACGTGAAATCAGCTATCTGGGGACTCGCCTCGCTGAGGCGGAGTTCGAGGTAGCGGAGTGCCGCCACCCTACCAAAGGGGAGTCGTCAACAGCTCCTCCGCTCCATTTCACTCTGGCCCAAGTCGCTGAGACGCGCAGACAGTTCGCCATCAAGACGGCGACATTCACGCGGGAGCGGCTTCGGCGGCGGTTCCTTCTCACCGCGGAGGGGGCCCAAATCGATCTCGCGGTCCTCCTCCCGGAGCGGCGACTCCTCTGACGAATCAGAGGAAGAGGACCAACAGGGAGACTAGGTCGTCTGTTTTATGAATCGTTGTAATAATACATTTTTCTTTATGAACATTTCCAGCGTACTCGCTATCTTCATTTTATTGAATAGGCGTCTTCGCCTTTGTTTACTCTGATTGTGTTGTATGTTGTTGAGATGAATTCGTTTTTCTTTTTTCTGTCGTGCTCGCCCATATGGCGTACTCGCTACTGGTTGCGATTCTCCTAGGAGCGTTCTTCATGTAGGTTTAGCGTCTGAGTCCCTTTTACTCGTCAAGAGTGCGAGGCGGTTAGCGGAGGCCTCGCTGCACTGGGTCATCGCGCACCCGCGCCAGAGTTTTTCGCGAGGTAGTGGGCGAGTAGACTAGTGGTTTCGATGCTCGCGAATCTAGGAGATTTCTAGGGTACTCGCCTCGCCTCCCCTTAACTCAATATAAAATTACCCTGGGGTTAGCACCTGTAGAATTTGGAGCTCACTCGAGGGGGCAAGTAGCAAGCCGCAGGGGAGGAGCCCAGTTCTACGGCCTGGTCTACGATAACTCTCTGCTCTAGGGCGTAAAACTCACTCGAGGGGGCAAGTAGCCAGCCTGCAGGGGAGGAGCCCAGTGCTACGGCCTGGTCTACGACAACTTTCTGCTCGAGGACGTAGAACTCACTCGAGGGGGCAAGTAACCAGCCTGCAGGGGAGGAGCCCAGTGCTACGACGTGGTCTAGGACAACTCTCTGCTCGAGGACGTAGAACAAACTCGAGGGGGCAAGTAGCCAGCCTGCAGGGGAGGAGCCCAGTGTTACGGCCTGGTCTACGACAACTCTCTGCTCGAGGATGTAGAACTCACTCGAGGGGGCAAGTAGCCAACCTGCAGGGGAGGAGCCTAGTGCTACGGCCCGGTCTACGACAACTCTCTGCTCGAGGACGTAGAACTCACTTGAGGGGGCAAGTAATCAGCCTGCAGGGGAGGAGCCCAGTGCTACGACCTGGTCTACGACAACTCTCTGCTCGAGGACGTCGAACTCACTCGAGGGGGCAAGTAGTCAGCTTGCAGGGGAGGAGCCCAGTGCTACGGCCTGGTCTACGACAACTCTCTGCTCGAGGATGTCGAACTCACTCGAGGGGGAAAGTAGCCAGCCTGCAGGGGAGGAGCCCAGTGTTACGGCCTAGTCTACGACAACTCTCTGCTCGAGGACGTAGAACTCACTCGAGAGGGCAAGTAGCCAGCCTGCAGGGGAGGAGCACAATGTTACGGCCTGGTCTACGACAACTCTCTGCTCAAGGGCGTAGAAGATCTCGTTGCTTGGTACCTATTGTCCCGATAGTGAAGTGCTACACATTTGCAACAGAAAGCGTTATTACTTCATTTCAGCATAAAAGATGACTACGAAATTACATCGCTTTTAGGAGTAGAAACACTTTAAATCGTCTCCACTCCAAGTGTTTCCCTGGAGTTCTCCCTCAACATTCTGCAGGCAATACCCGCCTGTTTTTAGCACCTCGGAGACTATGTAGGGTCCCTCCCAATTGGGATGGAGTTTACCTACTGCTGCGGACCTCCCTGCGGCGTCTACCTTTTTGAGAACCAAGTCCCCCTTGTCGAATTGCTTGATTCGGACATGCTTGTCGAAGTGCTTTGCCATCCTCCGCTTGATCTCCTCCTGGCGGATCGTGGTCTGGTCGCGAAGTTCCTCCACGAAGTCCAATGTGAGTCGCTGCGCATCTTCGTTCTCGAGTCTCCATCCTTCGTCTCCGTCTTCTGCTGTCACCACCCTAGTGCTTCTGACCTCAAATTCCACCGGGATGAGGGCCTCCGAGCCGTGAGATAACTTGAAGGGTGATTCGCCAGTCGCTGTGCTGGGGGTAGTCCTCAGAGCCCAAAGGAACGAGGGGAGCTGATCCACCCAGTTTCCCTTCTTGTTCTCTACTTTCTTCTTGAGCAGGTTGACGATGACTTTGTTGGCCGCCTCGACCTGGCCGTTGCTCCTAAAGCGGAGGTCGATGCCGAGTTGGCTGCAGAAGTTTGTGAGCTCCAGGTTGCCGAACTGTGGGCCGTTGTCGGTGACGATGGCGAGTGGTAGCCCGTGCCTACATATGATCTCTCCCCAAATGAAATTCTTTACTATTAGGGAGGTTCTTTTGGCCAGGGACTTTACCTCCATCCACTTGGACAAGTAGTCAATCATCACCAGGAGATACTTCCTTTGTCCACTTGCCGGGGGGAACGGCCCTACCAGGTCCATTCCCCAAATGGCGAAGGGTCAGGGGGTGGTGATTGATCGGAGATGCTGGGCTGGCTGTAGTTGGAGTGGAGCATAGAGTTGGCACTTCGAGCACCTCCTTGCGAACTCGTCTGCGTCCTTTCTGATGGTATGCCAGAAGTATCCTGCCCTCAGCACCCTCTTCTCTAAGGTTCGACTTCCCGAGTGACTTCCGCATTCGCCTGCGTGAATCTCCTCCAGGACCTGGGAGGCCTCTCCCTCGGACAGGCACCTCGCCAGGGGACCAGACAGAATCTTCCTGTAAAGCACCCCGTCATTAAGTAAATAATAAGCTGATTTGTACCTGAACCGCCTCTTGTCCTGAACCTCCGAGGACAACTCGCCCGTGACTGAGAAAGTGACCAGGGGATCCATCCATGAAGAGGGCTGATTGATGTCAATCATCTCCCCTTCCTCGATAGAAGGTCAAAACAACCCGGTGACCGTGCCCCCGACCACGGGGCCGTACTTGGCTAGTTGATCCGCTTGGGCATTCTCCTCCCTCAGAACTTGCTGCATAGAGAAGGATTTTAATGTGCCTACCAAGCCTTTGACATTCACCAGGTAGCGCTGCAGTGTCGGCTCCCTTGCCTCGAACTCCCCTCGAACCTGGGAGGCAACCACCATCGAGTCAGAGTAAACTCTGATGTCGTGAACTCCCAGTTCTCGGGCTACGCGGAGCCCCGCGATTACGACCACACACTCCGCTTGGTTGTTGGTGACCGGGAAGTGAATATCGACGGCCTGCTCTATCCTGGTGCCTTGGGGACTGATAAGGATGATTCCTCCCCCACAGGAGTTCCTCCCCGACGCTCCATCCACGAACATTTCCCAAGACACCCGCTGGGGTGCTTCCTCTTCCCTTACTTCCACGGTATTGTCGGCCAGGAAGTCCGCCACGGCCTGGGCTTTCATGGCCAGCCGAGGGACATAGGTAACGTCGAACTCGCTGAGCTCCACTGACCGCTTGGTCAATCTTCCCCAGTGTTCTACTCCCTCCAAGATACTGCGGAGAGGGTGATCAGTCACCACCTTGATCGGATGGGCCTGAAAGTAGGGTCGGAGTCTTCGGGCTGAAACTATCAAGGCAAACGCTAACTTCTCCAAGATGGGGTATCGTAGTTCAGCCTTCTGCAGGACCCGACTCACATAGTAAATAGGGAGCTGCCTCTTCCCTTCCTCGCGGACCAAGACCGAACTCACCGCTTCGGCTCCTACCCCGACATACAAGAAAAGGTCCTCTCCCTCCCTAGGTCCTTGCAACAAAGGTGCCAGCGCCAGCTGGAGCTTCAAGCTCTCGAAGGCACCTTGACACTCCGCCGACCATTCGAATTTCCTGTTGTCTCGGAGTGTTTTGAAGAACGGCGATCACTTTTCCCCAGCCCTAGAGAGGAACCTACTCAACCCTGCCAATCGACCTGTCAGGCGTTGCACTTCCTTGACGTTCCTAGGCGCT
This sequence comes from Dactylorhiza incarnata, assembly GCA_033032865.1. Taxonomy (NCBI): domain Eukaryota; kingdom Viridiplantae; phylum Streptophyta; class Magnoliopsida; order Asparagales; family Orchidaceae; genus Dactylorhiza; species Dactylorhiza incarnata. The sequence goes on from JAWHQI010000258.1 coordinate 3,871,680, forward strand.
TCCATCTCCATAATCGCCTTAACCTTGTCCGGATTTGGTTCCACCCCTGTCGGGGTCAAGAGGTGACTCAAGAATTTCCCTTTCCCTGCTCCGAAAATGCACTTGGACTGATTCAATCTCATTTTATATTTTCGGAGTGTGGTGAAGGTTTCTTCCAGGTCACGGAGGTGTTCCTCTACACTCCTGCTCTTCACCATGAGGTTATATATATATACCTCTAGGTTTTGCCCCTTCTGTTCCTTGAATACCCTATCCATCATTCACTGGTAAGTGGCTTCTGCGTTCTTAAGCCCAAAGGGCATCATTTTATAGCAATAACACCCGTCGTTGGTAATGAAGGATACATGTTTTATGTCGAGAGGATGTATGTGGATTTGATGATAACCAGAAAAAGCGTCTAAAAAACTCATGACAGAGAATCCGACTGCTGAATCTACTAGCACGTCGATTCTAGGCAAGGGGTAGTAATCCTTGGGGCAAACTTTATTAAGAAGAGAAAAATCGATACACATGCACCACTTTCCATCTCCTTTTTTTACCATTACAACATTGGAGACCCAACCTGGATACTGGATCTCCGACACAAACCCCGCCTCCAGCAGCTTCCTGACCTCCTCTCTGATGGGCTCGACCAGGGTGGTGGTGGTTGCCCTCTTCTTCTGCTGGATGGGATGGACTCCCTTGTCCAGGTTGAGATGATGTCAGGCGACGTCTGCGTCAATGCCTGACATGTCCGCCGCGCTCCATGAGAAGATATCTGCGTTCTTCTGGATGCATGACAGGATCTTCTCCTTATCTTATTCCTCTAACTCCCCACCGATCTTTACTTTCCCTGGCCTCCCGCCTTCAAATACAATCTCCTTCTCTTCCACCTTCTCGGCCGCTTCCAGCCTCGCCATCTCCTCCATCACCTGATCCACCACCTCGGCTTCCTCCTTCCAGCTGATGGTGTTGACGACGTTGAGATAGCACTGTCTCGCCACCTTGGGATCGCTTCGAATCCTGATCTGCAACCGTTCTTGGTTGTACTTCAGACACTTGTGGTAGGGAGGCACACACTTGTAGGCACTGATGAGCGGCCTGCCGAAGATGACGTTGTAGCTGCTGGGGGTGTCAACAATGACGAACCTGCAACACTTGGTGGTTCCCCCAGCGTCACGACCAACTCCACTCCTTCTACCTCCTTTCTTTCTCCCGAGAACCCGAAGAGCGGCCCCTCCGTCGCGGTGACCCTCTTCTCTTCCACCTTCATGGCGTCGAATGCCTTCTTGAACACCACGTTGACGGAGCTCCCGTTGTCTACCAGGATGCGGGAGACCGTGTAGTTCTCTACGGTGGCCTTGATTACCACTGCGTCGTGGAAGGGATTCTCGTTGCCCAGCATATCCTCCTCTGAAAAGGTGATCTCACCTATCGGTGGTGGAGTCTGAGTCGCCAAAGCCACACCCCTCCGGTACACGACGTTAAGACTCCCCTTCCAGGTGGCCTCCAACCCCGCTCCTCCGTTGATGACGCCTATCCCTCCGTGAGCTCCGAGATCTCCCCGATCTTCACATCTCCTTAAGGAGGGGGCTCCTCCCCCCTATTCCTCCGCACTTCCCCTCCTTCTCTTTCGTGCCTCCCTTCCTGGGCCCCTTCTGCCCCTCTTCTCAACTCCAGGAATTCGGGGCATGTAGCCGTTGCATGACCCTCCACCCGGTGGAAGTCGCAATAAGGCATTGCCCGATGCTTCTCCTCGCCTCGCGGCTGTCGCGGTCTCGCTCTCCGATCCCGCCCTCGTCCTCTCCTGATGACGTTCGCCTCTCGAGGCGGTGCCTGGTTCTGCCTCCACCGCCCTTGCCTCTGGTCGGGGGAACGACAGCGGTCCCGACGTTCGGGGGAAAACCTTCTTCCCTGCCTCTCAGGGTAACCTCTTCCCGCGGGTCTTCGGGCCGGCTTGTTTGGCGGAACCTGGAACCTCATCTCCTGATCTCGCCGATCCCTATTCTCTCGGGATCCTCTCCCTTCCTGCCTCCTCGGCTCTTCCTTCTTCTTGGCCTCCTGCCTGCTGCTTCCGTATTCTTCCTTCTCCTCGCTTCCAGCCCGGCCAGCTTGGCCACGAACTCCAGGCTTGTCGCTTCAACTTTGATCTGCCTCGCGGCTCGATCGATCAGTTCCTCGAACGACAAGGGAGGATTGCGGGTGATCTCCATCTTGAAGAATCCTGGTTGCAGTCCGAGCTTGAATGCTAACATCAGAGTGTTCCCTGGAATCAGGTTGACCCGAACTCGCCTCGCTCCCTTCTTGCGCGAGCGCGGCCGAGGCGAATAGGCCATTCCCTACTCGCCGAGGGGCGAGAAGGAGCTTTTGTCGTCGAGACGGGCTGTTCATATCGCTTAGATGAATCACGCTCATGACACCGAGAAGGGACCATGCCGTCGAGAAGGAAATTATGACGTCGAGAAGAAATCACGTCGATAAGAGCTACGACGGGGAGGGGCGTACTCGCCTCACCCTACCCTGGGCGAGTAGGACCATCATTGGATCTACTCGCCAGATGTTGTTGGTCTACTCGCAAAATACGGGTTGTACAGCTACAACCTTATATCCGGGCATGCATTTGCACCCTCAATCCCGACATTTTCCCTCGAGCCATGGAGCAAGGCCATTTTGTTTAAAAGGAGTCATATGACCTCTTAGGCACTACCTTACCCCGCTACCAACCCCCAAAATTGTCACATGAATACTTAGCTCACATCTCCTAGGTCTCCCTGTCAAGCGCCCACATTTCATCAATATGAAGCCCACAAACATTGGTACTATCGGTACCCCCCTTTGCCACCATTACCATTAATACCGCGACTTCCTCCAACTGGACCTCTATTTCCACTGCAAACAACCTTACTCTCCTACACACGAATCTACAAATAAAGGATTGCATTTAATACTCGGTGCCAAAGACGAAGATAACACCATCGCTAACTTTGTGGCTCTTGGTCGATTTTGAAGGGAGTATTGATACGAATACCCACTGTGGGTGGATCCTCCTCGCAACTACTGAAGACATAAAGCATCTCTTAACTTATTATTTATTAATATTATCTTTTAGTTAGTATTAAGTTTTTTTACGTAATGTCTTTTAAATGGCATTTTGGTAATTTAATTATTAGAGTTTTCTCTCCCTAAATAAGGGAATGTCGATGAGCTGTATTGATCATCTTAAGAAGTCTTGTAAGCTCTCACTTGGAGAGAGACTCTTAGAGGGAACCGATCATCAAGAGCTTGACGTGAGCATACCTATTGAATTATATTTATTTTCTATTTCTAGTGCAATCTTTCATTTAGTTATTACTAATTTAATGTTAATTCCTTGTAATACCCTGTACTATAAGTAGAGGGTCTCTTTTATTTCGAGAAATATAGCATTGTAAACTTTCAACATGGTATCAGAGCCTTAGCCGCTCGACCTTCTGCTCGCTTGATCCGCCGATTCCCTACGTACGCTTCTCTTCCCTCTCCAATTTTCTCTCTCCTAACATCTCTACCGCCGATCCTTCCCTTCTCCTCTTCTTTCTCCCCTACCGTCGCAAGCTGGGACCTTCCTGTAGCATGCCGATCGGTGCACGGGTCGATTGGCTCCGTCGGGTGTCTCCTCCGACAATCGTCTGATTTGCCTTATTTTTTTCCAGAAAAGTTTCGTTTTTCCTTCCTCTATCACATCCTACGAGGATCGATTGAGGGTTTTACTAGATCTTCCTATATCATCGATCTAGTTTTCTTCCCCTTTATATACTTCCTCACAAGAAAAAGGTTCTACCTCCTTCAGGCATTGTATGACTACGGCCCTCAACGATTTAATACTCTAGGATCCTGGGCGGTCCTATTGGTAGTGTCCAAAATTTTTTCCGGCAACGACGTCTTTCTGGAGATCTTCTGGTGGCTGTTTGTGACCTATTTTGAAATTCTTCGGCATTTTTTTGTTCTCTGATCTCATAATGTGTGATGTGGTTGATTCTCGTGATGACTCTCAACCCGCTGGATCTACCCGGGTTGTGAACGATCATACGATTTCTCAAATTACCATGATCGTCTTGATACTACAAATTATTTATCTTGGTCTTGATCTATTGCCTTGGCTCTTAAGAGTCACCAGTTGTTTGACTATGTTAATGATGCTATTAAGGAGCTATCGAAGATTGAGTCCAGTTGGGGACAATGAGAATCACAGAACTCTTTGGTTATATCATGGTTGATTAATTCCATGCAAGAGGCTATTGCACGGAACTATCTACCGCTATGGACATTTGGAGTCGTGCTGAATCCACATATTCCCAAAAAGGAAACACCGCTCAGATATTTCAGTTACAGAGGAAGATCTTTCTCCTTCGATAAGTGATCGCCCACCATCCGCCTATTATTTGAAGTTCACTCAGCTATATCACGAGTATGACCATTTTGTCTCCCTCGACCTTGTCTGCTCCGCTGATGCGATCATTATTCGTGCTCATGAAGATCGGAATAGGGTGTTTGAGTTTCTACATGGTTTACACATGGGCTTTGATCAGATCATTGTTCAGATCCTTGACTGCACTCCGGTCCCTTCGTTGTCAAAGACCTATGTAAAACCCCACCTTAGTTTTACCACAAATCAGCAGTCCGGCCGGGCCCCGTGATAAGAAGCAAACTAAGAAATGGTAATATAAATTGCTACATAGCTGGTATAAAATGAAATAACAGAAAAAAAAACTAAGTAGTACTTACAGCGGAAACAGTAAAAGAAACTAAGGGGTAAAAGTGTACCTCACACTTGATTTCACAGAACCACTAAAAAGAAAGTGTCATAATACTTGAAATACCGAAATCTTAATATAGTCTGATACATGGAAACATTAGATCATCCTGGTACATGACCAACATAATAACATTGTACTGAAAGGAAAACCACTGATTGAAAACAAACTAAACAAGGTACAACGGCAATCGCGCTCATCCTAGGCGCAACACCCCACCTGTGACTCCTGTAATGAGAAGCCCAAAAATGGGTCAGCCCAACTGAAGAGTAAGAAAAACCATTTCCCCTAGTGACACTAAAATGTTAAAAATTGAAGAAACATGAGTGAGTGTCAAATACAGAAATAACTATTTTGTACTAAATAAGTATTTATACAATATTACTACGCATGTTTTTCTGTCAAAGTGACACAAACATAAATGACTATTCTGCTGTGATTCAATCATGTATTTCTCCTTAAAAATCACAATATACTATAAGGGTTTCTAAACCGTGACGTACACTTAAATCTTGGGGTTGCAACTTATGCGCGATCTAACGATCCGAGTCCTTACTAACGAACGCATCACGTTCTTGGACTCGTATCTATTGAACTATAAGGGGATGTATTTTTCCCCCAAAAGTTGAGGCTCCTAGGGGCTACTATGCCCTAAGAGACAGATTGTGCGCCTCAATCTTATCACGAGCGATAACATCATTCGTGCCTCCTAAATGATTTCTGTTATTATTTGGAATTTCAATAAAAGTTCTACTAGCTGTGCTGCGTAGGTTCACCGTTTCCCGAGAACTCTAACCTTTAGGAGAACATCATATTCGTACTCTACTGATTTATTTGAATGTCTAGAACGTACTCTAACACATACTATCAGTTATTAGTACAAAACACGAGAATATATTACTAATTAATTTCTCGTCTAAAATATTATGCGCTACTATGATATGTCTAACCAAAAGAAATAGATTTTCTTACCGTTGAATTGCGTCGCTCGTACACAAGGCGCGACGGCATATCGTCCTCTCAAGTTTTCGGACTGAAACACGGAAAACGGGGACTGCTGGAGTGATCCTCCGCTGAAGGACCGGCTGCTGGATCGCTGATTAGAGTAGTCAAAACTTAGAAGAATAGAGGGCATCAATTATAACTGGAGGGAGGAAAGGGATCTTCATCACTTACCTTGGCAGGAAGGACCAAACAGGAAGATGGCGACTCAAATCCTACCTGCGCAGAAACAGGGACGACCGGAAGACCACCGACGGGGTTTCACGATGAGGCTACTGGATCTGCAGGAAGGTGTCGGGGCTGGAAACGCACACTGCGAGAGTTAATAGGCCCTGCTGCCGCACTCGACGGAGGAAGGAGAGGCGGATGGGTCTTCACGAAAGGGAGGAGGTGGCTCCTAAGCGTCGGCCGCCGATGACTATCAGGGGGGGGGGGGAGCGAGCGCCGACAACCGAGAGAGACGGGGAGCCCTAAGCCTCGCTCGGGTCGAGAGGGAGGAGGAATAGATCGGCGGTTACCTAAACTGTCGAGCGCCTGGGAGATAAAAAGAGGAGAAACAGCGGTTCCGATTATGCGAGAGGTCAAGCGTCGGTTAAGAAAGGAAACCGTATAATGGAAAATTTGTTTAACTCCTACTTTAATGCTCATTTACTGCTGCACTGCTAACGCGCTAAAATTATAAAATTACGGTTCCTGCGAACCTCTAAGTTGCGTCATAGTGATATTATTAACTTCAATTTACGTACTAATCAGAGCGCAACAACTAGCCACAATAGTTCGTACCTCGACATGACGTAGGCTTAATCACCCTTGCTCGAGATCGGGCCCTGCGAACAAATTTAGTTTGGCGTATTAAAATGTGGATGTTACAAATCTCCCCTCCTAATAAAATTTTCGACCCCGAAAATTACAACCATACCTGAGTCAAAAAGGAAAGCATAATCTTCATTGATCCGGAGTTCATCTTCTCTTTCCCAAGAATACTCTGGTCGGCCACAGTTCATGCAAAGGACCTTTACAAAACGGATCTCTCTGCTACGGAGCTTCTGAACTCTTGAGTCCACTATCCTGACTGGCTTGATATTAATACTAAGATTTGATTCGATTGGTGCTTCCTCAGTACTGATTATCTGACTGGGGTCTCTGACTGCTCTCCTCAGATAGGAGACGTGGAAAACGTCGTGTAGGCCACTCATTTCCTCGGGCAAGGCCAATCTATAAGCAACCTCACCTATGCGCTCCAACACCTCGAAAGGACCAACGAACCTTGGACTCAACTTCTTCATCCGCTTGATTCGGGAAACACCCTTGACTGGTTTGACCTTCAGATAGACAAAGTCTCCTACGCTGAACTCCACTGATCTATGCCTCTGATCATAATATTTGGCCTGACGATCCTGTGCTATCTTCATGCGCTCCTGAATGAGTTTAATTCGAGTTGTGGTCTTGTCCACCCAAGATTCCTTGATGGAAGACCTCTCCTCAACTTCCGCCCAGCACAACGGTGTCCGACACCGCCTACCATAAAGAGCTTCAAAAGGCGCCATCCCAATGATAGCTTGAAAACTATTATTGTAGGAGAACTCTACAAGGGTGATATACTTCTCCCACTTACCTTCAAAATCTAGAATGCACATACGGAGCATATCTTCCATGGTTCTATTCGCGCGTTCTGTCTGCCCATCTGTCTGGGGGTGGAAAGCTGTACTAAAAAGTAGCTTAGTGCCCAAACGCTCATGAACGTACTTCCATTCCTTGGAGGTAAACCTGCCATCTCTGTCTGAGATTATAGTCTTCGGAACACCATGGAGTCGAACTATCTCATCCACATACAACTGAGCCAATTTTGGGCCTTGATCCGTTTTCTTATTGGGAATGAAATGGGCAACCTTGGAAAGACGATCGACTATAACCCATAATGAATCATTCCCACTCTGCGATCGGGGAAGGCCGTGAACGAAATCCATCGATATATCCTCAAAGTTCCACTCCGGAATAGGTAGGGGCTTCAACTTGCCCCCTGGTCTCTGGCACTCGGCTTTAACCAACTTGCATGTTTCACACCCTCCAACATATTCTGCTACATCTCTCTTCAAACCTGACCACCAAACTGACTTCTTGAGATCTGCATACATCTTCGTGCTACCCGGATGTATCGAATATCTGGAATTATGAGCTTCAAACAGTATATCCTCTCGAAGGTGACCAACATCTGGTATGCATACTCTATTATCGAAAAGAAGTAAGCCCTCCTGAATGCTGAACCTCTCCTTCTGACCAGCCTGTGTCAAGTCCCAAACCTCTACCATCTTTGGATCTAGAGGTAAAGCTGTTCTGATTCTGTCTTTAATATCACAAGTGATTTCTATCCAATTCAACCTTGCAGAACCAAGTCTGGAGCGTGGTATGATGCTGATCTCCAACCTCTCCAGATCTCGCACAAGTTGTTCCTGCTGAGTAATGAGTGCATAATTCGAACCTCTTCTACTAAGCGCGTCAGCTACCACGTTTGCTTTCCCGGGGTGGTATTGGATACCAATGTCATAATCTGAGAGGAATTCCACCCACCTACGCTGCCTCATATTAAGCTCTTGCTGATCATGTATATACGTGAGACTTTTATGATCCGTAAAGACCTCACAACGAATTCCGTAGAGGTAGTGTCTCCAAATCTTCAAGGCGTGGATGACCGCTGCAAGTTCCAAATGGTGCACAGGATAATTCCTCTCGTGAAGTTTTAACTGCCTGGAGGCGTAAGCTATGACCTTACCATGCTGCATAAGCACACATCCCAAACCTTGACCCGAGACATCGCTATATACCTGAAATCCTTCTGAACCTGAAGGTAAGCTCAAAATCGGGGAGGTCATCAGTCTATATTTCAACTCCTCAAACGCAAACTCACACTCAACTGTCCACGTGAAGGCTTTCCCCTTCCTGGTAAGTGTAGTCATTGGTAGCGCTATTTTTGAGAAGTCCTTAATGAATCTCCTGTAATAACCTGCTAGACCGAGAAAGCTGCGAACTTCAGTCACTGCCTTCGGCCTTGGCCAATCCTTTATTGCTTCTATCTTTTTCGGATCCACCGCGAGACCCTTCTGGCTGATGACGTGTCCCAAGAACGCAACCTCTGAAAGCCAAAACTCGCACTTTGAAAACTTGGCATACAACTGATTCTTCCTAAGAGTACTCAACACTGTCCGGAGGTGTTCGGCGTGATCTCCTTGATTCTTTGAATAAACCAAAATGTCGTCTATGAAAACGATGACAAATCGGTCCAGTAGTTCTCGGAACACCCTATTCATTAAATCCATAAAGGCGGACGGGGCATTAGTTAACCCAAATGGCATGACCACGAACTCATAGTGTCCATATCTAGTGCCGAACGCCGTCTTCTGGATGTCCACATCTCGAATTCTCAACTGGTGGTAACCCGACCTCAAATCTAGCTTGGAGAACTTGCTAGATCCTTCGAGCTGATCAAACAAATCATCTATCCTGGGGATAAGGTACTTATTTTTAATTGTCAACTTGTTAAGCTCACGGTAGTCTATGCACAATCTCATGCTACCATCTTTCTTCCTGACAAAAAGAACAGGGGCACTCCAAGGTGAAGTGCTGGGGCGAATGAAACCCAAGTCGATCAATTCCTGCAATTGAATCTTCAACTCGGCAAGCTCTCTGGGAGCCATCCGGTATGGACTCTTGGCCACTGGCGCAGCTCCAGGAACAAGATCTATCTGGAAGTCAATCTCTCTGGTTGGAGGGGCACCAGGTAACTCTTCTGGAAAGACATCAGAAAAGTCCTTAACGACAGGCACTTCTAGCAGATTAACCTTGGCTTCCGCATTCATCAATACCAAGAAGGTTGCATAACCCTTATTGATGCATCTTAAAGCCTTGATTGAGGAGATTATTAACTTGGAGACTCCCTTCATACCCTGGAAGGTAAATGCAACTTGGTTGGGTCCTTCGAACTGTACCACCTTGTTCCTGCAGTCAATTCTTGCATTCATAGCTGAAAGCCAGTCCATACCCACTATCAGATCAAATAATGCTATAGGGAGGAGTGAGGCTTCTATTGAAATTTTAGTTTCTCCAAACCACACTGGAACTCTACACTTATTCCTGGTCTGCAAACAGGATCCATTAGGCATCATAACTTCTAAAGATGCAGACTCTGGGAGGACTTCTAAATCCAGCCTACGCACCAGAGATTCTGCTATGAACGAGTGTGAGGCACCCGTGTCAAAGAGAATCTTAGAGGGAACGTTTCGTATCATAAGTATTCCTACATGCATGAATGCAACAAAGGTATTAATTTTAGTGTCACTAAGGAGAGAAATACTAAAATGTCTAGGACGTACACATACCTGCCACCACGTCCTCCTGATCCTTAGCTTCCTGTTGGCCTAGCCCATAAGCTCTGGGTTGCACCGGACCTCGTCCTGCAGTATTTTTCTCCTCGATTCCAACATGAGCCTTTCCTCTGTCAGTTCTGCTAGGACCACCGACCTCAAACTTCGACTATACAAGAATCATAATTAGGCCTATTGAGGGAAATGTATAACTTAAGAAGATTAACCAAATGAAATTTTGTACCTGAACCACGGGAGTTCCCTGGCAGTAACGGGCTATATGTCCCGGTTGATGGCATTTGTAACAAACTCCCGCAGCAGCTAAACACTCACCCAGGTGGTGAAGGTAGCATTTAGGACAGAGGGGGTAATCTTTGACCTTGGACTCGGTCTGACCACCCTTCTTATCATCAGTTCTCTGCTTCTTGTTCCAGTTCTTTCCTTGACTATTCTTGTTCTGATGTTGTTGCTGCTGCGGTGCATCCTGAGTCCGCTTCGAACGAAAATTATTTCGCTTTTGCACCTTCTGCTGATCAGCCTCCAGTTTCCTCGCTGTGTCCACTAAGCTCTTGTAATCGGCATTGACCATTGTTATCAAAGGCTGCCTCAGCGAGTCACGCAGTCCGTCCACGAACCGGCTACATTTCACGTTCTCATCCCCTTGCATATTGCCCGCATAACGAGATAGGTGAGTCAGCTCCCGCTCATAGGCTATTACAGTCTTGTCCCCCGAAAAGAGTCGGAGGTACTTTTCCTGGAGACTGCGGCGCTCGGATGGGGGCACAAACCAGGTAGATAGTGCCGTCGAGAAATTGTTCCACGTGAACATATCTGCTGTACGGCCAGCGGGGTCGTCCGCCAGATGCCTAGTCCACCACAGATTTGCCTCACCTGTCAGGAGGAAGGCAGCTAGAGGAACCTTCTTGTTCTCTGGGCACTGCATCACTTCGAGCAGGTCGCGGGTCTTAATCAACCAATCATCGGTCTCCATTGGTGTTTCTTCCCCATTGAAATTGGAGGGCTGAAGATTCCGGAAATTCCTCAGATAACGATCCATTCCTAAGTCTCCGGCAGCTGGTACAGGAATTGCTGCTGGATCTGCTGCAGGCAGTCCATTTCTGAATTCCAGCAAAGCTATGGCCACTGCCCTGGCAATAATGGCCGCTAAGTCAGTAGGTTCTGGCACTGCCGGTGCTGCTGGTGCTGCTGCTGGTGCACCACCGTCATCCATGACTATCTCGGGAGTGGTGTTCTGCCGCGAAGGCTCGCCCGCTTCGTTGGTACGCGGTGCCTATACGATGGAAGAGAAACAGTTATTGATGTACGAGACACAAGAAAGATCTACTAGAAAGATATTTCCATTCAACGCATAGCTGAGCTAGAAGAAACTTTGATGACTCTAACGTCAAAGAATGATTCAGTTGAAATCCTAAGGCTCTGTGAATTTTCTGGGTCGTGGGATCTTAAACTAACCTCGCTTTGATACCAATTGTAAAACCCCACCTTAGTTTTACCACAAATCAGCAGTCCGGCCGGGCCCCGTGATAAGAAGCAAACTAAGAAACGGTAATATAAATTGGTACATAGCTGGTATAAAATGAAATAACAGAAAAAAAACTAAATAGTACTTACAGCGGAAACAGTAAAAGAAACTAAGGGGTAAAAGTGTACCTCACACTTGATTTCACAGAGCCACTAAAAAGAAAGTGTCATAATACTTGAAATACCGAAATCTTAATATAGTCTGATACATGAAAACATTAGATTATCCTGGTACATGACCAACATAATAACATTGTACTGAAAGGAAAACCACTGATTGAAAACAAACTAAACAAGGTACAACGGCAATCGCGCTCATCCTAGGCGCAACACCCCACCTGTGACTCCTGTAATGAGAAGCCCAAAAATGGGTCAGCCCAACTGAAGAGTAAGAAAAACCATTTCCCCTAGTGACACTAAAATGTTAAAAATTGAAGAAACATGAGTGAGTGTCAAATACAGAAATAACTATTTTGTACTAAATAAGTATTTATACAATATTACTACGCATGTTTTTCTGTCAAAGTGCCACAAACATAAATGACTATTCTGCTGTGATTCAATCGTGTATTTCTCCTTAAAAATCACAATAACTACAATGGGTTTCTAAACCGTGACGTACACTTACATTTTGGGGTTGCAACTTATTCGCGATCTAACGATCCGAGTCCTTACTAACGAACGCATCACGTTCTTGGACTCGTATCTATTGAACTATAAGGGGATGTATTTTTCCCCCAAAAGTTGAGGCTCCTAGGGGCTACTATGCCCTAAGAGACAGATTGTGGGCCTCAATCTTATCACGAGCGATAACATCATTCGTGCCTCCTAAACGATTTCTGTTATTATTTGGAATTTCAATAAAAGTTCTACTAGCTGTGCTGCGTAGGTTCACCGTTTCCCGAGAACTCTTACCTTTAGGAGAACATCATATTCGTACTCTACTGATTTATTTGAATGTCTAGAACGTACTCTAACACATACTATCAGTTATTAGTACAAAACACGAGAATATATTACTAATTAATTTCTCGTCTAAAATATTATGCGCTACTATGATATGTCTAACCAAAAGAAATAGATTTTCTTACCGTTGAATTGCGTCGCTCGTACACAAGGCGCGGCGGCATATCGTCCTCTCAAGTTTTCGGACTGAAACACGGAAAACGGGGACTGCTGGAGTGATCCTCCGCTGAAGGACCGGCTGCTGGATCGCTGATTAGAGTAGTCAAAACTTAGAAGAATAGAGGGCATCAATTATAACTGGAGGGAGGAAAGGGATCTTCATCACTTACCTTGGCAGGAAGGACCAAACAGGAAGATGGCGACTCAAATCCTACCTGCGCAGAAACAGGGACGACGGGAAGACCACCGACGGGGTTTCACGATGAGGCTATTGGATCTGCAGGAAGGAGTCGGGGTTGGAAACGCATACTGCGAGAGTTAACAGGCCCTGCTGCCGCACTCGACGGAGGAAGGAGAGGCGGACGGGTCTTCACGAAAGGGAGGAGGTGGCTCCTAAGCGTCGGCCGTCGATGACTATCAGGGGGGGGGGGAGCGAGCGCCGACAACCGAGAGAGACGGGGAGCCCTAAACCTCGCTCGGGTCGAGAGGGAGGAGGAATAGATCGGCGGTTACCTAAACTGTCGAGCGCCTGGGAGATAAAAAGAGGAGAAACAGCGGTTCCGATTACGCGAGAGGTCAAGCGTCGGTTAAGAAAGGAAACCGTATAATGGAAAATTTGTTTAACTCCTACTTTAATGCCCATTTACCGTTGCACTGCTAACGCGCTAAAATTATAAAATTACTGTTCCTGCGAACCTCTAAGTTGCGTCATAGTGATATTATTAACTTCAATTTACGTACTAATCAGAGCGCAACAACTAGCCACAATAGTTCGTACCTCGACATGACGTAGGCTTAATCACCCTTGCTCGAGATCGGGCCCTGCGAACAAATTTAGTTTGGCGTATTAAAATGTGGATGTTACAACCTATAGCATTGTCCTGCAGGAATATGACCACCGCCATTCTTGGAGTTCAAAGGTCATCACTAGTCGTTTTGCACTAGCTGCTTCTCATTCTGGAGGCACCAATACTGGCCCACTGAGAAAGATCACTTGACATGTGTCTACTGTGGCCAGAGTCGGCATACTTGCGACACTTGCTTCAAATTACATGGGATCCCTCAACCGAGAGGTGGAATGGTACCTCGTGGAGGACGTGGTTGTGGCCAATCTAGTTTTATCTCTCCTTGCTTTGCTCACTTGACTGAGTTCATTGATGCAGTACCTCTGGTGGCCAGATCTCTGAGCCTCCTTCTATACCTGAGTCCTTTTCTATTGATGAGATGATGACCCTCCGCCGCATTATGCAGTGGTTATCCTTTGAGCCCAGTTCTGGTCCATCCAAGTGCTCACTTTGCTACCATACCGCCTACCACTCATTGGATCATTGACTTTTGGGCCACTAATCATATGATTGGGTCATATTCAGGTTTTGTTTCATATTCACCATTGTCTGGCAAAGACAAGGTAAACATTGCTGATGAAACTCTTTCCTCTATTGCAAGAAAGGGATCCATCAATTGATCTGCTCTTACCTTGGCTTCTGCTCTACACGTCCCTTCTTTTACTTGCAACCTCTTATCTGTTAGTCATATTACAAACTCTATGAACTGCTCTGTCACTTTCTTTCCTTTTTACTGTGTCATTCAGGGTCTGCAGACGAAGAAGGTGATTGGCTCTGCTAGGATGCGAGATGGATTGTACGTGTTTGATACTGTTGTTCCTTAGGCTCTTCAGGCTCACTAACTTTCTCTGTTGTCTACCTGACATCGTCGTTTGGGCCATCCCTCTACTACTACTATGCAGTCTTTATTTTCTAGTGTCTCATCTTCTATGTTCTAAACCTTTATGTGTGATGTCTTTGAACTTGCTAACATAAGCGTGTCTCTTTTACTCATATGTCTAAGCCTTGTACTGTACTTTTTCATACTATTCATAATGATGTATGGAGCCCTGTCCTGTTGCTTCCATCTCCGGCTATCATTGGTTTGTAACCTTCATTAATTGTTATTCTCGCATTACTGTATTTATTTGATCCGTAGTAAGAGTGAAGTGTTCCCACTATTTCAAAAATTTCAAAAGATGATTTCTACTCAATTTGGTGCAACTATTAAAACTCTTCGCAGTGATAATGTTTGTGAATATATGAATTCCAAATTTGAAAGTTATTTGAGTGATCTTGGCATTGTTCATCAAACCACCTGTGTCCATTCTCCCATACAAAATGACGTTGCTGAACGTAACAATCGTCATCTTCTCGAAGTGGCTAGATGCTTATTATTTACCATGTCTCTTTCGAAATGCTATTGGGGTGATGCCCTTCTTACTGCTGCATATCTTATTAATTGTATGTCTTCCCATCATCTGGGCAATCACACTCCTCTACATACCTTGGGTATCCCTCCTACTACTCTTTCCCCTCGTGTGTTTGGATGTTTATGTTTTCTTCACATTCACAACATTACTCGAACAAAACTTGATCCTCGGGCCCTTCGATGTGTGTTCATTGGTTACTCTCCTACACAAAAAGGATACAAATGCTATCCTCCTCCTGTCAAGAAAATATGTATCTCAATGGATGTAACTTTTCATGAAACTACATCCTATTATGAGTCCTCACTTCAGGGGGAGTCTTCACACTTGGAAGTGAGTACTCCTACTCTTCCTTTACCTATTCCACCTCTATACAACACCACTCAGGGGAGAGTGTGGATATTCCCAAAGAAAAGGAGTTGCAAGTGTACACCAGGAGAAGCAAAGGATCAAACACTCAGTCTCATTCCATAATACCGGAGTCACTACCGGATTCGTCTTCAGCACCCCTTGAGTTACTTATTGCTCTCCGAAAAGGTATTCGCTCATCCACTCAACATTCTTTATCTAACTATGTTTCATATGCCTCTTTAACCTTAACCTTTTCCCATAAAGCCTTTGTTGCTTCTCTATCCTCCGTGTCTATTCCTGGTACATGGCAGGAAGCACTTGACCACCCAAAATGGACAAAAGTAATGATGGAGGAAATGCAGGTTCTAGAAAAGAACCATACATGGGAACTGGTCAATCTCCCTCCTGGAAAGAAGATAGTTTGCCGTCGATGGATCTTTACGATAAAGCAGAACTCTAAAGGTATTGTGGAGAGGTTCAAGGCGCGGTTGGTGGCATGAGGCTACACTCAACTCATGGCGTTGACTACCAAAAAAAATTACTCTGGTGGCAACAATGAATTCAATCCGTGTCTTGTTATCATGTGCCTCCTGTAAAGGGTGGGATCTTTAACAACTGGATATAAAGAATGTTTTCCTTCACTGTGAGTTGGAAGAGGAAGTATATGTCAATGCCCCCTGGTCTTTTCCCTATCGACTCAGAAGGGAAGGTTTGTAAATTTGAAGAAAGCTCTTTATGGGTTAAAGCAATCTCCCAGAGCTTGGTTTGGGAGACTTCATAAAGTCATGACCTCATTACGCTATAACCGAAGTCATGCCGATCACACTATATTCATCAAGCGGAAAGAGATGAAGGTGACTCTTGATTGTGTATGTTGATGATATGATTATTACAAGCGATGACATGGATGAGATCCATGCTTTGAAACTAAAACTTGCTAGTAAATTTAAAGTTAAAGATTTGGGCAAGTTGAGATATTTTCTAGGGATTGAGATAGTAAAATCAAAATATGGGATTCATATTTCACAGCGGAAGTATGTCCTTGATTTATTAGAACAGACAAGAATGAGTGGTTGCAAGCCTGCTGATACCTCTATTGAAGTCAACCACAAACTTCGACGAGATGATGGGGAGTCTGTGGAAGATATTTCGAGTTATCAAAAGCTGGTAGGAAAATTGATCTACCTATCTCATATTTGTCCTGACATTTCATATGCAGTGGGAGTGGTAAATCAATACATGCATTCTCCTAAGGTCAGACATCTCGATGTCGTAGACAAAATTCTAAGATATTTGAAGACCTCACGTGGTAGGGACATTTTATTCTCACCCAGTGATAACTTAAAAATTGAAGTATATACTGATACAGACTGGGCTGGATCAATTGGTGATAGGAGATCTACTACATAATATTGTTCCTTTGTTGGGGATAATCTTAGTCACTTGGAGAAGCAAGAAACAACATGTAGTGGCTCGCTCTAGTGCTGAAGTTGAGTTTAAATCTGTGACTCATGGTATATGTGAGGGGATATATTACGCGTAGGGAAAAGACTTGCAGTAAATGAAATAACATGGATACAATCACGAGGTATGCTCTTGCCAACTTCCGGAGGCTGGTTCCTCCTTGAAGCTCCTCTCCAAATGAGAGTTCAAAAACCTAGAAGATGAAAAATGAACCTAAACTCTCAAGCCACCTCCTTATATAGGGAGGGGGGACACACCATTTACCTAAAACATACTATTTAAAATAGGAAATACACTAATAATAATACGCTCGCGCGTAACAATACATCCCGTCAGAAAATCGACCTTGACCCCAAGGTCGGACTGTCGCCCGTCCTCTAGTAGCGATATGCCAGCGGGTGGGCTGCTGCCGAGGTACCCGGAGCTCCGTCCGGCGGTACGTCCGTGAGCAGAAGGGTGTCAAAGTCGGACGCGCCGATCTCGTCCATGTCCTCCCCGATGAGGAACCAGAACTCCTTCATAGGACAATCATGACCAGGAGAGTAGGGTTGCTTGCAACGAAAGCACAAACCCTTGCTTCGTAAGTCATTGTACTCCTGGTTGGAAAGGCGGTGAGTAGGTGTACGACGGTTGTGGCGTGGGCTCATAATGGGTGGGCGAGGTAGAGGAGGTGGCGGTGGTGGATGTTTCAGCGGGGTAGGAAAATATGATTGGTAGGGAGGTTTGGAGGGAGGCGATGAAGAAAGAATGTCCCCGGACGTCGCTAGGAATTCGACCTCTATTAGCTGGGAGAGGTCCATGACTTGGTTGACAGTTAACAGTTGGAGGGTGCGGAGGCGGGCTCAGATATGGGGTTGTAAGTCGTGCATGAAGTAACCCAAGTAATGGTCGGGTGGAAGACCTGGGACATGGGTGAACAATTCGATGAATGCATCAACGTATGAGTCAATGAAGTCGGTTTGACGAACCCAACAAAGGCGCTCGATCATGGAGCCGAAGTAACGGTGATCATACAGCTGAATGAGGGCCTCCGTGAGAGCTGTCCAGGTGAGGCTGGGAGAGGACTGGCGGAGCCAGCGGATCCAATGGAGGGAGGACCCGTCCATGCCGATAATCGCTGTGGAGTCCTGTTGCGTCGGAGGAGTCTGGTGAATGTAAAAAAACTGTTCGGCGCGAGCAATCCACCCGAGAGGGTCAGTCTTGTTGAATGTGGGAATGTCGTGTGGAGTAGGCAATCCCACCAATGTGGGTTCTTCGGGGGCCGCGGTGCTTGGTGATCCCAAAGCAGAGGCGGCAGGAGGCCCGGAGTTCTGGACGGGTTGCAAGTTGTGGAGCATGGCCATAATTGAACTGAATTGCTCGGCTTGGGTCTTGAGACGAGAGTTGATGGTGGTGAGAGCTTGTTCGAGGGCTTCCACGCGGGATCCCATCTGGCCCTTTGGCATATGAAGAAGAGGGCACAAGCTGGAGATGTGAGATGGAGAGTGAGAGGAGATGCGAGTAGACATAGGACTGCAGGGCTACAGGGAGCCCGAAATCGAGCGGTGCTGCCGAGGAGGGAGTTGACGGGCTCGAGGGTGCTGGACGGTGCTGCCAAGAAAAGCAGGCAGAGGTCTGCTAGGCGGGGACGGTGCAGGCCGAAGGAACAAACAGAGCAGACGTCGATCGTCGGTACTGGCGAACTGGAGCAGGCTGAGCGTGTGACGAGGGTCGACGAGAGGATCTAGCGGAGCGGGCGACACGCAAAAGCTCAATACAGAGGGATCGATCGACCGATGGTACTGTCGACGAGCAGGCTTCGAAGCAAAGGGTCGATCATCGCTGGGAATGAGCGGCGTTGTCGACGCAAAAGACACGCAGACACCGTCGATGCAGGGGCGATCTCGCGCAGATGTCGAGTCAGAGAAAATAGCAGGACAAACCCGGCGACACTGGATGCAGGCAGGGAGGCTAGGTCGGACCAAATATTACGCGTAGGGAAAAGACTTGCAGTAAATGAAATAACAGGGATACGAGGTATGCTTGTGCCAACTTCCGGAGGTTGGTTCCTCCTTGAAGCTCCTCTCCAAATGAGAGTTCAAAAATCTAGAAGATGAAAAATGACTTAAACTCCGAAGCCACCTCCTTATATAGGGGGGGGGGGGGCTCACACAATTTACCTAAAGCATACTATTTAAAATAGGAAATACACTAATAATACGCACGCGCGTAACAAGATATAACTTCGTACTCTCTTGAATGATCTTGGTTTACTGGAAACTGGCCCCTTCAACATGTATTGTAACAACAAGACTGCAATCAACATACTCATAATCCTGTCCAGCATAACCGCACCAAGCATGTTGAAGTTGACCGACACTTCATTAAAAAAATATTATGAAAGGGATTGTATGTACCCCTTTCGTATACTCGGAGGGACAGCTTGTAGATTTCTTCACTAATGCATTCAACGAAAAAATATTTGTGACTCTTATTAGCAAGTTGGGTATTAAGAACATTACATACCCAACTTGAGGGGGGTGGGGTGGGGGTGGGGTGGGGGTGGGGGGGGTGGGGTGGGGGTGGAGGGGTGGTGGTTTTAGAAGTAATTAGTTATTACTGATTTAATGTTTAATGCTAATTCCTTGCAATACTCTCTACTATAAGTAGATGATCTCTTTTATTTCGAGAAATATAACATTGTGAAGACGGATCTTTAAATATAAACTTGAACCAAGAATCTCAATTAGGATTTTGACCTATTCCAATAATATACTAAGGTTGAAATAAATGATAATTAATGCCTAGTTGATTAGAGATTTATTAAGTTCAAATATATGTTTCTAGATTTGCATTAACACTATTTAAATCTCGACCTGTAAGGCAAATTATACTACCCTTCGTCTGTAAAATACCACAAGAGGCAGAAAATAATTGTGGAAAATGTCATGTTACAATCTAAAAAAACTCAGTTATTACCACTATGTCTCATGCTTGTGATATTCGTAGGCTTGTATACGCTAGCAAAGATATAGTAGGTTGACTATTAGAATTGTAATAATGGAATAACATGATTTTTTTGGCTTCAAAACGTTTACTTTGTTGAAGGGTAGCCTTGGTGCACCGGTTAAGGTGTCGCCGTGTAACCTTGAGGTCACGGGTTCGAGTCCTGGAAGCAGCCTCTTGCAAAAATGCAAGGTACGGTTTGCCTACATTTCACCCTTATGGTGGGACTCTTCCCCAGACCCTCGCTGCGCGGGGATGCTTTGTGCACCGGGCTGCCCTTTAAAATGTTTACTTTGTTGATTAAAAGTCAATGCTTTGATTGTTCTATTAACTAAAAGCACAGCTTGCAGGAAGTTGCAGTGAAGGTCCTAGCTGATCAAGATTTTCATGAGGATCGGATAAAAGAATTTCTGAGAGAGGTTGGTTCATTGAATGACAGAATCTAGTTTCTTTGTTAGAATTGTGCATTATTAGTTCACCAACTTGTACATTTTCCCCCAAAACTTCAGCACAACCTTTCTCAGCTAAGATAAATATACATGTATGCCTATCTAGTATGTTGTTTTGCTTGTAGTAACTTGAGTAAATTGTGTATTTGTGTGTTCACCAACTTGATCTTTTTTTTAAAGCTGAGGCAGGTGCTACACTATAATTATATTATTGAATGGAAGAAATTTATACCATTTCCAATGCAATGCTTCAATTCTACAGATGTTACTGGAGATCTGCCTTCACCATGATTGTATGATGAAATAGTTAAGAAGTCAGAATATATCATGATGTACATAAAATAGTCAGCTATTATAAATTAAAAGGTAAAACTCAATATCTACTGCTTTGTATGCCATAAGAAAACTTGTATTCTCGTGAACACAAACTGTTACTTTAAATCCTCGGAAGATCTAAATCATAGAGGATGTAGAACTATCCTTCTATATCACTCAATTTGTGCTTTCTATTGATCTGATTAGTCGGAGACACTTTTTTTTTTTCTTGCAAACAATTGTCTCTCCCTGTTTGCTGTTGATAAAAGTCAAACTGCCCTGTAGTACTGATGTCGGAGAAACTCACATGCTATATCCAATTAATAAGATCATACATGATGTCGATGGAGTTTGTGTTACGCTCACACATTCGCCGAAGCGAACCCCGGAATTCATGGAGCGCCCATATGGAAGCCGCCGTGATAGATTCATATAATATATTGTAATTAATCAGTATTAATTAATTATTTAATATTAATTAATGAGCATTAATTAATATGAATTAAAAGTATTATGTATGTCCTCCCTCATCTATATAAAGGGGAGAGGTTTAGTGTTTGGCATCCTAGAGGACTACTATAGTATGTTTTTTTCTCTCTATACCTCTCACGTATGTATCCCTTTTATGAATGTGATGCAATGTTCGTTGTTTTGAGTCGCTCATTCTCTCTCGCGCACATCGCATTGAGTGAGTCGCTCATCAAAGATTTTTGTTCGTAACAAATGGTCTGACCTGTCGTTTTTCGGATGCGGTTTCTATCGCCGGATTTCCACCAGTGCTTCCTTCGGCCGCCGGTCGGCAACCATCCTCTTTGTCCATGTCCTCCCCCGCCGCTGCCATCCATGAGATCCTCGATCGGCTCAATGCTATGCTCATAACCATCCTCTCCATAGCGCACCGTCTCGAGGCCAAAATCAATCTACTCGGCGAGCTCGATCGAATCACTGTAAAGGTATCTCCCTTTAGTTCGTTGCCCTCGCCGTCGCTGGCCACCAGCTCCTCCATCATCATAAGAACACGTGCTCTGGGCTTCTTCTCAGTCGTAGCCACAGCTGCGCCACCACAGCCACCAGCGCAGGAGTCCCACATCCTGATCCTCACCTGCACCCTCGCATACTCAGGCGACCAGCAGGCCAACCCCGATGGGTTCTCTTTCTCTATTGTTGTCCGTCCCTTCGTGCAGGGGTCCTCCGCCACTGCTGCCGGCGGGAATGGACGTCTGATACTTCCCCCAATGTTTCTTCCCGACTCCCCTGTTGTCTCCCCACGCCGACCCTCGTCCCTCCTAGCCACGACGTCGTCAAGCGGCCCTCCGCACCAGGGTCCTCTGTTGCTGCTACCGATGGAGATAGAGGTTAGCCACGTCCACAAGGTCTCCTGACATGGCTCTTGTCATTCCCCTACAACGCCATTATCGCAGACATCGATGCCTCCTCACTCCCACACGACGTTGTCCTTCTCACCTCGACACAGTTCTGCCCCATTGTCGCAACACTGTGTGCATTCTCCCCGACTCCAGCGCCGACGTCTTCTCCCTTCTTTCTTCCATTATTCTCTTCCACCCACGCCGCATGATTTCTCCCATCTCGTCCTCTGCAATCGGCGGTCCGTCTCCCTTGCCTTCTCTTTGCGTTGGAGCTTTGTTTTTCCTGTCAAGCTACATCACACCCACCACAATTTTATCTTTTTTTAATCCCATTTCCAGGGCTTAAAACTTTCGGGCATAGGACTCAAGGTCTTAAAGGTGCCGGTCTGCAACTTCCCCTTCTCCCCTCTAGCGTTTTCCTTCCCCTGTGCACTAGCCGTTTCGAAACCTCTTGTTTTCACATCCCACGTGCATCCCCATACCATCCTACATCAAATATCTTTTCTCTCTCTTGAGCCCCATGCTTCCTGTCAAGCCCTCACTTGCTTTCTACACTTCTCTACCGTATACTCTTTCCTTCCCATGTTCGCACCAAAGTGCACTCACATCTTCCTCATATAGCCCCCCACATTTCTTTGTCGCAGCACTTCACCCACAACATCAGCCATCGCTCTGCCCAAAACTCCACCCACCTTTCTTTGGTCCACTCGCACCCCCTCCACTCCCACAATTTTTCCGCTCCACGGCTCATCATCCCCCAACCATGTTATGTCGCGACAAAGACTGATTCCTTTCATTCCGCTGGTGTTTGCCTCTATAGCTTCCATCAAAACAAACTTAAGACTCGACCTTGAGGGGAAGGTCAATTTTCAAGGGCGGTATAGTGTTACGCTCACACATTCGCCGAAGCGGACCCCCTCGTCGGAATTCATGGAGCGCGCATATGGAAGCCGCCGTGATAAATTCATATAATATGTTGTAACTAATCAATATTAATTAATTAGTTAATATTAATTAATGATTATATTAATATTAATTAAAAGTATTATGTATGCCTTCCCTCATCTATATAAGGGGGAGAAACTTAGTGTTTGGCATCCTTGTGGATCACTATAGTATGGCCTCTCGCTCTCCTCTTTGGACTCTCCTCTCTACCTCTCACGCATGTATCCCTTTTATGAAAGTAATGCAATGTTCGTTGTTTTATGTTCGCTCATTCTCTCTCTCTCACGCATCGTAGTGAGTGAGTCGCTCATTGAAGATTTTTGTTCGTAATAGTTCGGTGATGTTTTTACTTTTCTGATGATAGTTAATTTATTTTGTTTGCCCGGGTATCTTATTATTATTATTTTTTTATGACGAAGATGAAGTGGTTGTTCCCTAATACGGGAGCTATTTAGGATCATGTGTTTGTTAGATTTGGCAGAGATTTGATTATTCATATTTGGTTGAGTTTAGTTGAGGTTTTCATTCTCATATTCTATTACCTTGTGTTGCACGTTAGTTGGATTTTTGTTTTTCCCGCATTTAGGATCATGTGTTTGTTAGATTTGGCAGAGATTTGATTATTCATATTTGGTTGAGTTTAGTTGAGGTTTTCATTCTCATATTCTATTACGTTGTGTGCAACGTTAGTTGGATTTTTGTTTTTCCCGCAGTTCGGCCAGGTTTAATTATGTTGTTCATTGGGCTGTACGTGGTTGTTAGCACCTGTTTTGAATTGGTATTTGGTATTTGGGCACTGAAAATAAAAAGGCAAAAATGGGATTCAATTTATGTAATTTGTTCAACATTAAGATTCCCTTTGGCTGAAACCCTTACATTCATTTACCCCTCCTATAATAAGGGGGTTGTTTGCTGGTTCAGCACCTTTCACCTATTATAACCAAAGAGAAGCTACAGTGAATAAAAAGCTACATGAGTCCTAGTTTCTGCAACTGATATTGATTTTGAGTGATTATTTCCTGTCCAAGACACCTCCCCCTTCTTTGGAGAGTTTGTGCCCCTTCTTCCTCATCCTCAATACTTCTCTTTATCACCCATAGCCTTCCTCTCAACTTCCTCTTTGTTTCGATGACTGCCAATTGTTGTTCTGGCTGCTGTGAGGATTTTTTTTTAAATATCATTGTTCATGTAGACTCATGTAGATATTTTGGGCTGTGTAACAGTGCTATTTTGAGGCATTTGCTTGAAGATTTCTATTGGACTTTTGGGTTCACATTACTGTTTCATTGTTGCTTTTTTGTGAGACCAAATGATAAAACTAGGGTTCATGGAGATGAAGCAGGCAAATATCAATAGATTAATTCAGCAAAAGAGATACAGGTGTTGTGGATGAGGTAGTTGGCCGGTCTAAGGAGTATAGATAATGGCTGTTACAACTATTAATCTATACACTCAATGTGAGACTATGTTAAATACATACTAAAGTAAATGTGTAACATCTGGGCAAATATATATAGGAGATTTACAATGCCCATGTTAGATGTTACACATTTATCTGTATTTAACATAGTCTCACATTGGGTGTATAGATAGATTAATAGTTGTTACTTTAGTCTGTATTTATCTGTGGCCTCTCTTTGAGTCCATTGGGCGGTTAAATCCCTAGTCAGGGGTGACATCATATCTAACTATCAAAGATCCATTTGACTTTTGCAACAGTCAGGGGTTCTTGTCATGGGCTCCATGCATAAAGGAGCATAGTTCATTGAGAAGATCATAAAAAAGTTGCAAACTATTCGATAGAGAGTTCTAGCAAGTTCAAGTAGAACGTATTAGGGCGACGGAAGTCCTATCAGAGTGCGGATTTGGATAATGGTTATCATGTGAAGAACCGGGAGCCTGCTGACATAGTAAGCATTCGAGACTAGATCGGAAGATATCGGGGGCTTGAAACAGCAAATCAGGAGACCAAATAGAGTCAATTTATTCGACACAATTATTGCAAAAAGTTCGGAAGCTAGAGAGCCTAGCCTCCAAGGAAATGAAATGTTACACCAACGCAACAGAGGCTCGACCTCAACATTGGATATAATCGGCAACGTCAATGACGGAGGGATGAAAAAAAGCTCAATGTTGGAGGAAACTCCAACTTCAGCCGACAACGACCGGAGCCCAATATGGCCTCGACGTTGCCGTGGAAGATGGGAGAAGTGAAGCTCGACCTCGACAAAGGAGGGATGAGGTCATCATTGGCCTCCCATCCGGGCAGAAGGGTTGTGACTGTGGTGTCAAGAGTGGTCGGCAGGTGTGTCAGCTAGGTCATGGAACCAAACAACTTTGATGCCATGTAGAATAAAATGGAATTAAATTATTTGTTCACGTAAATGACCCTTTTATACAAAAGAGGGTCCCATATTAATGGATCAAATAAGATAAATGTATAAAATGAAAGAATATTTACCATAACTTTCTACAATTTCATTTTATGTTTCCGCAATCATCAGCTTTATGGGTACATCGACGGGACGATTGTTTAGCCTCCCAGTACTGATCCGGGTTGGCGAAAGTGGGACGCTGGAAATTCCCTTATTGTCTAATGGTTTCTTCACTCCATGTCACCCTTGGTCTATCGTACATGCTGATTGACTCGGCCTTTGACATCTGGACTTAGGCTCGTGAGACTTATTCATGACTCGGTAGCTCTACTGAGGTATACGAGCTCACTCGGCGTCTTCTTGAACTCAAACAAGATGCCTCTTTTGCCGCTTACTTCTCCGAGTTCGAACGCCTTTACCAAAAATTGGACTACTTTGAAGACTTCACTCCCGCTTGCACTGCTGATGCTTGGGCCTTAAAAACCAAGGAAGACCGCTATCGAGTCCATGTCTTCCTCATGGGTCTTAATATGGAGTTCGACATGGTGCGAACTCATGTCTTGAACCGACAACTTCTTCCCTCTTCGGGTAGCCTTCAGTATGGTCTTAGGGGACGAAGATCTCCGCCGTACTCTCAACTCCGATCGTGGTTTTGATCTCTCCGCCCTTGCTGGTCTTCTTCGTGCTCCTCCTTTGTCTCGCAAGTTGTGCGATTTCTATAGCAAACAGGGTCATGCCCGGGACTCCTGCTTCCGTCTTTATCCTCATCTTGCTCCCTCGAATAAAAGCTCTTGTGGTCGTGGTCCCTCTCGCCCACCCACTCCTCCTGCTACTCACACCGCTGAAGTTGTTGTTGGTCGGGTTCCCTCTGACAGTCTTTCCTCGTAGGAACTGGATGTTTTGCGCCGTCTCATGCGCACTCAAGTTTCTTCCCCTACTGTTGCCTTTGCCACTGTTGGTCCGCCCAGCGCCCAGTCTGGCACCCTCATCTGAGTGGATTATTGACTCTGAGGCGACATATTAGATGACAGAAACATTGTCAGGTTTTACCTCTTACACCCCCCTCTCAGAGCGTGATAAGGTTGTCACCGCCAATGACTCACTCTCACCAATTGCTGGCAAGGGGACCATCAGTTGTTCCTCTTCCATGCCCCTCGCCTCAAGGTTGTATGTTCTTGCTTTTCCTCGAAATCTGTTATCTATTAGTCGTTTGACTGCATCCTTAAATTGTTCTATCACTTTCTCTCCTGATGGTTGTGTTTTTCAGGATCTGGCCACGAAACATCGTATCGGCAATGGTAGGAACTGTAGGGGGTTGTACATCTTAGACCATCCTCCTACTCAAGCTCTCTCTAGTACCACTCCAACTCTCTCCAGTTCTCCTCGTCCCTCGCCTGTGGATGTGTGTCGATGACATCAACGTCTCAGACATCCCTCCGCCAGCTATCTTCTCAAGTTATTTCTTATGTTTTCAAGCTCTCTGAGCCATTTTGTCTGTAATGAATGTGAACTTTCTAAACATATATGACATAGTCCGAATCACTTTTCTTCTCCTAGTATGGTTCATTTTGATGTTATTCATGCTGATGTTTCGGGACCATCCCCTGTTGTTTCTCTCTCTGGTTACCGATGGTTTGTGACTTTGATTAATTGCTTTTCTCGTTCTACTTGGGTGTATTTATTAAAACGGAAAAGTGAAGTCTTTGATTATTTTCGACTCTTTCACACCATGGTGGCTACTCAATTTGGTAGCACTATTCGCGTGCTCCGTAATGACAATGGGGGTGAATACGACAATCGTGGTGCCTTCGATACTTATCTTAGAGGTCATCAGATTCTTCATCAAAAAACTTGTGTCAACACCTCTTCTCAGAATGGTGTGGTTGAACGTAAGAATAAGCATCTCCTTGAGTAACCAGATGTCTTCTTCTTACCATGAATCTTCCCAATTCTTATTGGGGTAACGCGGTTCTCACCGCTGCTTACCTCATCAATCGTCTACCCTCTAGCACCTTACAATATGCATCTCCCTTATTCTGTCGGTCCACTAAATGCATTGTTCACACCTCTCATCTACCTCCGCGTGTGTTTGGGTGTGTCTGCTTCGTTCATGTTCATCTGCAACATCGTGATAAATTGGACGCGTGCTCCCTACAATGTGTCTTTGTTGGTTACTCTCCTACTACGAAAGGGTATCATTGTTATCATCCTCCTTCTCGACGGTTCTACTGCACCATGGACGCAACGATTCGTGAGGAGGCACCGTATTTCGGTTCTCGTCAGGGGGAGGACACTCCTGTTGACGATCTCCATCTTCCTCTTCCTATTGTGGCCTCACCATCACCTCCTATAACTTCCTCTGACATACCTTCTCCCGTGAATCCATCTATTGAGGACTTACGATCACCTCCTATGATTGCCTCTGTCATACCTCCTCCCGTGAATCCAACTCACGGGGGCCTCATTCCTCCTCTTCTTCTAGTCTATTACAGACGCAACCTTGGTATTACAGACGCAACCTTGGTGTTACAGTGTTACAACCCCCAGTCATTCCACCACCACAGGTATGCTCTTCTGAATCAGGTTCTGATGACGAGCTTCACCGCCCCCTTATACATCTGAAGCGGAAGTCAACCTCTGCTAAATACCCACTTGCAAATTATATCACTTATCAAAACCTGACAAAGACGCATAAGGCCTTCGTCTCCTCCTTGGATTTTGTTCGCATTCCTAATACTTGACATGAAGCAATAAAAACACCTATGTGCGCAAGGCAATGGAGGAAGAGGTGTTGTCATTGGAAAAGAACCAGACTTGGATACTCACCCATCTCCCCACCAGGAAGAAGTCTGTTGGTTTCAGATGGGCGTTCTCTGTTAAATAGAATCAAGCGGGGGTTGTTGAGATATATAAAACAAAACTTGTTGCTCAAGGATATACTCAAACTCTATGTGTGGACTATCATGAAACGTTTGCTCTTGTTGCCAAGATGGTCTCCATCCGTGTCATTTTATCATGTGTTGCATGCTTGGGATGAGAGTTGTAACAATTTGATGTCAAGAACGTCTTTTTACGTGATGATCTTGAAGAAGAAGTCTATATGAAAGTTCCACTTAGTTTCGCAAAGACAGGATCGGAAGGAATGGTGTGAACTTCAAAAACCTCTCTACGGTCTAAAACAATTTCCCAGTGCTTGGTTTGGGATATTCCAGAATTCCATGACCTTATTGGGATACAAGTAGGATCACTCTGATCATACCCTCTTCGTGAAAAGGAAAGCAGAGAAATTGACTATTCTCATTTTTTATGTCGACGACATAATCATCACAAGTAATGATGTTGCAGAAATCACGTGGCTTAAAACGCGCCTGTGTAAAGAGTTTGAAATTATAGATTTAGGAAAGTTGAAGTATTTTTTGGGAATAGAAGTTGCACGTTCTGATCGCGGTATCTTCATTTCTTAGAGAAAATATGTCCTAGATCTTCTAGAAGACACATGAATGCTTCATGCTTGGTTGTGCTCCTGTTAATATTCCCATGGAAGTAAATTGTAAGATTAATGAAAACAAAGATGGTGAGAAGATGGACTCCTCTAGCTACCAAAGACTACTGGGAAGGCTAATCTATCTCGCATACTCGACCGGATATCACACATGTTGTTGGGATCCTTATACATACATTCTCTCATATTGCGACATCATGAAGTTGTCATGCTTGTGTTACGGACCTACGGTACTTGAAGAACTCTCCTGGACGTGGAATTCTATTCGCCCGCAATAAACAACTGGATGTTGAAGTTTATGCAGATGCTGATTGGGCTGGTAGTCAAGATCACATAAAGTCTACCACCTGATATTGCTCATTTGTTGGAGGGAATCTAGTGAACAGGCGAAGTAAGAAACAAAATGTTGTAGCAAGATCCAGTGCAGAAGCAGAGTATATGACAATGTCACAAGGAATGTGCGAGGGGCTCTGACTTAATACGATAATGCAGGATTTGGGATTATAGACTGAAAAATCTGTCAGATTATACTGCGACAACAAAGCTGCTATCAATATTGCACATAATCTTATTCAACATGATCGAACAAAACAAGTCGAAATTGATAGGCACTTTATCAAGGATCACCTTGAAAAAGGCAATATTTGCATTTCGTTTGTTCAATCTCAGGATTAGGTAGCAGACATCTTTACCAAATGCCTATATTGTGATGTCTTCAAGGACAACATTATCAAGCGGGGAATACTCGACATCTACTCCCATCTTGAGAGGGGGGGGGGGGAGTTGAATTAAATGTTTGTATCATATTGTAAAAGACCCATTTATTTTCTCTTGTTTGGGATCACTCCCGTGATGTATGTATATGGGTCGCCTCCTTGTAATAAGCATGGTTCAAATTAACTGATGTATTACATATAATGCGACATATTTAGGATCATATCCAACATTAAAAGAGGTATCCATTGTCTCTGCTTAATTTTAGACAGTCTTGTCTGTATTCCCTTTAGTCTGAGTGTTGTTTTTTCTTAAGTTTTATTCATTGGAGTTTGTGATTTTTTTCCCTTTTATCTCTATTTATCTAAATTGATTTAGTCACTTTAATTAATGTATTTAGCTCTCTTTAATTCACTTTAATTGTGTAAGGTGTTGTGATGCAACACGAATCTACTGGCGATGCACGACCGAAACTCTGCCCTATATGCAATGCAATCCAACCAAATGTAGACATGTTGCATATTCGAATGCTTTGGTCCGATTGCCAATTACAATAAATAATTAATTAGGATAAAACAAAGTCAGGAGCACATTCGTTCACAACAATTTTTATTTGGAATAGCCACATGAATTCACAAAATGATTGAGGCGCAAATTATATCTAAGCACAAGTCGAATGAGCCCTACAAATCTCTTGATGTCACAATAATAAAAGCATATAATTTTAACATCCAACTAACATAGTCCAGTACACAATAGTAGGAAAATAAACCGATCATACCATGATTCATGCATGCAAGAGTAGGCCGGTCTGAGGGGAAATGATCTCTGGATTGCGGATAACCGGGGAGGAAGGTGAGGAGAGCTGGAAGTAGGTTGGTAGGTGGGGGAGTATTGGTGTAGGAGGGTCGACGGGGTGTGGGGTTAACTGTAGGAGAGGCGACGGGAAGGGCTGGCTGGAATAGGGTCGACATGGGTGGGGTTGGCTGTAGGAGGGCCAACGGGATGTGGGGCTGGCGGTAGGAGGGCCGACGGGAGGTGGTGCTGGCTGGAATAGAGACAGCAGGGGGTGGATGCGGCTGGAGGATGATCGGCAGGAGGGGAAGTGGAAGGGGGCTTCAGGCGGGAGGGGGTAGGGGAAAGGGGGACGGGCCTTGCAGATAGCTTTGGGAAGGTGGGGGGGGGGGGGGGGGGGGGGGTTGATGAGGCGGGGAGAGGAGGGGAGATCTGTAACAACCGTAATTTAATACGCAAAATTAAATTTACAAATTTGCAGGGCTCGATAGCGATGGGCTGTCTTGACCGCTCAATCTTTAGATCGAGGTATGTTTATCTCTCGTAGTCTTTGCCTCGTGTTAAATTTCTTTTTTTGTATGGTACGAACTTTAGTGTCTACGAAACTTCTTATTTTTAGCAAGGAGCAGTATAACGATAGAAAGGTTTTAAAGTAGTGGCAATCTTGTAAAATTGGCTGAAAAACCTCCCCCACGGTTTAGGTAACTGCTCCATTTACGCGTATCGCGCACGCCTTATTTTATAACCCCTCCCGTGCGCTCGTCTGAAGGAAAAACCGTCGGCCATCTCTTCTTTCCCGAACGATTCAAGCGAGAGAAGGTTTAGGGCTTCTCGTTTCCGTCCCGATCAATCGTCGGCTAAGAGTGTTCCAGCGGCTAATGCAGGCTCCCTCCCTCTCTTCGGCGCCTGTAAGCGCACCTCCCATCTGTAGGAAGCCCAGTTCTCAGGTAAGCGCACGTTCAGCTTAGTCGACGTTTCCTCCCTGCTCAAGGAGGTTTGTCGACGCCTCCTCTTTTCACTGTTAGACCCCGACGAAATCTCTTATGGCAGATTTGGTCCTCAGATCTAGAAGTCGAAGGCCTCTCTTCTTCGCCTCGACAGTCCTTACGAGACAGATTTTTCTGAGTTCTGATTGACTTCCTCTCCAGCAAAACCTCTCTAGGTAATGCCGATCCCTTCTTAAAAATTCAGTCTCTTACTCTTAGATCATAGTTTCAAGTTCTCGTTTAAGCCCTAATTTATTTGGTGGATCTCGTATGAAGTCACGACAAAATCGAGAACTCCCAATCTAGGTGTGACCTATCCCCATTTCAGAAATCTCAAGCCCCGATATTAGAGAAGTGGTAAGTTTTCCTTCATGCATTATGAAACAGTATACATTAAATTTTGGAGAACTTAAATATATTATGTACCCATTTAGGTCTCCGGAGAAATTGAATCTCATTGTTAACCGGAGATCAAGATAGGCTTCAGAATACGACTTAAAAGAAATCATGCCGCCTCGTCATGTGTACGAACGCCGCAATGCTACTGTAAGAAATTCTATTCTTTTTGGCTAGATATATCGCATAGTAGTATGTACAAGTTTTATTATTGAGAAATGTGAATATACTCGTTTTAAATAAATATGGATTTGTATGTTACACATAACTATTGCATTTCTTTAGACGTGCGATAGTATATTAAACTCCAGAAAATATATGCGGGACAGTTCTTTAGCTTAAATATGAACCGCGTCTTCCAACTGAATAAATAAAAGAACCAACGATTACTTAAATTAATCAGGAGGCATGGTTGAGGCACCTCCATCATGATAGATAGAGGCGCACTATCTTACTCATGGGGCATAGTAGACCCTATGAGCCTCAAATGCAGGGAGACGTGTTCTCCATTAGAAATTCAGAAGATACGAGTCTATGTCCGTGAGACATTAGAACCTCTGCGTTCGTTAGTTGAGACTCGAATCTGTAGAATGCGCACAAACAGATCCTCAGCATAAGACATTATGAAGGATAATCACTAGATAAATAGAAACTGAGCATGCGATAAAAATTAGAAATAGTGAGATAGATAACCTTTCCCTGTTAGAGCTTGAAAATGTATACATAAGACTTTTTAAACCAGAACAGACATTTATGTTAAATGTTTTCTTGGAAAGTACGCACAGTATAATAGAAACTATTCTTTTGTATGAAAATATTATTTTAAACAAAGCATGCACTCATGTTCCTTACAAGTATTTTTAGTGTCACTAAGAAGAGTAGTCTTTCTTACTCTCCAGTTGGGCTGACCCATTTTTGGGCTTATTATTACAGGGGTCACAGGTGGGGTGTTGCGCCTAGGATGAGCGCGGTTGCCGATGTTTTCCCTATATAGTTTGTTTACTTTCAGTAGTTTATTTCTTCAGTACTGTTATGTAATGTTGGACGTGTATCCAGATTTTCTGATGTTTCCTGTAACAGACTTTGTATAAGATTTCAGTCTTTCAAGTATGTTGACCTTTTTCCAATTTTAGTGGCTCTGTGAATTCAGCTTTCAAGGTACACTTTACCCCTAGTTACATTCTTTATTTCCGCTGTAAGTACTCTTTAGCACTTTTAAATTTATACCAGCTATGTACCAATTATTATTACCGTTTCTTGGTTTGCTATCTTATCACGGGGCCCGGCCGGACTGCGGATTTGTGGTAAAACTAAGGTGGGGTCTTACAATTGGTATCAGAGCTAGGTTTAGGATCTCACGACCCAGAAAGTTCACAGAGCCTTAGGATTTCAACTGAATTTTTCTTAGACGTTAGAGTCATCAGAGTTGTTTCTAGCTCAGTTATGCGTTGAATGGAAATATCTTTCTAGTAGATCTTCCTTATGTCTCGTACATCAATAATTGTTTTCTCTTCCATCGTATAGGCACCGCGTACCAACGAAGCGGGTGAGCCTTCGCGGCAGAACACCACTCCCGAGATAGTCATGGATGACGGTGGTGCACCAGCAGCACCAGCAGCACCAGCAGTGCCAGAACCTAATGAATTAGCGGCCATTATTGCCAGGGCCGTGGCCATAGCTTTGCTGGAATTCAGAAATGGACTGCCTGCAGCAGATCCAGCACCAGTTCCTGTACCAGCTGCCGGAGACTTAGGAATGGATCGTTATCTGAGGAATTTCCGGAATCTTCAGCCATCCAATTTCAATGGGGAAGAAACACCAATGGAGACCGATGATTGGTTGATTAAGACCCGCGACCTGCTCGAAGTGATGCAGTGCCCAGAGAACAAGAAAGATCCTCTAGCTGCCTTCCTCCTGACAGGTGAGGCAAATCTGTGGTGGACTAAGCATCTGGCGGACGACCCCGCTGGTAAGTGACGTTGTTCTAATCTCCTTTTCCTAGAATACTTTGCCCTGTTAGCGGTATAATAATATGAATTTTCATTTATGATAGGCCGTACAGCAGATATGTTCACGTGGAACAATTTCTCGACGGCACTATCTACCTGGTTTGTGCCCCCATCCGAGCGCCGCAGTCTCCAGGAAAAGTACCTCCGACTCTTCCAGGGGGACAAGACTGTAATAGCCTATGAGCGGGAGCTGACTCACCTATCTCGTTATGCGGGCAATATGCAAGGGGATGAGAACGAGAAATGTAGCCGGTTCGTGGACGGACTGCGGGACTCGCTGAGGCAGCCTTTGATGACAATGGTCAATGCCGATTACAGGAGCTTAGTGGACACAGCGAGGAAACTGGAGGCTGATCAGCAGAAGGTGCAAAAGCGGAATAATTTTCGTTCGAAGCGGACTCAGGATGCACCGCAGCAGCAACAACATCAGAACAGGAACAATCAAGGAAAGAACTGGAACAAGAAGCCGAGAACTGACGATAAGAAGGGTGGTCAGACCGAATCCAAAGTCAAAGATTACCCCCTCTGTCCTAAATGCTACCGCCACCATCTGGGTGAGTGTTTAGCTGCTGCAGGAGTGTGTTACAAATGCCATCAACCGGGACATATAGCCCGTTACTGCCAGGGAACTCCCGTGGTTCAGGTACGAAATTTCATTTGAGTAATTTTCTTAAGTTAGAGCTTTCTCTCAATAGGCCTAATTATGATTCCTTTATAGTCGAAGTTTGAGGTCGGTGGTCCTAGCAGAACCGACAGAGGAAAGGCTCATGTTGGAACCGAGGAGAAAAATACTGCAGGACGTGGTCCGGTGCAACCCAGAGCTTATGGGCTAGGCCAGCAGGAAGCTAAGGATCAGGAGGACGTGGTGACAGGTATGTGTACGACCAAGACGTTTTAGTATTTCTCTCCTTAGTGACACTAAAAATATACCTTTGTTGCATTCATGCATGTAGGAATACTTATGATACGAAACGTTCCCTCCAAGATTCTCTTTGACACGGGTGCCTCACACTCGTTCATAGCAGAATCTCTGATGCGTAAGCTGAATTTAGAAGCCCTGCCAAAGTCTGCATCATTAGAAGTGATGATGCCTAATGGATCCTATTTGCAGACCAAGACTAAGTGTAGAGTTCCAGTGTGGTTCGGAGAAACTGAAATCTCAATAGAAGCTTCACTCCTCCCTATAGCAGGTTTTGATCTGATAGTGGGTATGGACTGGCTCTCGGCTATGAATGCAAAGATTGACTGTAGGAACAAGGTGATACAGTTCGAAGGACCCAATCAGGTTGCCTTTACCTTCCAGGGCATGAAGGGAGTCTCTAAATTAATAATCTCCTCAGTCCAGGCTGTCAAATGCATCAACAAGGGTTGTGCGACCTTTCTAGTATTGATGAATGCTGAAGCCAAGGTTAATCTGTTAGAAGTGCCTGTTGTTAAGAACTTTCCTGATGTTTTTCCAGAGGAATTAACCTGGTGCCCCTCCTACCAGAGAGATTGATTTCCAGATAGATCTTATTCCTGGAGCTGCGCCAGTGGCCAAGAGTCCATACCGAATGGCTCCCAAAGAACTTGCCGAGTTGAAAATTCAATTGCAGGAATTGATCGACTTGGGTTTCATACGCCCCAGCACTTCACCTTGGAGAGCCCCTGTTCTTTTTGTTAAAAAGAAAGATGGTAGCATGAGATTGTGCATCGACTACCGTGAGCTTAACAAGCTGACAATTAAAAATAAGTACCCTATCCCCAGGATAGATGATCTGTTTGACCAGCTCGAGGGATCTAGCACGTTCTCCAAACTAGATTTGAGGTCGGGCTACCACCAGTTGAGAATTCGAGATGCGGACATCCAGAAGACGGCGTTCAACACTAGGTATGGGCACTATGAATTCGTGGTCATGCCGTTCGGGCTAACTAATGCCCCGTCCGCCTTTATGGATCTGATGAATAGGGTGTTCCGAGAATTTCTAGACCGTTTCGTTATCGTTTTCATAGATGACATTTTGGTTTATTCAAAGAGTCACGAAGATCACGCCGAGCACCTCCGAGCAGTGTTGAGCATTCTCAGAAAGAACCAGTTGTATGCCAAGTTTTCAAAATGCGAGTTTTGGCTCTCAGAGGTTGCTTTCTTGGGACACGTCATCAGTCAGAAGGGCCTCGCGGTGGATCCGAAAAAGATAGAAGCAATAAAGGATTGGCCAAGGCCGAAGGCAGTGACTGAGGTTCGCAGTTTTCTTGGCCTGGCAGGTTATTACCGAAGATTCATTAAGGACTTCTCGAAGATAGCGCTGCCGATGACTACACTCACCAGGAAGGGGAAAGCCTTCTCATGGACAGTGGAGTGTGAACTTGCGTTTGAGGAGTTAAAATCTAGATTGGTGAGCGCCCCGGTTTTGAGCTTACCTTCAGGCTCAGAAGGATTTCAGATATATAGCGATGCCTCAGGTCAAGGGTTGGGTTGTGTACTTATGCAGCATGGTAAGGTCATAGCTTACGCCTCCAGGCAGTTAAAGGTTCACGAGAGAAATTATCCTGTGCATGATTTGGAACTTGCAGCGGTCATCCACGCCCTGAAGATTTGGAGACACTACCTCTACGGAATTCGTTGTGAGGTCTTTACGGATCATAAAAGTCTCACGTATATTTATGATCAGCAGGAGCTTAATATGAGGCAACGAAGGTGGGTAGAATTCCTCTCGGATTATGATATTGGTATTCAATACCACCCGGGGAAAGCAAACGCGGTGGCTGACGCGCTTAGTAGAAGAGGTGCGAATTATGCCCTAATTACTCAGCAGGAAGAGCTTGTGCGAGCTCTGGAGAGGTTAAAGATCAGCATCTTACCACACTCTAGTCTTGGTTTTGCAAGGCTAAATTGGATGGAAGTCACTTGCGATATTAAAGACAGGATCAGAACGGCCTTACCCCTAGATCCGAAGATGGTAGAGGTTTGGGATCTGACCCAGGCTGGTCAGAAGGAGAGGTTCAGCATTCAGGAGGGCTTACTCCTTTTCGATAATAGAGTATGCATTCCAGACGTTGATCACCTTCGAGAGGATATACTGTTTGAAGCTCATAATTCCAGATATTCGATACATCCGGGTAGCACGAAGATGTATGCAGATCTCAAAAAGTCAGTTTGATGGTCAGGTTTGAAGAGTGATGTAGCAGAATATGTCGGAAGGTGTGAAACATGCAAATTGGTTAAAGCCGAATGCCAGAGACCAGGGGGCAAATTGAAGCCCCTACCTATTCCGGAGTGGAACTTTGAAGATATATCTATGGATTTTGTTCACGGCCTTCCCCGTTCGCAGAGTGGGAATGATTCTTTATGGGTTATAGTTGACCGTCTCTCCAAAGTTGCCCATTTCATTCCTAACAAGAAAACGGATCAGGGTCCGAAGTTAGCTCAGTTGTATGTGGATGAGATTGTCCGACTGCATGGTGTTCCCAAGATTATTATTTCTGATAGAGATGACAGATTTACCTCCAAGGAATGGAAGTACGTTCAGGAGCGTTTGGGCACTAAGCTACTCTTCAGTACAGCCTTCCACCCCCAGACAGATGGGCAAACAGAGCGCAC
This sequence comes from Dactylorhiza incarnata, assembly GCA_033032865.1. Taxonomy (NCBI): domain Eukaryota; kingdom Viridiplantae; phylum Streptophyta; class Magnoliopsida; order Asparagales; family Orchidaceae; genus Dactylorhiza; species Dactylorhiza incarnata. The sequence goes on from JAWHQI010000258.1 coordinate 3,908,963, forward strand.
GAATAGAACCATGGAAGATATGCTTCGTATGTGCATTCTGGATTTTGGAGGTAAATGGGAGAAGTATGTCACCCTTGTAGAGTTCTCCTACAATAATAGTTTTCAAGCTAGCATTGGGATGGCGCCTTTTGAGGCTCTTTATGGTAGGCGGTGTCGGACACCGTTGTGCTGGGCTGAAGTTGAAGAGCGGTCTTCCAACAAAGATTCATGGGTGGACAAGACCTCAGCCCGAATCAAACTCATACAGGAGCGTATGAAGATAGCACAGGATCGTCAGGCCAAATACTATGATCATAGGCATAGATCTGTGGAGTTTAACGTGGGAGACTATGTTTATCTGAAGGTCAGACCAGTAAAGGGTGTCTCTCGAGTCAAGCGGATGAAGAAATTGAGTCCAAGGTTCGTTGGTCCTTTCGAAGTGCGGGAGCGCATAGGTGAGGTTGCCTATAGATTGGCCTTGCCCGAGGAAATGAGTGGTCTACACGACGTATTCCACGTCTCCTATCTGAGGAGAGCAGTCAGAGATCCCAGTCAGATAATCGGTACCGAGGAAGCACCAATCGAATCAAATCTTAGTATCAATATTAAGCCCGTCAGAATAGTGGACTCAAGGATTCAGAAGCTCAGAAATAGAGAAATCCGTTTTGTAAAGGTCCTTTGGATGAACTGTGGCCGACCAGAGTACTCATGGGAAAGAGAAGATAAACTTCCGAGTAATGTAGACTATGCTTTCCTCTTTGACTCAGGTATGGTTATAATTTTCGAGGTCGAAATTTTTTTTTAGGAGGGGAGATTTGTAACAACCGTAATTTAATACGCAAAATTAAATTTACAAATTTGCAGGGCTCGATAGCGATGGGCTGTCTTGACCGCTCAATCTTTAGATCGAGGTATGTTTATCTCTCGTAGTCTTTGCCTCGTGTTAAATTTCTTTTTTTGTATGGTACGAACTTTAGTGTCTACGAAACTTCTTATTTTTAGCAAGGAGCAGTATAACGATAGAAAGGTTTTAAAGTAGTGGCAATCTTGTAAAATTGGCTGAAAAACCTCCCCCACGGTTTAGGTAACTGCTCCATTTACGCGTATCGCGCACGCCTTATTTTATAACCCCTCCCGTGCGCTCGTCTTAAGGAAAAACCGTCGGCCATCTCTTCTTTCCCGAACGATTCAAGCGAGAGAAGGTTTAGGGCTTCTCGTTTCCGTCCCGATCAATCGTCGGCTAAGAGTGTTCCAGCGGCTAATGCAGGCTCCCTCCCTCTCTTCGGCGCCTGTAAGCGCACCTCCCATCTGTAGGAAGCCCAGTTCTCAGGTAAGCGCACGTTCAGCTTAGTCGACGTTTCCTCCCTGCTCAAGGAGGTTTGTCGACGCCTCCTCATTTCACTGTTAGACCCCGACGAAATCTCTTATGGCAGATTTGGTCCTCAGATCTAGAAGTCGAAGGCCTCTCTTCTTCGCCTCGACAGTCCTTACGAGACAGATTTTTCTGAGTTCTGATTGACTTCCTCTCCAGCAAAACCTCTCTAGGTAATGCCGATCCCTTCTTAAAAATTCAGTCTCTTACTCTTAGATCATAGTTTCAAGTTCTCGTTTAAGCCCTAATTTATTTGGTGGATCTCGTATGAAGTCACGACAAAATCGAGAACTCCCAATCTAGGTGTGACCTATCCCCATTTCAGAAATCTCAAGCCCCGATATTAGAGAAGTGGTAAGTTTTCCTTCATGCATTATGAAACAGTATACATTAAATTTTGGAGAACTTAAATATATTATGTACCCATTTAGGTCTCCGGAGAAATTGAATCTCATTGTTAACCGGAGATCAAGATAGGCTTCAGAATACGATTTAAAAGAAATCATGCCGCCTCGTCATGTGTACGAACGCCACAATGCTACTGTAAGAAATTCTATTCTTTTTGGCTAGATATATCGCATAGTAGTATGTACAAGTTTTATTATTGAGAAATGTGAATATACTCGTTTTAAATAAATATGGATTTGTATGTTACACATAACCATTGCATTTCTTTAGACGTGCGATAGTATATTAAACTCCAGAAAATATATGCGGTGTACAACCCCCATATTTTCCGAGCTGGCCTGATCAGCCCGGACTCAGGCAGATCAAGGTGAATAAGGAAAGTGCCCGCTTGGGAGCGCCCAAAATCAGCCAAGGCACAAACGAATCCGGACAAGAGGAAAAGGGTGCGGCAGGACCGAAAGGGGAGCACCCACTCGCCCGTTGGGGGCGAGTGGGGAAGCGCCCACTCGCCCCTTAGGGACGAGTGGGGGAACGCCCACTCGCCCCATGGGGGCGAGTGGCCACTCGCCCCTTAGGGGGCGAGTGGGGAGTGCCCACTCGCCCCTTGGGGGCGAGTGGGGGAGTGCCCACTCGCCCCTTGGGGGCGAGTGGGGGAGCATTCCATAAGGGCGAGTGCCCACTCGCCCCCTTGCGGGCGAGTGGGGTGAGCACCCGCTCCCCTCTCCTCTTTCCCCTGCGCGTGAGTGGGAGTAGTGCCCACTCGCCCCCCCTATTTTTGGGTAAAGACCCTTCTCACCTCTCTCTTCACCTGCCCGGATGTTTTCGCAGGGGTGCGGATAGTATTTTCAAACAGCAGGATTGCGCTATCCGCAGACCATTTCCAGGAATTCTATAAATAGACCCCCATGGGCACCTTGGGGAGGGTTGGCATCTCCTTACCCCCACCCCCCTTAGTGTGTTCGGTTAGCTAGTGACCCTGCCTTCCGTTCACCAAGTCTTTCAGGCCAACGGTCAGGTGTTGCGAGTGCTCTCCGAGGTGCCCAGGCTCAGCATTGGCTTGGGAGGGGAAGATCTTCGGGTCTTTCGGGTTAGTGGCGGGACCTTCTCGCTGCAGCTCGCGGGGTCTGTTTTCACCTGAATCCACCAGCAGAGAGGTTCTTAGGCTCTAAGTGACTAGACGTTCGACTTTACCTGAGATAAGTAAGGGCAAGCTGCCTACCCCTATTTTCGAACGCTGAAGCCGGGAAACTGGTTTCAACATTCTGGTGCGGTGAGCGTGGAACGCAGCTTGTTCGGAAAAACCCCAAGTAGGTCGAATGGCTGGAAGTGAAGAGCTGGAGAACCCACCCCCTCCCGGCGACTACGTAAGGAGAAGCGACTTCGATGAGTTCAAGAAGACGATCATGGAGACCTTGCGCTCTGCACTCACCCCCACAGGCGAGTGCTCGACTCCGCCGGTACCTATCCTCACCTCACCTACCCTAGGTGAGATGGCACCAGCAGGGCGACTTGATAAGGAAGCGCGGGTGGAGGAGGATAGAACTCTTCAGGCGAGGATGTTGTTTCCTAGCCCGGCGAGTGCTCTGCACCTGGGGGAGGAGGCACGGCGAGTGATGCCCATCCGCCGGGTGGGAAGGGGAAGCCCTTTCTGCGAGTTGATCCTGACCGCCCCGGTTCCGGAAGGGTTTAGGGAGCCGGTTATGTCCCACTACACAGGCAAAGATGACCCTCAGAAGCACCTCCAGTGGTTTGAGGACGCCATGTCCATCAGGCAGATGACCGACGCCTTCAAGTGTAGGTTGTTCGCCATCTCCTTTCAGGAGAAAGCTAGGGATTGGTTCCATCAACTTCCTCCCGGATCCATCTACAGTTTCGGGGACTTGAAGCGGAGTTTCCTGTTAAGGTTCTCGACGTCCAAGAAGAGGAGGAAGGGGGCGAAGGCCCTCTTCCTGATCAAGCAGAGGTCGGAAGAGTCTCTAGGAAGCTACGTGGATCGGTTCCAAGAAGAGGTCCTTCTCGTCAATGAGGTCCCTGGACACACTTTGCAACTTGCGCTTACCCTCGGGTTGCGGCAGGGGTTGTTTCGCATGGGCTTGTCCCGGGACCCTCCCCTGTCCTACGAGGAGTTGATGGAACGGGCAGGACGGGAGATCGAAGTGGAGGCAACAAACCCGGAGTTCACGGCCAAGATGGCCAAGTGGGCGGAAGGAAGAGGAAAGGAGAAGGAACCACAGCAACAGCTAGGGTGGAGGTACCCAGAGCAAAATAACAGGCAGGGTCCGAGGCCACCCCTCCCCCCACCTCAACAAGCTATGGGGATCAGCCAAAGAAGAAGAAGGAATCGCGCGGGAGGAAGAGAGGGTATCCGAGCGGAGTTGCCCTTTTGTGACTTCCATCAAGCGGAAGGTCACGCGACAGCCACTTGTCCCGAGTTCTTGGAAGTCAGGGAAGGGAGAAGAGCCCCTGCAGGGGGAGAGTTATTGCTGCTGGGAGACGGAAGAGAAGAAAGAGGGGAGGAGGTGAAGAAAAAATAAGACATCAGCAACGGGGGTAGGAGGCCGAAGAAAATGCAGGACAACTAAAGGCTGAGCAAGTAGGACCCAAAGAAGGTCCGAGAGTGTATCTGGCAGAGCATGAATGTCTGCTTGCTTGTCTGTAATGAACAGTGAGCATCTTATCTCAATGAATTTTGTTTCTACTAAGTATAGTAAAAATATTTTGCAGGGCCCCGAGATGGTTCCGCTGACCAGGCTCTCACTAGCTGGCAGGACAGGTTGACCTCTCGGAGAGGCCAAGTAAGTTTTGCCCCGGGATGGTTCCGCTGACCAGGCTCTCACTAGCTGGCAGGACAAGTTGACCTCTCGGAGAGGCCAAGTAAGTTTTGCCCCGGGATGGCTCCGCTGACCAGGCTCTCACTAGCTGGCAGGACAGGTTGACCTCTCGGAGAGGCCAAGTAAGTTTTGCCCCGGGATGGTTCCGCTGATCAGGCTCTCACTAGCTGGCAGGACAGGTTGACCTCTCGGAGAGGCCAAGTAAGTTTTGCCCCAGGATGGTTCCGCTGACCAGGCTCTCACTAGCTGGCAGGACAGGTTGACCTCTCGGAGAGGCTAAGTAAGTTTTGCCCCGGGATGGTTCCGCTGACCAGGCTCTCACTAGCTGGCAGGACAGGTTGACCTCTCGGAGAGGCCAAGTAAGTTTTGCCCCGGGATGGTTCCGCTGACCAGGCTCTCACTAGCTGGCAGGACAGGTTGACCTCTCGGAGAGGCCAAGTAAATTTTGCCCCGGGATGGTTCCGCTGACCAAGCTCTCACTAGCTGGCAGGACAGGTTGACCTCTCGGAGAGGCCAAGTAAGTTTTGCCCCGGGATGGTTCCGCTGACCAGGCTCTCACTAGCTGGCAGGACAGGTTGACCTCTCGGAGAGGCCAAGTAAGTTTTGCCCCCGGATGGTTCCGCTGACCAGGCTCTCACTAGCTGGCAGGACAGGTTGACCTCTCGGAGAGGCCAAGTAAGTTTTGCCCCGGGATGGTTCCGCTGACCAGGCTCTCACTAGCTGGCAGGACAGGTTGACCTCTCGGAGAGGCCAAGTAAGTTTTGCCCCGGGATGGTTCCGCTGACCAGGCTCTCACTAGCTGGCAGGACAGGTTGACCTCTCGGAGAGGCCAAGTAAGTTTTGCCCCGGGATGGTTCCGCTGACCAGGCTCTCACTAGCTGGCAGGACAGGTTGACCTCTCGGAGAGGCCAAGTAAGTTTTGCCCCGGGATGGTTCCGCTGACCAGGCTCTCACTAGCTGGCAGGACAGGTTGACCTCTCAGAGAGGCTAAGTAAGTTTTGCCCCGGGATGGTTCCACTGACCGGGCTTGTTCATGCCGGCAGGGCAGGAGAACTCACTCGGTGAGGCGAGATGTTCATATTGACTAAGGCCCCGAGAAGAGACCGCTGACCGGGCTTGTTCATGCCGGCAGGGCAGGAGAACTCACTCGGTGAGGCGAGATGTTCATATTGACTAAGGCCCCGAGAAGAGACCGCTGACCGGGCTTGTTCATGCTGGCAGGGCAGGAGAACTCACTCGGAGAGGCAGATGGAATTTCGGTTAAGGCCCCGAGAAGAGACCGCTGACCAGGCTCTCACTAGCTGGCAGGGCAGGTTGACCTCTTGGAGGGGGTAAGTAATTTCTGCTCTGGGATGGTTCCGCTGACCGAGCTAGTTGATGCCGGCAGGGCAGGAGAATTCACTCGGAGAGGCATAAAGTCGAAAAGTCGGAAAGACGGTTAAGGCCTCCACCTCCAGCTGAGCTCGACTCCCTGGAAGGTGTTGATTTGTATCCACCTCCAGCTGAGCTCGACTCCCTGGAAGGTGTTGATTTGTATCCACCTCCAGTTGAGCTCGGCTCCCTGGAAGGTGTTGATTTGTATCCACCTCCAGCTGAGCTCGGCTCCCTGGAAGGCGTTGATTTGTATCCACCTCCAGCTGAGCTCGGCTCCCTGGAGGGTGTTGATTTGTATCCACCTCCAGCTGAGCTCGGCTCCCTGGAGGGTGTTGATTTATATCCACCTCCAGCTGAGCTCGGCTCCCTGGAAGGTGTTGATTTGTATCCACCTCCAGCTGAGCTCGGCTCCCTGGAAGGTGTTGATTTGTATCCACCTCCAGCTGAGCTCGGCTCCCTGGAAGGTGTTGTTTTGTATCCACCTCCAGCTGAGCTCGGCTCCCTGGAAGGTGTTGATTTGTATCCACCTCCAGCTGAGCTCGGCTCCCTGGAAGGTGTTGATTTGTATCCACCTCCAGCTGAGCTCGGCTCCCTGGACGGTGTTGATTTGTATCCACCTCCAGCTGAGCTCGGCTCCCTGGAGGGTGTTGATTTGTATCCACCTCCAGCTGAGCTCGGCTCCCTGGAGGGTGTTGATTTGTATCCACCTCCAGCTGAGCTCGGCTCCCTGGAAGGTGTTGATTTGTATCCACCTCCAGCTGAGCTCGGCTCCCTGGAAGGTGTTGATTTGTATCCACCTCCAGCTGAGCTCGGCTCCCTGGAAGGTGTTGATTTGTATCCACCTCCAGCTGAGCTCGGCTCCCTGGAAGGTGTTGATTTGTATCCACCTCCAGCTGAGCTCGGCTCCCTGGAGGGTGTTGATTTCTTTCCACTTCCAGGTGAGCTCGGCTCCCTGGAAGGTGTTAAGATATTTCCACTTCCAGGTGAGCTCGGCTCCCTGGAAGGTGTTAAGTTATTTCCACTTCCAGGTGAGCCCGGCTCCCTGGAAGGTGTTAAGTTATTTCCACTTCCAGGTGAGCTCGGCTCCCTGGAAGGTGTTAGGTTGTTTCCACATCCAGTTGAGCTCGGCTCCTTGGAAAGTGTTGAGTTCCTCCACCCCATGCTCCGACTACTCGCATCACTTCCCGAGCGCGCAGCAAGATCAGCAGTCCTCGACCCCGCGACCTATCTCACCACATCGACTCGCTCAAGTGTATTCGAGAGACTAAGACCTCGATGAGCAGCCATATGTGAGAGGTTGGTTGCGCAGGAGCAAAGCATGCGAACTTATGCAGGCATGATCGTGCGTGGCAGCCCTCTTAAAAGGAAGTCGGATCCTTACGGTCGTATGAGCCGAAGGTAAGGTCGCACGCGGTGTCGCCAAGGGATCCGCCTTCGACCCAAGAGAGACGTTGAACGAAAAAAGAGTTTTCATTCTTGTGTATAACTTAAGGCAATGTATCTTTTACAATAGTCACGCGACACACGCGAGAAAGGGTGGAGGGAATGTTTCCTGGCCAGAGCAAGGGGCTCCGCCAGGTCACCCCGACTCCTCCCAAAGAGAGCCTTAAAGCAGATCTAGAAACCCTAAGGAGGGATCGTTTTGTTCAAGAGGTAGGAAGGGGAAAAGCTCTCAAAGAAGGTGCTCCCCTCCCCCCTTTAGGGAGTTCTTTGTTTTCAAGTTCTCTTGTAAAGCCCATCGGAGACTCTTGGGAAGGTTCACCTGCTCGTCAAATACGCGGGTTGGACTTTCTTTCCGAGCTTGAGGCAAGCTCGAAAAGAGCGGGGATTGTGTACAACCCCCATATTTTCCGAGCTGGCCTGATCAGCCCGGACTCAGGCAGATCAAGGTGAACAAGGAAAGTGCCCGCTCGGGAGCGCCCGAAATCAGCCAAGGCACAAACGTTTCCGGACAAGAGGAAAAGGGTGCGGCAGGACCGAAAGGGGAGCACCCACTCGCCCGTTGGGGGCGAGTGGGGAAGCGCCTACTCGCCCCTTAGGGACGAGTGGGGGAACGCCCACTCGCCCTATGGGGGCGAGTGGCCACTCGCCCCTTAGGGGGCGAGTGGGGGAGTGCCCACTCGCCCCTTGGGGGAGAGTGGGGGAGTGCCCACTCGCCCCTTGGGGGCGAGTGGGGGAGCACTCCATAAGGGCGAGTGCCCACTCGCCCCCTTGCGGGCGAGTGGGGTGAGCACCCGCTCCCCTCTCCTCTTTCCCCTGCGCGTGAGTGGGAGTAGTGCCCACTCGCCCCCCCTATTTTTGGGTAAAGACCCTTCTCACCTCTCTCTTCACCTGCCCGGATGTTTTCGCAGGGGTGCGGATAGTATTTTCAAACAGCAGGATTGCGCTATCCGCAGACCATTTCCAGGAATTCTATAAATAGACCCCCATGGGCACCTTGGGGAGGGTTGGCATCTCCTTACCCCCACCCCCCTTAGTGTGTTCGGTTAGCTAGTGACCCTGCCTTCCGTTCGCCAAGTCTTTCAGGCCAACGGTTAGGTGTTGCGAGTGCTCTCCGAGGTGCCCAGGCTCAGCATTGGCTTGGGAGGGGAAGATCTTCGGGTCTTTCGGGTTAGTGGCGGGACCTCCTCGCTGCAGCTCGCGGGGTCTGTTTTCACCTGAATCCACCAGCAGAGAGGTTCTTAGGCTCTAAGTGACTAGATGTTCGACTTTACCTGAGATAAGTAAGGGCAAGCTGCCTACCCCTATTTTCGAACGCTGAAGCCGGGAAACTGGTTTCAACATCCGGGACAGTTCTTTAGCGTAAATATGAACCGCGTCTTCCAACTGAATAAATAAAAGAACCAACGATTTCTTAAATTAATCAGGAGGCATGGTTGAGGCACCCTCCATCATGATAGATAGAGGCGCACTATCTTACTCATGGGGCATAGTAGACCCTATGAGCCTCAAATGCAGGGAGACGTGTTCTCCATTAGAAATTCAGAAGATACGAGTCTATGTCCGTGAGACATTAGAACCTCTGCGTTCGTTAGTTGAGACTCGAATCTGTAGAATGCGCACAAACAGATCCTCAGCATAAGACATTATGAAGGATAATCACTAGATAAATAGAAACTGAGCATGCGATAAAAATTAGAAATAGTGAGATAGATAACCTTTCCCTGTTAGAGCTTGAAAATGTATACATAAGACTTTTTAAACCAGAACAGACATTTATGTTAAATATTTTCTTGGAAAGTACGCACAGTATAATAGAAACTATTCTTTTGTATGAAAATATTATTTTAAACAAAGCATGCACTCATGTTCCTTACAAGTATTTTTAGTGTCACTAAGAAGAGTAGTCTTTCTTACTCTCCAGTTGGGCTAACCCATTTTTGGGCTTATTATTACAGGGGTCACAGGTGGGGTGTTGCGCCTAGGATGAGCGCGGTTGCCGATGTTTTCCCTATATAGTTTGTTTACTTTCAGTAGTTTATTTCTTCAGTACTGTTATGTAATGTTGGACGTGTATCCAGATTTTCTGATGTTTCCTGTAACAGACTTTGTATAAGATTTCAGTCTTTCAAGTATGTTGACCTTTTTCCAATTTTAGTGGCTCTGTGAATTCAGCTTTCAAGGTACACTTTACCCCTAGTTACATTCTTTATTTCCGCTGTAAGTACTCTTTAGCACTTTTAAATTTATACCAGCTATGTACCAATTATTATTACCGTTTCTTGGTTTGCTATCTTAGCACGGGGCCCGGCCGGACTGCGGATTTGTGGTTAAACTAAGGTGGGGTCTTACAAGATCGGCGGGATTACATGACAGGAGAAGGAAGAGCGCCAGTTCCGGAATCCACCAGGGAGAGACCTCTAGGCTGTCTTCTACCAAACCCATGATAAAACTCAACTGGCCCCCCTTGCATGCTTAAATAAGAGATAGATAAAATAGGGCATCCCGATCGGACAGCCCAGAATGTCTGAGCCGAACGGGTGCCAAAACAACTTAAAAAAATAAAAAAAAACATGAAATTGACTCGAAACCATCTTCACGACGCATCCGTGGACTCGGGTCGTCTGAACGGAAAGCGGATCACCACGATCTCCATCAATCCCCCTGACTTGAAAGCACTCATCTCTGGTGAGTGAAGATGGACATCCTCTCGACGTAGCCTGGGGATAAGCTGCGCAAAATCCTCTAGGAAATCCAAACAGCGTCACGACATGAAAAACAACTCCAATGAACAAGGTATCGCCGTGTATCACGCCTGATCACGTCGGCGATGTCAAATGCAACGATCTGAAGTAAGTCTCTAGCAGCAGCTGATAACTCTGAATAAGATGTATCTCCGTCTGAAAGTTGAAGTGGTGGTGGCGTCGTCGGTGGTGCGAGGTGGATCTTATGGTGGGACTCGTCAAGGGGGATGAGAGGGGTCAGGCTGAGGCTGGGACGAAACGGGAGGCAACAATGGAAGTTGTGGCTCATACACGGGAAGGAAGAAAGGGTCCACATACACACGCTCATCATAGTATGTGTTGGAAAAGCCCATGTAAAGGGCCCGTATTTGGGCCCATTAAGGCTTCTCTTCTTTAGTCCCACATCCTCTATAGGATTTCTTCTCTCCTTCTCCCTCCTATATATATGTACTCTCTCTTTGTATTTATTTATTAAGCAATACATACAAGCCAAGGCTTTTGTCTACATGGTATCAGGGCAAAACGGTCCTTTTTGTCTCTAACCTCCCCGCCCTTCCCTGCGGTCTCTGCTTTTTCGGACCGCAGCCCACCTGCATGGGAGATCCATGCTCCGCATTTGCTCCTTCTCCTCTTCTCCTTGTCGCTTTTATAAGCTTCTCAGCCTGATAAGTGGGCCCCTCCACCTGCGGCCTCTCTCGCTTTTTCTCCCTCGCAGACCGCCCGTGCTATCCCTCTTCCAAGTCGCAGCTCTAAGCCGCGCCCTCTGCCGACTCGCAGACCGCCCGCGCTTTCCCCCCTGCCAAGTCGCAGCTGCCGAACTCGCAGACCGCCCGCGCTTTCCCCCTACCAGGTCGCAGCTCAAGCCGCGCCCGCTGCCGGACTCGCAGACCGCCGCGCCTTCTGCAGATCTCTCAGACCGCTGCGACCTCCCTCTCTGTCCGCTGGTTTCTACTCGCTTTTTCTCGCTGCGAGCTCTCCCTCCAGATCGTGCGGTCTCCCTTCAGCAAGTTCTCCAGCGGCCTTGTCCTCTTCTCGCTTTCTCTCGTTGTGAGCTCTCCCTCCAGATCGTGCGGTCTCCCTCCTGCAAGTTCTCAAGCGACCTGATCCCTTCGGACGGCTCCTGCTGCCGTCTCAGTCCACTGTTGTCCGCTGCCGTCTCAGTCCTGCTGCCGTCTCAGTCCGCTGCTACCCGCTCTTGGACGCGGCCTCCCTTGGTCGCTGGTGTGATCATCAAGACCGTGCGGTCTTCCTTGGTCAGCCCGCCCTTCCCATTTTTTTTTTCAATGGGATCATCTGTGGACTCCACCACGGTGCATGCCCCTCCTCAACCAGACCGCCTGGGTCAGCCTCCGGAACTTCGTGATGAGTTGCAGATAACCACAATCTCTCTCTCAGGGAAAGTAAACTTCGTGCAATGGGTACACTCGGTCCGGCGAGTTCTTCAGTCTAAGGGACTACTAGGTCATCTCACTCAAGCACCTTCATCCCCCCTACGGAGGACTGGCTCAGGAATGACGGCCGAGTTCAGACTTGGCTTCTTAACTCTATGGATGGAGAGTCATATTAAATGACGATGTACCACGAGACTGCTAAAGCTATGTGGGATGAGCTTCATTCTCTATACTCGAGCAAGGACAACGTTCAACATCTCTACGACATCATCACAGATCTCCAGACGTTAGATACGTCCGGGGCTGCTAACATGATCTCCTTCGTTCCTCGCACCAAGACTCTGGCCGAAGCATGGATCCAGCATCAACCCTCCACCAATGATCAAGCTACTCAACGTGCTCAAAAGGAAGCTGTCATCATTGCTATGATCGTGGCTCGTGTTCCTCCACATCTGCAAAGCATCCGCAATCAGGTTCTGGCCTCGGCCATTACTCCTTCCCTCTCAGATGTGTGTTCCATGCTCCTCAAAACCCCAGCACCTCTGGCAGCTCTGGCTCTTTCCTCACCGGCCCTTCTTCAGAACACTCCTGCTCCCTTACTTCCTTTGCCTCCACCGGCTCGTGGTGGACGTTCGGCCTCTCGGGGAAGGGGACGTGGTGGTCGTTCTCGACCAAAATGTTCATTCTGTGGGCGAGATGGCCACTTTGAGACGACCTGCTATCGGAAGCCTGGTAATCCTCCTCGTCCAATTGTCGTTGTTGCTGATGACAGCCACTCGGCCCCCCGCGCCGATCTTGATGCACTCCGCCTCCAGCTCCAACAGCTTCAAGGGATGATGTCTCCACCTGCCTCCGTCGCCTCCGTCTCCGATCCAGGTATAACCTGTCTTTCATCGAGTCCACGCTGGATAGTGGACTCTGGTACTACTCATCACATCACCTCGCTACAGCCACCAAAGTATTTAAATGCTCCACATGCGAAGTGTATCACAGTGGCCAATGGGGAGACTGTTCCGGTCTCCAGCTCGGCTGACCTTTCTCTTAGCCCCTCCATCTCTCTCCGCTCGGCTCTTCATGTTTCGGGATCCCCGTTCAACTTGCTTTCTGTTAGCCGTCTTACTACTGACCTGGACTGCAACCTAACATTTACATCCTCTTCTTTTCTGATACAGGATCGGCGGACGCGGACTACCATTGGTAAGGGGCAACTGCGTAACGGGCTCTACCTTCTCGACGACTCTCCCACTATCCTCTCATCTGTCTCCTCGGCTGAGTGGCATCAGCGTCTTGGACATGCTCCCCTCCCAGTCCTCCAGAAGGCACTTCCCGATGTATCTTTTCCAGCTTTTATGTGTGATTCTTGTATTTTGGGCAAACAACCGCGTTCTTCCTTTCCCGCACATTGTACTCGGAGCTCTGCTCCTTTTGATCTCTTACATTCTGATGTATGAGGACCTTATAAAATTTCTAGTATTTCTGGATTTCGATATTTTCTCACGTTTATTGATGACTATTCTCGGGTCACTTGGTTATACTTACTTCGTGATCGCTCTGAGCTCCCTCGTGTTTTTCGGGCGTTTGTCCTTGAAACCCGCACACAATTCTCCACTACCATCAAAACTCTACGTACCGATAATGCTCGTGAATACACAAGCAACGAGTTTGCAAATTTACGTTCTGAGTTCGGGATTATTCACCAGACTTCGTGTCCCTACACCCCACAGCAAAATGGTGTTGCTGAACAGAAGAACCGACACTTGCTTGATGTTGCCCGCTCTCTTATGCTTCACATGAACGTCCCCAAAGTGTATTGGAACTTTGCGGTCTCCACGGTCTGCTTTCTTATTAACCGTCTTCCATCCTCCGTCCTCAACAATGCCACTCCTTTCAGCCTCCTCTTTCCTTCCACTCTGGCATTTCCCCTCACACCTCGAATCTTCGGGTGTACGTGCTACGTTCATATCCTGGGATCGTCTACGGACAAGCTGGATCCTAGGGCGGCCAAACAAATTTTCGTTGGCTATTCACGTATACAGAAGGGTTATGTTTGTTATTCCCCTACCACCCGCAAGGTCTCTGTGTCGCCTGATGTCACCTTCCGGGAGGATCAACCATTCTTCTCTGCTCCAGTACCACATTTACACCAGTACCTCTCCCACAGCCTGTCCTACGACCTATCATTCTCATTCACACACCGGTTCTTCCTTCTCCAACTCCTGCTCCTGCCCCCTACAAGACACCTCTTATCCGTGTCTACTCTCGCCGCACTCCTACTCCCATTGCCCCTACGCAGTCGGCCTCGACCTCGGGTACTCAGTGTCTGGCTGATCCGGTAACAGAATCAACCGCTCATCCTATGGCGAACTATGTTTCCCTACATCGTCTCTCTCCCCACCTTCAGACACTTGCTACCTCTTTGTCCACAATTCCTATTCCTAACTCTGTGTAGGAGGCTTTGCAACATCCTAGCTGGCGCGCCGCCATGGAGGAAGAAATGACTGCTCTTTGGGCTAACAGAACATGGACTCTGGTACCCCATCCTCCTGGACAGAAACCAGTTGGGTGCAAATGGGTTTTTGTTATCAAGCATGCGCCTGATGGAAAAATTGACCGGCTGAAAGCTCGCTTAGTTGCTCGTGGCTACACTCAACAACAGGGTATCGACTATGAAGAGACGTTCTCTCCGGTGGCTAAACTCAACACTGTTCATGTGCTTATCTCCGTAGCTGTACATCGTCGGTGGCCCTTATTTTAGCTGGATATTAAGAATGCGTTTCTTAACGGCGATCTCCATGAAACTGTTTACATGGAGCAACCTCCCGGGTTTGAGATCACGGGGGAGTCTCTGGTCTGTCGTCTATTGCAGTCTCTTTATGGTCTCAAACAATCACCTCGAAACTGGTTCGACAAATTCAGCAAGGCTCTTCAGGAGATTGGCTTTACTCGGAGCTCAGCAGATTTCTCCTTGTTCACTCGCCAACATTCAACAGGAACAGTTCTTCTTTTGGTTTATGTGGATGACATCATAATTACTGGAGAAGACGCAAAAGGAATACAGGCGGTCAAACAACATCTTAGCTCTGTCTTTCAGACAAAAGATCTGGGTCATCTTCACTACTTCCTGGGTCTGGAGGTCGCCAGAAGACCAGATGGTCTTGTCCTCTCTCAGCGAAAGTACTGTCTCGATCTCCTTCATGATGCGGGATACTCAGACTGCAAACCAACTAACACTCCAATGGATGTTAATCACAAACTATGTGCTCAGGCCTCCGACTCAGATCTGCAACTTCAAAACCCAGAATACTATCTCCGTCTTGTTGGAAAATTAATCTACCTAACGGTAACAAGACCTGATATATCCTTCGCCGTGGGTATGGTCAGCAGATACATGCACTCCCCTCGAAGATCTCACCTTCAGGCCGTCGAAAGGATTCTTAGATATCTCAAAACAGCTCCTGGTCAGGGACTGGTTTATAAAACATCATCTTCAACTCCAAACGTGGTGGCATACTCTGATGCTGATTATGCTGGGTCCCTGGACGATCCACGGTCAACCAGTGGTTTTTGCACATACTTTGGAGGACACCTGATTACCTGGCGGAGTAAGAAACAAGCTGTCGTTGCGCGATCCTCAGCTGAAGCAGAATACCGGGCAATGACATCTGTGGTCTCTAAACTCACATGGCTTGAGAGCCTCCTGACTGACCTTGGTGTAAAACTTCCTTCACCAGCTCTCCTCTTGTGCGATAGTCAAGCTGCTATACACATTGCCAAGAATCCGGTCTTCCACGAAAGAACAAAGCACATTGAAATAGATTGTCATTTCGTCCGGGAGAAGGTTCAAATGAAGAAGCTAGAGTTAAAGCTTGTTCCGGGTACCGAACGAGTGGTGGATGTCCTCACAAAGGCCCTATCCAGTACTCTCTTCTATCAATGCCTGTCCAAGCTTGACTCTTACGACTTGTACGCTCCAGTTTGCGGGGGAGTGTTGGAAAAGCCCATGTAAAGGGCCCGTATTTGGGCCCATTAAGGCTTCTCTTCTTTAGTCCCACATCGTGTATAAGATTCTTCTCTCCTTCTCCCTCCTATATATATGTACTCTCTCTTTGTATTTATTTATTAAGCAATACATACAAGTCAAGGCTTTTGTCTACAGTATGGAATCAAATCCTCTACATTGAATACTCGGTTTGCCCCCATATTTTGAGAGATGCCAAACTCATATGCTTTAATACTGATCCAACGTGTGACTGTATAAGGACTCATTCGACGAGCGCTTAATGTTTTTGTTGTTCCTGATGGGAACCTCTCAAATCGTAGGTGAACTGTTACCTGCTCCCAATTGCAAAATTTTGATCCCTCGTGTGCAGAATTACTTGAATTTTATAATAATCATTATTTATTGTAATTTTACATCGTACAAATTCGTATAGTGCAAACAAATGATGCAAAACATTCAATAAACTGAATCGTGCAATGTAGAAGGGACAAGCACAATACATGAGTGATCATGCAGACAGCGAAACAAATAGTCGACATACTCGTGTAAATGATGCATGAGAAACACGACAGTCTCAACACAATGACACTCAATAGGCTTCATGTGGCGAAGATCCCTGAGATAAGTGGTTTATCGGGAGGTTCTTTGGGTGGGGCAGAGAAATATTCATCGAGTGTGCGGAGATCATCCAACTGACTGACTAAGACATCAGCGGTGAACTGCGAAATCAAGATATGTCCAATGTCTCTTAAAGGTGGCGGGTCATCGGGAGGCTCACCGGGCGGATGATAGAAAAACACGTCATGGAGGCGATCACCCGAAGAGATGTCATAGATGATGACAAAAGAGAATGATGTACGGGTGTGATGGGTACCTCTCAAAGGATAAGGCCCGTCAGGTGGCTCACCAGGAGGTGTGCACCAAAAGTCATCCCGAACGTGATGATCACTAGAGAGAAGACACAAACAATCAATAATGGAGGTGGTGCTCTCTGGTGAGGGATGTTCGTAGGACGAGCCTTTCGGGGACTGAATTCTGAGGAAATCAACAATAGTAGGATGGTCCTCCCAGAGCAGGTCGCCGACAACAAAGTCAATGATTGCATCTTGACCCTCACAATGGGGTGGGGGCTCATCATGAGAGGGAAGAGGGTGACCATCAAAGCATCGGTCAATATGATCATGTTCCTTCAGATGAAGACCGACAACCGGGGTGTTGTCCCCAAAAACGGGAGAAGCAATCGCTAAGGGATCGACAGGCTCGTGACTCTCAGTCATGATGTGGCTCGAGGCGATGCCAAGGGAAGAGTGGGGAGAGCCCAAACTCAAGTGTGGACCAATCGGTAGGGTGTCGAAAAATGGGTCTATAACCGATGGGGTAACTAGGCCAACATAGGGTGTAGAGGATGGATATACCATCACAGTATCACTGGGTCGCTCGGCCTCACTCCCATGATCAAACTCAATAGTCGTACTAATGACGCTCTCCACCTGTAGTATATGATCATGATCAGACTCAGTTTCTGAATCACGTGTGCACCGAGTCTCAGTAAGATGAGTACAAAGATCAAGTGGCGGATCTCTCGCGTCAGTGAGAGCACTACTACACGCATCGGTGGTCTCACCTAAATCCTGATGTGTCACCCTATCGGTCCCTCTGATGGCAGATCTCAGACGGTCAAATTGATCAAGAAACAATCGTTGAAATTCGGCCTCAGGTATCTCAGCATGTGGGACACTAGTGCGATCCATACGCGTGAAGTCATCATGTGTGACCTCTATAGAACTCCAGGATAGTCATCTAAGTGGTCGTACCAAATAGACTCACCGCGTGTCCGAGAGTAGGCGTGAACCCTACGAACGCGAGGCGGCGAACGAGGATGATCCTTAGATAATAAGAAGACTTCTCTGGAGGGGCTCTACGGGGTCGAGCATATACAGATTACGGTTCCTCAAATAACGGGGAGGTGTAGTGACGAGGACCAGAATAGTATGAGGATCTTTCCGGAGAGGCCCTGTGGTGATACTCAGCTCTACCAGCATCAAGTCGTAGCGTGGTGTAGTGACGATATCGTGAAGGTCTATCATCATAGTGATCGTCTCTAGCAGATCGTGGCGAAGGGTCGACACGATATCTAGAAGGAGAGGAGTGCGAATAAGGATACTCGTCGTAAGTAATATGGCATGAGACACTACCTATAGACTCGACCACGGCGTATAAAAATGTGGCCCAAACCTTGCCTCTGATATCAATTTGATGCAACACGAATCTACGTGCGATGCACGACCGAAACTCTACCATATATGCGATGCAACCAGGAACAAATGACACTTCATGCAATCCAACCAAATGTAGACATGATGTGTATGTGAATGCTTTGGTCCGATTGCCAATTACAATAAATAATTAATTAGGATAAAACAAAGTCAGGAGCAGATTCGTTCACACCAATTTTTAATTGGAATAGCCACATGAATTCACAAAATGTTTGAGGTGCAAATTATATCTAAGCACAAGTCGAATGAGCCCTGCAAATCTCTTGATGTCACAATAATAAAAACATATAATTTTAACATCCAAGAAACATTGTCCAAGTACACAATAGTAGGAAAATAAACCGATCATACCATGATTCAGGCATGCAAGAGGAGGCCGGGCTGAGGGGAAAAGATCTCTGGCTTGCGGATAACCATGGAGGAAGGTGAGGAGGGCTGGAAGTAGGTTGGCTGGTGGGGGAGTATTGGTGTAGGAGGGCCGACGGGGTGTGGGGTTGGCTGTAGGAGAGGCGACGGGAGGAGGGGCTGGCTGGAATAAGGTCAACACGGGTAGGGTTGGCTGTAGGAGGGCCGACGGAATGTGGGGTTGGCTGTAGGAGGGCCGACGGGAGGTGATGTTGGCTGGAATAGGGACGACAGGGGGTGGCTGCGGTTGGAGGAGGATCGGCAGGGGGTGGCTGCGGCTGGAGGAGGATCGATGGGAGGGGAGGTGGAAGGGGGACTTCAGGCGGGAGGGGGGTAGGTGAAAGGGGGATTGGCCTTGCGGATGGCTGTGGGAAGGTGGGGGGGGGGCTACTCAGGCGGGGAGAGGAGGGGAGATCGGCGGGATTACCTGACAGGAGAAGGAAGAGCCCCGGTTCCGGAATCCACCGGGGAGAGACCGCTAGGTTGGCTTCTACCAAACCCACGATATAACCCAGCTGGCCCCCAAACATGGAATTGACTCGAAACCATCTTCCGGACGCGTCTGTGGACTCGGATCGGCTGAACGGAAAGCGGATCACCACGGTCTCCATCATGTTGCCGTGTGACCTTGAGGTCACGGGTTTAAGTCATGGAAGCAGCCTCTTGCAAAAATGCAGGGTAAGGTTTGACTACGTTTCACCCTTGTGGTGGACCCTTCCCCGGATCCTCGTTGCGCGGGGATGCTTTGTGCACCGTGTTGCCTCTTTTAATTCATGTATTTAGCTATCTATTAGTTATTTTAATTCGTGTATTTAGCTCACCATTACATTCTGGTAATTATGTCTACATCTAAGTATTATCAAAGCATTTTTAGATAATTAAGATTGCATCAATATAAGTGGCATTTTCTATGCGGCTTTATTTTGGATTTTTAGTTGTTATGGCAGTTGTTACTACCTTTTTCCTGCCTTTACAAATAGTTACCTTATGCTGATTACTGACTATACTCTAAAATCGATTAATCATCTAAGGTTGCAATAATGAACCGGGTTCGCCATCCAAATTTGGTTCTATTCATGGGTGCAGTCACAGAACGTCCTCATCTTTCTATAGTAACAGAATATCTACCTAGGCAAGTTTGTTCAAGTATTCTTCATGTTGGTTTAGATTTTTTACCTGTAGAAGTACATAGCTGAAGAGGAGCCTTGGGGCACCGGTTAAGGTGTTGTGTGACTTTGAGGTCATGGGTTCGAGTCTTGGAAGCAGCCTCTTGCAAAAATGCAGGGTAATGCTTTCACCCTTGTGGTGGGACCCTTCCCCGGACCCTCGCTGTGCGGGGATGCTTTGTGCACCTGGCTGCCCTTTTTTAGAAGTACATAGCTGCTATTACTGATATCTAAGAAGTATATTTTGTTACACAGAGGCAGTCTTTACCGCCTCATAAATAAAGCAGCTGCTGGAGAACTATTTGACAGAAGACGGCGGTTGCACATGGCACTGGATGTGGTTTGTCTACAATTATCAGAGTTTCTTTTCGTTACTTCTTTTTTGAGAATATCTTCATTTGAATAAGTTGAGTATTTGAACAGGCCAAAGCAATCAATTATCTTCATTGCCTTAATCCTCCAGTTGTTCATTTGGATCTTAAATCTCCCAATCTTTTGGTTGACAAGAATTGGTCAGTGAAGGTAACCCTGAGGATGGATTGAGGTCTCACTTGAGGCTTCATATTTTCACTTTGTGAGTAAAATAATATATTCGTGTATATTTATTTATTTATTTGTAGGTATGTGATTTTGGGTTGTCCAGATTGATGGCAAACACCTTTATAGCGTCAACATCAATTGCTGGGACAGTAAGTTCGTCCAGTCTTTTGCAGCTAAATCTAAACTCATTTATGAAATTGTGCTTGCAATTAATAGCCAACCCTAAACCTTCTCCAAGAATTAATATGGTGAAAACATAATGACGTTTTCTAAAACATGCTTTTTATTTAGAAGCAACGAAATGAACCAGTTGAAGAAATCTGCATGAATTTGTTGCAGGCTAGCGTGTTCCTAGCTTTATCTAAAATCAAGGTTGCAGATATTGAATGTCGGGGACACGTCTGTTTAGGTTTTTCATATCGGTTTTAATATGTTGGGGGATATATGGGATATTTCATATGTCGGGTTTTAATAAGTAATTATTTTATGCATAATTATATATAAATGTAATCTTTTTTAATTCATATAAATTAATGTATTAATTTAACATTTATTGAACTTCTAAATCTACCAAAGTAGTATAAATATTTTAAGTTACACAATTAATAAAAGTATAACACATGGAAGAATGCAAGAGGAAGCCAGCAAGTCTTCAATAACGATGAAAAATGAGGAACTTTAAGTCTAAAATCCAAAGACCAAGCAAAATCGAAGTCAATGAAGGACGGGCTCGAGGAAAAATGTTTGAGGAAGGACACAAACATAACAATGAAACAATTTAGGTTTATTGTCCATTTGACCATAGACACTAAATAAAATAAATTTAAATAAGTCAACCGATATAACTTCGGGATATATCGGTCGATATATTGGTGAATATATCGGTCTATAGCGGATATATCAGATGATATACTTCAAAATGATATTTTGTAAAAAAAAAAAAAACGTATCGTTTTGTCCATGAAATCTTTATGTCGACCGCCATGTTGGCCATGTCGGAAGATATCCACAATATTAGAAAAATTATGGAAACAACATTTTTTAACTTCTCCACTGTTCTCCATACTCGAAGCCACTCATCCTGATTTGAGTGTGATAACCACTCATGCACTTCTTCTTGTGGCATCTACATAAAATATCTTCTTACAATTTCAACTAAATCGGGAGTTTTTCCTCTTTTAGTTTGTACATTTATTTTGATGTCATCACTGAGCGTTACTCCATGAGAAACATGTGCAGAAATTTATCTTACATGTTGGGGTATAGCTGATAGCAACGACTACGGTCATGATACATGTCACGACCCGTCTCGACAAGGGTCAGAGCGCACTTCGGGCGGGCCGTGATTCCACAGGCATGGGCGGAAAGGAATCCATGTCTGCTAAGGCGGAAACATAAATACTATAATAGTTTTGAATTTGTTACTTTGAAAAGAATTTAGTATATTTTATAAATATGCGGAAGCCGCAATGAAAGGTTGATGCTCATGCATTCTTTTAATGAAACTAATGTCACACACAGTGCTGGAACAATGAACATGCAATAAGTCATAGTAGTAAAAATGTCGTACATAAAATGATCTGATACATCATAACAGCCGAGGAGTTGTCCACAATACACGAGAAAATGGCTGACAATAACCAATACATGAAAAGTAAATCCAACAGTGACTGAAACAAAATACATAGAACCTGCTGATACATCAATCAAAATAAAACCTCCGAGTAAAACTGCAGCTGGACGAAGAAAAACTCAGGGAGCAGACGGCGCGGTCACGAACCCTAAGACAAATCCAAACAGAAGGAAAATGCCTCAGAACAAGAAAATAATATTAAACAAGTTATAGATTTAGGTACGTGCAGAAGAAATTAGAAATTCTAAGGTATCAATTAATCCTGAAGCAAGCCAGTGAAACAGGTAAGTAACTGAAACAAGCAGAACTATCTGGAAACATTAGCCTACTCCGGAGTATAGCATAAACATTCTTGCAACGACATAAGCTATAATCGTTGAAATGCGTAGGTGCTTATAGTGGGTGCACATGGTTCACACTCAAGTTCAGGTGTAAGACTTACTAGAATAAGAGTATTTTCTGTTTACCGTGACCATGCAATCAAGACGATGCACCACCTAAACCCTAGCTTCCAAGATTTGCTTATGGCACTCAGGACCTAAGTGATTCATGATTTTTCTGTGTAGACTTCTATTATAACACGACATGCTTACGAGCGATGATTTTTGCGTTGTCAGATACAGTTAATAACTTAGATACAGGTGTAAAGAACTTAAATTCTTAGTTTGCAAGCGAGAGGGAATTCTCCACTTGCCTTAAGGTGAAGCCGAAACTACCAGCAACAACTAAGCGGCGCAAATAAAGTCAAAGGCTTTATTGAACTTGTTCAGGGATAATCACA
Organism: Dactylorhiza incarnata; assembly: GCA_033032865.1. Lineage (NCBI taxonomy): Eukaryota > Viridiplantae > Streptophyta > Magnoliopsida > Asparagales > Orchidaceae > Dactylorhiza > Dactylorhiza incarnata. Next base: position 3,931,303 of record JAWHQI010000258.1, read on the forward strand.
GACGATATTTGATACTTGACAAGCAGAAATCCATACGCTAACACAGGCAGTTTATTTTGCAAAAACACACTCAAGAGCAGACTAGCAATTTTACCTCCTTCAAGTGTGAGGGGAGAGGAGTTACCACAAAGATCAAAGATTTGGCGGCTCTTAAGCGACAGAAACCCTAAATCGGAGAGGGTTCGAAGCGATTCCACCACTTGATCTGAAGAGCGGCACCAGAAACACAACCAAAATTGGGATTAGACGGATATACGACAAACACAAGAGGGACCGACGAAATTACGTCGATTGGAGAGCAAAAATCACCACGACAAATTAGGGCAAAACGGAAAACGAAAGTTTGGCGGAGTTCCTTACCCAAGGAGACCAGATGCTCAAGAATCCACGAAGAGGGGTTTCGAGCGAAACCCTAGGAGTCCTTGAAATCCGTCGGTCGAAACGGAGGGGGAGAAGGGTGGAGAGGCTGACGACACCAAGAGAGGAAGAATTTGGGGTTCTGAAGCCAACCCTAGGAGGGAAAGGCCACTGCCGGCCTGAGGAAGCGAGGGGGGAAGGATTGCTGCCCTCACTGGACGAAGGAGGAGGAGGAGGGCGGCTCTCTGTTGTTGTCGTCGGCCAGGGGAGGGGAAGGAGGCGCAGTCGACGGCTGGAGGAGGCGACGTTGTTGCTGGCAGGAGGAAGAGAAGAGGCTGGTGGTGCCGACGCTACGTGCGGGAGACGGGATCGGGAGCAGCGTGAGACGGGGTCGGGAGCGGCTGCGGTTTGCGGGAGCAAGACCTAGTTACTAGGGGTTTTAATCGGAAAAGGGCTCGGCTGAGGGATTAAAGGGGGTTGCGGATAACAAATTTTTAAAAGGGGGGGGGGGGGGGGGTAATGAAACAACCAATTTTTATTATATAAGAATTTTTGAGTTGTTACAATCTCCCCTACTTACGAAGTTTCGTCCCGAAACTTTTGAGGATTCTCTGGATTGGGTCTCGTATGGTGAAGATTCAGATGCCACTCATTCCAACAAGGTTTGCAATTCAAGTCAAGAGAACTAACTGAAAAGGTACTTAAAAAGAGAAGAACAAGAGCGGAGGCATACCAGGATTAAAAGAAAAGGTGTGGATACTTGCTACGCATGTCAGCTTCGAACTCCCAAGTGAACTCCTCAGACTTGCCATGCATCCAAAGTATTTTCACACTAGGAATTGTCCTCTTTCGAAGCTTGCGTTCTTGATATGCCACTATCTTGGCAGGCTCAATCGGATAAGACAAATTAGCTTTAGTAACCACAGGGATTTCCTCGAGAACACGATTAGAATCATGGATGTATTTTCGGAGCTGACTGACATGAAAAACATCATGAACACCGGACAATGAATCTGGTAACTCTAAACGATAAGCAGATTCTCCAACACGCTCTGAGATGGCGTACGACCCCACAAACCTCGGGCTGAGCTTATGATGGCGACCAAACCGTTTAACCCCAGGAGTAGGAGAAACCTTCAAGAACACCGATCGCCTACGACAAACTCCAACGAACGGAGGCGCTGATTGGCATACTTCCTCTGACTTTCAATGGCACGACCAGAGCTGTCACGGTTCCGGTTCTACTAAAACCGTGAACCGAACCGCTAAGGTAACGGTTCTTCAAATTAGAATCAAAACCGTATTTGGTTTGACCGGTTCTGGTTCCGGTTCCAGCATAATTTTTGGAACCGTGGTTTTAATGGTTCCGGTTACGGTTCAACAAGAACCAAAACCAAACCGGCCACTAACGGTTCGGTCCGGTTCTATGCGGTTCGGTCCGGTTCCAATCGGTTCCAATCGTGTAATGTTGATGCAATAATGTTCATGTTGCTGAAGACCACGACTCAACATAGGGTAAAGAACTTTGAATTGTTGCTCTTGAAATCTTATTTTACAATTAAAATTTTATTTCAAGAATATATTAGTTAATTCAATTTGACTAATTTATCAACTACAATTAAATTTGTCTTCGTTATTACTATTAAATAGTGGTTGTATATTCTCAATATTTTTAAAACAAAATATTTTAAGAAAATATGTGAGAAAAATTAAAAATACATTATATGACTGTATAAAAACTGAAAGTACACCGCAAAAAATGACTTCAAATCGCACCAATGTCAAACCACACAACACGGTTTTGGTGCGGTGCGATTTTGTTCAGTTCAAAACTGTCCCTCGTTGTTGCGATTGCGGTTTGGGTTCAAACTGCATCAGTTTCGCTCATAATAGTAAGTATAGATATTATAGATATATTATAAAAAAAAATAACAATATTATAATAATAATAGTAATAAACGGGTTGCGGTTCAGTTCTACTTCTGTCCGGTTCGAATCGGTTCTAAAAATCTTGAAACCACTTGAGATTTGTATATTGCGGTTCCGGTTCCGGTCCGGATAATAAAATGAAAGAACCACACCCGGACCAATGCTCTTCACGGTTCCAAAATTCAAACCGGAACCCAAATAATTCGCGAACGGTTCGGTCCGGTTCTTTGCGGTTCCGGTTCGATTCCGATTCGATTTACGGTTTTCGGTTTTAAGTGACAACCATAGGCACGACTGAGCTGAAGACCAGTCTTCTTGGTGGCTTCTTCCATTTCCTGAAGTAACTCAGGGCCCAACACCACCTTCTCACCAACTTCTGACCAATAGAGAGGAGTCCTACAACGATGCCCATACAATGCTTCGAAGGGGGCCATCTTGAGGCTCTCCTGATAGTTATTGTTGTAGGCGAACTCGACCAACGGTAGGTGCTCATCCCAAGCTCTCTTGTAGTTTAGAATATAACACCGAAGCATGTCTTCAAGAATCTGATTAACCCGTGATGAAGTCCACAGAGACATCTTCCCACTTCCATTCAGGGATAGGCAAAGGCTGCAAAAGACCACAAGGACGCTGACGCTGAGCTTTCACGTCAGACATCGAGAGATGAAACGAGCTATATAATTCTTCATACCAGGCTACCAAACGATCTGCTTTAAGTCATGATACATCTTACTATTGCCTGGATGACCAGATGTGCGGGACTCGTGAGCTTCTCGGCAAATACCATCGAGCAATTCAGGAACATCAGGAATGCAGAGGCGGCCTCGGAAACGCAGAACATCGTCAGAGATGGAGAAATCCGGAAGAGTCCCAAGTTCAACTGTCGGCGGATGCGCTGGAGTGCGGGATCAGATGGCTGCAAATCCTTCACCTGCTCTACCCATAACGGAACAAAAACCTCTTCATGACCCTCAGGTGCGATGGATATATCCATCCGATCGAGGTCGTCAATCAAGGCTGCTAGAATAACTAACATGGGCGCACAAGCGGCTACGGAGGCATGCTGACTCAACGCATCTGCCACTGAATTGGCTTTACCAGGAACATACGCGAGCTAAAAGTCATAATCTGCCACGAACTCGAGCCAACGCCTCTGACGAAGATTGAGGTCCTTCTGAACAAAGATATACTTTAAACTCTGATGGTCGGTGAAAAAGTGACACTTCACGCCATAGAGATAATGACGCCAAAGCGTCAAAGCAAACACCAGCGCAGCGAACTCCAGATCATGAGTGGGGTAGTTGCGTTCGTGAACCTTCAACTGCCTCGACCCATAAGCAATAACGCGGTCATCCTGCATCAGAACATAACCCAAACCAACTCCGGAAGCGTCAATGTAAACTGAAAAGTCCAACCCCTCTGACGGAAGAGCTAAAACAGGCGCTGAACACAGACGTTGCTTCAACTCAGAAAAGGACTGTTCACACTGATCTCACCACTCGAATCTAACATGTTTTTGAGTTAGTCGAGTCAGGGGGGCAGCAAGAGAGGAAAAACCCTTGACGAAGAGTCGGTAATAGCCAGCCAAACCAAGGAAACTGCGGATCTCGGTAGGGGTAGAAGGTCGCTTCCAGTCCATAACTGCGGAAATCTTGGCAGGATCAACAGAAAGTTCATCTCCTGAAATGACGTGGCCTAAGAAGGCAACACGATCCAGCCAGAACTCACATTTTGCCAACTTGGCATAAAGCTGATGCTGACAAGGGTGGAGAGAGAGAGTCTAAGATGGGATGCATGCTCCTCGCGGGTCTTGGAGTAGACCAGGATATCGTCAATGAAAACGATAATGAACTTGTCCAGGTACTCACGGAAGACACGGTTCATCATATCCATGAATGCAGAAGGGGCGTTAGTCAACCCAAAAGACATCACCAAAAATTCGAAATGCCCATACCGAGTCTGGAAGGCCGTCCTAGGGACGTCGGAGTCCTTGATCTTCAGCTGATGGTAACCCGATCTGAGATCTATCTTGGAAAAGATGGTACTGCCTTTAAGTTGATCGAATAGGTCATCCACACGCGGGAGGGGGTACTTATTCTTGATCGTTACCTTATTAAGATCTCGATAGTCGATGCACAATCTCATGGATCCATCCTTCTTTTTCACGAAGATTACAGGGGCTCCCCAAGGTGAAGAGCTAGGGTGAATGTACCCACGCTCAAGCAATTCGTCTAACTGCGATCTGAGTTCTTCTAGCTCACGCGGTGCCATGCGATAAGAAGCTTTAGATATGGGGCGCGTTCCAGGCTCTACATCAATACAGAACTCTACATCTCGATCAGGAGGCATCCCGGGCAATTCAGCGGGGAACACGTCAGGAAACTCCGAAGGAACAGAAATAGACTCGAGTTGAGGAGAGATAGCATCCAAGTGCGAAGCATAAACGAAGCAGGCAGAACATCCTTGGTTAAGAAGTCGAGTGGCGCACACAGCAGAGATTACCTTAAGGTGGCTGCGGGTCTGAACATGAACGTTGTAGTCCTTGCCATCAATGCTGAGATTGACCCTCCTCGCCACACAGTCCAACTTTGCTCGATACGCGACCAACCAATTCATTCCCATGATTACGTCGAACTCCGTCATATCCAGAGCTATGAGGTCGGCGACGACTTGCAATTCTCCAAGCAGGATCGAGCAATTGAGAACGCCTCTGGTTGAGAAATGCAGATGACCGCGTACAGAAATCTCAAAAGGAACCTCAAGTGGCGAAGTATGCCAACTATGAAGGTCCACGATGTGACGTGCAATAAAGGAGTGCGATGCACCAGAATCAAATAAGATTTGCATCCACTTATTCTTGACCCTAAAACTTCCTAAAAAGAAAGAAAAAACATGAACGCATAACAAGTTTATTCGAAACTAAGACAAGCCAGATTTAAGAATGTAGAAAAATTAAAATTTTACACAAAACACACCAGAGATGACGTCGACAGATGCGAGCGCCTCGCCCTGAGAGATGACATTCAACACAGTCTTGCCCTGAGCTCCGAGGATAACTTGCAGTGGCTGAGCGGGAATCGGGCTTTCCTTCATAGGGCAGTCTAGCATGAGGTGCCCAACCTGCCCACATTTGTAACAGACCTTCTGCTTACGGAGGCGGTCCTTTACCAAGTGGCCCGGCCTCTTGCAGTAAGCACAGACGGAGGCGGCAAAGTCAAGCGTCATCTGAGGCTGATGAGGATGAGCCTCCTTCTTTTGCTTCTTCAAGAGGGAACGACAGACCTGGGCAACATGGCCCACCTTGTGGCAGAAGGCACACACCTCTTTGGACATGGGGCCTTGCTCCAGAGATGGAGCATCCTTGCGCTTGAGGTCGGATGCGACGGCATTGCTTGTTCCATGTTGGGCTTTCTTGGCAGAACGATCCAGCTCAATAGCTTCCACCTGTAAGGTGGTTCCCACGGTCTCCACGTAGGTGGTGGCGCCATGAGCTACCACATGCTGGCGGAAGTCATGACGGAGCCCCTTCACGAAACGGCTGATCTTTTTGGCTTCATCCGATACGAACTCCGCAGCAAGGAGGGAAAGGCGGGAGAACTCTCTCGCGTACTCGGTCACTGTCCTGCCAGGCTGCTGAAGGGACAGGAACTTCTCAGCTAACTTGTCCCGCTCCACAGAAGAGAGGAAGTTCTCCATAAGAGCATCCTTGAACTGTCCCCAAGCTAAGGTGGTAGAATCGGGGAGGCTGCCACTAAGCATCCTCAGACAATTGATAGGCCGCAAGGAAAACCTTCTGGGCCTCGGGAACTCCAGCATACTCAAAGTGCTTCTTCATCTGGGAGATCCATTCAGTGATGCCTCAAGAGGGAGCAGACGGCGCGGTCACGAACCCTAAGACAAATCCAAACAGAAGGAAAATGCCTCAGAACAAGAAAATAATATTAAACAAGTTATAAATTTAGGTACGTGCAGAAGAAATTGAAAATTCTAAGGTACCAATTAATCCTGAAGCAAGCCAGTGAAACAGACAAGTAACTGAAACGAGCAGAACTATCTGGAAATATTAGCCTACTCTGGAGTATAGCATAAACATTCTTGCAACGACATAGGCTGTAATCGTTGAAATGCGTAGGTGTTTATAGTGGGTGCACATGGTTCACACTCAAGTTCAAGTGTAAGTCTTACTAGAATAAGAGTATTTCCTGCTTACCGTGACCATGCAATCAAGACGATGCACCACCTAAACCCTAGCTTCCAAGATTTGCTTATGACACTCAGAACTTAAGTGATTCATGATTTTTCCGTGAAGACTTCTATCATAACACGACATGTTTACGAGCGATGATTCTTGCGTTGTCAGATACAGTTAATAACTTAGATACAGGTGTAAAAAACTTAAATTCTTAGTTTGCAAGCAAGAGAGAATTCTCCACTTGCCTTACGGTGAAGCCGAAATTACCAGCAAAAGCTAAGCGGCGCAAATAAAGTCAAATGATTTATTGAACCTGTTCAGGAATAATCGCAGACGATATTTGATACTTGACAAGCAGAAATCCATACGCTAACACAGACAGTTTATTTACCTCCCTCAAGTGTGAGGGGAGAGGAGTTACCATAAAGATCGAAGATTTGACAGCTCTTAAGCGACAGAAACCCTAAATCGGAAAGGGTTCGGAGCGATTCCACCACTTGATCTGAAGAGCGGCACCAGAAACACAACCAAAATTGGGATTAGACGGATATACGACAAACACAAGAGGGACCGACGAAATTACGTCGATCGGAGAGCGAAAATCACCACGACAAATTATGGCAAAACGGAAAACGAAAGTTTGCCGGAGTTCCTTACCCAAGGAGACCAGATCTGGGCTCAAAAATCCACGAAGAGGGGTTTCGAGCGAAACCCTAGGAGTCCTTGAAATCCGTCGGCCAAAACGGAGGGGGAGAAGGGTGGAGTGGCTGACGACATCAAGAGAGGAAGAATTTGGGGTTCTGAAGCCGACCCTAGGAGGGAAAGGCCACTGTCGGCCTGAGGAAGCGAGGGGGGAAGGATTGCTGCCCTCACTAGACGAAGAAGGAGGAGGAGGGCGGCTCTCTGCTGCTGTCGTCGGCCAGGGGAGGGAAAGGAGGCGCAGTCGCCGGCTGGAGGAGGCGGCGTCGTCGCTAGCAGGAGGAAGAGAAAAGGCTGGTGGCGCCAGCACTACGTGCGGGAGACGAGATCGAGAGCAGCGGGAGACGGGGTCGGGAGCGGTTTGCGGGAGCAAGACCTAGCGACTAGGGGTTTTAATCGGAAAAGGGCTCGGCTGAGGGATTAAAGGGGGGGCTGCGGATAACAAATTTTTAAAAGGGAGGGGGTAATGAAACAACCAATTTTTTTATATAAGAATTTTTGCGTTGTTACAATACAGGCGTCCACAGTGAGAGCAAGGGCCAAGAGGGCCCACGGAGCCACGACCACCAGCAGAGCCACGACCACCAGATCGACTACCCCGATTCCGAGAGCTGGAGGTGGGAGGGCGGTAAGAAGCGGCAAGAGCCATCTGTTCAGTAGGAAGAGGAGAGATAGTACGAGCGATGGAGAAGACAAGAAGAAAGAAGAAGGACAGAAACGGCGTGATGGAGAAGACAAGAAGGAGCCGACTGCATGACTGCTGGAACACGACCAGTCAGCGGCAGGACTGGAGAAGGAGCCGGCTGCTGGAACACGACCAGTCGGTTGCTGGAGGACTGGAGAAGGAGCCGGCGGCAGGACTCCTGGAACGCGACCAGTCGGCGGCAGCGGGCAAAGGGAAGCAGTGAGCGAGACCAAGACGCAGCACACACGAAGCATAACGAATGCATGAAGCACATCGCGGAATCGTGCGGGAGCAGACGACACACACGAAGACGAAGCGCGACGGTTGAACCCTAGGCGGAGGCGCGGTTCCCTCTGATACCATGTAGAATAAATAAAGGCTTAGGTCTCCAATGTGGAGTCCTTGTTGAATTCCAAGTCCGCCGTCATGTTTTTGTATTTTTCCCATAAGGGTATTTGTGTCTTTTGTACTTTTTCCCCTACTCGATATATATGAGTAGAGGGGGTGATTATTGTAAGTAATTTTGATTTTCCCCTCTCAACTTGGTATCAGAGCACCCGCACGCCCTAGCCGCGTCGTCTCCGCCTTCCACTCGCAGCCCGCGTCGCCTCCGCCTTCCGCTCGCCCGATCGGCGTCGGATCAGCCCCTCTGCTTCGGCCGACCTTCCCACCGGCCGTTTGAGAGTCGACTGCTCCTCCTATCCCTTCTAATGCCGCCCTAGGCTCCTGCTGTGGATGCTAGGGTCGGCGCCTCTCCTTCTGGACACTAGGGTTGCTGCCGTGGCTCTTGGCCCCTCTCTTTTGCTGTCGGAGGCTTGGTCGGACGTGATATGCCCTAGATTTTTGTCCCGCTGCTGCTGGATGCTCTGACAGCCCCTTCCGCTCTTCATTTGGCGATTTTTTGTTGATTGGCAGCCCCCCTCTTGCTCTCATGGGGGATTCTACGAACTCTTCGCCACAAATGAGTGAAGTTTTGCCACAGATGGGTGACCCGCAGCGGACTCATGGTCACTCAGGCTCGTTGAAGATTACCACCGTTCCCTTGGACGAAACAAATTATTTGGAATAGTCCCGTGCTGCTCAACATGTGATCCGCAGCCATCAGATGTTTAGTTACATCGACGAAACTGTTAAGCAGCCATCCGAGACTGACCCTACTTGGAAACGTTGGGACTCCGAGAATTCTCTTGTTGTATCATGGCTTCTTCACTCCATGTCCCCCAAGGTATATCGAAGTTACATGCTTCTGGACTCTGCTTACGATATTTGGACTCGGGCCAAAGACACATACTCGCAGATTGGGAGTTCCACGCAGATCTATGAGCTTACCCGTCGCATTCTGGAGCTCCGACAGGGATCTATGATTGTGTCCACTTCTCGGAGTTCGAACGGCTCTATCAGGGCAGTTTACTGCTTCCTGCACGGCCGACGCCGTGAAACTGCAGGAAAAGGAGAACCGATACCGCTTACATGTATTCCTGATGGGGCTGAATATGGAGTCTGATACTGTCCGGACTCATATTTTGCATCGATCACCCCTTCCGTCCCTGAGGGAAGCTTTCAGCATGGTTCTTGGTGATGACAATCGACGTCGATCCCTTAGCACGACAGCACCTGCGGTGGATCGGTTTGCCTTTGCTAGTGTTGGTAGTGTTGGTCGGGGGGGGGGGGGGGGGGGGGGGGGGGGGGGGGTTCCAGCAATACCGGCACCATTCCTACGTGTGACCACTGTGGGCGTCGGGGACATTCTCGGGAGGTGTGCTTCAAGCTTCATCCGCACCTTATCCCTCCGGGATCCGGGCGTGGCCGTGGACGTGGACGTGCCCCTGGACGTGGTGAATACCGTCAGAGCGGCACTCGATTTCAGGATGCTTCCTACTCCACAGAGGTTCAGGAGGATCATCAGGGTCAGCTTCCCAGCCATCTTACCACCTCTGAATTGGATGCCCTTCGTCGCCTGCTGCACTCCCAGTCTGATTCTTCCCCGAGTGGGACTTCTACTTCATTTACTACTGCTACTATGCCAACTGCTCATACTTCCGCGACTCCTCTGTCTGAGTGGATCATTGACTCTGGTGCTACTGACCACATGACTGGTTCCCCCACAGGTTTTTCCTCTTACACCCCCTTGTCTGGTAAGGATAAAGTTGTTTCGGCCAATGACACTTTATCCCCTATTGCTGGAAAGGGGAACATCTCTTGTTCCTCCTCTCTTTCGCTTACTTCTGTTCTGCATATCCCTTCGTTTCCTCGCAGTCTCCTTTCTATTAGCGACCTTACTAAATCTCTTAACTGTTCGGTAACTTTTTCCCTGATTCTTGTGTCTTTCAGAAACTGGGTACGAGACGGTGCATTGGCAGTAGTAAGAATCGTGGTGGTCTGTACTATCTGGATGCTACTCGGTCACCCATCGCTCTCTCCTCGTTTGCTGCTGCTACCGAGTCCGATGCTCGACGCTGGCACTTGCGTCTTGGTCATCCGTCTCCTGTTTATCTTCAGAAACTGTTTCCTGTTTTATCTCCTTTTGTTCAAAATTTAAATTGTGATGTGTGTGTGATGTCTAAACATGTTCGGCACTCTTTTTCGCATTTATCTTCTACTAGTAGTACGCCCTTTGCTATTATACATTCTGATATTTGGGGACCGTCCCCTGTTGTTTCCTTATCTGGTTATCGGTGGTTTGTTACTTTTATTGACTGTTTTTCCCGGACTACCTGGGTTTATCTGTTAAAGAAAAAAGGGGAAGTTTCTTCTGTATTTCAGAGCTTTCATAAGATGGTACAAACTCAGTTTGGTGGTACCATTCGTGTTCTTCGTAGTGACAATGGGGGGGAGTATGATGACCGTGGGGCGTTCGGTGCATACCTCTCTAGTCATGGTATTATTCACCAAACCACGTGTGTCTATACGTCCACCCAAAATGGTGTGGCCGAACGGAAAAACCGTCATCTTCTTGATGTTGCTCGTTGTCTCCTTGCCACCGTGCATCTTCCAAAATCTTTTTGGGGGGGATGCTATTCTGACGGCCACTCATCTTATCAACCGTCTTCCCTCCCGTGTTCTTGACTATATGACTCCATTGGCGCGTCTCTCAACTACGTCTGTTATTCACACTTCCTCTCTCCCACCCCGTGTATTTGGGTGTGTTTGCTTTGTTCATGTTCACACGCCACTCCGGGATAAGCTTGACCCCCGCGCTCTCCGATGTGTCTTTCTTGGCTACTCCACCACCACTAAGGGGTATCAGTGTTATCACCCGCCTACCAGACGTTTCTTTTGCACCATGGACGTCACGTTCCGCGAAGAGGAATCTTATTATGTGGACTTGACTCCTACTTGTCGTTAGGGGGAGACTGATGTCGATGCCCGGGATGCTGCTCATGTTCCTCTTCCACTTGTTCCCCCACCAGTTCCTGCTATGTCCATACCCTCTACATCGTCATCCACTCCTCATTTACCGACATCTACGCCTTTCCCTACATACCATTATCCATCTCTCATCTCTCCGCTGCCTTATGTCTATCATCGTCGAAAACTAGATATCCTGCCCACTGCTGCTCTGCCATTGCCAATGTCGTCGTTGGACTCAGATTCCGATGCTGACTTACATGTTCCCATTGCTCTGCTAAGAGGTAAGACTGTATGTACGGAACATCCTATTTCTAATCATGTTGTTTATGATCATCTCTCTAAGCCCCATCGGGCTTTTATATCGTCCTTGTCCGAAATCTCTATCCCTAAGACATGGCAGGAAGCGGCTGGTATTCCTACATGAGCACAAGCAATGAAGGAGGAAATGTCCGCTTTGGAGAAGAACCATACATGGGATGTTACTCCTCTTCCTCCTGGCAAGAAACCCATTGGTTCTAAATGGGTCTTCTCAGTCAAGCAGAACCAGGATGGGAAAGTTGAGCGGTGTAAAGCTAGGTTGGTTGCTCGTGGTTACACCCAGACTCTGGGAGTTGATTACCAGTAGACCTTTGCCCCGGTGGCAAAGATGAACTTTATTCGTGTGATCATTTCATGTGCTGTGATCTTAGATTGGAAACTTCATCAACTGGACATCAAGAACGTGTTTCTACACGGTGACCTCAAAGAAGAAGTGTACATGGCTCTTCCTCCGGGATTTGTGAGAAGGGACAAGAGGGTCTTGTTTGTCATTTATGGAGGTCTTTGTATGGGCTGAAACAGTCTCCAAGGGAGTAGTTCGGCAGATTTCACAAGGTTATGATCAAGTTTGGTTATAAACAGGGTCACTCGGATCATATTTTATTTATCTGGAGGAATGAAGGTAAAATCGTCGTGCTCATTGTCTATGTCGATGATATTGTGATCACTGGAAATCACTCGGATGAAATTGCTAAGCTGAAGGCCCTCCTGTCAGCTGAGTTCGAAGTAAAGGACCTGGGAAGGCTCCGCTACTTCCTAGGAATTGAAGTGACCCGTTCTGACAAAGGTGTTTTTATCTCACAACGTAAATATGTGTTAGATCTGCTAGAGGAGACCGGTATGCTTGGTTGTGCTCCTGCTAACACACCTATGGAGGAGAACCATGAGATTGATGAATATAGCAATGGTGATCGTGTGGATGCGACCAATTATCAGAAATTGATGGGAAAACTTCTATACCTCTCACATATGCGTCCTGACATCACGTATGTTGTTGGGATCTTGAGTAGGTATATGCACGCCCCAAGAGTCAGACACCGGGATGCTGCCTTTCGGGTTCTCCGGTATCTGAAGAAAGCTCCCGGACAGGGGCTAATGTTCTCAAAGAATGATCATTTGAAGATTGATGTCTTCACCGATGCTGACTGGGCCGGTAGTCGTGATGACCGGAAATCTACCACAGGTTACTGCACATTTGTCGGAGGAAACTTGGTCACGTGGCGCAGCAAAAAACAAAATGTGGTGGCAAGATCCAGCGCAGAAGCGGAGTATCGGGCAATGTCTCAAGGTCTTTGTGAAGGTCTGTGGTTGCGTACCTTATTGCAAGATCTTGGGCTTCAGAAGAATACTCCCATCTCCCTGCACTGTGATAACAAAGCGGCGATCAACATAGCTCATAATCCAGTTCAGCATGACAGGACCAAGCATGTTGAGGTGGATTGCCACTTTATCAAAGATCATCTTGAAAAGGGAAACTTAGTTACTCCCTTCGTCCACTCCAGAGACCAGTTGGCCAATGTCTTCACCAAGAGTTTGGGATCCGATGCCTTCACTGATGATATCCATAAGCTTGGGATGACAGATATCTACTGTCCGACTTGAGGGGGAGTGTTGAATTCCAAGTCCGCCGTCATGTTTTTGTACTTTTCCCATAAGGGTATTTGTGTCTTTTGTACTTTTTCCCCTACTCGATATATATGAGTAGAGGGGGTGATTATTGTAAGTAATTTTGATTTTCCCCTCTCAACTGTCCTAACATATATAAATATCTCAAAGACGGATAATTACAATTAAGTCCAACAACACCATTCACGATATATACAGACTATAAATATAAAATACAATGATAATAATAACTCCAATAATTTCAGCCTGAATGGATGGCACCAGAATTCCTCCGCGGTGAGCCAACAAATGAGAAGTCCGATGTATTCAGCTTTGGGGTAATTTTATGGGAGCTTTTGACAATGCAGCAGCCGTGGAGAGGACTTGGCCCTGCTCAGGTAATAAATATCGTATGGTCCATGTAAAAGCTTTTTCCTACAAGATACTTAAGAATTTAGCCTTTTTCTGTCAATTTTTTGGCTTAATAAGTTAGATATTGATATTTTGATAGCCTCAGGTGGTTGGAGCGGTTGCATTTCAGAACAGAAGGCTTACAATACCACCAAATACACGTCCTGCATTAGCCACCCTCGTGGATTCTTGCTGGGCTGAGTAAGAATACTTTTTCCCCTGTTAGCCTTCTTAACTTTGCATTTTTGCATGCTTTTTATTTCAAAAAATAATTTAGAATGCTGTATAAAATGTCCATGATATCCACATGGACCAAGACTGACAACTCAGCATATTCCGGAATAACACCTGACAAATACGTCAATAGAAGTACCCAAAGGAGAAGCTCCTCAGTGGATAGAACTCTAGTCCTGGAAGGTCAAACCACGGGGACTCAATTGCAGGATCGGTATCCTCAGGGTCTACCTTGGAAACCAAGCTGTAAAGTCACACCACGTAGTCAACTCAGAAAAGAAAGGCTGGCATTTACTCTTTGAAGGCGAAATAGTTCTTGTTAGAAGTATTTATATTTAAGTATTTAAGTATTTGAGGTTTAGTCCCACACCGCTTATCGGTGTTTGGTGTCTTGTTGTAATGCTATATATTTCCCCCTTTGAGGATGAGTAAATACACCTTCTATTTCCATTTTCCTATATTTTAACATGGTATCAGAGCAGAAATTGACTCCTCCCTGAAATTTGGTTGCCCTAGGGCGACGTATAATTTCTCGGTGGCTTCCTCTCTTTAATTTCCGCCTCTCCCTCTCTCTGGTTCCCGACAGCCGGTCCTGTCTTAGATCCCGTCGAGCAGTTCTCCCTTCGCTCCCGTCGACGGAATCGTCAATTGATTCTGGAGATGGGAGCGGATCCTGTGTCCATCGACGATATCGTTCCCGTCGGCTCCTTCCATCGACGGTCTCGTTCGTCGATCCTGTCGCCTGTGTCGCTGGAGCTTCTCTCGTCGTCCGGCTTCGATTCCATCTCGTCCAGCTGCTGCCAGTGGGTGTGTCGCTCTATCCCTTCTTCGGCGAGCACGTCTACTTCTAATCCCGTCGCATGTGGGTGCGGCATCTGCCGTTCTCGTCGGCTTCTGATCCTAGTGCTGATGGTCTTGTTGATCCCGACAACCATCGCTGCTGCTTCCAGACTGCTGATCCAACGTCTCCTCCGATCCCGTCGAGTTGTTGCTGCGCCTATTCTCCTCTCCTTCGATCCAGTCCAGCTACCTATCCCTTCGACGAAGCCTTCTTCTGATCCAGCCGAAGCTTCCTTCGTCATGCCCGGCTGCGGCTCTCGTCGAAGATCCCTCCAGGCCCTCACTGCTCCCGTTCCAGTCGAAGACCTCTTCGTTCCAGCTGTTCTTATGAAGTTGCTACGCCCTGCGATTCCAGCAAGGTTTTCGTTGCCGCTACTGCTGTCTTCTTCCGATCCTAGTTGTTGCTGCCTCCATGGCTTCCTTCGTGCCGAGCGCTTCTCTTCCTCCCTTCTCACTCGCCGCTGCTTGAGCCTTTTTTGCTCGTCGCTGCTTGAGCACTCAGCTCGCAGCCGCTTGAGCCTTCTGCTCGCAGCTTGCTTGTGCTTTGCTCGCTGCATCTCGGATCGTGGTCTTGCCGGCAACCGTTATCCATAGTTTTTTTTTTGGGTGTGTTGTTCTGATTCTCTTCGTCTGTGTCTCCATGCGAGTCTATGCCTTCATGCACGTGTTCCACGTGAGGGGGAGTGTTTGTGATAACGGCGACTCGGATGCCTCTTTCCCGACTCTTGCCTTAGTCACACACGGCCTCCAGGCATATTTCGTATGTTGTGTGTCTTGTTCTTCTATGTTAGGTAGGTGTGGTTTGGCCTTTGTTGGTTGACCTGGTTTCAGCTCCGGGAGCATCCAGTGTGCTCATGGCCAGTTTGTGGACCAACGTCGTGTGGCCTTTGCCCGGTTGAAGTATCCCCGGTGACACGCGGTTGG
The DNA here is from genome assembly GCA_033032865.1 of Dactylorhiza incarnata. Lineage (NCBI taxonomy): Eukaryota > Viridiplantae > Streptophyta > Magnoliopsida > Asparagales > Orchidaceae > Dactylorhiza > Dactylorhiza incarnata. The sequence continues at coordinate 3,946,848 of JAWHQI010000258.1, forward strand.
GCCTCGGTGGCTGTTGTTTTGTCCCACGTTGTCAACCACCATTTACCTTTTCTTTTATGTTGTGTTCAAGTTGAAGGGTTCTCCTTCAGCTTGAGGGGGAGTGTTGGAAGTATTTATATTTAAGTATTTGAGGTTTAGTCCCACACCGCTTATCGGTGTTTGGTGTCTTGTTGTAATGCTATATATTTCCCCCTTTGAGGATGAGTAAAATACACCTTCTATTTCCATCTTCCTATATTCTAACAGTTCTCAAGGAAGATAATTACATTGTTCAATAGGACATTCAAGACCATACCAATACGCCAGTGTCGTAAGGGTCTGAATAAAAGCTTCTGTCGTAAATGTAAATACTAGGGACGAGGTGTCATGGTTTTATAAATATCTATGAAAACGAAGGAAGAATTATCCAGATTCACACATCCTTATCCTTCTCTCCTAAACCTAAGTTTGTGATAGTTTGGTTCTTGAGGGGGAGTTCTTCCCACTCGCAGATTAGTGGCCTTCTACATTCTAAATCTAATACACTCTTTTTTCATCTTTTAAATCTTACCGGTCTTTGTGGTGATTAGTGCAAGCATTTCACAAGTAATTCGGGATTCAGTATCTTGAACTGTGTGGTGAGCGTGGAGTATTAGTATCCATATAAAAAGCTATCATGACTTCGCATTTTCGGAGGTGCAAACATCGTTCTCCAGCGAAAAACTTCCACAATCCGTGGTGTAGTAGGAATATACCCATCGAGGCCTTTCCACCCTCAAAATTTTACAGTTTAATTAAGGTTGTCATAGTCTTTCCCGACAACAGCGAAGTGACTATCTCTCACAAAGATATCCCATTGATCAACAATGCGTTCAATGATGCCATCATCATTTGTGTCTGAGTGAGCATTTGCAATGTCGATCTTGGTGGACCCATGTATCTCGGTGAACATCATCATGTAAGAAGGTGGGGTTGAGTCTTGACAGTTTTAGGCAAATAATGGGTTGCTCGACAGTTTCTATGAAGAGCGAAAAGAAGTTGAAGGCTCGGTAGTCCTCCCAGTGAGCTGGAGTGGAATAAACAAAATGGTGTAGTTCATCGTGGTGGATGGACCAGCCAACAACGACTATCTTTGGCCTCCCCACCCTTAGTGCTTACAAGATATCATTGCCCACATATTACTTAGTTGCTAAATTTTGGGTACCGACAAGGAACTAACATCTAGAGGCGCTGCAAGAAACTGTAACATCCTAGCTATGAATGAGGTGGGGGAATTAGAACAATTTGTGGAAGAAGAAGTGAAGCAAAAACAAATCGAACTGGCTCAGTAAACAAAAAATAAACTGAGGGGAGTGCGGGGACACTGAAATCCTGAAGCAGAATTACAATAGAGAGAGGAGTCTGTAAATGCCTCCCAAGAAACATGGATACATTCACGCGGTCTTCAGTGGATATTCTAGATGTTCACTTCGCATTCCATCAGCTTAACATCGATCCAACAATTAGGTCTATCAAGTAGAAGAAAAAAAACACCGCAAGTCAATTTGCCAAGCCCATCCAGGAGGAAGTGATGAACCTCCTAACCATAGGATTCATTAGAAAAATCTAATACTATAGTGGATTTCAAATGTAGTAATGGTGAAGGAAAATAACAACTAGAGGATGTGCGTGGACTCCATATTTTTTAACAAATCATGCCCCAAGAACAGACATCCACCATTTCAAATATATTCCTTGGTGGACGCGATAGCCTGGTGTCCAGGGATGAGTTTCTTGGATGCATTTTTCGGGTGCAATCAAATCTGGACTCACCCATCAGAGTAGGAGAATACCTCATTCATCACCAATGAATGTTGTTTCTTTTTCAATGTGATGCCCTATGGCCGAAGAATGCAGAAGTAAACTACCAAAAATTGATGGACTTTGCATTTAAAAAACGAAGCTGGAGAAATAGAATATGAAGGTTTATGTGGATTGCTGATAAAAAATAAGTTGGTCAAGCAGCACCTCTAGAACATCTAGGTAACTTTCTCAACTTTGTGATAGTATAGAATGCGGCTCAATGCAGGTAAATGTGTTTCCGAAGCTAGCAAGGGGAAATTCCTAGGGCACATGTTGATCTTAATTGGAATAAGGTAAAAGTCACTTGCGAGATGATGACACCTATTATAGTCAAGGATATCCAATGACTCACCATGAGAATAGCGATCCTCTGTCATATCATCCCCAAGTCGGGAAAAAGTGTTCTCCCATCTTCAAATCATTAATATCAAAAGTTTGATTCCACTTGGATATAGAAAGCGACTAGGCTCAAAAAAAGTTGATGCAACATCTCGCTTCCCCAGCATTGTTACAAAGCCCCATGGAGAATGAAGAATTGCTTATGTGCTTAGGAGTCAGAGAGGGCGCAGTTAGCTATGTACTAGTACGTGAAGACAAGAAAAAGTAAAGTGAAGGTTTTGTTAATGTAAGAAAAAAGATGAAACACACAAAATTCAGATATCTCATCATGGTGAAGTTGGCAGTGACATTGGTCACCTTGGACAGGTGTTTGTGCCCTTGTTTGTAGTCACACCCAATCCAAGTGGTAGCAGACCATCTTCTAAATGCAATTCTTGAGAAAATCGAGGATTTGTGAGCACTTGTGGATTCATCCATAAAGTTCAGCGAGTTCTCGATTTCTTATATCATAAGGATCGTGATAAAAGCTTGAAGTTTTAGTAGATTGGCAGATCTAACTTTTAGTAATAAAGATGAAATGGAGACAACGTGGCCAGGTTTCTGGACTCTTTTACTTGATGAAGCCTTGGGGACCAATTTGGTTGGACTCAGACTAGACCTTAAGGTCCCACAGGAGTAGAGCTAAAGCAAATAGTGAAGCTACATTACACAGTTACCGATAGATGGAGTACAAACCTTACTTGCATGACACCAGCTAGTGAAAGATCTTGGAGTCAAAGACATTTAAGTGCAAATTGACTCTGTGATGGTGCCCTTCAAATAAAGGGATAATAGGAAATCGAGGATCAAGTGATGGTGCAATTCTTTTTCAAAGCAAAGGAGTTGATCAGAAGCTTCAAAAACTTTGTTATAGAAGCGGTGCCGCATGAAGAAAACGAAAAAGCTGGCGCAATAGCTAAACGAGGCTCTACTGTCGAAGTAGCAGTGTCCAGTTGTTCCATTCAAGTATTGAGAATTAGAAATCATGTAGTTAGATCAGAGGTAGAATTGGATAGATCCTTTAATAATTTCCCTAACAAAAGGAGAATATCATCCCCCCATTGAGAAAAAACAGCATTCTGTCTTGAAGCCCCTCACTTTGTGCTCATAGATGGAGAATTATATCTGATGTCCCTAAACGTGCCTTACGCCATGTGTGTACAAGAAGATGAAGTGTCGTGTATATTAGACGAGGTTCATTCCACCGAACTTGGTAATCATTCCAAAGGAAGAATATTCACATATAAATTCTTGTGGCAAGAATACTATTGGTCGACCTTTTCGAGCACATGTTGATTACTATGTGAAAAGTTGTTAATCGTGTCAGGGGCATATGCTTTACAACTCCAAGTCATGCGTAAGTTGAAGGGAATTTGGTTTGATGTATCTTCTCAAACCATTCTCGCGAGCTAGTAAAGGGAAACACTTTATCTTGTTGATGGTTGGCTACTTCTTAAAGTGGATTGAAGCAAATAAACCGACTAAAATGACAACTGCAATTGTAAAAAAAATCTTGTAGACAAACATTGTATGTAGACACAGGATTCTGCTCAGTAATACCCCGACAATACCCCGACAATATTAGACAATTCACAGATAAAAGGTCTCGGCAAATTCTTCCAAGGAATGATAATTTATTGAAGATTCTTCTTAGTTCACCATTTAAAGAACAACAAATAAGTGAAAGTAGCAAACAAGCGGATTCTCATGTAGAAAAGTTGAAGGAATAAAATAGAATTTGGCAGATCGGTGGCCTTAGGTATTGTGAGCTCTCTATAATACTATGACAACCGGCACTAGATAAAACCTATTTTGGTTGTCCCATTGCTTCGAATCATTGATCTTGATTGTGTTTGATGTGTTTGCTCGCAGGTCAAAGCTTCTGCACGAGGAGAAAACTTGGATGATTGTGTTGTGTGCTCCGATTTAAGATCAAGTGCTAGGGTTAGTGAGTTAGAAGTCCCTCAAGGGATTTGAGTCCCCTTTCTTAGATCCCTGTGGAGTTATAGTTGCGGAGGAGAAGACCGAAGGAGAAGAGGAAGAGGGGCAGGGAGTTCTCTGGCGGAAAAACGATCCAGTCATTCACTGTTAGGTCGCGCAGATTTTGGGAACCCGTCGGGTACGTGGTTACAGGACGGAAGGAAGGTCTTAGAGAGAGAGGGAAAGGAGAAAAGAAGAGAGAGGGAAAGAAAAAGAGAAGAGAGAGAAAGAAATTTAGATAATAAATTCTTGATTCCATTTCACTCAAACCAAACCATCCAAATAGGTTCAAGCCCCACTCTTGGGCCATAACACAAGTGAGTCTAAATAACACATGCGCAACATTAAATTATAAAAAAGTGTGAATAGAAAATGATCAATATCTGGTGGATTGGATGCATCGTTGATACATGCGCCTTCAACGTGGGTCCATATCATCTCCTTCCTCGTCGAGAGACAGCTTGTCCTCAAGCTGTGGCGGCAAACGAACCAATGTTTTGTCGGAGGGGCGCCTACGAATGATTTAGTTGAGATACATGGAAGATGTGTATGCGGGCCTCCGGTGGGAGTTGGAGCTGGTAGGCCACCTCGCATATGTGTTGGAGGATCGGAAAGGGGCAGTGAAATTTGGGGCACAGTTTGTTGGAGGGAGGGGTGGAGACTGAAGTCTGGCGGTAAGGTCGGCGTTTCAGCCAAACCCAATCACCGATGGAAAAAGAAAGCTCTTTGTGGCCCCTGATTGTAAGCAACTTCCATGAGGTGTTGCGCCTGGAGGAGACACTCCCTTGCAGTAGACAAAATATGATCATGAACGAGGAACTCCTGGTCGGCGGTATCAATCATGACGGTGCCCCCGACGTAAGATAGTAGGCGTGGAGGAAAGTCCAACTTGGAAAAGAAGCGGGCTCCATGTAACTCATTCAGAAGCTCCTCCACCACTGGAATGGGGAACTTACCCTTCACTGTCTTGGCATTCAGCTCCCTGTAGTTGACGCAGAAGCACCACGTGTCGTCCTTTTTGTGCACCAAAAGGACCCATGACGAAAACGGGGAGACATTGCGGTGGATGATCCTCTGTTGAAGCATCGTTGTGCACTGTCGCTCAATCTCATCCTTCTAGAGGAAGGGTAGAGGTATGGCCTGACGACCACGGGTGTCGTGCCCAGTAGAAAATAGATGCGGTGATCCTGGTTGTGGATCGGAGGAAGGCCGACCATTGGTGTGAAGGTATCGCCAAAATCCTGTAGGAGTTGATGAGGTCGGGGGAAACTTCCTACGGGGTTGAGACAACCGCCGAGTGTGGAGACTCTTGGACCAAGAAGGAAGAGATCTTTGTCATCTAGGAGTGCCTGTGCCACTCAATCTGTTGTGCGCCCTGCGGCCAACACATAGTGAGGCGGTCGAAATCCCATTTCAATGGTCCTAAAGTCCGGAGCCAACATACCCCAAGCACCATCTCAAACTCCTGAAGTTCCACCACAAGGAGGCCTTCGAGGGAGTGATGGTCTTCCACTACAATGGGAATCCTGTGACAGATATCTGGACACTCCATCTGGTGTCTGTTGGCCACAGACACATGCACACGACTGCGCGGTGTGACATGAAGGTGAAGTCCGTGAGCAGTAGTCTGGCTGATGAAACTGTGCGTGTTGCCCGAGTTCATGAGGGAGAAGAGGGTCTTTCCCCCGAGTGTGACGTCCATCTGGATTGGATGCGTCACTGATACGTGCGTCCCCAACGTGGGTCCATAACAGATTGACTAGATGAAAATGATGGATAATTGACTACCAAGTTAGACTTAATTAAAGATTGAGTTATCCTAATGCGAGAAGAGATCAAGAGGAAAACATCAAGATTTTGTGATGGGAATGCACAAACCAAACAGTTCGTGGAAGAAGATGTAGTCTTAATGAAAGTAGATGTCGCTGGAAGATCAACGTCTATAGGAAAGCTCAATCTGAATTGGGTCAGATCCTCTATTGACTGACATGCTCTACCCTCAGGAGTCTGTTGACTTACTACTCATAAAGGAGAATCTCATGAATAATTGGAGCAGGAATAATTTCGAGAGATATTATCACAGGAGTATATGCATCATTATATTTTTTAAAGAGGATTATCTATAAGATCTCACTCATTTCTTTATATTGTCCATATCAAGAGCTTTATGTGTATGGTGAAAATGTGCCTTTGAAAGTAACTGAGTTGACATCTAGAACCCCTGGTAAGTGTCAAATACATCCACTGCAAAGCACAAGGTTTTAAATATCAGATATCGCAATAAGCCGGTTTGAGTTTTTATATGTCGGAAGTCGGAAACATGTCTTCGATATTTTAAAATATCGGATTTTCTTACTTATAAATAGCAAAAAAAATTATATGCTAAGTATAATTATATATTTTAAAAGTAAAAAAATAGCATAACAAGTAAACGAACAATGAGTCATTTACCTCCCCTAAAATAAATTTAAAGTGTCTAGAATAAAATATTTGTAATGCACTACAACATCTATTAACAAGTGCATATAGATGTATTAGTAATTATATTGAATAGTATATAATACTTTTATTTAAATAACACTAAAAATTTTAGCAAATAAAGAAGCTTTAAAACCTAAATATCCTTAATGCTTATGAGTCTTTCCAAGCTTAATAAATTTATGTTAAAAGCATGAAAATATGCAACTAATAAGTGTGTTGAAAGTTTTAATATTTTTTGTAATATGAAATAAGAAAAATTTAGTATGAAAGTTTTAATATATTTTTTAAGGAAAAAATTGTCGTTTTCTCTCAAAAACGGCATGTCGACAAGCATGTTAGATCTATCAGAGGACATTTAAAACAATGGCAAAGCGGCGTATTCCCCAAATGCAACATCCTAGCTATATGACTAGAGTCTTACTCTATGCGTCATTTGTAATAACCCAAATCTCACAATATTAGAATTATTGTTCGCTTTGGTTCATCCCAGCCCATGTTGAGTTGAACTGAATGATTGTCATTTTTTATAGGTGGCCTACGAGTATTTCCCAGAAGGTCACCCATCCCAAGACAACTCCTACCGGAGCAGCTTAACTCTGGAGTTTTCAACACAACACTACATGCTCCTAAAAAGCGCCTCTGATATTTAAGGATTTGAATTATTACTTAAGCTCAACAACTTTTCTTCCAATTCCGATATGAGATTCGGTTCATTCCTACACCTCCTTGCACCTAGAAGCATGTCATCTTAAAGTCTGCTAAGAGCTACTTTGTCTGGGCTACACTGCACCCAAAGCATTCCCCTCCCTCATCGGACCACCCTCATCAGATGCAGGATGTTACATGTCCACCAACTTCTGCATTGTTCGCCCCCGAACCACACTGTAGGAGGTTTGGCCCTAATACCATTCACAACTACTCAACCCTCAATATCAGAAGTATTATTCGTTTTGGTTTACCTCATCCCATACTGAGGTGAACCACACGGTCTTTCCCTTTTCCATACACACTCAACATCCTAGTACAATTAGGGAAGTCTAAATGTGTCGAGGCCACAAAACACCGCAATGTACATGAAGAAAGCAAGTCAAAGAAAGTATACATAAATTGAGAATCTTTTCCAATAGTATACATATATCCAAAAAAATTATAATTACAAAAACTATTAATGACGGAAATTATGGACCATATTTACTACCATCAGTAAGAACAACTCAAGCATCCATGCGAGCTTGGATATCAAGAGATAAAGTCCTGACAAAGTTAGAATGGTCGATCATCAACTTCAGGAAGAGACATGCCATATTCAATGGTATCTATCTCTGCCTCCCGTAATTATTTAATCTCCAAAATCTCGTTGTGGATCTACTTGCAAGTGGCTTCAAGCTTCGCTTTAGCCTTATCTCGTTTGCATTCAATTGTAAAGAGATCAAATTGGGTACAACGGAGCTACCCTCCAAGACATATATTTTGCGTTAACCTCCACTCATGCAAAGGTAAGTTGTTAGCATGAAGTTTCTTGTTAGATAATAAAGAGAACATAGATACAATCACGAGGTATGCTCGTGCCAACTTCCGGAGGCTGGTTCCTCCTTGAAGCTCCTCTCCAAATGAGAGTTCAAAACCTAGAAGATGAAGGATCCCCTCTAACTCCCAATCCACCTCCTTATATAGGGATGGGGGGCTCACATGCCAAAACCCTAAACAATATAAAATACAATAATAAAATACGCGCATGCGTAACAATCCATCCCGCCAGAAAATCGACCTTGACCCCAAGGTCGAAATACCGCCCGCCATCTAGTAGTAATGTGCTCGCTGGTGGGCCGCCGCCGAGGTGCCCGGATCTCAGTCTGGCGGTACATCCGGGAGCAAGAGGGCGTCCAAGTCATCCATGCCGAGCTCCTCCAAATCATCCCCGATGAGGACCCGGAACTCCTTGGCAGGACAATTATGATTAGGCGAGTAGGGTTGCTTGCAGCGGTAGCACAGACCCTTGCTCCGCAAGTCATTGTACTCTTGGTTGGAAAGACGGTGAGTGGGGATATGACGGTTGTTGTGTGAGCCCATAATGGTTGGCCGAGGAGGAGGAGGTGACAGTGGTGGAGGTTTTGACGGGGGAGGAAAATATGGTTGGTAGGGAGGGTTGGACGGAGGCGACGGAAAAGGAGGATCCCCGGACGTCGCCATGAATTCGGCTTCCACTAGTGGGGAGAGGTCCATGGCTTGGTGGACATTTAACGGATGCAGGGTGCGGAGGCGGGCTCGGATATGGGGTTGTAAGTCGTGCATGAAGTAGGCCAAGTAATGGTCGGGTGGAAGACCAGGAACGTGGGTGACCAACTCTATGAATGCATCAACGTACGAATCAATGGGGCCGGTCTGACGGAGTCCGCACAGGCGTTCGATCAGAGAGCCGGGGTAGTTGTGATCATACCGTTGAATGAGGGCCTCTGTGAGAGTTGTCCAGGTGAAGCCGGGAGAGGATTGGCAGATCCAGCGAACCCAGTGGAGGGCGGAGCCCTCCATGCCGATCAAGGCCGTGCTGACCTTCTGTGGCTCCAATATCTGCTGTATCTCGAAGAACTGTTCGGCTCGAGAAATTCAGCCCATGGGATCGGTGCCGTTGAAAGAGGGGACAGGAAGGGAACTAGGGCCCGGTGAGCCCATCCCGGGCGAGGGGGTTGTTGCATGGAAGAGTTCCGGGGAAGCTCCGAGGAGGGGCGGCGGATCCGCCGTCGACGTCGCGAATGTGGTGGGGCGGACGGCCAGGAGGGAATCGATTTTTGCCTCCATGCGTAACATGGGGGCCTGCAACGGCGCGATTGCACCATCGTGGTCATCCAAACGTCGAAGAATGGCGGGATCAGTGGTTGGGGGCTGCAGCGATGCTTCGGAGTTGACCATCGATCGCCGATGAGGGGGCATACACTCGGTCAGGTGGAGGAAGACGGAGACAAGCCGGTGGAAGCCCTAAGAGGGGAGGTCGAACCCGCTGGAGTGGGGGGAGGCTGGGTTGGCGGAGAAAGAACGGTGGCAGAGACATCGAAGAGCGAACGGCTGGTAGCGGAAACGGACGCGGACTGGGGGTCGGGGTCGGCGCTGGTAGCGGACGCGGGATCGGGTCGGAAGCTGGTAGCGGGATCTGGTAGCGGACGCTGATAGCGGAAGCGGGATCAGAAGAGTTGTGGGATAGCGCGAGCGGGTAGCGGAACGGGAACAGGTACGGGAGCCGATCGGGTAGGAGGCGCTGGATCGACCTCGGGCGGCGGAAACCGCAGCCGGAAGAGGGCAGGTCGGACCACTTGTTAGATAATAAAGGGAACAGAGATACAATCACGAGGTATGCTCGTGCCAACTTTCGGAGGCTTGTTCCGCCTTGAAGCTCCTCTCCAAATAAGAGTTCAAAACCTAGAAGATGAAGGATCCCCTTTAACTCCCAATCCACCTCCTTATATAGGGAGGGAGGCTCACATGCCAAAACCCTAAACAATATAAAATACAATAATAAAATACGCGCATGCGTTACATTTCTTCTGGCCAACTGTCTCTGCAATGGAGTTTGAAAATATTAAATCTCTTATCCGCATTCACGGATCAAAGGAAAAGTGAATGTTTCCTTCTGCTGGAAGTCTGAATCGTGAAAAAATCCAGCAAGCATTTTTCAAAAGAACAATTCCCTCTTTTGCTGGCTCTATCCCGTGTGGGCTTGAGAATAGTAGCGAGGCATGAGCCACATCGCCTCAAATACATGCATATACTGCTATTAGGTAAAGGAGGGAAGGCAGTTAGAGGAAAGGTTAGTCGAGTCATGACAGTTGGAATGTCTGACCTGCATGTGCTCTAAGTCAAAAGCGACCTGAGAAGGATCATTGGGGAAAAAGAAGGCAAGTCAGTATGGATCTCCATGACATTATGTGACGTAGGAACGTCGAGCGGGGAGGGGGTGGCGCCTTCCGGCGAAGATCTTCCTCACGGGAAGAGGGGAGCGTACGGCGGCGGGGTCCTTCCGGACGGGGCTCTCTCGCACGGAGAGGGGAGGGAACGGCTAGGGCAACTGAACAATAGGTAATTCTTCAAAAACTGAGCACACCAAAATAACTCCCACCTCTTATACTATGAGGGGAAGACCACGGCTATTAGCACACCCGCTAATAGCACACCACATAATTGGTTTAACAAGCGAATACAAATAGAAAATACAAATAGAGTTCAACATTAATTAAACGGTTTGAGGCTTCCACAGTGGGTCGACCTTCTCAAGCCATGCGATTCCGACCTCGTCGGGGGTTGCGTCCGTTGCGGGTGCGTCGGCCATGATCGTCCTTCATCATTCGCCCCCTTTTGGGAAGCACTCGACCTCGAGTGCTCGGGGTAAAGCGGGATGTCCAGGTAGAAAGGGGACAAATCGCTCACGTTGAAGGTCTTGGAGATGTTGAGGCTCGGCGGAAGGTCGACTACATATGCGTTGTCGTTGATCTTGCGGGTGACGGGGAAAGGTCCGTACTTCTTCGGCATGAGCTTGTGGTGGTGTCCCGCAGGAAGCCGCTCCTTGCGGAGGAAGACCATGACCAAATCTCCCTCCTCAAAAATATGTTCGCGACGGTGCTTGTCCGTCATAGCCTTGTACTTGGCGTTGGACTCAAGTAGCTTGAGCCGAGTGTCGGCTTAGATGTCGCGGGTCTCCTCCGCTAGCTGTGTTGCTGAAGGGGGTGCCGCCGGCAGGCGGGCTAAATCGAGCGCATGTCGGGGGGCTTTGGTGTAAACAATGGAGAACGGTGTGCGACCGGTAGAGCTGTGCACGACATTGTTATAGGCAAATTCAGCTTGTACGAGGGCGTGATCCCACTGCTTCGGGCGATCTTGGCAAATGCAACGAACGAGGTTCCCCAAGGTCTTGTTAACGACTTCGGTTTGGCCGTCCGTTTGAGGATGGGCGGAGCTACTAAACTGGAGGGAAGTGTCAAACATCTTCCATAACATCGTCCAAAAGTGGCCAAGAAACTTGGGGTCACGGTCGGACGTGATAGTGGTTGGCACGCCATGCAAACGAACCACCTCCCGGAAGAAAAGTCGCGCAATGTGAGACGCATCCGACGTCTTGCGGCAAGGAAGAAAATGCGCCATCTTGGAGAAGCGATCCACCACGACAAACACAGAATCAACCCCACGTTGCGTGCGCGGGAGACCCAAGACGAAATCCATGGAGAGATCCTCCCAAACGCCAGAGGGGACCGGGAGGGGTGTATAGAGTCCAGTGTTGTGTGCATGGCCCTTGTACTGTTGGCACACATAACACTTCCGAACGAAGTTCCCCACGTCCTTTGCCAACTGTGGCCAGAAATAGCGCTCCTGGAGGCTGGCAAGTGTCTTGTCTCGGCCCAGGTGGCCACTCAGTCCGCCCCCATGCAAATCGCGAATGAGCTTCTCCCGCAAGGAGGTGCGGGGAATGCACAGGCGGTTGTCCTTAAGCAAGAACCCATCAAGTAATAGGAAACCACCATGTGAGCCGCCCAATGAACAGGCGCGCCAAACCCCTTGGAAATCAGTGTCGTCGGCATACAAATCAGCGAGGGTATCAAAGACGATTTCGTGGTGCATGGTTGCTAACAAACAGCTCCGCCGGCTAAGCGCGTCAGCGACCACATTTGACGCCGCGGGTTTGTGATGAATAATATATGGAAATCGTTGGAGATAAGCGGTCCCACGCAGGTGCATTCCGTCCATGCGCTTTTGACTGTTGATAAACTTGAGAGCTTGATGGTCCGTGTACAAGATGAACTCCTTGTGCAGCAAGTAGTGCTCCCAATGCTTGAGGGCCCGGACGACGGCATAGAATTCTTGATCATAAACGGCCCATTTCCGCCTGACATCACTTAGTTTCTCGCTGAAGAACGCAACCGGCCGCTTGTCTTGGGAGAGAACCGCTCTGATGCCAATGCCGCTGGCGTCACTCTGCACTTCAAAGAGCTTATCAAAGCTGAGTAGCGCCAAAACCGATGTCGAGCTAAGCTTCTGTTTGATCAAGTCGAAGGAGCGACTGACCTCTTCCCCCCATAAGAACCGCCCCTTCTTCAAACAATCGGTCATTAGTGCCGAGATGGTGCTGAAATCACGTATGAACCGTCGGTAGAACGTGGATAGGCCATGGAATGACCGCAACTCCGAGAGTGTCGTTGGGGCTGGCCAATCTCGGATCGCCTGGATCTTCTCTTCATCAACTCGGATGCCATCCGCCCCCACAATAAAGCCCAAAAAATTTAGCCGAGGAGCGAGAAAGGTACACTTTTTGAGATGAATAAACAGTTGGTGCTCCGCCAACACTCCCAACACAGCACGAAGATGTGATAGATGATCCTCTCTGCTCTTGCTAAAGATCAGGATGTCGTCAAAGTAGACGACGACATACTTTCCCAGAAATGGCCTCAGTACCTGTGTCATGAGGCGCATAAACGTACTTGGAGCGTTAGATAATCCAAAAGGCATTACCTTCCACTCGAAGAGACCGCCCGGTGTTTTGAAAGCCGTCTTCCACTCGTCACCCGGCTTGATGCGGATTTGGTGGTAACCGCTGCGCAGGTCTATTTTTGAAAAGAATTTGGAACCATCCAGCATGTCCAACATGTCATCAAGGCGCGGTATGGGAAAGGAGTACTTGATGGTGATCTGGTTGATTGCGCGACTGTCGACGCACATCCTCCACGAACCGTCCTTCTTGGGTACAAGGAGAGTCGGGACCCCGCAGGGGCTGAGGCTCTCGGAGATGAACCCCTTCTTCAACAGCTCGTCCACCTTCTCACGCAAGATGCCATGCTCCTTGGGGTTCATGCGGTATTGAGGCAAATTCGGAAGGCTAGCTCCCGGAATGAGGTCAATCTAGTGCAGTATATCCCGCAGAGGAGGGGGCGGTCGGGTAAGTCCTCTGTCGTGATGGCTCGGAACTCGTGTAGCAGCGCTCGCACGTCCGGGGGTGCGGCTTCCGCCTCCTGCTCGCTAGTGGCGTACAAGCCGTAGGAGATGAGGGCCACCACCTCTTTGGCCTCCGCAACGTCTCTCTCAAACAGAGAGGAGTCCTCCTGCATTACCAACAGACTGCTTCCTTTATCTGAAGGCGGACCGGCCCCGGGTTTCCCTCCGACCCGGGCAATAATGTGGATCTTCTTGCCCGCCCAAGTGAAGGAGTAAACATTCTCGCGGCCCTTATACGAAACATCCGTGTCATACTGCCACGGCCGCCCCAAGAGTAGGTGGCTCGCGTCCATCTCCACGACGTCGCACCAAACATCGGCCTGGTAGTGCTTTCCAATGGCAACGGGAACGTGGGAGCGGTGGGTGACCCGCACCGAGGGGCCGCGCTGGATCCAACCGATGGAATAGGGGTGTGGGTGAGGCTCGGTCGGTAGGTGCAAGTAGGAGACCAACCGGCTTGCAACAAAATTCTCACAACTGTCATTGTCAATCAAGACGTCACAGATCTTCCCCTTGATGTTGCAGAAACTCCGAAAGACGTTGCTACGTTGGACGTGTCCATCAAGCCGCGGTGTAAGAAGTAGACGATGAACCACACAAGCGGCGAAGTCACCCTCTTCGTCATACCCATCAATGACCTCATCGGCCTCCCCTAAGTCGTCCTCCCTCTCCTCGTCCGGTGCTACAGTGTGGACGGGCTGGCGAAGCAGGGGGCAACGGGAGGCGAAATGGCCCGGTTGTTGACATTTGAAACACGTACCCGCCGGTGTGCGGTCAGGTGCTCGACCCTTTGGTGCGGAAGAGGCGGCCGGCACCCGATCTGCAATCTCCTTGCTGGTAGTGTCCCGGATGCTAGAGCCCGAAGGATCCGTCCAAGGGCGGCGAGAGGTCACGCGAAGTGGCGGTACTGCTGCCTTCTCCATTTGTTCGGCCTTGAGGGCCATGTTGTAAGCCTCATCCACCGTACGCAAGACATGCAATCCAATCTTCTCCCGTAGGGAGGGACGTAGCCCATGTAGGAAACGCGTAACACGCTGGCCATCCGTCTCGGTTAGGCCGTTGCGGTCCGCGAGTCGGCTTATCTCCGCCAGGTACTCCGTCACCGTATGAGTGCCTTGCGAACAGCTCTGGTAGAACTGAAACAAATGCTGGTCGTAGTCGGGCGGGAGGAACCTACTCCGCAACAACTTCTTCATCTTCAGCCACGTGCGAACGGGAGCCTTGCATTGGCGGTTGCGGTTGAGTTGAAGTTGGTCCCACCAAACCGCCGCGCCGGATTTAAGGCGGTAAGCGACCATCTTCACTTGGTGGCGGTCGTCGATCTCGGCCATTTCGAAGAAACGTTCGACTTCTGAAATCCAATCGAGAAAATCCTCGATGCCCAGGTTGCCATGAAAGTGGGGAATGTCCGCGCGCAAGCGGTATCCTGGTTGGTAATGAGGTTGTTGGGCACCCCCGCGATAAGGATTGCCGCCGTCGGGAAGGTCCTCATCGGAGCTGGACTCGGAAAGGGTTGGGTGGAGGGGCGGTGCAGGCGGAGGCACGCGGCCACAGCGGTATTGCCGCCCGAAGAGACGATCCGCTGGAGCGTTGGCGTCGGCGGGAGGTGGAGGCTGGTTGCGGCCTGGCTGCAGGTTGCCGAGGGCGGCGGTGAGGGTGGCAAGTTGGGTGGTGATGCCATTGATGGCCGCCCATAAGTCGGCGTCGTCACGCGGGGTGTCGCACATCTGCAAGATGCGGTGTCGAGCGAGCGGAGCGGAAGGGAACAGCGTCGATGCAGCGAGCGGGAGCGCGACGAGGCGCGCGCGAGCGGGAGGAAACAACGTCGAGCGTAGGAGTCGACGGAGACCTCTGATACCAACTGACGTAGGAACGTCGAGCGGGGAGGGGGTGGCGCCTTCCGGCGAAGATCTTCCTCACGGGAAGAGGGGAGCGGACGACGGCGGGGTCCTTCCGGATGGGGCTCTCTCGCACGGAGAGGGGAGGGAACGGCTAGGGCAACTGAACAATAGTTAATTCTTCAAAAACTGAGCACACCAAAATAACTCCCACCTCTTATACTATGAGGGGAAGACCATGGCTATTAGCACACCCTCTAATAGCACACCACATAATTGGTTTAACAAGCGAATGCAAATAGAAAATACAAATAGAGTTCAACATTAATTAAACGGTTCGAGGCTTCCACAGTGGGTCGAACTTCTCAAGCCATGCGATTCCGGCCTCGCCGGGGGTTGCGTCCGTTGCGGGTGCGTCGGACATGATACGCCCTTCATCATTATGTTTGTTATTGTTAGAGTTATTAATATTTAAGTATTTATGTGTGTTTGAGGTTTAGTCCCACATCGTGGGTTAAGTTTGTGTCTTATTGTACTCCTATAAATTGTCCCCGTGAATAAAAATGCACCTTATATTTCTTTTCTCCTAATTTCAACATGGTATCAAAGCAGGAATTGACTCCTCCCTGAAATTGTCTCCCTAATTATTGGCGACCTAATTTCTCGGTGGCTTTCTCTCTCTGATTTCCGCCTCTGCCTCTCCCTTTCATCTCGTCGATTGCGCTGCTAAGGATCCCATCGAGCAGTTCCGCTCCCGCTCCGGTCGACGGAATCGTCGTTTGATTCCATTGACGGGAGGGGCACTTTGTCTCCACGACGCATGCGTTGGTTTGTCCTCCCGTCTGCGTCATCAACGCCGGATCCCGTCGAGCTCGTCTGCTCCAGCTTTCGTCGCTACTTCTCCCCCTGCATCCCGATGGAGCCTCTTCTCCCGTCGAGCCTCTGCTCCAGCCTGCGCCACTCCTATCTGCGTTTCTGTCGCAGATGGTCGATGACGATCCCGTCGACAGAAGGTGCGGATCCGAATCATATCGTCGACGATGCTTCCATCTTCTCTTCTGGTCGAGTTCCTGCCCCTGACGATGCCGGATGCTCCTTCTGTCTCTGATCTCTACGATGCCGCCTTCATCGTTGCTGCCTCCATCGATCCCGTCAGGGTGTCCCGTCGCTATCCGCTGCTTCTGGCTTGCGGTTGTTCTTGCTTGTGCATGATGCCACCTCTGCTCGAGCTTGTTATTACAGTTGTCGGTGATCTCCGCTGCTATTCCTGCCCGGGCTATGGATCTGTTGCTCGCTTCTCTTGGTGCTAATGTCGTATTTAGTTGTTTTCTTTAATTTTTGCGTTTTGTTGTCTTAGTTATTGTGTCGTTAGTGTAACCAAGCGTTCTATGCCTTCATGCACGTGTCTACGTGAGGAGTGTTCGTCATGACCTCCATGTGTAGTCTATGCCTTCATGCATGTATTCCACGTGAGGGGGAGTATTTGTAATAACGGCGTCTCGAATGCCTCTTTCCCGACTCCTGCCTTAGTCACACATGGCCTCCAGGTGTAGTCTATACCTTCATGCACATATTCCACGTGAGGGGGAGTGTTCGTGATGACAGCGACTCGGATGACTCTCTTTCCCGACTCCTGCCTTAGTCACACACGGCCTCCAGGCATATTTCGTCTGTTGTTTGTGTCTCTCCAATTTTTTTCTTCGATGTTAGGTAGGGGTGGTTTGTCCTTTGTTGGTTGACCTGGTTTCAGCTCCGAGAGCATCCAACGTGATCATGGTTGATTTGTGGACCAACGTCGTGTGGCTTATGCCCGGTTAGATTATCCCGGGTGACACACGGTTGGGCCCCGGTGGCTGTTGTTTATGTCCCACCTTGCAAACCATCATTACCTGTCTTTGTATGATGTGTTCAAGCTGAAGGTTTCACCTCCAGCTTGAGGAAGAGTGTTAGAGTTATTAATATCTAAGTATTTATGTGTGTTTGAGGTTTAGTCCCATATCATGGGTTAAGTTTGTGTGTCTTATTGTACTCATATAAATTGTCCCATAAATGGATGAATAAAAATGCACCTTATATTTCTTCTCTCCTAATTTCAACAGTTATCAAAGAGGAGTAGAGGGTGTCCCTCATTTTCATGAAGAGGAGAGGTAAAACCAAAGGACGGATGAGTGTGATGATCTACAACACCTTTTTGGTAGAACCTTCTGTCTTACGAGGAGGAGACAGAAGAAGACCTAAATAAGGAGAAAGAACGTAATTCATTTTGAGAAGGGAGAGAGAAATAGGTTTGGAATACATTGACAGTTGGTGGACAACCACTTGAAAAGAAGAGGCATCAGGAAGAAGAATAGGGTTATTTCCTCTAGAAGCAGAATGATGTGAATTAAGTCTATGGGGGTTGATGGATGAAGATGATCCCCTAAGGTTAAACCTGAACAGGGAGTGGATGTGGGTTCTCTGCAAAATAGAATACACTGAGAGAAGCAGGAATTAGAGAAGACAACAACAATATCAATGCCTACTCCTTTCACGCTGGACAGGGTGTTTAATAACCCCCACATAACTGTCTTCAGCACGTCTGAAGCGGTTACACATAGCAGCCAACTGCCTGCTATACACCACACATTCACACGACATAACTGCTATATAATATTTAAAATACACATCACAACGGTAACTGAAATTCAAATAATAAAACATAACACAGAAGTATTAGGTCCATCTTTCTGAGCGATTCAGAGGAGAACCCGGGATACCCTCAAATTAGCAAATTCATTTGTGGGGCCATCCTAAAATGCAGAACGCAGTGAGAAGTCCTGTGAATCTAAAGAAAAGAAACGGTGGTTAGTAAAAATTTCCAAAACTGAACAGAGTAACCGTAAAAGAAACTTATTGAAGTCATGGCGAGGATTATTGACTGTCCCCCGCTCCAATTGCTAGATGGAAAGATGGAGAGGTGCCTATCATTCTAATTATAAGGCGTCAGTGGAAGATTCTCAATAACCAACTTGTGGGATTTGAACTATAACACACCAGGATGAATATATGATTGAAGGGAGAAGAGGCGATGATAGACACTCAAGTTCCAGCGGCAGTTTTATCACCGTGAATATCATGAATGTTATCACCACCCTTAGGGAGGCAAGCATGATCTGGGCCGGTGCAAGGCCGTATAAATATGCGATTTTGGCCAGCTCCACCCAAAAGGAAAGACGAAATCCAAACAACAATTGGGTGACAAAGAAAACCAACTCTTCATCCTAAAGAAGTTGGGATGTTGAGGGAAGAAAGGATGGTGACATAAACATCCTCGGGAATCTTGCAGCTGCATTGTTTGGATAGAAGCTCCGCATCATGGCACTTGCAAGTGAAGAAAAGCGCTTGGCGAATTTTGTAGAAGTTCTTTTTATTTGAATGCCTCATGGCACTTGGAAATGGAAGGAGAAACAAGTTCCATTGCAAGTGAAGGAAAGCGCACGGAACAAAAAAGCACGAACGGAGATAGTAGATCACCGTTCGCCGAGCAATTGGCCCATGATCGCCGACCAAATTCTTTCCACAATCAGTGCTCACGGATCCAAAAACAAAGAAGGAATAACAGAGATATCATATAGTCGTTCGTCGAGCAATTGGTACACAATCACCAAATAAAATTCAAATTGACGAAATTGAAGGTAGCCTTTACAGACCAGATAAAGCAATAAAGTCGTTTACTGTAGACCATGCCTATTGGGGATAAGAGTCAGACGAAAAAGAAGATATAAATACTAAGAGAAACCCTAGAAGAAAATAATTGTTACATTGTAAAAGAAATTGAACGAGAAAATAGAGAAACCGTCAAAGAAAAGTCTAAGAGAAACAAAAACTTGCTCTTTGTAAAAGAAGAAACTTCTTCAAGGTTGTATCCACACAAAACGTTCGTAATATCTACTGTAAATTGTTGGAATCTTCTTCAAAGATTTCTGTGTGATTATCGGGTCTCCAATGGAAAAGGTTTTTGGGTTCTTGGACTCTCCAGTGAAAAAGACTCGGGCCTTAACAAGGTAATGGATTCTAAAAATGTGTGGAAAAGTGGATGTACCCTATTTTTTGGGGAACCACCATAAATTATGTCATTTATAGTCTAATTTTACTTACTGCACTTTATATGTTTTAATACTTTAACTGATTTGTTTTAGTATTTGGGAAAGTTTTTAAACTCTCTATCCCCCCCCCCCCTAAAGAATTATTCAGTCTTATTCTACACTTTCATTGTTGTCAAACAAGCTCATCAAAAGGAGGGCTATCTTCAAGGAGATTAAAAACATATTTTTATGATGAATAGATCTCATTATTATATCAGGAAACTTCAATCTTAAGGAAATATTTCAATAGATCACAATCTTTTTTAAACGCGTGCGCCAAAGATGTCGTAATGTTGTAATTCCGCCCTTATCAGTCATAGTGATGATGATATTCGCACATGTAGGAAAGTACAGAACCTTGTATATTTCTTTCTCTATGTACCAAATACAATGTATGAATACAAATATATAGGAGGGAGAAAGAGAGGGGAAAACCTTATACACAATGTGGGACTAAAGAGAGAGAGAGAGAAATAAGAAAATATATGGGCTCCAGAATAGGCTATTACATGAGCTTTTCTAACACTCCTCCGCAAACTGGAGCGTACAAGTCGTAGGCACCAAGCTTGGACAGGAATTGATAAAAAATGGTGCTTGATAGGGTCTTGGTGAGAATATCAGCAACTTGGTCTGTACCCAGAACATGCTTTAATTCTATCTTCTTCATTTGAACTTTCTCCCGGATGAAATGACAGTCCACTTCAATATGTTTCGTTCTTTCGTGGAAGACCGAGTTCTTAGATATGTGTATAGCAGCTTGACTGTCACATAGTAAGATAGCAGGTGAGCAAAGTCTTACTCCTAGATCAGCAAGAAGACTTTCAAGCCATGTGAGTTCAGAAACCACTGATGCCATGGAACGGTATTCCTCCTCAGCTGAAGATCGAGCAACCACAACTTGTTTCTTACTACGCCAGGTAACCAGGTGACCCCCAAAGTAGGTACAAAAACCACTAGTAGACCGTCGATCATCCAGGGAACCAGCATAATCTGCATCAGAATACGCAATCAATGTTGGAGTAGAGGACGAGGTTTTGTATACCAACCCTTGACCGGGGGGATATTTTCAGATATCTTAGGATGCGTTCGACGGCCTGAAAATGGGACATTCGAGGGGAATGCATAAATAGGGTGACAACCCCAACAGTAAAGGATATATCTGGTCTCGTGACTGTAAGGTAAATTAGTTTCCCAACAAGTCGTCGATAATACTCTGGATTTGGAAGAGCAAGATCATCATCAGAGGCATGTGCACACAGCTTGTGATTGACATCCATAGGAGTGTTAATTGGCTTGCATCCAGAGTAGTCAGCATCCTGAAGAAGATCGAGACAATACTTTCGTTGAGAGAGGACAAGTCCATCAGGACGTCTCGCAATCTCAAGACCAAGGAAGTAACGAAGGTTCCTCAGATCTTTGGTTTGAAAGACGGAACCAAGATGATGTTTGACCGCTTGTATTCCTTTTGAATCATCTCTGGTGATTAGGATGTCATCGACATATACCAATAGAAGAACCGTGCATGTAGTTCGATGTCGAGTGAACAGAGAGAAGTCTGCCAAGCTCCGAGTAAAGCCAACCTCCCGAACAGCCTTACTGAACTTATCAAACCATGCCTGTGGGGATTGTTTGAGACCATAGATGGATTTCTTAAGATGACATACTCGGGACTCCCCCGTGGTCTCAAACCCGGGAGGTTGCTGCATGTATACTGTTTCTTGTAGATCGCCATTTAAAAAGGCATTCTTGATATCCAGCTGATGGAGAGGCCATTGGCGATGCACAGCCACTGAGAGAAGGACACGAACGGTGTTGAGCTTGGACACCGGAGAGAACGTTTCCTCATAGTCGAGACCTTGTTGTTGAGTGAAGCCACGAGCCACCAGTCGGGCTTTAAGACGGTCAATTGTCCCATCTGAAGCGTGCTTGATTACAAAGACCCATTTGCAACCAACAGTAGTCTGGCCTGGAGGGAAAGGAACCAGATCTCATGTCTGATTGGCCCAGAGAGCTGTCATTTCGTCGTCCATGGCTGCCCGCCAGCCCGGATGTTGGAGAGCCTCCTGCATGGAGTTAGGGATAGAAATAGAGGATAGAAAAGTAGCAAAGGTGTGTAGCGGTGGTGACAGGCGATGTAAAGATACATAGTTCGCCATGGGATGAGCGGTGGAGGTCGGTGCCGGATCAGCAGGTTGCAGAGTGTCAGAGGTCGAGGCCGACTGCATTGGGGCGACGGAGCGAGGAAGGCGACGAGTATAGACACGGAGAAGAGGAGGCTTGTTGGGAGCAGGAGCCGGGATAGGAAGGAGGGATGGTGGAGAGGTGACTGGGATTACAGGTCTAGGTAAGAATTGTGGTGGAAGAGGGGGATTTTGGTTGGAGAAGAAAGGTTGATCTTCCCGGAAGGTAACATCAGCCGAGACTGTCACCTTGCGGGTAGTAGGAGAGTAGCAGACATATCCTTTCTGAGTATGGGAGTAACCGACGAACACGTATTTGGCTGCTCGTGGTGCCAACTTGTCTGTCGACGGACCAAGTAAGTGAACGTAGCAGGTACATCCAAAAATGCGAGGGGTGAGAGAGAGTGGTGGAGTAGAGGGGAAGAGGATACTGAACGGAGTAGCATTATGAAGGACGGAGGAAGGGAGACGGTTGATAAGGTAGCATGTTGTTGACAACGCAAAGTTCCAATAAGCCTTGTGATGCGGAGCATAGGCGAGGACGAGCTTTGGGCCCATTCGGAGCTGATTTGGCGACTTACCATATATGGCGTGCCCGGATCGACGATCCGACTCCGTGGATGCGTTCGGATTCGTGTTGCGAGTCGATTCCATATATAACATTTTGTATTTTGAGTATTATTTCATGTAGTTATGGCATCGGAACCGCCGGCCAATCATAGCCGTCGATTTTGGTTGCCCTAATATTGTTTTTCTTATAAATAGATCTTTAGGGCTGCTGGAATTTTCATTGCTGAAATTTGGAGTCTTCTTCCTCATTTCCGGTGATCTCCTCCGCGGTGCCGACTCCATGGAACCCCTTGGTGACGACTCCTTGGGTAAGTTATCTTCTATATTTGTATTTCCCTCCTCCACCAAACAGCCACCTCCTCCTTCCCTCCCAGCCGCCAACCTCCTGTCAAAGCTCCAGCCACCAGCCCCTGTTAAGTCTCAGCCACCAGTACCCCCTTCTGTCCAAAGGAATTCCTCTCTATTGATAGCTACTGTAGATTAATGAAATTCACTATTCATTAGCTATGGTTTTATTCCCCCCAGGTGGACTGACGGCCTGAAAACCTCCCGCAGCCTACTTCTTCCCCTCCAGCCCACCGCCTCCCCCTCAGCCTTGATTCCCTGCAGCCACCTCCTCCCTGCTGCCCGCCTACAGCCACCAGCCATCCCGCCTCCTCTACAACCCCAGCCCTATTCTCCCCATGTTCCCTGCTGCCCTCAGCCCCGTTTCCTCCCCCTTTTTCCACGTGGATCCACCCTCCAACAGCCCCTTCACCCCAGATCGCAGATCTGTCCAGATCTGGACAAAACTGTCCAGATCCAGTCCCGTACCCACCGGTCCAGTCCCTAACCATCTATACCCGCAGCCAACACCTCCCCTTCCGTGGAGCCACCTCCCTCTTGCCCGATCTAGTCTTCCACCACCCGAAAACCCCATTTCGCCTCCAAAATCCAGATTTATGTTGAATCGCTGCAGCCCTAAATTATTTTCAGACTTCTGCCTTGTGTTTTTGTATTGTTGAAGGTGTTGAAACATTGTTGCATTGTGGTAATCTTATACCTGTTTGGATGTTCATTTTATTCTAGTTATTTGTGCCTAGATAAATCTCTAACTGCAGGAAGGAATTATTCGCCATAATTAATTATTGTATCTTGTTGTGAATTTATCTGCGTGGGATATTTTGTGTTTATTATCTAACTGTGGCTAATCCGTCGGGCATTACATAGCATATAGGGTTAGGTTGCGAATTTTCCGCCGCCTATAGATTCGTCCTGCGTCACCTTGGGTACCTGTATTTGAAGCATGATGGAGCGTGCAACATCAAGATGTCTATTTTTGCGTTCAGCAACACCGTTTTGTTGGGGTGTATAGGCACAGGATGTTTGATGAATAATCCCAAATTCTGAGCAGAGGTTGGCAAATTCATGGCTAGTGTATTCGCGAGCGTTATCCGTTCGGAGGGTTTTTATTGGTTCGGAAAACTGAGTGCGAATCTCAAGGACAAACGTGTTGAACACACGGGGAAGTTCGGAGCGATCACGAAGTAAGTATAGCCATGTCATTCGAGAATAATCATCAATAAACGTGATAAAGTAGCGATAACCAGAAACACTTGTAATTTTATACGGGCCCCTAATATCAGAGTGTACTAAAACAAACAAAAGGAGCAGAGCTCCGAGTACAATGAGGAAGAAATGATGAGCGGTGTTGTTTACCCAGAATAAATGAATCACAACTAAAAGAAGGAAGATAAATCTCTAGAAGAGCCTTCTGGAGGACTGGAAGAGGAGCATGTCTGAGACGTCGGTGCCAATCAACTGAGGAGACGGAAGAGAGGATGGTAGGGGGAGCATCAAGAAGGTAGAGCCCATTTTGCAGTCGTCCTTTACCAATGATACTCTGCGTCCGTCGATCCTGCATAAGAAAGGAAGAGGAGGTGAATGTCGCTGAGCAATTCAAATTTGTAGTGAGGCGACTGACAGAAAGTAAATTGAACGAGGAGCCCGGAACATGAAGAGCCGAGCGGAGAGAGAGAGAGAGGAATTGAGAAGAATATCAGCCGAGCCGGAGAGAGTGAAGGAATAGCTGCAGACGAGAGGATCTGAACCCGAATGCTCTGAAGATGAGGTGGGACACGAGTCATCATCATATCAATACAAACTGTTTCCTTCTGAGCACGTTGGGCAGCGAGATCCGTAGTAGACGGTTGATGTCGGATCCAGGCTTCGGCCAGAGTCTTGGACTGAGCAACAAATGAGATCATATCGGCAGCACCGCCAGTGTCAAGAGTCTGAAGATCTGTTATGATGTCGTAGAGGTGCTGGAGACTGTCCTTCTCATCCCACATTGCCTTGTCCATCTCGTGATACATGGTCATTCTGTAAGGTTCGCTGTCAAGGGAGTTGAGAAGTCAAGTCTGAACTCGGCCATCGTCACGTAGCCAGTCATCCGGAGGTGTAGAAGGAGCATCCCTAGTGAGATGGTGCAGAAGTCCTTTAGACTGGAGCACCCTACGGACGGAATGCACCCATTCAATGAAGTTCTTCTTCCCAGTGAGAGAGATGGTGATGATCCTCAACTCGTCGCGTAGTTCAGGAGTAGAAAGCAGGCGGGCTGCAGGAGAGGTAGTGGTCTGCCCATCGGGATGCACGGAGTGATCACCGGAGGAACCCATTGCAGAGAGAATGACAAGGCTGTTGGAGAGGAGAGGAGACCGCTGCGACTAGAGGGAGCTGCGGTTAGAAGACCGCTGGAGGGCGCGACTAGAGGGCGCGGTCAGCAAGGGGGGTCTGCGACTAGAGGAGAGCTGCGACTAAAGGAGGGCGCGGCTAAAGGAGAGCGCAGTTATAGGAGGGCGCAGTCTGTGGTTAGAAGACCGCTGGAGGGGGCGGCTAGAAGAGAGCTGCGACTAGAGGAGAGCTCGACAGAGCTCGGCAGAGGGCGCGGGCGACTAGAGAAGTGCGCGGTCTGCGGTTAGAAGACCGCTAGAGGGCGCGAGCTGCGACTGGAGGAGAGCTCGGCAGAGCTCGGCAGAGGGCGCGGGTGGTCTGCGATGTAGAGCGCGGGCGAGAGAGGTCGGAAGTGGCGGGGCCCACTTGTCAGGCTGAGAAAACCTATAAGAGCTCCGATGAGAAGCTGGAGAGGGGAGCTCGCAGGAGGGGGGAGGGCTGCAGTCAGAGAAAGGAGAGACCGCAGGGAGAAATAGAGACCGCAGGGGGGGGGGGGGGGGAACTCGCACGGGAAGGGCGGGGAGGTCTGCGGTCAGAGAAGGAGAGACCGCAGGGAGAAAAAGAGACCGCAGGGGGGTACTCGCACGGGAAGGGCAGGGAGGTCTGCGGTCACAAATTTTGGAGATCTAGAAAAAATTTTGAACATGTCTATGATACCATGTAGAAAAGTACAGAACCTTGTATATTCTTTTCTCTATGTACCAAATACAATGTATGAATACAAATATATAGGAGGGAGAAAGAGAGGGGAAAACCTTATACACAATGTGAGACTAAAGAGAGAGAGAGAGAAATAAGAAAATATATGGGCTCCAGAATGGGCCATTACATGGGCTTTTCTAACAGCACAGAATAATAATCAGTGATAGTTTTTTTAGAGCAATGTTAATAGCACCCCACATTATGCTGATAGCACCCCATAATTATTGTTTAAATTTAATATTATGCGGTTATAATAGCACCCCATTTTTTACATCCGCCCCCTTCCTTTTCCGCTTGATTTCCGGTGAAAAGCACACGACCTCGCAAGCGGAATCAGGTTTGATTTCCGGTTAATACCGCAAGTTGCCACCATCTCCACTCCCTCCTGCCTGTATTTTCTTCTCTTCCACCGGAGGCGATAATCCCTCACCAAAAACAGAGGAAACGAAACCGTCCAAGTACAAAAATCACTAGACAGCCGCCAAACTCTCTCTCTCTCTCTCTCTCTCTCTCTCCCTCTCCCTCTCCATCGTTTGTATAATTCTAGACTCCGCGGTTGTCTCGCAGGCCATTGAGTTCTGCGACCGCCTCAAGGCCGGTCATCCACCATCCCTACTCCGCTTCTGCCTTGATCGCCTCCTCAACTCCCCCATTGTCCATGTCCAGTTCTGGTGCCTCCAATCTCTCCACGACGCCATACGCCTCTCCTACTCCTCCCTCTTCGCCGCCGACGATGACATCCTACCCCTCCTCCGCGCATCCCTTCTGGCTCTCTTCTCGCCGTCGGGTTTACTGGTCCATCGGGCGGCGGGCGGAAGAGGCGTAGAAGGTCTGGCCTTGGCTCGGGTTGCAGAAGAGGGAGAAGTGGCAGGCGGAAGAGGCGGAAGTTGCAACCATTAATGCTTCAGGCATTGGAAAAGGAAGGGGGCGAATGTAAAAAATGGGGTGCTATTATAACCGTATAATATTAAATTTAAATAATAATTATGGGGTGCTATCAGCATAATGTAGGGTGCTATTAACATTGCTCATAAATGAAGAGAGAGTAATCTACCTTATTCTTAGAAAAATTACAATACATAACAACATGACTATACTTTTCAAACTAAGCTTTAGGGAATTGTTCAAAGACAATATAAAGCCTTTTGAGATTACATCGAACTCTCCCCATGGCAATTAAAAACATGTG
This sequence comes from Dactylorhiza incarnata, assembly GCA_033032865.1. NCBI lineage: Eukaryota > Viridiplantae > Streptophyta > Magnoliopsida > Asparagales > Orchidaceae > Dactylorhiza > Dactylorhiza incarnata. Next base: position 3,973,792 of record JAWHQI010000258.1, read on the forward strand.
TGGGGGAAGTGGATGGATTTTTTATGTAGGATGTCATGACTAGCTAAAAAAATCTTAAAAAGACTTGCTAATCCTAAGTATCAGATCTTATTACTTATATAAAGCATTGAACTGAGTGATTATTTAATTATAAATTTTTTGAAGACACTGAATCATTCGTGAAAAATCTTTCATAAATTCAACAACACTCAAGCCCTTATCCCACCATAGTGGGGTCGAAAAATCATTCACAGATATTTAAAAAAAAATGAAAGCAAATAACATTAAAAATTCATTAAGGTCCTCACGCATCATATTGAATTAAAGCAAATGATTGAGAATTATGTGGAAGATCGTGTGGAGAAAAGAGAGGTATTTTCCAATTCACAGACAGATCATAGACACAATTTTGCTCACGACCGCCACCAATCATCTTCTTCATCTTTAAGACTTTAAAAATAGAATGAGTTACATAGATTGTCACAAAGCACTTCAAAGATTTTGTAATTTTGCTGACAGTTAAGAAATAGGATATTTTGGAGCGAGAAGGATTGAGAATAAAGTAATTTCAGTGGTTAAATAGAGATTCTTAACACAACACGAAAACAGATGGGTCATTAACATTTGTGTAAGGCAGCATACTTAATAATCGGTGGAGTGAACTTTGGACGAAAGAGCAATACCCAAAGAAGCAAGAGTAGTTCCACTTAATAAAACTTTCATCTTAAACATTTTCGTTTTATTTCCAGCTAGAATTGCATTTTTAAAATTTTTGTTTTAAATATATAAGGCGAGAAATGCCCCCCCGACGCTGTTGTTTTCTGTTGCTCAGTGACCCTCGGCAGCGGCCTCCATTTTCAAGCATTGTGGATATTCTTAAGAATCTCCTCAAATCACACACGATGCAGGCGTAGAGCTCATGAAGTAAATCCCTCCTCATCTTCCTGTTACAAGCAGTTGCGTTGATTCGTATGATTATTTGTGTAATTCCCTCTTTAGCTAACAGTTGATGTTTGATATATCCAAATAGGATAGCGCACAATTATATTTTAAATTAAATTAAATTTTTTTTAATATTATGTTTGTCGAAATGATGAATAAAATACTATTATTTAGGAGTAATTTTAGTTTTGTATGCGCCTACAGTTTTTTGTAAATAATTTATAAGATTATTTGAACCTGAAGGAGATCAAGGGGCCTTGGTATTTACTATCTTATAAAATTGTGCTTATTCCTCACAGCAATGGAATCATGTGTGCAGTTTGCGAGTGAATTATTATATTATGAAATTGTGCAGACGTTTGTAAGAATTCTGTATTTGTGAAAGATTGAATCGTATTGATGGGAGATAACGTTGGATCAGCGATGAAAATTTGCTCATAAAATGCTTCCAAGGTCGAGCATTTCCATTTGTCGATGCCAACAAGTTGGTTATTGTTTGAAGATTTGAGGAAGCTCTAGCTGCTGACAGGGGAAACTACAGCAAAGAGGAGCCTTGTTGAGCTTCTGAAATTGCTATATATCAAAGGGAATGAAGCGATAAACTGCCCAAATTTCATTTTCTTATATATAAAAACTTGTGCTTTGATGCAAAATTACGAAATAAATATCTTTTCAAAGGAGGATTCTATTAAATATGAATAATGTAGTTCTCATAAGTTACTCCGAGCTATATGCTCCACAAATTAGAGCCCAAATAACAATTTTCATATCATCAGTGGGCGGCCACAAAAAAACATGGATGCTCTGTTAATCAGAATGTAACAATGCAGAGAATCCCAAAAAAACCAGCAAAATCCCCAACAGGATCCCTGATGTATTTCAGCGCCATGAAAAAGACCTAAAAAAAAAACTGCTAATCACTAACCCTATAATCAATGCCACAACCTGCTGCAGAACCCCCTTTCCACTCCTGACTTTTTGTTATTGCAAATCCCATCCATAAAAGCGTCGGCCAACTGCGCCACCAGTCCTCCGGGATCGTCGATCAGGACGTGAATGAACGTGCTCACCACTCTCCGTTCCTGCTGCGTCGCCTTGAGGCTGAACCACGTCAAGAACTTCACCCTAAACTCCTTCTCCATGTGCCCCTCGCACTCCAGCCACCTGATCACCTTTACGCAATACTCGTAATCCCTCTCCGCCGATTCCTTCTTGTTCGCCGAGCCGGGAGCATCGAGAACTATGCTCGGCTTGCTCGGCGTTATAAATGCGCCGGCCTCCGGCACCAGGTGGCTCTCGTTGTTATCGACCTCATGCTTGTAGACTTTGATTGCGAGGTGATCATCGCTGGAGTTCGTCGAACCTCGCTGGGAATCAGTTTGGATGATTACAGGCTGCTCGACGATCTCGTGTTCTTTCTTCAGGAACGACGAAATGCAGTTCAGGTCAGGCACCTTGGCGCCCGCGCCGCTATGGTTTTGGGTACAGCACTTGGACTCCCACCTGCCGAATTCCTTGGTGCTGCTGAATGGAGCTGCTCTGAAGAAATATTCAGTCGAAGGGCGGAGTCCCGATATCATGATCCTCGTCTCTGGCCGCAGAATGATGCAGGTCGGCTCTTCTGGATACTCAAATTCCTCAGAACCCCGATGCCAGAGTTTGCATCCTATGATATTCTCCTCGAAAACTTCGTCTCTGGAACAAAGAGAGACGATGACGGAAGTTGGGGAGAGATCTTCGAATTGGATGCAGAAAACTTGAGAACCTGCAGTGACAAACAGTATAGAGATCAGGTCGATTTTAGGCTTGAATGAGGCTGCAAAGAAAATGTACCTGGGATATTTAGACCGGCACTGGCCATGAGGTCGAAGGAAGAAGAAAGCATGGAGTCCAGAGAATCCACGGCATAACCGCAAAGCTTCTGAATCTCGGCGCCGACGGTGAGCCGGTTGACGATGCCACGCGCCATCACGTTGGATACTCTATCGAGGGTTCCGACCTCTTTCTTGAGCTTCCTCACCGCCGCATTCACAATGTTGTGGAGTTGTTTGAAGCGTTCAGTTCCTTTAAGGATCTTGTCACTTAATGAGAGCCTCTCGCATAGCACATCAACCCTCCTCGCATCTTTCGCAATTATTAGCTGTTTTCGCCAGCTTCTGCATTTTATCCATTCAAATTATGAATTATACATTAGACACAGAGACCATGAAATCAAACAGGAAATGAGACAGATATTTGCCTACTTGTAATCATGGGTTTCTGAACAAAGAAAGTTAGAAATTTTAACCACAAAATTTTACTTCAAGTTCTCATAATCAATTTGATTTCTTGCTTACAAAAATCTTCATATGGTTTCTATTGATAATGAAAAGGCATATAATCGAGTGCCGCGAAAATTGATTTCACGTGCATTAAGGAAGAAAGGTGAGTTTGAAGTTATTAAAGATATGTATGACTGATGAGCATTAACTAATAGTACTACCTACTTCTAGAATGGTTAAAAATTTAAATCACAAAAGATTTACGCCAAGGATCGACATATCTAAGTCGTATTACTCATGGAGAAACTTGGAAAGATATCCAAAGTGAGGTGTCTTAGGGCATTATTTTGCATATGAAATCATTTTAATATGTGCGATGTCTCTTGAGACAAGTGAAAAATTAAAACAATGGAGACACTGTTTGGAAGATACAAGGTATCAAAATGGTAGAGCAAAGATTGTGTGCATTGTAATGCAACCTTAGGCTCTGTTTGGCGCGGCGTTTTTGCTCCGGTGAGTTTGGACAAAACACCACCGTCATAGAATGCATGTTTTTGGCATGAGAACGGTTGTAACCGCCACCAAGAAAAGAAAACTAGTTTTAAACATAAAAGTGAACATAGTTCCTTTGGTGAGGTCGTGCGTTCACGAACGGCGGTTCATAACCACCGCGTTCACGACCGCCACCACAGCGCCAAACAGAGCCTTAGTGGAAGAATTATAAATCTATCTTATTAGAAAACAAGAGGATCAGGTAGTCATAAAGTCAAGTTTGCTGCAACTAAGCAAGTCTAAAGAATGTGATAGGAGTGTTGATGATAAGGAGACTCTATGGTCATAACAGTTTCTCTACTACTCAGAAAACCCTAAATCACCAAGTCAACACAATGAGTAAGGAAATAAAATTTCTTTTAATGAAGATGCCAGTCTGTGCTAGGAAGTCGTTAAATAACAAGGTGAAGCACAGCATCAGCCCAAAACCACTTGATATAAGGAATATGAAAAAGAATATAATTTCTTTTATTGTTCTTCTTTAGGAGCCTTGGCGCACCGGTTGAGGTGTTGCCGTGTGACCTTGAGGTCACGGTTTTGAGTCCTGGAAGCAGCCTCTTGCAAAAATGCAGGGTAAGGTTTGCCTACATTTCACCCTTGTGGTGGGATTCTCCGGACCCTCGCTACGCGGGGATGCTTCGTACACCGGGCTGCCCTCTTTTTTGTTCTTCTTTCCTTCCCCTTGTTACCGTCTCTATTCAGGAAAAAAAATTCTACTAGCAGCCTAGTTTCAGCTTGTCACGGGATTTCTTCAACTTCAAGCATAAGATTACAAAAGCCCGTCTGAACAAGAACAGCCAATCTGCTCGGTTCCGGCCTTCGATGGCAACGGTCCTCTCCATGGAAGATGTCGTCAGGGTCATGCGGTTGACGAAGATTGTGGTTGTTCTTCACGATGCTCATGGTTGTTGCTTGAAGTGCGCCAAAATCTGGAACCGTGGATTTCGAGCGGTTTTGTCCGCGAGCCCGAACCACGACTGCGGTCCTTCATTCTCACCTCGAGTTATCAACCGGCCTTTAGTCCATCCCTTTTGGTACATGCGTGCCTTTGTCGACCTAGTCTAGTGTTTCCTAGACATCCGGTGCATTTTGTCTTCCACTCTGGAGTTCCAACAACTATTTTCGAAGGAAACAATGTGGGGTGGTCCAAAGGTTTGAGATTTTTTTTCCTCCGACTCTTTTTACGATGGTTTTCCCTTTTATTTGGGTTGTACTGTTGTGTGTCTCATTTGTAAACTATCATGGATGTGCTAGAGAATTCAGGAAGTTCAAGTCAAATGGTAATGCCTAATGCTGGACAGGGTAGTTGGACTAATTTGGTCATGAACCCGTTAGGCCTCTGATCCGATTAGACCTGAAAACTAGTTAATCCATGAAACGCTTTAAAACCGACTAACTGGTTAAGCTGCCAAACCGTGAACCACCGCGGGTTTTTGAAAGCCCCGTGGTACAAACAACAGGTTTAATTTTATTTATTTTTATTAAAACAAAGCAGCGTGGCGGACTAGATTCGAACAGGCGAGCAAGATTTTAATAAATTCCCTCATGGTTCCTTGTGCCAAAGCAGCAACTGTGAAAACTCTTGAGATATTTTACATATTATAATAATACATAGATAAAATATCTCCAAATATACAAACAGAAATCTATATAAATGTATATATGTACATACACACACTATTAATAACTCAAACCTCCCGTGGGAGTTCGCATAATTATAGATTGCACCTCTATCTTTTGAAATTACAAAGACCTCTGTAAGTTTACATTTCATAGCATGTGTACTGCAACGATGAGCATGAAAAGATAAATCGTGTCTTCGAGTTTTAATGTTAAAGTTTAAGACATTATTAGTTTTCCTCCATCTAATTGAAGATTTGGGATTTAGCATTGGATGTTATGCTAATTTCTTGCACATTTCGTTTCCCCTTCTTATAGCAGCAATGACTTCATTAGAGAGGCAGCTATTTTTAGTATTATGGTAAAAAATGATCGTATTCTTACTCTTCTTATATCATCTTTCTAAAAAACTTTTAGTAATGTTTTTTTGGGGTGATTCCTATGGCTATGCCTTCTAAGATTCGGTGAAGCCTAATTTACTAAATGTGAAGATTCTCTTTAAATCTTTCTTTCTTTCCTTATTTATTCAAGATTGTGGAATGTCATGTGGTTCCATGCGTATTTCCCTCTAAGCGAGTCTATGGATAGCAGTGTTAAAAATTGTTTGGAAAAAAGGAGCTTCATTTAGGTGTTCCTTTACATTTTGGATGAAAGAACGTGAAGGGAGCTATTAATTAAAATTAACTCTTATAGCATGAACATGAAATAATGATGTAAAAGAAAACGTTTTAAATAATAAATGGTGCATCAATGCATAAGGGCATTGTTAATGATTAACCCTGGAAGGGGGTGTTACCGATCTGCAGGCGGAAGAGCCGTCGTGGCAAGTTTACACGCGAAGACCGCGGGAGCCGGAGGTGATTCATGGCGCGGGCGAACCGGGCGGTTCAGCGGAAGTGACTCACGGCACAGGAGGAAGTGAACCGGGCGGTTCAAGCTGAATTTATAATTCTGTTTATTTTAATTAAGTTTTTTGTTGTTGTATTGACCCCTCACTATAAGAGGGTAAACTTTGGTTTGGTTTGTCATCTTTGGATCAATTAAGTGAAAGGGGGTTGCTCCCTCTTATCTCCTTCCCTAACCCTAACTCCCTCTCTCTCTTATCTCTCTCTCCCCCCTTCGTTCCCTCCCCGACGGTCGGCTACCTCCCCCTTGCCGGAATCCGATACCGAGTAGGTATCATTGGTCCGACCTCCGTCTCCGCCTGCACTACCGCCGCCGGACGTTACCTCGTGTGTGTCGATGGCTCCAAATACACGACTCCACGCCGCCGAAGGCCTCGACGGGCTGGACGACACCCGCGCCCGACTGGACCACCACGACCACCGACTGCAAAAACTGCAGTCCTCCGTCGACGCCCTCCTCGCCAGGCAATCACTCATACTCGGCCGACTCGACGCCCTCACGGCCCCGGCCGCCCACACACCATCGACGGGATTCACATCTTCTACTGACACGGGCTCGATTTTGGGGACACCACCGCAGCTGCTTCCCATCGCCCCCGCACCTACACCCGGGCATGCCGCCCCCACCTTGGACATCCCCTCCTTCTCCGGCGTCGATCCAATGGGCTGGATCGCGCGGAGCAGTTTTTTGACCTCAACCTCACCCCGTCGGCGGATCGAGTCAGCACGGCCGTGGTCGGTCTCGACGACTCGGCTCTGCATTGGGCGTGTTGGCTCCGCCAAGTTCAGCCCGCAATCTCCTGGGGAGAGTTCAAGCAAGAGATGATCAGTCGTTATGATTCGCGCTACACCGGCTCCGCCGTCGAGCGCCTCTGCAGTGCCCGCCAAACAACAACCGTGGATAGTTACATTGATGAGTTTGTAGCGCTCGTGACACAAGTTCCGGGCCTTCCGTCCGACCACTACTTGGGGTTCTTCCTTCAGGGGCTACTGCCCAATATCCGCTCCCGCATCCGACACACCATCCTCGAACGGTATCTGAGGCTTCGGAGCTTGCTCGTGCGGTGGAAGCAGATCTCGGCCCCCTCCACCTTCAACCCAGCGGCCACACCGCCACCCGCACTCAGGCCAACCGTGACTTGGCCCCACGGCTACTGTCGGGTGGGGGCGTTCGGCCGGGACGCGCTGCCCCCCCCCCCTTTCTCCAATAACAACTATAATGAACTTCGCCGCAAGGGATTGTGCTTCCGTTGCGGCCAACCCTATTCGGCGCACCAGGTATGTGCGGTAAAAGAGTTTCACGCCCTTTTCGGCGATTATGATCCCGAAATCACCATAGCGGATTTCGACGACCTCGCTATACATGAGGATGCGCTTCCACCGGAGCTCAACGGCGCGGCCCTGCATATACTGGACCTTTCGTTCTATTCCGTGGGCGGCCTTACCGGGCCCCGGACGATGAAGATGACCGGAGTACTTCTCGCTCGGCCCGTGCTTGTGATGGTCGATAGTGGCGCCAGCCACAATTTTATTTCGGCACAATTGGCGCGTGACCTCAACCTCCCGATCTCACCGTCCCCAGATTTTTCCGTTTGCTTGGGAGATGGCCGCCGACGGCCGACCTTGGGGCAGTGCTTGGGGGTGACTCTCCGTCGGGTCGTGCACCCTCACGACGGATTTCTATGTGTTCGAATTGGGCGGCATCGACGTTATCTTGGGGGTGGCGTGGCTTCAAACCTTGGGGGATGTTCGTGTGAATTGGGTCACTATGACTATGCTCTTTCAGCACGCGGGCCTCCCTTGCCGTCTGGTGGGCGATTCGGCTCTTCTACGGTCACCAGTCTCATTTCGAGCTCTCACTCGAGTAACGGACGTGAATTTTTCAGCCTGGCTATGGCCCTACAGCCAGAGCACCGCTTACGTACCACTAGCCGCCGATCTTCAGCACCTCCTCGAGGACTTCCCGGATATTTTTATTGCACCACAGGGCCTTCCACCGGTACGGCCGACAGACCACCTGATTGTGCTTCAGCCAGGTGCGGCGGCAGTTTCTGTCCACCCCTACCATTACAAGCACGCTCAGAAAGACAAGATCGAACGCCTTGTGCAGGAGATGTTGTTGGGCGGCCTCATTCGACTTAGTGCTAGCCCGTTCTCCAGCCCGGTCCTATTGGTTCGAAAAAAAGACGGGAGTTGGCGTTTTTGTGTTGACTACCGAGAGCTCAACAAAGTCACGGTTTCGGATAACTATCATATTCCGGTAATTCAGGAACTCTTGGATGAACTTCACGACGCCGCCTACTTCACGAAGTTGGACCGTCTCTCGAAGTATGCACACTTCATTCCTCTCCGCCACCCGTACACGGCCGCTACCGTGGCCGACAGCTTCATCGCCGAGATCGTGCGGCTACATGAATTCCCTCGTTCTATCGTGAGCGACCGCGACCCTCTATTCCTCAGCAGCTTTTGGACCTGCCTTTTCGGCTATAGGGCATGTGGCTCCGTATGAGTACGGCCTATCACCCGCAGTCAGACGGGCAATCCGAAGTACTCAATCGATGTTTAGAGACGTATCTTCGTTGTTTCATCGGCGAGCGGCCAGGCACTTGGGCCAAATGGCTGTGTTTGGTGGACTACTCTTATAACACAGCCTATCATCATGCGGCAAATACCTCACCTTTGGAGACAGTTTATGGTCGCCCGCCACCGTCGGTGGTCCGCCACCTCCTGGGGGAGTGCCCAGTGGCCAGTTTGGCCGACCATTTCCAGGATCGCGACATCATCGTCTATAGTTTAAAGCACCATCTTCAACGGGCCCAGGCAAAGATGGTATCCTTTGCCAACCGGAAGCGTCGGGATCTCTCCTTCCAAGTAGGGGAGAAGGTTTTTCTCAAGCTCCATCCATACCGCCAGCTCACCGTCGCGCGGCGGCCGTGCCCGAAGTTGGCACCGTGTTTCTACGGGCCCTTTGAAGTCATAAGGCGCATCGGGGCCGTGGCGTACCGGCTTCGTTTGCCCAGCAGCAGCCGCATCCACCCGGTTTTTCACGTTTCACAGCATCGACGGGTGGTAGGCGATCACCCCGTCGTAGACCATATTTCGGCCGACCTCGACTATTCAAGTTCCGAACCGTTGTACCCCGAGGCTATCGTCGGTCGTCGGCATCACTTACCCGGGATGCCCACCCAGAAGAGATCCGCGTCGCATGGCGCCACCGTTCGACCAACGACGCTACATGGTTACTTCAAGATTATTTTCGCCGACAGTTCTCGGACTACTGCATTGAGGACAAGACCGATTTTCCAGATGGCGGTATTGTTACAGATCTGCAGGAGGAAGAACTGTCGTGGCAAGTTTACACGCGAAGACCGCGGGAGCCGGAGGTGATTCATGGCGCGGGCGAACCAGGGGATTCGGCGGAAGTGACTCACAGCGCAGGAGGAAGTGAACCGGGCAGTTCAGGCTGAATTTATATTTCTGTTTATTTTAATTAAGTTTTTTATTGTTGTATTGACCCCTCACTATAAGAGGGTAAACTTTGGTTTGGTTTGTCATCTTTGGATCAATTAAGTGAAAGGGGGTTGCTCCCTCTTATCTCCTTCCCTAACCCTAACTCCCTCTCTCTCTTCTCTCTCTCTCTCCCCCTTCGTTCCCTCCCCGACGGCCGGCTACCACCCCTCGCCGGAATCCGATACCGAGTAGGTATCATGGTGTGAATTTCCTGTCACTATGAAGAATTTGATTCAAGTGTTCTGATTGAACTTCGTGCTCGATGATAGCCCTGGAACGAAAAGAATGCGAGCGTGCTAGAAAAGTGTGAAATGGGCTCATAATGAATGAATGAAAAGATGAAATGTATCTTTAACATTGTCCGATGAAGAAGATACATCTAATGATAAGTTTAAAAATACTAAATAAAGGAAATGATCAAACGGCCAAACTAATACGTAAAATCATCCTTATTGGTATATACTCATATGAATATTGTATTATACCCTATAAACAAATATAAAGTAGTTTAATTTTAATGTACTTCATATTAATGGTAGCAAGAATGAATTTGGTACCCAGAAATCTCAACACTTTAATGAATTAAAGTTGTGACTAGAACTCGAAGACATGATTAAATGCAACCTCTAACATCATGTTGTGTTTTAGTTAAACACAACATAGTTTTGAACTCTAACGTAGTTTAACTATGTTGTTTCGGTATCACTAAGGAGAAGAGTCTTCCTTACTCATCAATTGGTTGACCCCGTCTTCGGACTTTTCTTTACAAGAAACATAGGTCGGTAGATCCGTTTAGGATGATCTTACAAAGATTTTGATGCAATCTTACGTTACGTCATGTCTTTTATTTTCGAACATCATACATGTTCTGGATTTACACTTTGGTAGTTATGTACCAAGTTATGTATCTGACATTGACTTTTAATTTCAGCATTCAATTTTAATTATGTTTTCCATTTAATTGGCTTTGTGATTCAAATTATTGAGATATTCCTTTATCATTGGCTCCATTTTTTTATTTCTGTTGTGCACTTTTGTCACTTTTACTGTCTTTTTGTTACTATACCAATTTTTATATCATTGCTTAGTTTGCTCATATCACGAGTGTCGGTCGAGCTTCTGGTAGTTGATCTCTGAATATTCTAAATGTTAATTTTGGCTCTCAAAAGATATTCTTCTTGTACATGTATTACTAAGAGAGACATCTCTTAGTGAATCCTAAGAAGATATAGTCGATCAGAAATGGGTCAAGACCCAAAGCAATTGTTGAAGTCCGCAGTTTTCTTAGGTTAGCTGGATATTACAGGAGATTCATTAAGGATTTCTTGAGGATCGCACTACCTTTGACTTCACTTACTAGGAAAGGGAAAGCTTTCATTTAGACTGTAGAATGTGAGTTAAGGTTTAAGGAGATAAAATCCAGGTAAATGACTACGCCGGTATTGTGCTTTACTTCAGGTGTAGAGGACTTTCAGATTTACAGTGATGCTTTAGGTCGAGGTTTAGGTTGCGTCCTTATACAGCATGGAAAAGTTATAGCATTCACATCTAGACAATTGAAATATCACAAGAAGAAACTCATACACGACTTGGAGCTAGCTGCAATCAATCATGCATTAAAGATTTGGAGACACTGCCTTTATAAAACTTATTGCGAGATCTTCACAGATCATAAAAGCCTCAAGTATTTCTTTACGCAACGGGAATTCAATATTAGACAACGTAGGTGGTTGAATTTCTTGTTAGACTACGATGGGAGTTTTCAGTATCGTCTGAGAAAAGCAAATGTAGTAGCAAATGCGCTTAGTAGAAAGGGTTCAAGTTATTACCACATATCACGTCAAGAGGAATTGGTGTGGGCACTTGACTAATTTGAGATCAGTGTGACTACCCGTGCTAGTGATGGTTCTGAGATCTTAAGTTGGATAGAAATTAAGTGTGACAAAAACATGTTGTTAAAGACGCGCCTAAGGCTCAAGACTAACGAAACTTAGATGTTTGCGCCGTCGTGCGCCTTTGGAGCATAAATGCACGTCTAGGTGAGATTTTTGTGGTAATTTTTTTTCAAATCGAGCGTTGAGACTTAGATATGATGCAAGTGACCACATTGAGTCTATTTTTTAAGAGATAAATGATAGTAATGAATGATTAATTAATAGAATAGATGAAAAATATGATCAAGAAGATGAATTGATGTTTGATGCTGATTTTTTTAGAATGTCTTTTTTAATAGATGAAGAACACGCGACTGGGCTCCAAGACCCCTTTGCGCTTTGGTGCACCTTGCGCCTTTAATAACTAATGACAAAAGATAGAATAAGGCATGCTTTACCACAAGATTTGAAATTGTCAAAATTTGGGAGTTGAGAAAAGCAAGGCAAAGGGAGAACTTTACAATTTAGAATGACTTGTCTCTATGCAAAGGAGTTTGCATCTGAGATGTTGATCGCCTCTGCGAGGACATTCTTGTTGAGTTCCATAATTACAAGTATCTCATACATCCAGGTAGTACGAACTACGAAGATGTATGAGGACTTAAAGAAATCAGTCTGGTGGCCAAGATTGAAGAGTGATGTTGTTGAGTATGTGAGCAGATGTGAGACTTGCAAATTAGTTGAAGTAGAATGTCAAAGGACAATAGGCAAGTTACATTCACTTCTCATTCCAAAATGGAAGTTTGAAAGTATATTGATGGACTTCATGCATGGTCTACTGAGGTCACCAGTGGAAATGATTCTTTGTAGCCTTATAGATGATAGTGGGCCGTCTAACTGCTCATTCTATTCCAAATAAGAGGACAGATTAAGCTCCAAGACTGACTCAGCTTTATGTGGATGAGATAGTCCAACCACATGATGTGACAGACTATTATCTCTGACAGAGATGGTAGATTCACTTCTAAAGATTGGAAATATGTTCAAGAGCATTTTGAGTACAAAATTAAAGTTTGCCACAGCCTTTCACCCTCAGACAGATGGACAGACGGAGCTAGGGGTGCAAACGAGTCGAGCTTGGCGAAATTTCCAAGCTCGAGCTAACCATTTCGAGCTAAAGCTCGAGCTCGACGAGCTCATTTTGCCTTGGCTCGAGCTCGAGCTCAAGGCTTAATTATCGAGCTCGAGCTCAAGTTTTGAGCTCGCGAGCTCGAGTCGAGCTCAAGCTGCTCACGAGCTTTTTAGCTCAAGTGCCTTATTTTCTTTATATTTTTAATTTTTTTTAATACAGAAATAACTTGCGAGCTCATGAACAACAATATGTCAGCTCGAGCTCGACTCATAATCGAGCTCGAGCTCCACAGGCTCGAGCTCGACTCGTAATCGAGCTCGAGCTCCACAGGCTCGAGCTCTACAGGCTCGAGCTCCACAGACTCGAGCTCGAGTCGAGTTTTTTCGAACCGGCTCATCGAGCTTACGAGTCGGCTTAACTCAACTTGCACCCCTAGACAGAGCGTACCAATAGGACCATGGAGGATTTGTTAAGGATGTGTATTCTGGATTTTAGAAGCAAGCTTTAGAATTATGTCACGTTAGTGGAGTTCTCTTGTAATAATAGCTTCAAAGCATGCATTGATATGACACATTTTGAGGCTCTTTACGGTAGACATTGTCGGACACCACTGTGTTGGGTTGAGAATGAAGAAAGAACGTCAAATCAGGAACCATGGATTGACAAGACCACGGATTGAGTCAAGCTCAATCAAAAGCGTATGAAGATAGCTCGAGATAGGACAACAAAATATCATGATCAGGGGCACGGGTCAATGGAATTCAACATTGGAGACTTCGTAGCATTTTAAGGCTCTTTACGGTAGACATTGTCGGACACCGCTGTGTTGGGTTGAGAATGAAGAAAGAACGTCAAATTAGGAACCATGGATTGACAAGACCAAGGATTGAGTCAAGCTCAATCAAAATCGTATGAAGATAGCTCGAGATAGGACAACAAAATATCATGATCAGGGGCACAGGACAATGGAATTCAACATTGGAGACTTCGTTTATCTCAAAGTCAGGTCTATTAAGGATATTTTTAGACTTAAACAGGTGAAGAAATTGAGTCCAAAATTCGTTGTCTCATTCAAGATACTTGAACGCATTGTGAGATTGCATACAAGTTAGGCTTACCTAAGGATTTAGGTATTTTACATGATGTGTTTCACGTCTCATATTTGAGGAAAGCAGTTAGAGATCCTAGTTAGGGGGTCAGTAATGAGGATGCGTCAATTGAATATAATCTTGATATTAGTGTTAAGCTAATCAAGATTGTGGACTTAGAACTCAAAAGATGAGAAATGGAGAGATCCATTGTGTGAAAGTTATTTGGATGAATTGTGGTCGACCAGAATACACTTAAAAGAAAAAAGATGAGTGGCAGAGTCGTGAAGAATATTCCTTCTTAGTTGGCCCTGATACAACAACACTCAAGCTTTTATCCCACCATAGTGGAGTCGGCTATATGGATCCTCTGTCGCCATTGCGCCCTATCTTTAATCATAGTCTCACTAATGCCTAAATACATCATGTCTTTCCTTATAGTTTCATTCCAAGTCTTTTTTGGTCTACCCCTCCACCGTTTGACATGTCTAGTGACTAAACTCTCACAACGCCTAACAGGTGCCTCTAATGGTCTCCTATGTACATGTCTGAGTCATCTTAAACGAGCTTCTCGCATCTTCTCTACAACTGGCGCCACTACTGTCTTATCCCTGATACATTCATTCTTAATTTTATCCAGTCTCGTGTTACCACACATCCACCTAAGCATTCTCATCTCCGCAACTCCCATTTTTTGCTCATGTACACCATTCACTGCCCAACACTCAGAACAGTATCGCATTGCTGGTCTAATTGCAGTACGATAAAACTTGTCTTGAAGTTTTAATGGTACTTTACGATCACATAAGATCCCAGACGCACCTCTCCACTTCAACCAACCTGCTTGGATTCTATGTATCACATCTTTATCTACACCTCCATATTTTTTGAATTATCGATCCCAGATATTTAAAGCACTCACTGCGGGAAATATCTTGGTCACCCAATTTAATGACGGAGTCATCCGACCTTCTTGCACTACTAAATTTAAGCTCTATATACTCCGTCTTTGTCCTGCTCAACCTAAAACCCTTCTTTTCTAAAGTGTCTCCCCAAGATTCAAGTTTCACGTTTACACCCTCACGCGTCTCATCGACCAAAACAATATCATTTGCAAATAATAAACACCAAGGTATTGCTTGTTGGATATGTCCGGTGAGCTCATCTAAGATAAGGGTAAAGAGATAAGGGCTTAAAGCTGACCCTTGATGTAAGCCATCAGCGATAGGGAATTCCTGTGTTAATCCTCCAGATGCCCTCACCCTGGTCACTGAATTTGTATACATATCTTTGATTACGTCAATGTATGATACATTTACACCTTTATTTTCTAAGACTCTCCACAAGACCTCTCTTGGAACCCTATCATAAGCCTTCTCCAGATCGATAAACAGCATATGCAAATCTTTTTGTCTTTCCTGATAGTTGTCAATGAGTCTCCTTAATAGATGTATAGCTTCCATGGTTGACCTCCCTAGCATGAATCCAAATTGGTTCTCTGAGATGCTAGTCTCTCGTCTAACTCTTCTCTCTATTACTCGTTCCCATAGTTTCATAGTATGACTCATCAATTTAATTCTCATAGTTTCATAGTATGACTCATTAGTTGGCCCTGATATGATAGTAATTTTCGAGGATGAAAATTTTGTGAGGGGAGATTTATAAATCCCAAAATCTCATGTATCTTCGTTATTTTAATTTCCAGAGATCGATCAAAATCATATTTGACATTATCGACATCCAATCAAGTTACCATGTCCATTGTCTTTGAATTACGCGTTAAACACTAATTTGAATATCTACAGCTAGTGGGAAATGTTATGAGTTTAATTTAGACACAATCTGGAAGTTTGTATGAGCATTACATCATAAAATTTAATGTTATTACCTAGGTAATGGCAGTTTTGTAATTTCGGGTGATTGGGCTCCTATTAACTCATAAGTTATCCGTCCGCTCATAATTCCATTGTCAATCAACGCCCCAAGCACTATAGAATGGAGCATCTCCCAGGATCTTCGAGCTTCTCAGTTGACTAAACCCAAAAGAAGGAATTACATATCCAAAATTATAATTACTTGGGACACTAACTCAGATTTGTGTGAATATCATAGGGCTTGTTTGGGTCGGTGGTGGCGGTTGGAGATGACAATGTTCTTGAATTGAGCTCTCTCCATGGGGTTAGAATCAAGCATAAAATAGCATTTCGAGAGATTGGTGGTTCCAAATAGAGGGAATTCAAACATGCAAAAAATAGCAGAGAAAAACGCTCAAACAAACAGAGTCTTAAACACATTTTATAATCATAAAGCCTGAATTTTTTTTACTACTCAGTGTTAAATGGCATGGGAAAAATTAGATAAAACACAAATGAGCTGCAACTCTTTGTAATGTGCTTTGAAAACACATTTGTGCTTGGGTAAGCAGCGAGAAGAGAAAATAAAGGAGGTTGCTTAATTTGTATTACAAAATCTGCGGGGCTCGGGAAACAAGAAAACATAGAAGTTGCAAAAGACAAAATAAAGGAGACTAAGATACCCTATGAAGTTCCAGAAGAAGCCTGAAACTAAAGAAAGACGCATCTAACATGGGATTAGCCAGAAGTAAAACATGGAATCATGTGCGATAACAAAAAGGAACTTAACTACAGATCAAATTTTGAAGAAGGTCATGGTTCGGATATGAATTATATATATATAGAATAATATATATATAAGGAGAAATATAATATATGATATCCTTTGGGTTAAGGTTTTTTAATTATCCCACCATCCGTGAGATATATGTTGAACAGGAGCCGCAAGCCTTTGATTTAAGTAAAGCCACCTGTACATTTCTTTTAAGAACCGCACAGAACCGTGGAAGTGAGCAACCGCCTGTCTTGGAATTTCGGCCAGGGAGAAGTGCCGCCTGTAGCTTTTGGAAGTGCCGCCCAACTTCCTCTCTCTCTCTCTCTCTCTCTCTCTCTCTCTCTCTCTCTCTCTCTCTCTCTCTCGACGGAGAGGCCGCCGGCCTCGTGGGGTTCGCCGTAGAGGGAGGTGTTGCCGGCCTTGGAAGTGAGCCTCCGGCACTGGAGAGGGAGTCGTCGTCGGGCTTGGCAGATCGCCGTTGACGTTGAAGGCTTGCGTGTGTGCAGTTAGCCTTGACGGCGTTTTGATCTCGGTAGTGGCGTTTTGGTCTCCGGTGGCGGCGTTGGTCTCCGGTGGTGCTTGCGGTTGAACGTCGGACTTCGACGTTGAAGGTTCCGGTGAACCTTGTGCGTCCGCTAGGCGGATTGCAGTCCAGATCTTCTACTCGCCCGCGGATCGTGCGTGTCCGACGGATCCGCGTATATTTCATCGGACGGTTAAATTTTCTCCTGTATTTGCATTTATATTTTGATTATATAAATTCTGTGGTTGTTTTTCTGTGTTCTTGTTACCTGCAATTTTATAGCGGTGCCCTGCGGTTTGCACCTGCTTTCCCAACAAGTGGTATCAAAGCGAGGTTCGGTAGACGACCGTGATTGGACGTTCTAGGAAGGGTTTGACTGCGGTGGTGAACGACTAGGTCCTCTTCCCACTCTCTCAGATCCGACCTTTGAACAAATCAGGTCCTCTAGTTTGCTGGGGGAAGCTATGGCAGGGAAGAATTCAGTGTTGGCAAGGTATTCAGTGGAGAAGTTTGACGGTAGCGGGAACTTCCGCCTATGGCAGATTCGGGTCAAGGATATGCTGGTTGAGCAGAGGTTGATCCAAGTGAAGGATTCTGAGTGGACTGAGATGGATGAGCGCGCAACTAGCGTTATTCGGATGTGCGTCGATGATAAGGTGTTGTTCAACATCGGTATTGAAGAGTCCGCTGTCACGTTGTGGGAGAAGCTCGAGGGACTCTACATGAGCAAGTCGTTGACGGCGAGGCTGTTACTGAAGCAGAGATTGTACGGCCTGAAGATGCAGGAGGGTGGTAACCTGCAGGAACACTTCAATGTGTTCAATGGCCTTCTCAACCAACTGCATGTGGTTGGTGTGAAGGTGGAGGAAGAAGACACAGCCCTCTTGCTTCTTACCTCGCTCCCAGCGTCATACAAGCACATGGTGACTACGCTCCTGTATGGGAAGGATGCGGTGGGGCTGAAAGAAGTCACGTCGGCGCTGTTATCCAGTCAGATGTTAAAGGACCCCACTCCTAGGGGTGACCAGATCTTGGTAGCGCATGGACGCGGGAGGAGTTTTGACAGAGGATCGAGAGTGCACGAGCTCGGTCGGCGTCGAAGAAGGCAGTGACGTGTTACCACTGCAGACAGGTTGGTCACATTAGGAGAAATTGTCTGCAGCGTGCAGGAAGTTCTGGAACTTCGAAGGATGTCCAAGATGCGGGCTTAGTGACATTGGACCTGGAAGGAGATGACGGATTCTATTGCGTCACTGAGAGTCAGAGTGACTCTGATAGCTGGATATTGGATTCTGGTGCTTCGCAGCACATTTGCTCAGATGCGGTGATGTTCAGTTCACTGGAGGTGACGACTGGGTCGGTCTTTCTGGGTGACGGCTCAGCATGCGAGGTCAGGGGGACAAGGACGGTGGACATCAGGACGCATGACGGAGCAGTGCGTAGGCTCGAGCGGGTACATCAGGTACCCAAGCTACGCAGGAATCTGATATCGTTGGGCAGATTGGACTCCGGTGGGTGCAATTTTGCATCGAGAGGTGGAGTTCTGACGGTGAGGCGAGGGCGCACTGTGCTCATGCGAGCTGTGCAGCGCAGTAGTTTGTACTGGCTGATGGGGACCACGATGCGAGGTGGTGTGCCCATGTTTTCTGCGGCCGACAGGGTGGATGGTCGAGGTGGTGCAGGGGATCGCCCTTCTGGTAGTCTGACTAGGCGAGTCAGATTCAGCGATCCGGTTGCGTCGACATTCAGGGGTTGAGCCCGAGCAGGGATGAGTCGACTGGAGCAGGTCGGCTGACGCCTCAGTTTTTGGGGTGGTGCTTCGAGCAGTGTTGCTTCGCGCAGTCGATGCTTTATGAAGTGTTGCCTTGTGCAGTTGGAGTGCTTCATGCAGGTGGTGGCTCCAGATCCCGAACCAAGGTGGTGAATTGTTAAATTTTGGTTCGGATATGAATTATATATATATAGAATAATATATATATAAGGAGAAATATAATATATGATATCCTTTGGGTTAAGGTTTTTTAATTATCCCACCATCCGTGAGATATATGTTGAACAGGAGCCGCAAGCCTTTGATTTAAATAAAGCCACCTGTACATTTCTTTTAAGAACCGCACAGAACCGTGGAAGTGAGCAACCGCCTGTCTTGGAGTTTCGGCCAGGGAGAAGTGCCGCCTGTAGCTTTTGGAAGTGCCCAACTTCCTCTCTCTCTCCTCCGTTTCTCTCTCTCTCTCTCTCGACGGAGAGGCCGCCGGCCTCGTGGGGTTCGCCGTTGGAGAGGGAGGTGTTGCCGGCCTTGGAAGTGAGCCTCCGGCACTGGAGAGGGAGTCGTCGTCGGGCTTGGTGGATCGTCGTTGACGTTGAAGGCTTGCGTGTGTGCAGTTAGCCTTGACGGCGTTTTGATCTCGGTGGTGGTGTTTTGGTCTCCGGTGGCGGCGTTGGTCTCCGGTGGTGGTTGCGATTGAACGTCGGACTTCGACGTTGAAGGTTCCGGTGAACCTTGTGCGTCCGCTAGGCGGATTGCAGTCCAGATCATCTACTCGCCCGCGGATCGTGCGTGTCCGACGGATCCGCGTATATTTCATCGGACGGTTAAATTTTCTCCTGTATTTGCATTTATATTTTGATTATATAAATTCTGTGGTTGTTTTTCTGTGTTCTTGTTACCTGCAATTTTATAGCGGTGCCCTGCGGTTTGCACCTGATTTTCGAACACTAAGCACGTACACATAGGCTATTACTACAATTTGAATTAATAAAAGAATCTAAAAATCAAATAAAATTTGAACTTTTGAACCGAACATCATATAATACAAACATTATCTTCAGAAAACTATAAGCTTCAAGATACAAATCAGATTAACCAAGGGAGGAAGAGTATTTAAATACTTTAATTTTTATTCTTAATATACATGGATTTCATAAAAGAATTACGGTAGTTATGCAAGTGTTTGATAACAAGAATTGGTGATAATACTTGGTTTTAAGAGAACCAAGGTTAGATTCGATGGTCTCACAAAACCAGAATATATTTTGGGTATTAAGAAATCGTTGCTTATTTTCTTACTTTTGGAAAATCTTAATTGTTCCTGTCTATAGAATTGGTTAAATTAATGCTTATTTATAGATTTTTTGGCTTTTTACAAAAAGAATCAAATTATAAAGTTATACCCTTTACTCACAAATAAATTAGCATAAGATAAAGGTACATAATTAAAATGGAGAAGAGAGGCATGAATAATATGTGAAAAAAGAATAGCGTGAAAACCTAAGAAAATTGAGAAAATTGGAATTAGGTTTTCCATGCTATATGGATTCTAAGTGCCAAGGAATAAATAGGTTATTCACATGCAAATAAAGCATCATGGAAATAAGAAGGTTGTAATGAATGTGTGATGAAATTTGGACCAATAAAGTGAAAAATGATTTCATTAGATTGGAGAATGAAATGGACATCTTTAAATTAAAATGGTGGAAAATAGACTTGGGTCATTCAAGAAATATAATTAGAAGCAAAAGTGTTTGTTAACTAGAGAATAAAATGAGCCAATATTTTATTATTCTCATACAAATATATATTTCATACATTGTACAATGGGTATCCTTTCATAGAGAGAGGGAGAGAGAGCTAAGTACAACCCAAGATGTGTGACTAAAGGACGAGCATAAGAGGAGAGAAGTCTTATGGGCCTAAATACATGGGCTTTTAATTAACACTCCCCCGCAAGTTGGAGTGTACAAATCATAGGCTCCAAGCTTGAAGAGAAATTGCCGATATAGGGGGTGAGACAAGGCCTTAGTGAGGATATCGGAGATTTGATCGGCAGACCGCACATGTCGTAGAATCAATTTCTGAAGTTGAACATTTTCCCGAACAAAATGGCAATCAACTTCAATATGCTTTGTACACTCATGAAACACTGGGTTCTCGGCGATGTGAATAGCAGCTTAACTATCGCAAAAGAGAATAGCTGGTGATGGAAGTTTGACACTAAAATCAGTGAGGAGACTTTCTAGCCATGTAAGTTCTGAGACGGCGGTTTGAAAATGAGAGACAAGGTGTTGCTTGATTTGAGTGATGTCGGGAAGATCATCACCAATAACAAGGATGTCATCAACGTAGACTAGAAGAACCACTGTGCCAAATGAACGTTGTCGAATAAATAGGGAGAAATCTGTCGAGCTTCGGGTGAAGGCAAACTCACGAACCACCTGACTAAACTTCTCAAACCATGCCTGTGGAGACTGTTTGAGGTCATAGAGAGATTTCTTCAAATGACAGACAAGGGACTCCCCAGTGGTTGTATAACCAGGAGGTTGTTGCAAATACACAGTCTCCAAAAGATCACCGTTAAGTAAAGCGTTTTTAATGTCAAGCTGATGGAGCGGCCAATGGAGATGAACGACAAGTAAGAGTCACGAACGGTGTTGAGTTTTGCCAACGGAAAAAAAGTCTCTTCATAATCAAGGTCGTGTTGTTGAGTAAAAACTCTGGCAACAAGACGGGCCTTGAGGCGATCAACAGTCATTTGAATGATGCTTCACAGTGAATAGTCACTTACAGCTCACAGTATGTTGATTAGGAGGAAGAGGAACAAGGTCCCAAGTGTGGTTAGTCCAAAGTGCAGCCATTTCCATCCATTGTCGCACGCCACCCCGAATGTTGAAGGGCTTCCTGCACATAAGAGGGAGTGGAAATAGATGATAGAGGTCGCAAACCTGCGCAAATCAGAGGAGAGGCGATACAGGGAAACATAATTTGAGAGTGGATGCGCGGTGGAGGGTGTCATCAAATCAACAGCTTGCAGAGTATCAGTAGTAGATTGTGGTTGTCGCGGGGTACCAGATCGAGGAGAACGGTGAGAGTAGACACGAAGAGGAGCCAAGGCAGGCGGTGGTGTTGGTAGTAAAGGTTGTAAAGGAGAATTGGTAGGAACAAGAGGACGTGGGAGATCAGGACGTGACATTGACGTGGTGACGGATTGATGGAAATGATGATTTTCCAAGAAAGGTGACATCAGCAGACGTGATCAGCTTCTGAGTGGAGGGAGAGTAACAGACATAGCCCTTCTGGGTGCGTGAATACCCAACGAACATGTAGCGCATGGCACGAGGGGTCAGCTTGTCAACGGGAGGACCCATATGGTGAATGTAGCAAACGCAGCTAAAGACCCGCGGGGTCAGGGGGAAGGGAGGGCGGTCAGGAAATAGGAGAGAGAAGGAGGTCGCAAATTGGAGGATGGACGAGGGCATGTGGTTGATGAGATAACAAGCAGTGGATACAACAAAATTCCAATAGGTAGTGGGGACCTGCATCTGGAATAAGAGAGATCGAGCGACTTCGAGAAGGTGAAGGTTCTTTCGCTCAGCAACGCCATTCTGTTGTGGCATGTACGCACAGGAGGTTTGGTGGATGATGCCCAACGAGGTGCAAAATTTCTGGAAAGCATGCCCAGTGTATTCGCGCGCATTATAAGTTCAAAGAATTTTGATAGCACGAGTAAATTGCGTTTGGGTTTCCACGGTAAAGAAGCGGAAAATTGACAGAAGCTCAGAGCGATCACGCGTCATATATAACCAAGTCATGCGTGAATAATCATCAATAAACATAACAAACTAGCGATAATCAGATATACTGACAGTTTTATAGGGACCCCAGATATCATAATGTACTAAATCAAAAGAAGCAGTGCTCCGAGTACAATGAGGAAAAACAGAGCAATATTATTTCTCATAGATACATGATTCACAATTAAAAGGGGAAAAAGATACATCGGGGAGAGCCTTCGGGAGAATGGGAAGAGGAGCATGAACCGATACGTTGATGCCAATCAGCAGAGCTGGCGGAAGAGAGTGGAGGAAGGAAGATCTGAAGTGTAGATCTCATTGCAAAGCCGCCCCGTACCAATGATATTTCGCGTTTGACGATCCTGCACAACAAAAGAAGAGGAAGAGAAGGTAATTAGGCAATCACGATCATGAGTTAGGTGGCTGACAAATAGCAAATTGAATTGAGAGTCAGGGACATGAAGAACAGAGCGGAGAGGTAGAAAAGGGGTGAGCAACGCATCGCCAGAGCCGGCAACGGGAGTGGTGTCGTCGTTTGCCACTGTAATGAACTTCGAACACGGAGAGTACAAGTACTGAGAGGGCTGTTGTGGAGAGACGTGATTAGTGGCTCCGGAGTCCACAATCCAGGAGGAGCCAAGAGGAAAGGTAGAGAGGTCGGCATGGGAGGAGGAGGCCACGGGGCCAGAGTTGCGAGCAATCAGTTTCCGCAGGTGGCGGAGTTCGTCCAGCAGAATGTCGATTTCAGTGCGGGGACAAAGGCGGTTAGTGAATCGACGACTGCAAAAATCATCAAAGGGAGGGCGAGCAGCAACAGAAGACAGACCGTTGCGCGGGCTAGAAAAAGTCGCAGGTGTTCTCATGACTTGTTATTGGTGAGGGAGATCGGCAAGAGGAAGAGCTCGGCAAATGGAGGTCGGCAAATGGGAGCTGGTCCGAGCACAAACGAGCAGAGGCACGCAAGGAGGTCTCGGACGCGGCGGACTTGGCGAGGAGCAGATACGAGCACAAATGGGAGCTCACAACGGCGAGCAGAGACACGGCCAGAAGGAAAAGCACTCATGAGAAGGTCTCGCACGAACATGGTTGCGCCCAGGAGAAGGTCTTGCACGAACACAGCTGCGAGCGAAGGAGGCTGCGGGCATAGGAGGCGCGGCCAGAAGGAAAAACACCCAGGTGAAGGTTCTGCGTGAACATTGCGGGCACGTCACTGCGACATGGCGAGTTCAGCGAGAGAGGAAGGAGAACACGGTCTTGACGAGCTGAAGAGACATGAAGAGACACGAACATCGTGGATGCGATCACAAACAGAGGGCCATCGAGCACAGCGGAACGCGAATAGGCGAACTCCGTTGTTGCGAACACCGAGCGAGCACGCTAACATCGTGGCCAGCAAACAGGCGAACTTCGAGCACAGCGAGCAGGCGCACTCCGTGGATGCGAACTCTGAGCACATCGAGCACGCGAACACCTTGTCCAGCGAACAGGCGAACTTCGAGCACAGCGAACAGGCGAACTCCGTGGACGCGAGAGTTACAGCGAGCACAGCGGCAAGATCACACGAGAAGGAATCGGTAAGGCTGCGTGAGGAGAGGCGAGCGAACAGGAGAATCTGAAAGGCGAACGGGAGCAGAGTGTCCGCGATTAGGCATGAATGATGGTAGACAGATGGACGGCGGTGGGACCCACCAGGCAACGACAAAAAACTATAAAAGGAAGCAGAGTGGGGATGGGGGGCAGGGAGGGAAGAGAGAGACACGTAGAGCTCAGAGGAGAGGTGCGGGTAGAGATTTGAGACCGCAGGAGGGCGCGGGAAAGGCGAGTCTGCAGGAAGAGGGGCTCAAGCCGAGCGAGAAAAAAAAAACTTCAGGATTCGTGTTGCTCCCACTAGCCGAGCCTATAAAAAGGCAGGGGGTTCATAAATCACGGCAGACGGGCGAAAGAGCCATGCGGAGACTGCGAACGCTGCGCGGTTACAAAGGAAGGGGTCGCGGATAGGCCAAATGTAGAAGGGACCTAAGCCACGAAAGCAAAGGCTCAATTGGGCGCAATCAAGGCGAACGGATCAACCTAGCTATGATACCATGTTAACTAGAGAATCAAATGAGCCAATATTTTATTATTCTCATAAAACTATATATCTTATACATTGTACAATTGGTATACTTTTATAGAGAGAGGGAGAGAGAGCTAAGTACAACCCAAAATGTGGGACTAAAGGAGGAGCATAAGAGGAGAGAGGCCTTATGGGCCTAAAAAATTTAACAGTGTCAAAGTTAGTGGGTAAAAGCAAATAATGTGGAAGATTAGAAAATGATAACATAAATGTAACATGGCAAGGGTTTATGTAGTGTAGTATTTAGCTATAAATACATTTATATATATATAAATATCCTCTTATAGTGTAACGATGTTCACCATTTGTTTCATCCTGGCTGTCCATTTTAGATCAAAATCAATCCTCTTCAAAGAAAAAAACAATCTTGGTCATTGATTTAAAATAAAAATTACTATCACTCTTATTTTTGCCCCAGGTCACGGCAATACCTCCACCCCCCACTCTGGTGTAATGGTGTGCACAGGCGGAGGTACTGTCGTGACATGTGTACTGTCGCGGCTGCACGGGGGTCCCCCGTGCACTGTCACTCGTATATATATAAACGTTATATTCTACGTAACAAAAATCTTAGTTATGTCATCATAATATAAATCACAAAAGTTAAGAATATGGATAGTGAACATAACATGAAAGATAGTGGTTACTAGGGGAAACTAATAATATTGTTATTTGCATATCCTAAAACCTACAAGAAACAATTTGTGTTATATGATCTATTTTATATCACATCTATCTTGACCAAGCTTGTAGATGTTGGACGACATGTTCGACATGTTGTCCGACATGTAATTTCTGAGGAGGAATCGACACGGTTTCGCCACATTTAACATTTCTGACGTTTTCTAGTATGGAGGGCGCCATGTCGGGCGAAACCGCAAATGGCGGCCCAATATTACGGACAATGGCAGGTTTAGCAGCTGAATTCAAAATTAACGATATATACTCAATTACTTATACTTTATAAGTTTATAGTTTATATAATAGTTACAACTTATAAGTTAATACTTATTAGTTATTTCATTACCGCTCTTCGACTCCTCGTTTCACGCATGTGGCTGCCCTAGCTGCGATTTCGACTCTCCTTCAACTCTCCTGCTATCTTCCTCCTCTCTCGGCTATGGTTCTCTGGTTCTCTGGTGATTCTCGCATTTGGGTTTTGGTTCTCTGGTGGTTCTCTCGTCTCTTTCGTAACTTCATTTGGTCTGGTTCTACGTTGTCGTCTGCCGCGTCTTCTTCTCGGCACTGGTTCTCGACACAGTTCTTGCTCTCCTAACTCCTCTCATTCTTTGTGGCTCATCCCCTCGGCACTTTGAGTTTTTTTTTAAGTTATTAGCTTGGTTTATGCAGCCTTTCACGGTATCTATGGCTGGTTGGTTGCTATGGATCGAGTATGGACGTTTTTTTTGTCTTTCTGTGGTTGTTGTGGCAATGTGGCTATTGTCGTGTTGTGGCATTGTGACTATTGTAGTGTTATGGCATTGTAGTTGTTGTGGCATTGTGGTTGTTGTTTCTCTCTTTCTCCCTTCCTTTACTCCTTTATTTCTCTCTTCCCTCTTCCTCTATTTCTCTTTATTTCTCTCTTCCTAATCCTCTCTTTCTCTCTTCCTCTACTTCTGACTTTGCCGAATATATGATTGTGTTGTGGTATTGTGGTTGCTGTCACTCTCTTCCTCTCTTCCTTCCATTATTTTTCTATTCAAATAGGTATCTTAATAGTTAGTATCTAATATTCATGTGTAGTAGTCTAGTACCT
This sequence comes from Dactylorhiza incarnata, assembly GCA_033032865.1. Classification (NCBI taxonomy): domain Eukaryota; kingdom Viridiplantae; phylum Streptophyta; class Magnoliopsida; order Asparagales; family Orchidaceae; genus Dactylorhiza; species Dactylorhiza incarnata. The sequence goes on from JAWHQI010000258.1 coordinate 4,000,246, forward strand.
ATTGATTTATGATTAATTTGTTTCTTATCTATCAATTATCTTGAGTTGTAGGCTACAACTACAGTTTTGGGTGGGACTTTTTGACTGAATGTTGAGCTTGTCATTCTTGTATTTGCCCAATTGGTGAAAGTTCTCAGAAGAGCTGATGGGGACACAACTTCAATTGGATGGTTGTATGGTAATATGACGAAGGCTAGAGAGAAGGTTGTTGTTGCTCTTGAGTTTAAGGAGAGTAAATATCTTCTCATATGGAAGTTGATAGATATAAGAGTATAAACTAAGATAAGCAGTCCTCTGCATCTAACAGACTATTTTCTGAATCACTTCTTCTACTACCCAAATAGAGAAGAGATAGATGGAGACCCAAAGTTTATGGGTGAATTTATTGACTGCCTCACTAGAATGTACTCTCATGATCCTTTTATGCAAGATGTCATTACTGCTAAGGTTGAAGTTTATCAGCTAGAACAAGGATTATTTGCCCAGAACATAGCAAAGAGGCAAAGAGTACTCCCAGAATTTAATCCAGTTATATTTTCAATAATATTTTTCACCAAACAATTGTTGGATTATTTTTTTGTACTGAACTACTAATAATTTGCTATTTTTCTATAAGCACATTGGTGAAAGTTCTATGGAATTGAAACTCCAAATTTGAGCACTATGGCCATGAGAATTTTGAACTTGACAACTAGTTCCTCCGATTGCGAAAGAAATTGGATCACTTTTGAGATGGTAATTTACTTGTGTGTGTATTAAATTTTCAACAATATTTTGAGATGATAACAATTTTTAATGTTTCTATTATATTTAGATTCATTCTAAGAAGAGGAATAGACTAGAAAGCAAAAGATTGACTGGTCTTGTGTTTGTGAAATTCAATTCTAAGCTGAAGTCGAAATATTCTGATCCATCTCGAGACTCATTGTCTGTAAAGAGTATTGATGAAGGAAAAGTTGTTGAGCGGTTAGCGGGTCTTGTTGATGATGTTGTTGATGATGATGATAACTAAGTGTTTCCTGGAGAAGGGTTGACTTTGGCTCAGATTGGTGACATTGTCGATGCTGATGTGGGTTTTAGGATAAGTGCAAGGCCGGCTTTAAAACAGGCATGTACGGAAAAAGTGAAAGGAAAATGGCCTATGTCGGAGAGGGACGAGGATGAGAATTCTGAGGAGGACATTGTTGATGTTAATGTTTTACAATTCCGAGGACTACCCAACAAATCAAGAATCATGATGTTATTTAAGTGAGTTGTATTTAGTTGATTTTTTTATCATGTTCATTAATCTTTAATATAGTTCTTACTTAAATGTTCGTTCATTGATTTCAGGAAAACAATATTATAGATTTATAGTAGAGTAGCATATTTTTTGAAGCACTCGCATTTTGGTAATCAGCTGAGGTAAGACGATATTTTCCATTTTAATATGATTTTGTGATGTTATATTATATGATTGAAAGTATATAATATTTTTATTTATTATAAATTGGTTACACACTTGTTAGTACTTTAATTTTCTCATATGAATTTTAGTTTACACTTAATTAGACAAAATAATTACCATCTAATTAATAAATGAAAATATTATGTTGATATTATTTAATATATATATAATTATAATATTACAATCCGACATTTTGAAATGTCCTCGATATATCCCCAGCAATTCGACATAAAAAACTCAAACCGACATGAGCCCGACATCCGACATCTGCAACCTTGAACTTGACATTCTTATTATATGTCAGTCGGACATTATACTTTGATTTTTTTTGTTCAACAATTCATCATAATAGTGGTTTATTTCCATTTCCAAAAATTTAACTTTTAAGCCCTTCTGACATTCTTTTATCAATAACAACTCGGAGAGGCTTCTCTATTTAAAGTAATTAGTTTTAGTTCTATTAGTTATATCTTCTATATCACTGTACATCATCATTATTTCATTATATTGAGCAAAGATAATTAAACTTAAGCTTTTGTATAACTGTCCCTAGGGTTTATAGATTTTCTTAGAAGGATAAAGGTTTGTGTGGTTTGTAATCAGGTCCCTAAACTTATGAAAATATTGCAAGCAAGGACAAGTATTCCAAAGTTTAGAAAAAAAGAAAAATCCAATATCGTATTCACATAATGGGTTAGGGAAACAGGAAATTACAGAAATGCTTGGATATTAATATTAAGGCTAATAATCAGTGACTTGATATATATTTCAATTCGCCCCCTCAAGTCGGACAAAAAATAACAATCATTCTCAGCTTGAGTATATCGTCAATAAACACATCATAGCCTAGATCTTTGGTGAAAACGTCCGCCAGCTGGTCTTTGGAATGAACAAAAGGAGTAACGACATTCACTTTGTCAAGATGTTCTTTGATAAAATGTCTGTCAATTTTTGCATGCTTGGTTCTGTCATGTCGAACAGGATTGTGAGTTATGCTGATGACAGACTTGTTATCGCAACACAATGAGAAAGGCTTGGGTTCAAGGATCTCTACATCCTATAGAGTAGATGTCAACCACAATCCTTCACAGAAGCCTTGAGACATGACCTTATATTTATCCTCCGCAGTAGATCTGGACACCACATTTTCTTTCTTGCTCCTTCAGGTCACCAAGTATCGTCCGCAGTAACCCTTCTGACATTCTTTTATCATCCTGACTTCCCGCCCAATCAGTATCAGCGAAGACTTCAATTCTTAAGTGATTGTTTCTGGAAAATAATAGTCTTCGACCAGGAGACTCCTTAAGATATCTCAAAACACAATGTATCGCCTCTTGGTGGCGAGCTCTTGGAGCATGCATGTGTCTACTCAAGATCACTACAATGTATGTAATATCAAGACGTATGTGACAAGTATATAAATCTCTTAACAAAACTATGATAACTAGACATGTCAATCTTATCACCTTGTCTATCATCAATGATCTTGTGAATTTCCTCAATGGGAGTGTTCATTGGAGCACAACCAAGAATCTTTGTTTCCTTCAGAAGATCCAAAACGTATTTCCTTTTAGAAATGGAGATACCCTTATTGGACCTAGCAAAGTACCTAAGTTCCCTTGATCTTTGACCTCGAATTCCTTAGACATTCGGGCATTGAGTGTCGGGAATAAAGAGAAATGTTTGGGCTCCACAAAGGAGACCTAGAATATATATATATATATCCAATATTACAATATTTCTCATACACCATACACGTATTACACAATAATTATAACTCCAATACTCCCCCTCAAGCTGGTGCAAAGATGTCAATCATGCCCAGCTTGGAAATGGTCAAATCAGACCGAGTAGGACCAAGAGCTTTAGTGAATGCATCAGCAACCTGGTCAACCGAGGGGACATAAGCAGGAAGAACAGTCCCAGTACGAACGTGGTCACGCAGAAAATGAAAATCCATCTCGATGTGCTTGGTGCGCTCATGAAGCACTGAATCCTGGGTAAGTAGGAGAGCTGACTTATTATCACAGTAGAGAGTCGAGCCAGCAACAAGAGATGGGCCAAGTTCAGTCAGCATCGATCAGAGCCAAACCAATTCAGTGACGCTGTGTGCCATGGCGTGGTACTCTGACTCAGCCGATGAGCGAGATACGATGGTTTTTTTCTTACTCCGCCATGAAACAAGATGATCACCATGGAAAACACAGAGACCGGACGTGGAGTGTCGATCGGTCAAAGAGCCAGCAAAATCTGCATCAGTGAAGCAGGAGAGAGTAGAGGCATTATCCGCCCGATAGAACAGTCCAAGACCAGGAGCGCGCTTAAGATAGCGAAGAACACGTCGAGCAGCCTCAAGGTGAGATGTCCTGGGAGAGTGCATAAACGGGCTCAAAACGCCCACTGAGAAGCTGATGACGGGCCTAGTATTGGGCTCTGTTTGGCGGAGCGGCTGCGGATCAGGGAGAGATTCCTGATCCGCAGTCGTGGAAAGCTCTCGTTTGGCGGAGCGGATGCGTAGCGGCGGTTTGCAGCGCCTCCGCTGAATCAGCAGAAAAACGCCGCTCCTTCAACCGCCGCTGCGCCTCCACGGTTGCGGATCACTCCTCCAACCGCCGCTCCTCCAATCCGCCGCTCCTCCAACCTCCGCGCCAAACAGAGCCTTAGTCAAGTATATCAAGCGGCCAACCAGACGCTGGTACTGAGAGGGATCTGATAAAGGATCACCAGATTCAGCATGAAGGCGATGGTTAGTATCGATAGGAGTACTCGCAGGACGACACCCAAGTAGACAGACCCGTGTCCGAAGATCTAAGGTGTACTTGCGCTGCGATATGGAGATACCCTGTCGTGAGCGAGAAATTCAATCCCAAGGAAATAACGGAGGGGTCCAAGGTCTTTCACCTCGAAGACAGAGCGTAGCGTAGCTTTCACCTCAGAGATGCCAGAAGGGTCATCACCGGTGAGAATAATATTGTCTATGTAGACCAAGATAATGGCACGACGGCCCTCTGGAGTGGCACGGATGAAGCAAGTGTGATCTGCACAGCACTGAGTGAAACCGGGCTGAAGGATAACTGAGCTGAACCGTTCAAACCAGGCACGCGGGAACTGCTTTAAGCCGTACAGAGATTTGTGCAGTCGGCATACTCTCCCCGAATACTCCCCCTTAAGGGCAAACCCTGGAGGGGGAACCATATAGACCTCCTCCTATAAATCTCCATGCAGGAAAGCATTTTTGACATCGAGCTGGTAGAGCGGCCACGCCCGAGAGGCCGCAAGAGAGAGCAGAAGGCGGATACTGGTCAACTTAGCCCGCCTCGCTCCTTCTCGTCCTTCCTCCGGCGACCCCTCTCCTGCACGCTCGTCTCCTCCTCGCTCGACTCCTCCTCGCCTGCGTCTGTCGCGCGCGTTCGCCTGGACTTGTCGCTCCCGCATTGTCCGCGCCCCACCTAGCCACTCGTCGTGCGATCCTTCTTCTCTGTCGCACCCGATCGGGCTGCTGGCTTCTTTGGCCTAGCTTGTCGCCGGCGCCCGACCTAGCCGCTTCCAGCCGGCCGTTTTGTCATCCATGGGGACTGCCGGAGACACCGCCCTCACATCCTCCGGTGTTCTCTTCGGCTTTCAGATCTAAGGGGCACCTGTAGGATGTTTCTTTAACTCTTTTGTGATATCTTCGTTCCCCAATGGATGATCCATCCGATGTCTCCCCTTCCTCTCAATCCGGTTCTCTTCCCGGTTCCTCCGCTCCCCGATCCGGTGCTTTGCCCGGTTCCTCGGGTGATCCTCCTCGGAGTCATGGCCAGTCTGGCTCATTGAAGATTACTACTGTTGCCTTGGATGGCACAAATTATCTGGAATGGTCACGGGCGGCCCAGCATGCTATTCGCAGCCACCAGTTATATGGACTTATTGATGGTACCACTACTGAACCACCACGCACCGATCCCTCATGGCGCAAATGGGATGCGGACAATTCGTTAGTCGTCTCGTGGTTACTTCATTCGATGTCTCCTCAGGTGTATCGGAGTTATATGATGTTGGACTCCGCCTATGATATTTGGACACGGGCCCGTGATACTTACTCTCAGGCGGGCAGTTCGATGCAAGTGTACGAGCTCACTCGCCGTGTTCTGGAACTGAAGCAGGGGACTATGACCATTGCCGCCTACTATTCTGAGTTTGAGCGTCTTTATCAAGAGCTCGATTTCTTCAATACTTTCGCTGCTGCTTGTACGGTTGATGCGGTGGCCCTTCAGAAAGCTAACGATCGATTCCGGGTTCACGTGTTTCTTATGGGGCTCAACATGGAGTTTGACGTTGTTCGCCTACACGTCCTCCATCGTGAGCCGCTTCCCTCTCTTCGGGAGGCCTTCAGAATGCTCCTCAGTAATGAGAATCGTCGTCGCACTCTCGACCCCGCTACTGATCACTCTGCGCTGGCTGGGATGTCGCGCGGACCCCCTCCTGTCTGTAGTTATTGTGGGAAGACTGGCCATATCAAGAACTCTTGTTTCCGCCTGCATCCGCACCTTGCCCCTGGTGGCCGGGGCTCCAGTACCCGTGGTAGAGGTGGGCACCGTGGTAGTGGTGGTCGTCACTCTGGTGATCGCTCTCATTCTTCTGCACATTCTACTGAGGTTCTGGAGGACACCTCTGGAGGCATGTCTGCCTGTGAATTGGAGGCCTTTCGACGCATGTTGCGCTCCCACGCAGATTCTGCTCCTGCTGCTTCTCATGCTGTTGTTGCCACTTCAGGCCTGTCCAGTGCTAATGCCGTGTCTTCCCCTCCTTCCGAGTGGATTATCGACTCAGGTGCAACCGACCACATGACTGGTTCTGCTTCAGGTTTTACCTCCTATACCCCCCTTTCTGGTCGTGATAAGGTTATTGCTGCTAATGGCTCTCTCTCTTCCATCGCTGGAAAAGGGACTGTCCCTTGTTCTCCTGACCTATCACTGTCCTCAGTTTTGCATGTTCCCTCTTTTCCCCGTAATTTACTTTCTATTAGTCATTTGACTAACTCTTTACACTGTTCCGTGACATTCTTTCCTGATGTTTGTGTGTTTCAGGATCTGGGTACGAGGCGGACGCTTGGCAGTGGTAGGAATGTTGGCGGACTGTACTTGCTGAACCAGTCTTCACCCAGTGCTCTCTCTTCCACCAGATCTCCGACTCTTCATGACATCCGACGCTGGCATCAACGCCTTGGCCACCCTTCTCCTTTGTATCTTACTAAGTTGTTTCCTGTTTTTCATCCGTTAATTCAGTCATTCTCTTGTGATGCGTGTGAACAGTCTAAACATGTCCGTCGGAGTACGAGTCATTTATCTGTCCCTAGTCTATGTCCTTTTGATGTTATTCACTCTGATGTTTGGGGCCCGTCCACAGTGTTATCTTTATCTGGCTATAAATGGTTTGTTACGTTTATTGATTGTCACTCCCGCACTACGTGGCCTTATTTGCTTAAAAGGAAAAGTGATGTGTTTTCTTGTTTTCAAACGTTTCATAAGCTGGTGACCCAGCAATTTGGCGGAAAAATCTGTGTGCTTCGTAGTGATAATGGTGGGGAATATGACGACCGGGGTGTTTTTGGGGCCTATCTCGCCGACCATGGCATTATACATCAAACCACGTGCGTCCACACTTCCACTCAAAATGGGGTGGCTGAGAGGTGGCCCGGTGTTTACTCCTTGCTATGAACCTTCCTAAATCCTACTGGGGTGATGCAGTCCTCACTGCTGCTCATCTCATCAACCGCCTTCTGTCTCGTGCTCTCTCTTTTGATACGCCCCTCTCATGTCTTGCCAAAAACCACATTGTCCATACTTCTCATCTTGCCCCTCGTATATTCGGCTCCGTGTGCTTTGTCCACGTCCATACCCCGCAGCGTGATAAACTCTATGCGCGTTCCCTGCGGTGTGTTTTTGTTGGTTACTCTCCTACCACCAAAGGGTATCGATGTTATCACCCTCCGACTCGTCGCTACTATTGCACTGTGGATATTACTTTTTGTGAGGGGGAGTCATACTTTGGTCCTCGTCAGGGGGAGACGACCGGCAATGGTGACGAGACCATCGATTCTCCTCTTCCTATTGTCCATTATCCTCTTCCTGCCATTGATCCTCCCACTCCTTCCACTTCTCCTATCCCTTCCACTGCTCTTGTTCCTTCCACCTCCGCTCCACCTATACTATACACATACTCCCGTCGTCCTACGACTGTTGAGCAAGTGCAGACTGAGGATGTTCCGCCAGTGCCAGTGACTGTCCCCGCACCAGATTCTGATGAAGACCTCCATGTTCCTCTTGCCCGTCTTATAGGTAAAAAGGGTGGCACCAAACACCTAATTGCCAACTACATTTGCTATGATCACCTCTCTCAGGCCCATAAAGCCTTTATCTCTTCTCTCTCATCTATTGTGATTCCTAAGACTTGGCAGGAGGCTGTTCAAACACCTGAGTGGAAAAAGGCAATGGAGGAGGAACTGTGTGCCTTGGATAAAAATAAGACATGGCGGCTTGCTAGTCTTCCCCCTGGGAAGCGAACGGTTGGATCCCGCTGGGTCTTCACAGTTAAACAAAATCAAGATGGAGTGGTGGAGCGGTACAAGGCTCGTCTGGTGGCTCAGGGATATACCCAAGCTCAGGGCATTGACTACCAGGAGACATTTGCTCCTGTTGCAAAGATGAACTCAATTCGTGTGCTTCTCTCCTGTGCTGCGAGTCGTAAATGGGAGCTACTACAACTTGATATCAAGAATGCATTCTTGAATGGTGATCTGGAAGAGGAAGTTTACATGGATCTCCCCCCGGGCTCTGTGATCAAAGGGTCCAAAGGGAAGGTTTGCCACCTTCTTAAATCCCTGTACGGCCTGAAGCAGTCTCCAAGAGCGTGGTTCGGACGCTTTTACAAGACCATGCTTCAACTTGGATACACTCAAAGTCAAGCTGATCATACTCTCTTTATCAAGAGGAAGGGTGCTCAGGTTTCTATTCTTATTGTGTATGTGGATGACATCATCATCACCGGAGACTACTTGGAGGAGATCAATCACTTGAAAAAACAGCTAGGCAAAGAATTTGAAGTCAAGGACTTGGGAAAGCTGAAATACTTCTTGGGAATTGAAGTTGCGAGGTCTCAACGTGGGATCTTCATTTCTCAAAGGAAGTATACTCTTGACCTTCTTGAGGAGACTGGGATGCTTGGGTGTGCCCCCGTGGACACCCCTATTGAGGCTAATCACAAAATTGATGCAGATATTAGTGGGGAGAAAGTGGATGCCTCAAAATACCAACGTCTGGTTGGACGCCTTATATACTTGTCTCATACCTGTCCTGACATCACATATGTTGTGGGAGTCCTAAGCAGGTATATGCATTCTCCCTCCATACGTCATCAGCAGGCTGCCTTCAGGGTGTTACGTTACCTCAAGAAGGCACCAGGTCGTGGGATTCTATTCAAAAACAGTCAGTCATTGGAAGTTGAAGTGTTCACAGATGCTGATTGGGCTGGTAGTCAAGACGATAGAAAGTCTACCACTGGGTACTGCACATTTGTAGGAGGTAACCTGGTCTCATGGAAGAGCAAGAAGCAGAATGTGGTAGCTCGCTCAAGTGCGGAAGCTGAATATAGGGCTATGGCCCAAGGCGTTTGTGAGGGGCTGTGGTTGAAGACTATCCTTCGTGATATAGGCCTTCAGGGGGACACTCCTATTATGATCTACTGTGACAACAAGGCGGCTATCAGTATTGCACGCAATCCAGTACAGCATGACAGAACCAAACATGTGGAAGTCGACCGACATTTCTTCAAGGATCACCTTGACAAGGGGAATATTTGCACTCCTTTTGTGAACTCATTTGATCAGCTTGCTGATGTCTTCACCAAGGGTCTATGCAGCGACAACTTCAAGGACAATACTGACAAGTTGGGAATGATCAATATATATTCCCAACTTGAGGGGGAGAGTTGAATATTCGCCTTTTTATCCGCATTTATCTAATACACGTGATATGTCACGTGTATATCTCCTATATATGTATCTTATTTGCCCGGTTTAGGGCACCAGTTCAATACGATCGATCGCTTTCTACTGGGATTTCGTCAAATCTAGGTTCAAGTTATTGGCTCTATCACATTAAAAAAATTCTCCAAGTATGGGCCAAGTTATGGGCTCCATCGCACCAAGAAATTCCACCAATTTGCAGTCAAGCTGCAGGGTCTGTCGCGTCAGAAAATTGTCAAGTCCAAAGTCGAGCTGCAGGCTCTATCACGTCAAAAAATTCTATTCTAAGGCCAAGTTGCACAAAATATCGCCCTAAAAATTCCTCTAATATTGTCAAGCCGAAGTTGCAGACTTTGTTATGAAATTACTTCATGTACCCATTTTCTGAGAGTTTTGAATTTCACATAAATATAGAATTTTGTCGATGTGCCCAAAGATCCTATAGACTTTCACCCTGATCCTAAACCAGTTTGAATTCACGACATCCAATCTACTATCACAACTCCTAAACTAAGAAATTCTCTAGCGCACTCTAAGCCAATTAGGGCGAAAGTAATGAGGGTGAAAACCCCCTTTATTAGTCTAGGGAGGGGATATCATGCTAAAGTTCACCAACTTTCCTAAGAGAAAGTTCTGACACACTGGCATAGCTGGCCAGTATAATTGGACGAAAGTAATGAGGGTGAAAACCCCCATTATTACTCTAGGGAGGGGATATCATGCTAAAGTTCACCAACATTCCTGAGCGAAAGTTCCGACACACTGGCATAGCTGGCCAGTATGAGAGGGGGGGCAATTGTGATGTGTCATGCTAGAAAAATGAAAGTTCTCTTATCAGGCCAAAACTTTTATGAAATTTTTATCTAGTCTCTGCAAGTCCGATGGTGGTGGTTTATCGATAAAATCGGGATTTGAATTTCATCAAGCAGTTGAGAAGAAATTGATTCCGAAAAATTTCAAATTGTACGAACCAAGGAACCTATAGTTTTCCCCTCGAATCAGGAAATGTGTCCAGGGTGTGCCCATGAATAGTTTTGCCATTATTTATATGGATCATTCCGTTGAAAAACAAGCGCTTGTCATCGCAGCAGGCCCGACGAACACTGCGAAAACAACACGCGAGCACGAGAGGCCGCAGCAGGCTCGGTGAACACGGCGAACACAGCACGTGAACACGACGAGCTCAGCAGTCACAACACGCGAACACAGCGGACAGCGCGCGAGAGGCCGCAGGAGGTGCGGTCGCAGGATGTTGCGGTCTCAGCGAGGAAGCCACAGGAGGAGGAGCTGCAACTGGCGGGGAGAGCGCAGGTGCGAAAGCGAAGGCCGCAAAGTACACGCGCGCAAGTTCGAAATTAAAGACACAAGCGGGCTCGGGAGGAGAGGCCGCAAGATGGTGGGCGAGCGCGGGTACGAGAGCAAGGCCGTAAGCGGAACGGAGCTGGCGGTCAGAAAAAAGACAACACGCGAAAAATCCTGCGGAAAATACGCAGGTCAGACAGAGCATATAAAAGGACTCGAAGGACCACACAATTGAGAGGGGGCGGGAACGAAAAAGGAGAGTTGTGGTCACAAAGAGAGTCCACACGAGGAGATGCGAGAGCAGGGCTCAATTGCTAAAAAAACGTTCTGCAGAAACGCGTTCCTCTGTTACCATGTAAAAAAACACTAAATGGAAAGGGAAAATAGAAATACTTTATTATTCCTTGTCAGGAAGTGTAATTACAACAACAGTACACACAAATATTTTTAGAGAGGATGAGTGGAGACCCAACTTCATCCTATGATGTGGGACTAAATATTAAACATAAAAAATGGGTCCTTCAATGGGCTATTGGATGGGCCCTTTATACAACTTATTTTAACAAAAATCACTATCTTAACTGATGCGGCACAGGCGTCACACCTGCCCGCCACCCAGGAGTCCCACCAGGGGGCCCACCTTGGAGTCCACCAAGGCGACTTTATCAGGGATGCAGCCCATACACCCCAACCCGTCTCCGCCATGGAGTCACCACCATGCAGCGGGTTGTTGAGGCTCGGGATCGAACACCCGACCTCCTTGATGAGCATTCATCACCAAGTCTCATCACCAACTGATGGGGTGTATGGATTGCAGCCCTGATAAAGCCGTCTTGGTGGACTCCAAGGTGGGACTCCAGGGTGGCGGGCAGGTGTGACGCTTGTGCCGCATCATAAAAGTGCACTTTTATGATGCAGGACAGGCGTCACACCTGCCTGCCACCCTGGCATCACCACCAGGGGGCCTCCTTGGCATCCCACCAAGGAGGGTTTCATCAGGGTTGCAGCCCATACACCCTAACCATCTCTCCGCCTCCCATCACCAGGGAACGGTAGGTTGTTGAGGCCCGGGATCGAACACCTGACTTCCTAGATAAGAGTCTTTCACCAGAGCTCTCATCACCAGCTACAGCTCAGTTGGTGATGAGAGCTCTGGTGAAAGACACTTATCTAGGAGGTCGGGTGTTCGATCACGGGCCTCAACAACCTACCGTTTCCTAGTGATGGGAGGCGGAGAGCTGGTTGAGGTGTATGGGTTGCAGCCCTGATGAAAGTCGCCTTGGTGGGATGCCAGGGTGGGCTCCCTGGTGGTGATGACAGGGTGGCAGGCAGGTGTGACGTCTGTCCGGCATCAGCTCAGTTGTTGATGCGAGTGCTGGTGAAGGCCTCTTATCTAGGAGGTCGGGTGTTCGATCTCGAGCCTCAACAACCCGCCTCATGGTGGTGACTCCATGGCGGAGACGGGTTGGGGTGTACGGGCTGCAACCCTGATGAAAGCCGCACAGGTGGACTCCTGGGTGGGCCCCCTGGTGGGACTCCAGGGTGGCGGGCATGTATGACTTTTATGATGCAGGACAGGCGTCACACCTGCCTGCCACCCTGGAGTCCCACCAGGGGGCACACCCAGGAGTCCACCTGGGCAGCGGCTTTCATCAGGTTACAGCCCGTACACCCCAACTCGTCTCCGCCATGGAGTCACCACCATGCGGTGGATTTTTGAGGTTCGGGATCGAACACCCGACCTCCTAGATAAGAGGCATTCACCAGTACTCTCATCACCAAGTGCAGATCAATTGGTGATGAGAACGTTGGTGAAGGCCTCTTATCTAGTAGGTTGGGTGTTCGATCCCGAGCCTCAAGGCCCTCAACAACCTGCCGCATGGTGGTGACTCCATGGCGGAGGCGGGTTGGGGTGTACGAGCTGCAGCCCTGATTAAAGCCGCCCAGGTGGACTCCTGGGTGGGCCCCTTGGTGGGACTCCAGGGTGGCAGGCAGGTGTGACGCATGTCCTGCATCATTAACATTCATGGCTACTGTGATGTGGATTGGACTAGATCTACGTCTAATAGAGAATCTATGAGTGAGTATTCTATCCTTGCTAGAGGGAATTTAGTCTTCTGGAGGAGTAAAGAAAACATAATATGGTTGTTTGATCTTATGATGAAGTTGAGCATAAGGTCATGGCTATTACTACTTGTGAGCTAAAATTTTGGATCAAATCCTATCTTGGTAAAAATGGGCTTCTGTGTTGAAGTAACCATGCAATTATATTGTGATAACCATGTTGCTAGTCACATAGCTATAATCCAGTGTTTCATGAATGGATCAAACATATAGAAAATAATTGTCACTTTGTGTGAGAGAAAATTCAAAACAAAATTATCTCTACCTCATTTATTTCCTCTAATGCTCAATTGGAAGATACATACCAAAGTCGTGTATGAAAAAACTCTTTACTTGAGTTCTCTCATGCTTGGAATGGTGGATATCTATGGTGTTCTCTTGAGGAGGGGTGTTGAAAATCAAGCTCAGTGCTTCCCATTCTTCTAGCAGCTCTTCATTCATCGAGTGGATCTTCATTCGTCGAGCGGGTCTTCCTTCACCAAGTGGGTCTTCACTCGTTAAGCAGGTCTTCATTTGTGGAGCGGTGTTCACTCGTTGAGCAAGTCTTCATTCGTCAAGCAGGATGATGTTAAAAGTGGGCAAGCATATCTCCGGTCGGGTTAATCATGCGTGCGCCAGAATATCACCAAAAGGTTAGATCATCCATTAAACAGATTCACCAAACTTGGCTTCTAAGGTAAATATTGTGTCATTCAATTTCTTCCACATGAAAGCTATATTATAACTTCAAAATAAACACATTTTGTGAGTTTAACTAATTATACAATCATAGCTAGGTTGCTCAGATTGTTAAAAATAATAAAAACTCACGGTAAGTACATAATGAATATATATATATACAACCCGCCTTCCTAATATTATTTCCCGAGGGCATGTATCAAGTATTAAACCAAAGAGGAGGAACAATGCTTATTCACTTCATAAAAATGAGTAAAAAGACGGTTATTACCCTATAAGCCAATTGATCTTCCCACAATAAACACAGTAGAAGCTTCCATCTAACTTCTGAGAGCACCCACTCTTCAGAATGCCAGCTTTCTCATGCTTGAGTGCACATTTGAGGTGACAGGACACACCACATGAATCACCACAATATGGAGGATCAGAGTTGCAAACCAACCACAGACTAGGATCCTTGTTGTCATCATACTGATAGCAGATGCAGCAAGAACATCGCTTACAATATGCATCTGGCCGACTCAAAGTCGCACTGCACGCAAGATTTTGACAGACGCGATTATAGGTATTGGCTTCTTTAGCTTCGTTGGACTGATCAGAGTGCATATCATTTCCAGCTCGTAGTGGTTGCTCTTTTTTTCTCTTCTTTTTAGTTCCATTTTGACATTTCAGTGAGCTAGAAGAAATGCTAGATTTATTGCTACTATGTTTACTGTTCTTTTGTGATACCAGCCTGAGAAGATGCTCAATCATTTTAGGCTTTGTCACACCGGTATATTTCCTGTCCTTGCCCATCTCTGCACATATAAGCTGAAGAAGTTCCCGACGGGTCCATGACTGAAGAATTTCAGGGGCATTGTCAGCCCAACGTGAAATTTCATGCACTAGCTCTCGCTTCTCCTCCAAACTTAGCTCATTGCATTTTGCGGGATCTATCACGAAGCCTGGAGTATGGGAAAAGCATCATGTAGAAGAGTATGAACTCATGAACACCGTGAAGGGAAGAAAAATTATTTTCATAAGGATTGTTATTAGTTTCAGAAACAGAGATGATACAGCATTATAGAGAGTACAAAATACTCAAATCGTGACATTAGTGGACAGTATTCACAGTAAGGTACGAAGTTAAAGCACAATATGAGAAAAAAATTAGGTAATATTCTAAAACTATAATCAGATAACTGTGGGCACTGAATGATGTCGCATGCTCAAGATTTCAGAGAAGGCCTGTACAACCCTCATATTTTCCGAGCCGGTGTGACCCGACTTGAGTAGGGTCGTTGGTTTACCCGTAATTCGTCGAGACCAAGTCGGAAGTTAAGGTGACCGAGAGAAGCAGGTCAACCTCTCGGAGGCGACCAAGACCGAGCAAAGCTAGGGAATGACCCGAGGGAGGGAAAATGACTTAGCAAGGTGGGGGAAGTTCCCCCACTCGCGCCATCTTTTGGGCGAGTGGGGGCAGCCCCCCACTCGCCCGTCCCCTCCTTAGGGGGGCGAGTGGGGGCAGCCCCCCACTAGCCCGTCCCCTCCTTAGGGGGGCGAGTGGGGGCAGCCCCCCACTCGCCCGTCCCCTCCTTAGAGGGGGCGAGTGGGGGCAGTCCCCCACTCGCCCGTCCCCTCCTTAAGGGGGCGAGTGGGGGCAGCCCCCCACTCGCCCGTCCCCTCCTTAGGGGGGCGAGTGGGGGCAGCCCCCCACTCGCCCGTCCCCTCCTTAGAGGGGGCGAGTGGGGGCAGCCCCCCACTCGCCCGTCCCCTCCTTAGAGGGGGAGAGTGGGGGCAGCCTCTCTTTTGGGGGAACGAGTGGGGATAGCCCCCCCCCCCTCTACTCTCTCGACCCCCGGCAAGGGGAGGAGTGGGCACCTCGAGTCCCACTCGCCCCCCCCCCCTCCTGTGTTGTCCGATCGCAATCAGGTTCAAGCTGCGGATAGCAGGATTTCGGCTATTCGCAGTCCGATTTTGGCTATTCGCAGTCCGTTTTTGGGAAAGTCTATAAATAGACCCCCATGGGCACCTTGGGAAGGGTTGGTTCCTACCCCCCTCCCTCGCGTGTGAGCAAGCACTACCCCTCCCCTCCCCCTGTCATTGAAGGTGGACGGTGAGGTGATCCTTAGTGCCCTCCAAGGTGCCCAGGCTCAGCATTGGCTTGGGAGGGGAAGTTCCATGTGAGCTTCCGGGTATGCGGTGGGACCTCCACGCTGCAGCTTAAGGGGTCCGTTTGTGGACTTAGATGCTCTTTAAGGGTCAGGTTCTCCAGTTCTTGGTGACTGGTCAAGGATTTAGCTCGGGCCAAGTAAGGGTTAGGTGCATCCCCCTTGCGAACGTGGAGACCAGTTCTCTGGTTTCAACATTATGGTGCGGTGAGCATGGAAGCAGCTAGTTCGGAAAGCTCTGGGCAAGTCTCTTGGCTGGAAGCGATGAGCTGGAGGACTCACCCCCTATCAGCGAGTACCTGAAGAAGGGTGATTTTGACGAGCTCAAGAAGTCGATCTTGGAGCTCTTGCGGGTCGCACTCCCCCCTCGCGGTGAGTGCTCGACACCACCCACACCCGTGCTCGCCTCGCAATCTCCGATGGAGGTGGAGCAAGCACATCAGCAAGGAGGGAAGAAGAAGGAGGAAGCGAGAACTCAGGGGGACCAGGGACCCCCCGTTGGGCAGGAGCAAGGCTGGGGGTTTCAACCACCAGTCGCCCTACCGACCTGGAGGCCGCCAGGAGGACCCCCTCAAGGCCAAGGAAGAGGCCATTTCCAAGGGAGAGGAAACTCTCAGGGGGGAGCAGGGACGGTTCAACCCAGCAGGGTGGCAGTCGGACACAAGGTCATTGCAACCCCACCCCCTGCAAACCATGACGATTGGCCGAAAAAGAGGAAATAAGAAGAGGGGTTGCGCAGGGAAGGAAGCAAGGAGGATGGCATTGCCGTACTGTGACTTCCATCAGCAGGAGGGTCACGCGACAGCCACATGCCCAGAGTTTCTGGAGGCAAGGGAAGGAAGAAGAACCCCGGCAGAGAGGAGACAGTTATACCCGGAAGGACCATGGGGAAGCTGAGGAGATGGAGGAAGCGATGAATGAGATGGCCAAGGTGCATGTGACCGAGTAAGCGCAAGGAAGCGCATTGTAATGGTATGTAATCTATTTATGATATATCAAAAGTAGTTGAAGATAACATCTAGGTCGAGTCCTCGACTGGAGACCACTCGCCCGAGCTTGTTGATGCCGGTCGCCGGGTGGCTCGTCGGGTGGATTCGTTTTAAGTCGAGTCCTCGACTGGAGACCACTCGCCTGAGCTTGTTGATGTCGGTCGCTGGGTGGCTCGTCGGGTGGATTCGTTTTAAGTCAAGTCCTCGACTGGAGACCACTCACCCGAGCTTGTTGATGTCGGTCGCTGGGTGGCTCGTCGGGTGGATTCGTTTTAAGTCGAGTCCTCGACTGGAGACCACTCGCCCGGGCTTGTTAATGTCGGTCGCTGGGTGGCTCGTCGGGTGGATTCGTTTTAATTCGAGTCCTCGACTGGAGACCACTCGCCCGAGCTTGTTGATGTCGATCGCTGGGTGGCTCGTCGGGTGGATTCGTTTTAAGTCGAGTCCTCGACTGAAGACCACTCGCCCGGGCTTGTTGATGTCAGTCGCTGGGTGGCTCGTCGGGTGGATTCATTTTAAGTCGAGTCCTCGACTGGAGACCACTCGCCCGAGCTTGTTGTTGTCGGTCGCTGGGTGGCTCGTCGGGTTGATTCGTTTTAAGTCGAGTCCTCAACTGGAGACCACTCGCCCGGGCTTGTTGATGTCGGTCGCTGGGTGGCTCGTCGGGTAGATTCATTAGGGTTGGTAAGGCTCCAAGAAGAGAAGCCGGTCTGAGGATGTGTTGAGTTCCTCCACCTTCAGGTGAGCTCGGCTCCCTGTTAGGTGTTGAGTTCCTCCACCTCCAGGTGAGCTCGGCTCCCTGTTAGGTGTTGAGTTCCTTCACCTCCAGGTGAGCTCAGCTCCCTGTTAGGTGTTGAGCTCCTCCACCTCCAGGTGAGCTCGGCTCCCTGTTAAGGTGTTGAGTCCCTCCACCTCCAGGTGAGCTCGGCTCCCTGTTAGGTGTTGAGTCCCTCCACCTCCAGGTGAGCTCGGCTCCCTGTTAGGTGTTGAGTTCCTCCACCTCCCGGTGAGCTCGGCTCCCTGTTAGGTGTTGAGTTCCTCCACCTCCAGGTGAGCTCGGCTCCCTGTTAGGTGTTGAGTCCCTCCACCTCCAGGTGAGCTCGGCTCCCTGTTAGGTGTTGAGTCCCTCCACCTCCAGGTGAGCTCGGCTCCCTGTTAGGTGTTGAGTTCCTCCACCTCCAGGTGAGCTCGGCTCCCTGTTAGGTGTTGAGTGCCTCCACCTCCAGGTGAGCTCGGCTCCCTGTTAGGTGTTGAGTGCCTCCACCTCCAGGTGAGCTCGGCTCCCTGTTAGGTGTTGAGTCCCTCCACCTCCAGGTGAGCTCGGCTCCCTGTTAGGTGTTGAGTCCCTCCACCTCCAGGTGAGCTCGGCTCCCTGTTAGGTGTTGAGTCCCTCCACCTCCAGGTGAGCTCGGCTCCCTGTTAGGTGTTGAGTCCCTCCACCTCCAGGTGAGCTCGGCTCCCTGTTAGGTGTTGAGTTCCTTCACCTCCAGGTGAGCTCGGCTCCCTGTTAGGTGTCGAGTCCATCCACCTCCAGGTGAGCTCGGCTCCCTGTTAGGTGTTGAGTTCCTCCACCTCCAGGTGAGCTCGGCTCCCTGTTAGGTGTTGAGTTCCTCCACCTCCAGGTGAGCTCGACTCCCTGTTAGGTGTTGAGTTCCTCCACCTCTAGGTGAGCTCGGCTCCCTGTTAGGTGTTGAGTCCCTCCACCTCCAGGTGAGCTCGGCTCCCTGTTAGGTGTTGAGTCCCTCCACCTCCAGGTGAGCTCGGCTCCCTGTTAGGTGTTGAGTTCCTCCACCTCCAGGTGAGCTCGGCTCCCTGTTAGGTGTTGAGTTCCTCCACCTCCAGGTGAGCTCGGCTCCCTGTTAGGTGTTGAGTCCCTCCACCTCCAGGTGAGCTCGACTCCCTGTTAGGTGTTGAGTTCCTGCACCTCCAGGTGAGCTCGGCTCCCTGTTAGGTGTTGAGTCCCTCCACCTCCAGGTGAGCTCGGCTCCCTGTTAGGTGTTGAGTTCCTCCACCTCCAGGTGAGCTCGGCTCCCTGTTAGGTGTTGAGTTCCTCCACCTCCAGGTGAGCTCGGCTCCATGTTATGTGTTGAGTTCCTCCACCTCCAGGTGAGCTCGGCTCCCTGTTAGGTGTTGAGTTCCTGCACCTCCAGGTGAGCTCGGCTCCCTGTTAGGTGTTGAGTCCCTCCACCTCCAGGTGAGCTCGGCTCCCTGTTAGGTGTTGAGTTCCTCCACCTCCAGGTGAGCTCGGCTCCCTGTTAGGTGTTGAGTTCCTCCACCTCCAGGTGAGCTCGGCTCCCTGTTATGTGTTGAGTTCCTCCACCTCCAGGTGAGCTCGGCTCCCTGTTAGGTGTTGAGTTCCTCCACCTCCAAGTGAGCTCGGCTCCCCGGTAGGTGTCTAGTGGAGAAAGGTCAGTTCCTCACCTCATGTCAAGTTCAGCTCGACTAGAGGTGTTGAGTCTCCCTCCACCTTCGGTCGAGTTTAGCTCGACCTAAAGGTGTTGAGCTTTCTCCACCTCCTGTTGAGCTCGGCTCACAGGGGGGGTGTCTAGTGGAGAAAGATCCGTTCCTCACCTCATGTCATGTTCAGCTCGACTAGAGGTGTTGAGTCTCCCTCCACCTTCGGTCGAGTTTAGCTCGACCTAAAGGTGTTGAGCTTTCTCCACCTCCTGTTGCGCTCGGCTCACAGGAGGGGTGTCTAGTGGAGAAAGGTTCGTTCCTCACCTCATGTCAAGTTCAGCTCGACTAGAGGTGTTGAGTCTCCCTCCACCTTCGGTCGAGTTTAGCTCGACCTAAAGGTGTTGAGCTTTCTCCACCTCCTGTTGAGCTCGGCTCACAGGAGGGGTGTTTAGTGGAGAAAGGTTCGCCTTCCGCCTCAAGTCAGGTTCAGCCGAAGGACTCGGCAGGGGTATCCCGTTGGCAGGTCCCTTCGTGGATCCCCCTCAGGTCACACCTACTCGTCAAATAGGTGGGTTGGACTTTCTTTCCGAGCTTGAGACAAGCTCGAAAAGAGCGGGGATTGTGTACAACCCTCATATTTTCCGAGCCGGTGTGACCCGATGTAACAACCCCAAATTAGTAATAACATTAATAACAAAAAATAATAATAATAATAATAATAATAAAACGCTATTCTCCATTTGAGATCTAACCGCAGCCCAACTCTCCCCCTTTTTACTTCCCTCTCACGATTAAACCCCCCCCCCCCTGGTCCGAGCCTTCTCGCAAAAAAAACAAAAAAAAAACACACGCATTAGGTTTCCCCGCAGCAGCGATCCGTCTGTCTCCCGCTCTCGATTCCACAGGCCGCCGCCGCTCCCGTCTCCTGCGCACAGCCCCGACGCCTCCGCCTGCTCCTCCTCTCGTCGGCGTCGCCGCCTGCTCCCTCTCTTACCGTGGCCGACGCCTCCCCCTGCTTCTCCTCCCCAAGCCGGAAGCCTCCTCTCCCTCAGCTAAGGCAGCAGCTCTCCCCTCTTGTGGCCGTCAGCAACTCTCCTCCTCTTCCTCAAGACCGGCAGCCGCTCCGCTTCCTCCGGCAACTCCTTTTTCTCCGATTCTTCTTCGTTTTGGTTGGGGATTTGCAAGAGGAAAAGCTAGGGTTTGCTTCCCTCTCCTCCTCGAGCCCGGATCTGAGTTCCTTGGGGTAAATCTCATCTCTTTCTCCCTTATCCAGAAATTTCCCTTTGAGTATTTGGGATTTTTGCGCTCCAAATTACATTCGGGTTTTGTGCACGTTCTAATCGCTAAATCCTTAGGTATTCGTGCTTTCCGAGGCCGTTCGTCGCTTCATTTGGCGGAATCTCTTGAAGACCCTTCCGAATTAGGGTTTCCCTAGACTAAAGCGCTGCCAAATCTCTGGCTCCCGCGTTGTTATTCCTTCTCCCCTCACTTCGAGGGAGGTATTTTGCTAAGCCCTCTCATGTCTAGGTTTTTGTGTTAATATTAACTACTTGTGCTAGCGTGTAGGGTTTCAATATCACCCTTGTTTATGCTTGACCAGGTTTAAAATAAGACTTTGAAATCTTGTTTGCGCCGCTTAACTGCCACTGTCAGCCTCAGCCTTCTTAAGGCAAGTTGAGAAACTCCTCACTTGCAAACTCATGTTTTTACTTATGACAAATTCCTATATGGTAAATCTTTTTTCCTGTCAGATACCTGGATCTTCGATTTGATAACTTGTCTCAGTGCACTAGAATCCATGAAATTCTGCATTTAAGTCATTAATAACGTAAGTTAACATTGAAAGGTAGGGTTTAATTGATGCAACTCCTTGACTTGGGTTCCCTCTTGAATCCCTAATGGGAACAAAGGACCGGTCATAGCGAGCTTAAATTTTCTGAATCTTCTGAATCCATATTTGAATCTGTCTGAATCATGAACCATGTGCATCAAACAAAACGCCTGCACTTTCATTTGTCCCAACTTATGTTATTATTTAGACTTTTATACTCCGGAGTAGATTAATGTTTTAGTTCTGTTTCTGCATTTCTTGTATTTACCTGTCTTGCTAGCTTTGTTATTTACCTTGCTTTAACTACATATATCATAGTTCTGAGGCTTTTTCCTTGTTTACTTTGGAATTTGTCTTAGCGTCCGTGACCGCGCCCCGTGGTACCTGAGCCTGCTCTGCACCCTGTTCCTGCTTCCCTGGAGGTTTCTTTTTGTTAGTTGCTGTGTCAGGTTTCATGTTATATTTCCTTTACTGTCAGTGTTTCTTATTATGTAATGATTATGGTTAGCCATTTTCTCTTGTATCAAGGGCAACTGGTAGGCTATTATATGTACTATCATTTTGTATCAATGCATGTTCATCCTCCCGGAGGTCTATATTACTTGTATCTGTACTAGAAATTTCAAATGGAGTTTTTCACATTATGCTTGCATGTTTCCTTTTCTTTATTTTTTTTGTGTGTTTTAAAGCTTCTGCAATAAATCAATCTGTTTTACGTAAAAGTAACTATTTTAAAAACTATTTGTAGTACTTCTGCTTCCGCTTTAGCAGACATGGATTTTTTTTCGCCCATGTCTGTGGCATCACGATCCGCCTCGAAGCGCACTCTGACTCTTGTCGAGACGAGTCGTGACAGTTGGTATCAGAGGGAGGTTCAACATTTAAAGATAAAGTATTTTGAAATAACATATATTTTGAAATCCATTATGTAAGTATATGTACATGCATCATTTCCTCACTCACCGTATCATTATTGTTGTTCTTGGCTGAAACACGCACACACTACACACATAATCATGCGTAGTATGCACACGAATGTTAAGGGGTTATGGGCAAACTTAGCATTTATGTGTATATGAATTTCCACTAGGTTATACACCGCTTGCAAATATTAAATGGTTATGGGCAATTTTAATATTTACAAGTGCGATGGCATTAGCTGCATAGTATGCATGGCATGTTAAGTGATATGGGCACTTAACATGGTATGCGTATCCATTCATAAACATTATTAGAGATGCATTTAGGCAGAATTGCATTACATGCATAACATAAATCATTCGCACAAGTGTCAAGCTAGGAACGACAGATAATGATTGTACATACATGGATTTGTTCATTGTTACAAATTGCACCTGATTTTTGTTGTATTTGCACGATCATTACAAGCAGTTGTCCAAAGAAAATGCTGTAATTATTACATGATTCACATACCTGACAGTATAAGAAGTGTTTGAACCTCTAGTTTTCCAGTTATCCTATTCTTGCTTGACTCTCGATCTAACCTGATGCTCTCGTATCTCCTTCTAGATGGCTCCCAAGCGTTCTCAGCGCAAAAAGCCAACCCCTCCCGCAGTGGAAACTTCTGGTGGTGCTACTGCTCAAATTCTGAAGCAGATCCTGGATCGCCTCACTCGTCTGGAGGGGGATCGCCAAACTCCTGATCCAGCCTCTGGTTCCGGCCCCTCAGGGACAGCAGGAGTGACTACCACTCCTGAAGCCGCCCCTCTTGCATCTGAACCTGTAATCAGCCCGCTCGCCGTCAATCTGGTGACTCCGCTTGCATCGATTCCGACTGCTCCTCCTGTGGCGATGGCAGACACTTTGGCGTTCAAAAGGCTAAAGCCGCCATCTTACGATGGCAACCGTGACTACTTCGTCATTTCCGAGTGGCTCTCTCAAATGGAGAAGCACTTCGAGTACGCTGGAATTCCAGATGTCCAGAAGGTTCTTCTTGCGGCCTATCAGCTGACCGAGGATGCGTACACCTGGTGGCTTCAGCGTCGCACTCTTCCCGACTCTGCCACCATGACTTGGGTTCAGTTCAAAGGAGCTCTTATGGAGAAGTTCCTTTCTTCGGTGGAGCGTGACCGGCTAGCCAAGAAGTTCTTGTCTCTTCAGCAGCCAGGCAGATCAGTGACCGAGTACGAAAGAGAGTTCTCCCGCCTGTCACTCCTTGTTGTGGACTTGGTGCCAAGCGAGTCCAAGAAGATCAGCCGTTTCGTGAAAGGGCTTCGGCATGATTTCCGTCAGCATGTGGTAGCTCATGGCGCCACTACCTATGCCGAGACCGTGGAAGCCGCGTTGCAGGTGGAAGCTATCGAGTTGGAGCGTTCTTCTAAGAAGGTCCAACATGGATCTAGCAATGCTGCATCGTCTGACCACAAGCGCAAAGGTGCACCATTCCAGGAACAAGGCTCCAAGTCCAAGGAGGTGTGTGCTTTCTACCACAAGGTGGGTCATGTCGCCCAAGTCTGCCGCACTCTCCTGAAGAAGCAGAAGATGGTTGTTCCTGCACAGCAACCCCAGTTGACGCTTGCCACTGTTTCCTCTGACTGCACTTACTGTAAGAGGCCAGGTCATCTGCTGAAGGAATGCCGCCGCAAGCAGAATACGTGTTACCGATGCGGTCAGGTTGGGCACCATATCCGGGACTGCCCGGTTCCCGCTCAGCCTCCGCAGTCTGTTCCGGGAACTCAGGAACAGGGTAGAGCCGTGCTGAATGTCATTACCCAGGGCGAGGCACTTGCATCCACTGACGTCATCTCTGGTATGTAATGCGCAATTGTTATTTCCTGCAATTTTGTCTTAGCTTATTTGCTTTCGATCCGGACAATCATGTTTTTGCGTGCATGTTCTTCTTTCTTAGGGAGATTTAGGGTCAACAATAAATGGATGCAGATTCTTTTTGATTCTGGCGCATCTCATTCGTTCATTGCCCGTCATATTGTGGATCGTTATCGCTGGCCTACTTCGCTTCTTGAGGTCCCTTATGAGATCTCCGTATCTGGTCATCTGCCTCTTTCGTGTAGTGGCATTCCCAATTGTCCGATCACGCTTGGTGAATTGCAAGTCTCAGCCGATCTCATAGTCCTGGAGATGTCAGAGTTCGAGGTAATCTTGGGAATGAATTGGTTGGTTGCGTATAAAGCTAAATTGGATTGCGTGGCAAAGAGGGTCAACCTAAGCATTGATGGCAAGGATTTCAGCGTTCATGTTCAGACCCGCAGTCACATGAAGGTAATTTCCGCTGTACGCGCCACTCGCCTTCTTAGTCAAGGATGTTCTGCGTGTTTTGTGTATGCTGCACGTTCGAATTCTGTCTCTCCTTCTCTTGAATCCATACCTGTTGCTTCTGAATTTCCGGATGTCTTTCCTGCCGAATTGCCTGGGATGCCTCCTGATCGAGATGTGGAGTTTTCTATTGACTTAGAGTCGGGAACGCGCCCCATATCTAAAGCTCCGTACCGTATGGCCCCGCGCGAGCTAGAGGAGCTTAGATCGCAGTTGGACGAATTGCTTGAGCGTGGATACATTCGTCCCAGCTCGTCACCCTGGGGAGCCCCTGTTCTCTTCGTGAAAAAGAAGGACGGTTCTATGAGGCTCTGCATCGATTATCGGGATTTAAACAAGGTGACCGTCAAGAATAAGTATCCCCTTCCGCGTGTGGACGACCTTTTCGATCAGCTCAAAGGTAGTTCAGTCTTCTCCAAGATAGATCTCAGATCAGGTTACCATCAGCTGAAGAATCCGGTATGGTCATTTTGAATTCTTAGTGATGTCTTTTGGTCTGACTAACGCTCCTTCTGCTTTTATGGATATGATGAACCGTGTTTTTCGTGAATACCTGGATAAGTTCATCATCGTGTTCATTGGCGACATTCTGGTTTATTCCAAGACTCATGAGGATCATGCAGCACATCTTAGGCTCACTCTCTCCACTCTTCGTCAGCATCAGCTCTATGCCAAGCTGTCAAAATGTGAGTTCTGGCTGGATCGTGTTGCTTTTCTGGGGCATGTTGTTTCTGGTGATGGACTCTCTGTTGATCCTGCCAAGATTTCAGCTGTTATGGACTGGAAGCGACCTTCTACCCCTTCTGAGATTCGCAGTTTCCTTGGGCTTGTTGGTTACTACCGCCGTTTTGTCAAGGATTTCTCCTCTCTTGCTGCTTCGTTGACAAAGCTAACGCAAAAGCATGTTAGATTCGATTGGTCAGATCAGTGTGAGCAGGCCTTCTTGGAGCTGAAGCAACGTCTGTGTTCGGCGCCAGTTCTGGCCCTTCCTTCAGAGGGGGCAGATTTTTCAGTTTATACTGATGCTTCCGGAGTCGGCTTGGGATGTGTCTTGATGCAGGGCGATCGTGTCATTGCTTATGGGTCGAGGCAGTTGAAGACTCACGAGCGTAATTACCCCACTCATGATCTGGAGTTCGCCGCTGTGGTGTTTGCGTTGAAGCTTTGGCGTCATTATCTCTATGGCGTGAAGTGTCACTTCTTCACTGACCATCAGAGCTTGAGGTATATCTTTGATCAGAAGGATCTCAACCTTCGTCAAAGGCGGTGGGTCGAATTTGTAGCAGATTATGATTTGGAGCTTTCCTATGTTCCCGGCAAGGCCAATGCGGTAGCCGATGCGTTGAGTCGTCAAGTTTCTGTTTCCTCTGGTGCCCCCTTGTCAGCTACTCTTGCAGCTCTGATTGGTGACCTCGAGCGGATGGACATATCCATCTTACCAAAGGGTCAAGGTCAGATCTTTGGTCCGTCGTGGGTGGAGCAAGTGAAAGATTTGCAGCCTTTCGACCCCATTCTCCAGCGCATTCGCCGAAGGGTTGAACTCGAGTCTCTTCCGGATTTCTCAATCTCTGACGATGTTTTGCGTTTCCGAGGCCGTCTTTACATCCCCGATATTCCTGAATTACTTGATGTTATATGTCGTGAAACTCATGAGTCGCGCACATCTGTTCATCCAGGCAATAATAAGATGTATCATGACTTAAAGCAGATCGTTTGGTGGCCTGGTATGAAGAATCATATAGCTAGCTTCATCTCTCGATGTCTGACGTGCCAGAAGGTGAAAGCTCAGCGTCAGCGTCCTGGTGGTCTTTTGCAGCCTCTGCCCATCCCTGAATGGAAGTGGGAGGACATTTCTATGGATTTTATCACAGGTTTGCCTCGCACTCCGAGAGGGCACGATGCGATTTGGGTGATAGTGGATCGGTTGACCAAGGTAGCCCACTTCATCCCTTATAAGGAAGGTCACTCTACTGAGAAGATGGCTCGAATCTATGTGTCGGAGATCGTTAGACTTCACGGGATTCCTCTACGTATTGTGTCGGATCGTGACTCGAGGTTTGTCTCTCATTTTTGGAAGGGCTTTCAGCAAGCTTTGGGCACGGATCTCAACCTGAGCACCGCTTATCATCCGACAACCGATGGTCAGACCGAAAGAGTTAATCAGATTCTCGAAGACATGCTTCGGTGTTACATTTTGGACTACAAGGGAGCTTGGGTGAGCACTTACCTTTGGTCGAGTTTGCCTACAATAATAGCTATCAGGAGAGCCTCCAGATGGCCCCCTTCGAAGCACTGTATGGGTGGGCGTCGTTGTAGGACCCCTCTCTTTTGGTCAGAAGTTGGTGAAAAGGTTGTGTTGGGACCTGAGTTGTTCCAGGAAATGGAAGAAGCCACAAAGAAGACTCGACTCCAGCTCAGTCGTGTTATTGAGAGACAGATAAGGTATGCTAATCTGCGTCGCCGTCCGCTAGTTTTTGCTGTGGGTGATCAAGTTTTTCTGAAGGTTTCCCCTTCTCCTGGGGTGAAACGGTTTGGTCGCCATCACAAGCTTAGCCCGAGGTTCATGGGACCTTTTTCTATCTTAGAGCGTGTTGGGGAATCTGCTTACCGCCTTGAGTTACCTGCTTCTTTTGTCGGTGTTCATAACGTCTTCCATGTCAGCCAGCTTCGGAAGTACATTCATGATCCCAACCGCATTGTTGAAAAGATTTCTGTAGTTCCTGAAGCCAATCTCTCGTACACGGTCGAACCTGCTAAGATCGTGGAGTATCAAGAACGCAAACTTCGAAAAAGGACCATTCCTATGGTGAAGGTGCTTTGGATGCATGGCAAGTCTGAGGAGTTCACTTGGGAGCTTGAAGCTGACATGCGTAGCAAGTATCCGCACCTTTTCTCTTGATCATGGTATGCCTCCGCTCTTGTTCCTCTCTCTATTTAAGTACCTTTTCATTTAGTTTTCTTGACTTGAATTGCAAACTCTGTTGGAATGAATGACCTCGGAGTCGTCGCCATAAGAGACCCCATCCAGAAAATCCTCGAAAGTTTCGGGACGAAACTTCCTAAGTAGGGGAGAATGTAACAACCTCAAATTAGTAATAACATTAATAACAAAAAAATAATAATAATAATAATAATAATAATAATAAAACGTTATTCTCCATTTGAGATCTAACCGCAGCCCAACTCTCCCCCTTTTTACTTCCCTCTCACGATTACCCCCCCCCCCCCCCGGTCCGAGCCTTCTCGCAAAAAAAAAACACACGCATTAGGTTTCCCCGCAGCAGCGATCCGTCTGTCTCCCGCTCTCGATTCCACAGGCCGACGCCGCTCCCGTCTCCTGCGCACAGCCCCGACGCCGCCGCCTGCTCCTCCTCCCGCCGGCGCCGCCGCCTGCTCCCTCTCTTACCGTGGCCGACGCCTCCCCCTGCTTCTCCTCCCCAAGCCGGAAGCCTCCTCTCCCTCAGCTAAGGCAGCAGCTCTCCCCTCTTGTGGCCGTCAGCAACTCTCCTCCTCTTCCTCAAGACCGGCAGCCACTCCGCTTCCTCCGGCAACTCCTTTTTCTCCGATTCTTCTTCGTTTTGGTTGGGGATTTGCAAGAGGAAAAGCTAGGGTTTGCTTCCCTCTCCTCCTCGAGCCCGGATCTGAGTTCCTTGGGGTAAATCTCATCTCTTTCTCCCTTATTCCAGAAATTTCCCTTTGAGTATTTGAGATTTTTGCGCTCCAAATTACATTCGGGTTTTGTGCACGTTCTAATCGCTAAATCCTTAGGTATTCGTGCTTTCTGAGGCCGTTCGTCGCTTCATTTGGCGGAATCTCTTGCAGACCCTTCCGAATTAGGGTTTCCCTAGACTAAAGCGCCGTTAAGTCTCTGGCTCCCGCGTTGTTATTCCTTCTCCCCTCACTTCGAGGGAGGTATTTTGCTAAGCCCTCTCATGTCTAGGTTTTTGTGTTAATATTAACTACTTGTGCTAGCGTGTAGGGTTTCAATATCACCCTTGTTTATGCTTGACCAGGTTTAAAATAAGACCTTGAAATCTTGTTTGCGTCGCTTAACTGCCACTGTCAGCCTCAGCCTTCTTAAGGCAAGTTAGAAACTCCTCACTTGCAAACTCATGTTTTTACTTATGACAAATTCCTATATGGTAAATCTTTTTTCCTGTCAGATACCTGGATCTTCGATTTGATAACTTGTCTCAGTGCACTAGAATCCATGAAATTCTGCATTTAAGTCATTAATAACGTAAGTTAACATTGAAAGGTAGGGTTTAATTGATGCAACTCCTTGACTTGGGTTCCCTCTTGAATCCCTAATGGGAACAAAGGACCGGTCATAGCGAGCTTAAATTTTCTGAATCTTCTGAATCCATATTTGAATCTGTCTGAATCATGAACCATGTGCATCAAACAAAACACCTGCACTTTCATTTGTCCCAACTTATGTTATTATTTAGACTTTTATACTCCGGAGTAGATTAATGTTTTAGTTCTGTTTCTGCATTTCTTGTATTTACCTGTCTTGCTAGCTTTGTTATTTACCTTGCTTTAACTACATATATCATAGTTCTGAGGCTTTTTCCTTGTTTACTTTGGAATTTGCCTTAGCGTCCGTGACCGCGCCCTGTGGTACCTGAGCCTGCTCTGCACCCTGTTCCTGCTTCCCTGGAGGTTTCTTTTTGTTAGTTGTTGTGTCAGGTTCCATGTTGTATTTCCTTTACTGTCAGTGTTTCTTATTATGTAATGATTATGGTTAGCCATTTTCTCTTGTATCAAGGACAACTGTTAGGCTATTATATGTACTATCATTTTGTATTAATGCATGTTCATCCTCCCGGAGGTCTATATTACTTGTATCTGTACTAGAAATTTCAAATGGAGTTTTTCACATTATGCTTGCATGTTTCCTTTTCTTTATTTTTTTTGTGTGTTTTAAAGCTTCCGCAATAAATCAATCCGTTTTACGTAAAAGTAACTATTTTAAAAACTATTTGTAGTACTTCTGCTTCCGCCTTAGCAGACATGGATTTCTTTTCGGTCATGCCTGTGGCATCACGATCCGCCCCGAAGCGCACTCTGACTCTTGTCGAGACGGGTCGTGACACCCGACGTGAGTAGGGTCGTTGGTTTACTCGTAATTCGTCGAGACCAAGTCGAAAGTTAAGGTGACCGAGAGAAGCAGGTCAACCTCTCGGAGGCGACCAAGACCGAGCAAAGCTAGGGAATGACCCGAGGGAGGGAAAATGACTTAGCAAGGCAAGTGGGGGAAGTTCCCCCACTCGCGCCATCTTTTGGGCGAGTGGGGGCAGCCCCCCACTCGCCCGTCCCCTCCTTAGGGGAGCGAGTGGGGGCAGCCCCCCACTAGCCCGTCCCCTCCTTAGGGGGGCGAGTG
Organism: Dactylorhiza incarnata; assembly: GCA_033032865.1. Lineage (NCBI taxonomy): Eukaryota > Viridiplantae > Streptophyta > Magnoliopsida > Asparagales > Orchidaceae > Dactylorhiza > Dactylorhiza incarnata. The sequence continues at coordinate 4,029,849 of JAWHQI010000258.1, forward strand.
GGGGCAGCCCCCCACTCGCCCGTCCCCTCCTTAGAGGGGGCGAGTGGGGGCAGCCCCCCACTCGCGTCCCCTCTCTTTTGGGGAAACTAGTGGGGATACCCCCCCCCTCTACTCTCTCGACCCCCGGCAAGGGGAGGAGTGGGCACCTCGAGTCCCACTCCCCCCCCCTCCTGTGTTGTCCGATCGCAATCAGGTTCAAGTTGCGGATAGCAGGATTTCGGCTATTCGCAGTCCGATTTTGGCTATTCGCAGTCCGTTTTTGGGAAAGTCTATAAATAGACCCTCATGGGCACCTTGGGAAGGGTTGGTTCCTACCCCCCTCCCTCGTGTGTGAGCAAGCACTACCCCTCCCCTCCCCCTGTCATTGAAGGTGGACGGTGAGGTGATCCTTAGTGCCCTCCAAGGTGCCCAGGCTCAGCATTGGTTTGGGAGGGGAAGTTCCATGTGAGCTTTCGGGTATGCGGTGGGACCTCCACGCTGCAGCTTAAGGGGTCCGTTTGTGGACTTAGATGCTCTTTAAGGGTCAGGTTCTCCAGTTCTTGGTGACTGGTCAAGGGTCTAGCTCGGGCCAAGTAAGGGTTAGTTGCATCCCCCTTGCGAACGTCGAGACCAGTTTTCTGGTTTCAACAAGGCCAAATGTCATGGTTTATGCTAAACTACTTCGGAACAAATTGGTGCAAATGGATGCTTTAGTTGATGCTCAGTATTTTATAATTAGAGACAAATCCACAAATATACTCCGACATAAAGGTTTTATGGACAAAACAACACGTTTTCGATTTTTTTTACAAAATATCATTTTGGAATATATCATCGGATATATCCGTTATCATCTGATATATTTTCGCCGATTTACCAACCAATATACTCCGACGTTATATCGGCTAACCTTTTTCAATTTATTTTATTTAATGTCTATGATCTAATAGATAATAAATCAAAATCGTTTCGTTGTTAGATTGTTTTGTGTCCTTCCTCTGACTTCTTTCCCTATGTCCGTCCATCATTGACTTCGATTTTACTTGGTCTTCGAATTTTAGACTGAAGGTTTCTTATCTTCCATCGTTATCGACGACTTTCTGACTTCCTCTTGCTTTCTTCCATGTAATACTGTTATTAATTGTATAACATAAAATGTTTATACTAGTATGAAAGAATTAAAAGTTCAATAAATGTTAAATTATTAATACATTAATATATAAAAAATAAAAGATGATTACATTTATATATAATTATATATATAATTAAATATTAATACCTGACATATGAAATATCTCAGATATATCCCCCGACATATTAAAACCGATATGAAAAACCTAAATCGACGTGTCCCCGACATCTGACATCTACAGCCTTGTGGAGCATACATGTCATATGAACCAAGCTTGGAAAGAAAAAGAAGACACTGGATGTGATATAGGTTCAGTAACTAATGAGGATGTTGGTGATCTGAGACAATGGGAGTTGAATTTCTCAAACTTTATCACTGAGACGTCTCTGATGAAGTGAGAATCAACTTTGATATGTTTTCTGCACTCATGAAATATCGGATTCTCGGCAATATGAATAAACACATAATTATCACATTAAAGCACCGCAGAAGGAGAGTGGCACGTCAAGGTAAATCGAGAGGCTTGTAAGCCAAATGAGCTCAGAAGCCGCCAGGGTCATTAATCGGTATTCGGTCTCAGCCGTAGAACGAGTAACAATTGTTAATTATTACTCTTCCAATTTATGAGATTTTCCCAAAAATACATTAAAAAGTCACTGTTGGATTGACGGTCATCGATGGATCTAGCAAAATTCCCATTCAGATAAGCTATAAGAGAGAATAGATGAGGGCTGATATATGAGAACCAAGCCAGCAGCATGCTTTAGATATAGAATAATGTGTTTAACTGTCTCTAAATAAGGAACTCGAAGTATGCATGAACTGACTAACCACACACACAGCAAAGGAGATAGCGTGCTTGTGACTGCCAAATAGATTAGCTTCACAAAAAAGCGTTGATAGTACTCAGGATTGGGCAATAAAAGATCCAAACAAGAGGCAATGTAGGAAAGTATTTGCCTCCAAAAGTCACAACATGTGTACAACCCCCATATTCGTCGAGCTGGTCTGATCAGCCCGGACTCAGGCAGATCAAGGTGAACGAGGAAAGTGCCCGCTCGGGAGCGCCCGAAATCAGTCAAGGCGGAAATAACTCCGGACGAGAGTAAAGGAGAGTGGCAGGATCAGTAGGGGAACACCCACTCGGCCCTTGGCGGGCGAGTGGGGGGGTGTGTATTACCCATATTTCGTCAAGTCCAAATTGTAAGTAAAGGCGACCGAGACCAACGAAAGCGGAGAAGCGATGCCCGAACCAAATGGACGAGTTCACCCGCCCGGCACCCAAGGGGAAGGGGAGGACAAATGGGGCTCCACTCGCCCAAGAAGGGGCGAGTGGAGTCCACTCGCCCGAGGGGCGAGTCGGCCACTCGCCCGAGGGGCGAGTGGCCCACTCGCCCGAGGGGCGAGTGGAGTCCACTCGCCCGAAGGGCGAATGGCCCACTCGCCCGAAGGGCGAATGGCCCACTCGCCCGAAGGGCGAATGGCCCACTCGCCCAGGAGGGGTAAGGGGCCTGCTCGCCCGAGAAGGGTGAGCGCGGTCCCCTCGCCCGGTCGGACCTCGCGTCCGACGTCTTGGGGCGAGTCGGCCCTGGTTCGTCCATCCGGTGCGCGGTCAAGTTCCAGGTGGGGTGCGGATGGTATTTTCAAACAGCGGAACCTGGCTATTGACAGACCTTTTACGTTATACGCAGCCCATTTTCAGGAAATCTATAAATAGACCCCCATGGGCACCTTGGGGAGGGGAGACATCTCCTTACCCCCACCCCCCTTAGTGTGTTCGGTTAGCTAGTGACCCTGCCTTCCGTTCGCCAAGTCTTTTAGGCCAACGGTCAGGTGTTGCGAGTGCTCTCCGAGGTGCCCAGGCTCAGCATTGGCTTGGGAGGGGAAGATCTTCGGGTCTTTCGGGTTAGTGGCGGGACCTCCTCGCTGCAACTCGCGGGGTCTGTTTTCACCTGAATCCACCAGTAGAAAGGTTCTTAGGCTCTAAGTGACTAGCCGTTCGACTTTACCTGAGATAAGTAAGGGTAAGCTGCCTACCCCTATTTTCGAACACTGAAGCCGGGAAACTGGTTTCAACATTCTGGTGCGGTGAGCGTGGAACGCAGCTTGTTCGGAAAACCCCAAGTAGGTCGAATGGCTGGAAGTGAAGAGCTAGAGAACCCACCCCCTCCCGGCGACTACGTAAGGAAAAGCGACTTCGATGAGTTCAAGAAGGCGATCATGGAGACCTTGCGCTCTGCACTCACCCCCACAGGCGAGTGCTCGACTCCGCCGGTACCTGTCCTTACCTCACCTACTCTAGGTGAGACAGCACCAGCAGGGCGACTTGATAAGGAAGCGCGGGTGGAGGAGGATAGAACTCTTCAGGCGAGGGTGTTGTTTCCTAGCCCGGCGAGTGCCCTGCACCTAGGGGAGGAGGCACGGCGAGTGATGCCCATCCGCCAGGTGGGAAGGGGAAGCCCTTTTTGCGAGTTGATCCTGACCGCCCCGGTTCCGGAAGGATTTAGGGAGCCGGTCATGTCCCACTACGCAGGCAAAGATGACCCTCAGGAGCACCTCCAGTGGTTTGAGGATGCCATGTCCATCAGGCAGGTGACCGACGCCTTCAAGTGTAGGTTGTTCGCTATCTCCTTTCTGGAGAAAGCTAGAGATTGGTTCCATCAACTTCCTCCCGGATCTATCTACAGTTTCGAAGACTTGAAGCGGAGTTTCCTGTTAAGATTCTCGACGTCCAAGAAGAGGAGGAAGGGGGCGGAGGCCCTATTCCTGATCAAGCAGAAGTCGGAAGAGTCGCTAAGAAGCTACGTGGATCGGTTCCAAGAAGAGGTCCTTCTCGTGAATGAGGTCCCTGGACACACGTTGCAACTTGCGCTTACCCTCGGGTTGCGGCAGGGGTTGTTTCGCATGGGCTTGTCTCGGGACCCTCCTCTGTCTTACGAGGAGTTGATGGAGCGAGCAGGACGGGAGATCGAAGTAGAGGCAACAAACCCGGAGTTCGCGGCCAAGATGGCCAAATGGACGGAAGGCGAGGAGAAGTCAGGAGAGGCCCGGCAGTCAGAGCTGAAGAAGAAGGAGGAGTCGAGAAGGCAAGGTCCGCAAGGACCTCCTGGGGGGCAGGAGTCAGGGTGGAGACCCCAGCCACCGGTCAACCGACCGGCGTGGAGGCCGGCAGGAGGACCTTCCCAGGGTCAAGGAAGAGGCAATTTCCAGAGAGATGACAACTACCAGGGGCAGAGGCCACAACATGCGATGGCTGTAGGCCAAGGAAGGAGAGGGAGAAAAAACCACGGTGGCAGAGGCGGCGGAAGAGGAAGAGGAGGTAGGAGGGAGTCGCCCTTTTGTGACTTCCATCAAGTGGAAGGTCATGCGACAGCGACTTGCCCCGAGTTTCTGGAGGTTCGGAAGGGAAGAGGACCCCCCGCAGGGGAAGGGTTGTTGCTGATAGGAGACGGAAGGGAAGAAGGAGAAGAAGAGAGAAGAGAAGAAGGTGAGGAGGATCGGTGTGAAGATCGGGCGGATGCAGGAGCACTGGGCCGGATCGGGGTAATCCACGGAGGGGTGGGAATTAAGGCCACCCGAAAGGGGAGCCTCCACGCTATCTACCGACGAGGCGTCGCTTCCGCCTCCCGAACCCCACCCCCAGGAGAAAAAATCACCTTCTCATCCAAAGATATGCCAGCGCACGATGATCCTTTCTGTGACGCCCTGGTGATCGAGGCTGCGGTGGAGAACTTCACGGTCTCCCGAATCCTGGTGGACAACGGGAGTTCGGTTAATGTGGTCTTCAAGAGTGCTTTCGACAAAATGAAGGTGGATCAGAAGAGGGTGGTCGCGTCAGATGGACCGCTCTTCGGTTTTTCGGGCGAGAGAAAAGAAGTTGAAGGGGGAGTCGAGCTCCTGGTCACCTTGGGGGGGACATCAAAAAACTGCCGGTTCGTCATAGTAGACGCACCGAGCAGCTATAGCGCCATCTTTGGGCACCCCCTCATTAGTACCTTCAAGTGTGTGCCCTCCTCCTACCACCAATGCTTGAAGTACAGCATAGGAGGGTTGCAGATCCGAATCCGCGGAGACCCCAAGATAGCCCGCCAGTGCTACGTCACGGCCGTCAACGCCGTCACTTGGAAGGAAGACGCAGAGGAAATGGAAAAGGCAATAGAGGCCTTGGCCGGGCTAAAGGTGGCGAAGGAAATGAAGGGACAAGAAGTCATCAGCGACAAGGGCAGGGGGCCCGGAGCAGCGCAGGACAGCTAAGAGCTGAGCAAGGAGGACCCGGAAAAGGTCCGGATGTGCGCCTCATCAAGGGCAGTTATCTTTTTCTTTATGTATCTGTAATGAACCTTGAACACTTTATCTTAATGAATTTGGTTTTAACTAATGGAAGTGACAATGTTTCATAAGGCCCCGAGAAGAGACCGCTGACCGGGCTTGTTCATGCCGGCAGGGCAGGAGAACTCACTCGGTGAGGCGAGGTGATTCATGTTAAGGCCCCGAGAAGAGACCGCTGACCGGGCTTGTTCATGCCGGCAGGGCAGGAGAACTCACTCGGTGAGGCGAGGTGATTCATGTTAAGGCCCCGAGAAGAGACCGCTGACCGGGCTTGTTCATGCCGGCAGGGCAGGAGAACTCACTCGGTGAGGCGAGGTGATTCATGTTAAGGCCCCGAGAAGAGACCGCTGACCGGGCTTGTTCATGCCGGCAGGGCAGGAGAACTCACTCGGTGAGGCGAGGTGATTCATGTTAAGGCCCCGAGAAGAGACCGCTGACCGGGCTTGTTCATGCCGGCAGGGCAGGAGAACTCACTCGGTGAGGCGAGGTGATTCATGTTAAGGCCCCGAGAAGAGACCGCTGACCGGGCTTGTTCATGCCGGCAGGGCAGGAGAACTCACTCGGTGAGGCGAGGTGATTCATGTTAAGGCCCCGAGAAGAGACCGCTGACCGGGCTTGTCATGCCGGCGAAGCGGAGGAATCCATCCGAAAGGGTAGGCTATCTACTCATCTTCACCCGGAGGCTCCCATGGCAGGGCTAAGCAACAGACCTCGCTCAAATAACAAAGATCATGGGCAAACCAGAGAAACAGTAAAAGAAAGACCTTTATTTACAAAGAAGAGAGGTTACAAAGTTGGGATATCTCATCCCCCTACCGACCCTTAAAAAAGAAAAAAAGAAAAAAGAGGGGAGGGGGGAAACAAAAAGGGGACCCGCCTACATAAGGTGGTAGATAGCAAACTAAGCATAAGGAGTTCCTCTCGACTCTCAGGAGGCAGGTGAATAACCGTGGCTGGGAGAGGGCGAATCAGGGGGCGGGGCGGAAGGAAAGTACCCTGGAAGCACCATGTCAGGAGTGACGTTTTTCCACTCGCCCCAAAACGCGCCAGCGTCATGAAGAGAGCTGACCACAGCCTTAGCCGTCGTCACCACGGTCTTCCTACGGGCAACTTCGACCTCGGCAGGGGTGAAGTGGAGAAGCTCCGCCACCCGCGAAGACTCGCCATGTCTTTCTCGCCCTATAGCGCGGGCCTCAGCAAGCTGAGCCTTCAAACTCTCCACCTCTTTTTCCAAATCCTCGACCCTCCTCCTAACCGAGTTGGCGGCGTCAGGTCCCTGCATTAGAAAAGCCGTATAGGTGAGAAAGAACAAGTAACAAAGAAATGAGAGGGTCTTCATTCGAGTAAAGGCAAACCAGGCCCCCTGACGACTGCGCGAGAAGCCTCTCGGTCATCTCAAGACGAGTAGCCAGGTCGGCAGCTCTATCCTCAGCCTCCCGCCTCGCCGCCTCAGCCTGAGTGAGTCGCCTCGAGAGTTTAAGGCTCCGGCGAGCCGTCATATGAGAGAGCTCGGTCGCGCGAAGCTGCGCTTGCGAGCTCAAGTAAGCGAGGTCACGCGTGGAACTTTCTTGGAAGGCGGCCGCGTCCTGCCAGCCATACATGCCATAAATCATGTCGTATGCAACGTTACTAATCGGCCCTCCCTCGATCCAAGAAGGTTGCCGAGAAGACATCGAGACACGATTCGTCGCTTCATCCCAGTGAAGGAAGGGCTCGCCAACCTGGTCCTTGGCATTACCCCCCAATTCGAAGTTGGGATGGCAAGCCAATGCGTCCGGGTCATCATCTCCCTCGGCCTCTCTCGCGGCAGATCGAGACCCGCCTCCCCTACGAACAACTCTCCCCCGACGCATCTTCGGTTCCTTTGGCGGATGGGGGGGGAGAATCCACTTCCACCACCAGCTCCTTCTCCTTCCGCTGCCTTAGCACTGGAGCCTCCTGGCGAGAAGAGCAGGCGGCTGCGGCCATCTGGGCCAGTCGATGGGTGGGAGAGGGGGAGTCCCTCCTGGCATACGGAGGATTCACGGGAAGGCTCCTCTCACCTGTAAAGGTAAGATGAGGAGTAAGTGATAAGATCTAAATGAGCAAGTAGGGGAATAAGGGAGGGAGTTTAGGAGAAGGAGGGGTTACCTGTCCCCGGCAGAATGTAGGGAAGGCGATCGACGTTCCTCCGCAGAAACTCGACCTCAAAACCCACTCCCGCGAGGAACTTATACAGCTCGGCCGCCTCGCCCTCTACGCGAGGAGCCTTGTATACTTTCTCGGGCCTCTGGACAGGCATGTAGGGGATCTTCCCAAGATCACCCCGGACAAAAACAAACTTGTCACTCCAGTGATGAACCTTGTTAGCGCCCTCACAAACTTTCACATGCGCACCAGTGAGGAAGCACACCCCATCGGCAGTAGCACGGAAGATGAACGCCTTGCGGAAGACTGTCAAGTTGAACTCAATACCCTCCTCGCGCAGGTAACAAGCAAAGGCAACCAACATAGATATCCCATTTGAGTTGAGCTGGGCTGGGACGATCCCAAAGTATCTAAGGAACTGTCTCACTTCCGGCCAAAGAGGAAGCCGAAGCCCAAACTCGAAATGAGAAAGCGGGAAGGCGAGCCAGTCATCATAGAAGGAGTTAACTGTCTCTCCCTCTGTAGGTCGGCGAGCGACCAACCCTTCGGGGAGGAAGGACTTCTCAAAGGAAAGAAGCTCCTCCTCCGACACCCTCCCCACGGGGAAGGGATGGTCAGAGAAGTTCACCGCGCACTGTTCTCGCCCATTCCTATTAGGTGAAGAACGGTTAGGAGCCATCCTTAAGGGTGGAGGAGGATGAACGAGTGTAGAAGCGAGAGCTAGGGGAGGAAGAGCAAGCAAAGAAGTCAAGGTTGAAGGGTATGAAAGGGAGGGGGGGTATTTATAGGTAAGAGTGAGGGCCCTTTTCCACTCACCCCCTCCCAATCTTTCCCACTCGCTCATTCCCACTCAACCTCTCGCTCCAACTTCGCTCGACATATTAGCGGTTACATCCACGTGCGAAAAGCAACCCAGTTAAACGAATGCAAGTGTGTCGCAAGCAAAACAAATAACTTAGAAAAATAATTGCCACCACGCAAGGCAGGTCAAGTAGTCATACATAGCTACTTTATTACATCACACCACAGAAAGATAAGCTGAAAGCGGCAAATAGGAGAAGTCGAGTTGGTCTCACTCAAAGTTGAGTCCACTTCCAAAAGCCCCGACCCCGAGTCTGGGCTGTCAGTCCCTGCATGGAGCCGACACATTCCTGAGTCAGGGCGAGCTCGTCATTCGCAACACGCATATTAGCCGCCACTCGACGCAGATGGTCCGCCACCGGTTCCATCAGGCCACCTGAAGAAAGTCGAACCTCCTCTACTAGCCGGGCATGATCTGCTTCCAACGCCCCAATCCGCCGCTCCATCGCGCGGGAATGTGCGAGGGGGTTCGGTTCAACGAATCCTCGCCCCTCTCGAAGCTCGTGAAGAAAACGTCCCTGCCTCTGGATCATGTCGACCAAACGATCCCTCAGCTCCGAAACGCTGGAGGGGTGCCCGACGAGCTCGTCTATCGCCGAAGGAGATAGCGGTGGCGAAAGCGCTCCCATCTGCCCCGACCTGCCGGTCGAAGCATCATCCGGACCTGCAGGTTTAGTAAGTTTGTTATCTAGACCTCCGACATGGTTAGATCCTTTTTTTTAAGAAGACCTACCTTGCGGAGTCCTCGGCTCCTTCCCGGGGCGAGGAGAGTGCTCGTGTCGTTGTCCCAAAGGGTATCCCGGCAGTGTGCCATAGGTACCAACAGGTGGGCGACCCAGGGACTTTCCTGCACCAGCTCTGAAGGGGGGCCTCTCGGGGGTACGCCGCCTGCTCGGCTCACGCAGGGGTGGGAGTAGGTCCGCCGGCATGCTAGGGGAGCCCTCCGCGACCGAGAATGGAGGTACTGCGAAAAAGGGAGGAAGAAGAAGAGTCGTCAGTATGAGCAGGAGCATGCCTATCAAGCACAGGTAAGGTCACTCACCATGGATCGGGGAGTGGATGGGGGGACTTATCTGAGTACCCGCACCCCCTGACTCAACTGCCTCGGGGAACCTGTCTCTCCCACCGCGACTCGGTATCACGTCAAATGCCCCCAGATGCTTATTGAGATCGGACATTAAGGCGGATGAGGAGGACGTCCCACCCGCCGGCTCGGGATGATGTCTCTTAGGCAAAGGTCCCTCTAACTGCGCCGAAGAGGGGAGTGAATGCTCCATGACAACAGATCTAAGCTCCGCCAGATCATCTAGGCTTTTTCCGGAAACAGCCTTGAGGCGGGCGCGAATATCCAAGGGAGGTTGCATGTCAACCAGGCTAAAGGGAAGAATTCGGAGGGGAGAGGTTCTTGAGTGGAGGCTTACCCCTCCCCCTCCCGAGGTTTTATAGCCAGCGGGTGGGACCCGCCCGGATGATTCTCTTTGAAGACCTTTCCGGCTCGTCAAATCAGTGGGTTGGACTTTCTTTCCGAGCTTGAAACAAGCTCGCAAAGAGCGGGGATTGTGTACAACCCTCATATTCGCCGAGCTGGTCTGATCAGCCCGGACTCAGGCAGATCAAGGTGAACGAGGAAAGTGCCCGCTCGGGAGCGCCCGAAATCAGTCAAGGCGGAAATAACTCCGGACGAGAGTAAAAGAGAGTGGCAGGATCAGTAGGGGAACACCCACTCGGCCCTTGGCGGGCGAGGGGGGGGGGGGGGGGGGGGGGGGGGGGGGGGGGGTGTATTACCCATATTTCGTCAAGTCCAAATTGTAAGTAAAGGCGACCGAGACCAACGAAAGCGGAGAAGCGATGCCCGAACCAAATGGACGAGTTCACCCGCCCGGCACCCAAGGGGAAGGGGAGGACAAATGGGGCTCCACTCGCCCAAGAAGGGGCGAGTGGAATCCACTCGCCCAAAGAGCGAGTGGCCCACTCGCCCGAGGGGCGAGTGGCCCACTCGCCCGAGGGGCGAGTGGAGTCCACTCGCCCGAGGGGCGAGTGGAGTCCACTCGCCCGAGGGGCGAGTGGAGTCCACTCGCCCGAAGGGCGAATGGCCCACTCGCCCAGGAGGGGTAAGGGACCTGCTCGCCCGAGAAGGGTGAGCGCGGTCCCCTCGCCCGGTCGGACCTCGCGTCCGACGTCTTGGGGCGAGTCGGCCCTGGTTCGTCCATCCGGTGCGCGGTCAAGTTCCAGGTGGGGTGCGGATGGTATTTTCAAACAGCGGAACCTGGCTATTGACAGACCTTTTACGTTATACGCAGCCCATTTTCAGGAAATCTATAAATAGACCCCCATGGGCACCTTGGGGAGGGGAGACATCTCCTTACCCCCACCCCCCTTAGTGTGTTCGGTTAGCTAGTGACCCTGCCTTCCGTTCGCCAAGTCTTTTAGGCCAACGGTCAGGTGTTGCGAGTGCTCTCCGAGGTGCCCAGGCTCAGCATTGGCTTGGGAGGGGAAGATCTTCGGGTCTTTCGGGTTAGTGGCGGGACCTCCTCGCTGCAGCTCGCGGGGTCTGTTTTCACCTGAATCCACCAGTAGAAAGGTTCTTAGGCTCTAAGTGACTAGCCGTTCGACTTTACCTGAGATAAGTAAGGGTAAGCTGCCTACCCCTATTTTCGAACGCTGAAGCCGGGAAACTGGTTTCAACAACATGTCTACACACCAAATATTTGGTTAGGAGATCCATACAATATTTTCTTTGGGGGAGAATCAAAGAACCACTATGAGAGGCCACCTCAATGCCCAAGAATAACAAAAAGGACATAAATCCATTTGTCTGAAAATGTCTGTCAGGTGAAGCTTGAACTTGGAAATCCCTGCGGTGCCGCCAACGATAATAATGTCGTCAAATTAGAAAAGAAGGATCATTGTTCCCCCTTGCGGCGATGGATAAATAACGAGAAGTCGGAAGAGCTTTGTCAAAAGACAAACCACGTGACTGCATTTTTTGAATGAGAATCGAGGAGACTACTTGAGACCATATAGAGATTTTTGAAGATGATAGACAAAAGACTCAAGTCTCGTTTTCGGGCCGTTGTTGCATATACATTTTCTCAGTCAAATCATCATTGAGGCATGCAATTTTATATCGAGTTGATGCAATTTCTAATGTGATGAATGGCAAGGAAGATCAAGCCCGAACGGTATTCAATTTTATAACAGGTGAGAAGTCATTTCACAATCAATTTCATGTTGATGAGTAAATCCACGGGTCACAAGGCACGCTTTGAGATGCTTAACTGAACCACTAGGCTTGTGTTACACTATAAACACCTAATGGCAACCATTACAAGAGTGACCCGAGGACAACGGGGCAAGGTTCTGTGTATGCTTGTCTAGAGGGTTTGCATCTCCTCATCCATCGTTACGTGTCAACCCGTATGTTGTAGTGTCTCATGAACAAAAGAAGGTGTGATGATGGCAGGAGGAGAGAGAAAGTATGTGGAGGGGGGTGCCAAACGGAAAAATAAAATAAAATTTGACGAAGGATGAGCAGTACAAGATGCTATCCTTTGTGAAGAGCAATGTGAAGATCATATGGCGCATAAGTGTTAGTACTAGACAGCAAAAATAGAAGGCAAGCTTTGTGACCGACACGGAAGTGGTAGGGAAGGGAAGGATATTGGGATAGAGGTGGCAGAAATGAGGTCTCGGGAAGAATGGTGGATATTGGTGGAGATGAAAAAAAAAAGAGTAGGAGGCTTGATGGAAAACGGAATCGGATAGGGGCATTGAATAGTTGAGGGGGCAGGCGTAGTGGGAAAGAATGGTTGATCGTTTATAAATTTCGCATGTGCAAAAATCACAAGTTTTTTAGTATTTAGCGAATATCAGCATATTCCTTCTAAGTTTGAGAGTACTCGACAAACATAAATTTGTTCTTGCATGGTGCAAGTTTGTCCACGGGATGAACCATATGGTGGGTAAAACAATCACACCCAAACACCAAAGGTGCGAGATAAAATAGAGTAGAGGGAGAAAGGATGGAAAATGGACAAGTAAAATGGAGGACCGAGGAAGGAGATTGGATAATAAGATAGCATGCGGTCATAATAGAAAGTGTCAGTAAGGAATAAGAACATGCATTTGGAACCTAAGAGATTGGGCGGACTCAAAAAGATGACAGTTTTTGCATTCTACCATGCCTTTTGTTGGATGTATAGGAACAAGAAATTAGGAGGATTATGTCAAATGTGGTGTGTCTCTTGAAAGTCATGGCTCAAGTACTCTCATCTATTATCAATACAATAGATTTTTGCAGTAGTAGAGAACTGAGTACAAATTTTAGTGATAAAGGATCCAAAATTTTGAAAAATCCCAAAGCAATTATGCATAAAAAAGTCATGTAAATCTAAAATAATCATTAATAAAAGTTTCAAAAGTATTTAAAGTCAAATACAAAAGGAGCTTTAAAGGGACTCCCAATATGAAAATGCACATAACAAAATGGTACGTCACTTCTTGATGATTGGGAGGGAAAAAGAGAACTGTGATATTTCTCATAGATATGAGATTCACAAAAAAAAAGGATACATCAAGCAGAATCCATCGAAGAATCGAAAGGGGAGAGTGTCCAAGACTTTGATGTCAGTCAACAAGAGATGTGGAAGTGAGGACGCGGGAGGGAATGCTCAAAAATGTAGAGTTTTGTTCTCCAGACTTTCTCTAGCAATGATACGGTATTAGAAGATCAAATATGAAAAATGAAGAGGTAAAGATAATTACCAAGCAGGTATTACATTAAGTGAGACTGCTAACAAAAACTAGGTTAAAATAAGAGATATAAACATGGAGGAACTGAATGGAGGTTGATTTAGTTGTGAGAGGAACTATTCTAGATTCGAAAACTAGAGTGGTAGCATCATTAGCGACTATAATATACATGGGAGAAGTGGATTTGGTATATTGCAATTGTTCATGTGTGTCATATAGACTGTAACTCAAGAACCTACTATCTAAGACGCACTATGAGATAGGCACTATGTTATTAAAGGCGCAAAGCACGCCAAGGAGCAAAAGGCTCCTGAAGCCTGGCGCAAGCATGCCTGACGAATGTGAGGCGTAAAAATGAAAAAAAAAAACGTAGATGGATAAGGCATAAGCTTGAGTTAATGGTGTTAACAGCAAACAATGGAGACGCCGAAAATCTCCTCAAACTCATGGTCAATAGTACTTGTAGCAAGTGTGGAGGTGTGAGCTTGAGGTATTAGTGGACCTCGTTGATTTGGGTACTCATACTTATGAAAAAACGTGTCTTCGGTAAGGTTGGCCTCGTGGAGCAAATACATTTGTGAGGACCTTGACCTCCTAGATTGATATGTCCCTTTATTACACCCATCACATTAGTGAGGCCCCATTGGAGGATGTGCCCTGACAGAGGCAATAATCAAGTGGGATATGGAAGGATCCTGTTGAATGAGAGGCAGAGGATATATGGGAGCAACTTCTACAGGAAGATAACCTTGAGAAGCATAGAACATACACTAATAAAGATGGTATTGTAGCAGAGAAGATGATATTGGCTATGAATACGAGAAGAGGAAGAAGAAGACTAGTCATTACCGGGACAATGACATTAGCCTCGTGGTGGGCCCATTGAGCAATTAGATTAGTAGTCAGTTGGTGAGGTCGGAGCCAAGTTCAAAGATCCGTTTTATCTTTGGCTACCATGCCTCGATGTCGCTAGACGACCAGGGTGTGAGAGAGGAGAATCATTGTGAAAATCATAAGGTATTGCAAACTATCCTAACCTGAACAAAATGAGTGAAGCTTATGCCACATCGATTTAGCCGAACCATGTTCCATGACAAGATCGTACATAATTTTGGCTTAAATTTGTCAAACGTGGCAAAGGAATTGTTTTAAGGCAACAACCAAGCTCTCATGGGATTGAGCTTTATATGAAAGAATTAGCCCATTGTGAGGTTAACAATCTAAAGCTCATGTGCATGAGGAGACAAACGAAAATATTTGAGCTATAGTGAAGATGTGTAAGACAAAGTGCCCATAGCACTGAAAGAGTGCATAAGACCAACGAGAAAAAGGATTCTTGTAGTAATAGGGAACCCGATAGTCAATCATGGGCCAATATAGCCAATTGAGGTCTAGTATAGCCAATCGGGGTAACAGATCAGGGCACAATGGTAAACCCTGATCCAGACAGAAAATGTGCTTCGTTTCTATAGTAGCTTTCGGGTCTGATCTGATGAAACAAGGATCTGATACAACTAAGTGAAGCAAAACGAAAAAAACAGTTGCACGATCAATAAACGGCTAAAAGTGACTGAAAATGACTAAACTTCCTAGTAAGTAGCAACGGGAGAGAGGTTCGGCTGAGCAAAAAGATTTGAGTACATGGTGTAGATGCGAGACGTTTTAGCACCTTTGGAGTAAAGAGCAGTAAAATGATCACAAGCTGCCTTTATGGTCTCATCATGTCGAATGATAGGTAAATATGCATCAGAAAGAATGTTCAAGTCATGTGCAAAAGAAAGGTGAATGAAGCAATCCAATCAGGATAGTTAGATCCAGTCAATTTGGATGATGTAACGAGGTTCCCGGAGTCCTCATAATGTAGCACGAGCAAATGCAGGAAAAGGGCGAGGGATGTCCAACCAACGCCTATAAAAAGAGGGGGATCGAGCAGAGCTCAAGGAGAGGCACGAGATGAATAGACCTGTGGAAGCTAGCGGATGTAGCGCTCGAGGTAATGCAGTGCTCGCAAGGATGCAGCGCTCGCAAGGATGCAGTGCTCTCAAGAGTGCGGCTCGCAAAAATGCAGCGGGCTATCGCAGTGAGCAAGGGGCACGAGCTCGAACCAAGTGGCGGAGCTCATGGGGATCAGTGATCAGTGATCACGGGGACTTGTAAAAGTAAGATGCTTCTCACGCGAGAGGACAAAGCTCGCGAGTACATGCGGGAGCTCGCGGATAGGAGAACACGCAAAAGCTCGCGGGAACACGCGAGTACGCAGTGCTCGCGGGAATTGTAAGACTTCGGTCAAAATTCACAGGAGACGAAAGTCATAAAGAAGAACTCAAGGGAGACGAATTTGGAAACGTGGGTTGAGTTCACGAAAGATTGACGACGTCGAGAACCGAGAATGAACTCACGACGGAGTTGGAGCCCGTATAACTTGCAACCTAAGCTCGCGGGAGCAGGAGTTCACGAGGCACGCAGTGAGGTCACACAGAAGTCATGTACGAAGGGAGCTCTCGTGTGAATACAGAAGTGTTCATGCGATACCAGAGAGGTTCGTGCGAGACCGGGAGTTTTCGCACGAGAGGAGAGCAATGTAAGAAATTCATCTAGCTCTGATACCATGTAAAAGTTTGAAAATAAAATGTTATTATTTTATCAATCTAACTTATTACATCGAGGCTCCCCTCTTTATATACAGTAGAGGAGGAGAAATATCTCTATTAGGAAACGTGAGACTAAATACAAGAGAGATGAAGATTCTACAATGGGCCCTTATTTTGGATTTTTATGATGGGCTTCAACTATTTAAGAGTTGAGACAATGTTCTCTCTTGGAGGAGCAAGAAAGTACCAGTAGCAGTCTGCCAATGTTCTCTCTAATGCGGAAATATAATATAGATCTCTTATTTAGGGAATAGGGAGTATATAAGATTTTGTGGCTTAAATCCCTTGGGAATGAATTGGGATTTATTGTAACTCTGCCAATGTCTCTCACATGTGACAATTAGGTCATCGTTCATATTTCTAGTGATTTTATTATGTATAAGAGGAGAAAACATATTGAGTTGGATATTCATTTTGTTCAAAAGAAAGTTCATGATGGCTTTCTCATTGTGCCATTTTTATTTGGTAACCAGCTCTTCAATATTTCATCAAACACTATTGGACTTGCCATATTATGATATCTCTCTAATGAAGATACTCTTTGTGTAACTGAATTCTACTTTACAGTGATTTTGCCAATTTTTCTTTTATGTGACAATCAGGCTAATGTTCATATTTTAAGTGATTTTATTCTGTATAAGAGGAAAATATATATTTAAATGGATATGCATATTGCTCGAGAGATAGCTCTCTCATTATGTTTCTTGTTTCTTTCGTTCATCAGCTCGCCAATCTTTTGATGAAGTCCATTGGGCTTACCATGTTGTGGGATCTCTCTAATAAACTTGATTTTTCTTGTATCTACTTTTTATGGCTTCGTTTGGCGCGGTGGTGGCAGTCGTGAACGCGGTAGTCATGAAATGTCGTTCGTGAACGCCTGACCTCACTTAAAACAATTCATGCATTTTATGCTCAAAATTAGTTTAACAATTTTGGGTGCATTTTGCCGGTCTTTTTCTAATTGGGGGCATTTTACAATATTTAACCATTTTGGGTGCATTTTGCCAAAACCCTGTAATTCGAGGGTGCATCTTGCCAATTACCCTAAAAGATGGGTGTGTGAAAACATAACACAAAAATGTTTACAAGCTAAATAGGCTTAATGCATAATTTAGCATTAATTAAAAGGATCAAATAATATAGTTCAATGGTTGATGATGACAAAGATGATCTACTGCAGTACCTAACATACCAGAGCTGGAAATCTCTGTGAAATGAGCAATCTATAACAGTAAACTAGAGATATGGAACTTGAACATTTTTATTACAGTGAGGATATTCATAAGACTAAAACAAGGAGAAACTGCAATACTCTAAATTCAACATACTCGGCTAAAGAGCGTAACACATCAAAGACCCAACATATCAAAGAATGCAATCCGAAAGTTTGATTTGCTCCTTTCTGTTTTCATTCCTCGTTGGAATAAGAAGGAAGAGTGCAGAACACTTAAATCCTTCGTCGTAATCGCCCGACGAGAAAACAGGATAGAAACCAGCTCGGTAAACGCTAAAGAACATTTCTCCTACCCAAGCGTGCGTAATGATAAAGAAGGGGAAAAGTTTCAGCTGAAAAAGAACAAAAAACGATGTGCCGAAAAAAAGAACTAGAATGGGGAGAAAAACGGCAGAAATCACCGGCATTGTCCCGGGAAGAGAGAACCAGAAGCCTACTGACCTGAAAATATCGACTCCATGGAAAATGGATCTTCACCCGAGGAGGAGAAATGGCTCCTCCTTTCTCAAGACAAGGGCTCCATGAAAGAGATTAAAAAAAGGGGCGAAAGAAAGAGAAGAGTAAATAAATGGTCGAGTGCGATAGTAATGGTAGAGTAATGACAGGGAGAAGAAGGGAAAAAAGAGAGGTTGGAATACCCTGAATTGTATTATAGTTTACCAAAAACGGAAAGCCGTGCCATTTGCGCAGATGAGCGAGGGAGGGAGGAAGAGGAGTTGGTGAGACCTATGAGGCTATGAGCCAAACGAGCGCAGAGAGAGAAGAGAGAGAGAAGAGAGAGAGAGAGAGAGAGAGAGAGAGAGAGAACCACACCTTTGGCCTTTGGGTAGTTTGCAACGGAAATATATATATATAATATATATATATATATTTTAAATGGGAGAAATTGAAAATTAGGTTAAGGAGAACCAGAAGCTCGTGCTCCTCGTCATGCGAACCAAGCGCACTGTCTATTTAAAGTACACCCGCTTTACCGCAAAAAGATGGGGGAGCTAATTAGTAAATACACCAAATAATTAGGCTTTTTTATCGGTGACTTATCCTATTTTAATTTGTATAATATTAATTCACTCCACAAAATTTAGCCACTTTATTAAATAGGTTCCTCCACTTTTGGGGGTTTGGAATTTGTCCCTAAATTTTTCGTGCTTTATGAAATTAGTTATATTTCACATTTCTCGTCCAATTTTTAATGCCCCCATAAAGAATAGCACTCCGAGTCTAGTACTTTAGCTCTTCTTCGATTTTTTTTAATGTGCTCCGGGGGTTGAGAGCAGCGGATGTGTTGTCGGGTCGGAGCACTGTTGTGGCTGAGGTACTATCGCACGGGGGCCCATGTACACTGTCATTATTGTGTGCGTGTGTGTGTGTGCGCGCGCGCGCGCATAATATTATAAAGGGAAAGTTGACATTGGTGAAACATTCAAAATTGACAAATATAGTGTTATTGTTTTAATTTAATGACTTAAAATTTATTATAATATATTTCAATAAAATTAAAATATAATATTCATTCAAGTAATTACAGTCTTCTTCGAAAGCCAAGGAGATCTTCGAGCCGTCTTTAAAGGTTGGAGGAGATCTTCGACCGTCTTCAAAGAATCTTCGAACTCCGAAGGTGAACTTCGAGCACCGATGGAGATCTTCTAAGGAAAGCTCCGAAGGAGATCTTCGAAAGAATATTCAAGCGCTCAAGGAGAACTCAGAGAAATCTTCGAAGGAAGAATCTAGAGTTCTCTCAGACTTAGAAGACCATGTGTTTTCAAATGAGGGCTCTTGGTCTCTTTTATAGATTCTGAGAGGAGCACTTTGGTAATTAAGTTGCTATGGAGTCTTGCTATCCGCACATTCATGATCATTAATTTGGTTATGCGCACCCCCATGATGGGGGATTTCACAATGCGCGCCCCCCATGATGGGGGATTTCACAATGCGCGCACTCATGATCATAAATTTGGTAATGCGCACCCCTATCATGGGGATTTCGCTATGTGCACCCAATGATGAGGGATTTTACTATGTGCACCCTCGTGATGGAGGATTTGACTTTTCACATCCAATGATGAGGGATTTTACTATCTGCACCCAATAATGGGTGATTTTACTATTTGCACTTAATGTGGGGGGATTTTACTATGTGCACCCATATAGTATAGGATTTTACTATGCGGACCCCCATGGTGGAGTATTTTACTATCTGCACCCCCATAGTGTAATATTTTACTATTTGTACCGCGGTGGTCGGGAGGCGACGATCGCGGCGGCAGGTGATGAGTGCGCCTGTGGGTGACGAGCACGACGACGGTTGATGAGATCGGTCGTGGTCGACGAGGGCGACGAGGCCGGAGGTGATGAGCATGGCGGGGGGGACGAGTGCGGTCGTGGGCGATAAGCGTGGCGGCGAACGACGAGTGCGGTCGTGGGCGATGAGCGTGGCAGCGGGCGACGAGCGTTGCGACGCCTGCGACGAACGCGGCGGTGCCTGCAACGCGGAGGTGAACGACGGGCGTGACACGCATGACATATGCATGGAGCACGACATGCATGGCATATGCCTGTCGCACTACGTGCATGTCATATGCAGGTCGCGCGAGGTGCTTTTCGGACGCGTTGAGGTCGCGCGCTTGCACGACCTGCATGGCCAACGCGGCATCTGACCACTGGGAGGCCGCGCAAGCAGGCGACAACCAGCCGCGCACTTGTGTGGCCTCCGGCCGTGCGGTGCATGATCGCTTCAGCGTCCGTTTGGAGGACCAAACAGACTCGGAATTCCGCGAGAGCGGGCCCGTTGGAATTGTATCCGCGAGCCGATCGAGGTCATGAAAAAAAAAAACTTTGGTTCGAGCAAACTTATTCTGTGGAACCCCATCAAATCCCCCCCCCCCCCAATTTTTGGATGTCGTTTTTGTATAGAAAATGAGTCTGGAAATTTTTCTAACAAACGTATATTTTCGAGTGCGCGAGCTCGTCTAGGCAAATTCTTGTGACTTTCGTGGTTATGAGCTTTGTCGTTATGCGTGTATTATGGAAGTCGTCGCTCGACTTTGGTGTCAGAGGTTGACGTTCGATTGGCGTTGACTTGTTTCTTGGTGCAGGTACCGAAGTTGACACCTAGCATTAGCGTCGAAGATTGTCGCGAGCCTGTTGTATGACATTAGCGTTGGAGACCGTGATGAGCTTGCCACTTGGCGTTAGCGTCTGAGATCGTGCCGAGCTTGTCGCTTGGCGCTATCATTGGAGGCTGTGGCGAACTTCTCGCTCGGCGTTAGTGTCGGAGGTCGTGGCGAGCTTGCCGCTTGGTGTTAGCGTCAGAGGTCGTGGTGAGCTTGTCGCTTAGCGTTGAGGCCTGAGCGGCGTTGTGGTGGGATACAAGCTTACCATGTCGGAGTAAGGACGTTTCATTCTGTCTAACCGGGAGCACAGTCTTGGTCGTGGAACTATTATGACGGTGAAGAGTTTTCTCATTCGAACCGATAGTTGTAGTTAGGGGGCGGACCGTGTATGACGGTGAAGAGCGAATGCGTTCAAACCGATGGCGCTCGTGAGGGGGGCATGCCCTAACGGTGGCGTGACTTACTATGATGGTGAAGAGAGAATGTGTTTGAACCGATAGTTGCAGTCAAGGGGCGGACCCCGTATGGCGATGAAGAGTGAATGCGTTCGAACCGATGATGGTTGTGAGGGTGGCAGGCCCTATCGGTGGCGTGACCAACTACGACGGTGAAGAACGAATGCGTTCAAACCGGTAGTACGCGGTCAGGGGGCGAACCCCATTTGGCGGTGAAGAGCAAATGCATTCGAACCGATCGTGACTGCGAGGGGGGCTTTCCCTGGCGGTGTCGTAACCTCCTACGACAGTGAAGATCGGACGCGTTGGAATTGGTAGTGCGTGGTCAAGGGAACGGGCCCCAAGTTGCGGCGAAGAGCGAATGCGTTCGAACCGATGGTGACGGCGATGAGGGCTTGCCCTGGCGGTGCCGTGGCCTATTATGGTGGTGAAGAGCGGATGCATTCGAACCGGCAGTGCGTTGTCAGCAGGACGAACCCTGAATTACGGTGAAGAGTGAATGTGTTCGAACCGATGGCGACGACGAGGGGGGCTTGCCCTGGCGGTGTTGTGATCTACTACGACGGTGAAAAGTGGATGCGTTCAAACCGGTAGTACGCAGTCGCAAAGCCCAATCATAACGAAGTTAGAAGCAAAAATAATAGCGGTATAATGAAATGAAAGCGCATACATGCACGCAGTTGCAAACTTGTGACGCACTGTTCTAGAAAATAATAAAATACCTGAATAAATAAATAAGTCAATAGAATGCTGATAAAAAGTGGGCTTCTCAACCCTGTTCTTGGTTTTTCCAGATTAGGCTGGTGCAGGTCCCCTTGGCGGATCGTCATGGGATGCAGCGGTTGTGCTCTGAGGATTGATCGCGCGGGAGGCCTAAGTTGTGTCCTGGTCAAGGTGTGCTTGTTATAGATAACATGAGCGTACTGCCTCCCGGTTGCCTCATACGACGCCCGCTCCTCCGGGGGTGATAAACTTCATCGCCAGGTGCGGGATGGAGGGAATGGCTTTGAACCGTTCCTGAAGAGGGCGTCCGAAGATGTCATTGTAGGCGGAGTCAGACTCCCCGACCACGAACTAGACATCGTGCGTGACCTGCTTTGGAAACTCGCCTAGGGTGACAGGTAGAGTGATGGTTCCTTGTACTGGGACGAAGCTGTCGTTGAATCCGTATACCGGTCTTGTTCCGGCTTGAGTTGTCCTTTCGGGATCTTCATACAATGGAGGGTGGACATGAATAGGACATCAACATAACTTCCATTGTCGACCGGGATCCTCTTCACATGGAAGCTTGGGTTGCCGATTTCGGCTCGAAGCGTTCGCCCATCACCCTTCGCCCACGTAGTAGGTTGCAACATCAGGGTAACGACCCCCACACTGCTGACATCCCAAAACAAAGAATACAAAACTAAGCCGCGCATAAAACAATAGTGTCAGCGCCACTAATGCAAAGTCATTACACAAGTAATGTCGCAAGCAGGAGCAATCCCAAACAGCTATAAAATCAGCATAAGGCATTCAAAATGCCACAAATACAAAGTATAAAGGTACCAACTACATACAAGAACACAACCAAAGGGGGAAACATACAAAATACAAGATCCAGATACAAAAAGCTACTCCTCGCCCTCGACATTAGAGGCGGAGTACTCATCCTTGGAAAGACCCCCGACACCCAGTCCAGACACATCGCAACCACGCGTTCGCACAACTAGGTTGAGGGTCTTCGCCATCCCACACATAAAAGCCATCTCGCGCTCGTCTTCGAGTTGAGGCTCCGCCTCCTTGCTCCAGATCTCCTCATGAACCTCCTCCGAGAGCAAAGAACAATCTCACATATAGTCGATGGAGTCCTTGTACTCAGCAACTCCGACGGCCTTCAGCTCAACAGTTCGCTCCAGCGAGGAAAGACGTTCCACCTCGGTCTTCAAAGACTCCAGCTCTGCGTCTTGACAAACCATCGTGGCTTGTGAACATTCCAGCAGACGGACCGTCTTCTCCACGAGGGCCTTCTCTGTCCGGACCTCCGTTCGAGACTGATCTAGTTCTGCATGCAGCTCAACCTCAATTTGCCGAAAACGGGATGCGACACGATCCTGTCTCCCCTTCGAGTCCTAAAGGGAGCTCCATACTCCACGAAGCTCCTCCTGAAGTGCGAGATAGCTATCATTCAGGCCTACGTAGCAGTCATTCTACGTAAGAGTGATGCTAGTCTGAACTCCGATCTACAAAAAGAAGGAAGAAGGCATGTTCTTTACAAGACGACCGGCAGACAAAGGCAAAGTCATACCACTTACCGCAACATTCATGGACTCAAGAGAAGAAGAAACCCGACTCGCTTTAGCTGACAACGACGCAGAAACACCTTCAGGAGCCTGGGGGCAATAGAGCTAAGGACATCCACGTCAAGATCAATGGGCATGTCATCAACCCTTGAACTACAAGGAGCCAACTCGTCGGTGCGCACCTCCGACCGAGAAGAAGGACGAGGCGCCAATTCCGAAATACCATTCTTGAACAACAATTTTCTCTTCTTGCCACAATTCAACGACACTGTTGCAGAGCGCTCAACATCGGTGGAAAGACCGCACAGTAACAGACGTCTCTCCTCCACAAACACAGAGATGGCAAACAAGGGGTTCACCAATATATGAGGCTCAACAAACCCCAGCACTGGCGTAAATTCCCGCTCATGACCTTTCAAGAGACAACGATCGGGAAGGGACTTCCAAAGCTCCGGGAAATCCCAGGAGTTCCTGACATAACCAAACAAGGTGTTCCCATGATAACGGTCTGCTCGGTTCTCAAACTCCAGTCAGTGTTTTGCTGCGAACTTCGATTCACTCGCCTCCATCAGTGCGCACTTCACACCATTCTCGAACAATGCATGGAGATCCTGGGATCCTCGTGCGATCGCGATAATATATTTGTTTGTCCGCGTCACTGGCTTTTAAATAATGTGAGATTGTGACAATACTACTTGTTGAGTTTTGAAGTGGAGCTTGGAGGGGAGGTTGGCGAGTGGAAGAAGGTGAAGTGCATGTGCATGTGCGAGTGGAACATGCGAGTGGAGATGTGCTAGCTTGCTTGAAGGAGTTCTTCTTGCATGGTTGGCGAGTGGGACAATATGTGGCTGCCGAGTGGAGTTGGCAAAGCTGTTGCCGAGTGGAGGAGTTGGAGTGGAGTGTTGTGCATGGCAAGAGTTGGTGAGCTGCGAGTGGAGAAGTGCATGGCTGTGCGAGTGGAATGAGCGGTGTGCATGGCATGAAGGAAGTGGAGTTGTGCATGGCAAGAAAAGGTGGCGAGTGGTTTTTTTTTGTTGCCTTGCCGAGTGGAATGTGTCCAGTGGAGTTTTGGAAATGTGTGAAGTGTTGGCAAGTGAAGTGTGCTGTGCGAGTGGAATGAGAGTGAGTGGCGAGTAGGGGGGCTGCTAGGTGAAGTTGGCGAGTGGGATGTGAGAGGGGCGAGTGGAGTGTGTGTGTGCATGTAAGGTGATGTGGTGCATGCATGCAAGGTGGTGGTGTACCCCCCCTCCCCCCCTACCCTCTTTTGGGTGTTTACTATAAATACCCCCCCCCCCCCCCCCCCCCCCCCCCTTTAAGTAAGTGCTAATGCGAAAGTGAAGAGAGAGAAAGTGAGAGAAGAGAAGAGTTGTCGAGTGGGAGTGTGCCTACACCCCAAGAGGTCCAACCCCAACCCGCACCTCAGCAAGAGGTGGAGAGTGCACTGTGAGGTGAAGAGTGCAGGGTTGAGTGAGTTGAAGTGGAGAATGCGTAGACAAGCTCAACGTCACCTAGTGGAGAAGCGGACCTTGTCCGCGACAAGTTTGATTGTTTTTTATATATCATCAGCTGACGTGATTCAAGGTGTATGCACCTTGTAGTCAGCTTCTCTCTTTGTAAATCAATTGCCTAGTTAAAGAGTTACTTCGTTCTGTTCATCATTGGTTTCTTGTACTTGGTAAAAGCACACAAAAATTTAACATGGTATCAGAGGTAGGTTGCTGAAGCGGCGCGTGCTATCGAGGTTCAAGGTTGACAATCCAAGATGGACGGCGGAGGAGGATTTGCGAGAGGACTAGGCATTGAGCTGCTCACCCAGACCAACTACAAGAAGTGGAAGTCATGCATGGAGAGCTACCTGCTTGGAGAGGACCTATGAGAGGTCGTTGGAGGAGAAGAGCAGGCAGAAGTGTTTCCTATCGATGACAATGGTCTAGCTGTGAGAGCGTGGAGGAAGACCAACGCCAAGGCGGAGTTCACCTTGAAGAGAGCTATCTCTCCTGACTTGTTCGACCACATCATGGGGTGCAAGTCAGCGTCAGAGATATGGAGTGCCCTTGATGGGCTATTCAACAAGAAGAACGTAGCGCGGCTACAGTTCCTGGAGAATGAGTTGGCGCGGTCCACTCAGGGAGAGTTGTCGATATCCACCTTCTTCTTGAAGGTGAAGAACCTGTGTGCAGAGATCTCGGCTTTGGATCCTGACGAGCCGATCTTAGAAGCGAAGCTGAAGAGACACATACTCAGAGGCCTGAGGAAGGAGTATGTTCCCTTTATCACATCTGTGCAAGGATGGGCTAATCAGCCCACCTTACTGGAGCTAGAGAACCTGCTGTCGTCACAGGAGAGCTTGGCGAAGCAGATGGCAGGAGTGTCTATCTCAGGTGGAGATAGCGAGGCGTTGTTCTCAGGCAAGAGGAAGCCTTGGGACAAGAAGAAGAAGAACTCCGGAGATGGACCTTCAACGTCCTCTCAGGGAGTTAGGGAGAACTTCCTCCCCCCATATGACCAGAGGGGGAGACCCCTCTGCTTTGCTTGCAAGAAGTATGGGCACATGGCAAAGGAGTGCCGGTCTAATCTCAAGGCCGATCATGTTGCTGAGAGAGAGGAAGACCACCGGAGAGGTGGTGACCATCAGAGAGGTGGAAGAAGAGGAGGAGGAAGAGGTCGAGGTCACCAGGGTGGTGAAGGCGGTGAAAACTACTTGGCTGAGATGACGGCAACGTCAGTCGATGTCTTAGCCTCGGTCAGCTTCGAGAACGACTGGATAGTGGACTCCGATTGCGGGCACCATTTCACTGGAGATGTGTCGAAGTTTGCCTCCTTGAAGGCGTATGGTGGAACTGATGCTATCATCACGGCGGATGATACAGTGCATCCAGTTGAGAAGGAAGGGATGGTATCCCTGGGAAGTGAAGAGAAGCCCGTGACACTGAAGAGTGTGTATCACGTGCCGGGCATGAAGAAGAACCTCTTCTCGGTTGCGAATGCAGTGGATGCAGGATACCACGTACTGTTCGGACCGAAGGAGGTGAAGTTCCTGAAGAACCTGTCTTCAGTTGATGCTGATGTCACGCTCACCGGGAGAAGGGTGAAGGACTTGTACGTTCTCTCTGCAAGTGCCTATGTGGACAAGCTGAAGACCAACGCCAGCGCAGCGATCTGGCATGAGAGGCTAGGTCACGTGGGGATGGACAAGCTGAAGATGATAGCGGCGAAGGGCCTGGTGTCTGGCCTACCCAATCTCTCTTCATGCGGCGACGGTCATGTGTGTGAGGGCTGTCAGTTTGCAAAGTCACATCGACTTCCATTTGACAAGTCGGAGACCAGGTGTAGGGCACCCCTTGAGTGCGTACACGCTGATGTGATGGGACCGTGCCACCCTGACCTATGGAGGAAACAAGTATGTGCTTGTCTTGGTGGATGATTACACTCGCTACACGTGGGTGTACTTCATGAGGGAGAAGGCGGAGGTGTTTGAGAAGTTCCAGGAGTGGAAGGAACTAGTGGAGGGGAGGCTGAACCTGAGGGTGAAGAAGTTGAGAAGTGACAACGGGGGAGAGTTTACCTCTAACGCTTTCAACTCTTTCTGCAGGAAATTCGGCATCCGGCGAGAGCTCTCTTGCTTCCACACCCCTCAGCAAAATGGGGTCGCAGAGAGGAAGATCCGCCATCTGGTGGAGACAACCAGGAGTTGGCTACATGCCAAGGGGATTCCCAAAGCCTTATGGGCAGAGGGAATGGCGTGTGCCACCCATGTGATCAACCGGCTACCTCTGAGTCCTAACAGGATGGTGTCTCCGCACCAGCTCATGTTCGGGGAGAAGCCAGATGTGAGTCACATGAGGGTGTTTGGCTCTACCTGCTTCGTGCACGTTCTAGAGGCTGGGAGAACCAAGTTGGAGCCGAAAGCGAGGAAGTGTGTCTTCATCGGCTACGACGAGAGGAAGAAGGGATGGAAGTGCATGAACCCGCAGACCCACAAGTTCGTCGTCTCGCGCGACGTTGTGTTTGACGAACTGATCTCGTATCAGGGAGTCTCTTCTGTGGTGCTGCCGGAGAGTGGAGAATCAAGCAGGGGAGAAGAGAGAGTCACTGAGGACTCTATGGTGGAGTTGGAGTTATCTCCAAGTGCCTCATCGCCATCTGGCTCAAGGGGAGCATCTGGCTCAGGGGGAGCTTCTGGCCCAGGTGGAGCTTCAAGCTCTAGAAGCAGGGGGAGCGCTGCTTCAAGAGAAGTTGAAGGAGGAGCTGGAGAGGAGGAGTCTATCGGAGCGGTAGAAAGTGGCCAAGCCTTGAGGAGGTCGAAGCGGACCATCGTCCCGCCTGCTCGTTATAAGGAGGGGAACTTCGTGAGTTTGGTCTCTTGCTTCTTCGCAGGACCACTCGACGAGAGGGAACCTGCCCGCTTTGAAGATGCTGTTGGCACCAAGGAGTGGGACGTGGCCATGGATGAGGAGATGGAGGCCCTAAAGAAGAACGAGACATGGGACCTTGTTCCCATGGTGGAGGGCATCAAGCCTGTCACCTGCAAGTGGGTGTACAAGGTGAAGAAGAGGGCTGACGGAGAAGTAGAGCGGTACAAGGCGAGGCTTGTCGCTCGAGGTTTCTCCCAAACCTATGGAGAGGACTATGATGAGACGTTCAGTCCTGTGGCGAAGATGACGTCGGTGAGGACGGTCATTGCCCTAGCAGCGTGCAGAGCGTGGAAGCTGTGGCAGCTGGATGTGAAGAACGCGTTCCTATACGGAGAGATAGACAAGGACATATTCATGGTGCAACCACCTGGATATGTGTCCAAGTCTCAGCCACGTCATGTCTGCAAGCTGAAGAAGGCCCTTTATGGGTTGAAACAGGCGCCGAGAGCCTGGTATGGGAAGATTGCAGAGTATCTGCAGTTCTGTGGTTACGATGCCTCAGACTCAGACTCTAGCATGTTTGTGAAGAAGAGTGGAGATCTTCACGTGTTGGTGCTGCTGTACGTCGACGACATGATCGTGACAGGGAACAACGGTGAAGAGGTCGCGGCGCTGAGACAGCAACTAGCCATCCGGTTTGAGATGAAGGATCTTGGTGAACTGCACCATTTCCTTGGACTTCAAGTGGAGAAGAGAAGTGGCGGGCTGCTCGTGACCCAGAAGGCGTATGCCGAGAAGATCGTCGAGAGATTCGGCATGAAGGAGGGGAAGAGCAGCTCCGTTCCACTGGAGGTTGGGCTGAAGCTTCGGAAGGAAGAAGGGAGGATTCTTCCTGATCCGAAGATCTTCCGGGCACTGGTGGGGAGCTTAATCTATCTGACTATCACAAGGCCGGACATCGCCTTTGCTGTTGGCCGAGTGAGTCGGTACATGCAGGAGCCGCGGAAGCCTCATCTGGAGGAAGCCAAGGGGATACTGAAGTATATGAAGGGCACCCTGGAGATGGGGTTGTTCTATGGAGGGAGGACCGACTTCAAGCTGCATGGCTACACAGATGCAGACTACGCAGGAGACGCTGATGACCGCAAGTCGACATCAGGTTACGTGTTCATGTGTGGAGCCACTGCCATCTCGTGGTGCAGCAAGAAGCAGGACTCCATTTCCCTCTCCACCACTGAGGCCGAGTACAAGGCGTCGTCCTTAGCAGCTCAGGAGTGTGTCTGGCTGAGGAGGCTGGTGGAAGATGTGGATGAGAAGGTCAGCGGACCTACTGTGCTGCGTGGCGACAACGAGAGCGCTCTGAAGCTGGCAACCAACCCAGTTTGTCACGCAAGGACAAAGCACATAGAGATCGAGCACCACTTCATCCGAGAGAAGGTGTTAGGTGGCTCGCTTGCGGTGGAGCACGTGCGGAGTGAGGAGAACCTGGCGGACATCTTCACAAAGCCCCTATCTGCGGGGCCGTTCAAGAAGCTTCGCGCTTGCCTCGGAGTTGTCCCTGAAGCTCACTTCAAGGGGGAGTGTTGAGTTTTGAAGTGGAGCTTGGAGGGGAGGTTGGCGAGTGGAAGAAGGTGAAGTGCATGTGCATGTGCGAGTGGAACATGCGAGTGAAGATGTGCTAGCTTGCTTGAAGGAGTCCTTCTTGCATGGTTGGCGAGTGGGACAATATGTGGCTGCCGAGTGGAGTTGGCAAAGCTGTTGCCGAGTGGAGGAGTTGGAGTGGAGTGTTGTGCATGGCAAGAGTTGGTGAGCTGCGAGTGGAGAAGTGCATGGCTGTGCGAGTGGAATGAGCGGTGTGCATGGCATGAAGGAAGTGGAGTTGTGCATGGCAAGAAAAGGTGGCGAGTGGTTTTTTTTTTGTTGCCTTGCCGAGTGGAATGTGTCCAGTGGAGTTTTGGAAATGTGTGAAGTGTTGGCAAGTGAAGTGTGCTGTGCGAGTGGAATGAGAGTGAGTGGCGAGTAGGGGGGCTGCTAGGTGAAGTTGGCGAGTGGGATGTGAGAGGGGCGAGTGGAGTGTGTGTGTGCATGTAAGGTGATGTGGTGCATGCATGCAAGGTGGTGTACCCCCCCTCCCCCCCTACCCTCTTTTGGGTGTTTACTATAAATACCCCCCCCCCCCCTTTAAGTAAGTGCTAATGCGAAAGTGAAGAGAGAGAAAGTGAGAGAAGAGAAGAGTTGCCGAGTGGGAGTGTGCCTACACCCCAAGAGGTCCAACCCCAACCCGCACCTCAGCGAGAGGTGGAGAGTGCACTGTGAGGTGAAGAGTGCAGGGTTGAGTGAGTTGAAGTGGAGAGTGCGTTGACAAGCTCAACGTCACCTAGTGGAGAAGCGGACCTTGTCCGCGACAAGTTTTATTGTTTTTTTTATATATCATCAGCTGACGTGATTCAAGGTGTATGCACCTTGTAGTCAGCTTCTCTCTTTGTAAATCAATTGCCTAGTTAAAGAGTTACTTCGTTCTGTTCATCATTGGTTTCTTGTACTTGGTAAAAACACACAAAAATTTAACACTACTAATCATAGATACATCATGTGCGTAGCACTTCTCTTGCATTGTTCGTCGTATAAAATTGCCCGTTCAAGCCTCAAAATATACAACTCGCACAAACACGATATTATAAACTGATAATAGAAAACCCAATCACATAATAGGAGTATAAAATCTAATTCGTGTGAAGTTTATGACAAAGGATTAGAAGTGCCAAGTGCTTTAGTTAAAAAGGTGGGTTTTAGGATCATGTTCTTTTTTTTTAATTAAAAAAAACACGACATAAGCTTTTGAGCATTAATTAAAGAGAAAAGGAGCGCTGATTATATATTAATGATAAGAAAAAATAAACACATGAATGTGATAGAATGAGACTTAGGGTCCGTTTGACACAACGGTGGCGGTAATGAGCGCAGTGATTACAAT
Source organism: Dactylorhiza incarnata (assembly GCA_033032865.1). Classification (NCBI taxonomy): domain Eukaryota; kingdom Viridiplantae; phylum Streptophyta; class Magnoliopsida; order Asparagales; family Orchidaceae; genus Dactylorhiza; species Dactylorhiza incarnata. The sequence goes on from JAWHQI010000258.1 coordinate 4,060,093, forward strand.
GAACCGTCGTTCGTTAACGTCCGACCTCACCTAAGTAACTCTATCCACTTTTATGTTCAAAATTAGTTTTTTTTTTCTTGGTGGCGGTCACATATATACAAACTCATTGAACCAATAACGCCGAGCCAAACGGACCCTTAACATCTTAAGTCAAAATCTCTTGATTATGTTACTTTAGTAGTATAATTCATTGTGTGATGTGGAAATAGTTTTGTTTGATTCGACTTAAAGAGAGGCAGGCCCATGAAGATCAACATATATTCCATTTGAGCTCGAACTTTGAATAGTGTGTATAATGCTCACAAAGCTTTATTTGTATATCACGAGCATATTGTTGGAAGTATTATTCTATATTTCTATATTAATATTCAAAATAATATAATTTTTGGGTATAAAAACTTTTTCAGAGCAGCAATATTGCAATATTAATAAGATTGCATGAAGGGGTAAGAAATAAATAAGAGAGCAATCTATAGTTTAGAATCGAACCTGGGTAAGGCGTGTGATCACTGCCCTAAAGAAGTTGCACCACCCTCCGGCAGGGCTTTCACCGATGCTCACTCCTCCAAGGTACAACACCCGGCTAGATTCCGAAAGCTCTGATGTGCGCGGACACCAAAGAAGCACAGAGCACCCGAACTCCCACTTGATGAAGCAAATGTAAAGAAAAGAGAACACGTAGAAGAACGTCACAAAACAGAGAGAGCAGCAGAGCGATAGTCTTTCTGAGAAGAACGAGAATATATAAAACGAAGGCAGTAAATCGCCGGAAAAAGATCTCGAAAACGGCAATATTAAAACCATAATAAATATTGACGGTTATAATTGGAAGGCACATAATCGGGAAGAGAAACGATGCATATTTCCAACGTAAATAAAGGCAAGAAACACGCATATATGAGCGGTTAGAAACACGCGTAATAATAGCAAGAAAAAACGCGAACGGAAAAGGTTACGTCGAGTACATATCGACGTAACGTCGAAATCGAACGGAGGAACTCGACGCAACGTCGAGTTCTTATCGACGCAGACTGAAACGACGGAGAACTTGTCGACGCATGCGTCGACAACTTATCGACGCAAGAAAGTTGCTTCGAATTCTTATCAACGCAACTCCGAATAAAAGCTTTGAAACTATTTTGAACAAAAAATACAATTCAATTCAATTATTCCCCAAATCCAAATCCAAATCCGGTCCGGTGCAGTGTGTGCGCGCTCGCGCGTGTGGTTCATAGTTTCTCCTTATGCTCTTTTGAACAAGTAAGAAAGAGTGAATACATATACATACTTGCAAACTAGAAAACATAGGAGCATAATGAGACTAATGGGTTCATCCTTTCATATATGAAAGGTTCCCTCCAAAAATTTGTATTCCCTCCAATTTGGTTTTGGCGCTTTTCATCAAGTATGAATAGTCATACACCAAACACCTTAAGGCTCCAATAAAACATTATAAAATAAATATTTTATTTACATAATTTCTATCACATATGCTATCTAAGAATCATTAAAATAGCTTGTTGGTAAATTTATGTGTGGTAACGACGAAAACGACTAGCTTAATTTTAAAAAGATGAGGTCAATATTACATTAGCTGCAGTGTTAGGCGTATTAGAAGTGTAATTACAAAAATGCCATCAATGTGCGTTCTCTATGATCCGCTTTATGAGAGGGAATGACATAAATATTAGGGTATGAAATTGGGGTTGGAAAAAAAGGGTGAAAAACAAAACAAAACAAAACAAGAAGAAACAATCTATTGAATTAACTCGTTGTATCAGGTTGCATTCCTCATTCATAAGTTATTGTCTTCTTTTGCGGATCTAAAGGCATTGGGAAGATACGTATAAAGGGTTATTTATCGGGACCTCCCTTCTAGATTTGCAAAATTACAAGTTACACACCTCAATTTTTTGAAATTACAAAAATCTCCTCCGTGAGCTTACATTTCATAACATGCATGCATGCACAAAAATGTTAGAATTGAAGTGAGCTAGCGTCAGCGCTAGCTCCTACTCGCCACCCCCTTGTTTTGCCTATAAATAGAGGGGTACCCCCCCCTAAAGAGCATCGATTTTGGAACTGGCGAGTATCCTCAACTTAGAGCGAGTTAGAAATACCAGAGCGCCACCAGGCGAGCATCGAACTTGAAGCAAGTTCGCGAAGCGAGTTACCTACTCGCGAGATAGCGTCGGCGATAGTGGATAGCGCCTACGTTAGCGAGAAGAGAAGGAACGAGCGAGTACCTACTCGGGAGATAGCGCCCGACGCTAATGGCTAGCGCTCGCGGTAGCGAGTAGTGGAGGAAGCGAAGCGCGGCGAGCGTGCGAGTAGCTTGGAGTGCGAGCAGCGAGCTTGCGAGTAGCAGAGCTAACGCCCGGTGCTAGCGATACCGCCGGCGGTAGCGAGGAGCGAGTATCGGAGCGAGTATCACCTGTGCGGTGTGCTCCGGAGGAGAAGCGGACCTTGTCCGTGACCAAGTTCTTACCTACTATTGGCTGTTGTGATTCAAGTTGGATGCAACTTGTATTCAGTCTTGTTCTGTTGTAACTAGCTACCAGAGTTATTATTGTGAAAGATTGTGGTCATCTATTTGGTGTCCTTATTCTCCCGTTGGTTGACGTGTTCTTCCGACTTCAAAATATTTCACATGGTATCAGAGGAAGGAGCTCGAGTGGAAGGAGCTTGTGGAAGTCAGAAGTATTCAACAAGTTCCTCGAGTGGAAGGAGCTTGTGGAGGGGAGGCTGAACCGTAGAGTGAAGAAGCTGAGAAGCGACAATGGAGGGGAGTTTACCTCCAATGAGTTTGCTTCTTTCTGCAGGAGGTTCGGCATTCGGCGGGAGCTCTCCTGCGCTCACACCCCTCAGCAGAATGGGGTGGCAGAGAGGAAGATCCATCATCTGGTGGAGACTACCAGGAGTTGGTTACATGCCAAGAGCATTCCCAAGGCCTTATGGGCGGAGGGAATGGCGTGTGCTACTCATGTGATCAATCGGCTACCTCTGAGTCCTAACAGGATAATGTCTTCACACCAGCTCATGTTCGGGGAGAAGCCTAATGTGGGTCACATGAAGGTGTTCGGTTCTACCTGCTTCGTGCACGTCCCGGACGCTCAGAGAACCAAGTTGGAGCCGAAAGCGAGGAAGTGTATCTTCATCGGCTACGATGAGGGGAAGAAGGGGTGGAAGTGCATGGATCTGCAGACCCACAAGTTCGTCGTCTCGCGCGACGTAGTGTTTGACGAACTGGTCTCATACCAGGGAGTCTCTTCAGTGGAGCTGCCGGAGAGTGGAGAAGTTAGCAGGGAAGAAGAGTGGGTCACTGAGGACCCTACTGTGGAGTTGGAGCTATCTCCCAGTGCTCCATCGCCATCTGGCTCAGGAGGAGCATCTGGCTCAGGAGGAGCTTCTGGCTCGGGAGGAGGTTCTGGCTCAGGGGGAGCTACGAACTCAAGAAGCAGGGAGAGCACCGCTTCAGGAGGAGTTCAGAGAGGAGCTCAAGCAGAGGAGTCTAACAGAGTGGTAGATAGTGGCCAAGCCTTGAGGAGGTTGAAGCAAACCATCGTTCCGCCTGCTCGCTATAAGGAGGGGAACTTCGTGAGTTTGGTTTCTTGCTTCTTCGCAGGACCACTCGATGAGAGGGAACCTGCCTGCTTTGAGGATGCAGCTGGCATCAAGGAGTGGGACGCGGCCATGATCGAGGAGATGGAGGCCCTAGAGAAGAATGAGACATGGGACCTGGTTCCCATGGTGGAGGGCATCAAACCTGTCACCTGCAAATGGGTGTACAAGGTTAAGAAGAGAGCAGATGGAGAAGTGGAGCGGTACAAGGCGAGGCTTGTCGCTCGGGGCTTCTCACAAACCTACAGAGAGGACTACGAAGAGACATTTAGTCCTGTCGCGAAGATGACGTCGGTGAGGACGATCATCGCTCTGGCGGCGTGCCGAGGTTGGAAGCTCTGGCAGCTTGATGTGAAGAACGCATTCCTGTATGGAGAGATAGACAAGGACATATTCATGGTGCAACCACCTGGATACGTGTCCAAGTCTCAGCCACGTCATGTCTGCAAGCTGAAGAAGGCCCTCTACGGGTTAAAACAAGCGCCGAGAGCCTGGTATGGGAAGATTGCGGAGTTCTTGCAGTTCTGCGGCTACGATGCCTCAGACTCAGGCTCCAGTATGTTCGTGAAGAAGAGTGGAGGTCTTCACGTGCTGGTGCTGCTATACGTCGACGACATGATCGTGACAGAGAACAACCCTGAAGAGGTCGCGACGCTGAGACAGCAGCTGTCCATACGATTCGAGATGAAGGATCTTGGTGAACTGCACCATTTCCTTGGCCTCCAAATTGAGAAGAGAAGAGGCGGACTGTATGTCTCCCAGAGGGCGTATGCCGAGAGGATCGTCGAAAGATTCGGCATGAAGGAGGGGAAGAGCAGTTCCGTTCCTCTGGAGGCTGGGCTGAAGCTTCAGAAGGAAGAAAGGGAGGATTCTTCCTGATCCGAAGATCTTTCGGGCACTGATGGGGAGTCTTATCTACCTGACTATCACGAGGCCGGACATCGCCTTTGCTGTCGGCCGAGTTAGTTGGTATATGCAGGAGCCGCGGAAGCCTCATCTGGAGGCAGCCAAGGGGATACTGAAGTACGTGAAGGGAACCCTTGAGATGAGGTTGTCCTATGAAGAGAAGTCTGACTTCAAGCTGCATGGGTACACGGATGCAGATTACGGAGGTGACGCTGATGATCGCAAGTCGACATTAGGCTACGTGTTCTTGTGTGGAACAGCTGCTATCTCGTGGTGTAGCAAGAAGCAGGACTCTATTTCCTTTTCTACCACGGAGGCCGAGTACAAGGCGTCGTCCTTAGCAGCTCAGGAGTGTGTCTGGCTAAGGAGACTAGTGGAGGATGTGGACGAGGAGGTCAGCGAACCTACTGTGCTACACGGGGACAATGAGAGTGCATTGAAACTGGTAATCAATCCAGTATGTCATGCAAGGACCAAGCACATTGAGATCGAGCATCACTTCATCAGAGAGAAGGTGCTGGGTGACTTAATCGCTGTGGAACATGTGCGAAGTGAAGACAACCTTGCGGATATATTCACGAAGCCCCTATCTGCGGGGCCGTTTCGGAGGCTTCGCTCGTTGCTTGGAGTTGTTCCCGGAGCTCACTTCAAGGGGGAGTGTTAGAATTGAAGTGAGCTAGCGCTAGCGCCAGCGCTGCCTCCTACTCGCCACCCCCTTGTTTTGCCTATAAATAGAGGGGTACCCCCCTAAAGAGCATCGATTCTGGAACTGGCGAGTATCCTCAACTTAGAGCGAGTTAGAGATACCAGAGCGCCACCAGGCGAGCATCGAACTTGGAGCAAGTTCGCGAGGCGAGTTACCTACTCGCGAGATAGCGCCGACAATAGTGGATAGCGCCTGCGTTAGCGAGAAGAGAAGGAACGAGCGAGTACCTACTCGGGAGATAGCGCCCGGCGCTAGTGGCTAGCGCTCGCGGTAGCGAGTAGTGGAGGAAGCGAAGCGCGGCGAGCGTGCGAGTAGCTTGGAGTGCGAGCAGCGAGCTTGCGAGTAGCAGAGCTAACGCCCGGCGCTAGCGATATCGCCGGCGGTAGCGAGGAGCGAGTATCGGAGTGAGTATCACCTGCGCGGTGTGCTCCGGAGGAGAAGCGGACCTTGTCCGTGACCAAGTTCTTACCTACTATTGGCTGTTGTGATTCAAGTTGGATACAACTTGTATTCAGCCTTGTTCTGTTGTAACTAGCTACCAGAGTTATTATTGTGAAAGATTGTGTTCATCTATTTGGTGTCCTTATTCTCCCGTTGGTTGACGTGTTCTTCCAACTTCAAAATATTTCACAAAAAATACCCAATTGGAGGGAAGGGGAGAATTTCGTGCAAGCATGTTATGAAATGTAAACTTACAACATAAGTTTTTGTAATTTCAAAAAATAGATGGGTGCAACTTGTAATTATTCTAACTCCCATGGATGATTTGAGTAGTTACTAGTAAGTATAAATTATAAATAAAGGTAGTACTTACAAAAAGAATGAACGTTTTGAAATCACAGAATGTTGTTGAGCTAACAATTTTGTGTGTGCGTGTAAAATCAGTCTAATTTGATCATTAATTTTGCGTAATACATTTGATGTCCAACGTTAATTCATTTGGTGTCAAATCCGCCCATTTCTTGATTGATTGTCAATTCCGATAAGAACAAAACAATTCCAAGAAAAAAAAAACTTATAATTCTAATTCTAGAACAAAAATTCCTCCAAAAAACGGAGACTAAAGCTCTGTTTGGCAGGACGGTGGCGATCGTGAACGTGGTGGTAAAATCTTTATTTGTAAACGGGCACCTAAAGAACTTCATTCATTTTTATGTTCAAGTGGATGAAGTTTCTTAGATGGGCATTCATGAATGACAATTTTACCACCGCGTTCATGACCGCCGCCACTATACTAAACGGAGCCTAAGAGCCTGTTTGGCATAGCGGCGACAGTCATGAACACGATGATTATGATCCGTCGTTCATGAAATACCTAAAACATTATCCATTTTTATGTTTGAAAATAGTTTTTTTTTCTTGGACTGTCGTGACGCCAAGCATATAATTGGGACCACAACATTTTGTTCAAACTCACCAGAGCAAAACCGCTGCGCAAAAGGAAAATCTTATATTAGCAAGCATTCTTTTAGGGAGTCGTCTATGCGCAAGCAGTATGCTATTAGCACACCATTTTTTATATAAAAAAAAACTTAGAGACCACATTTCAAAACATAAAAACAGATCTAAAATGTAACATTGCGACACATACGAGATTTTGAAATCTACATATACAACATAATATGTGGGAAAATGCATGTTGTTTACACAAAATCGATTATAAACGCATTTCCATGCAAACTTTAACATTGTTTTGCCAAAAAATGATAAAGGATCAAATTAAAGAAATTAAAGAAATTGATGGTGACATTTTTACATTGTCATATACTGTAATTGCGAACTATTTAATTTTTTTATCATCTATAAATACAATATATAATAAGAAAAGTCATATTCGTGTGATAATATATTTAACATTATCAAATTTATCGTTATAGTAACTAATATATTACATATTTTCGTAGAATATTTTAGGCTTTTTATCTATGTAATATTTTTCGGTCGAGCGAAACCCAAAAGGGGTGACGCAAGATAGCTTGGAGGGAGCGGAATTGGGGAGGGCAGTCACGTCTAATGCGTGCGTGAAGGATGTGGCGGTGGAGCCTGATGTAGGAGGAGGCCGTCCGGAATACGGGAGGAAAAGGGACGCCGACGCTCGATGAGGAAGAGGGGCTCGCCGCCAAAAATATGTAGGAGGTCGACAGATTAAATGGAGGAAAACGGGAAGCCAACGCTCGTGCGAAAGGGGCTTGCGCCGAAAATCTGTAGGAGTCCGACCAGAATAATGGAGGAAGCAATTCTCCGGCGCTCGGTGAGGATGAGGGAGGAAGCCGTTCGCGGACGCTCGGTAGGAAGATGAGTCGCGTGAAGTGAGGGGGCATGAAGTGCGGAAAAGGAAGACGGCGTGCTTGCTAATATTATTATAAAAAGATTAAAAAAACTCAAATTTTGAGTGCTCGTATGGCCAAAAATGCGGTGCTAATATCAACGCCCAATTTGAATGCATATCTTTGTATTTAAAATAATTTACTATTTATTTAAGAGAGTTGATATTAGCAGTCCGGAATTGGCTATTCAATTCACCGTCTATCGCTATCCGTAGTCCATAAATTTTATTTGTAGTCCAAAATTATATTTGCACCACACTTCCATCCCAAATAAGTGAAACACTTTGCTGATTTATTAAGTACTAGAAGCCTAGAGAAGCATATTAAAGACTCAAACAATTTAAAAACCTAGCAGGAAAACAAGTTAAATGACATGCATATAGTAATTAACTATAAACCAAGTTAAATGACATGCAAACCTTCCTCTAACTAGAAAACTTACTATTGGGGGGATTTTCGCTCGATAATTTCCGTCTTTTTGAAGGTGAATCTAAGAGGGGAAAGACGACGCGACCGATAGAACAACGTCTAGGGTTTAGGCAACGAGAGAGAGAGAGATGGAGAAGAGGAGGTTATTTGATGGGGTGCGATTAGCGAGAATTGGACTGCGAATATAATTAAAATTATTACAATTTTTGGGGTGCAAATAGCAAGAATTGGACTGCTAATATCAACTATCATATTAAATTAATAGCGGTGATAATAATGATATACGGTCCAACCAAACTTAATTGCTTCCACGTGGAACCTCTCCTCCCAATATTTCCATAAATACTCGCTCCCGCCTCCCAGCCCCTCTCGCTCCAACACTCTTACCGCACCATGGTATCCTCCGCGGCGCCCGCCGACGCCACCCGCAGCCACCGCCTCTCTACGGTGGTTCCCGGCAGCGTCACGGCCGAGAACGCCGTCCACGAGCTCACCGGCGGCGATTTGGCCATGAAACTGCACTACCTGAGTGCCGTATACTACTTCGGCCCCTCCGAGGCGGTGGAGGGGTTAACTGTCCCACATATCAAGGAGCCCATGTTCTCCTTGCTGGACATATACTATCCGGTGGCCGGTAGAATCCGGCGGGACGACGCCGGCCGGCCGCGCGTCAGGTGCAACGACGGCGGCGTCAGGATCGTCGAGGCCAGCTTCGACTGGACCGTGGAGGAGTGGATCGGGCGGAGGGAGGTGAATAGCCACCGCCGGCTTGTGCCGGAGATGGTGGTGGGCCCGGACATTCACTTTTCTCCAACGGTCTTCATCCAAGTGAGTACAGAACTACCGCTGTCCTTCCTCTCTGTAGCGGATAATTAATGAATTAAATTTATTTTCTAATAACTTTTTATGACATGTTATAATTAAATTATAATGCATTCATGACGTCAAATATATAATTCATTTTTATTTTAAAGCAAAAAAATAATCTCTTCATTTTAGAGTAACAATGATAGAAAAGAGAATGTACCGAGATATTTGATTTTTTTTATAATTCAAATTATTGTATCCTTTTGGGTCATTTTTTTTTAGACTTAGGCTCTGTTTCGGATATCAGTCGTTTTAAAAAGGGGAAATTTAAAAAGTAGATGATAAACTCGGCGGTTTAAATTATTTCAAAATTATCTTCACATGAATTTTATTTATTTTGGGCTGATTTTTTCTGATTATTTAAACAAAATTAAGTATTTGATTTCTTACAAATTTATGGATATTATTTTTTTTATAGGAGTTATTGATTAAATAAAATTCAAAAAATATGTCAAACGGTCATTTTGAAAGGGAGAAAGGAGATCATCGGAGCCTTCCCAAAAACGGAGGAAAAAGCCAATTTTAAATCGGCTGTTTTAAAATGGTGAAACGGAGTCCCAAACATAGCCTAAATACTAAAAAAAATGTTTGGTAACTCTCCAAATCCCACCGTCACTGCTCAAAAACGCTATTTTTAGCCATTTTTGAGACCGCAGCCACCCCTTCCATTTCTCACTCTTCCGTTGTCAATATTCCTATCCTCACCGCTCCAACTCTTACCGCCGAAACAAATAGACCCTATGAGTTTTCATTCCTTTGAAATTTAGGGTAGGGGCAGTTTTGCTCCATCTCCATTGAGTGAAAAACTCCACCGCCCGCTCCTTTAAAATCTTTTTGATAAACTCTCATTCTCACTGTCACCGCTCAAAACTCTATTTTGATCCTTTTTTTTGAGATTACAGCCACCTCTTCATTCTCAACGCTCTCATTCCCGGCGCCAATCATTTTTTGAGATTTTCGTCCCGAGCCGATTAATTCTTTGGCTTCTTTTATTCTTCAATTGCTTTTTATTCTTCGATTTCCCTCTCCTCCTCCTCTTCTTCAACCATAAATTCAAAACTACTGTTTTTCTTCTAGAGCAACCAAGCATAGAAATTGGAAATTGCTTCAATTTCAATTCACACGAGTTTTAATTTTGAACGAAAATTATTTCCGCCCTCTCAAAACCTTCTGAACGAACGAATTTATTAATATTTTTCTTTCTTCATGTGACTATTTTTGTAAATTTTCGCTACGAAAATATTGAGTTAAATTTGAGAGATTCATGTTGGATTAATCGACGTAAAACATCAATGGACCGGATCAGCAATTCGGTTTATATTTGACCGGACCGGTTCCGGTTCATTAATCATGGGAGAAACTGATTCCATTTTAGCCTCTGCTCCTCTTTAAAATGGTGTATCAATAGCAGAAGTTACTCTATTAAATTCTGAACAGCTTGTTGCCATAATTTATAGCTTAGAAGGAGAAGGGTAGATAATTGTTCCCCGCACTTTGCGATATTGCCACCTGACACTTGAGTGATGACAACAAAATTTTTGCAGGACTTTAACAATTCACCATTAAAATCTGCCGCAAAAAATGAAAAAAAAAACTCAAACAATATTGATTCGAGGACAAGCTTACATCAATAGCTTTTAGAAAAAAACTAGTATGTTGCTTCATCTGAAAAAAATTCTGGAACCAACTCTGGAACAACGAGAAGAAGGGAAGAGCCGGGCAGTCTGAGTTGTTGGAGAGGCGTCGAAGGGCGGCGTCGTGCTGGATTTGGTGGAGAACGATCGCGCCAAGGATTTTCGAAACCCCAACTAATGCTGGCGTTGGGTGGCGAAGGCCGGCGTAGGGCGTCGTCGCGCAGGATTTGGCGGATAACGATTACGGACAGGGTTTTCCAAACCCTGGCTATCGGGGTCACGGGTTGGAGGGGCGAAACATGTGCAGTGCCCTCAAATGCTTGCACAGTGATTTTATCGAAAGAAATAAAATTCTAAATTTACATAAATTTGTAGTGCACATAGCCAGAAACGTGTTGCACTTAACAATTCCCATAATTAATATGTATATATATATTTTATGCTAGCCATGTATATATTAAAAATCATCATTCTTATATTAGGCGAATTGAAATTGAATGTCACAGATTTATTTGATGGTCTTATTTCAAGACCACGATCACCTTAAGTTCTACTTTTTAATATGACATAGATGCCTTGTTTTCTCTTATAATTACTAGTTGTCGTGCACAACCACATGGGCTTACCCGTGCTCAAGCGGCCGGCCGCCCATGCGTGACTCTGCGAAATCTTAATTAATCACCCCATTAATATAAATAATTTAATTAGGAAATCATAACCTTAGAAAGTCAACACTCTCTCCCATGTGTGCCTCTTAATATTCCCCTCTTTCTCATGGGGTCCCCACTCTACACCCTCTCTTTCCCCCTCTACCTCTTGTCCTTTTTTTCGTGCGGGCCAGGCGGGCTTTTTCCTATCTCTCACATAATCCCTTATTTTAAGGGCACTGATATTCGCACTGCAGTTTTGGCTATCTGCACTCTATTTGTATGAGTTATTACGCGTCTTTCGGAAATATGCCTTGTACATGGACAAGGCGTATTTCCTAAAAATGCATGGACAAAGCGTATTTCTAAAAATTCGTTATAGTTATGCCCAGGTTTCAATCAAGATGACAATACGTCTTGTGCGTGCATTTTTAGGAAAAATGTTCAACATAAAAGTTGTAGATCTCGTCGAGATCTACAACTTTTGTGTTGAACACTTTTTTCTAAAAATGCACGCACAAGACGTATTGCCATCCTGATTAAAACCTGTGCGTAACTATAACGAATTTTTGGAAATACGCATTGTCCATGCATTTTTAGGAAAAGTGTCGAGATCTACAACTTTCGTGTTGAACACTTTTCTTAAAAATGCATGGACAAGGCGTATTTCCAAAAGGTGCGTAATAACTCATACAAATAGAGTGCGGATAGCCAAAACTGTAGTGCGGATATCAACGCCCTATTTTAATAGGTGTTGGAGATCTATAAAAAACTTTTGCTTTCTCTCTCTCCGATCTCTCTCTAATTTTTTTGGGCAGAAAGAGCGAAAAGTTAACTACCGAGCTCTCTCATACAAAGTATATTCCACGATCATCTCTAGCAAGATTCCTAACCTCATCGATATCCTCCTCCGAGCAAGAAAAATCCTCCCTGGCGATGACAAAGTTGGCACACTCACCCGCCACGCGGACAAAGGCGTCCAATGCACGAAATGAAAGCCAAGGTGCCACGTGGCTTCTCTTCATGTAGTTAAGATAGTGTTTGTTGCCAAATGATTTTGTGGTGATTCTGATGAAATATTTACCATATAATCACAACATAATGGTAATTTTTCTAATTTTAAAAATAATAAATTATTCTGCAGAAGATAAAATAGATATATGGAAGAAATTGAAAAGATTAGTAATAAATCTAGCCTGATAAGGAGTGTGATCATTGCTCTAAAGAAGTTGTATCTCTCTCTGGCAGAGCTTTTCGTGAATGCTCGTGTTTTTAAGGTACAACACTCAATTAGATTCTGAAACTCCAATTAGCACGGATGCATGAGCAAAACACCCGAACTTCCATTGGATGAATCAAACTCGAAAGCGAAAACAAAATCGGAAGAGAACAAGTAGAGAGCTAAGAGAGAGCAGAGAAGTAGAGGACTTCAGTGTGTTACAAAACGTGTATGAAAGTTCGGGAAAATTCTCGTATAAATAGATTCTCGGAAAGCAACAAATATTAATCGTGTCATAAAACTCGAACAACTATAAATTAAGTAGAATTATCTCGGAATAAAGAAACAATAATTCCAACTTCATAACATTAATAAATCTCAACGGTCATAAAAATAGGCAATAACTATATGCAGGTCGACTTCAGCTATGTGCAGGCCGTAAAATTTGAAAATGGCTATATGCAGACCAATTTTTGAACTGATTCACACTTCCTATAGGTTTATAGTTTGACCTGTATTTATCCTTGGACTGCATACAGACGAAACTGGCCTACATATAACATGACCCTAAAATTAAGGAAGAACAACAGAAATGCACACACGTAAATGTGTAACTTATGATCATCAATGGACGTTTACATTAGCGGAAAATGTGTAGATCTTGGCCGCAGTAGGCGTCTGACATTTGGGGATCTACCATTATCCTTTTCAAGCCCTAAAGATTAAGGTTGGAGAAGCACAATTAGACCAGGCTTTGAATAATTAAGCAGGATATGTAGGAAGTCGTTTTAATGGAATGTCGTAGTCCATCTCTATGTTTGCCATTTCGTGTTCTTCGCCTTGTGAACTACATTGATATCGAAGGAGGTGAAGTTTTGTCACATACAAAGTTAACACTTAGGAAGGTAGGAAGAGTAATCAACCTAACTTCAACTCGTAGCATCCTTCCTCGACCGAGTACTTAAGGCGGATTTCATCTTGGTGTCAGTCCTTCAGTATTGATGGACAAAAAAAGTTGTTGATGCCTGCGGTTTTTGTAGAGGAAAGAAGAAGACTAGGCCTCCGTTTGGCTCAACGTTTTTGCTCCGGTGAGTTTAGACAAAAACGCCACCAAGAAAAGAAAACTAGTTTTGAACATAAAAGTGGATGAAGTTCCTCAGGTGAGGTCGAGCGTTCACGACCGCCACCACCATGCCAAACGGACGTTAAAGCTTGTCACTCGTGTTGTCTATTGGGAGCGGGTGGTAGTGTCGGTTCTCGATGACGGTGGAGGCAAAAGCAATCGGCGGAGCACTTCAACGGTTGATCTGAGAGATAGATTACAGTTGTGTCTGATATGTCTTGTTTCATTTGTTCATCACAACATCCAGTCTCTTCACTCCCGTAATCTTCTGCCTTCTATTTCATTGTGAGCATTGTTCTTCAAGAAATAGCTTTTACCGAGATATTTTATAACAAATTGAAGTTCGACGGCGAAGAAAACTTTGAATCGAGGGAAATGCGAGTTAATGATCTCTTGATGTGATGAGACTTCCATAAAATTTTATTGAAAATCATTAAGAAATTAGGGGTGATGAAGGATGATGAGTGTGAAGATTATGCTTGATTGATTGATAATGTAGTGCTGCTCAATGTTATAGATGAAGAAATTGTAGTTGGGATTTCAGAAACATTGAAGAGGTTACATCAAAATTTGTAGCACATTACCTTTGACTTCCAAGCCACTGTTGTTGGTTTTTGGTTCGGTTCAGGCAAACCGTCCACCTTAATTTTAGGTTTTGGTTTAAACCTATAGCCTAATAATATATATAGGATATTATTAGGTTAGAATGATAACCGTGGATAGCAGCCATGTTTGACAAAATCACATGGAGGAGAAAATTATGCCAACCACCTGTTTGCATTTATGGCAAAGCCTGTAGGTTGAAAACTCACCCTTGGAGAAGGAAATAAATAGCCAGCTACATGTGTATTTGGAGTACCAGCATACATCAGCATATAGCCATTCATCTCTCTCTCTCTCTCTTCATCTTCTCTCTTGAATTCGGTGAAGTTTTTCACTGAGAGCTGTTGAGAGAAATTAGTGGCCGGTCTTGGAGGACATAACCGCCGGCGTTAGAGAGAGTGGTGCCGCCGATCTTGGAGGTGAGCCGTCGGTGCTGGAGAGAGAGAGTTGGTGACGGGCTTGGTAGAGATCGCCGTAGACGACGAAGGCTTGCGTGCGTGCAGTTGGCCTTGACGACGTTTGTCTCCGGTGGTGGCGTTGGTCTCCAGTGGTGGTGCGGTTGGACGTCGGACTTGACGTCGAAAGTTTCAACGAACCTTGTGCGCCCGCTGTGCTAGCGGATTGCAATCAAGATTGTCCTCTCTCCCGCGGATCGAGCAAGTCCGGCTTCTCCGTGGCGTTTTCTGTAATGGGCGTTGATTGTTATATTGATATTTTTGTTATAAAATATTAACGCTATTTTTTCTGCAATTTTGACTGTCCTGAGGAAATATCGAGCTCATTTCCTAACAAGTGGTATCAAAGCAGGTTCGGTAGACGACCGTGATTGGACGTTCTAGGAAGGGTTTGACTGCGGTGGTGAACGACTAAGTCCTCTTCCCACTCTTTCAGATCCGACTTTTGAACAAATCAGGTCTTCTAGTTTGTCGGGGACAGTCATGGCAGGGAAGAACGCAATTTTGGAGAGATTTTCAGTTGAGAAGTTCGATGGCAGTGGGAATTTTAGCCTATGGCAGATTCAAGTTAAGGATATGTTGGTTCAACAAGGTTTGATTCGAGTCTTGCGGGGGCGCGACAAATTACCCACGGAGGTAAAAGATGAGGAATGAAAGGATATTGATGAAAAAGCCACGAGCACAATCAGGATGTGTGTTGCTGACCAGGTGCTCTTCAACATCGGGACTGAAGAGACAGCAGTCGGGCTTTGGGAGAAGCTGGAGCGACTGTACTTGGCAAAATCCGTGACGACAAGATTGTTGCTGAAGCAGCGCCTCTATGCGCTGAAAATGCAGGAAGGTGGCAACCTGCAGGAACACTTCAATGTGTTCAACGGTCTTCTGAGCCAATTGCATGTGGTTGGCTCGAAGGTAGAGGAAGAAGACAAAGCCCTCTTGCTTCTTACCTCGCTCCCAGCGTCATACAAGCACATGGTGACTACGCTCCTGTATGGGAAGGATACGGTGGGGCTGGAAGAAGTCACGTCGGCGCAGTTATCCAGTCAGATGTTAAAGGACCCCACTCCTAGGGGTGACCAGATCTTGGTAGCGCGTGAACGCGGGAGGAGTTTTGACAGAGGATCGAGCAGTGCACGAGCTCGGTCGGCGTCGAAGAAGGCAGTGACGTGTTACCACTGCAGATAGGTTGGTCACATTAGGAGAAATTGTCCGCAGCGTGCAGGAAGTTCTGGAACTTCAAAGGATGTCCAAGATGCGGGCTTAGTGACATTGGACCTGGAAGGAGATGACGGATTTTATTGCGTCACTGAGAGTCAAAGTGACTCTGATAGCTGGATTTTGGATTCTGGTGCCTCGCAGCACATTTGCTCAGATGCGGTGATGTTCAGTTCACTGGAGGTGACGTCTGGGTCGGTCTTTCTAGGTGACGGCTCAGCATGTGAGGTAACATGGATTGGGACGGTGAACTTGCAGATGCATGGTGGAGCTGTGCGTAGACTTGAGCGGGTACATCTGGTACCTAAGCTGCGCAGGAATCTGATTTCGTTGGGCAGATTGGACTTCGGAGGGTGCAGCTTTGCATCGAAAGGTGGAGTTCTGACGGTGAGACGAGGGCGTACCATGCTCATGCGAGCTATGCAATACGGTAGTTTGTACCGGCTGATGGGGACCACGATGCGAGGTGGTGAGCCCGTGATTTCTGCGGCCGACGGTGTGGATGGTCGAGGTGGTGAAGTGGATCGCCCTTCCGTGACTCGGGTTCGACGAGTCAGTTTTTGCGATCCGGTTGCGTCGACATTCCGGGGTTGAGCCCGAGCAGAGATGAGTCGACTGGAGCAGGTCGACTGATGCCTCATGTTTTTGAGGTGGTGATTCGTGCAGGTGGTGGTTCCTGATCCCGAACCAAGGTGGTGATTGTTGGTTTTTGGTTCGGTTCAGGCAAACCGTCCACCTTAATTTTAGGTTTTGGTTTAAACCTATAGCCTAATAATATATATAGGATATTATTAGGTTAGAATGATAACCGTGGATAGCCGCCAGGTTTGACAAAATCACATGGAGTAGAAAATTATGCCAACCACCCGTTTGCATTTATGGCAAAGCATGTATGTTGAAAACTCACCCTTGGAGAAGGAAATAAATAGCCAGCTACATGTGTATTTGGAGTAGCAGCATACAACAGCATATAGCAACATATAGCCATTCATCTCTCTCTCTCTCTCTCTTCATCTTCTCTCTTGAATTCGGTGAAGTTTTTCACCGAGAGCTGTTGAGAGAAATTAGTGGCCGGTCTTGGAGGACATAACCGCCGGCGTTAGAGAGAGTGGTGCCGCCGATCTTGGAGGTGAGCCGTCGGTGCTGGAGAGAGAGAGAGTTGGTGACGGGCTTGGTAGAGATCGACGTAGACGACGAAGGCTTGCGTGCGTGCAGTTGGCCATGACGATGTTTGTCTCCGGTGGTGGCGTTGGTCTCCAGTGGTGGTGCGGTTGGACGTCGGACTTGACGTTGAAGGTTTCAACGAACCTTGTGCGCCCGCTGTGCTAGCGGATTGCAGTCAAAATTGTCCTCTCTCTCCCGCGGATCGAGCAAGTCCGTCTTCTCTGTGGCGTTTTCTGTAATGGGCGTTGATTGTTATATTGATATTTTTGTTATAAAATATTGACGCTATTTTTTCTGCAATTTTGACTGTCCTGAGGAAATATCGAGCTCATTTCCTAACAACTGCCTCTAAAAAATATAGTTAGATACTATGTAGCACATTACCTTTGACTTTCTGAAACTCAGCTTTGGCAACAACACGAGTAATGTTTGGTAGCATACATGAGGCAACATATATATGTTTATGGTTGAAGCATATCATCTTCTACATCTTTTCGCTCTCCTCTAGTGTTGATGAGCATTGATATGTTGCAAGCCGGAAGCGAGCTATAAGAGGCGTGCTCGTTTACTTAGCTTGCCCATTCCAAATCTATCAAGTACTTTGTGAATATATACTTCTTGGGACTTTTCCCCCACTCATGTTGATCTGTGAAATAACCAAAGTTCGTAACCTTGTTGGCTCCTTACTATCTTTTGCTCCATCCGAACAAAAATCTATAGTTGAACTCATCATGATCGTTTCCCATTGTACAATCCGTACTCGTCGAGAGCAGTCAACGCTACAGAGCGAAGGCCAACATAACCATAGACGACCCTACGAACATCCTGCCCAACTCGCTGGAAACTCGCTTAGGCCACCCCTTGCAGCTCGTCGGGTAGGAAGTCAACTCGCGACAACTCGCAAATCATCTGTTCAATCACAAACATTGGGGGTGGGGGGGGGGGGGGGCATCATCGCCAGACTCCTTAGTATCAGTTGAATCTCCGCCCATACCCAAGTCCAAACTCTGAGGCCGAGTTCCTAGCTTCAACATTCACGAAGATAGATTGCGTCAGCAATGAAGATATGTCCCATGAAGACTTTATTTACATCTCTTTGTTCAAAACCCTAAGCTTAGCAACCTTTAAAAATGATATCGTAGGTGCCGCTACTGTAAAAAAAAAGCATTTGAAATCGCCCATAACTCTGCCCATGACAACAGAAGTCATTGAATCTCATCTTCAAACTTGAGTTTCTTCCCTACCAATTGATCCATCATGACTTAAACTCACTAATGTGATCTGACATATATGCCCCATCTCCGTGTTAAATTTTTGTGTGCTTTTACCAAGTACAAGAAACCAATGATGAACAGAACGAAGTAACTCTTTAACTAGGCAATATGAATACAACAACGACAAGCTGGCTACAAGGTGCATCCACCTTGATTCACGTCAGCTGAATAATATATAAAAAACTTGTCGCGGACAAGGTCCGCTTCTCCACTCTCTCCTTCACAGTGCACTCTGCACTCTCCACCTCTCGCCGAGGTATGGATTGGGGTCTCTTGGGGTGTAGGCACACTCCCACTCTCTCAACTCTTCTCTTTCACCTCTACTCTCTCTCTCTCTCTTGAATCTCTCTCCTCGCATTAGCACACACACGTGGGGGGGGGGGGGGGGGGGGGGGAGGGGGTATTTATAGGCAACCACATAGGTAGAGGGTAGTAGGGGTGGGGGGGGGGGGGGGGGGGGGGGGGGGGGGGGGGGGGGGGGGGGGGGGGGGGGGGGGGGGGGGGGGGGGGGGGGGGGGGGG